>CM070517.1:17939327-19196729 GCA_036346375.1 Guadua angustifolia
GGCTACTTACTGTAGCACCATGCCTTTGCTTCACAGGGACAGAGATGACCACATGTCCAAAGCAACCGCTGATTACACTAGCCTACGGACGTAGATGTCTAGCCATCATTGTCTTAGTTGGGTCCCTGACTTCGCTCCTTATCGTAGGACCTATGTTCACTCAGCTGGATAACGTATCTCTCTCTTGAATCGAGCTTATCCTTTTAAACGGCGCAAATTTCAGTCGTAATTCTTACATATACTAACTACTAGGAAATTTTTCGCGGTGTAATACGTCGCGCGCGTTGTTTTTTTAGAAAAAATTATTTTTTTTCGACGGCGTTTTATTCTTTAAATCGTTGAAATAATGAGCGAAACGGAAAAAAATAGAGAGATAGAGTTGTAAAAATATCTCTTTCGATGAATTATTTGGAAAATATTGGAGATCGAGCTGGAAAACCGCTGTGGGGAAAAAGTCTAGAGGGAAAATGGTGAAAAATTATTAGAGATGACAATCTTCTTTTGTCAAGTCTAACACTCTACGCGTTCACCAAGTAATAATATATGTTTTAAAAAATATTAAAGATCTTGTCGTTTTTTCGTAGGAAAATTTTCTTTTTTTGGCAGCATTTTATTTTTTTTAATCGTCGAAATAGCGAGTGAAACGGGGAAAAATAGAGAGCTAGAGTTGCAGAAATATCTCTTTCGATGAATTATCTGAAAATATTAGAGACCGAGCTGAAAAACCACGGTGGGAAAAAGTCTAGAGGGAAAAGTGTGAAAAATAGTTAGAGATGACAACCTTCTTTTGTCGAGTCTAACACTCTACGCGTTCACCAAGTAATAATACATGCTTTCAAAAATATTAGAGATCGTTTTTTCGTAGAAAAATTTTCTTTTTTTTCGGCGACGTTTTATTTTTTAAATCATCGAAATGATGAGCAAAACGGCTGGAAGAACACAAAATTTTTCGCGGCATAACACGCCGCGCGTGTCGTTTTTTCGTAGAAAAAATTTCTTTTGTCGAGTCTAACACTCTACGCGTTCACCAAGTAATAATACATGGTTTAAAAAATATTAGAGATCATTTTTTCGTAGAAAAAATTTTCTTTTTTTTTCGGCGACGTTTTATTTTTTAAATCGTCGAAATGATGAGTGAAACGATGGAAGAACACAAATTTTTTCGCGGCGTAACACGCCGTGCGTGTCGTTTTTTCATAGAAAAAATATCTTTTTTTTCAGCGGAGTTTTATTATTTTTTTAATCTTCGAAATAACGAGCGAAATGGGAGAAAAAATAGAGAGCTAGAGTTGCAAAAATATTTCTTTCGACGAATTATCTGGAAAATATTGGAGACCGAGTTGGAAAACCGCGGTGGGAAAAAGTCTAGAGGGAAAAGTGTGAAAAATAATTAGAGATGATAACCTTCTTTTGTCGAGTTTAACACTCTACGCGTTCACCGAGCAATAATACATGCTTTTAAAAATATCAAAGATCGAGATGGGAAATCGAGCTGGGAAAAAAGTCTAGAGATAAAGCTGCACATATATTTCTGGTGACGAAAACATTTTTTCCCGAGAAAAACGGTGAAAGGACCTAGACATAAAGAGTAAGGACCTGAATGTTATATTTTTGGACCTGTCCGCTATCCTGAAAAATTAGAAAAGGGCTTGTTCGAGATTTGAATTTAATGTGAGCTTTTTTCCATAAAACGGCGCACGAGGGACCCAAACACGATTAAGAAAAGAAAATCTTCCCCTCACAAAACATCGCGAAGAACCTATTTGTAATATGTAGGGACCTATCCGTAATTTGAAGAAACGGAGGGTTTTTGCAAATGCGGCTAGAGCGTGACGTGGCGCGCCCTCCTCCCGGGAACTCTTCCAACTATATGTGGAGGGATGATGTGCTTGTACATTATAACGAAAACTCAATTTACGATAAAAAATATATTTACAAAGAGCACTAACCTTATTTAAATAATAATATTCACTCTGAATGTGCAATAGCTAAATGTTTAAATCAATTCATCGAAGTATACAAATTTCAAAAATCTATTTACAAACTCGAGCTTAAAATTATCTTTAATTTCACAAATTTAAATAATAACATCACAGCATTTAGGGTTGTAAATTTGTAACACTATAATTCGAGATTGATTGATCGATCGAGAGAGGTATCACCCACGCCCCATAGGCACAAAGGCGTTGAAAAGGTAGGCGTCATTCGTATGTGGCTACCACCATTAGCGGCGTGCATGGCTTATACGCCTTGCTCCAGCCATACCATAACCCCACCCCATCAACCATCTCCACCGCGCCCCCCCTCGCAAGTGTCTCCCTCAATGTATTGACATCATCTATTGTGGCGAGTTTCAGCATCGTCGCCAGCCTATCTCGCCGCCCACCACTGGAGATCTGCCCCTGCGCCGCATCGATAAGATCAGGAAGGTCGCCCATTACCTCCGCTCAACGGATAAACTCAACACATCTGCAGGAGAGGCAATAAGCGGTGGGGTTATATAGATTCAGCAACCGAAGAGATATTTATGGAATCTAGATTAAGAAATCGTCGAATAAGGAATGCAACAAAAGGAAAAGAGGCGACAAGAGATCCAACTCCATGAATCGGAACTCTACTTCCTTCGGAAGGAAATCAATCAATCCAATCCGAAAAGCACTAGGAGCAATCGGCGCCAATTCGAATGCCAGATCAATAGGAGAAAGGAAATCAATAAATGAGTTATGCATATTCATTTACCTTTCGTGACAGGATGATTCAATCCAATCTATCGGGTGGCATCGCCGCTTGCCACTCGACCACCATGAGCATGACACGTGTCTGGATGAGGGTGGAGAACGGACATACCACCACTAACTCCTAATTAGAATTAGTAGAGATAAAGATAACAAACTTATCTAGTCACGTCATGCATGGCCGTGCGTATGGTGCTGGGCGGTTGGAATCAAGTCCATACGTGATTAGATAAAAAGAAAAGATGATCTTATGTACACATGCAAGTAAATATTTAATGAAAAGGATGCATATGGCAACTCAAAGGCACATGGTAACTCAAAAGCTGTATATGAAAAAAGAATCGGTCGTGCAGTATTTGGAAATAGAATCGACTGATTGAGATAAAAGTCCGATACGCCGCAAATCACACATGCATGCATATCCAACTGAATTAAAACTTTCTCCATTCGCTAATGTATAGAAGATAAGAACAATTATGGTTTTATATGTATACGTACCGGGGGAAAGAATGGACCACCATCACCAACTCATAATTAGAAGTAGTAGAGATATAAAGCGGTGTATATGAGTTAAAATTAATGTCTATGCATGTAGTTTAACTAAACACTGCCTCAAGTCTTAACTAAACATAATTGCAAAGTATGTATGTAATTTCACCTTAGCTACCTAAGTAATTTTCTTTCTTGCGTGAAGTATGATAGAGGTATGTTGTACTTCGCACAGTTCATCCACCGAAAGGCTTCCTGAGCACCAGATCGGCCCCATCTCCACCTCAAATCGGCTCCATCTCCACCGCTCAAATCGGCTGCACTCCCTAAATATTGGTATATTTTAGTTTAGATGAAAGGACAAAAGGTCCTTCAAGTGTTGTATCAGTTCTTCGCCAGTTAAGTAGGTTGTGGGGACGTGGCACGCATGCGCACTCTGGATTAATTATCTTTCACAAGTTTTCCACAAAACTGTCTGACCTCTGTAGAACTCTCGTGCATTACTGATGAATGAATATTCCCCTCTGCTCAGTAGAGGCCAAAGACAAACGACCAAACACACAAGCTCACGATCGAGGTAGAAACAGTTGATTAACACCATGTAAATATTTCGTTTTTCAAATTATACACTGGATAACAAAAATTTGATCCTAAAAATAATATAAAAAATGGTCAAACTCTGTAAAAACAAACAATTGGTCTAACTATATATATCAAAATGGTATTGCCAGACTCATATATTAAAGTACTCCCGTATGATCAGTTACTAATAATACGCTGTCAGAGGAAACAATGCGCAAAGTTCAATTTATAGGCCTGCCATGTCAAAAGATGCCCTGTACTTGGACAGAAGTAGTGCAACAGATGATTCCACTAATGAGTTTTTGAAACACTCGTTACTTGAGATCATCCTATTTAATATTTCTCCATCCAAATTTACATGGCGTAACATTTTAATGATATTTTCTGTAAATATTAGGTGTATTTTATGTTTGAGCAGTGCTTTCATACTTTTCCTCTAATACAAGTTGCACAAATTTTAAAGCAAACAAAGGGTAAGTAATCACCATCTACCTTTCATTCATACTTTAATAGTTATGCAATTGTTAAAAAGAAAAGCATTGAAGCACCACTCTTTATATTTTCATATAAATTAGTGCTATATTCCTTTTATAGCTTGTACTTCTAATAAATATCAATATTTACTTTATATTCGCTATGTACAAGAGGAGCAGAGAGACAGGCCTCGAGGTCTAGCATGAAAAACTCATGTAAAATATATTAAAAAATCAGTAAAATTACATATGAGTCCAATAAAGTGTGGTCTGATCCGAAGCTTAGGCCTAGACTGGCTTCACCCTAGCTACATATATACATTGAATATTGTACGCAGAGATAATAATTAGACTATAAATATCCCTTTGTTCTATGTATTAAAATAAAATACACCTCTATAAACTTTGACAAATGGAATAGAATTGAAGAAGTTTGCATTCTCCTTGTTTACACTTATGATGCAATCTACAGACAGGAGCAAGCGCTCCTGCTCAAGAATATTCCTAGCACAACAGGTGTCACAAATCACTAGCAATCAAACCAAGGGCATAGAAAATCATGCGGCGCCCACATGATTCTCCCATTGCCAGCAGATGCCACAGAAGATTCCAAACACACACACTCTCTCCCGCTCTGCTTTCATCTCCTTTTCTCCTCCACTACTATTCCATTTAACAAATTTTTTTCCTCCCTTAATCTCCCGTTTTCCTGTTATAAATGCCCCCCTCCTCCAAGCCTCAATTCCCTTTTCCCCTCTTCCCCAACTCCCTTTGCTAGGTTTTCCTTCCACTGAGCTCCTTTTGCCATTTAGATCTTCATATCTCTCTTTGCTAGCAACAACACAATTTGTTGCCACCAACTTGAGTCTTGACTATTTCCTAGTCACCTCAGCTCAATCTTTCCTTAAAACCCCAATCTTTGTTTCTCAATCATCAATTTTTCAGGGGAGGCTCTGCCAAAATTTTCTTCCCTGACCATTCATTTTCAAGGGGAGGTTCTGCCAAAATTTTCTCTAACATCAATCAATTTACAAGGGGAGGTTCTGGCAAAATTTTCATTGAACATCAATTTTCCTTTGATTGACTTGCTTGCGTACATATTTACAGTAAATACAAATTTTGCAAGGTACGTAAAGAAGGGTACTTCGCTTTGTGTTCTTGATGATAGACTAGTAGAGAAGCCGTAGTGGTTGTGTAGATGTTGTTGCTCGTCTGCTCCGAGCACCTCCCCTCCAGATTTATGGTCGGCTCAGCAATCACTCAGCTTGTTCAGTCCTTCTCCGTTGTCTTCCTCTACTGGTTTTATGTCTTCTCAGTAAGCTCCCTGTAGTTGTTGGAGTCTTTTGAAGCTAAGCCTTCTTTATACAACATTACTAAGCTAGTAAGGCATCCATATCCTACAAGGTATATTTACAAAAATAAAATAAGAGGGATTGAAATCTCTGTGGGTACACAAAAGTTGTTGAGAGATGACCATGTCGAGTGGGGCCTCGTCCGGGTTGAGCCAGGGGACCCAGAGTTCCAGGTCGAAAGATGACCTGGAACTCCAGGCTCAGATGGAGAAAAGAGGAAGCGGAGGAAGGAGTCGAACCGGGAGTCGGCCCGGCGATCGAGGATGCGGAAGCAACAGCACCTCGATGATCTCAACTCGCAGGTATATATATATATGCTCTACTTATGCGTGCACAAAGGTCTAAAGTTTGTGATGCATGCATAGATCTGATTTTATTATTTTGTTGTCATGTTTATCCTAATTTATTATTTATGAGAGCTAGCACTCGTGCAGTTGACAAGCAAAACAGATGAAAACAAGGGCCCACTTGGATATCTGCCAAAACAAACTCAATTATTGTGCCGCCTTTTCCAAATGGCCCACCAATTGCTTCCTGCCTAATTCTTTCAAAAAGATTAAGACCCGTTTGTTTTAGTTTTTTATTCTGGATTCTGGCCTCAAAAACAGAATAAAAAATAAATAATCCGATTTTAGAATCCGATTCTTACATCTCACCCATATGCACTCGAATCCATAATTCATTTCATATGTGCTTTTGGATTCCAGTTTTTGAAGAATCAACTTCTCTATGAGCACAATCCAAAATCTGCTTTTGGAGAATCCAGAGCAAAAGCAAAAACAAATAGGCCCTAAAAAAACGTATTTATCATCGTGAGTTGCCTTATCATGGGTTGAATTCTCACCAAACTAATATCACAACTTCTACATGAAAATAAGAACACAGGAAGAAAATATGTCTTTTCTTTGTCTTTTCTTGTGTGTGTGTGCAGTACACCCTAGCAGAGAGCGAGTCTTCTTTAGATAATTGATCACCTTAATGTAATTTACTAAGATTAATAAAAGCTTCCTTTATCGAAAAAGGAAGAAAATATGTACATGTTTCTGAGGAGAATATTGTGCCATGAAACAGGTGAACCAACTGAAGAACCAGAAGCAGCAACTCAGCACGGCACTGTGCATGACCGCCCAAAACTTTGTGGCAGTGCAAGCACAAAACTCAGTGCTGCAAAAACAGAAGATGGAGCTGGAGAGCGGGCTGCGTGCCCTAAGTGAGATCCTGTTGTGCATGAATTTCAACCAGCAGTGCCTGTGATATTTTTGGCACCAGCACATGGAGCCACAGCCCATAGACCTGTACCAGTGCCTCTAGGGGAGAAGTGGTTGTGATGGTGGTAGGGCCTGAAGGTATCAAGTTCAGTTTCAATCATGTAGGGTATCAAGTTCAGTTTATCAAGTTCAGTTTCAATCATGTAGGGCCTTGGTGTCACTGTTGATGTACATGTGGGCTTCCTCATGATTGTTTATTTTGGGGGACAGGGATGTTTTGGCTTTCTTGTTCTTTGGTGGCAGAGGGATGACCAAATGGCGATGTAGTGTTTGGCATCGTGAGAGGTGGGGGTATATCTTGGTTCTTGAAGGTAGGAGGGGAGTTAATTGGTCAGTTTGTGAAAGAGAAGAGGCAGAGAATTTTGTACTGGCTCCTGGTTTGTGTAATGACGATGATAATGCTTAATAAGACGTCGATTTGATGTCTCTTGATGTGCCGAGTGCTTCTCTATGCTCCAGATGCGTGATTATCTAGAGGTAGGTTCTTTGTTTATGGCTAGTATTCCATTCATTTCAGTTGTTGCTTTGTAACCAAACGAGCATTCTGGTCGACTTCTCTGTTTCTCTTAACTTCTGCTCATGTTAAGCGAATCACCAGTTACCACACCGAAGGCAGTTGAGGCTAGCAACAAGTGTATGTTCAAATTAGCTTGTTAAAATATCAGGCTAGGTTGGGTTTTACCCATAAGCATGGTCTTGATCTAGCACTGCATGTTCCTTCTCTCGTGCCTTCTGAAATTCGCCAAAAGTATGCCATACGCAATTAATTTAAGCGGTTCTAAAAAAAGCAATTCAATATAAATTTTAGTTTGCAGATTGGTGTGCATGTAGTAAAGAAGCATGCAACATTTGCGAATATAAAGAACATGTTTTAAGTAAAATGAATTGATGAACAATATAAATAAAAGGGACAGTTGCAAAGTAGGTACCTGTTTTCTGTAGCAGTGTACAATAGTGCAAGCACTTATCGACTTTAAGAAAGTGAAGATAGGCAAACATATGCTTCACCGAAAAAATAAAGAGAAGTTCACCAAGGTATCAAAGTCAAACTTTTGTAGAACCATGGAAGTAAATATCACCTTTGTTTATTTCCGAATCTTAAAATTTAGATATAGAGAAAAAGGCGTTCATGTGTGTAGCATGACTTTTTAAATGGGTTATGGGTGTGTCGAGACTTTCTATGGTGCTTGGGAGTTATGCTGTCCATTCATTTGCTGTAATCTAATGATCCACATTTAAAGGAACCTCGTGGAAGGTATTTAAGTTGGAGAACAGGTATTAGCTTGACAATAGTATAGAAGGCCAGATAGGTAATTCTATGAACCCAAAAATATCGAGTGAAGGGTAAAAACTTTGAGAAATTTTATAATTGATAGTAGAAATCAGATCTACTCATTGAGTTCTTAATGGTATTCTTCCCACTATATTATTAGAGGAAGTATAAATTAGTATTAACTAATCTAATTCATTGGATTGAAATGAATGAACGATTCATATTGACTTTAGTATACAATAAAAGAGCTCAAAATTTAAGATGAAACTTCTTATCCATCCTTTCATTTGGAAACCTACTGCTGTCCTTTGTACGGAGACGAGCAGGGGAGTTTGTTGATTAATGGCAACGCCAATGGCAACACGGGCCTGGCCGCGCGGCCGTGCATGTCATGAAGAGAACTCGTTTGATATATATATATTGTACTACACAGTAATTGAGCAATCTGCAAGATAGTGAGGGTTAATTACTAATTAGTAATTAAGTAATCTGCAAGATCGTCATGGCATCATCTCCACAACGTCTCTTTGTCATTCCTCTTGTGTTGTTGACTAAATCATCATGGTTGTCAATGGCACATAACTAACTAAAGGGGGAGACGAAGAGCATATTAAGGGCCTGTTTGGATCCATTAGCAGCTAATAATTAGCTGGCTAATAGTTCTTAGCTAATATTAGCTAGCTAACTATTAGCTGGCTAACTGGTGTTTGGATCCACCAGTTAATATGTGGCTAAAGTTGATCAATTGTCCAGATTACCCTTGTTTCCTTGCAGGCGCTGTGTTGGAGAGCGAATGGACGAGGGTAATTTAGGAAAATGCCACCTATTAGCTGCTATTAGCTGGATTTGGTTAGCTAATAAGATAACCATTAGCTGGGTGCTCAGCTAATAGTTAGCTAATCTATTAGCAAATCCTGTTTGGATCCACCTTAGCTAATTTTTAGCCGCTAACTATTAGCTGCATAGATCCAAACAGGCCCTAAGCATCAGGAGTGGGCTTAGCCGAATGTTCAAGCCTCCAATGGCGGAATTAAATGGAAAAGCAACCAATATGGCAAGGGCTTTGATGAGTAGGCTTAGCCGAATGTTCAAGCCTCCAATGGCGGAATTAAATGGAAAAGCAACCAATATGGCAAGGGCTTTGATGATTTAGATTTGCAACCTAATAATAACACTCTTATGCGGTGAAGTTTTCCGGCTCAACCAGCCTAGCCAGCTATCACCTTGCGTTTTTGCGAAAAAGTCCTTCCGTTTCTTCGAAATTACGGATAGGTCCCTGTGTAATTTTCTGAGAGACAAAGATATTTTTTCCCCTTCGCGTTTAGGTCCCTGACGCGGTGTTTTTACGGAAAAGCCTCCCGTTAGTTTCAAATCGCGAACAAGCCCTTTTCTAATTTTTCAAAATAGCTAACAGTCCAAAAAATAACAAACAGTCCCTCGCTTCTTACGCTCGTGTCCTTTCTCCGTTTTTCCGGAAAAATGTTTTCATCACCAAAAAACTCGGAAAAATGTTTCCAAAACCCAAAAACCGAAAAATGTTTTCGCCGCAAAAAAAACACAGATTCGTCGAAGGTTTATAGCGGTGATGTATTTGCCAACGGTCATAACCATGAAGTTTTTTATAAAAAATATAGATTAGTCCGAAGATTTATAGCGACCCATAAATTCACGTGACGGGTCATTCGCCTTTATTTTTTGTTCCCAAAAGTTCCCCAAAAAATCCATATTTTTTTATTCGCGGTTGTGTTCTCCGCTTTTCCGGAAAAACTTTTTTCTAAATATCGTTTTTTCCAGTCCGCAAGTCCGCAAGTCTCCAAGTCTTTCAAAGGTTTTTTCAATTCGAGAGATTTAAAATCTGGTACTTTTGATCCTAAGATTCCAAAATCGTGAATGTGTCCTTTTCGCCACTATTTTGCAAAAATACCCGTAATTCCAAGAATTTAGCACAAAGTAAACACACCGAGAAAAACGGAATTTCTTTTTTTGTAGAAAGCTTTGGGTCAGTTTTTTCGCCGGGCGCAGCATCGCGCGCCATTCTACCTAGTTAAACGGATTAGACGGAGAAACAACAAGTATGGCAAGAGATTTGATGATTTAGATAGTTACCTAGCAATTACAAAACTATCTATCTTCACAGAATTTATATCACTACAGGAATCTACACTGTTTTCGTCGGCCCAAATTATTTTCATCGGCCAAAAATAGATCGACGTAAATAATTGATTAATTTCGTCGGTCATTTATAACTGATGAAATTATAATTATTTTCGTTGGTATCTTTGACAAGGCCGACGAAAATAATTGAGTCATCGTGTCCGGGGGATTCGAAATTTTTAAATAGTCCACGTGGCAATGAAGCTATTTTTTCGGCCCCCACGATTTAAATTAAGACACGTGAGTCAGAGTAGTATTTTCGTTGGCCTCGGCTGATGGAAATAAGACATGTGGAGATGCAGTAGTATTTTCGTCAGCTTGGCCCCGGCCGATGAAAATACTGCCGTCACCCAAAAAGGCCCAATGGCCCACGCCTTCGCCCAATCGATTGAAAAAACCATAGCGCGTCCTCGTCTCCAGCCCGCTCCGCCGCCAGTTCTTGCACCACGCCGCCGCGCCATCCCCAATCTGAAAACACAACTTGAAAATACAACATAAATGAAATTTATAGGCATGGTTTGCGCACTATTGCAGTATGATAACAACAGGGAGATCATCAGGCTAGCATGCAGGGCATTGGAGGTTGTGGCGTTGGACATTTTTGCCAAGAATGGTTGGACAAGCAATTATAGAATTTGCTTTTGATCTTTAGATATCTTCGTATGTTTTTCATTACAGCTCCAAGGCTATGATATTTGTAAAACTCGGTTGTGTGCTTTCGCAGAGACCGGATTTTAATCCTTTATCTAAAAAAATGCCAAAGCAAAAATAAAAACACGTTTGTATTGTTGAGGGAAAAAAAACTCCATCAGCAAGATGCCACGCTCTCTGAGTGTCCTACCCCTACAATCTCCTGCATGGCTATAGAGTATTTAGCCCAATCTGTTAGAGGCTGTTTGGTTGCCTGGTTCCACATGGCCAGACTCGCGGGAGCCAGGGAACAAGCATTTGGTTACTCATTGTATCACATGAGTCTGTATTCACGCATGCAAGATGGCTATTTGGTTGCCTGCGCATAGTGCGGAGTCAGACCAGCACGATGCACAAAGCACTCACAGCCAGGCTCGTAGGAAACGAGCTCCATAACCGTTTCCCTAGAGTCAGGCTGGGGCGGTGCAGACTCCCGCAGCCAAGCTCATGCGAGACGACAACTAAACAGCCCCTTAGTGTGCGTTGGACATGCTGTGGTGTTAGACACACCCTTTCTCTGATCTGAACCAAAGGGGAATGAATTCTCTCTTTTCCTATCAGTCCAGTATGGCATCAACTTGATCCTTAAAAACTACCAGTGTTTCAGACAAATCTTGCTTGCAGGACCAAAAGATAAGCAAACCAACCACAGTCATGACAAGAAAAAAATCTATAATAGTGTAAGCCGGCCAAAAGACAAGGCAAAAAGGATGGATGTCTCCATGCCTTGGTAAGAACTGTAGAAGAGTGAGACAACCTATCAGCTTTTGCAAAGTGGGATCCTTTGGCACTTCAGTATACATCAGGCTTTATTTCGCAAACGAGGAAGCCACTGTTGTACTTCGGCAAAAGCTATGCGCTCCCACAAGCACCAATATATAGACAAACTTTTTCAATTTTCTCATTTTAGTTCCGAATAAACCACTTGGATGCATCCTTTGTTTTAGAGTTTTGAGCTAGACAACTAGATCAACCTGAGATCGCTTCGGAAAACCATAAACCTAATACACTGCAACACGAATCGAACTCGCGACCTCCCTAACAAACCGCTGAGCTATCGCTCTCGTGCAGGTTGATGAAAGGAGAGTGAAGTGAAACATTCAGTGCAATTGGTATATTGAGCATCAATCATCAAAAGCAGTATCAGACTTGGAACAACTACTGCATTGTCGTTGTGGGATAATGTGACTACACGAATTGGAACCATCAGTATCAGACCTGGAAATGGTACCAAGTAATGATGGCAAATTCCATAGTGCCACCAAGTCTGTTGGTCTGACCTCTCTCTGTGGCCTATTGACACATGCTTACTTATGCACTAAGCAAAATTTGGTATCTTTCACTAGCTGTCAGGGAGATCTGACCTTCAGAATTTTTGGCAAGGCAAGATATCAAGAAAGGTTGGGGGAAATAATATTGCAAAGTTTAACAGGAGCTGCCATTCATTTCTATTTCTGACTACTTTGCCAAATTATGTGCAGTTACACACTACATATATCACAGATACAAGCCAAAATTGCAGCCAGTACACTGGCTAATCAAAGAAGAAACAAGTAGAGAAGTACGGAAGAATGTGAAGAAATTGGAGACCAATCCATCAATCATGCCAGCTTAGGAGCATAGCGACGCATCGACGTATGATGTAGAGCCTGGCCTTCTGCTCCTTCAGAGTCCTCTTGAGCCACTTGAGCTTCAGATCATGACGACCCATCCTCATCTTCATGATCTGGAGACGTGATTCACTCCAAGTGATGAGGCAGCTTTGGCTTTCGATGTGGATTCTCAAAACTTTGGTTTGGTTTGGGGTTTGGAGTTTGCAATGGGGTGGTTTATATATGCAGTTGCCATGTGGCTGTGTCAGCTGCGTAAGTACTTTATTACTCAATGCTTATGCACGCCTATTTTAATTAACTTACACTGGGTTCGTGCTTTTGCATAAAGAAATGAAAGTCTATATGATCTTGAATCAATTTAGTTCAATTTCCCGAGGCCTGGTTGACCTGATGATAAATGATGGATTAATCAATTAGTAGCATCGTTTGCACTGCACGACGGATAAATTGTCTCAGGACCTTACACAAAAAGTTTTAAAATTTTTTAACACTTTTTGATAATATTTTCCCAAATTTTCTGAATTTTTTGAATTTAAATTTGAATTGGACCGGTTTAAAATCTCAAGTACTCGATATGGTTGAAAATCGTGATTTTTGAGTGATTTTTATCAATTTTTAGGACCCTGATTGTAAGCATGTAGCTGCAAGATTTGCTTTGTTGACACTTGACACAACTTGGGTTGTCTGGTTTAGGGATAACGTAAACAGAGATGCAATACACTTAATTAAGCCATGTCAACCAGTACTTCAGTTAGTACAATTTGTTAACCATTCCAGTCGAGTAAACTGAAACCCTTCTCCCAAAAAGCAAGCCCAGCAGACAAAACACATGGAAGTAAGCTCTGACAAAGCATCTGACGATTGAGCTTATTAAACTCCGGTTATGTACAACGAACCTGTGTCGGTCAGCCTCAGTTTTTTAAGTTATAAGGAACGATTGGATACTTGCTGTTGCTAATCTTTTTGGTCTTGTTATATCTATGGATCAAAAGAATCTTAAACATAATCTAGCAGCACAATGGCAGCAATGTAGTCCGTACGAAATCCTACACCAGCAGTAATGTTATTCATACAAACCAGGCACTCAAAAGTGAATTTTTGTCTCTCTCTTTTTCCCGTTTTGCTTTTGATTTATCTGTAAGACCATGGTCGGCGACTAGAGGAGAGTGAGTAGGAGCCACTTCAAAAATTTCACACAAAGAACTTCAAGAGTTTTCAAAACCCTTCCCTTAGTTAGCTTTTTTTTTGGAAAAAGGAAGAATTTTATTAATTTCAAGCACATTACATCGAGATGATACAAGTCCTTGAAATCCCTTCCGGCCTCTGCTTAACATGAAGCACACAGCCAATCAAAATAAAAGATGAGACGCACACACTAATGACCAACAATCCGAAGACTAGACCGCCACCCATGTGCCCGGGCATAAAAATCCTTGACCACCTGTGCCAAACAACGAGTAGCCACTTCCAAAGTAGCTCAGAGCTCCGCCTTCTGTAAAACAACCCACGTACGTAGCCAGTGGGTAATAGCAAAGATAACCTGCAAAGGGGAAGAATTGGTTTTCTTTTTAAAAACACACTCATTCCGACATAGCCATATAGACCAACACGTAGCTGCAGCGCCAAGAAGAACTAGGTTTTTAACAGTTGTATCAAAACTCCCTAGCCAACCTCCAAACATATTAGCCACGCACGTTGGACTAGAGATACCAAAGGCCAAATATATAAAGTTCCAAACAGTATGTGCAAATCTACAATCAAAGAACAAATGCTTAATTGTCTCAGGTTCGTGACAAAAGCAACACGTTCTGCAACCTTGCCAATTGCGTTTGATTAAATTATCTTTAGTCAAAATTACTCCTCTCCGAAGATACCACAAAAATACCTTGATTTTTAGTGGAACTTTAAGCTTCCACAGTCTTTTGTTTTGATTAGGCACATCACTTTTAATCAGTGCGTGATAATGCGATTTAACCGAGAATTGACCATTTTGACATAAATTCCAGCGGAACTCATCATCCATCTGAGACAAATTAATATTAGCGATACGTGAAAGTAATTCATTCCACGCCACTAACTTTGGTCCAAACAGAGACCGTCGCCATGAAATGTTTGGTGGTGATGTTGATAAAACCTCAGCAATGGTTGCAAACTTCCTTCTAACTATGCTATATAATCCAGGATATTGTTCTTTAATTGGGCAATTTCCAAGCCATATATCCTCCCAGAATCTGACCTGCGAGCCATTAATAATTTTGAAAATGCCAAAACGAAGGAAATCGTTTTTAACCTTCATTAGACTGGACCAAAAATGTGAATCTCCTGATTTCCACTTAGTTTGCCCTAGTGGCCTGGAACCTAAATATTTGTTCCTTAGCATCTGCTGCCACGTACCCTCTGATGTTAAAAGTTTGAACAACCATTTGCTTAGGAGGGCGATATTCATAAAATTCAAATCATGAATCCCCAGGCCTCCTTGATTCTTGGGTTGACATAAGATATTCCACCTAGTTAGGCGGTACTTCCTCTTATATTCATCCCCTTGCCAATAGAAACGAGAACGAAAATAATCCAGTTTCTTGAGAACACCTCTAGGAATCGCAAAAAAAGACATCATATACATAGGCAAGCTGCTTAACACTGAATTAATCAATGTCAGCCTACCTCCCACCGATAGATGTTTTCCCTTCCAACTACTGAGTCTTTTTTCCAAACGTTCTTCAACCAGATTCCATTCCGATTTCCGTAGTTTTCTATAATGAATAGGAATCCCTAAATACTTCAAAGGAAGATTCCCTTGCTTACAACCGAACAATTCCATGTATTGTTGTAATGAATTTTGAGCATCACCAAAGCAGAATAACTCACTTTTATGGAAGTTAATTCTAAGCCCTGAGATTTGCTCAAAAGCACACAGCAATAACTTCATATTACGCGCTTTTTCCAGGTCATTCTCCATGAAGAGTATTGTATCATCTGCATATTGTAATATAGACAGACCATCATCAACCAAGTGAGGTACTACCCCACCCACTTGTCCCTGTTCCTTGGCCCGTTGAATTAAAATTGTCAACATATCGGCGACAATATTAAATAAGAGGGGTGACAGGGGGTCCCCTTGACGAAGTCCCTTTTTGGTTTGAAAATAATTACCAATCTCCCCATTAACATTTACTGCCACACTACCCCCCGAAATGAATGACTGAACCCAAGAAATCCACTTGGGTGAGAAACCCTTCATTCGTAAGGCTTGCAACAGGAATGACCATTTAACTTTATCATAAGCCTTCTCGAAGTCAATCTTAAAAATGACACCACTAAGTTGTTTCCAATGTAACTCATGCAAAGTTTCATGTAGTATGACAACACCCTCTAGGATGTTACGTCCACCATGAAAGCTGTTTGAGTTGGACTGACAACTTTATCCGCAACCAAGTTCAGTCTATTTGTAGCCACTTTTGTGAAGATTTTGAAACTCACATTCAAAAGACATATATGCATGTATTGCTGAATTATATTAGCCGTTTGAATCTTTGGTAACAGTGTGATGACACCAAAATTTAGGCTAAAAATAGGTAAATCCCCAGCATGAAGCTCCTAGAACATTAAATAAAGATCCTCTTTAATGACCTCCCAGAATCTTTGATAAAATTCAGCCGGGAAACCATCCGGTCCAGGTGCCTTGTTATGTTCCATCTGAAAGACCGCATCTTTGACTTCACTCTCAGTGAATTGTGACGTCAATAGGACATTTTCAGCCTCTGAGACACTCACAATATCTTGGATTTGTTCCTCATCGAGATATATCAGGCTCTCCCCAGGCTCCCCGAAAAGATCTTTGTAGAACTTGGTTATATAATTTTGTAAATTAGCCAGACCTTCAATTTTACCCTCCTCGTTTTCTAGGGAATAAATTCTTTTTTTCCTATTTTTGCTATTTGCAATCATCTGAAAATATTTGGTATTGTTATCCCCTAAGATAACATCTTTCACTTTAGCCCGTTGATAATATTTGACTTCTTCGTCCCGAAGAAGACTAGCCAGGTCTTCTCGAGCCTGATCTAAACATTCTCGCTCATTATAAGTCAGACCCCTACCCTCAGCCGCTATATCCAAATTATGAATAATCGACTGAAGGTTAGACTTCTGTTGTTTGTACAACCCATTAGTATGCATCACCCATCCACGAAGAAACCGTCGCAGAGCCCCCAGCTTGTTGTTCCAACGTTGGACAGAATTATTTCCTTTCACCACTTTAGAATACACATCCTCTCGGTCAAACCAGCACAATTCAAATCTGAATGGCCTAGGTTTAGTCGAGAGATCGGATGAACCAATATCTAGAATTAGAGGAGTATGATCCGAAATGCCCCTGTCCAAGGCTTGAACAGAAACCAACGGGAATTGAAACTCCCATTCGGTAGACATAAGAACTCGATCTAGTTTCTCATAAGTAGGATTAGGTAAAGAATTTGCCCAGGTGAATTGATGACCAGTGAGCTCGATCTCCCTCAAATCTAAGCTGTCAATCACAGCATTAAATAAAAAGGGCCAACGCTCATTGAATCTATCCTTATTCTTTTCCTTGGTACTACGCATGATATTGAAATCGCCTCCAATCAAAGTTGGCAGAGAATTGTGCTGGCAGGATCTTACTAGTTCAGTCAGAAATGCTGCTTTGAAATCATCCTGAGCTGGACCATTCCCTTAGTTAGCTATGAAGAGCTAACAAGGTCAGAGAAATAATGACATCAAATGCCTAAATGATCACAGCGGAAAACACCAAGGAAAAACCGAGCTAATCAAGTCTCCATATGCCCGAGTGGTTTGACCTCCATCTAGGGACCGATCTGATCTCGGGGTTGGTCTGACCTCTTCTTTCAGAACAAAACTGAAAACAGCATCCCAAGCAAAATAAAAAACGATGCAACTTTCCCACTGAGGCTCCAAATGACTTTAAACCAGTCAGGATCAACATATTAAGAAGCTAATCCAACAAGAGATTGCACAAGAGCGCTCCAAAGTTTTGACATTTTTCACTCCGAAAGCCGAAGAGCACCAAAACGGGCAAAAACCAAAACTTGGGCCAAACACTTGCTCATGGGTTTAGGATGATCAAGATGACTTTGGATCTACTCCCACATGTCCTAGCAAGCAATTCCACAACAAAATGATCAAGTAAAAACCCTTAAACAAAAGAACCCAAGTGTTGACCCTTCTCAACCCAAAACCGGACAACCTCAAGAACTTGCCTTACAAATTCCATAGTTGGATGGATATAAGCTTCTAGAGCTTCTACCACCTCTTACACATCCTTGGGAATAAGCAACATCAAGAAGAGAGAAAGAAGAGGCAAAAACCCAAGTAAATCAAGAAAACAACATCTCAAACTTGAGCACAAGCACTTGGACGAATTTGAGGTTCTATTGACTTGGAGTGGAATGCAACATCCCTTCCCCAACATCCATGGGCAATTCACACACTTAGGGCCTGTTTGGAAACATAGTATTTTTAGAGTTTCTAGGTAATACCATGGTATATGAGAATACTATGGTATTTTATACCATGAGGTGTTTGGTTGTCTCCCAAAAAACTCTGTTTTGAAAACCATGGTATTACTAATACTGTGGTATTTTTGGAGTATTAAAAACTGCAGTCTAGACCAAAGTTTTCTCACCGAGCAACTCGTCGTGACGCTTTTTTCTGACTCCCGCGAAACTCTGGCGCGTTTTTTCCTTCTCCCGGGAAACTTGATGGCCTGTGAAACAGCGGTGGAATGCTTTTGCGGATGATCTTGAGATGAAACTTGATGGCCAGTGAAACACGCATGCATCCAGTAATTGTGAAATGGAAGTTCAAAACAAGTTTGCCATAACTTGTGAAATGGAAGTTCGGGCACATGTACGTATGTATCTAGTAATTAATCTGCCGTGCAACATCTTTTTTTGTGGGTTATAGTCAATACTTTGATAAGTATGCCAGCCCAAAAACCATGAAACCAAACAGTTGGTAGTTCCAAGAAATACCATGATTTTAGTGGAGTTAGATAAAACTATGGTATTTATGTCAAAGCAATTGCATACCATGGTATTTCAAAACCATGGTTTTAGAAAACTCTAGTTCCAAACAGGCCATTAGTTCTCACAAAGCCCTCACCGAAAAATAGCTCCCCTCTATAATAACATTACCATGCATTGGCCATTTCACAGCCCTGAGTACGTCATGGGAATGACAATGTTTTTGGCCGTGCCACAAATTTGGCCATCACAATACCAAACGTACCCTTCCACCAAAAGGAAGAGATGGTGTAACCCAATTTTGGTTTATTATTGCACGAACGCAACTGAATTTTGTAGGAATATAAGTGTATCACATTAACTTCCAATGCCAAACCTCAAAATAAATTTACGAAGTAGACAAGGAGGGCAAGAAGTAAAACAAAATCATTCCATAGTCAACTACCGCTTCTGCAAACTCAGCACAATTGTTAACAACTTCAGTCGATGCCAACTGAAACCCTTCTCCCAAAAGGCAGGCTTGGCTTGGCAGACAAACGAAGACAAGTAAGATCTAAACAAAAGCATTTGACAAAATGAGCTAACTAACCTCCGGTTATGTACATTGCACTTGTCAGTTTGTCGGTTTTTCAAACTATAAGGAATGGCTGGATGGTTGTTGCTATGTGCCATTCTGGTTTTGGAGCAAAAGAATCTTAAACGCAATCTAGGAGGGCAACGGCGACAATGCTTCACCGAATAAAAAAAAAATTGCAGCATGCCGAATCCAGAGATGCAGAAAAAAAGAAAACTACTTGTTTGTTAAGAAATCGCCCTCGTCCAAATACCCCAATCGTTTTCCACTTATATTGAGATGGAATCGATGAAGTGCGGATGAATTTTTTTTTTTTGGTCACTTGGTTTTCTTTTCTGAGTGGAAAACCTTTCACTAGGTGGCATCCAATATTGCGTTGAGACTTGCTAAGCTTTGGAGTGAGCTCGATGTTATCGAACTTCGTGTCGTCACCAGAAAGAAGAGGCTAAAAAATGCCCAAATAACTATTGTGCTGGCCCATCGCATTTCACAATGCAGTCCCGGTCACCAATAGGCGACCAATGACGCGCAGTAAAAGTGCATGATGCCCATCTTTATTAGTCAAATCACCAAAAATGACACTGTTCCTTTAAACTTTATTAATTGCTTCTTCCATTATGTTCCTGTGAATGATAATCCTCGAATGGATTATGAGCTAGGGCACAGCATCATCACCAATGTAATGGATTATGAGCTAAATCCATCAGCACCCAGTAAGGCAAAAGAGATTCAGTGTAGCAATTGGGAAACGGCATCACCATCCACTTGCAAAAATCAAATATAGTTTATACAACATGAGATAGAATCATAGAACAATAATATTGTTGTGCCAAAACAGTAAGCAAAGCTGCAACAGGAGAAATTGGGCTTCAAGCCCACTTGCATTTCTATATGCATTAGATATATTTTGCGATGAACCTAGCCATGTTCTTCAGAGAAGTTCAACTTTTCAACTTTGGTTAGCCACCCAATAAAGCATGTTTACCATTCCCAAAACCGGTGTTTAACAATCGTGTCATGTTCCCAGCCATGACCTGAGCTAGCTAGTTTTTTGTGCATCCATCTTACACAAACCAAGAGAATCATTTGACTGCTCTTGAGATACCTTTTGCAGCTTTGCTGTTTGCTGCTAGGTACCCTAAGCACACCAGCGACAGTGAACAACCAGACACGAATGTAAGTGTTTTCTTGTCCTGGGGGTGTACTGTTTCAAGGGTGCAGCAAAAAGATCTTATATTCAGCCATCATACAGAATTTTGTATCTTCAGGGTATGTACAATAGGCCATTTCTCAGTGTTGTCTCTAAGAATTGCAACTCATCTAGAGACGGTAGTAGAGACAACACCTCTAGTAGTTCATTTCTAAAGTCATTCCTTTAACTATTTTATATTATTTTCATCACACTTTCCCCATCACACTCTATTACTATTTGCGTTGATTTATATAATTAAGTTGTCTCTTGTATAAGAGATAGCAAATTCTCTTTTCTCACCTCCTCTTTCCTCCACGTAGGGTTTTGCTGATATGGTATAGTTAAGAGATAGCTAAAACGGCACTATTGGAGATGCCCTTGCGAAACAAATGAAACATAGTAAAGCAAGGAGTTGATCCAGAACTGGTGAACCGAAGTCACTTTCGTAATCATACTTCCTACAGCTATCACGTGTCCAGTCCAGCGGGAACGCAAAGTGCAGACAAACACAAAATCCAGAATCTTTCCCTAGACCAGAAAAACGAGTAGTAGCTTCTCAGTGGTCAAGGTGTATAAATTAATATAGATTGTTGTTGAGCAAAATAAAAATGAATGTACAGTTCCAATGGTATCTACAAGTTACTGCTTGATTGTCATCAGGATGTATTTTTTTTATCAAGGGTGCAGGAAATGATCTTATAATATGCAGTGATCATAAGGAATTTTGTCTCCTTAACAAAGAAAAGAAAATGAAAAGAATGATAAAAATTGTCAACCCACTGTCAGTAAAGTAGATTGTCATTGAATAAAACCAAGAAGAATAAGAAAAAATTGGAAACACTGTTTGTAAGAGGATTTTGCATTCAACAATTCATGATCTTATTATAGTATGTATATAAATTATGCACAGACAGCTTTGCTATCTGCAAGACCCAGAGGAAAAGATAGAAGAGATGTGACAGAATGTAACATCCCAATTTGAGGTTTCAAAAAACTTTTTTGTGGATTAGGTTACTAAAAATTTTCACCAATTTTCCTTGAATTAATAAAGTTTACCTAGAAATTTTATAAATTAAAAAGATTTAATTTGAATAATACAAACATCAATTTTCCTTGTGTTGCAAGGAAATTTTCATATTTTCTAGGAATTTTCTGAGTTCATTTGGTGTTTCTTTGGATTTATTTGATGTTCCAGCCTTTTCTTTATTTTAGAAATCATTTCTAAATTCCAATATTCCGCTGGGCTGAATTCTGGTCCAACCCATCATTTTCCCTTGTGCTAGCCCGATGCTCTCTCCCGACCTGCTTCGTCTCGCAACTGCCAGTCTGTCATTTTCCTTCGAGCCATTTCTTTCCACACCAGGCTAGCCCACCTGTGCTCTCTCTCTTGTCATCTGGCAGTCCAGCTCCACCTATTAGCCAGCCAATGTTCAATGTCTGTCTTATGTGTTCATCCTAGAGTACATTCCACTTTGACCGAGCCAGACTTTGCTTTGCCATAGCCTGGCTAAGGCCATCTCGTCTTGTGCATCTACCTCACCTCGTCTTGCCACCCTCAGAATCCCTTTGACGTCGTCTTTGTCAAGCCTAAGCCACCACTACTATTGTTGCCGAAGAAAGGAGCTCATTGATCTACTATTCCATTACTCTTTGTCGGATCTTTTCACGTCGACTTGTGTTTCAGACCACCTTTGCCTGATTTCCCCAATCGATTGAAGCTAGGGAGTTCTGGCTATGGAGATTGAGCATTATGCCTTAAGTCCTACCAAAGATCCTTGCCTCCTCGATTCGTTGCCATCGGTGAATTTCTTCCTTCACCGACTTTGTCCCTAGCTTCATCGTCCCATGTTCTATTTCGTGCCCACATCATTTTCTTCAAAGAACCTTTCTAGTGTTCTTGCCACCACGAACCATGGCTAATCCATCGCTTTCTTCCTCACCACTGGCAACAACCAATGATCCTTATCACCGCACCCACGTCACACCTTCGCCATGTTGTCCCCTTCCCATTGGTGTGCTTGGCACCGGCTGGGTCTATGACATCCCAAAACACCCTAAAAAGTATATTTTAGGTTCCAAAATTTTGTTGCTGCATTTTCCTGCTTTTCTAGATTTTTTTTGCATTAAAGAAATTGTTTTTCCTATTTTCTAGGTGATGTCCATGAATTTTGGAAACTATTTAAAATCTGTCCAAAGCCTAAAAACATTTTATTTGAGTTCTAAATAATCTAAAGTTCATCTCCAAAATTTTGCATAATTTTTTTAAGTTGGTTTACTATTTCTAAAAATGTAAACTTAATTCTGTGCAATTAAATTCCACTGGAAAAATGTTTTGGAAATTAGATTTCCGAAAGCAACTGGCTGAAACCTATCTTCCTCCTGCGAAAGTGTATTTTTGCCAACCAATCTTCTCTCTTAACTCTCTCTTTCTCTCACTAACAACTCGGTCTAGGACTCCTTCCACCTCACGCCCGCACTGCTCACCATCACAGCCAGCTCGCCCACAAGGAAGCTTGAACTCATCCCTCTGCCTAGCTATTGGCTCATGGGACCCTTCCATAGACTTCGTTGGGCACCTAGTTGCCCTCTATTTGTGGTGGAGCCCATTTCCTGTTCGCATGTGTAGTCATGGGCTCATGCCATACACCAACCAAGCAATGCCCAGTCAACCTCGTGCCTATCTTTGCTGACTCGTCCCATCACCACACAGCCTTCCTTCTCTTTGTCCTTTGCATGTCTCTGACAAGGGAGAGAGCTTGTACTCCACACCTGCAATTTTGTCTCACCACTCTAGTGAGAACTCACGAACTCTCACCGTGCTGCTCATCCCTACTGAAGCCCCAATGACCACGTCACCATCTTCTCAGCTTGCCACTCATTCCATTTCACAAATGCCTAAGCTCCTTGTGCTTTGGTTTAGCTATAATGTAAGAGTCATTTCCGACAATGGTGTGCATGGCACCATGTCATTACTGTTCTGGCTAGCTTCCTTGCTCAACATCCACATCATTGTCTTCCTTGAACTTCACCCTTACCTCTCTTGTGCTTAATGTCATAGTTAGAACCAAGGGAAGTTGTGTCACCATCATCTTCCTCGTCTCTGATAGACACGCTTGAGACAAGCCACCTTGACCAGCCATTCCAGTGAGCTCCTTCCCTTTCTTTTTGTGTCACATCATATTCTACCATCTACTTTTACTAACCCCTCACTTAATCTCCAAGGATTGGCCACTAATCATTATCGCCACGTTTTTCCTCTATTTTCTACCACCAACGCCATTACCATTGATTCTTGCTGATCTGGTGAGCCCCTTAGCGGTTCCTTGTGTCGAAGCCATCTCAAGCATGTATACAAGCTTACACAAGTCTCCTTGCAGCTTCTTTAATCAAGTTCATTGCTGATGTATCCCCTTTTTTGCTTTCACTATTAATCATTAACCAACCTCTCTATAGCCGCACTACTACCGCCAAACCACCCGGTACACTCCTAGTAGTCCGTAGATGCTAAGGTGCTAGTTAGATTTGAGATGGTAGTATACAAACCAAAGTCTTCACAGGTGCACCGATGACCATTGGTTCTCGTGCCTATCACCTTGGCTTCACCTATATCCTCTCTAGTCAACGTGATGACCTGGTCGACCTAAGCTTCTCTCTTTCACTCTGTTGCCCTTCGACCTGAAAGCCTTCGCCACCTCTCACTGTCACGACATCAACTCCGAGCACCATTTCGACCGTCATTGCTACCTAGTGCTTCATCTTGACACCCTTGTTCCACTTCTGGTTTCACCCCAACATATTTACCACTGCTTCACCATTGGCAACGTTAGGAATGGGCTTAGCCATGGTACTCAACTCACCCCTATGACCTCTCTGTCATGTGGGCGCAATAGTTAGCATTAACGATGTTTGTTAAGTTAGTTAAACATGGTTAAGTATAATGAGTCAATGACATGTGTGCCCAAATAGTATAAGTGAACCATTTTATAACTTAAACTAGTATTGGAATATGTGCCACTGACATGTAGACCCTACCTATCAACCCTGGTGAAAATAATAAAACTCTGACATGTAGGTCTCACCTGTCAATCTCTCTAAAGAGAAATCCATTTCTTTAAATGTAAAATATGCTTTCAAACTTAAAGGAATATACCTTTTCAATTGGAAGACATAATATCAGATAATACACCTTCAACGTCATTCGCCTCCTTTTCTTTTTTTAGGATTTTCTCAGCCAAGCTAATTTCACATATTTATAGCCTTTGTGTACAAACTCCAAATTGAGTAAAAAATAGTTTTTAAATTTTTTTGTAATCATTTTATTTCTTAATCTAAAAAATATTTGATTTTGGTCTCTATTTGTATTCTTTTGGTTCTTATTTGCATTATTTAATGTTTCGCGTATAGATATAGATGTCCAACAAATCCTACAAATGAACTAGAGCAGGACAGAGTTCAACGAGCAAGGGAAGCACCTCCTTTGATCATATTTGATCCCATATTTCACTGTTATGTATGTTGTGTTAAAACTATTATGCATGTGTGCGATTTCGGTAAAATTTGCTATGTGTGTAAGGATGATAGATATATCCAATTGTTGCATTCACGCTAACTTGACAAAGTTGATACCTTCATCATTGTCATCATAGTAATACTATCCATTGTCTATAAATGCTAAAAGTGGAATTGTAGAATAACAATGATCGCTAGATGCTTATCCATACTTATACCGATATTAGACCATTAGCTTATATAATAGTCAAAATGTTCAAATGGAATATACTTATGATATGGTCTAGAGGAGGAACCTCTAATATTTTGAGTACAAATGAAAGTGGAAATCATGTTTTGAACTTGTGCGAGTGGTTGTCTGGAAAAGTGCATGTGCACGCGGGGAACGTGATAGTCTCAGCTAGGTTACTAAGGACCTATCATCTATTGTGCAATAGACATAAGTATTTCTGTACAGCCACTTGTGTCTTTATGGAAAGGCCCTAGCATAATATGTAATCACAAATTAATAGTAAAACCGCTAGTGGTAGCTGATAGGTGATATTAGGCAAGTGCGGGCATGGAGGGTGTACTTCATGCTCAAAGGAACCTTTCTTGGTAAGCATAGTTTACCAACATAATGTTTGAGCCCTTGGGATATTGGAGGGGTACTCCTCATCCTAAAGAGGGTATTGACGAGCAGTTTGTTGTTAGGGCCGGTAATGTAAAGGTTTTGTCATGATCTCTTAGTTGCATGCTAAAGGAAATACGTCATGGCCGACATTAAGAGATGATCATGTCTTATAGATAAAGTAGTACCACATCCGCAGAGAGTAAATCTATTCAAATAATTGTGTCTCCAATCATGGACATCGCTTTGTTATATCCCACAATAAATAGATTTATGTTTTTAGAAAATTGGTTGGAAAGTGTGTGGATGGGGAATCCATACACGGTTGACTAGCAAAAGGACTTTGCCGAGTTTTTAAATGTTTATGGCAGCAAGTCAACTATTTATTGACAATTACTTATGCTTTATTCTATTGTTACCAAATCTCTACTACTCTTACAAATTTTCGATTGCAATATACTATTCCATATTACAAATGAAAGTCTACTTTATGCAAAACTGGAAAATCTGCTAGCATAACCATTCCTTGACATAGCCTTGCATACAATATACATTTGTTTAGAAGCCTTGCGGAGTATAATTTTCTTACCCAACCATTGCTTATTAAATTTATTCAAAGAATCAAGAATAAGACCTATCAGACGGTTACTTTTACGTCGTGTGTTTTGGCAACATCGACACAAACTTCTAAGAATCTTACCCCAGTTGGTTGTCTATGGATGGGCTAAGGCATACTAGCTAGATATTGATGCCTCTTTGTTTTAATTCCACTGTGATATTTAATATGTGAACTATTTGGCCAACCAGCCTTGTTGTGAAACTAGTCAAGTACGATTTAACTTTGAATGTTTAATATTATATGCTACTCTGTCATTTCTCTCGTGTATGGATATGATATATCAATGTTTGATGTGTGTGCTAACTATTGATTATGGGACTAGCACAGTATACACATAGGTGTTGAAATGCAAATTTTGGGTCCCAATAGTGTCGCTCCCAGTTGCCTTCACCGTAGCTGGTGTTTGTCACTATTCAAACCTTGCTGCCAACCATCTCTGGTGACCATTGGTCCCTATGCACCACACGACCACTTTGTCATCACCCCCTCTCTTTTGCTCTACTTCGCATCCACTAAAACCTCACTATTCACTGACATCGCTGCTTGCCGGAGTGGGCCACTGTTCATCAGAGTTTGTGTCACTGTGCTCTGCTGTTACTATCATCACCAGCCATGTCATTCCCCATCAACCACCACCTTAGCATTTTCTCTGTCGTGTCATGCCCCGTCATCACCCACATGCCACACCCACAACCATAGCCTTAGATTGTTTGGTGAACTAAGTTCATCATAAACGAAGTCACTTACATGTGGACTCCACTTGTCAGTACACTGTTTCATGAGCCAATTCACCGTGGACTACTACCTTTCTCCATGGACCCAGTTCATATACCATAGGCCCACATGTTAGTCTCTATCCTTTTTATTTATTTAAATCCAAAGGAATATTCTCTTCTCTCTCATTTATCAATATTTTTCTTTTTGATCAAACTTTTGAGAGCTTGTTTTTCTTCATACGAGCTCTAATTGAGTCTGTTCATGTTTCTAAATTCATCTAAAATCAAGTTCTATTTTTCAATAACATCTAATAGCAATTTATTGTTTATTTGATTTGTTATTTTGAGTTTTTTTTGTATTTGCTCTTTCTCCCCCTCATTAGATGTAGGCGTCTAGAAGTCATTCAGTGAGCTGAAGGTAAGGAAGTCAAAGACAGAAGATAAAGAGACAACAACCTAGCAAGAGCTAGGCAAGTTGTGCTTTGGTCATCTTGAACCCAGTTTTACAAAAAACTATTTTGTTTCAAATTATTACGCGCTAGTTCAAATTATCAACTGTTTAATTATTTTGGGAATTAGTTATACAACCTATTGAATTATACCTATCTTGTCATTTGCTATGCTGTCATCATTAGTCACCCTAAGTTGGATAATTAATAGTTGGTCATTAATATATCACCAATGTGGGTTGGTTTAGAATGTGATTAGTGTGCTTAGCAATTCATTGGGTTATTGATATCATTTTGAAGTGCAAATTAAAAAATGACTAATTATTTAAGGAATATCTTTGTGAAAATAGTGTGTTATGTATTTTCACAGGATGATATGATCTTGATGGCATATGTGGCATTATAATCAATAGGGGTGGTAAATGATTTAGATTGAGGCATGGCAAGAGGCTCTGTTCCTACCTATGCCTGTGTGATATTGGGTTGTTGTGATTCTATGTGAATCTATATTAGTTGTAGTAGACTAGAAGTTTTTGCCTTGGTCGATTGGACTTAACCTTATAAATCATTGAACTTGGTTAATCATAAAACTAAATATCTGGAATGGGACAAACCTAACTTCGTAAGTTACCAAGTCATGATATGTGATACCTCAGGTGGTAGACCAAGCTGTGTGAACAGTCAAGGGGGTGTGTCCTACAATGATGCCAAACAATTATTATTCCTAGTTTAATGGTGAGTCCCTCCCATTCTTCTACTCTATGTGAGGGTGGAATGGCGATATCAGGCTTATTGAGAGGGTCCATGTTCAGACAGAGTTTTGAATGGTTTTATTACGATCTTCTTAGTTGCACGTCAAAGGAAACATGTCATGGTTGACATTAAGAGATTGAGCATATCTTGTAAGTAAAGAGTATAATTTCTATAGAGTATAAAACTATTCGAATAGATGTGTCCCCGATTATAGACAATGCTCGCAAATTACATAAAAGGGTTAGCTTTTATCAAACAAAAACTAGGAAAGGAGGCTGGTGTAGGCTGTATGCCAATTGAACTTAACAAATCTCTGAATAACTTATTATTATTATTATTATTTTACTTATGGTTTCAATCTATTATTATATTCAAATGTTAAATCTACAGTGTGCAAAAGTAATCATAGTAGCCATTATTTTAATAAGCTTTGCATATAGTTAATAGACTTGAATTCTGTAACACAACCTGTTGAATACTCTATGTGCTCTCATCAAGGTATCACTAGTCAAGGAGGATTGAAGATTGTGGAGAACTACATCGCACTACCACAATCAACTATCTTTGGGCATATGCATGGGTTTCATTTGAAGATATTCTATTTTCTTCCGCTATAGTTTATTCGAGTTGTTTGCCTTATAAGATGATAATTGTAAGCTTTGATCATAAGGATCACTACTTTGATATTTAATGTTAATTGCTTCTTCTACTGTGCTTATGGAATGATATTTCATTCACTACTACAGAATGGTACATCACTATCGCTTCATTTGGGTCGGTTCTTAAATTTTTAGGAAAAAACAATTGTGATAGATGACTTAGGAGGGGTTGTAAAAATAATCACCTTCAGTTCTGAGGTTAGAAGCGATTGTACATATCACTATCGCTTCTCACATAAGAACCGATTGTGATGTGCACATGCTCATCACAATCGGTTCTTTTTTGACAAGCGATAGTGATGTGTATGATCATCACTATCACTTTTGACACAAAAACCGATTGTGATGTGAACGTGCACATCACAATTGGTTCTTAAGAAGCGATAGTGATGTTGTTCATGATCACATCACTATTGTTTCTTATTTAGAAACCGATAGTGATGAGCATGAACATCACTATTGCTTCTTAAGCAAGAACTGATTCTTATCACTACTACAGAAATGATTTTCCTAGACACCAAGGATTTCTTTCCACAGGCGGATTAAAAGGAGAGCCGCCTCAAATGACTTTGGCGGTCCTTGGGGTTAAGAACCGCCTGTGTAAAGGTATCTTCACAGGCTACTCTCTTAAGAAACCGCCTGTGAAAATATTGATCTTGTCACAGGCGGTGTCCTTTAGATGCCGCCTGTGGAAACTATGATCTTCACAGGCGGCTCTCTTAAGGAACCGCCTTGGGAAATTTCCATCTTTACACAGGCGACTTTCTTACGAAGCCGCATGCGGAAAGCGCAGTTTCCACAGGCGGTATGTTAAGCAAGCCGCCTTAGTTAATTATATTGACGGCCTAATTAATTAACGAACCCCTTGTGGTGATGTTCAAGTCTTTAAAGGCGTAGTTCTTAAACAAACCGCCTGTCCAAATTTTGTAAATGCTTGTCTGCAAATTTTGTGACGAAGGAGATGCAGATATGTTTTCATGTACGCATCGGAGCATCCTTTGTTCTACAATACCGCAAAGCACGTAAATCCAACGCCCGCATAATACTCCAGATGAGTTTGTATTGACGTACCGGATCATTCGTTATGTTGCAACAACGGCACTACATAGAGAAATCCAACATCCAGAAAATACTCCGGTATGGTTCTTTTGGCCTTTGACGGATCATCCGGTAGTGCTGTTTTGCTTGATCATTATTATTTTTCTGCAGGCCGTTGTCTTAGGGAGCCGCCTATGGAAACTTCGCTTTAAAGCTCCAAAAAGATCATTCTCTGCGGCAGTTCCAGGTGGCCCCAAAATTGTGAAAATAAGGGGGAGCTAGGTTTTGAACTTGAAATCCTTGGAATAGTTAACTCTCTAAGGTAAGAGCATCTCATTCCTGACATTTATAGAGGTTTATATATATTGTGGAGAGGAAGATGTAGTGTAGATAGAATGTGCATGGGAGAGGGGTTGAAGCTCGGGAGATTGGCGCCACTGACACTCTTTAAAATTCATGATTCACTTTTTGACACCCTGGTCGACTGTCATAGACTCAGATGGACCCACATGTCATAGACACATCACTAAAAACCAACGAATTGAGTGTCACTGGACTAATTTTTCCGTTGAAGCCCTCACCTTCTAGATATGTAGACAGATCTTGTATCCCTCCCTCTCTCTAGAGGGAGAGAATAGTCCCCCTCTCTAGATCTAGAGGGAGAGGACCTTACATTCTTTCGTGATTTTAATAAAATCATTTTATAGTATTTAACTTAGGGTTCTCTTGTTAAAGTTCTATCTAAATAATTGACATTTCGATCTGATTTTCTGTTTTAGGTTCAAGATGGAAAGGGCATGGATGTACAATGCCCCAAGAAATAAGGGTGTATTCCTCAAAGAACTCAAACTTTTATTAAAGCCGCCGTAGGACGCCTGGACTAAGAAGGAAACGGAAATACTTTGTCCATGCAAAGACCGAAGAACAATGTAGGGTGGGGAGATTTAAGTGTAATCAAAACACACCGATCATGAGAGGTTTTATAGAGGATTACACATGTTGGTCCAACCATGGCGAGCAACGACATCGCAAACAACCGATGATGTTGATCCCGATCTCGTGGATGATCGGCGCCGAGGCGACATCGATGGTTTGGGAGATGAAGCTCACGTGCATGCTCGTTTGCTAGATGATGGTCGCATCGCTGATGTAGAGGAAATGTTACGCCATGCCGAACCACAGGTTTTAAAGGAGATGACAGGTTTAGATAATGTCGATGCGTTACACAAAGCAGCGAATGATCTGTTATATGTGGAATCCAACGGTTGTCCTCCAAAGTTTACGGTGTTGCATACGGTGCTGATGCTTCTACGGTTGAAGGCTAGCAATGGATGGTCGGACAAGAGTTTCACCGATCTGTTGAGGCTCTTGGCAGAAATACTTCCGAAGGCTAATGGATTGCCCACCTTGCTGACGAGCACTTATTTCGCGAAGAAGCTTATCACTCCGATGTCATTGGATGTGCAAAAGATACACGCATGTCCGAACCATCAGATCCTCTTCCGTAAAGATTACACGGACTTGGATCAATGCCGGTGTGCAAGGCGAGCCAGATAAGAAGAATGATGACTCTCATTAACGATGATGATTCTTCAGCTAGCACTACGAAGAATAAGAAGAACAAGAATAGTACTACTGGTAATAACAAAGATGACACTTCTTTAGGCGCGGACAAGAAGAAAAGAATCCCTGCGTTGGTGATGTGGTACTTGCCAGTTATTGGCCGCCTGAAACGTTTGTACTCGAATGAGAGGGACTCCGAACTAATGGGTTGGCATTCCGACAAGCGCAGAAAAGATGGAAAGATTCGACACCCAGCCGAAGGTAGACAATGGAGAAATTTTGATCGCATGTATCCAGATTTTGGCAACGAACCCAGGAATGTAAGGTTCGCACTGAGTACCAATGGTATGAATCCTTTCGGTGAATGGAATGCCACACATAGCACTTGGCCAGTAGTCCTGTCCATCTACAACCTTCCTCCATGGCTATGTATGAAGAGAAGGTACCTAATGTTGTCCATTCTTATCCAAGGTCCGAGACAGCCTGGAGTAGATATTGATGCGTTTCTCGAACCACTGATGGAAGATATGGCCATGTTGTGGCACGATGGGGTCCAGGTGTGGGATCAGTTCCAACAACAGTACTTCACACTAAAAGCCATTATTTTTGTTACCATCAGTGATTACCCCGCCCTACTAGCCCTATCGGGTCAGATTAAAGGGAAGACAACTTGTGTAGTATGCATGGATGAAACTGTGTCGACGTTCCTTCCATGCTCACAGAAGTTAGTGTACATTCGGCACCGCCGTTTCTTACCGAAAGCTCACAAATACCGCAAGATGGGCAAGTATTTTGACAATACGGTTGAGAAAGGTGTGGCTCCAAAGCGCCGTAGCGGGGAAAAAGTGTTTGAAATGGTCCAGAACATCAAGGTGGATTTCGGGAAGAAGCCGGTGCAGGGCCAAAAGAGGGGTCGATAGAAGAAGAATACCGATGAGGAGGTTCCTCCGCTTGTTGTCCTGTTCAAAAAGATGTCAATTTTCTACAAGTATTTGCCCTACTGGAAGGACTTGGAAATTTGCCATAACATCGATGCCATGCATGTCATAAAGAATGTCTGTGAAAGCGTGCTAGGTCTCTTGTTGGACATTCAGTACAAGACAAAGGATGGTCTTAAAGCTCGTAAAGACTTAGTAGTACTAAAAATCAGGAAAGAGCTACACCCTCAAGAAAGAACACATGGAAAGTATTACCTTTCCCCAGCAAGCTACTCTCTGACAGCTGAGGAGAAAAGATCAGTGTGCAAGTGCTTACGTGGGGTCAGAGTCCCGTCTGGTTATTCATCCAACATCAAAAACCTAGTATCGATGAAAGATTTAAAGATAAGTGGTATGAAGTCTCACGATTGCCACATCATGATGACACAAATGCTCCCAATTGCAATCAGGGGTATTGTCGGGACCCGAGTATGCAAATCCGGACCCTCTGTGTATTCAGCACTAGTCCAGGATCACGCTAGTGCACACAGTCTCAACATCGGTACATATCACAGTCATAACCAACGAAATAATAAAATACTTTAATTAAATACTCAAACTAGTTGATTGACCTCATGGTCAAGTTACAAAGATATCGCCTTGCAGGCTTAAGACTTATTAAAATATTCAAATGCAATGAATAAATCAAACTCGTGGCGCCAACCAATTTGCCACAGTAATCGACTGGCTCGCTCCTTAGTTCGCTTGCCTCCCAAACTCCTCCCGAGCAGGGTTGCTTCTTCCTCAACTGAAGTTGTGTTGTTGTGGGGTGAGTACTTTGAGCACTCAAAGAAGTCATGCATGTAATGCAATGCTAATACGCTACATGCATGGCTTAGTACAAAGGATAGGCTACGGTTCATGTGCGTGACAAAGATTCAAGATAAAAAGAATAGATTGCAAAACAGTAAAATAATAGTAGGAATAGTAGCTTTCACAAACAATTCAATTGTAAACCATTTTCCGTCTTAAGTCAAGTTCAACATTACCAACCCAAGCATTTTCCATAAACAAGTCATTTCATGAAAATCTAACCCTTGACTGTAATCACCGAGCGATGCTCAATACCATGAGCACGGCTATTCGAATAGGTTGTACACTCTGCAGAGGTTATACACTTTACCCACAAGATACAGTCAAATACCACCAAGGCAAGTAACCGTAACAAAGCCTTTCCAAAGTTTCGTCTAAACCCAGTACTGCCCGCTAAGGTTTCAACACTGGAGGGACTGGTTACCACACCCAGCCCCCCCTCTTGCGCCATGTGAGTTCTCACCCGCTCCTCCGGGCCCCACACCACCACGACAGTACCAAAGAATAGATTTCCCAGTTTACTCAGCTAGGCCCGTCCCATTACGGAGCTTGTGGTTGTATGAAAGACTCAGTTCAAATGCTCGCAAGGTTAAGTCCTTAGTTGACCGAGGCAAGACTAACCAAGTGTGACCTCAAATATCCAAAACCAATAAAACCAACACGACCGCCAGATTGCCACTCTTGGCCTACCAGAAACAATCTTGCCACATGCCTCAGTCTAAATCATTTTTCACACCCCGGTTCTTTACCATTGCACCACGTACCATCATCTACTCAATAACACATGTCTCATTCACAAAACACGTTCCATATCTCATTAAGTCAATATTAACTGTGATATTCAAAAATCATGGATTATCCACGTGGCAGGGCTAAGCATACTACTCACGGTCTACTCAACCCATGTTGGCCAATTATTAATGTCCAACTGTTAATCCACAACCTAGGGTGACAAATGATTCATGGCCTACAATTATATACGACAAGGTGGCATACAACGACTAGTCATTTAACTAATCCCAGAATTCACTCAAACCAATTTTTTATTAAATTAGCATGTAATAAATTAAATCGAAATAATTTTTCTATGATGGGTTCAACATGATCAAACACAACTTGCCTTCAAAAAGTACTGGTTCTGGTTCCTGAGCTTGCTCTCGGTCGAACTTCTCCTCAAACCGTCGGGCACTTCAACGTCTACACGTAACGTAAATAAACAACAATAAATAAATAAAATAGAGAGCAACTCAAATAAAAAATTCAATTAAAATTCACAAACAGAAAGAGCTTGATTTTACAAATTTAGAGAAATTAGAATCACTCAAATCGGAGTTAAAACGCAAAAGTTATAAGCGTTTGAAGTTTCAAAATACATTTAAAATCAATAATCCGTGTCGCCACCAGAGAGTGACACGTGGCCTTGCTGACGTTGGCACTGACCGGCTCCCGTGCTGACGTCAGCACGACTCGGCCATCTCACTGACAGGTGGGACCCACCGTGACGTCAGCATGACGTCACCGGTGACGTCACACGACGCGGCGGGCCGACGCGTCGCGGGCTCACGCTATCGGCCACGCGCGCACAATCGCACGGCGGCTCGGTGTGCCCGCACACGACGCGATTGGCTGCATGCGGTGGCGATCCGAGCCGTTGCTTCTAGATCTAACGCTGCATGTTAAACCTAGGTCTCTACGGAGAGGAACACGTGGACAAACCTCACCCTAGGATGAAGATCGGACGGTGTGGGACGCCGGGACGGTGATGGCTTGCGGTGTCGTGCGGCACGAGTCGAGGACGACGACGCGCGACGGCGATCCCGAGCTCCTCCGGCGTAGAAGTGGTGCTCCCAACGCGCTTGATGGAATGAGTTCGAGGGTGGCACGGCGATGGCGGCGACGGCCGGTGGCGGCGAAGCGCAAGGAACTTCGGCATGAAGGCTTCTGGACTTCGGCGAGCTCGTGCGGTGAGGCGGCGGCGTCTCGGGCGACGTGGGCTAGGGCAAAAGGTGCGGCGCGACTAGGGCTTCCTAAGGCGTGTGGCGGTGCAATAAATAGGGCCCTCGACGTCCGTGAAACTCGCGGAAACCGAGGCCCACTCGGGCGCGGCGGCGGAGTCCGACGGCGATACGAAGAGGCGACGTGGCGCGACGTGAGCCCTTGGATCCGGATCGCACGGCGACGGCGCTAGGGTTTTTCCGAGCTGGGCCGCACAGTATTCGGCCCAATACTATTCATCCGGATTTTAATTCCTTTCCGAATAAAATTAATTCCCGAAAATTAAATAATTCATTTGGGGCATTAAAAATACTGGAAAAATTCTGGAAAAATTCTCAAAAATATTTTAGGACATTTGTGACTCAAATAAAATATTTGCAGCAAAATTTTATTTTAACTTTTCTATTATTTAATTAATTTGGTAAATGGCTTAACTTAAAAAATAAATCCAAATAAATCCAAATAATTTCCAAAAATCTCTCAAAAATTCAAAATACCATTTTAATGCAAGAAAAGCAAAAATTGGGGTGTTACATGTATCAACTCAACATTTGTAAAGGTGGCCATCACACGGCTGTGTCATTTTTGCAATGCGATTTCATAGAAGGTAATCGATGATGAACAGCTGAGCTATCTGCAGAACTACATAGTGGAGACTATAAGCCAACTTGAGATGTGCTTCCCTCCATCCTTTTTCGATATCATGCTGCACCTCTTGGTTCACCTTGTCGAGGAGGTAAAGGTATTGGGACCAGTATTCTTACACTGGATGTTTCCATTTGAGAGGTGGATAGGCTTGCTTAAGAGCTTACAACAGAATCGTGCTTACCCAGAGGGTTCCATTATTGAGGGCTACAATATTGAGGAAGTCATTGAGTGTTGCACGGATTACTTCATGCCCACGGAAAGGCCGATTGGTGTGCCTGTCCCTTGACATGAGGGGAGGTTGACTGGTAAAGGGACTAAGGGAAAGAAAAGATTCATCGACCATGAGTACAAGAATGTGAACCAAGCACATTTCACCGTCTAGCAACAGCTAAAGATAGTGGAGCCGTACGTGGAGCAACACCTGGAAGAGCTTGAAAGAGAAAATCTAGGACGCCAAGTTGATTGGATCCTGAAAGAGAATAAGCGCATGTTTACCACATGGTTCAAGAACCAAAACATACCAGATGGTGATGACGAAGAAACAGAAACATTGAAAATGTTGGCTCATGGCCCATCAAGTCTGGTAACATCATGGCTAGCATATGACATCAATGGGTACACGTTTTATACCATTCAAAAGGACAAGAAGACGATGGCCCAAAACAGTGGCGTTCGGGTAGAAGCCATAGATGCGACAGGGGAGAAGAACACCTACTATGGAATCATTGAAGAAATTTGGGAACTCGACTATGGAAGGGATTTGCAGATCCCGTATTTACAAGAATCGGGTCAAACATCCTAATGGTGTGGAGGTGGACAACTATGGGTTCACAACTGTCGACCTCAACAATCTTGGCCACAAACCGACCCTCGGATACTAGCTTCAAGTCTCACAAGTTTTCTACATAGTGACCCAAGAATAAGAAAAGGAACATAGTTGTTCTCGGAAAACAAAGGATCGTTGAGTTGACAATGTGCACGACGAGGCAGAATACAATCAGTTCGATGACCTACCGCCTTTCAGAGATCCGGAGAGGATCAAACTTGTAGAAGAAACCCTTGATATTTCAATGATGCCATATATGCGTGATGATTGCGTTGGAAAAGTTGTTAAAGGCAAATAGGGACACGTTGTGTAAAAACTTAATATGTAATTGAACTTATATTTTTTATTGGACTTGAGTAAAATTGTTGCGTGAAAGTGCAGGATAGTACGGTAGGTAATTCGCTATTAGGTTGGATCATCCTGTAAATTGAAGCCAACAGAAGCCCGAGGAAGCCAAGCACTATTCGTCCGGACAATAATCCGGTACGGTTTTTTCTCGACTTAACAGAACATCCGGTATGTGAATCTTAGCTTTGAGGCCTCCATCGTCCACATTCGAGAGCGTCTTTATCTTTTCCTATACAGATCGTCCGGTCTTCGTATTGTCCGCGCTCACTGTTATTGTACTCTGCTAGGTGCTAGCACATCGCAACACAAGATGATCCGATTCTTTTTTCCTCAGGAGGCTGGACCATCCTGCCACTGAATCGAACAGAGGCATTGATCCGGTCAGATGATGTTTCCGATAACGGACCATCCGGTATGTTGATCTTAACCTTATCCAAAAAGGCAAAAACACGCTTCAACATTCAGAGAACCGCCTATGGAGCTTTAATATCGACCGCACCTAACTACTCTCTCCACGCCTCCACACCGCCTTGCGCCGCAGCCTGTTTCTGTGCCTTGCGACGCCGTACTCCAATCCTCCACCCGCCTCGGCACCGCCACACGCCATTCAGGCCACCCGCTTTGTCGCCACGACAACCGAGCCCTCACCGCGTAACGACTCTCCTTCACTTTGTAAGCGGTGAGATGAGATCCACATCCCTTTGGTTTCTTTGGACTCCATTCAAATGCATATGAATACGATGCAAGTTCTTGACATTCAACCGTGCAACTTGCAGATGGCAGGAAAAAGGAAGGGAAAAGAAGTTGTTGTGCGAGCTGAGAAGGCTAAGAAGTCCAAGTTACAGAAGGCAGCAGAGCGAGCTGAGATGGCTGCAGATGCGAACTTGGCTCAGGCATGCGGGCGTGGCCACCAATTGTAGATTAGAGACACACAGAGTCAGCAGCAGAGGGGTCAGAGAGGGAGGGGGCACTCAATTCACAGAGGGTGGTGCGGTACCTCCTCGTCGTTCTAGCCGCGTGCGCACTCGTGGTGGTTCGACATCTTCCGAGCACATTGCTAGGCATGTGCGTGCTCGTCCCAACATATTTCCGCATGAGGAGGAGACTGGCGATGAAAAGGAAGAGGACGAGGAGTACCATGTGCCACATCCTGACCCTGAGATAAGACTTAGAGACCTTCGGAACCTCTCATCCCGGAGGGTAAAGAGCCTTCGTTTCTCTGATGTCAATGTCTGGTTTCCACAAGCCAGAGAATTTGGAATTCATAGGAGGTTCGGGCGGTTCTTCAATGAGCTTCTATGTTACGACAGAGAGCTGTGGTCCGCTTGAGCATGCACAGACGCCTAACCTCTTTGCAGAGGGCCGCGGGTGGGGTGGATGTTCAGAGACACTTCGACCATTTCGAAGGTCTTACCAGGCTGTTGACAGAGTTCGACACGGTAGTGGAAAAATGGGTCAGAGACTTCTACGCCACAGTTTGGATCGACCCAGAGCATAGATACATTCAGTTCATGTATGACGGAGAACCCCAGAGGGTGTACAGGTCCACTTTGCTTGAGTTGTTTGGTTTTGAGGAGGAGGCCCGAACTTTGCATCAGGTGGTGTACGTAGACAGCACACTGCCTCGTCGTGCTAAGGCTGGAGGATGTTTCTCGACAGATGACCAGATTCACTTTCTGTTCCAGCAGCCGTTCCCCGTTGCATCCCTTCGCTATCCAGACCGTCTCACTCCTGAGGCAAAGGTGGTCCACATGGCTTTGAGGAAATCACTGTTGCCAAGGATTGGGAATGCCGAGATGATCACTAGTTTGCAGCAGTGGCTACTTTATTCGATCCTATCTCACGAGCCGTTCGACATTCTCGACTTTATCATTTGTGAGATTGAAGATGCTATTGCAGATGCTATGAGTTTGGCCAGACAACAACCATTTGCGCATATAATTTCTTACATATGCAGTACCTTCACTCCAGACGAGCATCGTGAGGAGTACCTGGAAGGGTGAGTTCGTCTTCGTCAGTACATGCCTCCATCTCTTGACAGCAGACGACGCAGAGGACAGCTGTTCCATGAGGAGGGCTCAGAGTAGATACCGAGGAACCGAGAGAGCCCGCCAAGGGGAGGACCAGCACTAGCAGAGGCCGAGTAGCATCTTTCGGGTTGGCGCGGATCATGGATATTGACCGATGACGACGACGAGGAGGAGGAAGACCCTAAGTACTTTCCACTACCCAAGCCCACGACCACGAGGCAGTGGATCAGCTCAGACCGAGGACCGAGACGACTTCGCTTGCACCGTCGGCTGAGCTCTCGACGTGACACCGTGATCGCGGCTTCGCTTCTCGATCCTCCGAGCTTACTCACATACTTGCTTCGATTGTTGAGTTGCGAAGTCTCAGCGGCTTCAATTGCCCAACAATGGAGACACAGACCCAATTACTAGAGGAGATGAGGTTGCATCAAGACGACCCAGCGGCTTTGCTACGGTCCGATGCAAATGGCTCGGATGTTCACTTTCTTCTCAGTCGCTTTGGTCGGTTGTACAATGCGATTGGTCTTGCACACCGAGTTGCCAGCTCGATTCCACCTCCCTTCTGGCATTGCTGCCCCACTTGCTTCGTTGGGGGCTTCGCCCACTCCGTGTCCACGCTCCTACCAGCTCCTACGGTCTTGACAGGATGTTCTCCGCACCACCGGTGATAAGGCATCCGCCCATTGTCCACTACTCCACCTACTTTAGCGGATGCACCCACATCGACCATGCTCGCCCGTGCTCGATCGAGACCAACATACATCCGCATGCCGACATGACTGATGAGATGGCCACTCGAGTGTAGTATCGTTGAGTTCTCGCACCTATCGATGCGGTGCCGACTCCTCGTTGACGACGATCTAGTCATTGCCTCCGAGTCCGCTCTGTGAGTTCACCTACAGACCCCCGAGGCCCCCGATGAGGATAGCATCGCACAAGATGTACGAACATCGATCTCCGGACTCAACACACCGCTGTGATTACTCAAATCACAGAGAATATTGCGACACGGTGTTGTGGATCGACGACCGAACTCAGACAAAGGCGGCACAGCAGCCCATCGACCCCTTGTCGGCGACCAGCGATTGTTCAACCCCTTCACCAACAAAGTTCACAGCCTACAAAGTCCTGGGAGGAGAACCTCGACGAGCCCGACGCCGACGGTGTTGGAGCGATGTCGATAGGGAAGACTCCGGCTCGCTTCGATCTTTTGGTACTAGTCCAAGCACGGACGAGTAGTTCTTTGCTTAATGCGCCACTTGTCTTTTCGGTTGTTATGCACTCTAACTTGCTTGATATGTCGTATTTCGATTTCGCTGTGTTCGCCTAGATTGGAATGATGCATTTCATGACAATTTTATTTAACTTTGTACTCTTTCATGACAATCATGCAAAGCTTTTTGCCGGTAGGATGGTCCGGTATACATATATTTACACATACCGGATCATCCTGATTTGTAGTTCCGTTGTAGCCCACGACGAAAGTTGTACGCATAGGGGATGATCTGGTGAGTTATCCTAACCAGGGCCGGATCGTCCGGTGTGTGGAATCGGCTCCCGTGCTTGAGGAGAGCACCTAGCAAGACAACATGTGTAGAGCTTTGGTCTCCCGGCCAATCACTTACTGCTGCGATTGCTATGATTACAGAGAATAAGGCTGCTATGGGTTTTTAGGGTCCGAGGGGGGACCCTGTTAGTGCGGCAGAGACAACTCCTGGAGGCCCCCAAGCCCATGACCCATAGCCTGCTCCTACGACATCACCGCTAGCCCATCAGTCCGGTGGTGACGAGAGTAGACCATTTCAATATCATGACCTCCACGAGCCTGCCGGGGACTCTGTTGTAGAGCGCGAGGCTGATCCAGCTTCAGCTCCGATCTTTGGGCATTCCTAGCCTGAGAACGTACGGACACGTAGTGCTGAGTTGATTTTAGTGGTGTTAGCTCTTGTCGGATCTTCATGTAAGGACGAGTTATCTGAATGTTGCACCACTCGTAGTTGTTCCTTTCGGTGTATTCGATCGATCCATGTGAAATGTAGCGCCCCCCGCGAACGATGTGAACATTTAGGACCGTGCGGGTGATTAATTACTTCAACACTAAATCTGTACCGAACGGTATGGCCATTTTACGTTGCACTCTTTCGCTTGTAGAGTTCGGGCACACAAGATAACTTCGAAGGCTTTTTGCCAGTAGGATGGTCCGGTATACATATATTTACACATTCGGATCCTCCTGATTTGTAGTTCCGTTGTAGCCCACGGCGAAAGTTGTACGCATAGGGGATGATCCGGTGCGTTATCCTAACTAGGGGCGGATCGTCCGGTGTGTGGAATCGGCTCCCGTGCTTGAGGAGAGCACCTAGCAAGACAACATGTGTAGAGCTTTGGTCTCCCAGCCAATCACTTACTGCTGTGATTGCTATGATCACAGAGAATAAGGCTGCTATGGGTTTTTAGGGTCCGAGGGTGGACCATGTTAGTACGGCAGAGACAACTCCCGGAGACCCCCAAGCCCATGACCCATAGCCTGCTCCTACGACATCACCGCTAGCCCATCAGTCCGATGGTGATGAGAGTAGACCATTTCAATATCATGACCTCCACGAGCCTGCCGGCGACTCTGTTGCAGAGCGCGAGGCTGATCCAGCTCCGGCTCCGATCTTTGGGCATTCCTAGCTCAAGAACGTACAGACACGTAGTGCTGAGTTGATTTTAGTGGTGTTAGCTCTTGTCGGATCTTCATGTATGGACGAGTTATCTGAATGTTGCGCCACTCGTAGTTGTTCCTTTCGGTGTAATCCTATACTTGCTTTTCTACCGACCGGACGATCCGATGTGCACATATTTACATAGACAGGAGAATCCTGTACTTACTTTTCTACTGACCGAATGATCCGATGTACACATATTTACATAGACAGGAGAATCCTGTACTTTCTTTTCTACCTACCGGACGATCTGGTATGCTAGACGCGCGGGCGTCCCTTCGCCTTCCGGTGCTTATATTAACCACCGGGGGAGCCGTTCGTGTTCACAAATTCCCCCAAGCCATTCGTATTCTCTCCCTCCTCGGCAATGTCGGCCTCCTCGTCCTCATCCTCCTCCGCAATGTCGGTGCAGACTGAGTCCGCCAGGAAGCGGCTGTGACTCCAGTCGCCGTCGACTCGATCGTCGGTGTCCGTCAACTGGGTCCCCCAGTTACAGGCAGAGGAGGAGGAGGAGCTGCTAAACCGGGTGGAGGAGGCCATCCGCGGTGGCGGCGGCAGCGGAGGTGGCGGCGGCGGCAGCGGTAGCGGCAACGGAGGCGGCGGTAGCAGCGGCAGCCGCAACCACAAGGAGAAGCCGGACGAGGAGGAGGAGGAGGAGGAGGAGCCAAAGTTGGCGGCGGGGAGCGACGACGACGGCGTTAGCGAGGAGGACGTCGGCGACTACATACCTGTCTTCTACCGCTTGGACACCTCCTCCTCCTCCGGCTCCTCCTCCAGCCACGTCTTGCTCTCGTCGGACGAAGACGACAATGACGATGATGATTTCTGGATGTAGATAGAGTAGTTTAGCTAGGTATCTAGTTGGCGCATAATTTTGATGTACTACTAGCGCCCCTTTTGGATGTACATTTTGTTAATGTTATGTGCATTGCATCGTTCCCATGGTACTAAATAGAATTGAAATTTCAGAAAATGACACTCGAATTCTCCCCTCAATTCGCGGTCTCCCCAAACGAGAGATTTGGTTATTTGCCACTTTAAACATGTGGCTTCGCAAAATTGCCACTGGACCTACATTTCATTAACTCATACGGTCCCATATTTCATTGGCTCAAGTGGCATCATATCCAAAAGGTCAAATCTTTAAGTGGCAAATAGACAAAAAAGCCTTCGAAATGCGACCTCTCCCAATAGTACAAAGAGGATGATCCTGTCTAGTTACATTTCAATAGTACAAAGAGGCTTTTTTGTCTATTTGCCACTTAAAGATTTGACCTTTTGGATATGATGCCACTTGAGCCAATGAAATATGGGATCGTATGAGTTAATGAAATGTAGGTCCAGTGGCAATTTTGTGAAGCCATATGTTTAAAGTGGCAAATAACCAAATCTCTTCCCCAAACTATGGACGGACCATCCGGCTCAGGAATAAATCTCGCCGATGTACGACGCCATCAGAGAAATCGTTGGAACCGCCTGTGGAAATCTTGTGCACCGCCTGTGGAAATTCCTAACCCCTAAAATCTCTAGGCGGAAGATCGAATTGCTCCCCCCGTCCAAAGCGGCAAAGCCAAATTTCCCCCGATGATGCCTCCACGCCGCCTCGGTGACATCCTCGGGCTCGCGCCTCGACAACCGTTCGGCGGGCTCGGTGACCTCTCAAGCGGGCTCGCGCCTCGACTACCGTCCGCCGCGCCGTCACCTTTTTCGCCCACGTCGCCTCGCTCGGTGACCTCTCGCGCCTCGCTCCTCCGACGAACTTTCCACCGGGTCGCCAATCGCCGGCCCCAATTCCCCTGCCGCCGACGCCGCCTCGCTCGGCCTAGTAAGGCAAGTGCATCCGACCACCCTTATATCTTGTTATCTTTGTGAAAAAAGTTTGGAAGATATGTCTAAAGTAGATGGTGATTGATAGAGCAATTCTTGCTCGTAAGTTCGATAGATGAGTTTCGCACGAACATAGAGCAATTCTTTTGAGATATCATAAGTAGTTATTAATAAAATCGAAGTTGAAGTTGGAGTTACCAAAGTTTGTGGAGTCAGCTTCGATGGACGTATGAATACTCTATGGATAGTTTTTTGAACCGCATGTTGTAAACGATCAAGAGCCAGTCCGAATTGATCTTGTAACAGATCTGCAACTGAACGAATACGTTTATTTCTCAAGTGATTCATATCGTCATCGTCAAGCATACCCGTTCTAAATTTCATTCCAATCAAATGATCCGTAGCGGCCAATACATCTCGTGGTAACAAGAATGTATTGTTCTGAGGTATATCAAGATTCAGTCTCCGATTCATATTTCACAGAACCGGAAGCGCCCCTTGTTTCAAAGAGAGGAGAACGGGTTATTCACATTTAATTTGATGGTCAGAGGCGAATTGAAAGCTAAGCAGTGGTAATTAAGACCCCCGGGGAAAATAGGGATGTCTCCTACGTTACCCATAATATGTGGAAGTATCGACGTAATTTCATAGAGTCATTCGATCTGAATGCTACATGAAGAACATAAGCCAGATGACGGAACACGGAGACCTAGGATGTAGAAGATCATAACATGAGCGATTCGGTAGATTTGGATTACTTTCCTATATATCCACATTATCTCGAAGAACTGGGGGGATATCTATCCCAATGCCGAAAATTTTTACCATGTTTAGTAGCTTTTCAATGGCTTCTCTTGCCTTACCAGGAATGAGCGGTTTTGTTGCAGAATTAGTAGTATTTTTTGGACTAATTACTAGTCCAAAATTTCATAATGCCAAAGATGCTAATTACTTTTGTAATTTGTAATGGCAACTGTTTTGTAGTAAGATGGGAGATAAAGAATTGCTCGCCAAGAAGGCGCGTAAGAGGAGCCTACTTGCAGAGCTCAGTGGTAATACGCTGCTGCAAGAGGAGGGCGATGCCGGAAGACAGCAAGACTTGTCCGAGAAGGATGATGTAGCCGCGCGGCTAGAAAGAACACCGAGCCTATCGTTATCCTTGGGCAGCGATGGTTCCTCGTCATCGTACAAGAGCCCTAGCCCAGTTCCATGCCCACGACTAGAACGGCGACGTGGGGAAATCGACTCCGACTACGATCCCAATGAAAAGGTATTAAGAAGAGTGAGCTTGTTTTATTTGTAGCTTGGAGTGGACATAATTGCATTTCCTTATGTTTGCGTATTCCTCGTGTTTATTTCTATGAAGAGGCCGGAAAGGCGATCACGCCGACTAGCTGCAGTTCAAGAGGTAATTGAAGATACCTCCGGGCATGTTCCCGTGGATTCCTCTGCTGCAACAACCACGACCTCGCATAAACGAAAACGGGGGGAACGAAGTAGGAACAAGTTACCGGCAGGGACTTGGTATATCACGGAGGTCGGTCCTTTAGGAGAGCCCCTAGCACCTCGTGAGGCACTATCCAAGTTCCAAAATAGCTGCGGCTGTCTTGTCAAGGACAATGTCTCCATCACGATTGATAACTGGACAAAGGTGGTCGACGCGACAAAGGCGCACCTGTGGATCGAGCTGCAGAAAATCATAAGGTTCCCCCCAGAGTATGAGGCCATCGCTAAGAAGAATGCCTTGGACGTGATGGGGAAGAGCTTCCGAATCGGAGGTATGAGCTGAACAAGTACTTTGTGAAGACGGAGCGACACCATTCGTAAATATGGAAAAATCACCGTGGGTGAATGGGCGGAGTTTGTCCGGCAGAAGACCAAGCGGGCCGTAGCATTGAGCGAGGTGTACAAAGTGCCCTCGCGAAGAAGAACAAGTACCCCCATCACCGGGCACGGTGGGTATGCCCTAAGATTGTTGAGTGGAGGAGTAAAGAAGAAGAGGAAGCCGTCTTTGGGATAGAGAATCCATTGACGAGCTGTAGCGAGCGAGGCAGAAATTGGGTCCTAGCTCGCCAACCCAACAGCAAGAATGGTCGCAAAAGCACGGTGGACCCTGCGGTCCTAGCAGTTTCGGCCAAGCTGCAGAAGATCTCACACGAGCAAGCAGAGGGATCTTTCGTGCCAGACAGGGAGAACGACGACCTAACGACGGCGTTGGGAACCAAGGAACACCCAGGTCGCACTCGTGGCGTCGAAAGTCGAGTGGGCTTCAAGCATGGGTTCCCGGAATATCAAGACCAATACAAGTCGCGTTAAAGATATAAGAAGACCATGGCTGATACAATAAGACAACTAGCCCAACAAGAGTTTTTAAGACTGTGGGAAGAGAAGGAGGCGGAAAGGGCGCTACAAGCACGGTCGGATGACAACCCGAGCCCGGCCCGCATCCAGAGTAGTGTCAGGTCCGCGCCAATCCCAACGCCTCAATATCCTGTGGATGATATCACAGAGGCAACCAAGTGCAAGCTCTGTGCACATCTGGAGCAAGGGGGCTTGGTCGTCGAGCTTGCGGAGGGCATGGCATATCCGCACCGTGATACACAACCAACTCGTGTCCGATTGGTCACGCAAAGGTGCAAGTGGACATCGTGCTTGTTCCGTGCCTTGGCTTGTGGAAGCTACCATTCAAGACCTCGATGACGAGAGACCATCCAAGATGCAGTTGGGTCATTTATTGTATGGCCCAAGGAAGATATTGCATTGATACAAGAGAGGTCAGAGACGCCAGTAGCAAGTCAAGACGTCCTACCTCTTTCAAAATTGCCTACACCACAAACCGCATCTTCTCCGCAGGCGGCGCCTTCACCACAGCGCGCATCTCCGTTGCCGGTGCCTTCACCACAGTGCGCATCTCTGTCGCTGGCGCCTTGTGCACCGCATGCATCACCTCCGTTGCCCCAACCGTCACAACGCACCTCATCTTCGGCGATGTTGTTGGTTGCAAAGAAAAACAAAGAAGTAGATTGCAATCAACGGAGTACCAGCAAGTCAAAGAGGAGTGCCAACTCCACTCGGGTACAGACCATGCCTCCACTAGAGACTTATGAGCATGGCAAGCCATTTCTCCCCATGGAGCAGATCAACAAAGAACCATGGGAGTTGAAGAGATTCCATGACTGGTACTTGAGGGCATCTCGTCTTGGGGTGAAGGGCATTTAAGCCACCGTCCCTCCAGATATCTACAAACATGAGGATACTCGCTACGTCTGGATCGATTTTGGTGACTTGCAACATATGTTCCATTTTGGAAAACACGACATCAACATGATCAGCGTGTGGTGCCTGTAAGTTGGTCATTGACCTACCCCTACATTGTTATATCGGCTCTTGCAGTAGCAAGTGTCGATATAACAAATTATGACAGCATATCATTATATTGCATTCTGATAGCATAATAAAGAAAGCCCCAAATGTATAGCAGTTGAGTGCCAAGTTGAGTTCCTCTTTATAGTAATAGCTTGTTAGATCATTCAAAAATTGGCAGAATCCATATAATTTTCACTAAATCGTAAGTTGGCCGATTTTAGTGGTTTTTTCCTTTTAAATAAAGTTAACTTCTGCCAAATCTGTTGAACAAGATGCATTTTGCCAAAATCTGATATTCGCCAAAATGTCATGTTTCCCAGCATTCAGCATATAAATTGGCGCATTGACCATTGTCTTCTGTGTAGAATGCAATATACCGATGCTAAAAAGATGAGAAAACGTGTCGGGTTCCTTGACCCCGCACGGATTAGCCAGCCGAGCTTAGAGTTGTACTCAATGAAAAGGCGTTGAAGGATAAGGGGATGACGGAAACAGAGATAGAAGAAAAGCGACAGTCCCTGACCCAAGATCGCCAAGTAGATGTTGGGCTATACATATCAAAAGCAATGCTCCAGATGCAAGACAAGGACGTCATAATGGCTCCCTACAATTTTAAGTAATCTTCTCATTCGTCAATCATTGCTAAAAGTTTAGTTTGCACCATAATGATCACTCGTGAAACTTACATAAGTTTTCGTTGCAGCGATCACTTCATTTGTTTCATGCTGTACCCGAAGCAGAGCATATATATGGTCCTTGACTCATCCAGAACCCCACCAGAATCTTACAATGAATTCACCCACGTCTTAAATGCGTAAGAAATATATATACACAAACATACATAACATAACGTAATTTGTTTTATGATATGATAGTTACTTGTTGTTGTTGACATTCGAGTAGGGCTTTCAAGAATTACACGACCAAAAAAGGGGGGCAACATGATCCTGCGAAGGGGTCAAATAAGATGCTTTGCTATGTCCACCCATGGGTAAGAAGACACTTGTAATGCTTCAATATAATTGCACTAGTAAGGAAGGGTATTACCAACTGTACTAATTCCATACATTATTATTTGATTTGAAGTACCACAAGCAACCTACAGGTAGTGTTCTTTGTGGATACTACGTCTGCGAGTTCCTCAGGATCAACGGGAGGTACAAAAGCAACCCCCAGGACGTAAGCCTATACAAATTGGTGGTTCAAGATTATTTATTGTCTGATTCTCGATTTCATTATTGTTTAACCTCTTTATTGCCTACTTTATTATCGCAGGTGAAGATTGCAAAGACCACTTTGGCACTCACTGATGATGACCTTTGCAATGTGCAAAAGGACATGTGCCAGTTCATTCGTCGTGAAGTCGTCCATGAGAGAGGTAGTTTCTTTTACCGGAGAGGTGAAGTGGCGAAGCATTCTATACTTTGTAATTGGGAGACGAGGATAGACGGGCCGTGAACACTGATGTATATATAATAACCTTGTGTATATATTTTTTTTGAAAGACAACAGGGCTGTAATTTATATTAGATAGAGAATATCAGAGGAGTACATGGCATAGGATACTGCACCTGGAGAGTTTTACAAGGAGAATATCAGAGGAGTACGTATATATAACCTTCTATATACATATACATAATGCAATTATGATTTATATGTGCTTGGTATATATAACCTTGTCATTGTTATGTATGGATTTGTGCTGAACAGTGATGTGATTAATAGAATGTATGCGCTTATCAATATTATAATATAATTAACATAACATTATTAACAAAAGATTCTCTGGATCTGTACAAGCGGACGGCTTAAGCCCGCGCCTGTGAAAATGCTTATTTATGCAAAGGGTGCTTAAGCCACCGACTTATGTAAATGCATTTATAAAGGTAGGCAGCTTAAGAAACCGCTGTACAAATAAGCATTTGTGCGGCGGGTTCTAAGTCGCCTACCAGATAAATGATATTTGTACAAAGGGTGGCTTAAAACCCTTTGCACAAATGCTTATTTGTACAGTTTCTTAAGCTGCCTTTGTATAAATGCATTTTACAAATGATAATTAGAAATGCTGTGCAAATATACCGATTTGCACAGACCTCTGATTCTAAAGGGTGCAAAACGCTGTGAAGATGGGTTACCACCCGCCTGTACAAATGATTTCTGTAGTAGTGTATGTGCGTCGCTAGGTTATTTGTACCACTTGGGCTGAACTCTCTATTTTTCAGAGGAGATTTCTCCACCGTCACCTAAGAAAATGTAACACCCTAATTTTTGCTTTTCTTGCATTAAAATGGTATTTTGAATGTTTGAGAAATTTCTGGAATTTATTTGGATTTATTTGGATTTATTTTGAATTAAGCCATTTACCAAATTAATTAAATAATAGAAAAGTTAAAATAAAATTTTGCTGAAAATATTTTATTTGAGTCACAAATGTCTTAAAATATTTTTGAGAATTTTTCCAGAATTTTTCTGGTATTTTTAATGCCCCAAATGAATTATTTGATTTTCGGGAATTATTTTTAATCGGAAAAGAATTAAAAATCGGATGAACAGTGTTGGGCCGAACACTGTGCAGCCCAGCTCGGAAAAACCCTAGCGCCGCAGCCGTCCGATCTTCATCCGACGGTCCACGTTGCGCCACGTCGCCAATCCGAGTTGTCGCCGGACTCCGCCGCCGCCGCCCGTGTGGGCCTCGGTTTCCGCGCGTTTCACGGACGTCGAGGGCACTATTTAAGGCACCGCCACCCGTGTCGTGATCCTCACCTCGCGCTGCACCCAGCCGTACACCGCACGTCGCCCGAGACACCGCCGCCTCGCCGCACGAGCTCGCCGAAGTCTTCCAGCCATCCGCCGCACTTCTTCGCGTCATTTCGTCGCCGCCGGTGATCCTCCGCCGTCGCCCGTGCTACCCCCGAACTCACCTTTTCAAGCCGCGTCGGATCGCATTTCTTCACGCCGAGGAGCGCCGAGCGCCACGGCATCGTCGTCTTCCCAACCGTCGCCAAGCGCCGCCGCACCATCGCGCCGCCCGAGCTCCGCTGACCGTCCGATCGCGCATCAACGATCCAGATCTCGCCACGCCGCCCGCAAACAAGAACCTCATCTTCAAACCTCACCGTTGGATCTAGATTCAACGGCTCGGATCGACCGCACCGTGCATTTGGCGATGTGTCATCGACAAAGACGGGCCCACATGTCGGCCGACCAACCGGTGACGTCGGTGACGACGACGGTGGGTCCCACTGTCACGGACGACCGAAGTCGTCTTGACGCCACGCCGACGCCAAGACGGAGCCGGTCAGTTCGACGTCAGCAAGGCCACGTGTCACTCTCTGGTGGCGACACGTGTCATAGATGATTTAATAATTATTTTCCCGAAAAAGAAAATATTTATTTAATTCGGATTATTGAATTAAAATGTATTTTGAAACTTCAAACGCTTATAACTTTTGCGTTTTAACTCCGATTTGAGTGATTCCAATTTCTATAAATTTGTAAAATCAAGCTCTTTCTGTTAGTGAATTTTAATTGAATTTTTGACTTGAGTTGCTGTCTATATTATTTATCTATTGTTGTTTATTTGCGTTACGCGTAGACGTTGAAGTGCCCGAAGGTTTCGAGGGAGAGGTTCTGACCCAGGAGCAAGCTCAGGAACCAGAATCAGTACTTTTTGAAGGCAAGTTGTGTTTGATCATGTTGGACCTATCATAGAAAAATTATTTCGATTTAATTTATTGCATGCTAATTTAGTAAAAATTGGTTGAATGAATTTTGGGATTAGCTAAATGCCTAGTTGTTGTATGCCACCTTGTCGTATATAATTGTAGGCCATGAATCATTTGTCACTCTAGGTTGTGGATTAATAGTTGGACATTAATTATTGGCCAACATGGGTTGAGTAGACCGTAAGTAGTATGCTTAGCCCTGCTACGTGGAAATTTCATGATTTTGGAATACCAAAGTTAATATTGACTTAATGAGATATGGAACGTATTTTGTGAATGAGACATGTGTTATTGAGTTGATGATGGCACGTGGTGCAATGGTAAAGAACCGGGGTGGGAAAATGATTTAGACTGAGGCATGTGGCAAGATTGTTCTGGTGGGCCAAGAGTGGCAACTGGGCGGTCGTATTTGGTTTTATTGGTTTCGGATATTTAAGGTCATTCTTGGTTAGTCTTGCCTCGGTCAACTAAGGACTTAACCTTGCGAGCATTTGAACTGAGTCTTTCATACAACCACAAGCTCCGTAATGGGACGGGCCTAACTGAGTAAACTGGGAAATCTATTCTTTGGTACTGTCGTAGTGGTGTGGGGCCCGGAGGAGCGGGTGAGAACTCACATGGCGCAAGAGGGGGGCCCTGGGTGTGGTAACCAGTCCCTCCAGTGTTGAAACCTTAGCGGGCAGTACTGGGTTTAGACGGAACTTTGGAAAGGCTTTGTTACGGTTATTTGCCTTGGTGGTATTTGTTGTCTCTTGTGGGTAAAGTGTATAACCTCTGCAGAGTGTACAACCTATTCAATAGCCGTGCTCACGGTATTGAGCATCGCTTCGGTGATTCTGATCAAGGGTTAGATTTTCATGAAAACGACTTGTTTATGGAAAATGCTTGGGTTGGTAATGATGAACTGGACTTAGGACAGAAAAATGATTTCTGATTGAAATGTTTGTGAAAGCTACTATTCCTACTCTTGCTTTTTGCTTTGCAATCTATTCTTGTTTACTTGAAATGTTGTCTTTGCGATGAACCACCGCCTATCCTTTGTACTAAGCCATGCATGTAGCATATTAGCGTTGCATTACATGCATGACTTCTTTGAGTGCTCAAAGTACTCACCCACAACAACACAACTTCAGCTTGAAGAAGAAGCAACCCCGCTAGGAGGAGGAGTATCGAGGAGCCGAACGAACTAGGAGCGAGCCCGATCAGTTACTGTGGCAAATTGGTTGGCGCCACGAGTTTATTTTATTTCCACTGCATTTGAATATTTTAATAAGTCTTCGCCCTGCGAGGTGTATCTTTGTAATTTGACCCTAAGGTCAATCAACTAGTTTGAGTATTTAATTAAAGTACTTCCTTATTTCACTGGTTTTGACTGTGATATGTACCAATGTTGAGACTGTGTGCACTAGCGTGATCCTGGACTAGTGCAGAATACACAGAGGGTCCGGATTTGCATATTCGGGTCCCGACAGAAAACAATTCATATTGTCTAATTGGAAGCAATATTTGGGTGAGAAAAATTGAAATCCTCAAGGGTGGGTGTTAAGAGGGTAAATTTGAAGTCTAGCTGGAGGAGATTTCCCCTTATTTTATAGAATTTTTGGTTTTCTTCAAAATATGAGCATTCCTTCAAACCCCTTTAATTTTGCACTACATAATTTCAATACGTCACGAAGAAATTTTAGGTTGCACTGGTATTGTATATGTCCTATCAAACTTCATACCCTTTATTTGACAAGCACACATGTATTTAATTATCTTAATTTGTGGTGCTCTCATGTTAATCTAGAATTATATTATTGTTTTCACATGATGAATGTTAGACTTTAGGCTAAGAAACCTACGTCTCCCGTTCGAGTGTGCTTGTTTATAAATATGCTGATCAAAATGGCATATTTATAAGCAAGCAGTTTCGAATTATCCACATTCTTTGGACAGTTCGATGATATGTGGTTCAAACAAGTTCTTGAGCTGTTATACAACTCCAGAGTAGATTTTGGTAGCATCTCCCTATGGTGTTCTTCGGGTACACACTCCTCTTGACCTGTTGTTGAGACGTGTATTTGAAGAATAGCGGGGAGATGTTGCCGAAATTTTCTCTAGAGTTATACAACGGCTTAGTAACTTGCCAAAACCACATATCCTTGAATGGGATTAGGATCTAACCTATTTAGATATTAGGAGTCATCGTTGGTACCATTGTTTTGTTTCATTAAAGTCAAAACGATTTGTAAGCCACTGCACTATATAATTAGTTTATTCGATATCACTATTGAAGTTTGCAATGTATGTCTCCTAACTAGGGAATTGGAAGCTTTTAAATAGGGAAGAAGCTACCTATCATTTGGGAGTACATTTATATATCCTGAAACCCATCCTCTATTTTGCAAAGGTAATATTAATTGAAATGACGTCTCAATATTTGAAATAGCTAACTAAATGTCACTCCAGTTTTTCCTTAATTTATTGTGCGAAGTCTAATTGTAGATGGACCATGAGGAATGGATGTCATGTGAGTGATGAATTTCAGAGGGGTGTTCAGGAGTTCAAAAAAATTGCAGAAGAGTACATGGTGAAGAGGGGTATAAACTTCATATATTGTCCTTGCATTGATTGCACAAATCTCAGGAGATTTAACAACTTAGCTCAAATTGAGGACCACCTGATTCGATGTGACTTCATGAGAAATTACACGTGTTGGATCCATCACGGGGGGACTGGTAGTACCCTTTCGGTATGCAACAAAGACATGGTGAAACTCGATGACGAGTTGCAGCGTGATATGTTTGAGGAGGACAATTTGGAACAAATGTCGTGGGATGTGGAGGGAAATTACATAGAAAGAGAGTTTGAAAAGTTTAAAAACTTGATGGAAGACGATGCCAAGCCACTATTCTCGGGTTGCAAAGCGGAATACACCAAGCTGGGTTCAGTTCTTGCATTGTTCGAACTAAAGGCAAAACACTATTGGACAGATACAAGTTTCAATGCACTTCTTGTTCTTCTATCGGATCTGCTTCAGGAGGGAAACGAGTCGCCAACAAGCATTTATGAAGCGAAGAAGCTACTATGTCCTATGGGAATGGAAATAGAAAGGATACATGCATGTCTGAATGATTGCATCGTGTACTATAATGAGCATCAAGAGCTGTACATTTGTCCAGTTTGCAGTGTGCCCTGGTACAAACAAAAGGAGAAGCGTAAGAGCCGAGCCGATGACGGTGAAGAGGTCACTAAAGGTGCACCGGCTAAGGTATTGTGGTACTTGCCCATTGTTCCCTATTTGGAGCGGTCGTTTGCAAATCCTGGAGAGGCTTGAGGAGTGCCTGACGGGTGAGATGATGGCGATGATTTCCCAGAGTTAGAGCCATATGCCCTCGCCTCTCGTAGAGAAGCCTGTTCCCTGACCCAGTAGTTGCAATTCCAAAAATGATAAGACCAGTCCTTAGCTGAATGTAATAATTTATTTTCCTGACTTAAAGCTATGAGTGTAACTCCTGTAATGTTTTTCCTTAAGTTGCACACTTTTTGCAGGCGCCTCCCAAGTGCCAGCTCACCACCCTGATCGAGGACGAATTTCCTGTCGAGGCTGCACGCGGGGTTGCATTTCCATACAAGGAGACTGACACTGTGCATAGTCAGCCTTTAAGAAAGGGCTACATGAGGGTGCCAGTGGACTACGTCCACGAAGACTTCTTATCACATGTACTTGAGTTCCCCCCAACGAAGATATCACCAATCTTGGGCAAGCACGCATGTCGTTCATGAAGTGACCCACAACGGGTGTCGTATTGGTCAATGTAAAAATTCCCCATGTCTTTTTACCATTCCAGTAGTACTGCAATAAGCTAAATATGCGCATGCTTTGTAGGTTCCTACCATATCTGCGCCTGCTCCTGCTTCTGCTCTCACCACTGTGATGAGTCCTACACAGAGTGCAGAGCTGATGTGTAAAAGGATAAGCACGACACCCACAGAAGCACATGAGGCCTTAGAGATTCCTTCCGCTAAGAAGGCAAAGCTGACAGAGGCCATAGCGCCCCTTGAGGTACCTGAAAATCCCACTGCCTCAACCTCAAAGACTCCTTCGGCCCAAAAAGAAAAGTCAGCACAGGTCACAGACACCCCTTATGATTTTAAGGCCTACATACATGGGAAGCCTCTGATTGCATCCAATGAACTAAATGATCCCGGCAGGTGGACTCGCATGCTCCATGGATGGTACAATGATAAGGTGAATGAGGAAGAGCGTCGAGTCGACTTCAATGTGATGTATAAAAAAGTACATTTCCACAGCGACGAGAATAGGACATTCGTCGTCAGTTTTGAGGATCTATTCCATGTGTACCAACTAATAGCCATCGATATTTCTACTTTACAATCTTAGATGCCGTGAGTATCACACCACACAACATGAGCTGATGACTTTTTTAGGATTTCGCATTATGTTTCTAACATTCAACACGAGTTGCAGGGCAATGAGGCAGCAAGCCATGACGAATCAAAACCAAGTTGGGTTCGTCGACCACGAGCTTGTGTCTGCGACCATGGCTTGGCTTCAACCGGTGTTCATTGCCAGCTACATCAAGGGAGCATTGCATGTTGAGTCAAAGAAGGACTTCGTTGTGTTACCATACCACAAGGAGTAAGTAATACTTTATCCTTCAATTACTTGTACGCACTTAAATCATATGCGAACTTATTTCCTTGCACTGCATTCCATTTAATCAGCAACCATTAGGTTCTACTCGTCCTCGTTCTGAGTGAAAACACAGTCTACACTTTTAACTCGATCGAGAAGAGACCGATGGCCTACGTGATCAAGCCTCCTTTGCAGAAGTAAGTACATTGCTGTAGTAACACTTTCTGAATTTAACTACATTTTTTTGACTCAATGGCATCTCTCTAATGTATGTAGGGGTTTCTCGGACTAGATCAATGAAGGAGGGTCGCACGATGACAAAAAGGGCAAGACGTTAGAGTATAAGCGATTCAAGGTACAAGTGCCTAGTATATATACGATTAATTTTTTTTGACATCTAATCTTCGTGTGTTAATTTTTTTTCTCTCTTCATAGTGTCATCAACAGGGTAGCGATGACCTGTGTGGCTTCTATGTCATGCAGCACATGCTGGTCTTGGTCGGTGGCTCACACCTTTTTTCTAAGGTATATATACATGCATAATAATATACTTAGCCTTTTACATACAAATTTTAAAACTTAAATTAGTGCACTAATTTCTATTTTGCAAAAGATCAATATCCCCCAGAAGAGTTTAGATAGCAAAGCACTCAAAATGTACAAGACCACTTATGTCAGTGGTATTGATTAGAAGTTATATCGGAAGATGGTAGGTTTGGAGATCCCGAAGCATCATACTAGCCTATATGTAAACAATATTAATTATATATGTCAATGTGATATATATATATATATGCATGTGTACTGATTGTTAAGCATGTTTGTGTTGTATATTGTCACCGAATGTGATATATGTGTTGTAATTAAAGTGTTTGTGTTCTGTAAATGTGATATGTGCATTCTGTATTCTGTACTGCAAATGTGATATATATATATGTGTATACTGTTAATATGTGCTATTTTGGATAATATGCAAAAATGGCACTCCTCTATGAGGGTCATCATAATCGTTTCTTATGTGAAACCGATTCTGATAACGACATCATCAAAATTGGTTCTATGTGGAACCGATTGTGATGATAGGGTCATCAGAATCGATTCTTATATGGAATTGATTTTGATGAGTGCTCATCAGAATCGGTTCCAAATAAGAACCGATTCTGATGAGTTCTTATGTAGAATCGATTCTGATGAATCATCGAATCGGTTCTACATAGGAACCCTATCATCACAATCAGTTTCTCAAAAGAACTGATTGTGATGAGGCTCTATCACAATCAGGTCAAAACCGACTGTGATAGTTCCTCCTCATCACTATATAAAGGCTTTGTATCGTCACTAGAACTAACTGTAATGATAAAAAAGAACTGATTCTGATGTACAATCCTATAGTAGTGATTAATGTTACCAATATGTACACTAGTGTGATTCTAGACTAGTGCATTATATATAAAGAGTTTGGATTTACATATTCGGATCATAACACAACTCAAGAATGAAGACATAAGGGCAATCAAGGTCCCATGCCCATTGCAGATGCTATTGCTACACCAGACACAAGAAGCAGGGTATGTTTCTGATGCTGCTGCAATGTTTTCAGAGGTTCAGACTTCAAGGGTTAAAATAGAGCTAGCACAATTCAGGCTCAGTGCATGCATGCACCACAGACATACATGCTGGTGCAATGCAAGGCAACAATGAGGTGATGACAAGAAGCATACATTAACAAAGGCACTGAACTCATGGTGCTGGTCTCTTTTGGCCACATTGAAAACTGTCTGGTTTGGCCTACAGGCTACAACCAAAGGCAGTGAACCACTAAACAATAGATACAATGTTTCAGGCTGACCATTGGAGACTTGTCAAACATTTTCCTTGCAACTGAAACTTGATTTCTAATGGGGTCGAAATGCAATGTCAACCAGGAATTGAGTATCATGTACTAGGATCGATGCACCGATTCAGAAGTGTTTTCAGTTTAATGAGCTGTTATGGATACCGTCTAAAGAGGAAGTGGTACTTTTCTTTTTTCGAAATGGATGGCAGGAGCTCTGCCAATTCATTTCAGAGAGGAAAGAGAACTACAAACCCAATCACCCGTCCCAGTAGGACACACCGATAGAAAGAGCACCGCCACACCTCACCTAACAACAACACAGGATCATGCAACACACCACCAGGAGCGGAAGTGGTTTCCAGAACCTCATCATTTTTCCATCTCGTGGAAGATCAAGTTGGGAATAGTCTGAACAAAGAGATAATACCTACAGTATCTGCATTTCTTTATAGATAAGAGGGATTGGAGTACTCAAGTTTATTAAATTGTTACCTAAAATGTATGCAATGTTTAGGCTGACCATTCGAGCATTGTCAAACTTTTTCCTTGTAACTGAGAACTTGATTTTCTAATAGGGAAAACACAATGTCAATCAAGAATTAAGAGCAATGTATGATGATCCATACCCACGTTCAGAAGTGTTTTCAGCTGATCGTGCGGTCGTGCCCATACCATCGAAAGAGAGAGCAGTTTTCAGAACTGCCTCAATATGTTGATTAACAGGAAGTAGCTCAAAATTGCTACTAGCTACAGTATCTGCAGTTTCTTCCATAGTTACCAGGAAGGCAATTCATCCGAGTAGCGGTACGGGGAATCGGGTTCGTGGTTTGCCACTTTTTCTTCCAATTTTCACTGTAAGCACGAACTCCATATCCTAAACCAGTTCGGATTCGACAAATCCGGTTCGCGATTCTCGGGGGTTTACAGCGAATCCGATAACTATGGTTTACTCAAGTTTATCAAGTTGTTACTTAAAATGTATGGCAATTCTGTTCTGATTGGTGCAAATTGTCTTTATGGTGATCCATGCATCTTAACATCTCTTTTTCAATGTTTTCTTCTGAACTTTCTCAGCAAAAAAAAAAAAAAAGATTCTTCTGAAAAGTTACAACATACGGTTGATAAGCGCCAAGGCAGATTCTAATTATGCATTATCAAATCGATAACAGTACAGTACAGTATCTTAGCTATGTGATTTGCTACCATCTGATTTTAGAAAATGCAAAACAAATAGTAAACAAATTCAAAAAAATACGAAATTTTGTCTGTGGCTACATTTCAACAAGATGAAGAAGATGAATGGTTCGGATCGAAGATTTTTGTCACGGATTTCGAAAAATCGGCCTGGAGCACGGGAAAGATCTGTGCTTTGAAGCTGACGGTAGCAAAACTCTCTCTCTCTCTATATATATATATATTAGGGTCAGACCTTCAGCAACACTTTAGTAAAAGAAACAAAATATTTTCGGTCCTCAGAACAACAATGCCAAGATTATTTTCGTGCATCTGGGTTTCCTATCCTATGATTAAAGGGGATTAGAAGTAGTAAGCCTCAAGCAATTTACTTTGTACTGTTTGCCCTGGAAAGGTCGGCTGTTCCTATAAACTCTCAAAGGAATGACAAATCACAAATGCGTGCATAATATCTATGGAGACAGACCAGTAATTAGAAATAGGACATTAACCTATGACCTGATTACAAGTAGGATTTTTAATCTCAATGTGAGGGCGGATGCAGAAACCATCTACAGCTTTAGTTTCTACGGAGAATTTGGAAAACAAAAAATGGAGGCTCAATGGTTGCTTAAGTTTCAAGGCATATATCTAGCGCAAACTCTCACAAGAAGGCATTCCATCATGATAGGAATGAAACCCTTTGGATCTTCACTGTAATGCTAGCTTCCCTAAATATTTTGCACACTGATCAAACAGTGGAATGCGCATATTTGCAGTGAATTGAGAGGTTTTGCACTTAGATACTCCTACAAATTTCACCCAAGCATTGTCTAAATACTCCTCTATAACTTAGCATTTAGTACTTGGTACTTGTATCAGTTCTCATCAACAGTAGAAATTTGTCATCACTTTGATACACTGTTACTGGTAGCGGCAATGTGAAACTTCGGTTAGGGTGGTTTAGTCCTGTTAACCTTGGTTACAAGCTAGTTTTTAATGTAATCTGAAGCAACCTTACCTTACTACTCAGACTATGCAAATAAACTATTCCCAAATGAACATACTAATTCTGCAAGTATCTTGTTCTGAACACAAGGCCTTGTAAAGTTCAAGCAACCACACAAATCAAATTTGAGAGGGGAAAAAATACTGTTAGTCTGTATTGACACTCTCCAACTTTACAAGAGCAGTTGTTACCCTTGCCTTCTACAAGAGGCAAGAAAACAAAGAACCTTCATAGGAAAAGATCAGTGAGCTGACATGTCAAGCTGATCCCTCCACCAAAATCTCAAGGTGAAAAATATGAGAAACAGCAGAAGAGAATGAAGAGAAGACACATGGTTTGTGCCTTTGATCAGGTCAGTCATTCCAGCAGAGAAGCATGATGACGCAGCGCCGGATGATGTAGAGCCTGGCCTTCTGCTCCCTCAGGACCCTCTGCAGCCTCCCCCTCTGCTTCTTCGCCGGCTCCATGGATGCCAAACTATGAGCAATGCAATGCAAAGGTTCAGGTTCAGGCTCTCTTTGAGATGATGCTGTTATGGGGGGATGCAGTGGTGCATATCCTCTTTATATAGAGGAAAAGGACATGTACGAGCTGCAATATCTCAAGAACACCACCACCCCCACCACCCCACATGCAGTCAGTACTTTTCTGCCTTGGAGGAGACACTTCTGAGTCCAAATGCATGCTCCTACTATTCTATTGCTTAGGATAAGGGTTAAGCGGGGGAAGAATACTTAACAATTTGATCATGGTCATGGATGGACCCCTGATGGGGGCTGAGGAACAGTGCCCAGTGGCTGCTGTTGATTGAGGACCATGCGCTGCGCCGCGGACAGGATCAAGTGGCCATACATGCCTGCAAGCAAGAAAGGCAATCGTGGATTGATTGTTTAATTGCTCCAAGAAAGGCTGTTCATGGTCCTCAAGCTGTCAATCTTACCAGAAATGCTGCAATTTTGGTTGCTCAAGGCTGAAGCTTAGCCCTTGAAACTGCTAAAAGGGCACTTCACACTGTAGCAAGTTAGAAAATATGAAAACCAGTGAAGGGACTGGATAGGGGATTTGTTTTTCCCCTTACCTGCTGATTTCGCATGTGCATTGTTCGTATTGACTACAGCAACTCTAGTCAGATCCATACTATCAAGTTCTCTCAGAATATATTAGAATTTCCTCACACTAGACAGAGACAGAGTATATATATTTCTGGGTGGAAAAGAACATGTTGAGTAAAAATCAATTAGTTCAAATGATTCAGGCAATCCTTCATCAGCTGTGTTCGTCATCTGGTACCTGGAAATGGTAGATGTGAATTAACCATGGACGTGATAAATTCCCAGTAAAAATTTGTTCTTATTGGAATTTTAGTAGATTCTTGATTTCACATTGAAGCACTGCTCTCCTAAATCTCATTCCATGACAAACAAAATGTTTGGACTGACACTAGCTGACATTGATGAATTGATCAAGGAAGGGGCTAATGTAATTTTATCAATCATGAGATAATCCAAATGGGCAACCTTTGAATTGGTTGAAGTGACACAATCAAGACCCCTACACTAGCCTTGCAACTACTTGAATAGGCCATTACAAAGACAGCAAGCTGATGACTTGAACAGTCAATTAACTAAGCAGTAGGGCACTAGGCAACAAATCAAGCACTAAACTGCCAGGCCATAGCCAATGGAACCGTGATCAAGAACACACTTTGTAGATCTTTAACATTCAGACGTGATGCTTCGATGTAAACCATCAGGGAGAACAAAAAAGAAGAATCAATTCATTACAGTTCTACTACTAAAGTGCGCAAGTTACATATTTGTTCATACCTACAAATTCAGGTAATAAATATGTTCCTTTTTCTGCCAATAAGTCCATCATGAGAGATACAAGGCTACTCAGCATGTGCTCAATTAAAATTATTATCTTAATGTCTTTACCAAATGATGGGAAAAGGAGTTAGCAAAAGCAACTAAAGATGCTCAGGAAATTAAGATTCAACTCATTGACCATGACCAAAATGTAGGTTAACATGAGACAGTGCGTGTGTGCTACATGACCAGCATTGAGACATCATATGTCATATGCTAGACTAGCATTCATACAGAAGATTCAATACTAGGTCAACCAATGTTGCATGCGCCGATTATTATCAATCATAAGTTAACAACCCATTGAATAAAATCCACCCAACTTAATCCAACCATGCTTCAGAAACTTTCAATTTAGCAACAGCATGGCCATAACATGACGTTGTAGAAAGTGTTTTCATGGTATGTGATTAACTAAGAGGCTCGCAAATCAACGCATGGAGCAGCCTACAAGTGGCAAGCACCAGACAAGCCCTAGATAACAAATCACCCTGTGTTTTGACTGGGATTTAGACACAAGACATGGAAATGCAGTAAAGAACACAGCATCAAACAGCTAAAGTGTCCAAAAGACAAGCACCCTCAAACAAAGTACACACAAAAGTTTATTTTCTAATCATCTGGAATAAGTACACTAAAAAGTACTTTTCGGTCAAAAGATATGCCGGCGCGACAGATGATCCGGGTACTCATTCCATCCTTCCTAGCAGCTTCCGGACTGATCGAGACGACATGAGGAAATCTCTAAGATACTTGAATATTAGTTCTCTATGAGATTTTTCCAACTCTTTACCGGCACAATCTACCGACAAGAGGATATACTACAGTACTACTACCACATTTTGTTAATGCTGACAATTCCAAGAAGATCTGGGCAATGCAAGAAGATCACAACTATCCTCCCAAGGAGATCAGAAAGACAAATTACAGTGGTGTGAGATATCCAAGTACTACCATGGAGAAGCAAAGCGAGAGGAGAAGGGAATAAATTAAGATACCAGCCGCAAGCAGTGCTGCCAGATACCAATAACCTTCATCGGAGCCATGCTGAACCACCGAATATGCAGATTTCTGCACGTATGTGGGTAGCAGCAGGATGAGCTGTCCGTAATCTGAAATGATCTTATCCATCAATAAGATCAAGCTTTTTGTCGGCGACAAGAACAATAAGCTACATTCATATTCAGAGATTTGTTCCCTGAGGTTAAATAAAGAGCAATTTCATGGTGGATAAGACGGGTAGTAAATAGTGGTAGTATAAATCAGATCTAGCCGTATATTTCTCAGGGGTATTATGGACTTTTAATTCTTTGCTAAGTTACTCATTAATCATTATTGATGACCTTCATTTTTCGCCACCGCCGCCCTTTGTTGCGTTACTAGTTATCGCTGCTCTCCTTGTTCTGCCACCGCCACCGCCAATCAAGCTCTGTTGACGCTGCAGCCCCTGCCTTGCTATCAGTGCCTCTAGGATTGTGACCACGCCGCGGTTGGCGCCCTCCCGCCTGATTCGTAATGACGCCGTGGCCTCGCACTAACACATTGAGCGCTTTGTCCTGTGCGGCCCACGAAGCAATTCTGAATTTTACAAAAAAAAGCACTAAAAAATACTCATACATTCAAAATTAAAAAAAATGACTAATTACAATACTACCACCATATGATTTCTACTACTAATACTACCAGCGGAAGTATAACTAAATCCTAACTAATATGATCCATTATATAAAATAGAATGGACGGCTAATATTCAATATTATGTATCGTAAAAGTGCTCCAAATAAAAGGTGAAAAACAGGTATTTGATTGGTTGCATGGGAGGGGGTCACTACATGCTTTGCCTCCTCTCTATAAAACCTCAACCTCCTTTCAAGTTCTGCACCACAGCAAGCCCCCAACAGAATCATCAGCAAATTCTCCTGTTTTCATCACAGTTCTCCAGCTCATCCAGCTCAGCTGTAGCCATGAGGACTGTGAGCCAAGGCAAGCAGAGAGGAAGGATGACCAGAGCTCTTAAAGAGCATAGAGCCAGACTCTACATCATCCGCCGGTGCATCGTCATGCTCCTTTGCTGCCATGACTGAACTCCAGCCTGCACTTTCCTCCATTGAATCCCTCAAGGATCCATGGAGAGGTTACACTTAGCTAGGCAACTACAGTACTTAGGAGTAGAAACTAGTAAGGAACTATCATGCTCTCGCCAGTCTGCACTGACGAAAGGTTGGAAGACTTACATTCTATCATTTGTTTCACTACGAGTTTTTCTTTTTCTCTTTACTGTTTTTTCCTTCTGCTACACCTTTGGCAGTGGGATGTGGTTGGTCTACCTTTTTGTACATGTTTTGTACTGTAGCTACTGGTCCGCTTAGAACGATGTAGTATAAGAAAGCAAAGTTGACCAAATTCTTTTGAGTGAACTTTGAGCTCTTATACTTTTGTTATTTCAAATGATTACATATTTTTCTTTTCTTTCTGGCTATGATAATTATGTATTTTTCGCTCTTTTTATATTCTGGTTCTACTAATATTTTCTACGAACAACTGTGGGGCACAAACAATACCACAAAAGAAGGCAAAAATAAAGAGGAAAGTTACATCATAGATCTCTCTATATGCGCCAGAATTGGAGCTCAACCAAGGTGGCCATGTGTCACGCGTTTTTTGCGAAAAGGCCCTCCGTAAATTTTTTAATTACGTTTAGGCCCTCAGCCGGTTATTTTGCCAACAAACTACGTAGTTCTGGGTATTCGCGAACGGGTCCTCCACGGGTAATTTTGCAAAACAAAAAATTACATCCAGGTCATTCTATTGGTAATTTTACAGAAAAGACCCTGTAGTTTCGTATATTCGTGAACGGGTCCTCCAACATTCTTTCTCCAAAAAGAACCGGCGGAGCGGCGTAGCGCGAGATCCCGTCTAGTAACTTCTATACAGCCAGCATCACCAGGCTGCACAATGTCAAATAATGAACAGGAAGTCCACAAATGAACTAATTAATTATACTTAGTTGTCAGAGATTTCCCCAAAGCAATTATTAGTGAAGTGCCTAAACAAACAGGTTGCCTAATGGAATCTTTTACTGATCATAATGTCTTGAGCAGAAAGAATGGAGTCTACCAGGGCCAATTAGCAGTCCTTAATTGTCCTGATGTACAAACTGCATGTAGCCAGCACAGCTCTATTTAAGACCTAAGTAGTCATCCAACCATATCATATTATCATCCATAGAAAGGACAAAATCGCTAATTAACCAGCTGCAGTCAAAGATGGAGAGAAAAAACTGTACTCGATCACCAGAAACACAGGGGCCTTGTCTTCTGGGAAGAGCTCGTCCTGCATTTCTTACGAAATACAACAAAAGAAAACAACACAGGATGCTAACCGCAGCGATGCAGATGTCAGTGGACAGATGCAAACGAGTGAGCAAGCAGACAAACGCATAAACGTACACACGCACGCACGCACGCATTGCAGACACACATGCGCACGCACGTACCAAGGCACTGAGGCACGTGCAGGACATCTTGTGAGCTGTGGCCAGGAGTCCATTTAGACTGCCTTTTCTTCCCAAGTCGAAAAGTGAATTCTGGCTATTGGGCATTTAATACTATGATCAGAATTTTGTAGTAAGAACACTTGAGTGATAACTGTTGAGAAAGAAAGCGCTAGTGCCCATTCTGCTTGATGCACTGGCAAATGCATAACTTGATGTAGTAAAGATATTACAATGACATGGTTGAGTAAACATTCCAGCCATCCATCACTACTATAGAAAAGCCTGTATTAGACGTCTCATCATAAACGGTTTTCAAAAAGACATGTGTTAAGGCTAATCACAAACGATTTTACTAGTTCGACACTTGCTTACAGACGATTCGCAAAACCATCTGTGATGATGTTTTAAACTGTATGTGATAACCTCTTTTTTTAAGTAATACATATAAAATTAAATCTGATTAAGTTTCCACTCAAAAATACCGTACCATGTTAATTTTTTGGTAAGTTCCATACCTGTGCTACAGTAGTCTGCCCAAAATAAACTGGTTATTTTATCAAAAACTGAGAAATCAGGTGCCTGGGAATAACATATACGAAGCCAAAGTTAGGAAAAAAGTCTGTATCGCCTTCTGTATGCACAGTATCTTTATTTTTTTTCCTTGAATTCACAGGATAACTGTGTATAATTTTGCATTAACAAGGAGAAAAGGGGTTCGTATAGATATCCCTAATATGCAACAAGTATAATAGCCTACATGGCCACGACAGGGCTGGCTATTGAGTTTAACGAGCTATTACCATTTGACACAGTTAACATAAAATCATTTTACTCACTATTTAAATAGTTATTTCAAATTCGAGCCAACAAGCTGGCAATAGGGCCCATTCTCCATTCCCAGGCTGGGAATTCCCTTACTAGGGGCAAGGATAGGGGAGTTTTTCTCCCCACAGGGCTGTTAACAGTGGAAATTTGTCCCTGTTTGGGGGAAATGGGTACGGGGACGTTCCACTAGTCCCTGCCCCTGTTACCCAACCCCGGCTCCATTTTCTTCGGCTCGGCTGCCCGCCCACCCCCTGTCCCAAATCCCCATTTTCTTTGGCTTAGCCGCTCGCCTCACCCTAGTCGCCTCCCTCCGCCTCCTCTGCTCCCATCACCTCCCTCCATGCCTTACCCCTGTCACCTTGTTCCCGTCTTCTCCCTCCACTCCCTTCGCCGCCCTCCGCTCCCTCTGCTGCCTTCTGCCATGGCCGCCTTGCCCTCGCCCTCTGCTAGCCAAGTTCACAGAGTAGCATGATGTCGGTGGCACAGGCGTCGGTGGCCGGGGCACAGCAGCGTGGTGCATGCGTGGTGTCTAGGGCACCAGATACACTCTCGTCTCCACTTCTTCGCATTCTGTGCTGGCGATGCTGCCATGCCTTGCACATGTGTGGTGTGCCCACAGGTATGGCTCCCCATGGAGACCTGATACCCCAACTGGGACTGGAAACAGGACAAACTAGCTCCTGATGCCAGGGAACAGGGGAGTTCCCTCCTCCCAAGAACAAGGACATTCTACCATTCCCTACAAGGGAATGCCCCGTCGCCATCCCTATGAGCCACTATTGAGATAAACCTTTTTACTCGAAATAGACTCATTTCAATTTTAAACCTATTAACTACTATAGTTAAAGCAATTTTGATTTGAACCCTAACAAGTTTTTTGGCCAGCCCAACCCATGCATGTACCGTACGTAGAGAGAAGAACAAATATGGACACATATCGAGAGGAAGGTCAGTCATCTCCCAAAGGATTAGCCTCTGAACCAACGGGTTTGGCACGAGGAGAAAGTAGGACCACACAAACTGATTCCAACTTTCCATCAAAAGGTGCAGAGTACAAAACATCTGATACGAATCACTTCAACCATTAAAAAGTGTAGCGTCATCACATTAGTATCATTATTCAATCTCAAATAATCTTGAAACTCGCAGTTTTCAGGAACATGCTAATTATCATCAACAGTAAAACTTCTAACTGAACGCAGTTAAGAAGTGATTTTCACATCAATCTAGCTTCCTCCAGTTGTACAAGAGGATGATAGTCTCAGACTGGAGTTGGATCTCTCATCCTTGCCTGCAACAACAGGCAAGTAAGAAAAAAAGACCCCTCCCAAAATGAAGTCTAGAAGCAGTACATAGCCAGCCTATACAAAGCAACTACACCTAAAATCTAAACCCTACAAAAATGGCAGTGCCAAAAAACAACATCCAGAATGGAAGGGAAAACAAGATCCATCATGATCATGCGGAGATATCAATCGCTCCAGCGGAGCAACATGACGACGCAGCGGCGGAAGATGTAGAACCTAGCTCTTTTCTCCCTGAAAGCTCTGTTGAGCCTCCCCATCTGCCTCCCTTGGCCTCCAAGCTTCATGGTCTGATAAAAAAGAAGCTTGGTGCAAGGCAAAGGAGAGAAGGAAGGCAGCTAGACAACTTGTTGAGTGTGATGGCTCGTGTGGCATGAGAGGGAAGGTAAGTGGGGGCCTTTATATAGAGGCACACAAGGGAGATATGCCATATCAAAATAACATCATACCCCCACATGCAAGCAGCTTGTTTATGCAATAGGAGGCACACTTCTGACCCTAAACTTATGCTATTCATTATTCTATCTGCTTAGAGCCTAGGAGCTAGCAAAAACTTAAACTATGCATGGCCATGACCATCTCAGAGAGAATTACAATGGTAATAACCAGACAAGATCAAGTGGTCATCCATGCATCCATGCAACAAAGGCAGATGCAGGTTGTTTAATAACTCCAAGAAAGGGACTCCAAAAAATATCCTAGAAATGCTTAATGGGAAACTTCCAGGAAGGTCACCTTGCTGCATAGAATAGAACTGATTAAGCTTAATTACCACTAACAGATGTTAACACCTGGTGGTACTGCAATTACGAAATACTACACAACGGCAAAGCTGGGGGAAAATTTGGGTCTTCTATGAGGCTTGTCTGATTTCGCTTTCCATGCATTGCCATGCATGGAGCTATACTTAATTAACGTTATCCTTAACAGATGTTAAGACGTGGTAGTATGGTAATTATGAATGCTCTACAAAAGGCTTAGGGCAGCCTCAACCCATAGTTTTCATGAGCAGTGTCTAAAGGAGAGAGAGCAATAAACCAATGCATAGTTTCCCAACCCATGGTTTCTATAAGTAGTGTCTAGAGGAGAGAGAGAGCAATAAACCAATGCATGCACCACAAACACACCTTGATCAGCACGCAGAAACGTCCAACCCCGATTTTGCTTGTTTCTTGCGTCTTAATTCCCGCGCCGACCCAATTTCTTGCATGAGACACGGTTTCTTTGTTTTTCCTTCTCTCCCTTCCTTAATTCCTCTGCCACATCAGATTTTTGCTTAGTTGGCAGCGTAATTAATTCTATGGACACCAGCTAAGGTGGAGAGTTGGGACTGCCCTTAACCTGGGGGTAAAGCTTGAAATTCTAGGAGACTTGTCTGATTTCACTTTCTATGCATTGGGATGGAGTTATCTCCAATTAATGTGATACTTTCACTTTCTATGCATGCATTAAATCCAAAATGTTGCTAGAGGAAGCTGTTAGGAGTATACGTACCTTGTATGTATTAGTTCAATGTATAGGGTGTTTATGCATATTTGCTATGCCCCTTGGCCATGTAATAGAATTCCAACATAGTATTAGAACATGCATGGCTCTCTCACACAACCAAAACCCTAACCTAGCCACTGTTCACTGCCGTCACCACCAACCGCGGCCGCCGTCCTGCAACCATGGCGGCCGCCTGAGCGCTGCCACCTTCGCCTTCTCTCTCCCTCAGCCGCTGCTGCTTCCCTGCTCGAGCTGTCACCGCCGTCCTCTTTCTTGATCGCTGCCGCCGCTCGCCTGGAGGACCGCCGCTGCTGCTCGCCTCCCGATCGAATCGAGCCGCCGCCGCCGCCGCAGCCGCTTGCCTTTATGTGCCACCGCCACCCCGCCTCGATTCGAGTCGCTGCCACCGGAGACCTGCTCGGACCGCTTCTGCCCAACCTCGATCTGTGCACCGCTGACGCCTGGATCTGGCTTCTGCCGATCGTGTTCAAGCCGTCGCCAGCAGATTTCCCATGGACTTCGACGCCGACATGCTGTTTCGCTTGGATTCATGTTACCGTCGTTGTCTTCTCAGATCCGGCCGCCGCCTTGCTCTGCTTTTGGCCGCCATTTTGCTCTTCCACCATGAACGTCGCTGCCTTGTTAGTTATAATCTTGTTGTCGGTTCAGATTTTCATGTCTTTAGTAATTGCTGAAGTTTCTGTTTCTGTTTCAGTTTTGTGTTTGTTTCACGATTTGCGTCGTAGTGCATTAGGAGTCCAGAGAAGGTAGCAGATAAAAACGAAAAAAAAATACCAGTTTGAGTCCAGGTTTATTGTAACAAACTGATTTGATCTGTTATTTGACTATACATAGAAAACAGAAAAGCTGGGTGCAGTATTGCGGAGGTTTACCGGAGTGATTTACTGTTCTCCGGCAATAATAACCGCTGCCTGTGCGGTGTATCAGGTTTCAGCGCTGTAAAACAGTTTGCTGTTTTTACTCTTCAGCGCAGGTATCAGTTCTGGAATTGCAGAAGTATTGGCGATTGATCAAGCGGATTTCTGGGCAATCTCCAACATGCCTTGCTCCGCTGCTTCTGCCTCTGTTCAGCCACCTTGACATGCCCTACTTCTGGCCAGAGTAGCACACCGGGGTTGTTCAGTCAAGCTGCAAGAGGAGCGTGTGCGCCGTCGGACACTGCCGCAGTGCCCAGCACTGTCGTCGATTGTTTCTCCGGCGTCGAGCCTCTTGTTGAACGCTATCGAACATGGCGCGAACTTCCCCAACTCAGCCGTTTCCTACTCTATACCACCGTCGAGCTTGGCCCTGGTTGGGTGCGGAGAACAGCCACAGCTGAGGATCCGGTGAAGCATGAGCTCAGCAAGCATATTAGGGTTGATGCTTCTTGCATGCCATCACAGGTGCAGCAGCAGGTTGTAACTTTTTACTTTTTAGCATGTGTCTTCCGAGCTTCAACTAACTGATTTCTTCACAATTTATACCTAAAATTACAACCCACACAAACAGAATAGGATTCTACTTCCTTATGATCCTAATCAGACTCCTCATCGTAAACTTTCTTAATACAAACTTTCTAAACTAAAACTTTCCTATTACAAGATTATTTCTATCAAAAGGCGCATACTAGGGCACAACGTAACTTCTATCTCTCCAAACTCAGTGTTGTTGATCCACACCGAGTTTTGTGAGGGGCTATTATGAGTATAAGTACCTTGTATGTATTAGTTATTTGTATAGGATGTTTTTTTACTTATTTGCCTACATGACCATATCTTGGCCCCTTGGCACGTATAATAGAATCAAGAGTTTGTTCCAACAGAAGCAGTAGTTATGGCAGGATTGAACATTAATCATATACTAGGGAATCAAATCAGAAGAAAATCTTCATATGCATTGAACCTGTTCTGCTACTGAGGTCTTAAGATTAGAAGAGAACAGAGGAGGACAAGTAGATTGAAGATGAGTACCAGCCTACCAGGAAGAAACTTCCTAGAAGGATGACGCAGTATGATCTCATCCTATCTTTTTACTCGATGAAAAGGACACCTTTTGTTGTCCGAAATTTGGCTATTGTAAATAGATTTGAAGTGCTTAACGAAAATAACATTTGATTTTTGTATGTTCTCATAATGACTTAAGTTTGAATATAAGCAACTCCAATGTTGTGTGTTGAGCTGAACTGATACAAGCACCATGCACATTTTCTACTGCAAGGTGTGCCTTCTGCTGGGTCAACAATAAGGTTATGGGGCCACCAAAATTTTCTTTGAACAAATAGAATAAACAGATTATGTGCCTCCATTACTTCTATATTTTCAGGTTTAGAATCTAAAGAAAAATATTACTAAACCAAAAGAACTGTAACTGTTTTCTGAGGGAAAAGTAAACCATAACTTGCCTAAGAAAAAAGTGATTCTAATGCTTTAACATTTCAACATAGCCTGCAAATAAATCTTAATGTGGGATCCGGGATCACATGATTCTGGCCATCTTGTGTATTTCTATACTAGTTCTATGATTAGTGACTAGTATACAGAGCTACTAAGAATATAGCATCATCATCCATACACAGATAAAATAAAGGAGTATATTGATGATATTTAAGTAGTCTTATATAATGGGCCTCAAAGGCAGGTACATTAAACAAAGTCTCTACATCGGAAGATCAATAAAGATAGAGCCCAAAAGGTTTGCCATAACCCCACAAGCAACTGACTAGGGTTTGTGCCCCAATATTCAGTCTCATCATCATCTCCAAACCCCATGGCAAAGAAGTACCCCATTTCTGGATCTTTATCTTCAATTGGTAAATTTTCAACAAGCAAGGTGAGTATTTTCGTACTCCATAAGACTTTTGCAAATATTATTTACTACATGTATGGTTAAACAATGGGGGGATATATATCTAGTTTACTCAAAGCCAATTTCCAGATTAAATATGAATAGTAGTACTTTCCAAAACAATAGTTGTAAAGTATTACTTGAACAAAAAGTAATTATAACAAGAGCAATAAAGATTTATAATAACTTGAAAAGGTATTGTACCTACCACTTTACTAAGGCTGTGTTTGGTATAGCTCCAACTCCACCATATCCGTAGATCTGGTGGAGCTGGGTATTCCTAGCTCCACCAGATCCATAGAGCTGAAGCTGTGGGTACATTAAAAGTGTTTAGATGGGTCATCTTGTTTACATTTTAGACTAAAAATAAAAACTTAATTTACTTTATTTTAGCCTAGAAGTTTTAGATCTAAGATGGAGCTAGGATCTGAAACTCTACTAAACAGGGCTTAATATGGTAACACAAGCTCGTTTGTGTACCATATACAAATATGCCCATTTTTTAGTCCAACAACTTTTGTGATGAAACCAGATCTCAAAACCATCAAAATCTAACAAGTATGGTCTTTCCTTGCAATGCCTATGACCAGGGGCATGGCTACTTGAATAGGCTAGTTTATTACTCTACAAAGAATACACAACTGTACCAACAAGATATAATCATTTCATGTTGTCTCTATACAATTTAAACTCAAAAAGATAGGATGGGACCCAAGAGATTATAAGAAGGCCTTTACAATGCCAAGCCCTAACATCACCTGGCACTATGACCACTCATGATCGTTACCATCACAACATGGTTTACATTGTTGTTTTGGACAACCTTGCATTTATGGCGCAAGTGTGTCCTTGAACATGGACACCTGTTACCATCGTTCGCACACCCAAAACAACCTATAATCTATAGCCTGTGGGGATAATGCTAGCTCTTAGTAAATTATCCAGCCAGGTCCTACCCATAAGGACATGTGGTTTACATGATATATGCTTGGTCAACGACACTTTTGGTCCTTAAGTGACTTAGGCAAGACAAACACATACCCACATCTCGGGCACTAGTCCTGGTCTCTACAACCATTTGCTCAAGTCCAAAACATGTTTTTCATTTTTGCCCACATAAGTTTTAAAAAGTCCAAACATGTCCAAAATATGTTATAAGAATTTCTTTCCAAGGTGTCACATCCCAAACTAGAATTTTCCAAAATGGCTACTTAAGCATGACTAAGAATTTGCTATGTATATTCTTCTAAGTCTCAACAAAGTTATTCTAATAAGTGGGTAACTATTCCTAGGATGATAATGATAGGGGTATTTCAATGTCAAGATAGCTTTTGTTTCAATAGTTGGCAATATCTAATTATTATGAAAAGATATAGCAACTTCATTTAAATTAAGAATCAACAAAATATTTATAATGGAAAACAACATAACCTTTAAAAACTAGGATCAACATGATGAACGGGGTGCTTGTCCTACTCTTCTGGTTCAACTTGTGAGTAATATCAATTTCATACTCAACAAGTACATTTACCTGCTAATCAACTACAAGTAATACCTTTGTCATGGCCATTTTCAACATGAGGCATTAATATAGTAGGTTCTTTACTGAGAGCAACTAATGGATTCAAATTCTTATTTGTTGCAATAGATACATTCACAAAATAGATAGAAGTAGAGCATATAGTGTCCATTACAGCACAGGCTGCTAAAAAATTCTTTGTGCGGAACATAGTCACTAGATTTGGTGTACCTAGTAGACTAATTACAGATAATGGATCATAGTTTGTTAGTGGTCTATTTCAAGATTATTTATGATAAAATAGGCACAAAAATTTGTTTCGCTTCAGATGCTCATCCTCAAAGTAATTAAGCAGTTGAAAAAGCTAATGGCCAAATTATGCAAGGCATAAAGAAAAAAGTGTTTGATCATCTTACCAAACGCTCGGGGGCTTAGCTAGATGACCTCTACTATGTGCTTTGGGCCATATGAACAACGACCAGTAGAGCAACAGGAGAAACTCCTTTCCAACTGGTTTACGGAACAGAAGCCGTATTGCCAAGTGAAGTTCATTTAGCGTCAACACGAGTATCTCCCTATGAACAAGTTAATCAACAAGAACAACACGAAGACGATGTTAATTTCTTAGAAGAAAAATGAGACCGAGCACTAATTAGGTCGGCGGTCTATCTGCAAGGCCTTAGAAAATATTATAACAAAAGGACTCAACCACGTGCATAAACGTGAGAGACTTGGTTCTAAGACGTATGTAGAATTAGTCTAACTTGTACAAATTATCTCCCAAATGGGAAGGTCCTTTTACTGTAGTATCAATCACACGACTAGGTCCTGTTCAGCTTGCTATGGAAGATAGGCGAGTTTTATCCAACACTAGGAATATCCAGCATCTTCACCGGTTCTACGTGTAAATAAGTTCTTCTTTTCATTTACATATGTCATTTCTTTAGTTGTCATTTTTTTCTATATTGAGTTTATTTCTGATAAACCTCTAGGGATTCACGAAAGTCATTCTTCACCGACCTCTTCAACCACAACTTATTCGGTTGCTAGTCAGATTGTGAGATAATATCTAATAGAGGCTTTTCTTGTAAGCCAGTTCTTACTGTGTTGAAACTAATTAGCATGACCTTATCTCCGATCTGCTGCTAGTTAATACCAGATACTATGTGAAGGAGTTGATCGACAGTTATAAAACTGTTTGTGTTTCAAACACATTAATTGTTGTTCAGTACACAAACAATTGGGGACTAGTACGTGATATACTTAGGAAAATATATGCAAAAATACACACAAGATAGAATTTGACACAAAAAGATATTTTTCCATTCATTTTTCATAAATATCATACATTTTACCTGTATGTAATTTTTACATTACTCGTATATGTTTCAACGGCAGAAGCTACCTCTGCACATTTTCCATCAATCTCTTCTTGGGTACTAAGCTTCAGGTATCCAAGAAGAGAATAAAGTTTAGGGTAGAGATTCTACCTTTCTGAACTGTGGCCAAATCTTTGGTGAAGGTCTTCAGCTGGTTGGTGAGTTTAGCCACTTCATTCTTCAGCTCCGACCTCTGTTCTTCATCCTTTATTCTCTCTTCTTCCCAAGCAAAAAATTTGAGACTTGTTAGCCTTTATTATATCTTTCAAAAAACCAAATTTGTCTTTGTTCTCAAATTTATCATTTACAAAAAATGATAATAAATGCAGAAGTAGGTAAGAGTTATTTCCTTACCTGTTATTTCAGTCTCCTTCGCTTGAAGAGTATTCTTGTACTCCTTGGATATTCTCTGAAGTTTATCTTCATTTCGCTAGAAGGCTTCATGAAGTCTGGCAGCTTTGTCATCATAATACCTTTGATGTGACTTTGGGTCCTGATCTTTCGATGAGAGTGATAACTTCGATTTGGAGGAATTGACTTTGACGATCCGACTACAACGTACGATGACGATGCGCCTTAGCAATCGCTAAACCAACTCCAGAGGGTTATTAATCTTGCCGTTGGCACGATCAACCTGAACACGAGGTTCAATTCCTGCATGCAACCGAAGAACAAGCAAGAACAAAGGTAAAGGCAATCTGAAATTGCAAATAAAGATGAAGGATTGATAATGTGGGGTTCTAAAATAAGGAGCTTCTTAGGCGGCTGTTGAGCACGTCTGGAAGACTCAAAATAGTAGCAATGGCTAAACTATCAAATAAACAAACCCAAAACCTAAAGTATGGAGGTAGCAAATAATATATAGAGGTAAGTGGCGGCTAGGGGCGTGCAGCAGCTATGGGGGCGGCCAAGGGGGTGCCCTAGGGTTACATGGGCTTTGGGCCCAAAAGAACATGTGGCGCAGCACCCGGAATTTCTGGCCCACAACACTCTTCTGCGATTTTCCATTGCTTCAAGACGAATTTAGTATTGGGGCTGGATCCATTGGAAAGTAGACTCCGAGATCTTTCAAACGTATACTCATGGGCCACCAGAAACCTCCGGAATCAAAAGTTATGGCCTTTTAATGTTAGTGATGTTGGTGAGGCCGAACTGGACTCAGACTTGTTCTCTTCCCAATCCGACTTGAACTTGATCTTTGGCCCAATTTTGGTCCACGAGGGTCCTTCTCCATGGTTCCTAAGTACAATCAAATCATCACAAGTATTAAATAGCATCCCATTCATATTATCACTAATAGGGAGGCTTAGGAACGCATTCACCAGATGATTAAACTGTCGTGTGTGAGCTCGAGTAACAGGGACTTGTATAATCGCAGCGGGTTCAAATTGATGTGTAGATGTGGCTATATCCATGGAAGTGATGTCCTCATCATCCTCCCCTTCTTGCATTTGAGTCGTCCTCGACTCATGCTCACCTTTTAGCACATCTTCGGCACAAAACATTCTTATATAGGTCCTGTATTTATTTAAATAAAATAGTAGCTCCACCTCTTTATATATTTTGAAGACATGAAAAACATTTAGAGGATTCACCTGATAATTATCCATATAGCTCAACACTTCTTTCCAGCATATAATGACTTGATGAGCGCTAGCACTCTTCGATGCTTCCTCCCCTCCTCGAAGGAAAACCATCCTCGGTTTTGGAAAAGCTGGAAAAGAAACAACTAACAAAAAGAAGAGTGTGTACACAACATATATGTATATATCCCATATTTCATTGTTCTTTTGGATTCGCGGCAGGCTATTTTCATAACAACAAAAGAAGAAATCAAATTTAAGCAAATAACCTTTCCTCACAATTCTGTAAGTTGACTCGTGGTTATAAGTGAAGCATATAGCATCAAAATTAACATGATTTAGTTTGCAACTTGATTTGCAAATATAAGTAAAGCACATAATCCCTGACTTTTAATAAAGAAAACTCATGTTTTGTGAGCCGCGTTCAATAACATGTTTTGTGGGCAAAACTACAAGTCCTGGCATCAAGTATGGATCATTCATATCATCAAATTGTAAATAAGCAATATCAAACCATTCCAATAACGGTGACATAATTTTAATGGGCTTCCACGCATCAACTACGACATGCTGATTTGTAATACAAGTTAATGTACTAAAATTTGAACAATGGGGCAACAAGCTATGTTTATCACACATTTCAGGCAAATTTGATGGTGCCGCAAATGAAACAAGTTGTTGCATACAACTAGAATTGCCCAAAATAGCAAGCTTCAATTCAGCAAGTTTATCACAAGTTATGCATATTCTATAAACAAGAAACTTGCCATCTATGCCATAATCACCAACTAAATTGAATTTAAAACAATAGGTATAGGTGCTAGACAAAGACTTAAGAGATGAAATTTCAGAAATCTTGTCCATAGCACAAGTCAAACTAACAGGCTCATTCAACATGATATAGCACAAAATAGTGGCAGGGGATATTCTAGCTATCACCTCCTTTTGCGTAATCAGTACCACATGATCAAAATTATAAGCATGCAATTCATCATATGGTTCTACAATTGTTGCACAAGGTGGTAGTTCACAAGAATTATGTATAGCAGGAATATACTCACAAATTTGCTCCCTTTCTTGCTGTAAAATCAGATCTGTACCATGGTCATTTGTCTCCTCCTCAGAAGTAAGAACATCAAAACCTCCTAAATTTTCATCCGTTGTTGTTGGTGTCGGGGTATCCATATCTCGTTCCATAGTCGAAGGGATTGTCCCATGCTCGACTTTCTCATCTTTCACGTTCTCAATCTCTTTTCGCTTGTGCTCATTTGTCTGCAAAATGTTAGCCACAAGAGGAGGTGCAGCAACAGGTGCCTCAAGTGAAGCTAATAATGCATTCAAACATTCAATACTATAAGCACTTTCCAACATTTTTGAAAGAGAACGATATGTTTGATCAATAAGAATATCTTGAATACCCTTATTAAGCCCATGTATGAACCTAAACTGGATAACTTCATCAGATTCTTTTAAACCACAACGTAACAAATAAGTTCGTAATTCACAATAGTATTCTCTAACTGTATTACTCCCTTATTTTAAGCATTGAAGTTTAGTAAGCAAACACTCAACATAATATTCAGGAACAAATTCAAGTCTCATAATTTTTTTCATATCATTCCAATTCTCAGGTTTTCTCCCTTTTCTACAAACATGCTTCCATAATGTTAACGCATACCCAGAAAGCACATTAGCGGCAAAACAAATCTTTTCATTTTCAGACAAATTATACATGCCAAATTGTTTGTCTACCGCTATTTCCCAATCAATATATGCTTTAGGGTCAAAGTTTCCAGCATAAGGAGGCAATGTTAATTTGAGGTTACCGTGTTCAGGAGTAGAAGACGAAGCCGTCATGTTGTTCATATCGCAAATTCTTTGGTTGAATCGAAGTGAACTCATTTCATGTGGACCTATCATGATTAGTAGACAACAAGGAAAAACACAGCCATATGTAATTTCCTAGCAACTACTAGATGTGGTTAAACAAGTCGCTCAACTCTCAAACTTTAACCAAAGCTCTTACAAGTTCTTATCGTGCAGCAGGGGTTGTCGGCCATTGGCGGCGTCAAAAGTTCTCCCAAGCTTGGATAAAGCGATTGCCAAGGGACCGAACAAATGTACGAGGTAGAATATGTGGAGCTTGGTAGGCTAAGTTAATTTCCTATGCAATCTGATATTTCTAGTTATTGTAATGATAAGTAATGATCCAAACTAGAATTCACAAGCCCTAGTTGCCGATCTCAATGATATAAGTGAATTTCAAGGCAACACGCACGCAAGGATAATGAAACTTAATGCAACCAATGGAATGAGCTAAATAAGAATAATTTCAGCACCAAAACTCGTGTTGCATAAGTTATGGAGAGACGCTAGCTAATTGCTTCAAAAAAGGTAAAAGGGCACAAGATTGCTCACTACTTAATACAATTGCACAATCTAAAAATAACAAACACAAATTAGGGTTTTGATCAATGTAGTGCTGCCGGCCACTATTCTCTTTTCTTTTCTATCTCTTTTTTTTCTTTTCTTTCTTGGCCTTTTGGCTCTTTCTTTCTCTTTTTTTTTCTTTTCGGTGACTTTCGGCCAACACTAGTATGAGCAAAGTTTTGGAATCCCTAACTTGAGATCACAAGAGATATGATAGTTCAACGTATCAAAAGGAGCAGCCCTAAGCAATTTCAAATCGCTAGTCTCAATTGGGATCAAAGTATTCGCAAAGGATGAATTGGTTCCCAAAGATATGTGTACTAATATTTTGGAATTTTATGATTGTAGACGCTACTGGACTCAACCAACTCAAAGGAACAAAGCTAGAACACAAATTGAAGAAACAAACCCAAATTCGGCTAGAACTATGCAGTAAGGTTGTTGCTGCAATTAAGGCATGAAAATGACCGAATCAAGCTTGCTCACAATGTAACAAAATGGTGGTACTGTTCTAGGCTTCAAAAAAAGTATTCAAACACACAATTTGGAGCTCGTATGTAGAAGTTATGGCCAAAACACTAAGGTGCACAGATTTAACAAAATTCAGTCGATCTGACAAAATCCGAATACGAGTCAAATTCAGTTTGAAGGAGTCCGAATCACGAAGAACACCCAAAAACGTTTTTGTAGAGGACTCTTCAAGGATTCAGGAAAGTATAAAAACTTCTCAATCTGAGATCGGATGAGAGAGTTATGATCAAAATACCGAACCAACCTGGATTGCAATTGCAACTTGCTTCCCGATTTTGATGTCCAGATTAAACAATCTTTCCGATGGAATTAGAATTCGTGCCTAACTAGGTTTTTATGGAGCTTGTCTCAAGGTTTTAGAAAAGTGCAAAAACACTTGAATTGGAGCTCGTATGCGAAAGTTATGAACAAAACAAAGAACTGGACAGATTGAAATAAAAGCTACGCGAAGGAAAAACGATCAGCAACTAAAACAAGGACTCTAATGGAACAAAACCTAACAAAACTCACTAAAAACCCAGATTGAATCTAAAGGTTGAATTTTTGTGGAGGATTTTCAATTTTGGCCAGAAAACAAAAACTAATCTAGGGTACTGAATCTTTCACCGAGCAACTTGGCGCTCTGATACCACCTGATGTGACTTTGGGTCCCGATCTTTCGATGAGAGTGATAACTTCAATTTGGAGGAATTAACTTTGACAATCCGACTACAACGTACGACGACGATGCGCCTTAGCAATCGCTAAACCAACTCCAGAGGGTTATTGATCTTGCCGTTGGCACGATCAACCTGAACACGAGATTCAATTCCTGCATGCAACCGAAGAACAAGCAAGAACAAAGGTAAATGCAATCTGAAATTGCAAATAAAGATGAAGGATTGATAATGTGGGGTTCTGAAATAAGGAGCTTCTTAGGCGGCTGTTGAGCACGTCTGAAAGACTCAAAATAGTAGCAATGGCTAAACTATCAAATAAACAAAACCCAAAACCTAAAGTACGGAGGTAGCAAACAATATATAGAGGTAAGTGGCGGCTAGGGAGCGGCTAGGGGCGTGCAGCAGCTATGGGGGGCAGCCAAGGGGGTGCCCTAGGGTTACATGGGCTTTGGGCCCAAAAGAACAGGTGGCGCAGCACCCGGAATTTCTGGCCCGCAACACTCTTCTATGATTTTCCGTTGCTTCAAGATGAATTTAGCATTGGGGCTGGATCCATTGCAAAGTAGACTCCGAGATCTTTCAAACTTATACTCATGGGCCTCCAGAAACCTCCGGAATCAAAAGTTATGGCCTTTTAAAGTTAGTGCTGTTAGTGAGGCCGAACTGGACTCAGACTTGTTCTCTTCCCAATCCGACTTGAACTTGATCTTTGGCCCAATTTTGGTCCACGAGGGTCCTTCTCCATGGTTCCTAAGTACAATCAAATCATCACAAGTATTAAATAGCATCCCATTCATATTATCACTAATGGGGAGGCTTAGGAACGCATTCACCAGATGATTAAACTGTCGTGTGCGATCTCGAGTAACCGGTCCTTATATAATTGCAGCAGGTTCAAATTGATGTGTAGATGTGGCTGTATCCATGGAAGTAATGTCCTTATCAACCTTCTTGTGGAGATATGGTCAAATTTGTATCCCTTGGCGGTATTATCGACCACCAAGAGTTTCATCTCTAGTTCTTTAATTTGTTCTTTTAGTCTGTGATAACATAGTTTCATTAGAACAAAAGAGTATAAGAGAAAAGAGAGAAACAATAAAGTTTATGCTTACGTTTTTACTTCGTCTCTTGCCAAAGTCCTCGCCTGCTGGTAGCAGGTCGAGCATTTCTTGTGAATGCTATAAAAAGGCAAAAGAGGCAAATGAATTAAGAATTACCTTTCTCAAAAAAATAATAGGAAGAGATAAATACCTTCATTTGAAAGTTGTTAAAAACTTGGTTGAAATTCGTCTGATCAATCTGACCAGAAGAAGAAACTGGTGGTAGAACCACAAGCCAGTTGGTTGCCCCTTCGGGTGGTCCTTCTCTAGTCGAAGAGACCAGTGTCTCCTCTATAGGAGGGAGCTCCTCAGCCTCCCTACCAGCAAGATCATCCTCCTCAATTGTTGCGGTTGTCCTTACCACTTCAGTTGTTGCCACCGGAGAAGGATTGGCCTCCTCTATGGTCAGTGGATCTTGAATGACCAAGGGCTCATCACCACTGGCCGAAGGGTTGTCGCCCTCAGTGCCAGGCAAGTTCACAGGCCCACTGGTCAGAGCAGCCTCATCAGTCGATGCCACGATGTTCTCTTCACTGGTCACTGCTGGGACAACCAGTGAGCCGACCTCTGCACTGATCTATGCAGCCATGCCCTGGTCCTCAGGAGGATCAGAAGTAGTTGCCTGTAAGGACCCGAATTCACCAATTCGAATCCACTGTGTTTTACCGCACCAGTCCCAGGATCAATCGCTAGTGCACACAGCTTAACATCGGTAAGCATCATATCATACACAACGATAAGAATAATAAGACTTTATTTATTGAATATAATTAGTGTATGATCTTATGATCACTTACAATTATTCAACCACATGGGCTAGACTGAAAATAACTTGAACAAATGCAGCGGAAAGACAGTAGAAGACGTAGATGTCCCATCAGCACACCACAGGCGACTGACAAGGATTGGCCTAGTGACACGCGTCCACCTGAAAGTCCTCCTCCAATAACGACGATGATTCCTCCACTGTTGTTGGTTGTTAAGCAAGGGTGAGTACACCAACACGTACTCAACAAGTTGTGCATAAAATGCAATTCTATCATAGCTATATGCAGGCTTATTCCAAAGGAAAGGCTAAGGGCTCATTTGCAATAAAGCAGCATTTAAGAACGCATACGATACAAAGATTGAAAAGACAGTAAAACAAATAATAATAAGTAAATAGATTCAGTGATTCTCAAATAAACCCAAGTTTTCCATCCTAAATCAAGTTCCTTTATCCACATGGCATCCCGCCATCCCATCCAGTTGTTCATTTTAATTAACTACCCCTTGACTGTAATCCCCGAGCAATGCTCAATACCGTGAGCATGGCTATCCGAATAGTTTGTACACTCTGCAGAGGTTATGCACTTTACCCACATGATACAACCATGCACCACACAGGTGAACGATTATAACAAAGCCTTTACAATGCATCCTCTTAACCCAGTGCTACCCGCTAAGGTTTCAACACTGGAGGGACAGGTTACCACACCCAGGGCCCCCCTCTTGCGCCATGTGAGTTTCCTCCTTACACCCGGACTCACACCACCACGATAGCACTCAAGCTAAGCATTTGCAAATTAGTCAACTAGGCTGCCCCATAACAGACATGTGGCTGCATGACAGACTCAGGTCAAAGGCTCGCAAGGTTAAGTCCTTAGGATTGATTAAAACAAGACTTGCACCTACCCCCTTGCCCATCGGGCCCACCCTGACACACCTGTCCTTGCCACTTGCTTTAATCAAAAATGATTACCACCCGGTTGATTACCAAGCATCACATGCTTTACACAATTCAACATCGTTGCGTAACCTCCTCGCCACAACAACTCAATCTTCTCGTGTGACCACACATGACACACATATCCATGATAATGTTCCATATTCCATTAGTCAAGATTAATAATCAATACTTCATGTACATGTGATGACGTGGTATGGCTAAGCACTCTAGTTTGTTCTAACCATCCATGTTGATTTCATTATTAACCAACTATAGTAAACCAACCTAGGGTGACAAGTGGATCATGGCATACAACTAGCAAGGTAGGGTGTAATTCAAAGGGTACAATAGCTAATTCCAAACTTATGTTGAAATCATTTATACTCATAAAGTAACAAGTGATAAGGTAAATCAAAATAGCATGCAATCTAATTTATGGGTGCAACATGATCAAAGCACAACTTACCTTGGTTAAGCTCCTGGTTGTGGTCTAGAAACTGTTCTTGAGTTGGTAGCCCCTCCTCCGAAGCGTCGCACAATTCAACGTCTACGCGAATCGAGAGAGAAAGCAAATAAAAACCAAAACCAAAGAACAAACAAACTCAAAAATTCAAATAAAAGCCACCATGAGATAGATCTCAATTTTACAAATTTTTGGAAGTTTGAATCACTCAAATCGGAGTCCGTATGCAAAAGTTATAGCATTTAGAAGTTTGAAAATCCTAAAAAATCCTTAAATTCATAAATTCCGATTAATTGAATTATTTTTATTAAGAAAATTCCGATTTTTCCCACCCGAACCGTACGGACGCGACGTGGCAAAATCTATCTCGTTGATCCTGTGATCGACGGTCAATACTTACCCGTGCCGTTCACTATTCCCGCAGTGACGTGGACGAATCCCGACGCTCCGTTGAAGATCCGACGGCTCCTGAAGCTCGAGCACGGCGACGATGAAGCGGTGGCACTGTTTCGCCAGAGACGAAGACGACGACCCTCTTCACGGCGCTCTGGTGGTTCCCGACGGTGAAGAAGTGGCGGAACGGACTCGCCTCGTCGCGACGCGTTCGGAACTGGCCTCGTTCCGGCGAAAAGGTCACCGGTGACGGCGGAAACACGGCGCGACGCCCTCCGGCACTCCGACGAGTTCGCACGGTCTTCACGGCGCTCCTCCGGTGATGATGCAGCAGGGAACTTGTGCGGCGGCTCGAGGTGAGTCTCGGGAAGGGGTCCGGGGCTCCTTATATACTCGGCCGAGCGCGCAAACCAAGGAAAGTCCAGCGGCGACGGTGTCCGGATCCGAGACGGCGGCGGCGCTGAATCCCGCTTGGACACGACGGCCAACGACCGGACGATCAAGATCCGACGGTCCAAATCGCCCTAGGGTTTCCTAATCCACGCGCGATGATAAAGGCCGTTGGATCTAGATCCAATGGTCCGCAATAATCCCCCTAAAACCCGACCGGCTTGCACAGTAATTGGGCCGCGGCCCGTACTGTTCATGCTAATTTCTTCGGAATTTTCGATTTAAAATAAATAAACAAATTCATTTGATTTATTTGGGGTAGTAAAAGTATTCTAAAAATTCCAAGAAAAATCTCAAAAATACTTTGAGACATTCTGGACTTAAATAAAATATTTTCATAAAAACTTTATTTTAAGTTTATATATTTATAATTAATCTTTGTCAGAAGGTAATATTCTTTAATTCAAAATAATTCAAATAAATCTCAGAAAATCCAAATAAATCCAGAAAATTCACAAAAATCATAAATAGCAATAAAATAATAATAATTAATTAAAAAGTAAAAAATTGGGATGTTACATTGCCCAGGGACAAAAAATATAAAAAATATTAATAACAGACATTTTTTGAAGATAAATGCTCATATCAGTTTGGTATACAATTTCATACCTACATTGAAGCCCCGAATCTATCGCCCATGACAGTAGGAGAGTAGAGGTCTCTAGGGTGGAGGTTTTCCTCTATCTTCTGATAATAAGAGGAATATTATCCTCTGAATCTTCACTTTCGCCCTAAACAAATGGGAAGTTTGGAAGATGTTGGAATGGGTGATCACAATCTTTGTTGAACCATTTTTTGGGATGACCTGGGAAGAAGTTCTTGTCTGCGTCCCCGCAGCAAATGGCACCTTCTTGCCTTGAGTAGGGTCGTGAGCGTGCTTCGAGCGCACAACTCCGGTCGACATCAAAGCTTGACTGATGCTAGTCGGAACAGCACCAGTCTCAACAGCAGCGACTGCTACTGCTGGAACACTCCTGGTCTTCTTCTTTTTCGGAGGAGCCGAGGTGAAAACCTTAGATTGTTCAATAGGTCTCTTCTGACCATGCATCTACAAATAAAATTCAATTGTCAATTGCAAAAGATACAAAAAAAGAAAAAAGTGGGGTCTTTGATACTCACCATGATGTGTTCATTTATGAATTCATCACTTTGCTTGATCAGGCTGGATGGCTAATTTTCTAGAGCAGCCAGGACAGACTCATCAGAGGATACACACAACATGGACACAACTCTCCCCCAGGCCTCTTCAGCGGTAAACACTGATCGAATAATATATATATATATATATATATATATTCAGTTCTTCTATCAAAATTAAATAGGTTGGATATGGAAAATAAAACTTACCACCAGGCTCGTCCTTGGTAGTATCCTGTCACTCTCGAGCCTCCAAGCGAACCAACACTGCCTCTTCAAAGGACTAATCTTATGGAACAGGAAATCATAAATGATCTTCTGCCCTGTCAGACCTCCGTTCACCATTTTCCTAATTATTTTTACATTATCTTTTTCCTTGTTGATGAGGACCAGCAAGTTTTTCTCCTTCTTCGCCTCGGCCTTGGTCCAACTTGGGGCCGCTTTCCCAGTAAAATGGAGATAGTTGCCATCGGGAATTTTTCAATAAAACCATTCCTTTTGATAATCCCGCAAAGTATCCTTGGGCGGGAGAGGCGGATATTGGGATGCTATTTTATCTTGGAGCTTGAAATAAGCGCTCCCGAATAAGTCATGGCTTTTGCTATTTTTGGTATATTGATGGAAATAGCGGAAAAGATGAACCGGAGGGGAAATCCCCAAGTAAGCCTCACAAAGATGCAAAAAAACCACTTAGAATGAGGATGAAAGTGGGAGGAAGATGATACAGCTCAATCTCATAGTGATCAAGCACGTCAACAAGAAATTCACTCTCTACAAGTGTAGCATCCCAACATTTGAGTTTTGGAATGTTTTAAAATCAAAAACGAACTATTTGCATTTTCTCAGAATTAATTGAAGCTTAATATGAATTTTTCTAATAATGAAAAGATTTAATTTGATTAATCTATGCATCAAATCAAAGGTTTCCAGTTTTTGTTGGGTTCCTTGTGCTCCAAGGAATTTTTTCTGTATTTTTGGAGATTTTTCTGAATTTATTTGGTATTTATTTGGTGTTATTTGAATTTCTGGAATTTATTTAATTCGGAAAGTGGTTTTTATTTCAAAAATCCTTCTCGAGCCAAATCTGCTTCAGCCTGTTCCTATTCCCGCCTCGGCCCGGTCCAAGCTGCTGCGTCCCGGCCCATCCAACAGACTCGGCCGTCGACCCTCATCTTATGCGCGCGCCGTTCGATCCGCGCCACGTGTCCGGCCGGATTGCAGCCACGTCAACCGCGTCGCCTCGCCTGCGCCGCCGCCCGTTCCTCATCCCCAGTCGCGCCGTCGCCTCGTTTCTCACACACGACACGTCTCTTGGGGCTATTTAAGAACCTAAGGTGCTTCGTGCCGTGTTCTCGGTCGCGCGCCGGTTCTGTTGGTCCATTTCCCTCGCCCGAAACTCGTCCGTCACGCCGTGCGAGCTCGCCGGAGTGCGCCGCCACCCGAAGCACCTTCCGTCGCCGTTTCCTTTCGCTACGATTCGTCTCCGCCGTCACCGGTTGCACCATCACGTTACTTGCGTCGCCCTCTTCCAGATCCACTACTTTTTCCGCCCGATCCGGTATGCATTCGCCACTTTGCGCGTTGTCTTCCCCATGTCTGGTGCGCTTGCGCCGCCCCTCGCCGTCGATTGGCCTTCCCGAGTTCTCGGCCGCCCGATCGAGATCGTGCGCACCCGATTGCGCCGCGTCTCCCCGCCCGTGCACGAGCCCATGGCCATTCGATCCCAAGCTGTCGCCCGGATGTGCGCCGCGTGTGCATGCCTCTCCGCCGCGCCGAGTCAGCGTCCACATGCCGCCGCGTGGTGCCACCTCAGCGCTACGTCAGCCCTAGGAGCCCGCGTGACGCAAATTCCGAAGGAGCGAACGGAGACTTCGAAAACCAAGATTCAGCGCTTGAACAGCAAGGCAAGTCGTAGCCTTTGATCATATTGCACCCATGTTTACAAAAGTACTTTGTTTTATACAATTGCATGCTATTTGTGTATCAATACTTAGTTTTGGGAGTAGCTATTCACCTGATCGACATTATGCCACCTTGATTATTGAAATGCCATATACCCATTGTTAACCTAGGGTTGGGACATTATTAGTTGGACATAATCATAGTACCAACATGGGGTTATCGTAGCTATACTTAGCCATGCTTAGTTGTCCGATGGGATTCATATCATCTGTGAACTAATGTTAATCTTGACTTAATAAGATATTGAATTGTGGCTGTTAACCACTGTTGTAAAACTTGTTGTACCATAGCAGGGGATGCCATTGGTCTTGGTTGAACAAAATGTTTTCCCTCGGGCAAGTGATCGTACAGTAAAGGGGTTGCTGTCTAGCACATTGGGATGTTGCTGTCTTGCCTGAGACAATTTAAGGACTTAATCTTGTGCGCCATTAAAATGGGCCTAACCGTGCAACCACAAGTCTGGTATGGGATGGACCTAGCCGATTAATTTGCATTGTTTACTCTTGAGTACTGCCAATTGGATGTGTGGGTTTCGGGATGGACGGGTAGATTCACATGGCTCAAGAGGGGTCCTGAGGGGCAAAACCTTAGAGGGCAGTACCGACTTTGGACGTGCATTGTAAAGGCTTTGTCATGATATCTCTGCGACACACCAAAGGAAGTGTGTTAATATCAATTGCACTAAGAGATGTTCATGTCTTATGGGTAAAGCTGTATAACCTCTATAGAGTGTAAAACTATTCGAATAGCCGTGTCTGCGATCATGGACAAGCCCGGGAATTTCACATGGGGTATAGAGTATTTCTTGAAATGTGGAATTGTTGGGATGTGAACGGGGAGTTTACTGTTGTTTTGTTGTCTCAAGCTATACTGTTAAATTGCGTGGTTGTACTTGTTTCGAATGATGTAGGGTGATGCCTCGTCATTATGTTCATGTTGTCTACCATTGATTTACCAGTTATTTATTATTGATTTATTAATCTACCTTCAATCTATTTATTGTATTTAAATTCAAGTTATTGCTTTCTGCAAATGAACCATATGACTATCCTTTGTCAAGCCGTGCATGAATATATTGTATCATTTCCCTACGGCTTGTTGAGTACGTTTTGTACTCACGGCTTTATGCCCCTGTTGTTCAGTTGCTGAGGAAGAACCATGTAATGAATATCAAGAGGAGGAGTTCTACGAAGACTACGTGAACTAGGAAGGCGTTCCCCAGACGATTGCCTGTGGCATGTCGAATGACCCAAGTTATTTTATTTCTGCTGCAACAGTTTTATTTGTTTCTTAAGCCAAGAGGCATTGAAGTATGAACCTTGACCATAAGGTCGTTTACTTTATTCGATAACAATTTGCTTCTGCTTAGTTATTTCAATGTATGGAATGATATGTCATCTATGTTTTCACTGTGTGCACTAGCGTGATCCTGGACTAGTGCAGTATACACAGAGAGTTTCGGATTTGCATATCCGGGTCCAAACAGAGATGGTATCAGATCCATATCAACTGTAGGTCGCTATCTTAGTTAGCATGGTCTTCAAAATTATTTTCTAAATCAAACCAACAAATTGGTATTTACTAGTTTGTCTGCTGATCTCATCTTATTCTTAGGTTCTTATTCCTCTCCTTTGCTGAAATATTATTTTGAAATTAAATTGATCTTATCTCATGAAATTTCTCAAACTCCAAGGCATCTGCAAGGAATCAAATCTAAGGAGGTGTTGATCAAGCCGTCGAAGAGTATGTCCGAAAAGACTACCCTATAAGATAGGTTAAGGAGCTCCGTGGGTTGGAGCATGCCATTTCTTTTGGTTTAGCTACGTTTAGTCTGCGTATGCTAGGATTTTTTTTGTTGCTTGTGTGCCAGGTATGTTGTACACTTGTCTCCAGCATGGTGTTGCAACCATACCTTAGTTGGAAGTTTTTAATGGTTCTTTATTTTATAGCCTTTTTGGCTATGTCCTTGGTTGGTCTTTGTCCTTGGGTATTGCCTTCTCCCCTAGATGGCCTTACCACTTTCCTATTACTTTTCCCTCTTACCTATCAAACCCTTGTGCTGCGTCGCAGATGGTTGATACTCGTTCTGGAGCCGGTCGCAGTTCGCCAGTGGATGCCAGTGCTAATGCCAGTGCCAACCCACCGCCACCATCACCTGCAGTGTCAGACCAAAACTTGGGATATTTCTTGGCAGCCCAAACTCAGCTTATGAACACAATGATGCAGAACATGAATAATATGATGAATCAGCAGAACCATACTGCAGTTGCTCTGGCCAACCTGTTGAACCAGTAGAATCAAGCTGATGCTGCACCTCCGCAAGCTCGTCCGCAGTCCAAGCTAGCGGAATTCATGAGGACTCGTCCGCCTACCTTCTCCAACTCTTCAGAACCATTGGACGCAGATGATTGGATTCGCTCCATTGAAAAGAAGCTCGCTATTGCTCAGTGCACAGATCATGAGAAAGTTCTTTATGCTGCTCATCAATTGGAGGGCACTGCTGCTGAATGGTGGGAGAACTATATTGCCTCCCATGATGACCCTCAGACCATCACTTGGGCAGAGTTTTCGGCTGCTTTTCGCCACTCCCATATCCCTGATGGAAAGGTGGAGATGAAGAAGAATGAGTTCAAGGAGCTCAAGCAAGAAGGGATGTCAGTGAGTAAATATCTCAATAAGTTCACTCAACTTGCTCGCTATGCCCCAGAAGATGTAGCCACAGATGATGCTCGTCAGAAGAGGTTTAAGCGTGGGCTCAACCCAGGTTTAAAGGTATAAGTCATTGGCAATGACTATGCAGATTTCCAGCACTTGGTAGACAAAGCTATACTCATTGAAGAGTCTCGTCGTGAGCTGGAAGAATCCCGCAAGCGAAAAATGATGCAGCATGGAGCTCATCAGAGTCATCCGCAGAGAGCCAGGACCAATGCTCAATAGCCTACTCGTTTCAACCTGGGATCGACACCAGCCAAGACCCCCGCACCAGGAGCAGGACGTGGAGCGTCTCAGACTCCAAATCAAGCTACCAGGACTCCACCGCCCGTGGGAAGAGGTCGTGTGAATCATGTCACTACTAAAGATGCCCAGGCTGCGCCAGACGTCATACTAGGTAAGCTCCTAGTCAACTCAGTATCTGCCATGGTTTTGTTTGATTATAGAGCTACGCATTCTTTTGTTTCTCGGAGTTTTGCTGCAAATCATCAGTTGAAGACAAAGCCTTTGAAAACTATTTTATTGGTGCAATCACCTGGTTCGAATTTGAGTACGAACCAAGGCTGCCCCGAAGTTAAGATATTAATCGGAGTGGTAGAATTCCTAGCCAACCTCATTGTCCTAGACACCAAGTCCCTAGATGTGATCCTAGGAATGGATTGGCTCTCCAGGAACCAAGCAGTTTTGGATTGTGGAAATAGAGAGATCACCTTAACCAGTCCAGATGGAGTTAAGTTAAAATTTCAAACTGTCGTAGATCAGTCCGAAGGAATAAAAGTTTGTAGTGCCAAAGGAATAAGTTTAGAAGATGTGCCAATCGCTAGAGATTTTCTTGATGTGTTTCCAGATGAGTTTCCTGGTATGCCACCGGATAGAGACATAGAGTTCTTGATTGAGCTAGTTCCTGGAACGCCACCCATCTCCAAGAGACCGTACCGGATGCCTGCTAATGAGTTAGCTGAAGTAAAGAGACAGATCAAAGAATTGCAAGATCAAGATTTTGTTAGACCAAGTTCTTCGCCATGGGGAGCCCCAGTTCTTCTAGTTGAAAAGAAAGATGGAACTCAGAGGATGTGTGTGGATTATCGTGCTTTAAATGAGGTCACCATTAAGAATAAGTACCCTCTGCCAAGAATTGATGATTTGTTTGACCAGCTTCAAGGAGCGGGAGTATTCTCAAAAATTGATTTGAGGTCAGGTTACCATCAATTGAAGATTCGTAAAGAGGATATTCCCAAAACAGCTTTTGTGACTCGGTATGGACAGTATGAGTATACCGTGATGTCTTTTGGTTTGACCAATGCCCCTACCTATTTCATGACCCTGATGAATAAAGTATTTATGGAATACCTAGACAAGTCTGTTGTGGTGTTTATCGATGACATTCTGGTCTACTCCAAGAGTGAGGAAGAACATGAGGATCACTTGCGGAAAGTGTTGACAAAGCTAAGAGAACATCAACTCTATGCCAAGTTCAGTAAATGTGACTTCTGGATGAAAGAAGTTGCTTTCCTAGGACGTGTCATATCAGCGGAAGGAGTCGCTGTTGACCCTAGTAAAGTGAGAGATGTGCTCAATTGGGAGTCGCCCAAAACGGTAACCCAAGTCATAAGTTTCCTTGGAATGGCAGGATATTATCGCCGTTTCATAGAAGGTTTTTCTAGAAAAGCTAGACCGCTAACTCAGCTTTTGAAAAAGGAGAAGAAATTTGCTTGGACATCAGAGTGTGAGCGAAGTTTTCAAGAGCTAAAGAAGTGTTTAACAACTGCCCTAGTGCTTATTCTGCCAGATATCAGAAAGGATTTTGAGATATTCTGTGATGCATCCCGTCAAGGACTCGGTTGTGTGCTGATGCAAGATAAGAAGGTTGTGGCTTATGCTTCGCGACAACTAAGGCCACATGAAGTCAACTATCCGACCCATGATTTGGAATTGGCTGCCGTAGTGCATGCTTTAAAATTTTAGCGTCATTACCTCATCGGTAATCGCTGTGAGGTTTACACTGATCACAAGAGTCTGAAGTACATTTTTACCCAATTTGATCTCAATATGAGGCAAAGAAGATGGTTAGAGTTGATCAAGGACTATGACATTGGAATTCATTATCATCCAGGCAAAGCTAATGTCGTAGCTGATGCTTTGAGTAGAAAGAGTTACTGCAATACCTTGATGATTAAGGAAAGTCAGCCAGCTCTCTATGAGGAATTTCAGAAGCTTAGTCTAGAAGTGGTTCAAGAAGGTTACTTGGCTACTTTGTAAGTGCGTCCAACATTGGAAGATCAGATTCGAGAAGCCCAAGTTGGTAATGCTGATATTAAAGAAATCAAGAGTAATATGAAGAAAGGAAAAGCCCCAGGTTTCACCGAGGATGAAAGGGGTACTGTTTGGTATGAAAGTCGCATCTGTGTACCTGATCAGAAAGAGCTCAAGGAGCAGTTACTCAAAGAAGCACATGAGACTCTGTACTCCATTCACCCTGGAAGTACCAAGATGTACCAAGATCTCAAGGAGAGGTATTGGTGGCCTAGTATGAAGCGTGAGATTGCAGAATATGTTGCTCTTTGTGATGTCTGCCAGAAGGTCAAAGCCGAGCATCAGAGACCAGCAGGATTGCTTCAGCCATTGAAGATTCCAGAGTGGAAATGGGAAGAAATTGGTATGGATTTTATTACCGGACTTCCTAAGACCCAAGCAGGTTATGATTCGATCTGCGTGATAGTGGATCGATTGACTAAGATAGCTCACTTCATCCCAGTTAAGACTACCTACACCGGAGATAAATTGGCAGAATTGTATATATCAAGGATTGTCAGCCTTCATGGAGTGCCTAAGAAGATAGTTTCCAATAGAGGAACCCAGTTCACCTCTCGTTTTTGGCAGAGTTTGCATGAAGCTATGGGAACTCATCTCAGGTTTAGCACTGCTTATCACCCTCAAACCGATGGACAGACAGAGCGAGTGAACCAGATTCTTGAGGATATGTTGAGAGCCTGTGCCCTAACCTATGATGCCAAGTGGGACAAGTGTTTGCCCTATGCAGAGTTTTCTTACAACAACAGCTACCAGGCCAGTCTGCAAATGTCTCCTTTTGAAGCCTTATACGGAAGAAAGTGCAGAACCCCTCTCAATTGGAAAGAGACCGGAGAAAGACAATTATTTGGTCCTGCCATACTGCAAGAAGCTGAAGAGCAAGTGCAGTTAATTCGAGACAAGTTAAAGATAGCTCAAAGTAGACAGAAAAGTTATGTAGATAATCATCGCCGAGATTTGAGTTTCAAGCCCAATGATTATGTGTATCTTAGAGTCACCCCTCTCAAAGGAGTTAAGAGATTTCAAATAAAAGGAAAGCTTGCCCCTAGATATGTGGGACCGTTCAAAGTCTTGGAACGAAGAGGAGAAGTTGTGTACAAGCTTGAGTTGCCTCAGTCCTTCGCTGGAATCCATGATGTATTCCACGTGTCGCAGTTGAAGAAGTGTTTGCGAGTATCAGAGGAGCAAATGCCGTTGGAAGCCATTGACTTGCAAGAAGATCTCACATACAAGGAGCAGCCAGTGAAGATTTTGGATATTGCAGAGCGCATCACGAGAAGCAAGATCATTTGTTTTTGTAAAGTCCAGTGGAGCAATCATTCAGAAGATGAAGCAACTTGGGAGCGAGAAGAGGATCTGAAGTCCGAGTTTCCCCACCTATTCTCTAGCTAGTCCGAATCTCGGGGTCGAGATTCCATTTAAGGGGGGTAGGTGTGTAACATCCCAAAATTTGAGTTTTGGAATGTTTTAAAATCAAAAGCGAACTATTTGCATTTTCTCATAATTAATTGAAGCTTAATATGAATTTTTCTAATAATGAAAAGATTTAATTTCATTAATCTATGCATCAAATCAAAGGTTTCTAGTTTTTTTGGGTTCCTTGTGCTCCAAGGAATTTTTCTGTATTTTTGGAGATTTTTCTGAATTTATTTGGTATTTATTTCAATTTATTTGGTGTTATTCGAATTTCTGGAATTTATTTAATTCGGAAAGTGGTTTTTATTTCAAAAATCCTTCTCGGGCCAAATCTGCTTCAGCCTGTTCCTATTCCCGCCTCGGCTCGGTCCAAGCTGCTGCGTCCCGGCCCATCCAATAAGACTTCGGCGTCACCGCATGTCTTGCGGCTGCCGCTCGATCCGCGCCACGTGTCCGGCCGGATTGCAGCCACGTCAACCGCGTCGCCTCGCCTGCGCCGCCGCCTGTTCCTCTTCCCCAGTCGCGCCGCTGCCTCGTTTCCCACGCACGGCACGTCTCCTGGGGCTATTTAAGAACCCGAGGTGCTTCGTGCCGTGTTCTCGGTCGCGCGCCGCTTCTGTTGGTCCATTTCCCGTCGCCCGAAACCCCGCCATCACGCCGTGCAAGCTCGTCGGAGTGCGTCGCCACCCGAAGCACCTTCCGCCGCCGTTTCCTCTCGCTACGATTCATCTCCGCCGTCACCGGTTGCACCATCACGTTACTTGTGTCGCCCTCTTCCAAATCCACTACTTTTTCCGCCCGATCCGGTATGCATTCGCCACTTTGCGTGTTGTCTTCCCCATGTCTGGTGGGCTTGCGTCGCCCCTCGCCGTCGATTGGCCTTCCCGAGTTCTTGGCCGCCCGATCGAGATCGTGCGCACCCGATTGCGCCGCGTCTCCCCGCCCGTGCACGAGCCCATGGTCGTTCGATCCCAAGCCGTCGCCGGATGTGCGTCGCGTGTGCATGCCCCGTCAGCCGCGCCGAGTCTGCGTCCACATGCCGCCGCGTGGTGCCACCTCAGCGCTACGTCAGCCCTAGGAGCCCGCGTGACGCGAATTCTGAAGGAGCGAACGGAGACTTCGAAGACCAAGATTCAACGCTTGAACAGCAAGGCAAGTCGTAGCCTTTGATCATATTGCACCCATGTTTACAAAAGTACTTTGTTTTATACAATTGCATGCTATTTGTGTATCAATGCTTAGTTTTGGGAGTAGCTATTCACCTGATCGACATTATGCCACCTTGATTATTGAAATGCCATATACCTATTGTTAACCTAGGGTTGGGACATTATTAGTTGGACATAATCATAGTACCAACATAGGGTTATCTTAGCTATGCTTAGCCATGCTTAGTTGTCCGATGGGATTCATATCACCTGTGAACTAATGTTAATCTTGACTTAATAAGATATTGAATTGTGGTTGTTGACCACTGTTGTAAAACTTGTTGTACCATGGCAGGGGATGCTATTGGTCTTGGTTGAACAAAATGTTTTCCCTCAGGCAAGTGATCGTGCAGTAAAGGGGGTGCTGTCTAGCACATTGGGATGTGGCTGTCTTGCCTGAGACAATTTAAGGACTTAATCTTGTGCGCCATTGAACTGGGCCTAACCGTGCAACCACAAGTTCGGTATGGGATGGACCTAGCCGATTAATTTGCATTGTTTACTCTTGAGTACTGCCAATTGGATGTGTGGGTTCCGGGATGGACGGGTAGATTCACATGGCTCAAGAGGGGGCCCCGAGGGGCGAAACCTTAGAGGACAGTACCGACTTTGGACGTGCATTGTAAAGGCTTTGTCATAATATCTCTGCGACACACCAAAGGAAGTGTGTTAATATCGATTGCACTAAGAGATGTTCATGTCTTGTGGGTAAAGTTGTACAACCTCTGCAGAGTGTAAAACTATTCGAATAGCCGTGTCCGCTGTCATGGACAAGTCCGGGAATTTCACACGGGGTATAGAGTGTTTCTTGAAATGTGGAATTGTTGGGATGTGAACGGGGGAGTTCACTGTTGTTTTGTTGTCTCAAGCTATACTGTTAAATTGTGTGGTTGATACTTGTTTCAAATGATGTAGGGTGATGCCTCGTCATTATGTTCATGTTGTCTACCATTGATTTACCAGTTATTTATTATTGATTTATTAATCTGCCTTCAATCTATTTATTGTATTTAAATTCAAGTTATTGCTTTCTGCAAATGAACCATATGACTATCCTTTGTCAAGCCGTGCATGAATATATTGCATCATTTCCCTACGGCTTGTTGAGTACGTTTTGTACTCACGGCTTTATGCCCCTGTTGTTCAGTTGCTGAGGAAGAACCAGATAATGAATATCAAGAGGAGGAGTTCTACGAAGACTACGTGAACTAGGAAGGCGTTCCCCAGACGATTGCCTGTGGCATGTCGAATTGCCCAAGTTATTTTATTTCTGTTGCAACAGTTTTATTTGTTTCTTAAGCCAAGAGGCATTGATGTATGTACCTTGACCATGAGGTCGCTTACTTTATTCGATAACAATTTGCTTCTGCTTTGTTATTTCAATGTATGGAATGATATGTCATCTATGTTTCCACTGTGTGCACTAGCGTGATCCTGGACTAGTGCAGTATACACAGAGGGTTTCGGATTTGCATATCCGGGTCCCGACACGGAGATGAAACCCTAACCTCACCAAAGCAACGAGTAGCACAAGGCACCCTTCTTTGGGCACTGACTTCGTGTCATCTCCACAAGGGTCCCACCGTAGCATTGCTTGAGGGATCAAACTCTGGTCTTCTAGTTCCTTAATTTTACCCTTAGTCAAAGTGGACTTGTTCATGGCCATCGAATTTGGAAGGAGAAAGAAGATGAAGGCTAGAGAATAGGAAAGGGCTTACGGCAATTTTTTGTGCTTGAAAATAGTGAAACTGTAAGAAATCCATCCAGATTTTACCCCTCTTATATAAGCATAATGATTATTAGTTTACAACACCGATTCGGTTCCCAAGAAAAAAGTAAACTATCTTTTCGACAACTGTCAACTGACACAAAGCCCACTTTCCTTAAACCGACGATAAAAACTCTTTCAAGTACTTGAAACCCTCCTAATCTCCCTCTTTTATCTTACCTTCATTATGGATAATAATGGAGAGACAAAGGGAGATAAAGGAGAGGCTCAAACAACTGAAAAGTTTTTTCTCTCTATCTTCCTTGGAAATATTCTTCAGATATTTCAATCACCCATCGTCTCCTCTTAATCAAACCCTTGTCATATTTCATGAAAGAGGAGACAGAGGAAGACAATGAGAAGCTAAAAAAGTGTGAAGAAACCAAACTCTATCCTCAAACCTCTTTAAGTGTTTCAACTTTTCATCATCTTCCCTTAAATTATAACCTTTATCATCATCAATGAGGAGAAAAATAAGAGAGGATGATGAAAAGTTAAAAATATTCAAAGAGAGCTTGAAAACAAATCTTTTCATGACTCAGAAGGAGATCTTCATCCCCTTATATACCATGCACATTTAAAAAGGCCAGGAGATGGTTCAGTTACGGGAGAATCGCAAAGGTTTCCAAGATAATAGCGTCAAAATCGGTCAAGTAACAGGTTCTTAACTCAATGCGGTCACAGAGAAATGAAAAGTCTTGAGTAATAAAATCTTATTTCTCAAGACTTAGGGGCTAGCTGACAAGGATTAAAGCCTATTTTTCCATATGGGCCCTTATTTCCTTATTAATTCATGACTATACAACAGAAATAGGCCAACTAAGCTTTGGCCCATAATGCGTCCGGTAAAAACCCATCCCTATTTCGAATGGTCATATCTCCGACCAGTTTAGTCAAAGATAGTCAAAACTCAGCTTTACACTGGTCATCCTTGACCAGTGACATGGCCACCCCGACCAATGAACTGGTCAGGAGCAAGCAGTTCTTCCCGCACAGCTCTGCGTGCAGATAGTTATCTGACAGAAACACATAACTACCTAGAAGTTATCACAAGAAAAGACGTCCTTTGGCGAGAAGACACCCGTTAAGCGTCTCTCAGTTACAATGAACCCTTTCGGAACTCAATTGCCGCCCCTTCATCAAGGATAAATAGGAGAACGATCGCACAATCAAGGATCATCTAGTATCAAACAATCACAATCCTGCAGTCTTTGTAATAGCATAGATCATTTTGTAACCTAATCTTTCTGTCACAGCGGCTTGGCTAATAAAGAAGCAATCCCGTAATTTTCATCGTGTCCATTTCAATATTTAGGGGCCTACACATAATAAAATTTACGTAAGATCGGTTAAGGGACCGAAGGTCTTGAACATCGAAAGAAATACTGTTCATAAATATTTTCTTCAATTCTAAAATTCTGGTTTATTGTGTAGAGGATGATGCGTGGGGCCATGGTTTAAGTGAATCAGTTTATTTAAATCGAATTGCTTTGTGGGGCCAATATGTCTATAGATGATATTTTGTAATTGGTTTTTAAAAGAAAATTGACACATGGGGTTGCCTTGTCAGTGATTGCATGAGAGATAGATAGAGGAGGCGCCTAATAGGTGGGTCCAACTTGTTGGTGACTTAGAACAGAGCAATGGCTCGGGCAGGCTACTGATAGTGAACGACGGTAGACCTCGTGGTGTTGAGGCTCGAGATAGCTAGAGGGAGAGGAGGGGGAGCTTGGGGAGGGGCTGGCGGTAGTCAAGGATGGCTGGAGATAGTTGGCAGTGCAAGCTCCACGGCGATAGTCATGGCGGACAGTGAAGGTGGGGATGCAGTGTTTGTGGGGTAAAATTGATGGAGGGGCAAGCATAAGGGAGGTGAGGGGATCACATTTTGGGGGTTGGCAATGGCAGAGGTTCATTACAGAAGCTTGGTGTTGGTGACCCAAGGCGGTAGCGTTCTAGTAGAGCAAGGCTTCAAATGAGAAGGGAAAGAGTTACTAGGGTGCTAAGGAGGCCACGGTTGCAAGGAATTGAAGGTGTGCTCACCGGAGGGGAAGAATGAAGTTGCCTTGACTATGCTTGATTTTGAGGTGAAGAGCTTCACAAAGGCATCGTGGAGTTGGGGTGATGGGAAGGAGCATGGAGTGGAAGGCAAGGTCAGGCACACTTTATAGACATAGGGGTGAGCGGGTTCGACTTGGGTCCAAAGACATGGCACATCGGCTAGGGGAGGAAGTCAAATGCTTGGGGAAGACACTTTATAGACATAGGGGTGAGTGGGTTCGACTTGGGTCCAAAGACATGGCACATCGGCTAGGGGAGGAAGTCAAATGCTTGTGGAAGATGGTGATACAATAGTGGCATAGGCTCTGTGCCAGATGGGACGGGGTGAGATGTGTGCGGTGTTAGCTTGTGTCGAGACATAGGTGGCACGGGGTGGTGTGGCCTAGGGCAACGGAGGTGGTCGGTGTGGCGCAGCGACATGGTGGTCAGGGCCTGAGCATGCGTGGCGCTATCAGTCCTGGGGCGCACCTGAGTGCTAGGTCAGCATGATGTGGTGTGGGCGCGAGAGCGAGCGGCACAGGGTTTGGGTGAGACAGATGTGAAGGCCCGGTCATAGTGGGTGTAGTGCGCAAACAACAAGGGGTTGGCGCTGCGTGGGCGCAAGCTGGCTTGAGGGAGAGGGGACACGTAGAAGGTTTATTCCTGAGTGTGCGTCGATAGAAAGGAGAAGGTGGCATCAGGGATTTGCGCTGGGCCGAGTGTGGGCCAAAATGCCACATAGTAGCGGGCCAAGCTGAGAAACAGTGGTGAGCTGGAAAGGAATTCGATCCGCAAAGGATTTTGTGATTTTAAAAGTTTTTGGAATAAAAAATAATTTAAGAGAAGGCTTTCCTAATTATAAAACTAGAAAATGACTTCTAAAAATTCAAAAAAAAATCTTAGAAATAATTTGGAATATTTGGAACACAGATAAAATACTTTCAAACTTTGAAATTGAATTGTACGGTTTGCAAAAATTAAATAGATCTCAAAATTGCATAAAATTCATCAAAAGCTCAAAAATTCAGAAAATGCATTTTGAACAATTATTAGTTACGAATCTAAATTTTTAGGCTGTAACACTTAGCATAACAAGAAGCATTCATGAACTCAACAGAAGACAGCCTACAGTCCAAACAAATCGTGCTTATGTCATAGTAATGGGAGCAATAAACAAATCCGAACAAAATCTGCAGATACAATGAACAAAGGCCACCTCAGTTCTCGTCCCAAAAAAAAAATCCCTCTCCTCGAAAAAGCATAGGCCATCTTAGATTCTTAGGGAACAATCGCCTAGTAATGACAATCTTAGTAATAAAAAATAACGCGGCAAGCCGGCAACGGAAGTATGACTATTTTGTCAGCTTGTCACTCAAGGACGATGAACTTACAGACCACAGTTTTTTTATTTAAAAAATCACCTTAGGACCGTAACTATACAAGCAAAACAACAACCATGAACATATGAGCAACAAACAATATTGTTTAAGGTTATGTGAAAAGGGTTGGCACAATCTTGTGATGACGACTGTCGGCGTATTCCACCGGACAGGACCCCATTAACGAACAGGGTTGACTACTCCCAGGATGAAAGGTATGGTTCGGTAGAGGGCGTCTTCGTGGCCGGAAACCCTAACGACTCTCTCACGATGAACCCCGGGGATCAACAGATCGATAGACACGGTGATATACCCAGGTTCAGACCCCCAGCGCGGGTGATAGCCTTACGTCCTGCTAGACCTTTGTTGAGGAAATATAGAGACGATTACAATAGCTCTTTTAGTCTTTCTCTTCTTTCTCCCAACCTTCGACCCCCTTCCTCCATGCACCGGGGCGCCCTTATATAGACGGGTTGGCCGGGGCAGGTGAGAGGGTGACGCTATACTGATCTACGACTCATTAATTACACCCATCATTCGAGCTTTATCTCACTGACCCATGACTCATTTATTACGCCCATCGTTGTAGCCTTGTCCTTCAAGCCCCATTTAATGCCGCTGTGAGCCTTCGCCCGGTCCGCCCGGGATATGACACTCCTGCGACGGGTTTGGTGAGAGGCATCAGAGGGATGGGCCGTCGTCGTGTCGATAGCAGCATTCTTCGCAATTAATGGCCCTGACGCAGCATGTCAGGGGAAGGAGTCTTCGAGGCGAAGCCTTCTCCTTATTCCTTTGGTTGCCTTCGTGGCCTAACGAGCGGGGCCAGATCACCAGCAACTCGCCAGGCCGCCACGCGGGCTTACCGCCCGACAGGCGGGCATGATCGCCCACCGCCCGCCAAAGCCGCCACGCTGGCTTCCGCCCGCGAGGCATGATCGCCCACCGCCGCCAAAGCCGCCACGCTGGCTTCCGCCCGGCGAGGCATGATCGCCCACCTGCTCGCCAGGCCGCCACGTGGGCTTCCCGCCCGGCGGGCAAGGCATGATCGCCCATCTGCCCGCTAGGCCGCCACGCTGGGCCAGGCCGCTTCTTGGGCCCACTATTCTGCAGCGGAGAGGGTACCCCGGTGCAAAGTACACCGACAACGACAAACACACGAACAACAAGGATAACTTGAGAGTAGAAACACAATCTGAGATTGAAGTAGTCTTGCGTCAACCACACGACCACAATAGCGGCAATCGCACCGCAACTCTCACAAATAAACCAATCCACACAATCAACACGGAGGTAGGTGCACGTATCTGCTGATCATGACAGATCGATCCAAGCAATCTCGGAGAAATTGTAATAACAATAGAAACCAAGAACACATAAGTTCTTCTCACTGAGTTTTATTTGATTGAATCTGAAAAAAAAAAGATAGTAGTCCCCTTTTACACGGAGTGCGTAGGAATTATATAGGCCCGGTTGGCCGACTTGACTAGAGACGAAAGCCTCCTTAGGATAGCTTCTGATTTTACATATTTTGGATTATAAGAGAAGCTGTTTTTGATTGTGGGAAAATTAGACCAACCGGTTGCGTGTGGAGGTGAAGGATCGGACCGGTGAGAATCATCTGGCACCCGAATTTTGATTCTATGTAGAGGACAGTTTTTAATTATAGGAGAAGCTGTCTAAAATCCTCTGTTCGATAAATAATCTGATTTTTTTTAAATAGAAGCTAGGCAGAGGCCTTCCAGTCCAATTGTACGCGATCCCTGCAAAACTTAAAACACAAAGCCCCTAATGCAACTCCTACTTTTAATTAACTAGATACAAACCGACTCGATTTAGTCCGGCCCAAGAATAGATGCACATGGCCCAATCCATCTCACGTAAATAGAAGACTTAGTCCGTATCAAAACCAGTTCGGCATTATTGTGGAAGTAAAAAACTGAATCATACTCCCATGTATGCAGACTGCTCTTCTATTTTTCAGTTCAAGTCGAGGAATCAGCGTGGCACATATATACATGCTGCACATGCCTGCATGGTGCTTGTGTTTGTTTCTTTTGCCTAGTGCAGGCTGCAGCCATGCACCACAATTCTTTTAGCGCCATGCGACCAGTAGTACATGCACGCCTCTTCTGTTCCGCGCTCGTTCGTTCGATTCCATCGCTCCTTGGCAACGCTCCTTCCTCCCACAGGATGCCACCTCTAGGTTACCACATATATAGAACCGAAAGGACTTCTTAATTTTCTGATTTGTACAACACCAAATCAAATGAGGAAATTAATGTGCGAACAATAGGGATGTCCTCGTCATTATATATGCCTTTCAGCGAAAGAAATTGAAGTGGAAAAACAGGCAGGCAATAATGCGCCGAAAATCAAGAACATAACCCACACTGTGATTAGTGAACTCGTCAGTAAGGGTGAAAACGGTCGGATCTGGTCGGGTAGTAGGTCATCCCGTATCCTACCCTAATTATTTTTTTCGGATACGGATACGGATACGGGTAGTGAAAAATCGGGTAGGATACGGATACGGATACCGGTATTACTGAACGGGTAGAAAGCGGATACCGGATATTATACTGGACGGATACAATACGGATAACTTGGTACTTAGTCGGATAGCACGCAAACTATCTAGAATCAAAGCACATATATAAAACTTGCATATATTTATATAATATATATGAAGCATATGTTTATATATCAATGATGATGATTTTACAGGAAAATGAATAAGAATACACTTACCAGTTACCGATCCATCCATGGAGCTCCTAAGAAGTAGTGCTCATCTGATCGAGAGCAACCAAGCTGTATAACAATGTCAATTTTAGCACTAGGAAACTTGACAATGTCCAAAAAAATGTAGCACTAAGGAAAGAACATTTTGTATACCTGCAAATTGCCGAGGACATAGAAGCAATTCCTGAAGATTTAGCCTTATCAACCTGCATGAATTTTTCTTCCGGATTAGCAACAGCAACCATTTAGCAATCATAGCACAGATAAAGATGCAACAAGGAAAAACCAAGTTTATATTTCAACAGACAAACAAGTTCAAGAGAAAAGGCTTGCCAGAAAACATTTAAAGATTGGCTTTGCAGTCAAAACAGCGTTATCTGACCAGCAAGTTGCACAACCATGTCTTGAAATGCAGTAAAACAATTTCCAGTTAGATGAGAAAACATGTCCAGCACAATGATCAAGATGAAGTACATTTGCAGTAACTTTCAATAGCTAGATAATATATGACACAACCAAACATGCTGATTTTACATATGGACTAGATTATTTTCCCAAAAGAGGCAACAGATTGAACCCCCATTAGCACGAACCATCATCTGTAACCATTTGTAGGTGACATTAACCTTAAATCTACTGATAAGGCCAAACAGAGAAATTTAACTAATGTATGTTGCAGTGACATTACTGAAGCAGCATTGGACGTGACAGCAACAGTTATTTCTTGCAAATTGCCAATACTAAGATTTTTAACCGAATTGCGAAAAAAAGGTAAGCGTTCAACACTATAAGCAATAAAGAACGACAAACAAAATAATCCTGTCTGTAATGCTGACCAGAAATTTTGTTTTCCTCTTAAAAGTTTCCATGAACCTCGAACCAAAATCTCGAACAGATCCAATCATTGGCGTGTTTCTTGGCAAGATATGTCCATCTCACCAACAAAACCATGATAACTTTGGGACGGACGGTGGCGGGTGTCTTTGGCGTGGCGTCTGGTGCGGCGGCGGCGGGGATGGACTAGTCACCGAGTCGAGAGAGAATGGAGATGAGGAGATCGTGACTCTTGACTACTTTGCCGCTGCAACAAACCCAAGACTTGCCGGCGAGCTTCGCGATCTCGCGTGCGGCAATGCAGCGTCGCGTGGAGGAGAGAAGCGGCGATGCGGCGGAGCACTGGCGCGCGCGCTGCCCTCGTCAAGTCGGCGACGCGACGCCTTCTCGCCACCTCCGTGATGCGCGCTTACCTCCGAGCCTCGCTCCGCTGCAATCCTCCTCCTCCTCCGGCGCGATGACTTCGTGAGATGCGGTGGCGCGGCTGTGGCCCGTGGGAGTCTAGGGTTTCTTTTCTTTTCCCTAATGCCAATGGGCCGGACGGTGACAACGTCTGTTGGGCTTAGGCGGTTGGGCCATAACCGTACCGATTTTTATTTTTATCCCGCACCAGTATCCGACCGAATATCCGGTATTTCTCGGGTATCTGCTGTCCCGTATCCGAAACAACGAGATCCAGGGTAATTACTCAGTATCGACCCGACAAAAAATACCCGTATCCGTATCCGAATTTTCGGGTAGAATTTTCGTCGAGTCCAGATACGGGTCGGGTAATACCCGACCCGTTTTCACCCCTGCTCGTCAGTCAATGTCATTCAGCCCAGCTATCTCCCCCTTTTCAAAGAAGTGCAGAGTTGCCATATGCATTAGATAACCTACAGCGAAGTCCACATAAGGGAACATCACCATCAAACATTTTGTTGAGGTGACGCTTTTATTGCCTAAATAAACTGGACACTTCATCAAAGTATACAAATTCATCACTTATCTAGCCCTAGGAATCCCATTTTTTACAAATCCAACTCTCTCACGCACGCATTTGCAAATTTGACTCTCTCTCTCCCACTGCTGAAAGCGCGACAGGCAACACGTGTCTTCTACCGAGCCTGAGGAGTGGAGAGGTTTGCTGGCACCGTAGCAGCTCGCGCGAGCCTAGGAGCAGCGTGTGTCACCGGGCAGGAAAGTTTCCGTGCTACCTGGCTGTGGTAGTGGCCCTCGCCAGTGCCCACCCGTGCGCCCGCCTACGCTCCTGTAGTCAGCCGACTACTCGTGTGCTCACGCACACTGCCACTACCCTGAGCGTGGTAGGGGACACATGTCGCATGCCGCGCCTTACGCAGTGGAGGAGGGGGGCCAAATTTACAAAAATGAGATCTAGGAGGCACTACTACAGAAAACTTCATGATGAGCGGTTATAAGCGTCGCCGAGAGGCGGTTTTGTGAACCGTCAGTAACAATAAGTCTGTGATGAAGGAGATCATCAGAGACGGTTCTATACCCGTCTGAGAAAATATATATCACAGACGGTTGTATTATTAAACCGTCTGTGAAATTTAGTTATCACGAGCGGTTCTCATTTTGCAAATGCGTAATAACTAAATATCACCGAGCGGTTTCAAATAAGAACCGTCGTGATATGAAATTATCACAGACGGTTCCAAATTATAACCGTCTGTGATATGAAATTATCACAGACGGTTCCAAATAAGAACCGTCTGTGATGACCTTTTTTTCCCACACCCCCAGCAGAACCTCCATTAGTTATGGTGTTGTTCGAAATTTCCATCAATATTTCTACAGCGATATTTATAAGGCACAACCCGATTATAGATGTTATAATTGAATATCTGCACTTCCTATATGCATTGAGGCAACAGTTTGTCCGTCGGGATAGACTTAAAATATAAACATTTGTAGCGCTTTTTCCCCTTCTTACGATAATGTTGATGGAACTTCGACTAATAAATCAACCAAGAGCGCGAGCGACATGGCGGCGGCGGCAACCACGGCTTTCTCCATCGAACCGGACACACTAGAGTGTGTGATTTGCTTCATGCCATATGAAGTGGCTTTGCGCAGGGTCACCGTATGGCCACGGTGCAGAGTAGCCGGACGACATGCTCTGATGCAGCGTCACCGTCGTGCCACGGTGGGAGATCGAACATGGTACTTTGGTAAAAATTATAGATGTACTTGATAGCTTTAGGTAGGGTAATTAAAGATTGAACAAATGTGATTGCAAGTCGGGTCTTCCATACCCTGAAGGACTTTGGAACACCCGACTTGAATGGAGAAGAGAAGCGGAAGTAAGCCTATGGGCGGTGGTTGGCAGAAGAAGGCGGCCTTATCTATAAAATTTTGTCTTCTTCGCTTCAACATCAATCCTCGCTCATCATTAGAATTGCAATCAATAACGTCTACAATTCAATGGCAAATTAAATAAATGCTGGGAATACCTAAGTAGATGAAATTTGAACAACAAACCATAAATAATGGAGATTGAACTGGGAAAAACATCTAGTTCAACAAGCAAGACATTGTTAAGTTGTTGCATTCAAGATGAGCAAATATGTATTAAGGATAATATCATGTGACAATACAATGAATCGTACAAACAAGAATAACCATGAGTTTTTGACATATTTTCGAATTAATGAATACCATTTGACAATTGTACAACTCGAGAACTTATAAGGCTGCGTGGAGCAGCGCCTTTTTATGTATTACTTCGGTGGCGGGAAGAAACAAACTCTCCCTCTAATGTTGCTCAAATCGGCTGACTCAGCGCGGTTTTATGTATATGCTACTTTCTTGGCGGCGATGGTTTGCATGTTGTAGCAAACATAAAATCCACATAGGTTATTTCCGGACCTTCTTGGTGGCCTTGCAAATAAAACCTACGGTTAGTTCTAGAGTCCTGTCTGAGGTTTGATATAAATTGTTGTGTATAGCGGATCTGGAAAGTTCAAATCATGTTGTAGTTTAGTCCAATCTTTCCGTGTTTGAGCGGCTCTACAAGATTGCAAAAGGTTAGCCTAAGCCATTCCAATAGCAATATAAACACGGAACAACTTACGACCATATGCGTAGGAAGCGTGATTAGCGGTGAGTAATTTTGCGATAGGTACCAAGTCGTGGTTTCATACGTCAGGAATCAAGGTACTTAACCGGTTTGTGGTGGTTCAACTACAATGAGAACCGATGATACCTACGGGTATATCACAATGGACAATGAACAAAAGCGAGTTGTGTGCAGTCTGAGACCAAAGTATAGCATGTGGTAGCACTTACACAGGTTATGGGGTATAAGTATGAATTCTTTATCCTTTTGTGCTAGCAATGCCTCTATCACGTGTTCTCGACCATGTTTATATCATCATCCATTGTTTGCTTTGAGACTATATGTGGGTCGAGAAACCGATCGATAGTTTCTTCTTTGTAGCTTCAAGTTGCATGTATCTATATATACAAAGGCGGATTATATATATATTGGAGGACATTTATCACTATTAGGCGAATGTGGCTGTGATAGCACACACTTACAAGGTCCGCATCTTATGAGTCTTGGCGTCGATGGCGTCGAGGTTGTAGAGATGGAACAAGTCGAAAATCGGCCGTGAAGAAGCCCCATTGAGTCGTTGAATAGATGTTCATACTTGAACTTATGGCGATACTTGTTGTGCGTTCACGCTCGGCTTTCGACTTCTTGGAGATACCACTTATGCAATTGTTGGCAAGGTATACTAAGTGAAATTCTGTTGCCTTTCGTTAATGTGGCTCTCTAGCTTGTATTGTTTAGCCAACTTCGGCGGATGGATAGTCAACTTGTTCTTGCCGGGCTTCTTTCTTCTTTTGCCCTTGCCTTTCTTTGTTTTGTATGAACCCTTCACGGAGAGGAATGGGTAGGAAAGAGGTCAACATTATGTATATCAAGTGGAGTCGCTCTCATTGCTGATTTAGTAGGCAAGCGTCGACCAGGCGATACAATAAGCGAATCGGATCGTCGCGGTTGTTGCATAATGAAAGGCGACGAGGAGATGTCATTTGCTAGGCCATTGGATGAATGTGCCAATGGCATCCCCAAGTTCCACGATCTCATCGTTTGGCGGCTTCGTAGATCGACAATTTTGAAACTATCAAACACCGTCCACATTGACCTTGGTGAAACCGGCGCTATGATGGTGCAGTGCACCATGGTCCCCTTTGGGGATGGATCGCCATGCCCCAAGCAGCCGTCGGAGGAGCAGTGCCATTGCTAATTCTCACTTGGAGATTGCAGCGTGGCCATTAATGTCACATCTGAGGATAAGTCCGCTATGTTCATCTTGGTCACTTGGAGGAGCGGATGCCAGTTGCTCTTCAGGCGATGGGGCTGACTTGCGGACATATACGGGGCTTGTAAAGTATTTTTTCTTGATTGGTGAGCCTTTCCTCGAGGATTCGTATCCTTTCATGAAATTCTTCTCTCGGTTCTCCCTCAACTCTTCTCTCAACTCTCCTCTCAACTTGTCCTCCAAATTCTTTATAAGATTTGACTCGCTCGGCTCTAGTTCTCTTCTTATTTGGTATATGTGGAAGTAAATGCAGGAATCCAGTTTTCCATGGAACAAAAACCCTTTGCCTCTTATGCGACCGGGGTGTTCCTTGTTTCCCAAGGCTATGGGCGGTGCATCTTTCTCTCATGCAGGGAAAAAAGAGCCATCGCCGCGATTGTGTACTCAACGCTACTGCAAGATCCGGACAAGTTATTTCACTTATGAAGTCATGGACTAATTACGTAAAATTGGTAGTTCGATTTATATATTACGGCGTTGGCGAACTTCCTCGTCATGGGGTTTCTGAAGAGGCGGTTCTGCGGAGGGCGTGGCATCGACCTCGCTCTCGCTCTTAGCTTGATCTCGCATGCGTTCATCTGTGATCGATGGAAATGGCGCGATACCCTCCTCGTCCTCCTGTGCCATTGCTCTCTCTTCCCAGCGTAGCCGGCGATCTGCAGTCTGTGGGGTGAGTGTTCCTTGCTTGCAAGGCCTTGTTTCTTCAACTGTGCCTTGCGAATTAAATGCTGTGGTCTTCATCCCAACAAAGCGCCTCCCGTGTCCTCATCAATGAACCCATACTTGAGTATGGAACCAGATCCTTCTTGGCGTAGTCTCGTAAGCGTATGCTTAAAGGTCTTCCATGCCTTTCTGCGCTAGCGATTGCATCCGTCGCACTAGGGGGCGGATTCTTGGAATGTTGAATGATGAAAAAATTTCCGTTAGCAAGGCATTGCGAGCCTCAATAGTCACCAACCTCCGGGAAGATAGCGTGATCGGAACCCGTTCGACCTACTATCCCACATACTCGAAATGCATTACGCGCCTTTTTGGCTTTCTAGGGGCCCCATCATTTGGATCGATCTACGTAATGGTATATCGGTCTGTTGGCCTTTTGTTTGGTCCTCTTGCGGTGCAGTCGATCCTTCTTTTGAGGCCACATCATGTCCTTGAGACGATGGATTAGAGGGCGACATCTTCTTTACAAGTTAAAATAGTTTGAGCGAACTAAAAGTGAAGAACAAATAGAATCACATTAGAGTGAATGAGTTTGTTATACTTGCATCTAAAGAACTAGCCTAAATGGCTTATTATTAGCCTTTTCAAAGAACTAGCCTAGATGGCTTGTTATTAGCCTTTTAAAAGAACTAGCCTAGATGGCTTGTTATTAGCCTTCTAGCAAAAGAAGCGAACTAGGAGGTTGCGAACTTAATAAAAATTTGGCTGACACCTCCCTAAAACTAGGACATCCACACAGCAGACAAGTAGAAAAATACATATGGATTCAACCATTTGGCGATTAACAGAATAATTGAGCGAGCTCGGGATCTCACATATGAACATATGCGGTATTACGAATAAAGCAATTAGCATAAAGCTCATATTGATTGTTTGAATGTTCTCGAGATGTCGGGTTGCCTTAAAAGGCCCTCCTACATACAATGGACAAGTAATAGACTAGATTGTGACAACTTTATCTCAATAGCAGATTTAATACTTGGCGGGTTAAGTATAAATCTACTCAATTGCTTATCTTATATGCATATTCACTAACTAAGCATATAAAAACGGGTTTGCAATAGAGCTAATCAAAATATATATATATATATATATATATATTAGTTCAAAGTTTCCCTGTTTTATTCGGGACCATGTACAACCCGGCATGTACAACCACGGCACCATCTCACATATGAACATGTACAACCCACGGCACCATCGCTCCTATCCAGCAGAACAAAGACATTTTAACTAATTCTTTGCTCTTGTGCTCTAAACAACGAGAAAACAAACATCCTTGCCGAACTCACACTAATCAAATATATATATATATGAAAGTGAAATTATTTGCTAAGATTTGTTGTCACAATTAGTCTATTCCATCCCTAAATCATCCTTGAACATTAAGCCCACATAAGGTCCCCAAGCATGAATCGTGGCCCTTTGCAAGTCGAGAATAATCCTGAAAGTGTCCCAGAACTCACTAACTAGCGAGCAACACGAAAAATAGAGCAAATGGCAGGCGGTGCCTCCGGATCGGCTTGCCTCTAGCTCGATGGCTAGTCCCAATACTCACGGTTGAAGCAGAAGAAGGGCCTTGAGGGAGGCAGCGGCGGAGGACATGGCCCGGGAGGCAGGCAGAGGAGGGGAGGCCCAGGCCAGGGAGAGAGGGCAGCGGGAGGGCAGCCGAGGCAGAGGGCGGGGGAGGCGGGAGAGGAGGCCAGCGAGGCGGGGGCCGGGGGGGGGGCCAGGGGGGCCTTGGGAGGGAGGGCAGCAGGAGGAGGGGGCCGAGGGAGAGCAAAGCGTCACGTCTCAAAGGTTTAGGGTTTGGCGCGCGGTGAATGAGATCTGCAGCATGGGAGATATATAGAAGAAATAACATCACGAGCGGTTCTATAATATAGCGATGCGTAATGACATATCACGAGCGGTTCTATAATAGAAGCGATGCGTGATGTTAAATATTACGAGCGGTTCTATTATAGCCGCGCAAACAATGTGTTATCCGCGGACGGTTCTGTTGTAGAACCGTGCATCGATGAAGTACATCGCAGACGGTTCTATAATAGAAGCAAATGCGTGATGATAGTATTTATCACAGACGGTTCTATAATAGAACCGTCTCGATGTTGAGATATCCTGAGCGGTTAGGTAACATAACGAAATGCAGCGACCATCTTTATCCTGTTGTTATGTTAAAGAACCGTCTGTGATATATCTTTGTTCCTTGACATTCACTTGTCGGTTGATTCGATCGACTCTTATGCGTACCCTTACAAAGATCATCACAATCATATGTACAAAGCATGATGGGTCGTATCATCTTTACAATAGCATTAATGTAATATTATTACATGAAAATTAGTAAGCATGATGACAATGCACCCTTCTCATAACTCATACCACATGCTTATTCTTTTGTATGAAAATTAGCCCTTCATGATGATCGGCGTGTGTAGCTTGCTTCCTCATGTTGTTCTTACAGGACGGGATGTCATTTCCGATAGGTGGCAACTCATCAAATTGATTGTACTCTTCCTCATCTACTACATTCTCAACTCAGACAATTCTCCTTTTTCCACTGAAGAACTTCGTGGCGCTTCTTGTTGGGCGAATTGGTTACATAGAAGACTTGAACAACTTGGTTAGCGAATCTGAATGGTTAAATCTTGGTATCAAACACGTTCGAGGTCCACGATAGTGATGCCATTCTGTCGACCTTCACGTCTTTGGAGGTGGACCACGGACACGAAATAGGGAATCTTGAAAAATCGTGGTCGAGCTCCCATATCTCCTCTATGAACCCATAGTAGGAGCTCCTCGTCAACCAGTGGTATTATTGAATGCATCTATCACGGACACCACATTACGGTTTGTGCTCTTCATATCCTGATCTCTCGTGTAAAATGTGTACCCATTTAAGTCATATCCTTTCCATGTGACAAGCTGTAAAAGTTGGTCCTTTTGCCAACCATGTCGTGTCATCGGCGAGCTCCAGTGATAGGTCGCTCCTTCAACCATTTGTTGAGCTGAAGGTTATCTTTGTCTCGTGATCCAAGACTCTGCCGTCTTTGGATTCTCTTGCCTTAGCCATTGCTTGTGCTTTCGGCGATATAGGCGGACACTACTGACCATGTGTTGCAAAAGCGTGAAATGGGCTCGAGCATAATCAGCCAGAATCGGCGTGATTGCTTTCCTTCGATGGTCCCCATACCTGGAGCCTCCCCTCATGGCGAGATCGAGGCACACCTATTGGTTCGACACAGGGCCATGTAATCGGCCTTGAGAACTTCGGCGGCCTCTTACATTGCATAACCTTGACAATGCTACCCTCGGACGAGATCGATTCGTGCGTAAGACTTGAGAATTCCCATGTACCTCTCGAGCGGGTACATGCTACGTGGAACAACTTGGTCCGCATATCTTTATCTCTGTCACAAGGTGAACAATGAGATGGACCATGATATCGAAAAATGATGGAGGAAATACATCTCAAGATTACATAGAGTCATCACCACCTCGACTTGCGAGCATCTAGTCGCCGGGATCGATGACCTTACGGCGATTGTGTTAAAGAAATAACCTGACCTAGTGATTGTCTCACGGACCTTGGCCGGCAAAATACTTCTAATTGCGACGGGGAGCATCGTGTCATCGGCACATGACAATCATGAGACTTCATGCGATTAATTTCAAATCTTCAACGAAACAAGTCTCTTCATGTTGGAGGAGTAGCAGGACGGAACTTTCACACCATGCAAGCAGCAGCGCGATTCAGTTCTTCGGCCTTTGATGAGTATAACAAGCGGGTTCCAAATGCGTCGGCCTTTATCGGTCTCTTTGGTGCTAACTCGGTCTTATGCCCATATCGACCAAGTCAAGCCGTGCGTTGATACCATCCTTTGTTTTACCCTTAATGTTGAGTAAGAGACCAATCACGCATCACAGGACATTCTTCTCTCGTGCATGACATCGATCGATGGCGAACTTCTAGGTGCTCGATAAGGTAGGTCCCGAATATTGATCTCTTCTTCCACATGCTCTTTTCACGGGTACTTGATTTACGTCCTTTCCATCGCAACATCAAATCCTTAACAATGTCATGAACATCTCTCGCTCAAGCGCCTTGGAAAGCTGGACCATTTCGTTCCTTCCGTCGAAAAGTTGCTTCATCTTGCGATATGGGTGATTCCTCGAAGAACCTCTGATGGCGCATGTAGCCGCAGTTTTTGCGGAGTGATTGACCATAAACTCTCGGTATCATCTAAGCGGTGAGTCGGAGCTTTGGTTCCTTTTGTACTCGGCACAGCAGGTTAGCAATGGCGGGGTAATCATTTATGGTGCGAGAACAACAAGCGATTGCAAAGTAAAGTTCTCTCGTTTATGCGCATCCCATCGTGTACCCGGTAACCCACAGTGTTTTAGATCTTCCACCAATGGAGCTAGGTACACATCAATATCGTTCCCAGGTTGTTTCGGTCCTTGGATAAGCCTGAGACAACATAATGTACTTAGCTTCATACACAACCAAGGAGGAAGGTTGTGAATCTGATTCTGGGCCAAGTGCTATCTTGCATTGCTCATGTTCGAAAGGATTCATTCCATCGTACTCAATCCAAACCTTATATTTCTCGGATCCTTTTGAATTCTTGAAAGCTCTGTCGATGTTTCTCCTTTGGATGGAATCGGCGAGGTGCCTTAGCATTCCATCATTCTTCGCTCCTCAAAGTGCCAGCTAGCGGTTTTGCCTCCTTTGGGTTATAAACAAAGCGCTTCAAGCGAAATTCTGGCGGATACCATGCCACCTTAGGAGTACCTTTTTCACCTCAATGCTCTCGCCATCATCATCTGAATAACTCTTACGCTTGTCTAGGGATCGTTGCACACGGACATATATACAAGTTGTGTACTCTTTGCGGTCGAGGATCTGATCGTTTGGACATGCATGTATTCTTTCTACTTCCATTCCCAAGGGACAAAGAACACCTTGGCTTTGTAGGTGCTTATAAACCTTCGTTTCCCTCTGGAAGCATGTCGTAATAGGCGTAACTTATTTGTGAAACTCTTGTCGGACCAACCGTTGCTTGCCTTCAATTTGAGTAGTTGAAGCACGGATGACAACCTTGTGTATTTCAACTTGCACCCTGCGAACAAAGGTTTCTCAGGAGTCCTCCATTAAGCCTGGGCCATCCATATTCCTGTCATCAAGGTTTCATACGCATCGCGTAGCATCTGATCCAAATTGTCATCGTGCAACCTTTGTCCTCGCCGAGGCTTCAATCGATATGATCATCAGACATATCATTGACATAAATCGACGATATTAACACTACTTCTTTGCTTCACGTATATTATGCTCTTCGCCATGGTGGTCCAACATGTATAGCCCTTTTGAAACCCCTTGAATCAAGTGTGTTTCGATCTGTGGCGAGTTTGAAACATCTTGATTTTACTTAATCAATGCCGGACATGACATGAATTGCACCCCTTATTAAACATATCCTCCTCTGCTGGCTCTTTTGAAAGTGGAAGCGCCATTAAGGTACTCGGCACTTTCGTGCGGTTCTCGGCATACATCCGGCTTGATCCATCTCGCTACACATGTAACACTTAGTGTTAAATATTAAGTGCACGGTGTAGTGCGTATGCACACATTCTTAAACTAATTATGCAATTACATACCTTAATTACATCACAAAGAAATAATTAACAAAATTCAAATTAATCTTCAATATAATAATGAAATTAGAACCCATTACTAATCTTAGATCACCAAAAGACTTGAATTGATCTATAAGCTAGATCTAAACAATCATTAAATTCTATCCTTAACAAGCTAACTAGCTACATCATGATCGAATATTATATTATGCAAATAGAACCATTACTAGCTAACCTTATTCATCAAAAAACCAACACATGGTTCTACAAGCGAGATCTAAAAAATCATCAAATTCCTTCCTTATCAAGCTAGATGTTGAATATAATGCAATTAAAACACATTACTAACCTTAGATCACCAAAATCAAGGAATCTAATATCACCCTTGAAATCAATGGCTTTCTTCTAAAAAATCGCATCACTTCGCGGTAGCCACTTAGGATAAGCGAAACCCTACCAACAAAGTGGATGGAGCAAGCGAGGCTCATTTTTCTGCCTCGGAAGGTTTTATCACGAGCGGTTTTATATTACGGCCGTGCGTGATGCAAAAATATCACGAGCGGTTTCTATATAGCGAAATGCAGTGATGGCTCTGATACTCATTACAGAGCGGTTGTGTTATATAACGTATGCGTGAAATCCTGAGCGGTTTTACTTTGAAACGTGCGTAATAATCTTGTAGCCATCGCGAGTGATTATATTTTGACCGTCTGTGATAATTATTACATCTGAGGCGGTTGTTATAAAAGCAAATGCGTGATATGCTGACGGTTTGAGTACATAGCAAATGCGTGATATTCCATATACGAGCGGTTTTCAAAACAAATGCGTGATCGTCTTGTCGATATAAGCCTCATTTGTAGTAGTGAGGCTAGATAAGCATTAATTTCAAATTAAATATATCACTCAAGCCAGGCCTCCCAGCCCTTCATCTCTAGGACATCGGTATGGTCAAGCAGTACTATACACCCCCACTTTGGTATACTCTCCTAAGAGAAGTACATGACAGCTAAGGGCGAATCTAAGGGGTGCTGGGTATGCCTCAACACTCCAAAAATTTGAGAAATACTATATGTCGGCGTGTTTATGCCAGACAGTATTGGTTCGAGTGTATAACCAAGATTCGGTAGGGGGGTCTTCGCAGCTGCGTCACTCTCGGCTCTCTTCTCTACTCTCTTCGCATGATGAGCAGGACAGGAAGCTCAAGAACACATAGGGAGCACACAAGGAACACACAGGATTTACCCAGGTTCGGGCTCCCAATGCGGGTAACAGCCCTACGTCCTGCTCAAGCTCTTGTTGCTCTAGTATTCTGTTTGCTCTTCGTTGTGAACTGATCGATCTCCGTGATCTCAGTTTTTGGCCTCTCTCTCCTCCGACCCCTCTGCCTCATGCACACTAGCTCCCTTATATACTCCCGAGAATAGCTAGGGCAGGCAGAGGGAGTGGTTTTACATTAATTACATTGACTATGTCTAGTCCTGTCGCTCTTGTCCTCGAGCCTCTTTGTCTCGCCATTGCTTGACGCCTTTGTCTTGAGACCGCTCGAGAGGAGGGTTGAGACTGCGCGTGTGACGCTGATACATCGTCGCCCTATCTGCTGGGCGGTGTAGATGGAACGGGAGTTGGTGAAGCTGGCTCAGTTGGAGGGACAGGTCATCATAGCGTCAGAGAGCCACATCCATTTAATGGCCTTCAAGCGCAATGCAATGGCTCCCCGTGCATTGAATGTCTCCTATGCACATTTAATGGCTGTGATACGTTGCAATCCTAGCGAATGCTTCGGGCGGAAGCCTCCCAGCCTTGTCTGCGTGGTCGGCTGGTAATGGGCTCGCCTGCTCGGTGGTAGGCCACGTGGCTTGGTCGCCCGACTGCTCGTCGGGGAGCCACGTGTCCTGGTCCTCATGATTGTGCTCTGATCGCCTTGGTTTGGGACACAGTCGGTGGCCCGCCCTCTGGTGACCCGTGCCTTAACCGCCGAGGCTGGGTTTCTGTCGTCCGTCGGCATTTCTTGATAAGTTGAGTCCTTTGCACATGACCTTCTTCTTTTTGTATCTTCGCCGTGGTCACTGCAATGATGGAAAGTAGCCGGTGTAGAATACCAAGCGGTCTCCGGATCCGCCTAAGCGCGCCTAGAAGATTTGAGAGATATTCTTTGACCTGGGCGCGGTCCTGGACGGGTCCTACTCCTGTACATGCAATCGTACAGATTCTCTCTGCAACTGCCGCAACTCTTCAGGTCTTGTCGCCCCGCGCCATTATGATCTTTTTGCGAACCGTCGGTTCGTAGAGTCGACTCCTCACATTGCGAGCAGCGCGCGCTTATAAATAGGCATGTTCATCCCCCCACGATCCGCCTCCGATCGCTTCGTCTCCTTTGCTTCCTTAAATCGGCCTGAAGGAGCCCTCATATAGGGTAGCACCGCCGCCTTAGAAGTGCAACCCAAGGGAGGTAATTACCTTCATCTGAGCACTGGCGGCGGGCCTGATGCCGCCCTACTCCGAGTTCTTCCTCACTGTTCTCCACTTCTACGAGATCCACCATCTTCATCTCACCTCCAACTCCATCCTCGTCCTTTCCATCTTCGCACACCTCTGCGAAATGTTCGTGGGGGTGATGCTGAATCTTCCTCTCTTCCGATACTTCTATACTCTCCGTGGCCTCACCGATGGTGGGGTCATGGGGAGTTGCCATTTTCACCTCCGCGATGGCTCAGCCTCCCGCTATATCTCCCTCCAGATGAAGTCCACCTGGAAAATGTGGCGGAACGAGTGGTTGTACATTGCTGACGATAGCGGGCTTGATGCCCTGGAGCTACCGTCCGCGCCGGTAGCCGCCATCGACAACTGGGGTTCCCTCGTCAAGGAGACGGCGGAACTCCGGTCCATGGTGGCCCGTATCGACCAGTTGCGGGCTTCCAAACTAACTGGGACGCTGGTCGTCGGGGACTTTGTGACCCGACGGATCGATCCCTAACGATGACAGCGTTAAGGCGCTGGCGATACCGGCGATGATGACGTGACCCGCACATACCCGGGCCATAAGTCTTCGCCCATTTTTTTCTTGCCAAGCCTTCGTGGTCGCCAACAGTTGATTGATGTCTTTTGTCCTCTGCTAGGAGCCAGAAACTTGAGTGCCGTCGGAGTTGAGGCCTAGATGACCAGGTTGCTTCCGTAAATGCCGAGCAGCCTGGTCTGCCCGACCGATGCCTAGCCACTTTGCCAACTGCCGTCAGCGGAGCGGCTCACGGTCATCACAAGCTTCCCTTCGATGGACTCTACCAGGAGGGCTGTGATACCACCTCGAGCCTCCTTGACGATTAGGGGGAGTTCGGTTCCCGCTAGTGACTCGGGCGCAGGGAAACGGTCGGCCACCACCGACGCTTCGGGTCCGGACCCGAAGAGACCCTACGCCGTGGGCATCTCTTCTGCTCCCAGCCCTTCTGTGTCATTGAGCACGGCAAGGGTTGTGTCTTCTGCTGGCGTCGCCGCACCCTCCACTAGGAAGGATGTTGCGCCACCACCGCCGTCGCCTCCGCCTCCGGCACCGACACCAATGCCAGTGGCGGTGCAAAGCGCTGGGCCCAAGAGTGGGCTAGCGCTTCGTGTTTCTTTTGTCCGCTTCGGGGGCACTTTTGCCACGCAAGCTTCTTCTCTTTTTTTTCTTGGCGTACTCTTCCGTTTGCTGGCGCTAATTCCCCTTCATGGTGTCTTCAGGGCGGGCCCCCAAGGCGGTGCAGGTGGTCGGACGACCACGCCGTCTGCCACCACCGGGGTTGCCACCCCGTAGCTACCATCTACCCTGCCATTGGGCCAGACCGAAGCTGCCCACACCAGGGTGGTCGCCTCCTGCTCGGCCACTCCGTCTGCTCCCTCTACGCTCGCCACCCGGCTCGCCGACCTAGTCGCTGAGTTAGCCGCGGTGACTTCCCTCCATGACAAGCAGATGACATCACTGCGGGAGGAAGCAGCATCGGCGAAGAAAACGTCCTTGGTGGCTCGGCGAAAGCTGGCGAGGCGCGAAAAGCGCCGAGGAGAAATGTGACACGTTCTTGCGGAGGCGAGCCGCAATCTCATAACCTTATCACTATACTCGCCCGCATTTAGGCGCATGGTCGAGTAACTTGCGGCCATTTGGGGTAATGATAAATGGCATTGGAGAGTCGGACGCACTATGCTCACAACATCACCCTTGTCGTAGAAGCCCTCACCGCCCTTCCTGTCGCCTTGGCAGACCGCTCCGCCCGGGAGGGGCGGGAAGTCGCGATCGCCATAGCGGCCTTCGTCTTGATGTGCTGCGCCCACCGCGACGACTCCTTCGACCCTCTAGCGGCCGTCACCGGGGTGGAGTGTGACCCAGCCAGCGGCCGCCTGGTCTTGTGGCTGACGAACCGTGGGTGAGGCGATGGAGATGGTGTCTCCACCCGCCGTCGAAGCAGAGGAAGAAGCCAGGGAGAACGCCGGCAATATTGAGATCGCCGACGATTAGTCTAGGCGACCACCTTTGCTGTCTTCCTTCTTTTTTTCTTCTTCTGTGGAAGCATGTACATTGGCCTTTTGGCCATTATGAATGAAAATACTTTGCTTTTACCTATTATCGGCTTTTACCTGTTGTCTTGCATGTGCTTGCTCATGATTGGTCCTATCCAGTGCCAGGCGACCAGCCCCCAAGCATTTTGCATGGACCCTTTGAGCGACCAGGTGGATCGACATCTAGCAGTCTTTTCTGCAATCACACAGAACTGCTCCAAATACGAGCCAAGGTTAAACCACGCTTGTTTGGAAACAAACAGGCATACAAAGCCTAAGTTCTGGCCATCAAGGGTATAGGAAGCACATACTAGGTTGTCACTTTCCTATCACCGTTCAGAGCTTAATCCCTTGTACTTTACCGGGACTGGACCAGGGAACTATGAGGCTAGGGAGCAGGTCACGTAGAGGTGGGGCAAATGGTGAGCGGAACTCAGCCGCGAAGCACCAAGGTGGGCGGAGCATGGCCGCAGCGTACCAAGCCACACGCACCTGCTAGGCGCCTATTCGGGCTTAGCATAGAGGCTGGGAGTCCACGGTATTGCCAAGGGACCCTTGCCATCCTTTTGGACCAGACCAGAGAACTCCGGGGCTAGGGAGCAGGTCGCGTAGAGGCGGGGCAAATGGTGAGCAGAACTCGGCCGCGAAGCACTATGATGGGCGGAGCATGGCCACAGCGCACCAGGCCACATGCACTGCTGGCGCTGTCGATCTCGGCACACAGTGGGGGTTTAAAGGGGTTGCCAAGGGCCATCGACTCTTGGTACTTATGACAACCAAGTATGGCACAAACCCTATAGGCCTAAGCAAGTTGAATGGATCAAAGTGATAATCAGCGCATCTTGAGCATGTGGGATGCGAGAATTGACCGGGGAAGAGTGCAACAACCCATTGGGTGGCCGAGCAGGCCACCAAACTTTCTGACATGTTGAAGATCACTTTCATTTGGGTTGTCATTTTCCGTTGCCATTCGGGACTTGTGCCCTTGCCATCTTTATGAGATCAAGCCAGAGAACTGCAGGGCAAGAGAGCAGGTCGCTAGAGGTGGGACAAACGGTGAGCGGAACTCGGTCGTGAAGCTCCATGGTAGGTGGAGCATGGCTGCAGCGCACCAGGCCACACGCACCTACTAAGCGCCTGTCCGGGCCAGGCGCAGGAGTTGGGGTCCATATTATGGCTAAGGAGCCGCCGGGATACTGGCATGCATAACACCCGTATGAGGCGAGTTTAGGGGTAGAACTTCTGCAGTAGATCTATATTCTGGGAGTTCGCCAGCTCCCGACCGTCTTCCGCGGCTAATCAAACCACCCCGGGTTGTGAGATAGAGACCACCTTGAAGGGGCCTTGCCAGCGGGGAGACAGTTTGTCGCGGCCCGCTTGCTGAGGACCTCGACGCAAGACGAGGTCACCTACCGCTAGTGTTATCTCACGAACCCGGGTGGCGTGGTGGCGCAGAAGACTTTGCTGGTACTGGGCAGCATGAAGTGTCGCCCGATCTCGTACTTCCCCCAGGAAGTTGATTTCGTCTTGGCATCAGTCTTCCTGGTCTTCTTCGTTGAAGGCCGATACGCGCGGCGAGGCCAAGGAGAGCTCATAGGGCAGTACTGCTTCGGCGCCGTAGACTAGGAAGAACGGAGTCTCCCCAGTCGCACGGTTGGGTGTGGTTCAGAGAGACCACAGAACCGTTGGAAGCTCTTTCGCCCATCGTGCTCGCTTGCGAACTTTGTTAACATACGGTCTTGAGGCCCTTAGGACCAGCGTTGGGCCTTCGGTTGTCCATTGCCAGCGGATGGGCCACGGAGGCAAAACACACATTGGTACCCATCTCTTGCAGAAGTCGGGAATGCTTCCTTTGGTGAATTGGGTGCCATTAGCCGGTGATGATAAACAGCAACTCCAAAATGAGTGAAGATTCCACGCATGAATCTGACAGCAGCGGAGGCCGTAGTGGCTTGCACTGCCTTGGTTTCAACCCATTTGGTGAACTTGTCGATGGCGACGAACAAGTGGGTGAAGCCCCCTGTGGCTCGCGGGAATGGACCTAGGATATCCAGCCCCCAGACCGTGAACGGCCACGAGAGCGGGATGGTTTGCAAAGCTTGGGCCGGAAGGTGGGTCTGCTTGGCGTGGAACTGGCACGCCTCACAACTCTTTACTAGCTCGCAAGCATCCTGGAGGGCAATAGGCCAATAGAATCCCTAGCGGTAAGCTTTACCAACCAGTGTCCAACTGAACATATGGCTCTCGCACATGCCCCCATGGATATCAGAGAGCAGCTTGCTACCTGCTTCCCAAGTGATGCACTTTAGGAGAATTTGTTTCTACTCTGGCGATATGGTCCCTACCTATCAGAGTATAGCACTTGGCCTTGTGTGCAATTCTCTCGGTTGAAGCATCATCATCGGGGATCACTTGATCACACGGGATGGCCAGGATGGGATCCATCCACTGAGCCCCCCCTCGACCAAGTGTGGCGATCTCGCGGTGATCGCCTGGGTACTATGCCTGACTGGGTGTTTCCACCAATACCGCCTTGGCGGTGTTACCGTTTCGCCTCCCGGAACCGGGGGATATAGCAGTCGCGTCGTCGACCCCGCCGGAGTTGGGGGACGAAACGGGTGTGTGGACTCCCCGTGCAGGACCAGGGGATATGGCAGCCGTACCGTCGGCCCCGCCAGAGTTGGGGGCCGAGACAGATGCGTCACCTCCCCTCACGGGATCGAGGGATGTGGTAGCCACGTCATCGGCCCCGCGGGCTGAAGCAAGAGACATGTCGGTGCCTCCCTGCCTGAGTGGAGGACAGAATAGCCGCACCATTGGCCCCACCGCCGGAGTTGGGGGTCGCAATGGATGGTCACGCAAACCTTCTTTCGAAGACTTGGATCGGAACCAACCCGTCATTGGCCCATTTGGCTGGGGTGACAATGGATTTGTCGGGCACTTCTCGTCCCGCGAAGGCAAGAAGCGATAAGCGGTCTCCGAGACTCCTTCGGAGGGAATTTGGAATAATAAGCGCCATCATTGCCCTTTGGAGTTAGGGCGGCGATGGACGGTTGGGCAAGCCTTTCTTCGAAGACTCCAATTGAAACAGAAGCCTTTGACAAGGTGAGTTGCGAAAGCTCATCCGTCAAATGATTGTCACGCTAGGGGATATGGATGTACCCCAGCCCATCGAAGTGGCGCTCCATCCTCCTGACTTCCGCCAAATAGGCGGCCATCATGGGATCAGAACACTGGAACTCCTTTTCGCGCTTGGTTGATAACGAGTAGGGAGTCACCCTTGATGTCTGAAGCGGATCTGAGAGTCTTGGCGGTGGCGTGTAGCCCTTAGCGACCCTTGTGATTCGGCGATGTTGTTGGTCACCGTGAAGTCCAAGGCGATCGGTGCAGTAGGATGTCCCGATCGGGGAGACCGAGGACAAACCCGCCCCGCCCTCGACCGGAAAAAGAGTGAAGAACAAGGTCCACGGGGGGAGCGCGGGTGCTTCTTCAGCTTTAGGAGTGGAGGGAGTCCACTTAGCGACGAACTCGGCCAACCTCTGACTTTTAATGGTAGTGCGCGGGAGGAACTTGAGGCAAAATTCGCCTAGTTCCACTGACCACTTGGCAACGCGACCTTCGGCTTCTCGGTTGTGGAGTATCTCTCGAAGTGGGTAGGCTGTGACCACCGTGATCTCCTGTCCCTAGAAGTAGTGTCGAAGCTTCCGGGACGCCACCAAAATAACGTAGAGCATCTTCTGGGCTTGCGGATATCTGGTCTCCGCGTCGGATAGCACTTTGCTGATGTAGTAGACTGGTCTTTGGACGCCTTCCCTCTCTGCCACCAGCACCGCACTCATTACCACCGGGGTAGCCGTAATATATAGAGGCGGCTGGCTCATTTGGGCAGGCGACCAACACGGGTGAGGAGAGGTATTTCTTGGTCTTGAACACTTGTTGGGCCAGGCGTCCATTGAAGTGGTTAGTGTTTTCAATAGCTTGAACAAGGGAGACTTTTTCTCCCAAGCGGGCGATCATCGCTTGGGGGCGTCAGCGACGGTCGAGACCTTGGGCGTGCTTGAGTGCAGTCGGCGGCTTCATGTGTTCGATAGCCGCTATCTTGTCGGAATTGGCCTCAATGCCTCGACTAGACACGAGGAATCCCAGCTGCTTCCCAGAAGGTACGCCAAAGATGCACTTCTCGAGATTGAGCTTCAGGTGATTCTTCCTGAGGTTGGCAAAGGTTTCGCCCAGATCCTCAATCAGCCCTTCACTCTTCTCGGATTTCACCATCAGGTCGTCGACGTATACCTCCAGGTTGCGCCCGACCTGTGGTCGAAAAGTGGCATGCATGGCACGTTGATAAGTAGAACCGACATTTTTTAACCCAAAGGGCATTCGAATGTAGCAATAAACACCCATAGGAGTTACAAACGCGGTCTTCTCTTCATCTTCTTTCGCCATGTTGATCTGGTGGTACCTGGAGTACGCATCCAGAAAGCATAGCAGCTCGCACCCCGCCGTAGAGTCTACGATCAGGTCGATGCGTGGCAAGGGGTACGGATCCTTCGGGCAGGCCTTGTTGAGGTCTGTGAAGTTGACACACATTCGCCACTTCCCATTGGACTTCTTGACAAGCACGGGGTTGGCAAGCCATTTGGGGTGAATGACTTCTCTGATGATACCCACGTGCAGCAGCTTCTCCACTTCCTCACGGATGGCATCCTGATGCTCGGGGGCCTGGCACCAGACCTTTTGCCGGATCGGGCACGCCTCCGGGAGTGTTGCCAGGCAAACACGTCTGTGTTAGACCGGAGGAAGGTGACGAGCGCATCTTCCTATTTGGCGCCAAGGTTGGCACCCAGCTTGACGGTCCTTTTGGGCTCGGCCACGCTCAGGGAGACCACCTTAACCTCGCCGGACGGTAGGGTGGTAGCAGATTCTCAACGGAGGGGCTCCGAGTAAGCGGCGCCAACTTCTTGGTGCCGTGGCGCTGCTAGGTCCAAGGATTGCTTGTCGTGGCCTTGAGGCCTCGGCTTATCCATCACGGGCGCTTATGGGACCTCCAGGTCCCGGTATCTTCACCACCATATAGGCATAGTGGGTGGCCGCCATGAACCTGACCAACGCGGGTCGGCCAAGCAAGGCGTTGTAGAGGAGGTCGAAGTCGGCGACGTTGAAGTCCACTAGCTTCATACGGTAGTTGTCCACATTCCTGAAAGTGACGGGAAGGTGGACCTGGCCCAGGGGCATTGAGCCAGCCCCTGGGGTGACTCCATAGAAGGGGAGCGCCAGGCGGAGCTCTCGCTCTGGGATCTGAAGGGCCCGAAATGCCCTAGGAGGTTGATGGAGCTCCCCCCATCGATCAACACACGCCCAAGCTGCACGTTCCCAACCATGGGCGAGACCACGATCGGAAGGTGCCCTAGGCCGGCGGTGCTCACGGGGTGGTCGACATGGCTGAAGATGATCGGCTCCTCCGACCACTTTAGCGGCCCCGCGCTTGGTACGACGTCGACGGCGCAGACTTCCCTCATCAGGAGCTTGTACTTCGTGTTGGAGGCATGGGTGGCTGATCCGCCGTGGATGTTGGCCACCCTATGCTCCGACTGCTGGAAGGGCAGCTGGGCGGAGTCGTCTCCCTTGTCATCGTCGTGAGGAGGGTGGCGTTCCCTGAGCCGCCACTCCACCTTCTCGCGCACGACCTGGCAATTATCCAAATTGTGTGCATTAGTATTATGGATAGGACAGAAGACCTTACCCCTGTTTTCCTGTCGACGGTAGTCCTGTTGATCGCGGTGACTATCCTGCCGATCGCGGCAATCGTCCCACCGATTGTGGCGATCGTCTCGCCGTCAACCAGCGACCTTGTACTGCGCTTGGCGGCCAAGACTGGCCAGACTCGGCCGTCGGCGCTTCTTCTTGTTAGTGGAACTAGGACCTTCGAGTCCGGCCTCACCTCCGCATAGCGCCGTCCACTCGGCCGATCGCTCCGGCGCTTCCTTGCGGCGCGCTTGTGCGCTAAGGCGAATCTTTCGGGCGTGGTGGCGATGTCATGGTGGCCATCTTCTCCGCATCTTGTGGTCTCGCCTCCCCTCCGGAAGGTGATGATCATGGATTGGCCAGAGATCTTGGGGATTGTGTTGCAACAGTGGCTGAATCGTGGGATGAACGCGCGCAACGACTCCCCTCTCTTTTGTTCAAGGGCATGGAGGTCATCCTCCACGTCCGGCTGGGCGTAGGAGCTTTGGAAGTTGGTGACAAACTGGCCACACAACTCCGCCCATGAGTGCACCGACCTCCTCAGGAGGTTCATCGACCAAGCAGGCGGAGCGCAAAATTGTCGGAGATAGTTCACCATAACCTTCTCGGAGCCGCCAGCAACCCACACCACCATGGTGTAGATCTGTAGGAACTCCTCCGGGTTGGTGGTGCCGTCGTACTTCTCGATGGTTGTCGGGCGAATCCTTTTCGGCCACGTGACACGATGCAGCTGGATGGAAAACGTATGGCACCCCATGCCGTAGGGAGAACCGCGCAGCCCCCCGGAACCTCGGCCTGAGGGCTACGCCGGGGAGTGCGGGATTTGGCTTCTGCAAGACTCGGAGAAGAAAGTCTCCTCCTCTGTAGAGAAATCAGGGTCACGGGAGGAGTTGTCTTCTTTAGGAGCCATCCGCTTGCCGCGGTCCTGCTCCTGCACTTGCCGATGGTGCAACTTGCTGCGCAAGTCACCACCGCGCGCTTGGCGTCGCTCCTCCAAATGAGCCCTAAGATCTTCACGGGCACTCCCCTCACCCTCGGGGGACACGGGAGATGGTTCTGGAGCCATCGCACGACCCCCGGCGAGAGAGGGGCCTGCGCCTTGAATGCCCTTTCCTTTGCTTCGCGCAACTTCGATTGTGGGATACCAAAGGTATCCAGCCGTTCTGATGCCTCCGCGTGGAGCTGGGCCCGTCCACGAGGCGGGCGATGTCCCGCAGCCATGGCGCTGCCAGGGTGTCGTCCCCCAGCTCCACCGGCGGGTGCTCCAGGAGGAGGCGGGCCACATGCAAGTTTTGGGCCGGCGTGGCCTCCTCCATCGCTAGTTGCCGTCAGACCGGCTGTGCCCCCGCCACGGTGGGGGCGCCGCCGCCTTCTATGGAAGGCGTCGAACAATCCCCCGCCTGTTGGGAGCGTGAAGCCTCCATCTTCACAGCCGATGCTTGATGATTTGCTGAAGAAAGCAATGGGTGAAACAGCTACTACCACCCCTACCTGGCGCGCCTTGTCGGCGTGTTTGTGCCAGACAGTATTAGTTCGAGTGTATAACCGAGTTTTGGTAGGGTCTTCGTTGGTTGTGTCACTCTCGGCTCTCTTCTCTACTCTCTTGGCGTGATGAGCGGGGCGGAAGCTCAAGAACACCAGAGAGCACACACGGAACACAGAGTTTACCCGAGTTCGGGCCCCAATGTGGGTATGACCCTAAATCTGCTCAAGCTCATGTTGCTCTAGTATTCTGTTTGCTCTTTGTTGTGAACTGATCGATCTCCGTGATCTCAGTTTTCGGCCTCTCTCTCCTCCGACCCCTCTGCCTCATGCACACTAGCTCCCTTATATACTCCTGGGAATAGTTAGGGTAGGCGGAGGAGAGTTTACATTAATTACATTGGTGTGTCTAGTCACTGTCGCTCTTGTCCCTCGGAGCCTCTTTGTCTCGCCATTGCTTGACACCGCTTTGTCTTGGACCGCTTGAGAGGAGGGTTGAGCGGCTGCGTGTGAACACGCTGGTACCGCGCGTCGCCTGTCTGCCGGGCGGTGTAGATGGAACGGGAGTTGGTGAAGCTGGCTCAGTCAGAGGGACAGGTTATCATATCGTTAGGGAGCCACGCCCATTATTTAATGGCCTTCAGGCGCACTGCAACGGCTCCCCGCGCATTGAATGTCTCCCATGCACATTTAATGGCTCCCATGCGCATTTAATGGCTGTGATACGTTACGATCCTAGCGAATGCTTCGGGCGGAAGCCTCCCAGCCTTGTCTGTGTGGTCGGCTGGTAATGGGCTCGCCTTCTCGGCGGGAGGCCACGTGGCCTGGTTGCCCGACTGCTCGTCGGGGAGCCACGTGACCTGGTCCTAGGGTTGCAATCGGATCGGATAATTTCCGACCGACCGACCGACCGGATGTGTTCGGATCGGATTCGGATAATTTTTTCGGATAGTTTTGGATTGATTAGCCGGATTGGATTCGGTTCGGGATATCACTATCCGTCGGATCGGTATATTCTGAAACTTTTTTCGGATATATCCGGTAAAAGCTATTCGGATATCCGATCTTCTCCGTATTTGTCGGTCGTGACCGTCCGGTAGGCCGGCGTCTTCTTGCTCATCCCCACGACATCGCCGCGAGCACCATCTCCGTCGTTAGGCGCTCGGGCGGCCGGCCGCACCATGAGGGTGTGTGAGTGGCGTCGTCGCCACCACCACATCCGATGCCACGGCTGGTGGGAGTCCCCAAATTCGATGGCGCGCAAGACCGGAGATGGGATGCGCATCGGCGTGGTCACGCAGCGGCGACACCTCGTCTGCATTGCCTTCGCCTCGGCGGCGGGCCCTCGGCGATGCCTGGCCCGCCAGCACCCTGAGTCGGACCTCCAGCTCCTGGATATCTTGCGATAGCATCGCTTCAGCGGCGGCAACCGGCAGCTCCTCCGTCCATTAGCGGCTCGCCCGCTTCCTCGGCCTTTGCTCCTCTCCATTTTGCTGCTCCTGCGCGTCCGGTTTACCCATTGGGTACTCGGACTCGGGCGATGGGCATTCTGGCGCAACACCACGAGAGCAGAATCACGAGATGAGGATAGCGAGCACAATGTCGTTGAGGCGAGAGATCTTGTGCGATCCTAGTCTCCTAGAGCACCGCTCCATCAATCATCACGCCGACCTTGCATGAGTTGCATTGGTAGCACAGGATATTTGCGGCATGGTTCCACGAATGGCGATCCTCATCCTGCGCTCCGGCCGCGTTCCCTGCTGTAGGTGTAAGATGTATTGATGTTGGTGGCTTGCGACAACGGACTCTGACATAGTTCGAGTTTAGAGCGGTAGAGGTATGAGCTAGAGCAAGCTTGTCTAGTTGTCTTATAGTCTTAGAGTGACAAAAGTGCGGGATCGGTAAAAACATTACGAGTGAGAAGTCATCAATGGACCTAGATTCTTGATGCCAAAGTGTAGGCGATAAGGGGCCAAAAGCCCGGCCTTATGCATCTGAGGTCATTCCTTATCGTTTTCCGATGTCGTGGCCAATTCACTTTGTTTTTTGATGACGGCGACAATAATAAACATGTGTGCGACATGGCTTAATCTCACAGACCAAGATCTTTGTATGTGATGAATTATATCATGTTTTGCTCATTTTATTTTCCCATCGTGACAATCGATTTGTTGGTTCTTGAGCAGAATTTCTCGGGTTCAAATTATCAACTAAGTTACAATACAAATACTAAAAGCGTGCAATATCAAGAGGAACAAGTATGCAAGAAAATAAACGGTGGCTATCGCAAACTTGTCTTGGTGTGAGATCACGTTGCGAGGTAATCCATGGGAGTCCAATTGGAAATCTTGGCGCAGGCCTCGGACCCAACGACACAGGCAAGTGCTGGCCTCTAGACTCCAGTACTTGATGTCCTGCATAAGCTTATGGAACAATGAGAAACCATGGTCATGCATTTATTGTCTCTTGAGATATTGCTAGCCTGCCTTAATCATTTCGGTCTTCAAACTCTTATATAATATTGTGTTATTGTTGAGTCTTCTGTTCGTATGTCTATATGATGTAATCTAAATATTATTTACTTCTCTTATTGTCTCTTTTATAAAAACATGGAGTTATGGACCTCATAGTCATATTATCGATTTATCGTGATATTATTTGCGTATCATTCTATGTTTCGACACATGTCATAAGTGTACCGTTCAAATTTAATGTACTTTTGCAACTTTGTTGGACTGTCCGATAAAATAACTTGTTAGATTGCAATAATCTTGTTGTATGTTGAACTCATATGATTGGTTAATCAGTGCTATATGTGTGCTTTTATGCATTATCTGTTTTCGCGCATTATCCGACAAAAATATTCGATCGTATCGATTCCGCTCCGTATTCGATTGAATCCGTTCTGATATTATCGCGCCGTATTAAGTATCGGTACTATCCGAATCCGATTCCGAATCCGACAAAAAATATGATTTAGGATATGGAAATAGCGATATCCGACCGAATCCGAGCCGATTGCACCCCTACCCATATCCCATATTTATATATTCGATAGTAGCCCCCGAACTCTGCTTAGTGGAGGATCCGTTTAAGCGCCTGGTCGATTACTGCCAAGCTCTGACTTGGTCAAGTAATACCTCACCTGCTTGTGGTCAAACGATTCGAGTAGGTTGGGAATCACTAAGTATCGAGTAGGAATGTGCTGGGTCGAGCGCTCTACCATCAGCCCATCTCGAGTCCTTAATGTAACCACATGTTACTTGATGTCGACTCATCGACTCAACTCTGAGCAGAGTTTAGAAAAAATCAGAAAATCCAAATGTTGGGCAGTTGAGCATTTATTCCTCTCGTATGCAGTGCCAAAACTGCCATAGCACCATCATCCCACTTTTCTGGTTGATGAGACGCCATGTCATGAGGAGTGAACCATTCACCTGAAAAGGTTTTGGCTTATAAATTCCAAGATTCGGAATTTTAACCATTCCCTCCATTTAGCCTTGTTCTTGAAGCCTCCGTCATGTTCTTCCAACCCTAGCGCCGCCAACTTTAAAGAAACTTTATTCCCCATCCTTTCCGATGGTGTCCAGTTCTTCAGCCAGTGCTAGAGCTTTCCAGTCGCCAAAAAAGAAACCCCAAGCAGCCATATCCGCTCTTAGTGGTGGCGAGATGACTTATGATGATGAAGCCCTCCAAAGGGTGTAGTAAAAGTCGACGATGACGAAGAAGCGTCTTGCCAAATTGGCGAAAGAAAGCTTTGTTCCTCCTTAGGAGTTCTTCCATTAGAGGCCATCACAAGGTGAACTGTTCCCTACCCCCGAGAATAAGGATGAGATCGTTGTGTTTGAGGCATTTTTTCGCTGTGGGCTCAATTTTGCTCCTTCACATTTTTTTGACCTCGGTTCTTAACTTCTACGCAATCCAGCTTTACCACCTAAGCCCCAATTCAATCACAATGCTCAGTGTATTTGTTCACCTTTGTGAGGCCTATCTGGGCATCGAGCCTAGCCTCAACCTATTTCGCCACTTTTATAACTTCAAGTAGACGACGAAGAATGAAGTTGTTGGGGGTGCCATGTTTCACCTCCGCAGTAGTGCAACGAGTGCATATATCTCTATCCTTGTTACTTCTTCCTGGCAATCGGACTGAAAAAATGGTGGTTCTACATCTCCTCTCTAGACACCATGAATTTTCCCCTAGCTTATCGACCACTCCTCCTTAATCCGATTGACCTCTGGACAAAAGTCCCTTCTCTAACCTCCCCTCCCTGCAATGTGCATTACATTCAGAAGATCAAGGAGCTGAGGAAGAATGGATTGATAAGGTAGCATGTTGCCAGAGACTTCATCATGAGCCGGTTGAGTCCGCTGAAGTGCCGGGATCACTTGGTCTGGGACTACTTCGGAGTCAATGATGCCACCAGAGATAATCCTAGAAGTAAGCACTAATAGCATTTTTGTTTTCCTTACTTTAGTCGATGAGCAATAAACTAACTTGTTATTTGCTAGATCTTTCAAATCCAGACATCTCCTCTAGGCTGAGCAAGTTATTCCAGGGCTCGAAACCTAGCACTTGTGGCATCAAGGCATATTTACTAGCCAATCCTCGGCCAGAGGTGAGTACTGTGTCATGGCTTATAATGCATTGTTCGTGCATTTGTCATCCATTTTAACCATGTATCTCTTTAGGAAGCTAAGTTCGATAAGGAGAGCGAGTCGGTTGCTGGAGTCATCGACCTGGAGGTCGATGAGCCAACCCGAGATGGTGATCCAACATCGAAATTTGTTCCTGCTGGTACTGGATATCCCTTGGATGATCTGGCACCTAGTAGTGTTCTAGGCGAGGGTGAGATAGCCCTGGGCTAGGTAGCGGTCGAGTCTCCTTGGGTGAGGAGGTCGGTGCCTCCGAGACTCCAGCGACCTACTAAGTGGCCTCGGACATTTTTGTCAAGACCATCCAACCAGGTGATCTTCAATCACTCGCTTGGATGTTATGAAGTTTCTTCTGATGTAATTCAGCAAATACTAGATGAACAATGGGCCGCTTGGGGGCCAATGCATAGAAGTCGGTGACTCCCCCGCAGACATCTCCCTGAGTAGAGTCCCCATCGACTGGAGCTGTCGAGCAAGTAAAACTACTATCAAGTAGTGCTGGCTGAGTTTGTCTTCTGCAATTTTTTTGCTTATTATAGCCACCTGTTTGCAGGTCCCACCCTTGGCTGCTGATTCACCGATGCCATCTTCTCAACCAGCAGTGCCGATCGAGAAATTGGCTACCGGGACCAAACCGGTCCTAGCAAAATCAACTGCACGAAAGAAGAATGTGCTGGCGAAATTTCGACTAGCGAAGTAGGTTACCTTCCCTTCTCAATTTTTCCTTCTTACCTTCGGAGATATTATGTAGAAAATCTCCTGCAAGAAAGGTGCGTCTAGCGGTGCTGCCGATGACATTGCCGCTGCTGCTTTGTCGATGCTTAGAGTGGGCACTATCATCCCAGCTCCTGCTCCAGCAGCTCTAGTCATAACAATGGCCTTGCCTCCTCCAGCTTCTCATGTGCCTCTAGAATGCTGGTCTGTCTTGACGTCCCAGTTATAGGTATGTAATTACATCCAATCTTCTTCCCGCACTTTGCTTTATCCTCTATTTTGCTTTTTTGACACTTCTCGGCTCCTCTCTATAGCGTGCAACAGATATCTTTGTGCAAAGTTGAGATTTTCTATGAGCAAGCCCATTAATAGAATGAACGACTATTGGCTTCCAATTAACAAACGCTAAAGATGAAAAATGCCGAGCTGGCGGCACTCTGAGCAGAGCTAAGAACTACCAAAGCTGAGGCCAAGGCGCAGAAGGGGGAGGCGAAGAGGCTGAGTGTAGAGGCGAAGAAGCTAAAAGCGGAGGCAGAGAAGCTAAAGGCCAAGAAAGCTGCTTTCAATGCTGCATGGCTCAAGGCCAAGGTTGGTCGAGACAAGGCAGAGGCGAGCATGAAAGTGATCGAGGTTAAGAAGGCTGCGACAAATGCGGCGTTTGCCACTCTACAGTCGGAGACCCTCGAGCACAAAACTTTTTCTGCTCGTCTTGCGACTTCCCATGTGCTTGGCCTGGTGAAGAGCCACCATCCTGGCCTGGACCTCTGTAAGTTCAACCTTCATTAGTTATGGTTTTGGTGTTAATGACAAATCTAATCTTGTGTTAATGATAAATCCAATATTGAGTTTATCCCCTAATGCGATATTGTTATTAATGACAATCTTATATTGAGACTAACTTGTTTATTTAGAATATCTTTGATTAGTCTCATCGCATTGAAAAATGGAAAACCCAAGGTATGTTTGCATATTCATCTTAATATTAGTTGCATACTTTGGAGTCAAGTTAAAGTATGAATGTCCCCATTATACTAACCACTAAACGTGCATCATGTTTCCCAATCCATACATTACATGGATGCACACACTTAGGGGGAGTTTGTAGTTTAACTTGATAGTTTCATTGTATTGATCTATTCTTTATTAACACATATAAGGATCAAGACAAAGAAACTAAATCCTTGAGTATATATTTGAATTGCCTAGTTATAAGTATACTCATGGTAATATAGGGTATACTCCAATATGATTAAAGTAAGTATGTGCATATTATATCCAAGTCAATCATATTTATGCACATATACATGTGGAGTTTATTCTATAGTTGATGATTTAGAGTAATGATCATTTCCATACAATTTACATATAATGGATCATTACTTTTCATCAACGTGAGTATATGAAAACTTATGTAGTTGATATATACTCATATCAATTTAAATGATAATTTAAATTGAGTTCATTTGTCTCATTAATCATTAAAGAACACTTCATCATGTGTTGATGGTGTTTTGTGATTAATTAAGGACAAATGAATAGTTCTTAAGTATAATAAAGCATGAGTTGCATTATTGTACTTAAGACACAATTAAATCATTTCAATTGATTTAGGTTGTGCTCAATTGATCTAAAGGCATCCATTATGTGTTAATGGAGTGCAAGAGATAATTGAGACAACCATGCATCTTGGACTAACTATTTTATGAGTTATGTTTGAGTTAGGTCCAAAGATGGATGAGATGAATGAAAACGGGACTTGGACGGCATCATGAGTTGATGGGCGTCAGAGTGGATCGAAGAGGAGTTAAGTGGAGATCCCGGGGGAGAAATCAAGTGTTGATTATAAAGACCCCAAAGGGGATTGCTTGCGGGCGGCGAAGGTATAACTAGATAGGCTAAGGACTTTTGTAGTCTTTGAGTCTAAGGTTTTATCGCCGTACTATTAAGAGGGGTCGTTCCCTTTGCTTGAGCTTCATCATGTGTTGATGATCTCATTCCGCGTTCACTCGAGCTCAAACCAAATCCAAATGGTAGTCTTGTGGTTGCATTTGGTTTTTGCATTTGGTTTAATCATTTGGCATGTGTTGCGAATGGGTTAAACTTATGCTTGGTTGCATTTGGTTTTCGCATAATGCTTTGATTTGCATGTGTTGCAAATAGGATAAGCTAGTGCGTTGGCTTTTGCGTGAAGTTCACTTTTGCATGTGTTGCATTAGTTGAAGCTTCACGTTTTGGTTCGAAACAAATCTTTCTTAAAACCGTGTGGTGGCTTGGAGCTAAGTTTTGCATGTGTTGCAAAAGGAGAGAGCTCAAGCACGAATTTGTGTTTGTATGTTTGTATGGAGCTAGTGGCTTGCATGTGTTGCGAGTAAAGAGCTCATACGGTTGATTTGGTTTAAGTTGAAGTTTGGTTTTGGTGTTGCATTGAACTAGAGAATTGCATGTGTTGCAATTAGAGAGTTCATGCACCATGATTTGATGTTGCTTGGAGCTAGACTTTTGCATGTGTTGCAAAGAATAGTGCTCAAGCATGAAATGTGTTTATTGCGTTATTTGCAAGTTCGTTGTCTTGAATAAAGCTGAGGTTTATGAGTCCGAATTCGAGAGCATGTGAGTGGGGCTTGCAGGTGTTGGCAAGTTGGCCGGGTCTTGTGTTGACCTTCACATGGCTAGGGGATTAATCTCATAAACTTCGAGTTTGATTTGTATCGTTTTGCAAATAGATCTTGAGTTGATTGCGAAATGTGTTTTGAAATTTGGTTGAAATTCTTTGAGCATGAGCTAAGTTGGTGCAAATGTGTTTTGCGTGTGTATGATCATGTGTTGATCATCATATGGCTCAAGAATAGCATTTGGTTTTTGGAGAAATGATTTTGGGATTGAAAATCATGTTTTCTCTGTGGCCGGTGCTACTGGTGGTGGTAGCCAGTGCTACGGTGGAGTGGTAGCACCGCCCTCTGGCGGTGTGAAATTACGAGAGGAGGTGTTCTTGTGCCTCGGGGCGGTGCTCACCGGCCATGGTGTCAGTGCTCTGGGAGGCAGCGTACCGCGAACCCAGTGTGAAAATTCGGAGGGTGTGTTTTGAGGTTCGCGGTGGTCGGTGCTCTGGGCTTATGGCGGTGCTACTGGTGGCGTGCACCGCTCCTAGTTGGTCGGTGCTACAGGATTTCTGATAGCAGCTAGTTTTGTAGCCGTTGGCCCGTGGCCGGTGCTCTGGGTTCTAGTAGAGGCGGTATGCCGGATTTTGAGAGTTACCCGCTTGACCCCCAACGGCTAGTTTTGGCTTGGAGGCTATAAAAGGAGGCCTTGGGGTGTTGGGGGAGAGTTCTTTGGAGTTATTGTGAGTGTGTGGGGTTGTGTGCATGTGTTGCCCTTCTCCATTTGCTTCTTGAGCTTAAGTGTGAGCACTAATTGCATGTGTTGCAATTAGTGAGTGGTTGAGAGGCTCTTGTGCATGTGTTGCACTTGAGTGAGGCCTTGTGCATGTGTTGCACTTGGTGATCACCGTGGAGCGCATTTGTTGTGCCGGTGAAGTTCAAGTGAAGGCGGCTTATTACTCTTGGAGGTTGCCGACTCTAGGCAGCGTGGCGTCGTCTTGTGAGGAGCTCTCGAGGTGTGAAAGCCCGTGAAGTTTGTGAAGGTTCGGGTTGAGCCTCTGCGAGCGTGAAAAACCACGACTAGTGGAAAGAGGCGGGTGCTCGGCGGGGCGGTCCAAGTGTGGGCTAGCCTCAGCGTGGACTAGGGAGGCAAGCAGAAGTCTCCGAACACCACGGAAAAACATCGGTTGTCCTTGTCTCTTTACTTTCAAGTATTTACCTTTTGCATATTATTGATTGCTTGAAAGTATTAGAATTGCTTAGTATTAATTGATTGTTCAATTTAGCAATTCTAGTCAGAGACTTAATTTAGATAGTGCACTAGTGAGCCTAGTTGATTTAGGCTTTAAATTGTCAAAACCTATTTATAAACTTCGCATATACTTTGATTAGGTTTTGACTTAGGGGTGTATTAGAGCGATCGATTTTAGCGAGCGATTAATTTTGTAAAACGCCTATTCACCCCCCCTCTAGGCGCATCCTCGACCCTACAACCTCTCGATTTTGGATGAAGGCTTTGCATGTGAGGCGAGCGAGGTTGCCGATCACATCGAGTCCTTCGAAGACATAGCTGAGAGGTTCGTGGCCCAGCTGGAGCTATCTCTCGTTAGTGATGACGATGATGCCAGCTAGAACCCTTAGGCCCAACACACTAATGTATAAAGTTGAACCTTTGTTGTTACTGTGGTCTTATATGAGAATGCCAATTAATTTGCTTGTCCATCGTACTCTGCCTATTGTTTCCTCATTGATGAAACAGAGGAACACGAGTAGATGCAATTCGGATTAGCACTCATAGACTCTTAGTAAGAAGCTTCGTTGCCAAACGTATGCCTGACTGTATCTATGCACAAGGCTAAAAAACTTTCGTCAAATAGCTAAGCCCCTGAGCTTACACTCAGAGAGGCCGTATATAACATAAATGTTATTTAAGTCAAAGTAAAACTACATGATTTTTACTAGTCTTTATCGACCATATGACTCAGACTTTGTAGCAAATATAAACTTGTTGAGCAGCGTATGTAGAACCGACTAGAGGCCTCGTATCCCACCGACCGCCGAGCTTCAGATGTCTGACAATCTGGTGCTCGTATACGCACAGGATAGAATTGCTCGTCATCGGGTTTAGGCATGGCCACATATTGGTTTTGTTCGCTGACATGCTAAGTACGCGATGAGTAAATACGTGCAAAAAAATTGTATGCAAAAGAACTAAAGAAACTATGCCTACAACTCCCTGCTAGATAACTGTATCGACTAGGAAATAGAACAAGGTGTCTAGTTACCTGCAGCCCTCGACTCCTTACTCAATGATGCATCGAGTAAGGAGTAGATTAACGTAAACACAAAGCTGTAATGTAGCCCCCCGACTCTTTACCTAATAGCCAGATCGAGCAAAAAGTGGAGTATTAGCATCACAAATACCTGTTGCGACTCTAAACGTCTTACTCGATAGATGTATCGAGCTAAGAGTGAAGCCAGGTTAAGGGACGATCGAGCGGTGTAGCTCCCGACTCTCTACTAGTATAAGACTTAAAGTACAATAAATTCTATTAATAGGCAGTGAATGCATGAATGTTAAGGTGGTACTGGAGACCTCTCCTTTTATTTATAAGCTTTCCATTGCAACTAACTCATAAACAACTTGTAACGCACGACATCGTACAATATAAAGGCCAAGTAAAGCATTACATCATTAAACTTAAGTCAGTCTCATAGAAATGTGAATGTAGATCTAGGGGATATGTGTGATGCCGCTGTATTTATGAGAAATGTGTAATGGATGCTACTCTATTGGGCGAATTAACGTTAACGCTGAGAAAAATCTAACTAAAGACATGTGATTATAAAGCTTCTTTCCCGATCTAAAGATGCCCATTGAAAACATAATACTTTAAAATGATGTGCTGTCACGGACCGCCCTTTTCAGGAGGTGCGTATAAATACCCTCGCAGCTACCCAGAAATTTAGCTACAGGTAACCAAGTGTACATTGCTTGATACAAGAACAAATGCGAATATTTTTACAGATGAAATAAGGGCCTAACGGCCAAGGTTTTACAAAAGGTGCGGCTGGCACCAAATATATTACAGAACACTCACAGGAAAGGCTTGAGCAGGTAGATCAAGGCCTTCAAAACCAAATAACATCGTCATTTACGGTCTTCTGGAACTCGCCAGCTTCATTTGCATTCTAAAGAGGGGTTGGGAGCAAGGGTGAGTACACAACCGTACTCAACAAACCACACGGAAATTCTGAATATTAAATGCAAGGATGAACGAAGGTAGGCACATGTTTTAAGTATTGTGGATGCAAGTTGTAAATATCACTTTTCATATTACATTTGAAACACAAACCATAAATAGCAATATAACATGGGGGGTATCTGCAAAGTTCACATTTACGATAGGTTTTAATTATAAAGGCTACTGGGGCGCAGTTACAGGAATCACCCTAAATTAACTCAGCTTCATTAGCCGGAAGCACGGCGTATTCGAATATCATTGATATCCCTCTGCAGAGGTGCTCAGCTTTACCCACAAGACATCTACGGTCATTAGTGCCACCGGATCAACATGCAACTTTTATGCATGCGGCCCGACCGAGATTGACATAACCTTTCATTGAATTTTCCCTCTTTAGCTCCTACCCAGTAGGTGGTGCACATCCTCAGCTTCCAGGAACCCACTGGCCGAGTGGACTCCGCGGTCTGGCCAACTGAGAAACCTACTGTTGTGGAAGCAGCCGAATGGCCGCACCATTCCGTTCCACCCCAAACCAGAATGCAACTCATTCTCCATTGCGAGAGGGAGTCCATCTGTAGGCATTTCGAGGGAAAAGACAATATACCGGGCTACGTGGATCGAGCTAATGAGTGACCGACCCAACTTTGTAGTTGATGAGGCGAAGTTATTTTCTTTGCCCAAGACGTCGGTCCTTAAATGCCAGAGACTCGGCCAAATGACATATCACATCCCATTGGTACCAACTGTACCACCACCACACCACAACATTGGCTTCGTCATCGGTCGGGGGTTGGGCCAGCATCTACCTCCCGTGGTCCGCCCAACGCTGTCCCCCAAACCGTAGCAATTTTTTTTGAAAATCATCCGAACCAACATTCGGAGATTAAGCATATGTCTAAAAGTAATAATTGTATGATCGGCTACATCTACGAGGGTTCAATATTTTATAACCTAGGGTTACAAAGGAATTTAAGACATAACAATAGATTAATCATTGGGTTGTATCTAATCATGTCATTCGAAACTACCACATTTTCTAGTTTCGTAAAATACTAAAATAATGCAATACCAAAAATATATGCATATTATTGTAACAGAACTGGGTTCAACATGTTCAAGGAGTGTGGCTTGCCTTACGGATTTGAAGGTTCGCCTAAGGAGAAAGTGTCGACGTCGTTATGCGGTCCGACGGCTCTGCTTGTGCGGCTACAAGCGTCTACTCTGCTCAAGATTCATGCCAACGGTCGCTCTCGATGTCGGATCTAGTGCGGGAAAACGCAAACAATTAAATAAACGAATAAAATAAAATAAAGAGAGAAAAACAAAACCGAAATCAGAGAGAAAATGGTCGTACTAGGGTTCAGGGGCATTCCAGGAATTTTCTGGATTTGGTTTGGCGGAACGGAGATCATTTTTGGACTCAGCGGCTCGAGACGGTCAAGAAAATGTATTTTTGGCATTTTTGGATTTTTGGGAAATTTTCCTGGAATTTTTGGAGATTTATTCGATTTTCGGATTTTAACTAAATTAAAATCCGAAAAGAAATTAGAGGAATCTTGTGCCATCAGACGCATGAGGATTTTTGACCCATAGCCCACGGGCACAGTATGTGGCGATGGCGGCGAAAGCACCACACCTGCCCAAGCGTGAAGGTAAGCGGCTGACAAGGCGGGCCCGTTCGGCAGCGAGGGGAGGCGTGGCTGATGTGTAGGGACCACACGTCGAGAAGAGCGGAAATGGTGGCCGGTGGGGACTACTGTCGGCTGAACGAAACAGCGGCGAGGGCCATGGGAGGCAGGAAAGCGATGGCGAATGCGGTGAAGGAGAGCTCGAGAGGGGGAATGAGTTGGCGGGGAAGCTAGACGTGGCTGATGTGTAGGGACCCAGTTTCTTGCATGAGATACGATTTCTTTGTTTTTTCTTCTCTCCCTTAATTTCTATACCACATCAGATTTTTACTTAGTTGGTAATGTAATTAATTCTATAGACACCAACTGAGATAAAGGGTTGAGACTGCCCTAAGGTACAACAAAATCTAATCTAGATATACAATAAATTTACTTCACAATTTCCCAGGAAACCTTTGCCAGGAAGCAGAAAAACACTGGAGGGCCCACTTCTTATTGAGAGCAAATATGAAGTACCCCAAGAATCAGTGGGCTGTGGGCCCTCCCTTGCTAGTTGTTTTCTTCCGAGTCCGTCGTCTTCTCTTTCTCCGCGCAGATAAACGGAGAAACACCAAATTGGGGAAGGAGCGGAAGTGGGAGGAGATTCGACTCGAGAGGATTCGCGGGAGCGAGCTCGAGGGGATTCGAGGAGGCGGGCGGGTGAGCAGGTGGTGGTGGTCGTGGGAATGGCGGCGGAGAGGCAGTTGGTGGTGGCCGTGGAGGGGACGGCGGCTCTGGGGCTGTACTGGTCCGCCATTGCAGCCGACTACGTCGAGAAGATCGTGCGGTACGCCGTGCTTCCGGCTCTGTTTCCTGTGTTGTCATTCAGTACGGTCGTCGCTAGTTTGTTCTTGGTTAGGGTTTTGGTGTGCAAGGTAGGATGAGTATTGGGGGGAGAGTTAGCCGTGGGAGAATTCTAGCTCTGTTTCTTGATCCTTGGGTAGTGTTTCTGCTTGCAAAGCAGAGGTGAAGTGTTTGGGAAGAGAGTTAGAACTTTTCTATTGGTATATCGCGGGGGAGCGCATAGGTTGATAGTATGTCGTGGGGCCTAATGGGCTGTTGTTTCTGGGAGCGATCTTGATGCGGAATGTTCGAGTTCTTGTATATCGACAGGTCGATTTGAGCTTTCTTGATTGAGCTGTGGATAATGGGACCGCTTTTGGAGCTTGGAGTTGGATCATTTGGGCCTTCTTGATGGGTTTCTTGATTATTAGCTGTTGACTAGGTGAGGAGTACGCAGTCGACTGTGTTTAAGGTGATGGATGTGTGAAAGATTGGAGCTCGTGGTGCTTGAGGGTGGAGTTAGCTATCTATGTCTGTCTTTGAGTTGTAATTTTGTTTGTTGAATATTGTTTGCGGCGATCTTGGTGAGAAATTTGGATCTTCGGTTTTTTTGCCATTTTCTTGCTCGGAAAATTAATGTGCATTAGCTTCGATGCCATAATAATTTATAAGTATTCAAGAACATCTTGGTGTGAAAATTAGTAACTTCTATATGAATATGTGGATCTTAGGCCACTAGGCATTGTTTGCTTTTTAGATAGTCTTTATTTGCCCTTGATTCCATGAGAAGTATACTTTCAAAGTATCATTGTGCATGCATGTAGATTTTTGACCAAATATAGTGTAGTGCATCTTCTTATGTTAATGTAACTTCAGTTGATATGTCTTTCGTAGTTTCCCCCTTGACCCATTGAAAAGTGTGCCTCCGGAGTGTAGTTCACTTGATATTGATGTAAAAATTGCAGCTTTCAGGGGTTGGGGTGGATTGTTTAGACTACCTCATTGTCTCTCATCTACTGATGGGTTTGACTTTGGGGTTTAGACTGGGCATTCATTATAGTTGCCAGTCCGATTAGCTTTAGTTGAGGTTTTCACAGGGAAGGAAAAAGCCCCCAGTGCTGGAGTTTGTTATATTCCAATTTCCAGGAAAACTTATTTCCACTTTTGGTACCTGATTGTGTCACTGATGTTCGTATGATTCTTTTGTACAACCAGTACTACAATAATGTCTGTTTTGTTACAGTTGTTCCTTAGTTGAAGTCTGTTTTATTTTTTCTGTTGCTTAGATGAAGAACAGATTTTTATTAGAGTGGTATGGGTGTTGAATGCGTTTGTCATATGAACCGTTTTTGTTGTTGTGGTCAGTCATGTTGACCTTATCCTTTCAAACTGTAACTTAAGGAAGGTGGGAGTTTCTCCTTTTCTTGTAGTATTTTGTTGTTTCTAATGTAGGTAGTATAGTTATTAAGTCGTAAAATCGAGTTGAGTCGCCATACCACCGACTTGCCGATTAGTCGCGACTAGTCCACTACTGCTTGCTGGTTGCTCTTCCTTCTACCAACTACTACTTGCTGCTACTTGCTACTACCTACAACCTGCTACTACCTTCCCCCTCCCCCTTCCCTTTCCCGGTTCCCCCATTCTTCCACTCCCTCCCCTTCCCCTTCACCTCTTCTCCATGGCACCAAGGCAACTGTCAACAAGCTAAGTCACCTGACTAATTGCGATTAGTTGTCGACTTGGATTCCAAGTCGCTCGACTAGGCAACTAGTCGAGTCAAGATCCGCTGGTGGTGCTACAAGGCCGACTTGGCGACTAGTCGCGTGACTTGATAACAATGGTAGGTAGGTCAGGTGGTTGTCAAACTTTGGTTCACTCTGGATTCTCAGATGTGTAGTGGCTAGTGACTATCATAGCTTTAATCCTTTTTGTTATGAATAGCACTTGTATTGAACATGAGGTCAATGGGCTAGTATATATACATATACACGAGGGACAGAAGGAAAGCCTATATAAGGCAATATCTATACAAGGCTAGCAATCTCTATATAAGGCAACTAACGATCTCTTATATAAATCAACAAGGATACTGTCTAACACTGTTAGTGGTCATGATAGGGTTTATACCCCGCATCAAGCATGCAGAGGCATAGAATTAGTTTGTTATGGAATCCATAATCTTACCTTCCTATCTTTAGAGTTTCTATCTTTATCCTTTCCAAGTTTATCCTTTGTTGAGTCGATTGTAACTCCTTAGAAGTTTGAGAATAAATAAAGAAGAAAGGCGGAAAGCCCTCATGCTTTTGATTGCCAATTAAACTTTCTAGCAGGCGCCGCCATCGACAACCGCCAAGGGCGCCAGCATGACCATTACCGCTAAAATAGGTCGACGCCGATTCCTGCGTTGTCCTCCATCGATCATCGCTCAAAGCTTGAGACCAGACGCGATTGTTCAAAAAGAACATCCGTGATCAATTGGTATCGAGCGACGAATCCACCATGTCGCATCCGGCGCCGCTCACGGCGATCGAGATCGGCTCGAAGAGTTCGCTGTGCAGACATGCAGAATCTTTGGAGAAGAAGATCGATGATCCGATCAAGGCATTGGGGAAAAGAACCATGGAGGAAGGTCCCAGGCACGGAGGGTAGCGGCGACGTAACCGTAGCTTCCGATCAAATCTTCGTAAGTGGGAACAATGGGAAGGAAGAAGAGGATCGACAGTATAGGTACTCAAAGACGATCGACATGATCGTTGCTGGTACCGCAGCGCCAAGGTATGAACTTCCGATCTATGATGGCTCTAAGATCCTCCGTTATGGCTCAAGCAATGCGAAGATCGGAAAAGTCGCACCTCAGTTCCAAAGGCGTAATACGTCCGGATGGCGCGGTTCTTCTTGAGAGTGAGGCACAAGAAGTGCTTGACAATTGGGAATTGAGGAAACGAGATTAGCCGGGAGGAGTTCTACGAGGTGTTCTCGCAACGATTCTCGCAAGATTCTTCTACTGACCTCTCTGGTGACTTATCTAACCTCAAGCAAGGGACAAAGGGTCGGGGACTATGCCCATGAAGTTCCAGAGGCTCTGGCGCGCACCTCGTGGATGAAGAAGGCGGAGCAGTGGAGCTTTTCACGGCGGGGGCTATCAAGACGCCGCTGCAGAGGTGCGCAGAGATCGCTCCCCGCGACCTAGCCGACGAATGGGGCTCGCTCGGGAGGCGAGCGCCGGAAGACTTGTGGATCGCAAAGGCGGCTCAATCCTGCCCACATCGGGCGGGACGAGGTTCAGACGGTTTCGGCCCACGTTTGGCAAGATACTCGAGCGAATCGGTGGGAAGCAGGAAGCCATCGCCGCCTGGCCAAAGAAGACTGACGGCGATCAAGGGTTCTCGACTGACCAAGGCTTCACTCAGCAGGAGGTCGCTTCAGCTCAGCTGGGCTCAAGAAGCGTGGTCATCAGATCGCCTCATCAACGGCCTCTCGACCGGATGAGATAAGCGAGAATCGAAGAAGCGAAGGGCCTCGCTTCAACTGTGGATGAGGCATTTTCAGAGGACATCAATGTAAGAAACTCTTCTTGTGTGAAGTGGTGAATGTGGGAGGAAGAGGAGGAGATTACGGAGGAAGAGGAAGAAACGTGCCATTCATTGGCCATGGCAGTCATGGGGCAAAAGGAGGAAGACGATGCTGATTTCTTGTGCGATGGGTGGCCGCCAATTGGTGGGATTGATCGACAAGGGCAAGACACACAACTTCTTGAGTAGCCACGACAGAACCTCGTGGGGCTGCTCTCAGAGCCCTGCAAGCGGACTCAGCCAGCTGCTGGGTGGCAGCTGAGGGATGAGCTACTATGTCCGGGGCGGATTGCCCAGGAGTTTTCTTCGTTGAGTCCCATCAATTCAAGGCACCATTCTTAGTGATTCCTCTCCAAGGGTTTGATGTAGTGCCGGAGTTCAAAGTGGTTTGACATTAGGGGACATCCAAAGGAACTTTGACAAGCTCCAGATGACCTTCAAGCTAAGCAGACGCCAGATCACCCTCCAAGGCCGGTCTTCGGCGACAGAGGTTCTTGTCCATCAACTGGAGGCCGCAGTCGATGAGGAAGTGGAAACTCTCTTGGCTGAATTCAAGGATCTCTTCCAGAGCCTCGAGACTTACTCTCCACCACGCACACTGCGACCATCGTGATTGTGTTGGCGAAGGTACTGCATCCGGTGGTCGCATGCGGCCTCACTGCATTACCGCACGGCCGAAGGATGAAATTGAAAGACAAGAAGCCGAGATGCTCAAGCAAAGGATTATTCTACCGAGTAGATCACCCTTCTCCTCCCCGCTGTCCGCTTAGCGGAAGGAAGATGGCACTGGCGTTTTTGTGTCGACTACAGAGCACTCAATGCAAAGACCATCAAGGATAAGTTCCCGATTCCAGTGGTCGAAGAGCTTCTCGATGAGTTGCACGGAGCCAAATTCTTCTCCAAGCTAGATTTGCGTTCGGGGTACCATCAGATCCGGATGCGAGAGGAAGACATTGAGAAGACAGCTTTCCGCACGCACCATGGTCATTATGAATCTCTGGTGATGGCTTTTGGCCTTTGCAATGCGCCATCCACATTCCAGCGCTTATGAATGAGGTTCTTATGAATTTCTTCTAAGTTTGTCTTGGTTTTCTTTTGACGATATCCTCATCTACAAGGCGACCGGGGAGAGCACCTTCTTCATCTACTGGCCGGCCTCGCGAAGCTTCGCCAACATACATTGTATCTCAAAAGGAAAAAGTGCTCATTTTTGTGCCAGAGGTAAAATATCCGGTCATATCATCACGGGCGGAGGTGTTGCGGCAAATCCCGCTAAGGTGCGAGGATGTGGCTCTGATGGCGTGCCCTACCTCGCCACGTACCGCTCGAAGCTTCCCGGGCTCGCAGGTATTATCGCTTCGGTTTATCGCCCACTACGCCGCTATTGCCGAGCCGCTGACTTCATTGCTTCGACAAAGAACCTTTGAGTGGATTTCGGCCGCAGCGGCCGCGAGATTCCGGCATGGCTTAATGAGGCCCTCACTGTCGGCCCAAATCCCTACGCCTCTCAGATTTTGACACCCCTGTCACGTGGTGGAGTGCGACGCGTCAAGCCTCTGTAGGTAGAGCGCGGTGTTGCAAAGAGGGCCACCCTAACGCGTTCTATAGCTCAAGGCCTTTGCCGATCGTCATGTCAAATTGGCGGCATACGAGCGTGAGCTCATCGGCTCTCCAAGGCTATTCGGCATGGCGCGTATTATGGGGCCGGCCGCTTATTGTCCCGGACGGATCACGCCGGCCTCAAGTGCTTATCGAGCAGCCACCGTGACTTCGCAACAACACCGTTGAGTAAGTTGATGGGATTTGATTTCATCCGAGTACCGGCCCGCATGTTCGAATCAAAGCCGCGGATGCCCTTTCCGCAAGATTTGACAACTCACACCAGAACGCCATCGGTGCCTCTCGCCGGGCTTTGGGAAGAATGGCATACCGCGACCGCGGCCGAACCTTGGAGATCCAATGACGATGCACGGATCCGAAGGGACCGAGTCACCATCACCGTGGTCGATTAAGGAGGGTTTACTATATTATTCAGTCGATTGGTCATTCCACCACTTCTCCATTATGTACTTCCGTGGTTGCCGCTTTCCATGATTTGACGATGAAGGAGTTCACAAGATCGCCCATCGATCAAGCAACACTTTTCGGGAGGGCCTTTCTACGGATCTGTTGAGGATTTTATTCGCCGTTGTCGACGTTGTCAAGCTCACAAGGCCGCGACTTCACACCAAAGAAGTCTCCTTCAACCGCTGCCCATTCCCAAGCAGATTGGGGCCGATGTCTCCATGGATTTCATTGTTGCTCTTCCCAAGTCTCAAGGCAAACAAATTTATTTTGGTGGGTGGACCGTCTGTCCAAGTATAGTCACTTTATGGCTATACGCCGTCCTACTTCGGCCCCGATAATTGCGGACATCTTCTTTGACCAAGTGGTTCGACTTCATGGCATGCCAGAGTCCATTGTCTCCGACCAGGGATCCAAAGGTTCACTAGTGCATTTTGGCGTAGTCTCTTCAAGCGCCATGCAGACACGCCTCCTCACTTCCTACTATCACCCTCGGACGGATGGTCGACAGAGGTGGTTAACCTAGGACAATTGAGATGTATTTGCGCTTGCTTGGTCTGCCGATAATCCATCCACTTGGGTTCGTTGGTTGCCACATGAGTTCTCGTTATAATTCCTCTTATCACTCGACTTCTTCTACCTCCCTTTGAGTTGGTGTATGGCGACTTCTCGAGCTTACTTCCATATTCGAAGCGCTACTTGATAGATGCAAGGATTGCAAATTGGTTGATCGTGATGCTTTATTGGCTCAAGCTCGTCAAGATCTTCTTAATGCTCGAACCGCATGAAGCAAGATTATGATGCGCATCACGTGGAGCTGGAATTCTCATCGGGTCATGGGTGTGGCTTCGCCTTTCGCCACCGCTTAATTCTTCGTCCGGCGCCTTCCCACAAGCTTTCTCCTCGCTTTTTGGCCCTACAAAGTGGTTGGTCGTAGGGAGAGGTGGCTTATCGACCGAGCTTCTCAAGGCCAACAAGATCCATGATGTGTTTCATGTCTCTATTGAAGCCATTTCGTAAGCGGCCCTCCGGATGCTCCACCACCATTGCCCTTGGACTGCTTTCTTCTGCGGATGACTCATCCAACCAAATTCTTTACAGGTCTTCAGCAGGCCGCTTTGTTCAAGGGTGTCGCTCGCTTGGTTCATTGGTCGGGCCAACCTAAGAGAGGCCACTTGGATGGATGCTATTGTTCTTCGTCGACCTATCTCGATTTCAAGCTTGAGGACAAGCTTGGTGTCGGAGTGAGTATTGTTAGTGGTCATGATAGGGTTTATACCCGCATACAAGATGCAGAGGCATAGAATTAGTTTGTTATGGAATCCATAATCTTACCTTCCTATCTTTAGAGTTTCTATCTTTATCCTTTCCAAGTTTATCCTTTGTTGAGTCGATTGTAACTCCTTAGAAGTTTGAGAATAAATAAAGAAGAAAGGCAGGAAAGCCCTCATGCTTTTGATTGCCAATTAAACTTTCTAGCGGCCGCCATCGACAATCGGGCTGCAAGCCGCCATGTACCATTACCGCTAAAATAGGTCGACGTCGATTCCTGCGTTGTCCTCCATCGATCATCGCTCAAAGCTTGAGACCCAGACGCGATTGTTCAAAAAGAACATCCAGATCAAACACACACCTCAAACTTATGGTGGATCAACAACACTGAATTTGGAGAGATAAAAGCTATGCTGAACTCTAGTCTGTGTTTTTGTGAAGAAGTCTGCCAACTAAAGCTCTGAAGGCACATACTGAAGAGCCACAACCTGATTTTGTACCTGTGACCGCATGTAGGAATCATCAACACCAATATGCTTGGTAAGCTCATGCTTCACTGGATCTCTAGCAATGCTAATAGCACTTGTATTGTCGGATAAAAGAGGAGTCGGTGTAGAAATAGAAACACCAAAATCCTCAAGTAGCCACCGTAACCAAGTTACCTCTGCTATCAAAAGAGCCATAGCTCGCAACTCGGCCTCAGCACTCGAACGAGAAACTGCTGTTTGCTTCTTAGTCTTCCAAGTAATGAGAGAACCACCAAGAAAAATACAATAAGTAGAAAGAGATCGACGATCAGAGTGATCACTAGCCCAAGTAGCATCGGAGTCTGCTTGGAGCTGGAGTAAGGAAAGAAAAGACGGCGAGAGATAGTTCTACAAAGATATTGTAGAATATGAAGAAGATGACTATAGTGGAGCTGAGTAGGAGCAGAAACGAACTAACTCAATATATGAATTGGATATGAAATGCCAAGACGAGTGACACTAAGATAAACAAGACTTCCAACAAGATGACAATAGCGAGTAGGATCCTCAAGAGGTTCACTATCAGTAGGTCGAAGGTGAACATTGAGCTTCATGGGAGTCTCAGCTGTGCGCTGATCAGTGAGAGAAGCACGATCAAGAAGATTTTGAATATACTTCTCTTGGGATAGAAAGAAACCCTTAGGTGTAGAAGAAATCTCAATCCCAAGGAAGTAGCGAAAAGGATTCAGATCAGACATGAGAAACTGCTCACTGAGACGTGCCTTCACAAAGGTAATATACTGAGAATCATCTCCAGTAATGATCATGCCATCAACATATTGAGGGAGAAGAGTCCGTCCATGAGGTGAAGTGTAAACAAAGAACGCAAGATCATGAGAACTAGCAGAAAAATTAGCAGCAATGACCACAGAAGAAAAACGCTCAAACCAGGCACGAGGGGCTTGCTTTAGCCCATAAAGAGAGCGATGAAGCCGACAAACTATGCCCTTAGGAACAGAATACTTCGGTGGTGGCTGCATTATGACCTCATGTAGCTCACCATTAAGAAAGTCATTCTTGACATCAAGCTGGGAGATAGACCACGCACGAACAGAAGCCACAACAAGAAGAATGTCAACAGTGATCATGTGAGCCACAAGAACAAAAGTCTCATCATAACCATGACCAAGCTCCTGCTGAAAACCACACATCATAAGACGAGCCTTGTAGTACTCAAGAGAACTATCAGAGCGAGTCTTAACCTTATAGACCCACTTGCATGTAATGGGACAGACATGTGGAGGAAGGGGCACAAGATCCCACGTGCCAGTGCGCTCAAGGGTAGCAAGCTACTTTGGCATCGCATGCTGCCATTCCTGATGAATAACAGTATTGCGATAAGAAGTCTTTTCGGCAAGAACTGCACCAGCAAAGCTAAGGTGCTCAGGAGGCCGAATAGACTGACGATCGTGCAGTGTGTAGTGAGGAGGCACTGAAGAAGGTGACTCAGTAGGAGAAGATAGCACATCAAAAGAATCATCAACTCGCGCGCGACGAGTGTAGTATATAGGATAAGAAGGAACAATATCAAAAGAAACGTTTGGAGGAGGCACTAGAGGGGAAGACTCTTGTGGAGAGGCCAGCGAAGGAGACGCCAACCGCAGAGAAGAAAAAGTGGCAACTGGAGTATCACGAAAAGTCGGGAAAAAAAGGCTCGATAAGAGATGCTGGAGTAGAAGAAGGACGAGGGTAGAAGGGATGAGACTCATCAAAAGTAACATCTCGAGAGATCCGCGTTCGTCGACGAACGATCCCAATAACGATATCCCTTATGCTCAGCACTATAGCCCAGAAAAACGCACTTAACAGATTGAGCGGTCAGCTTGGTGCGTTCATGAGGTGCAAGGAGGACATAACACACATACACCCAAAGAGGCGAAGACTAGAATAATCAGGAGGTATGCCACAAAGTTGCTCTATTGGAATCCCACCCTGAAGAGTAGAAGGCTGAATATTAATCAAGTAAGTGGCAGTGCAAACAGTCTAAAGCCTAGAAATGAGGTGGAATAGCAGAAGCAAGCAAAAGTGCACAAACTGTCTCAAGAAGATAACGATGCTTGCGCTCAGCCACACCATTCTTAGTATGAGCACCAGGACAGGAAAACTGAGAAAGAGTGCCTTGCTCAACAAGAAAAGCACGAAGGGCTCCTGACAGTTACTCCCCTACTGAGTTAGCACGAAGAATACGAATAGGAGAATCAAACCGAGTCCAGATCATAGTTGCAAAAGTCTTATAGATGGATAAAAACTCACTACGAGAAGATATAAAGTATATCCAGGTGTGGCGAGAGAAATCATCTATAAAGAGAATATAATATTTATAACCTTTTGAAATAAAAGGAGCCACATCAGAATGAACAAATCAAAAGGTCGTTTTGACACAGACTCACTAGAAGGATAGAAGAGTTGTAACTGTTTGCCAAGCTTACAACCCGCACAATCTAAAGAGATATCACTAGACATAGATCCTAAAAGGCCACGACGAACTAAACAAGACAGACGTAAACTACAAAGATGCTCTAAACGGTGATGCCATTGAGTAAAGGACCTGGTAGAAGATGCAACGGAGGCTGAAGCGGTGGAGAAAATAGAGAGACTGGCAGTGGTAGCGGAAGGAAGACGAAGCCAGTCAAGCTCCCAAAGACGCGGAGTCACAGCGGCGAGGGCCAGTCCCAACTAGAGACCTCGTGCGATGATCCTGAACACGACAGCCATGATCAGTGAGCTGGCCAACGGATATGAGCTGCATGGTCGGAAATATGAGAAACAGCAGGAACATGAAAAGAATAAGACAAAAGAGTGCCTCGTCCTGCAACAGAAGGAGAGGTCCCATTTGTAGTTTGAATAGTGATAGGAGCAGCAAGAGTACTAATGGAATGAGGCCTCGTGGGATCAGAGGTCATATGAAAAGAAGCACCAGAGTCAAGAATTCATGGTAAGATACCTGAAGAGGATGTAGAAGGTGGTTTCTCACTAGAAGACTGAGTAGCAGAACCGACAAAACCTGTCGGTGCAGAAGTAGCCATGCGATGTAATAGCATGAGAATCTCCTTAGTGGAGTCAAAACTAGCATAGGTCCGCTGAGGAGAGACGCCCAAGAGTCCAGTGCCCTTAGAAGGGCATCCGCCTCGACGAGTAAGATCCTTCTTCCGGTAACAGAACCGCTCCACATGTCCGTTCTTGTCGCAGTAGGTGTAGTGAAGGCCTCCACCCCTAGTAGGTGAAATTGGAGTAGGTGCCACTGGCGGAGGAGTAGTACGAGGCATTGCCAAAACTGAAAGAGACACGAGCAGACCTGCACCACGAATGCGAGTCTTCTCAGTACGAATAGCTGTAAGGGCCTCCAACAGGGTTACACGAGGGGGGCGAGAAAGCAGCTAGGCACGAATCTGCTCAAATTCAGCCCGAAGACGTATCGGGAAGTCGGAGATGCGGTGAAACTCTAAATGAGAGTGCTGACGTTAACAACACTGGTAAGTACGGCAAACCTTCGGTCCTAGAGAATCAAGCTGATTCCACACTGAGGATAGCTGCTCATAGAACTCATCTACGGTAGAATCACCTTGTTACAACGACTGTTCCTGTAGCACAACAGTAAGATACAAAGAATCGTTAGAAGGCTCATAGCGGGGTCGTGAAGATGCGCCCACATCACTTGTGCTGAAGACAAAGCAACAATATCACTAGTGAAATGCACCTCCATGCTAGCAACCAAAATAGCGAAGGCATGAGCATCTTTATCAATCCATATCTTATGTGCATTAAACTGAGTCTAAAAAGACTCCACAACATTAACATGGTCATTAGATGCCTTTTGTTTAGCAGCATCATCGGCCTCCTTGGGAATAACAGATGTGGCAGGGGGAGCAAGACGAGGCGGACAAGATAGCTCGCTGGTAGGAAACTCCCAAAGATGCCGACTATTCATGTGGAGGCGTATATGAAGAACTTAGGGCCTATTTGGTAGAGCTCCAGATTCTAGCTTCACCTGAAATCTGAAACTTGTAGGCTAAAATAAAGTGAATTAAGTTTATATTTTTGGTCTAAAATGTAAACAAGATGATCTATCTAAACACTATTAATGTACTCACAGCTTCAGCTTCACGAATCTGGTGAAGCTAAAATTTTCAGCTTCACCAGATTCACGAATTTGGAGAAGTTGAATCTCTGCCAAACACACCCTTAGTCTCGATAATTGAGACCATTGAAGATAACTGGGCAGCGATGAACAAAAACAGTCCCCGAATAAGAACCAAAAGATGATGACATTTTTTTTAAAAAAAATCTGGTCAAAGGTGTGGAACTAAACATAGCCAAGCCGAGCTGACTTCAAATCCGAGCCGCGGTAAAAACTGAGCCTAGTTGGATCTTATTGAAAAAAACCAACCAAATTCGATTCAATTGAATCCGATCGGAGGAGGATTTGGAGGCAGCGTTGTGGATTGAGGCAATCGCTAGATGTGGTCACGGCAGAAGGGAGGCGACATGTTGCATGCCAGCTAGAGCCTCCCCCCAAGCGTCCCTTCCACATAGTGGCGACCAAGCGGCGATGCGACGTCGACGCGAGGAAGGCCGACAGAGAACTGGGGAGGCCGGCAACGCCAATGGCGACTGAGCAAAGAGGCGGCGGCTTGGCTTGGAGTGAAGCGATGGCGCAAGCCTTGGGCGAGTGGAGCTCGGGTAGAACTCCGATCTCGGCGAGCAGGATAGGCACCTTGGCGGCTGGGAGGCGTGGAGGGCTGCTACGTCGGCGGAGGAGGCCGACGGGAGCTCGGGAGGCTAGCGACACCTCACGGTGAGCAGCGAGGCGCAGGCAGTCGTTCGTCGCAGAGCGGCTAAGGAGGTGGGGTTCGGGAGGCGCAAGTGCAATGCCTGGTAAAAACCCTAACCCTAAAAACCTCGCTCGATACAATGTTATGAATAGCACTTGTATTGAACATAAGGCCAATGAGCCAATATATATACATGTACATGAGGTTATAGAAGGAAAGCCTATATAAGGCAATATCTCTACAAGGTAACTAGCAATCTCTTATATAAGGTAACAAGGATCTTTGTCTAACACTTTTGACTTATACCAAATATCTTCTAACGTGATTTTGTTTATATCATGCTATGGGTTTTGGTTAATTATTCTAGCAGCTAGTTCAATGTCATTTCCACACAACTATATAATGTAATCTTGCATTTTTAGCATCACTAATTCATGAAGAAATTTGAAATTTATGCAGGAGTTTTTGTGCAAATGAACTGGCAGGGCAGGTAACTCCCTCCTGATCAATTGTTTATGATCTGATTTTTAGTTGATCCACGATTCCTTGAATTCCTTGTATTGTGTCAAAATTGTAACATATTCCTGATCTGTGCAGAAGCTTGCAGGGTGCCCCTGAGCTTGCGTTAGTGGTCTTTCATACCCATGGACCTTACAGTGGTGCGCTTTGATATTCTCCATGCTCCTATCATTTAATGTACAATTTTACGATTCATCACCATTAATTCATATTTAATTATGTATCAATAGGTAATTTATGAAAATGTGCTCCTGTCTAATGCAGCTTTTGTTGTGCAACGAAGTGGATGGACAAAAGATATGGATGCTTTTCTTTCATGGTTATCAGGAATATCATTTAGTGGTGGAGGATTCAGTGAAGCTGCTATTTCCGAAGGTCTTGCTGAAGCACTGATGGTATTGACATGTTAACATTCTTTACTATTTCACTGCAAATAATAATATGCTCTTGTGTGGATGTATCATTTTTGTCCAAAAAGTTTGTTTTAAAATCTCAATAGTGTAGATAATTACCTACTTGAATTATGTAGTTATGACGAAAAGGTGCCTCTAGTAGTACTGCGTTATTAATTTTGCCATTTCATCTACATCTTGTTGAATTGTGTTTATTTGTCATAGGACATTTCTTGCCAATTGGTAAATCCAGTTTTATAGTAACAGAGATGTTTTAGTTTTCCAGTTGAAGCAAAAGATCTGTTTCTTTCTCTCCTTGCAGCCGAAGATATCGATGCATTTTGTGTAAAATCTTGATCCACACTTGTTTTTCCATAGTATAAGCAATTAGCTGGACCTGGACATTATTTTTAATTTCTAGTTTTCCACCATCGTAGTTTAATTATCATGTTCTCCAAAACCCAGCTTTCTAGTATTACTGTTATTGCTTTATTTTATCATTCGGAAAATGTGACTTGGTATCAAATCAAACTTGTAGGCTAAAATAAAGTGAATTAAGTTTATATTTTTGGTCTAAAATGTAAACAAGATGATCTATCTAAACACTATTAATGTACTCACTTACTTCACTAATCGGTGAAGCTAAAATTTTCACTTCACCAGATTCACGAATTTGGAGAAGTTGAATCTGCTAAACACACCCTTAGTCTCGATAATTGAGACCATTGAAGATAATGGGCAAATGATGAACAAAAAAATCCTAATAAGAACCAAAGATGATGACATTTTTTAAAAAAATCGGTCAAAGGTGTGGAACTAAACATAGCCAAGCCGAGTGACTTCAAATCCGAGCCAGTAAAACCGAGCCTAGTTGGATCTTATTGAAAAAACCAACCAAATTCGATTCAATTGAATCCGACGGAGGAGGATTTGGAGGCGCAGTGTGATTGAGGCAATCGCTAGATGTGGTCACAGCAGAAGGAGGCGACATGTTGCATGCCGCCTAGAGCCTCCCCAGCGCCCTTCCACATAGTGGCGACCAAGCAGCGTTCGACGCCGACGCGAGGAAGGCCGACAGAGAACTTGGGGAGGTCGGCAACGCCAATGACGACTCGAGCAAAGAGGCAGCACTTGGCTTGGAGGAAGGCATGGACGCAAGCCTTGGGCGAGGGAGCTCGTAGAACTCCGCCTCGAGCAGTAAGGATAGGCACCTTCGGCGGCCTGGGAGGGCGTGGAGGAGCGGCTACGTCGACGCGGAGGAGGCCGACGGGGAGCTCGGGGAGGCTAGCGACACCTACGGTGAACGAGCAGAGGTGCGGAACGGTCGTTCGTGCAGACGGCTAAAGGAGGGGTGGGGTTCGGGAGGGCGCAAGTGCAATGCCGGTAAAAAACCCTAACCCTAAAAACCTCGCTCTGATACAATGTTATGAATAGCACTTGTATTGAACATGAGGCCAATGAGCCAATATATATACATGTACATGAGGTTATAGAAGGAAAGCCTATATAAGGCAATATCTCTACAAGGTAACTAGCAATCTCTTATATAAGGTAACAAGGATACTGTCTAACACTTTTGACTTATACCAAATATCTTCTAACGTGATTTTGTTTATATCATGCTATGGGTTTTGGTTAATTATTCTAGCAGCTAGTTCAATGTCATTTCCACACAACTATATAATGTAATCTTGCATTTTTAGCATCACTAATTCATGAAGAAATTTGAAATTTATGCAGGAGTTTTTGTGCAAATGAACTGGCAGGGCAGGTAACTCCCTCCTGATCAATTGTTTATGATCTGATTTTTAGTTGATCCACGATTCCTTGAATTCCTTGTATTGTGTCAAAATTGTAACATATTCCTGATCTGTGCAGAAGCTTGCAGGGGTGCCCCCTGAGCTTGCGTTAGTGGTCTTTCATACCCATGGACCTTACAGTGGTACGCTTTGATATTCTCCATGCTCCTATCATTTAATGTACAATTTTACGATTCATCACCATTAATTCATATTTAATTATGTATCAATAGGTAATTTATGAAAATGTGCTCCTGTCTAATGCAGCTTTTGTTGTGCAACGAAGTGGATGGACAAAAGATATGGATGCTTTTCTTTCATGGTTATCAGGAATATCATTTAGTGGTGGAGGATTCAGTGAAGCTGCTATTTCCGAAGGTCTTGCTGAAGCACTGATGGTATTGACATGTTAACATTCTTTACTATTTCACTGCAAATAATAATATGCTCTTGTGTGGATGTATCATTTTTGTCCAAAAGTTTGTTTTAAAATCTCAATAGTGTAGATAATTACCTACTTGAATTATGTAGTTATGACAAAAGGTGCCTCTAGTAGTACTGCGTTATTAATTTTGCCATTTCATCTACATCTTGTTGAATTGTGTTTATTTGTCATAGGACATTTCTTGCCAATTGGTAAATCCAGTTTTATAGTAACAGAGATGTTTTAGTTTTCCAGTTGAAGCAAAAGATCTGTTTCTTTCTCTCCTTGCAGCCGAAGATATCGATGCATTTTGTGTAAAATCAAAAATGGTCAAAGGTGTGGAACTAAACATAGCCAAGCCGAGCTGACTTCAAATCCGAGCCGCGGTAAAAACTGAGCCTAGTTGGATCTTATTGAAAAAAACCAACCAAATTCGATTCAATTGAATCCGATCGGAGGAGGATTTGGAGGCAGCGTTGTGGATTGAGGCAATCGCTAGATGTGGTCACGGCAGAAGGGAGGCGACATGTTGCATGCCAGCTAGAGCCTCCCCCCAGGCGTCCCTTCCACATAGTGGCGACCAAGCAGCAGTGCCCGACGTCGACGCGAGGAAGGCCGACAGAGGAACTTGGGGAGGCTGGCAACGCCAATGACGACCTGAGCAAAGAGGCAGACGGCTTGGCTTGGAGTGAAGGCCAGTGACGCAAGCCTTGGGCGGAGTGGAGCTCGGGTAGAACTCCAGTCTCGAGCAGGCAAGGATAGGCACCTTCGGCGGCCTGGGAGGGCGTGGAGGAGCGGCTACGTCGACGCGGAGGAGGCCGACGGGGAGCTCGGGGAGGCTAGCGACACCTACGGTGAACGAAAGCAGAGGCGCGGGCAGTCGTTCGCTCAGGCAGACGGCTAAAGGAGGCGGGTTCGGAGGCGCAAGTGCAATGCCGGTAAAAAACCCTAACCCTAAAAACCTCGCTCTGATACAATGTTATGAATAGCACTTGTATTGAACATGAGGCCAATGAGCCAATATATATACATGTACATGAGGTTATAGAAGGAAAGCCTATATAAGGCAATATCTCTACAAGGTAACTAGCAATCTCTTATATAAGGTAACAAGGATACTGTCTAACACTTTTGACTTATACCAAATATCTTCTAACGTGATTTTGTTTATATCATGCTATGGGTTTTGGTTAATTATTCTAGCAGCTAGTTCAATGTCATTTCCACACAACTATATAATGTAATCTTGCATTTTTAGCATCACTAATTCATGAAGAAATTTGAAATTTATGCAGGAGTTTTTGTGCAAATGAACTGGCAGGGCAGGTAACTCCCTCCTGATCAATTGTTTATGATCTGATTTTTAGTTGATCCACGATTCCTTGAATTCCTTGTATTGTGTCAAAATTGTAACATATTCCTGATCTGTGCAGAAGCTTGCAGGGGTGCCCCCTGAGCTTGCGTTAGTGGTCTTTCATACCCATGGACCTTACAGTGGTACGCTTTGATATTCTCCATGCTCCTATCATTTAATGTACAATTTTACGATTCATCACCATTAATTCATATTTAATTATGTATCAATAGGTAATTTATGAAAATGTGCTCCTGTCTAATGCAGCTTTTGTTGTGCAACGAAGTGGATGGACAAAAGATATGGATGCTTTTCTTTCATGGTTATCAGGAATATCATTTAGTGGTGGAGGATTCAGTGAAGCTGCTATTTCCGAAGGTCTTGCTGAAGCACTGATGGTATTGACATGTTAACATTCTTTACTATTTCACTGCAAATAATAATATGCTCTTGTGTGGATGTATCATTTTTGTCCAAAAAGTTTGTTTTAAAATCTCAATAGTGTAGATAATTACCTACTTGAATTATGTAGTTATGACGAAAAGGTGCCTCTAGTAGTACTGCGTTATTAATTTTGCCATTTCATCTACATCTTGTTGAATTGTGTTTATTTGTCATAGGACATTTCTTGCCAATTGGTAAATCCAGTTTTATAGTAACAGAGATGTTTTAGTTTTCCAGTTGAAGCAAAAGATCTGTTTCTTTCTCTCCTTGCAGCCGAAGATATCGATGCATTTTGTGTAAAATCTTGATCCACACTTGTTTTTCCATAGTATAAGCAATTAGCTGGACCTGGACATTATTTTTAATTTCTAGTTTTCCACCATCGTAGTTTAATTATCATGTTCTCCAAAACCCAGCTTTCTAGTATTACTGTTATTGCTTTATTTTATCATTCGGAAAATGTGACTTGGTATCGTTTTATTGCTGGTATTTCCAATATTGGTCAGAATATCTTCTTACATGTTTTTTGGCACAAGCTACACTATGATTCGAGTGAGAAGATCCTAAAGAGTCTTGTTCTAAGCTATGGTTAGCCTTGACCTTAATCAATAGAGTGTGGAGCAGTAATTAGCATTTCGTTAGGTTAAATTTGATAGGAAACTGGACCATTATTGGATGTGAGAATGGAGTGAAATTGGTATGATCAGAGGTTTAATTCCTATCTATGTACCTATGTTAGTATGTTACAACTTCCTTGGAGCAGCATTCTTCATTTCCCACAAATTGATGGCATATATCTAAAAATGCTTTAAACCTTCGTTGGTGACACATGATTGGTCTTTTGAGAATATTATATTACGATCACTTTGTTATTAACCTTTGTTGATTGTTGACAACGTATTTATTGTCATGTTTATTTTCCTTTTATGCAACTAGATACTCCAGGGCAGTCCTGGTAACACCCAGAACCATCAAAACCATGAAGTACAAAAGCATTGCATACTTATTGCTGCAAGTAATCCTTACCCACTGCCCACACCTGTCTACTGTCCTCCTGTTCAAACTAGTGATCACAAAGAGAACAATGAAGCAGCAAAAGAATCTTGCCTCGCTGATGCTGAGACTGTCGCAAAATCATTTGCTCAGGTGCTATATAAATACTTCTATCTTGCATATAATTGATACTTCTTGTGTCTGAGTGAAGTAATTAGCAGTACTTGGTTGGATCTAATTTATATATCTATGTAGTGCTCTGTGTCATTGTCGGTGGTGTCCCCTAAACAGCTTCCAGCACTGAAGGCAATATACAATGCGGTAATTTCATTATTTTTGTTGTCAAATTCTTAAATAAATTTTTTGGAAGCCATAAATCTTCTGCTATTCCCTTTCTCTGGTACTTTAGTTGTTTAACCATTCCATTGATGGTATTATAGTTGCGGCTTGATTTTGATCCATTTAAAAATAAATGAGCTTGATTTTGATTTTTGGAGTAAATTAAAATGAGCTTGCATAGTTGCGCGGAGCAATCTGTACTAGCTCGCCCAATTGCTTGGGCCACACCACGATTTTTCCAAAAAGAACATATGTTCTTGTATATGTTATTAAGTTGTCGACTAGTCGTCCAGTCGGTTAGTGGAGCTCGACTGGAGCCATCAACTCGACTAGTTTAGCAAGTCGAGCGACTTGCTGTCGACTAGTCGACTTGGATCGAGTAGTCATCGACTTGGAGAGACAAGTTGGGCGACTTGTGGGCGAGTGCGGGAGAGGGCGCGCGACTTGGCTCGCTTTTTTTGTGACTTGGTGCGTGATTTGAGTTGGCCTACCGTCAAGTTGAAAACCAAAGAGGATAAAGGGTCTTGGCACTCAAACCCTAGCAACTAGCAAGCAGCAGCCACTGGTTCTTGCCTCCACCCTGTTGGTTCCCTCCCTTCTCTCCGCTTTGCTGCCCTGTTTTGCTGAATGTTGATCTGCTCTATTTTGCTCTAATGCTCTCAACTTCTCGTAGATCTAGTAGTAGTAGCATTGGCCAGCAAGTAGTAATGTACTAAATACTAATGTAGTACTACTAGACTAGTAGCAGCAAGTACTACTAGTAGTATAGTAGCAGCAAGTAATAGTAGTAGAGTATCAGTGGTAGTAGTAGCAGAGTAGCAAATGTGGTTGTTGCAGCTGCTCCATTCTGTTGTAGTAGAAGATGAGGTAACATGCTCTAAATTTATTCTAGTCTTGTTTATTTCTTGCTTTGTTTAATTTGCTATCGTCCAAGGGTGGTTTGCTGGCAAGTCGACAAGTAGTCGACTAGTCGGCAAGTCGGTCCCTTGGCGACTTGACTCGACTTACCGACTGAATAACCTTGGTTCTTGTAAATATGTTTGGTCCTAAATCTCTATTTTCTAGTCATAATTTGCAAAACAAAATTTTTGAAATTTCAAGTGGTACCACAAAACCTTGGATGTAGATGAGTGTAAACTACACTCACCCACTTCAAATGCATTAAATTAGTTAGCATACTGTCGGAAATTTCAAGCTAATGGCTTTCGATGGTCTTCAAATTTCCCCACTTACCTATCGTGACAGGCATTGTTAACTTACATGATTTGAAGCTGACCTTATGCAAAACCTTGAACTGTTTGTTGTGATGAATGAGCACTGTATACTGGTCATATTTATTGCAGGGAAAGAGGAATCCTCGAGCTGCTGATCCATCAGTGGATCATGCAAAACATTCACATTTCCTTATTTTGCTGTCTGAGAATTTCATAGAGGCTCGAACCGCTCTAAGCCGCCCTGGGAACTTGGTCCCAAATCAAAGCATTGCGAAAATGGATGCAACTGCAGTTTCTGTGTCAGGGCCAACTTCGAATATCAATCCCACAGGTTGAACAAATGTTAATTTTAAACTTAGTTTTGCTTTGAGAATTTTGCCCTTGATTCTGTGCCCCCTTAGGACGAAAGCTTGTACTGTTATTATGATGTCTGTGCATGGGAGGGAATAGGGATATAGGTCAAGCTTTGTAAAATAGGTATAGGTGTTTGCTCCTAGCTTAATGTGAACTTGATTCAACAAATCCTAGCTGCAATTTGATTAAACAAAAAAAGAATGTTAGACTAAAGTAAAATTCACCTGTCATTGCCCTTTGGGTTGGCATACTCAGAACATAGATAAACAGTTCTTGCTGTATATGTTGGGATGGCTAGCTATTTAATAGCAGGCAGGAATCTTGAAATACCTTCATGGGATGCTTTGCATAAAACCAACCTATACTTTTGAAAGATTCAGCAGGAAAAAAAGTGTTTGAGCCCTCCTATACTGTGAATTTCAAAACACATGTGCATCTGAAGAGTTAACGCACGAAATATTCGAAGTTTCAAACTACATATGGCTGTGATGTAATTTGCTAGTTGTATACTGAAATATTCTACTTTCTTAAGTGCTTTGAGTCAGAGATGAATAAAAATGGATGTAGTAAATGTAGAAGTTGAATGCTTATGTTTCCTAACAGCTTGTACCACTGGGTTCATATTTGTTTCTCTATCTGTTTGAATAAATGTTTTGTTACTTACTATAGTGAGTTATTGTAAATAAATGGTGTCTTAACTGTCATCATTGGCTAGATGTCATCAGCTAAGGGTTCGAGTTGTTGGGATTTGAGAGATGTTGGTCAGTTACTATAATAAGTTAGCCATGTCTGAATTGCATCTGGATAACTAATGTATGCATACATTATCTTATGATATGAGAAGTAATCATGCTAGATTTATAGTGCTTCTATTCTACATTGCTATGCATCATACTTGTAATTCATATTTGCATATCTATTTAATTAAGGTGGATCAATATTAAGCCCTGATCAACATTAAGAATGCATTCTGGTATTGTTTAGATGATCCAGTTATGTTAATTATGGACTTACCTAATATCGCATTGTGTTTTTGGCTTGTGCTCATAACCGTGTCATTATTGTCCTACCTACTAATGATGACTAATAGTTCTAATATTTCCAGTGAATGGACCGATGATGATCCGGGGTGTTGGAAGTATTCCCACTACAAATATTAAAGTGGTAGGCTACAAAGAACATACTATTGTTGGGCTATTTTTTTCATTGTAACAGTACCTTAACGGTTTGCATTTTCAGGAGCCAACAACCATACCACCCATGGTTTCAGCTCCTGCTTTCTCGCATATAACACCTATTTCAAGTGTTGCTTCCCAAGCAGTATCAGCACTGCAAAGTTCGTCACCATCTATTATTTCACAAGAAACAAATGTTGCAAATGACAGTGTGCAAGAACATAAGCCTTTAGTAAATCCTATCCAAGAACATAAGCCTTTAGTAAATCCTATCCAACAACCTATTCGGCCTGGTGGTCCAGCAAATGTCAGCATCCTTAACAATCTGTCACAGCATCGGCAAATGATGAACTCAACTTCTTTAGCAGGAGCTACCTCGATGGGACTATCTAACATGGGGGCAACACCTATACAAGTGCACATGTCAAACATGATATCCACTGGCATGACATCTGGCCCCTCTGTCATCTCTTCTATGTCTGGAATGGGACAGTCGATTGGTACTCAACAAATGGTACAAAGCACAGCTCTTGGTTCTTTTGGATCAAACATTTCTACTGTATCTGGCAATTCAAATATTGCTGTATCATCTTCTTTGGCTGACATCCAAAGTAACATGGGTATGGGTCAATCAGTGCCTCCTGTGGCACAAGGTCTAATGGCTGGTTCACAATTGGGACAAGGTGACCAAAACATGATAAATGGCCTTGGGGCTACAGCTATATCTTCTGCACCTGCGATGATGCCAACACCAGGGATGGCCCAACAAGTAGGAGTAAATTCTCTTGGTGTGTCCAACAATTCTGCTATGAATATGCCTACAGGGCAGCATCCTAATGCCCAGCAGCAGCAGCAGCAATCCAAGTATATCAAAATTTGGGAGGTAAAGATTTCAGCTTGTGTCTAGCATTTTAGTCATTGTTCTAGCATTTTAGTCATTGTCCCTACACCCTACCCTAGTAGCTTTGCAGTAGGTTGCTTAATTAAATGTTCTAAATAGTGGTAAGTGGTTAGCGAGTGGCCACCCCCACCTTGTAGCACTATTGCAGTATGCAGCCTTGATAGCTGTCTTGAAATTAGTTTAGCAATTTAAAAATAAGTATTTGTACGCACAATATGAATTATAAAGAAAAGCACTATCTAAACAATTCAGATCCATATATCATATATTGTTTCATATGAGGGCATATTTTACAGTGCACCAAGGACCGTTATGATTGGAGTAGAGGGATGACAGTCTTATTGCCTCCTAGGGGTTAAATCACCTGTTATTAGCACCTTACATAGCTGTTATTTGCTGATAAGGAAAACAATGACCTGACTTTTGATTGCATACTAAAATAGTATATTTGAGTTGTACTGAGCAAAATGTTTTGTGATCTTTGGACTTTGGACAACTCTCTAATCACTAAGCATTTTGAACTCAAATTTCACAAAAGTTCAAATTCTGCCGATAAAGCTGAGTTTGAAATTATTTTTTATATTCAAAGTAGAAAGTAAGTATTTTTTTTTTCAATTGAGTATGGAGATTTACATGGGGTGTGGATTTTTCACCATGTGGGATGCGTGATTCGCCATGTACTGATGTACCTCCAAATTTCACAATCATATGGGGCATAGTTTGGGACAAACAAAATGTGAAGGTTCAGGACAGATAGTTTGGACCCACTTGACTTTTTTTGTTATGTCCCAATATCATGTTTGTCCCTGCAAAGTGCCCCATATCCATGTAATTTTTGCAGTGTTTGGGACCTTCCTATTTCCTAATGTCCAAATCGGGATGGTGGTGGTCACTCTTAAGAGTATAGATGCTTTTCCTGGTATACATGTCAGAATTTTAAATACCAAATCTTAAAGCGTCTTACATGTAAAATTGTAATATTCATTGAAGAGAACTAGTTAGTAATCTTGTAAAATACACCATCTTAGGGATGTACTGTTATACATGGATTTGTGGCTTGCTGGCATCAATTCTTGAGAAATATTATCTTAGTCATTTAAGATGTTCCTTTTTCGGATATGAAATGACAGGTTATAGAAGGTTAGCCTTTCTTTTTGCTAAGACTATCCTTCCTTGACCTTCCGGCACTGGGCAGGCATCAGCCCCTTGTATGCTATAAGAGCTCATATACTAACACGTGTTTATCTAAACTATACGCTTCATGATAATTATTACCTGTGTTAGCACCATGGTGGGTTGTAGTATATGTTGGTAACTTTGATTTATCTTGCTTCTGTTGTCTGGTGTATTTGCCGTAGAGGTACAATAAATAACGTTCTTCTATTTGTATTTCAGGGAACTTTGTCTGGGCAGAGGCAACGACAACCTGTATTTATTTGTAAACTTGAAGTAAGTCTTTATTTGTATCATTGAACTCTCACTCTATTTGTGACAAATTTATCGCTCTCTGTTGGTCTGTAAGCCATCTGAAAGGAAAGTGGATTTTTTTTAATGGAAAAGCCAGTTCCCATTGCCCTTCATCCAAGCAGGATCATATATTTTTTCACCCATTTTTTGTTCAGGCTGCCCACTGATTACATGCAATGGTTGATTAGTGTGTATGCAATTTTACCATTCATTTTTGACAAAAATAGCTCTGTAGAATGTTCAATATTCTTGAGCCCATTGAAACTCAATGCTTGTGAAGAAGACAAGATTGGAATTGAATCCACGAATTCGTATCGTATCTACAATTTATACAATCATGGTTGTTCAAGCCCAAAATTCAAGCTCCCCAATCATGGGACAGAAACCTAACTTTGTTCTGCTATGGCTCATTGTTTTCACTGTTTCAGTGTCCACCTTAAAACCTATAACATATGTTTAGACATCTGGATTGAAGTTTGGTTCAATTGTACTTACTTTTGTTCTGTAAATTTGCTATACTTCGGCCCTGTTTGGTAGAGCTTCAGATCTCAGCTCCACCTCAGATCTGAAACTTGTAAGCTAAAATAAAGTGAATTAACTTTATATTTTTAGTCTAAAATATAAACAAGATGATCCATCTAAACACTTTTAATATACCCACAGCTCCAGCTCTACGGATCTGGTGGAGCTGGAGCTCTACCAAACATAGCATTCAAGCTGTTTATACTAGGGAGTGTAGTTGTCACGACGGTCTAGTTAGGCGCGGCGAGCCCAGAACGCTTGGTCACCTAGGCACCCGTCTAGGTGATGATTAGATGATAAAAATAATAAGTAATATCTCATGACATGGAATTAAGTCGAATATGAAGCAAAAATAGTGTAATCTTCAATGCATATATGTTCTATCCACGAGAGTATGAAGATGTAGAAATATGTAATCTTCAATGCTTACCTCATCAAGAAGAAATCGACACACATCTCCTGATCTGGCAGAAGTTGCAGCAACATCAATGCAAAGCAGAATCTGGCAACGTAAGATAAGGAAACAACAAACAATTTTAAGTTTGATACAAACTTATAAAGTCACAATATTTTCTATAACATTGATAACCATTCTAATGTTTTGCAGAATGCAAAAAAATTTGGTGGAGGTGCAGAAATATACCTCATCTCTACTAAATCTAATTAGGAGTTGGTGGTGGTACATCTGTTCCTCACCCTCATCCTGATACATGTGCGCACCAGCGTGGTTTAGTGGGAAGTGGGCAGTGGATAGATTGGATTGGATCATCCCGTCATGGGAGGTAAATGAATATGGATGACTCATTTATTGCTCTCTTTTCTTCTATTGATCTGGCATTCGAATCGGCGGCGATTGCTCCTAGTGCTTTCCTGATTAGATTGATTAATTCTCTTTCGAAGGAAGCAGAGCTACGATTCATGGAGTTGGGTCTCTTCTCGCCTCTTTCCCTTTTATTGCCTTCCTTATTCGACGATTTCTTAATTTAGATTCCATAGATATCTCCTCGGTTGCTGAATCTATATAACCATACCGCTTCTTGTCTCTCCTACAGATGTGTTGAACTTATCCGTTGAGCGAAGGTAATGAGCGATCTTCCTGATCTCATCGATGTGGCACGGGGGCAGGTCGCCGGTGGTGGGTGGCGAGATAGGCTAGATTCCATAGATATCTCATCGGTTGTTGAATCTATATAATCCCACTGTTTCTTGCCTCTCCTGTAGATGTGTTGAGCTTATCCGTTGAGCGGATGTAATCAATGACTTACCTGATCTCGTCAATGCGGCGTAGAGGCAGGTCGTCGGTGGTGGGCGGCGAGATAGGTTGGTGGCGCTACTGGAGCTCGCCGCGGTGGATGATGTCAATAGGTTGAGGGAGACGCTTGCGAGGGGAAGCGAGGAGCCGGTGGAGCTGGTTGATGGGGTGGGGCTATGGCATGGCTGGAACAAGACGTACGAGCCACGTACGTTGCTGATGGTGGCAGCTACATACGGATGACACCTACCTCTTCAATGCCTTTGCGCCATGGGGCAACAGGTGATGGCTCTTTCGGTCGATCGATCGATCTTGAATTATGGCATTACAAATTTACAATCTCAAGTGCTGTGATATTATTATTTAAATTAAAGATAATTTTAAGCTCGAGTTTGTAAATAGGTGCTTGGAATTTGTATGCTTCGATGAATTGATTTAAACATTTAACCATTACACATTCAGAGTGAACATTATTATTCAATAAGGTTAGTGCTCTTTTTTTTACTGCAAATTGAGTTGCCGTTACATCTCACGAGCACATAGCTAGTATGAAAATAAATTAGAGATAAGCAGGCAAATAAGTGTCGGCGTTTCGAGAACCGGCAAGTAAATTTGTAGGTCTAGAGGGGCCACGCGCTCCCGTTCCTTGAATGGTTGGACCAAAAGAAAGGGGATCCAAGATATATACTGGTTCGGGCTGAACGTCCCTACTCCAGTCCGTGGGGTGGTTAGATATTATTGCTGATTCTGGTGAGTTCGCCGGATTACAAGCGGGCCGAGTGAGCTCGCTCTGGGCGCCTGTGTGTGGGTCGGCTAGGATGGCTACAAATGCGAGGAACTCGGACCTATGGGTGCGTTCGAGCTCTCGCGGGGCTATCGGCTGCTTTCTGCGGAGCGAAGCCAGTGCTAATGTGTTTTTTCGATCGCTTCGCCCGGAGGGCCAAGCTTCCCCTTATATAGCCCGGGGAAGCGAGTTACACGGGAGCATGTGAAGAAAAAGTGAGAGGGGGCTCCCTACGCCTAGGCGTCTGGCCTTCCGCCTCGTTGTCTGGTCGCTGGACGTGACCTCTGACGGGTTGGTGGAGGCGCAGCGCGGTGGAACGGTCCATCCTTCCGGGAAATGGCGACCGCCTCTCAGGCCGCAATCAGTGCCGATGTAGGAAGCGCCACCTTCGAAATTGCCTCGAAGGCGCAGCCTCCTCGTTTGCTTTCTATCATGCCGAGCCTTTCGATCGCCGGCGAGGTGACCCCAAGAGGCTATTTTCTGGTGATGTGACGTCTGCTTTTTGGCGAAGGCTCCCCGGACTCGCCGGGGGTTTTTTGGTCGGTCCGACCCGCTGGTCGGACTACCCTTGGGCTACCATCGCCGTAGTTTGTGGGGCGTCCGACCCTTAGCGCGGGTTGGGTTGCTTTCTGAGGTCGGCTTGGTCGGGATTTAGGCGTCCTTCCGGGGGCCGGTCGGTCGGCCTCCCAGTCTCTCTGAGTGATGTTCGGGGGGCACCCGACTCGTAGCGTTGGTCGGACTGCCCTCCGGGGCTGGTTTGGTCGGAAGCCATGGGCCTCTGAACGGGGCTTCTTCTCGAGGCCTTGGCGCGGAGGTGGCCCGCATATGGTGCGGAGGCGGCCCACATACTTTTCCTGGGCCGCTAGGGATACCTGTGCCATGGATATCCGTCAATAAGTAGTCCAAATAGAAAGTCATAGATAGTTCCAAATAGAACAACAAAAGATACAACTAGTTCCAAATAGCACAAAAAAGTAGTATCAAAGTTCAAAAATCATAACAAAAGTAAAAGGCCACATCACAACTAGTAAAATAGTAACAATTTCACTTATCATGCAACTCCAAATTGTGCCTCTCAATATTTTCTTCACCGCTCTCTTGAGAAGAAATTTATGGTGCCTGATCGAAGTCATCTTGAACATCCTCGTCATCACACACAACATCCTCTTCTTCGTTGGAGCCTAGCTCATGAGTGGTAGATGTAGCAACTCCACGCCTAGCATAAGCTTGAACTTCATCTCCACAAGCTCTCCTAGGAAGGTTGCGACCCCGAAGAGAGGATGATGCACCTTTATCAACATGATCCCATAAAAGATCATCCTCACCGGCATGCACTTGTTCGGTGTCTTTATTGGTCCATTCATTCTCCGATTGAAATGTGTCTAGGATCAAAGGATTAGAACCACTTTCTTCATGAAGCCTTTAAAACCTATATGTGATCTTTGTGTTGTATTGAATGTAGACCAAGTCATTCAACCTCTTGTACTCCAACCTTTTTTTTTTTGGTATGAATCTAAAGTAAGAAGAATGGTAAAGTTGCCTATAGGTTTGAAATACTTACAAACTCAAATGTACTCCAATTGCACTCACAATCAAAGGAGGAACAATAAAGACCAACAATCTGCTTTGCAATCTTTTGGAGAGACAAAGCATGGCCAGCATATGCTTTCCACCAATCAACTAGGCTAAATATGAAGCCCCCGTTTGGTGTCTTTCTTTCACAGCTTCTTCCGGAGTCTAAAGTATTTGGGGAACTGTTTTAGCGCTCTTTGTTGGTGGCTTGAAAAGGCTGCGAAAGCCTTTCTTTTAGCAGCTGTCCCGGAGCTTGGAATTGAAGCGGCTCCGGAACTTGCTGTTGGAGAAGGACTTGGACGGGAGCACCTGGATGAAGGTACCTCAACTAAATCGCCATTGCCACTAGTCCCAGCATCATCTTCCTCATCATGTAAAATAATCTGTGTCTTTCTTGAAGTCTTTCTCATCCACTCTTGCATGTCCCTCATGATGGCAGTTGTCGTTTTAGGGCACTTCTGCACATCCCCATAGCCCACTATGAGATGCTGCTTCAACCTCTTGATCCCCGAGTGCAGTGCTTGCCACAAAGAGTACATTCTACCAGATCTTTGTCCTTTGTCGGCCAAAACCCATATTTCCATCCCTGATGACGAAGTCTTGATGCTAATCTACTAACAACATACAAAGGTCACATCACCATCAAGCCATCAGTAGCATTAGGCATCAGCAGTTCAACACCGCAGCAGCATTAGTGCATCACCATCAGCAGCATCATCATCAGTCAGCACAACAGAGGAGGTGGCATCATTAGCAGTAGCCGAGGAGGCTACAGATGGGGCAGTGGCGGCATCGGTGGTGGCTGCTGCAGCTCTCGTCGTGAGGGGGATCGGGGGGGGGCGGAAGGGACCTAGAAGGAGTAGAGGGGGATCTCACCGAAGGTTCGGAGCTAGACGCGTTGAGGCGGTCTGGTGGTGCATTCGTTCCGGCGGAGGCGCGGAGGAGCTCCCTTCTCTCCTCTCCTCTATAGTCTTCTTGTGGTAGGGTTACCTCGTTCTGTTTGTGTTTGTGCGGCCGCCTTAGCCCCCAGGGACCCTTATCGCTTGTACTCACCATGCAGCGCCCACCCAAATCTTGCCGTCATGATGCCCAGTCGCCCACCACCTTGATTGGATGCCTAAGTGGGCGCCTAACTCCTCCTAGTCGAGGCAACCGGTCCAGGTGTCCCCCATTGGCCGCCAAGACGCTTAGGCGACACCGTGACAAGTATGCTAGGGAGCATCTAGTTTGAGGTTACCCTCAATCTAAAAAATTTAAGGACACCCTTCTAGGATGCCATGTGTCAACCTCTCCATCCACATCCATCCTTCCCCCTTCCCCCATCCCTCGTCCTCTCTTACACAAAAAATTCAAATAAAATCTATAACTATGAAAGTTTTAAATAGTAAGTTTCAACTCGAAAAAAATTTCAACTAGGTAAAATTTTAACTCGAAAAATTTTTAATTGGGAAAATTTCAACTCTAGAAATTTCAAATGGTGAAATTTCAACTTTGAAATTTCAAATTGGCAAATTTCAATTCAACAATTTCAAATCGAGAAATTTTAACTCAGAAAATTTCAAATCGGGAAAAATTCAAATATAGGAAATTTCAATTGTGAGAATTTCAAAATTAGCAACAGGAGGCGCGGTCGTGTTGCTCGTGCGTTGTTCCCCTATGCATTAGGCGCTAGACAGGTGGCAGACCGGTGCCTACCACCTAATCGACGATTAGGTGGGCTAGGCGGGAGGGTGTAGCCTAGCACATAGGCGTTGCCTAGGAGGGTAAGGCAGTCACCTAGAGGAATAGTGGGCTCACGGTGATGTGCAGCTCCAGCGCCTGTGGACTTACTGCCTTGTTGCGGCTTCGGCTTGTGCAGAGCTCCTCAAATTCGATGCCCCAGCGGCACACTTCGGTGGCAAACGGCTCGGCAATGTGCAGCATTGGGAAGGCAGCACAAATGGAGCTGCAAGCTTGAGCTCAAGCTAGGGGAGAGACTTGTGGGTTCTTGTGGCCATGACACACTCCTGCTGCGTGCATGAGCTCTCGATGGCGGCACACGGGCTCCGCCAAGCTCTCAAACGGTGGTGCTCAGTGGGCGCTAGAGCACGGATGGTGAACGACACCATGGCTGGAGGAGGTAGGAGGGGGCAAAAAAAATGCAAATTCCCCAAAATCTCATGGAGGAGATGAAAAAATCGAGTTCGGACACTCATGATTGGTGCTGTACCTTCCCTTCATCTCCTTCCCAAACAAATGAACCAAAGGATTCTTAGCAAGATCGACCTCATGTGACATAGATTCGCCTCCATCTTCGCCTTGAATCATCCGCCTCTCTCTCTCTCTCGGTGCAACAAAGAACGTATTGGGATATGAGAGGAGTGTGAAAGGTAAGAGGGAAAGGAGAGACAACATTTTGAAAATAATGAAAAAACGTATGGTCCCATTATCGAGACTAATCAGGACTTCTTGCACATCTTGTGAGCGACATGTGGCGCAATAGAGCATTTCACCTGCCTGATGAGTGTTGTGCAACGAGTGTGTCCGAGCCGAAGTGTTGCTGTGGGTACCTGAAAATTAGCAATTCTGTTTATACTATTACCAAATTTATTTCAGCAAAACATATCAAAATTGTAGTATTTCTCACCTTACCATATGCTTCGCAGGGTTACAGGAGTGGAACAGCATCTAACACGTAAGTGTTGAAATTGTCGCAATAGTTCTAGGCTCCTTTGGATTTTCACATATGAAAAATATAATGCTAGTATGTTTTGTAATGATTGAGATTAGCAAGTTTTGTAGTTTGTGGCTGTTGTTGTCCTTGTCTTACAAGAAATTATTTTAGTAGAAATATTGATTTTTTTTAGTGAATACCATGAATGCAATATCCATCCTGTTGGTGAAGTTGTCGTCATCATACTACCATTCTACCAGTAATACATTTGAGGTGTGCTTCTGTGCTTTCCTATAATATATTTGCACACAACTTATATCATCTATAGGGGCTCCTAAGGTTAGTTGCAAACCAACCAGTCACACTCTGTCGGTGTGTTCTATTTAGTTTTCTTTTGGGGAAGCACTAGAGCACCTGCAAAATACTGATAGCTCTTTGATATTCAAAATTTTGTCACATGCAAGAACTAGTTTTACCTTTGCTTGTTGTTGCCACTTTTAACTTTTGGAGGCAGGGGAAGTCAATGGTTCGTGTTGATGCTTGATGGAAATATATTATATTATGGGCAATGAACAGAAGGCCATCTCCTTTATTCATACTGTTGGAGTTTTCAAATATATATATTCATGAACATCGTGAATTTGCTTCAGAATAATCTTAACAAGCTAGTTAAGTGGAACCTCAAAAACAACCTTACGATCTAATAGGATACTGCCTAAAAAGAAATTTGTAGTTCTCTTGTACTTATTTTTTAGCCAACTTTGAAAGCTGGTAACATAAACTCAATAAACTGTTAAATGTGTTAATATTTTTCTCCCTAAGATAGTGTTTTCTGCTGTCTGTGAATTATACTTCCGATCTACCTAGAAAAACTGAACTTGTACTTTATGTATTCAGACTAGCAGCAGACTGGCCAGAAACAATGCAGATTGTGCGTCTCATAGCTCAGGAGCATATGAACAATAAGTCTGTCTCTCAACTAGCCCATTCTTTCCCTTGTAAAACTGTTGCACTGTTATACTATCTAATATTGTGCTGTCCGTAGTATATTTCCTGCTCATCATTTGTTGTTTGATTATTTCATTGTACAGACAGTATGTTGGCAAGGCAGACTTTCTAGTATTTCGGACACTGAATCAGCATGGGTTCCTTGGACAGCTACAAGAAAAGAAACTGGTCAGTGGCTTAGGGCATGTTTTAACCTATTGGAATATTTATGATGTGGGTTTGAACTGCGTGACATCAAGCATCATTTCATACATTTTCTTCTTTTAATGTTGAGTGGTCCTCTGTTTCAGTGTGCCGTGATTCAGTTACCATCACAAACTTTGCTGCTGTCAGTGTCTGACAAAGCTGGCCGCCTCATTGGAATGCTGTTCCCGGGGGTATGTTGGTTGCATCTAAATGAAAGATTGACCTGTAGTTCGAACTTTAAACCATTCACCAACTTTCTCCCTGTTTTCATCTGGATCAGCACAATTTTCTGTTTCTTTCCCTCCAGGATATGGTGGTATTCAAACCACAGGTCTCAACTCAGCAGCCACCGATGCAGCAGCAGCAGCAGTTACAACATCAGCATCAGCTACAGCAGCAACAGCAACAAATACAACAGCAGCAACTACAACAACAGCACATGCAGATGCAGCTGCAGGGCCTCCCGCTTCAGCAGCAGCAGCAGATGCAACAACAGCAACAGATGCAGCAGCAGCAGCAGCAGCAACAGCAACAAATGCAGCAAATGCAACAGCAACAGCAGCAGCAACCCCAACAGCTTCAGCAGCAGCAACAGATGGTGGGTGCGGGGATGGGGCAGCAATTCATGCAGGGGCATGGTCGGACGGTGCAGATGATGCAAGGAAAGATTGCGCCACAGGGGCCAGGCAGCATGCCTGGGGGAGGCTACCTATCTTGAAATGCCTTACGCAAACAAAACATCAGGTGAATAACCGAACAATCACCCCACAGGTTAATTTGTCTCCTGGAGCTACCAGTGCGTCGATGAAGACGTTACTCCCCACCTTTTTGGAGATTTGGTAGTTAACTTTCCCACTTAGTGTGGGATACAAAGCTGATAACTTTTGTCGGTAATTAGGTTTTTGTCTGGATATGGGTGGTTGTTTTGTGGTTGACATGTTCATGTACAGAGCATTGTCTTGCTTACTGCATTTTTAGTTTGTAGCCGATGTATTCATCATCTATTGGATGGATAGACAAAAGAATCGCAAATTCAGAGGATTGATGATGACTTATATATAAATGGAATGGGTTTGCTAACCATAGGTTGACTGATTCACACTTCCATCGGAGGCGGCGTCAATGTGTTGGATCTTAGGTTGGGCGGGACTAGAGTTAGGATTTACTAGGATTCCTGATGCGGATATGCATGTCTAATATTTTTGGTTTAATATCTTACTTAACTGAAAAATTATTAAGCCGTACCATTTATCAATAGGTGAATATTTTCTTTAAGCGGTCTTCATTATATTTACATGGGAAATATATACTACTTCATAGCGGGTGTTTGCTTGTCATTAGATATGAAAATTACACATGTTAATTGGAGTCAAATTGTGTCAATACGTGGAACCCAATGGGAGGTGGAGAAGAACATGAGCCATATGGAAGGACTATAAGGTAGCACAGGTCACCCCATGGGCTACTGTATGCGATTGGAGGGATACTTTATGTGGCTGCATCAAAGTAGAACACATAGACCAAGTGGGAGATAGTAAGGCCCACTCGGCCGAAGGTGTGAGCCGCATGAGTCCAAGTGGAAAGCTAGCCTATTTGGCTAAGGTATAAGGGAGGTAAGGCTCAACCCAATTCAACCAAGATAACAATATGAACCACTTTCAATTGAAAACAAATTGTTGTGATTTGTGCTGTTGTCAACGGCTTTTATGAACGAATGCCACTAGACATAATTTCTCAATATGAAAAAGCCATTCTAAGTACTATCAATCCAGAATTACAAAAATCATTGTTGGAAAAAGGGGGATTAACTAACAAAAGAAAGATAGTTGTGGTCTTAGCTTTCCCCTTTCCAAATTTCTACTCGATGTACTAGACTTTTATGAAAATCAGCTTTTTCATCTGAGCCCCAACTCGATCACGATGCTCAGTGTGTTTGTCCACCTTTGTGAGGTCTTCTTGAGTATCAGACACAGCCTCAATTTGTTTCGTCATTTTTAATTATAGCCTGAAAAGGGCGACTAAGAATGAAGTTATTGGGGTGCCGGATTTCACCTCCACAGCGGCACAGCTAGTGCGTACATTTTGGTTCCAGTCACTTCTTCTTAGTAATCGGATTGGAAGAAGCAACGGTTTTACATCACCTCTCCAGACACGGTCAACTTCCCGCTAGCCTATGAGCCACTCTTCCCGAATCCTATCAACCTTTGGACAAAAGTCCCTCCGTCAACTGCGTGGAAGGCGCATTATGTTGAGAAAATTGAGGAGCCGAGGGAGAGGGGATTAACCGGGTGGCATGTCGCCCGGGATTTTCTGACTTGACGATCGAGTCTGCTGAAGTGCCGGGACCACTTGGCCTAGGACTACTCTGGAGTCGGCGATGCAACCAGAGACAGCTCTGAGAGTAAGCAGCAATAACTTTATCTGTTGTTCTTCTACCATGACTGGTGGGTAACGAACTGACTTACTAACCAATAGTCTTGTCACATGCGAACATCTCCTCCCGACTGAGCAAGATGTTCCAAGGCTCAGAACCCGGCCCTTGCGGTGTCGAGGCATATTCTTTGGACAATCCTCGACCAGAGGTATGTATTGAATAACGAGCAATCCTACCTCATTTGTGCGTTTGTTGTTCTTAACCAAGTTTGTCTTCAGGAGGCCGCGTTCGATGATAATATCGAGCGGCTCGAGGGAGCTATCGGCTTGAACGATGAGCCAACTCCAAGCATCGGGCTCAGCTCCCACTGACGTGGTGCCATCCATGGATGACATGGCACCCATCATAGATCCCCGCGGGGTCAAAACAGCCCTAGGGTAAGAGGCGACCGAATCTCCTCAAGCGATGGGGTCGACGTCTCCAACGTTCCCTTGACCGATGAAATGGCTCCGGACTTTGGCGGTGGGACCATTCGGCCAAGTGATATTCAATCGCTTGATCAGATGCTATGAAATCGCTTCTGACATCATCCAACAGATCCTGAAGGAACAACAGACCACCTGGGTGTAGGAACGAGTTGGCCTAGAGGGGGGCGAATAGGCAACTCTTCAAATTTTTAATTCTTTGTTTATAGTTAACTATTCTACGTGAGTGAATGACATAAAATCAGAATGTAACAGAGGTAAATGCAAATAGAAATAACAGCGAAAGCAACACAATATAAAGCAAAAAAAAAAACAGAATGAGACAAGTATTTATCCCGTGGTTCAGAGCTCTTCTCCTACTCCACGTTGAAACACTTCTCACGAAGTATTGCTTCACCACAGCTAGTCGTAGTAGCTATGGTAATCACTCGGGTAGCTCTTTCACAACTCCAGTGAGGTGAGCTACAAACCCTTCACAACTAAAAGTGGCCTTCCACAAACTTCTTTGGATAGGTCGCACTTTCACCTCCTCCAAGCTGTCTAGGATCACCGAGATCCAAGAGTAATAAACTAGCACAAGTTGTCTCTTGGTTCACTCGCTAAAACACACTGCTAGACTCAAGCTTGAAACTAAACACTTAGAAGGAATGATGTTTTTGAGTTTCAGAGTGAAGCACAGACTCCTTTGTGAGAATGAGAGCTCTTTTGAATGCTAAGATGTCAAGGAGTTCATAAAGTTCTATGGTAGATGGCTCAGGTAATGCTTATATAGCCAATTTGGATGAATATAGCCGTTATACCTACCACAGTGACCGTTGCACGTGTCAGAGTGTCAAAATTGAGCTAAAGCACGTTTACAGCAGACTAAATGTTTTACCTTAGCGATACTGATCATGTGTATCACGGACCAAATTCAGATATGTACGACGGACCAAAAAATTTAGTCCGTCATACATGGGGAGATCAGCAAGTTTGGTCCATCAGAACAAAAAGAGTCTTACATGTATAGCGGACCAAAAAATTTGGTCCGTCATAGATGGGTTTTGCCGAGATCAGTAGCTATGGACCATTTTTGATACAAAAAGAGTTTAATCAAAAGATTTGAATTTGCCATGGACTAAACTTTGAATTAGCAACATTTGGTCCATCATAGATGAGGAATTCTTCGAAATGAAATATGATTTTGATCACAGACTCAAGGAATGAATATCAAGGTTTTGTCTATCAGAAAAGGTAGTTATTTTTGAATTTATGTCGGACCAAAAAGTTTGGTCCGTCATAGATAGACAACTGAGAAATTTTGGTTTGACAAAGGTATGTGTATGGCGGACCAAAAAATTTGGTCCGTCATAGATGGGCATATGAGAAGTTTAGGTTAGCTGAAAGCACATGTATGCCGGACCAAAATATTTGGTCCGTCATAGATGGGCAAAACAAGTTAGCTGAAATTCTTTAAGAAGTTTTCACTACGGACTTAGATATATAAGAATATGAGGTTTGGTCCGTCGAAAATGAATATAATTTGATCAGAATTTGACTAAAGAGTATTTTGATGTTGAACTCGACTGACTTTGGTTTGAGATAAGAACTTTGGGTAGTTTGTGACAGAATGAGAAATGAAGAACTGAATTTCAGTCCGTCACATAGTTTGGACTTGTTGTATATAGGGATTTTGATTCAAGGAGTAGAAAAACTGAATGATTTAACTCCAAGCAGTCTTGTTTGGTCTTAACCTTATGAACCAAATTACCAACTTGTGCAAAGTCCCTCTTTATAGTACAGCTAAAGTGAAAAATAATCCTAGCTATTTTGACTTGAACCAACTCCCAAGTCATAAACTAGTAATAAGGTACCTTAATCTTGTTAGTCCAGCTAGCTCCATTCCTGATTCCAGCATACATTCTTTATGGTTCCACGAATTATTAACTCGGTCATCAACACCAAAACAATTCAATAAAACATGATAAAGATTGAGGGGGCCTAGATGCTATCAATCTCCCCCTTTTTGGTGATCGATGACAACATACCTTTTTCAGTTAATAATATCTCAAATATTCTGCAAAACAAAGTTAGCTTGACAGAGTATAAACAGATATTTGTAGATGAAGGTGCTCCCCCTCAGTGAATGCATGATCTGAACTTTTAATAGTTAAGACATTTTGGACTATATTAGATCCTTAAAATTTTAATTTTTTAAAATTCTTATAAATAGCAGATATCAGATCATTATGAGTTGGAGCATCTGTCAAACTTAGCCATATACCAAAGCATAAATTTTACTGAACTAGAGCATCAGATTCAGTATCAGAGCAATGTTAAGAATGGTAAGCATAATCAGTATCAACACTTATATCATAATCAGTACCAACACTTATATTAGATGAAATCTGAGCATATGTAAGATTATAAGAATAGGTATCAGAGCACAACTACAAACTTCAGAGAATAATCTCAGAATATTATATTCAGCTTAGAGTAATAGAACAGTAATGAATAGTATCAGAGCAAAGCAAATCTTGACAGATATTAGTAGTATCAGAGCACAAGAAACTCATAGCACACATCAGTCAGATAAGAACCAAAGCAACATCAAATTTTACACATCAGACAGAAGTAATATTCTTTTTAATACAAGAGTTCATCCTACAGTCATACTAGAACCTAGGAAATTCTCCCCCTTTGGCATCAATTGCCAAAAAGGGTGCTACTTGCGCCTGGAAAAGGTTCTCTTGAGCTGACCCAGAACTGAACTTTTCCGAGGAGGAGAAACAATTCTAACATCATCATCATCATCAAATTTTTCTTGAGTTGGTTGAGTTGGCACTTGGGCCATAGCTTGATCATGCCAGCTTGGATAATCTGGGTCTCCAGATTGAAGTGACAAGCTATGAAGGTCATCTTGCATCTTGTTAAGAGATTCATTGATGTTATCTATCGACAGATTCTGATTTGTTCCAAGTTGTTGGATGCACTGTCTTAATTCTCCTTGATTGCTGTTAAGCTGATCAAAGCTGGAGAAGACATCATTTCTAAATTTTGCCTGTTCTTCATATTGCTGTCTCATTTGCTCTTGTACTTGTTCATTGTACCATTTAAGAGCATTCATTTGTTCTTCATGTCTTTGAGCAGCTATTTCTTGATCTTCCATGTATCTTGCTTGAAATCCTCTTTGGTCAGCATAGTATTGTTGTTCATAGGATTGAAACCAGGCTGCCTGTGTATCCCAGAAACTTTCTTGAGCTTGATAATTATATTGCTGTCCCTGCTCAGATTGCCTTTGATGAGGTGAAAGGGAATGTTGAAAGTCAAACAGATTTTGCCATCCAGGAAATGTATCTCTTTGATCATGATCTGGATGCACTGCGTGGGGTGGATAAACAGACTCAAAGGCTTGGGGTATTCCAGACTCTCCTGCTTCATAATCGTGGGCTCCAGGCCCAAATCCTTGATCTTATACAAATCTAGCAGCAGCTGCAAGCTCTCGAAGATGATGAATTTGTTCTTCCTCATCAAGATGTTTTGCTATTGAGTTTGACATGACTTCAGTTGCAGCATCATCTTCAAAGGCTTGTCCTTTGTCATACCATGAGCAGCCTCCAACTACCTCAGTTAGTTCTGGAGAGTGGACTGGAAAATGAGTAACAGGCCTTGGAGGGTGACCATGACTTGAAGCTTTACTCTTGTGTCCACTTTAAGCACTAGGCTCTTTTCCAGATTTAACCTTGCTAATACTTTGAGCACTAGGCTCTTTTCTATTTCCAGATTTAGCCTTGCTTATACTTTGAGCACTAGGCTCTCTGTCATCCCCAGACTTGTTTTTGCTTGCACTGTGGTGCCTTTGATGACTACTATGATAACTGTTGTCTGAAGGCATTTGTCTATGACTTGAGCTCATTGGTGCTGCAAAACTGCCAGATGAATGATAACTGCCATAATAGTGATAATCATCGCTGCCACTGCCTTGGGCTAGAGAGTAACCACTATGATTGTTGTTGTCAAATCTGTCTTCGGGTTCATCATCTGACTCTTCTTCATCTATGGATCCATATTCAAGAACCAATTCCTTACTTCGTTCATTCACTTCTTCTTGATCATGATGAACTGGTTCTTCTTCTTCTACAGGTTGATTTGCTTGTAACCCTTGAAGAAAACCAGTGACCCTCAAATTCTATCCAGTAGACTTGTGCATGTTATACTTCTTCGGGAAACACTTAAATTCCCTGTTCATATCATTTTGAGAGATAATCCCTTGAGCTAACAGAACTTGTGTAATTTGTTGGGCAAAAGGTAAGGGACTGCCCAATTTCCTATACACTACTTCTTCTATTTCACCAAAGATGTAGTCAATCAGATCTATGGGTTGTCTTGACAATATCAGATGCAACAGCCAAGCTAGGGTTGGGGTCACCCCTTCTATATATCCTGATTTTGGAAATATAGTGTGCCTTAATACAAGCAGCAGAACCTTTGCTTCTTCAGATAAGAAGGAAACTCTATTAGGATTAAAGTCAGCACTAGTGATATCCTTATAAATATGTGCAGACACTTACAGATCAGGCATATCACCAATCAATCTCCACCTCTGACAAGGATACATCTTTTCATATATTCTAGTCCTATTTACCAATGGACTTGAGGCTCCAATTGCAGACTCAAACTGTGCAGCTCTTACTTTTCTTATTTGTCCATTAATAGTGAACATGATATGATTTCTCTGTTTGTTCACTAACAAAGATGCATAGATCTCGAGGGCTCTTGAAACACTCCAAGGTATGGTCTTGTTTGACATTAAATAAGCCAATCCGGTGGTGGAGTTTACGCAGTCAAACAACTTATTTGAGCCTATTATGGAATTTACTTGTGTCCAATCCACATACTGATGGTTAGACAAAGCTGAGACTGCTTTTCTTTTTCCTTCCATTCTATTCAAATAAGCATTGTAGATGTTCTTATGAAGCAAGGACACAAAGTTTTCTCCCAGAGTGGGTCTTGATTCAGGAAACCAAGTTTTCTCACTTACTAACCTCACAGCCCTTAACTTCTTGCCACTTAGGGCAGACAAGTCTTCACTACTCAGAACATCAACTTCAGTAATCAATTCAGTGTTTTCTGATGAGGAGTCACTGTCAGGTTCATATTCACTGTCTTTAGATGATGAGTCTGATACTTTTATAATTTTATCATTTCCCCTTTTAGGATGAGATGTGACTAATTTTCTATTCTTTCTTTCAGCATTCTGAATATCTTGTATGAGAACTGGACCTTGAGGTTGTCTAGATAAACTTATGCCAAGAGATGAACTAGACACCTTTTGTTTCTTGCCCTTCACTTTGTCAACAAACTTTCCAATTAAACCTCTTTTATCAGGATTTTTGGACCTCATTTTGCCAACAAACTAGAGTTCAGATCTTAACTCAAACAAACTCAATAGCAGAACCCTCTTCCAGCACACTGACCAGACCTAAGCAAAAACAAAAATACTAGAGACTAAGTTCTAGGTCTAGGGTTTAGACAGAACGATAGAGAAGATTTAGGGTAAACTTACTACACTGAGAAAAAGAACTTGCGCAGAGAAGCCAGATGAACACCGTTGCCAAGATCCAAATGAGGACTTGCTTCGATGCAGAGAGCAATTTCTAGGTTTGAGAGAATGTGCGCAAGCAAGGAAGAGGCAATGGGGAATTTTTTGTTTGCCGAAGGAGGTTAACTGCATTGAATGGGGGGTTAAAAGATGATATTAGGGAATCTTGGAAACTAACGCCATTAAAACATGGTAGTTGAGGGAAACAGGCGCCCAATAAAAGGTGGTGGGACCCTTTCGGTGAAAAAATAGAATGGGCTCCTTACTTAGGGTCCTGAACTCAAGGACAGGTTAGCATTTAGATAAGTCCTAAAGAAATAGGCAAGATTTTGAATTTATTTTTGAAACTGAGGTGAGAAGAACAAGTTTTATAAAATAGATCAAATTCATTTGAACTTAGATAAGAAATGAGCTTAGAAACATTTCCTCATGCGACAGACTATTTTGATATATGGAGCATAGATTCTACCTTTTGCGCTGGACCAAACGATCTGAGGATTTTATTCAGCCACGGACTAATTGTTTTTGGTCCGTGACAGAGGGGTTTTGTTCTGAAGGAACTTGAGACCAAAACCTCCCATGTATGATGGACTAAATATTTTGGTCCGTCATGCATAGACTTTCTGTGTTAGATTGGTCCGTCACAAATAAGCTTTTGGCAATTCATTCCGATTGATTTTATTCCGTCGTAAGAGTATGTTTCTGAAGATTGAAATTAATAAATATAACTAAGATAAGAAGTTAACACAACAGCAGAAACACAAATTTAGAAGAATTGCAATTTTTTTTTGGAAATGTTTGAGTCCAATTTTTCATATGAGCATTAATATTTGCAACTTAAGCTCAACTGAATGACTCAAGTGCTAACTAGATGAGTTTAGTTGTATTTTGCCACTAGGTTTTGAAAAGACATAGTTTTGATAATAAAGAAGCATAGTAAGATAAGACTTTCAGCAGTATTTTCTCAATTTTAAGTTAACGGTAATTACAAAGATATCATTTTGATTTTAATTCAACACTTTGGATTTATTTACTCACACAGTGGGTATCAAGAGATGTATAGTAAGCAAACTTGCTCCCCCTTAATGTGATATCATCAAACAACATTTAAATAGTCAATTATATTCAGTTCATTTTTCAATTTTGAGAATCTTGCCTCATCAAGTGGTTTAGTAAAAATATCAGCCAATTGATCCTCAGTTCTTACATAACTAAGCACAATATCTCCTTTAGTAACATGATCACGAATAAAGTGATGTCTGATTTTAATGTGCTTAGTTCTAGAGTGTTGGATCGGATTGTTTGCTATTTTTACTACACTTTCATTATCACACAACAGAGGCACATTATCAAATTTTATCCCAAAATCTAGAAATGTTTGTTTGATGAATAGAATTTGAGTACAGCAACTGCCTGCAGCCACATATTCAGCTTCGGTAGTGGAAAGTGCTACAGAATTTTGCTTTTTAGAACACTAGGAAACTAAAGATCTTCCGAGCAAATGACAACCCCTAGAGGTGCTCTTACGATCAATTTTGCAACCGGCATAATCAGAGTCTGAATAGCCGAGAAGCTCAAATGGAGCACCTTTAGGATACCATAAACCAATGCTAGAAGTAAGCTTAAGATATCTAAATATTCTTTTTACAGCACTTAAGTGAACTTCTTTAGGTGCAGCCTGAAATCTAGCACACATACATACGCTAAACATGATGTCAGGCCTAGATGCTGTCAAATACAGTAATGAACCAATCATAGATATAAAGAGTTTTTGATCTATAGACTTGCCTCCCACATCTTGATCAAGATGTGTGTTTGTTGCCATTGGAGTCTTGATTGGCTTGCATTCTTCCATTTTGAAGCGCTTGAGGAGATCCTTGGTGTACTTTTCTTGTAAGATGAATGTTCCTTCCTTCAATTGCTTAACTTGAAATCCAAGAAAGAATGTCAGCTCTCCAATCATGGACATCTCAAATTCCCTGGCCATCATGTCACCAAATTCCTTGCAAAGAGTATCATTAGTACATCCGAAAATGATATCATCTACATATATTTGGTAAATCATTAATATTCCATTGATATCTTTTAGAAATAGTGTTGGATTAACCTTCTCAATTTGGAAGTTCTTATTTATCAGAAAATCTCTAAGACGTTCATACCAAGCTCTAGGAGCATGCTTTAGGCCATAAAGAGCTTTAGATAGCTTGTAAACGTGGTTAGGTAAGTTTGAATCTTCAAAACCAGGTGGTTGTTCAACATAGACAGTTTCATCAATGAATCCATTAAGGAATGCCCTTTTCACATCCATTTGAAAAAGAGTAATATTAAAATGAGTAGCAAAGGCAAGAAGAAATCGAATAGTTTCAAGACGTGCCACTGGGGCGTATGTCTCTCCATAATCCAGCCCTTCCACTTGAGTGAACCCTTGAGCTACAAGTCTAGCTTTGTTCCTTATTACCACTCCATTTCATCTTGTTTGTTTCGGAACACCCATTTTGTCCCAATAACGTTGTGATCCTTTGGGCATTCTATCAGACTCCAGACTTTGTTTCTTTCAAAATTGTTGAGCTCTTCCTCCATAGCTATTATCCAATCAGCATTTTCTAGAGCTTCTTCTACTATTTTAGGTTCAATACAAGAAACAAAGGAGTAATGTTCACAAAAAGAAGCTTGTTTAGAACGGGTTTGGACACCCTTACTGATTTCACCGATGATTAGGTCAGAGGGATGATCCTTAGCAATAATATGATGACTTTTGAAGATGACTGGTCGTTCTTGATCCTTTTCTTCCTCTTCTTCTTAGGTTCCATCATGTGGTACCATTGACTGTGTAGGTGATTCATCTTTGTCTTCCTCGGGCTTTATATCACCAATTTCCATTTTTCTCATTGCTTGCACAAGCCCATCATCACCTACATCATCTAAATTCTCATGCTCACCTTGTGAGCCATTAGATTCATCAAATTTGACATTATAAGTTTCTTCTACTAAGCCAGTTGAATTATTGAATACTCTATATACTTTGGACTTAGAAGAATAACCTAGCATGATGCCTGTATCACACCTAGTTTGAAATTTACCCAAATGGGTTCTCTTTTTATAGATGTATACTTTGCAACCAAAAACATGAAAATATGATATATTAGGTTTTCTACCTACCAATAATTCATAAGGCGTTTTCTTAAGCAATCTATGAAGATAAAGTCGATTAACAGCATGGCAAGCAGTATTAATAGCTTCAGCCCAAAAAGCATCAGAAGTATCATATTCATCTAACATTAACCTAGCCATTTCAATTAATGTTCTATTCTTTCTCTCTACTACTCCATTTTGTTGAGGAGTATAAGTGGCTGAGAGTTTATGTTTAATTCCTAATTCATTACAATATTCAATGATGTTTGTATTAACAAACTCAGATCCATTGTTACTTCTGATTTTCTTGATGTGAAAATCAAATTCATTTTGGGCTCTTTTTGCAAAAGTTTTGAAAATTTTTCCAACTTCACTTTTATTTGGCAAAAAGAATACCCAAGTAAATCTAGAGTAATCATCAACTATGACTAAACAGTATGAGTTACCACCAATGCTGGCATATGAAGTGGGGCCAAAGACATCCATATGCAACAGCTCAAGTGGTCTAGTGGTGGATATGATACTTTTGGATGGATGAGAATTGGCTACTTGTTTGCCTGCTTGACATGTACTACAAAGCCTATTCTTCTTAAATTTTACATCCTTCAGACCAACCACTAGCTTATTTTTGAAAAGTTTTTTGAGATTAGACATACCTACATGCCCAAGACGCCTGTGCCAAAGCAATCCAAGAGAAACTTTAGCTAACAGACAGGTCGAGATACATGAAGAGTTAGATTTGAAATCTTCTAAATAGAGATTTTGAAATATGAATCCTTTAAAAATTAGCTTTTCATTTTTATCAAACACAGTTACCCCATCAGATGAGAAGTTACAATGGAATCCATGGTCACACAATTGAGCAATAGACAGTAGATTGAAATTTAAAGCATCAACAAGAAGAACATTTTCAATAGAGTGATCATTTGATATAGCAATCTTACCCAGACCTTTTACCTTTCTTTTGCTATTATCACCAAAAGTGATCCTTGGATCACTTTCTCCTTCAATGGAGGTGAACATTCTTGAGGTTCTGGTTATGTGTTGGGTACATCCACTGTCAATTACCCAATGTCGGCCTCCACTCTTGTAATTCACCTGTAAGTTCATTTCTTGACTTTAGGTACCCAAATGCTTTTGGGTCCTTTGATGTTAGTTTCAATAACCTTAGGTCTAAAAGGATTTAGTAGTATAGATTTAGGTACCCAAACAACCTTAAGTTTCTTATCAAGATTTGAGGGACCAGCAAATTTTACATTCATTTTGCCTCTAAAATTCTTAAACAACATATAGTGGGCATCTACCATACAACCCCTATTTACTTTAGCATGAGATGTATTTGCAAGATAACAGTTTCTATATTCATGATTTGATCTATGACAGTAATAGCATTGAGTGCTCTTTTTGACAAAACTCTGATCGAATTTGTTTAATCCACTTTTCTTGAGCAAATTGTTAGGTTTATACCCTAAGCTCTTTTTGCCCAAGTTGGGTGTATGTTCAACCAGAATTTTGTCAAGAGTAGCACTACCCAGAAAGCATTTTTTTAGACCTTTATCGAATTTGGCTATCTTGACTTTTAGTTCATCATTTTCAGTCTTAAGTTCTTTAGCACAGGAAGCATGTTTGCAATTTTCATTACAGGGACAAAAAGAACTAGAAATTATAATTTCATTTGCAAGCAAGTCACATGAGATAGATGCATCACACACAAAGACATGTTTAGACTTGTTGACTAGCCTTTCATTTTCAATTTCTAGCTCATGATATTTATTCACCAAGTCTTCATGGTTCTTGACAAGCAAGGCATGGCTCGAGACAAGATCATTATAAATTAGCACAGATTTTTCATATTCATGAGTAAGATTATCATTCTTGCCCTTTAGCAATTCTTGATCATTTGTCATGCTAGCAATAGTTTTCTTAAGAGCTCTTGTTGAAGTTGTTTTAGCATGCAAAGCATTGTTTAATTCTTCAACTATTTCCACTAGCTCATCATATGAAGGTGAGTCACTGACCTTTTCCTCATCAGCTTTTGCCATTAGACATAGAGGAAATGAAGGTGGTGGTGGAGTTGACTCATCTAAGGCAAGCCCAGCTAGCCCTTTCGATCTTGAGTCTTCATCATCAGAGGAGAATTCTTCACTTAAATTGTCCTCATTAGTAATCCATTCTCCTATATGAGCTTCTCCTTTTCCTTTCTTCGAAAATTTCTTGGAGTAGCTTTTCTTATAGTACTTTTTCTTGGATTTGTCGTGAGTCTTCTCATCATCTTCATCATCTTTAGCCTTGTACTTATTCTTCTTCTTGCTTTTGTTAGGGCACCGAGCAGCTATGTGACCCTTTTCATTGCATTCAAAGCAGATAACATTAGTAAAAGGATTTTTCTTTGAGTAAGAATTTGACCTTCCTCTGTCCTTGAAGTTTACTCTTCTCATAATTTTGTTAGCTCTTCTCATCAGTAGAGCCAATTCTTCACATTTTCGTCCTCAGCATCACTTGACTCATCATCACTCTCATCTGATGAGTCTTGCACAATCTCCTTTGCTTTGAGAGCAATTGACTTCCTTTTAGGAGCATCTTTTTCAGCCAAGGTAAGCTCGTGTGCTAAAATTTTTCCAAGTAGCTCAGTGGGGGTGAGCCTCTTGAGATCACCACTATTTGACAGATAGGTGATCAAACTGTGATAAGCTTGAGGTAGCACTCTTATCATTTTTCTGCAAACCTCAACATCAGAAATTTTAGTGCCTAGGCCTTTAAGTTCATTGACAATAGGATTAAGCCTAGAGAACATATCATTAGCATTTTCTTGAGGAAGCATTTTGAATTGATCAAATTTCTCTCAGACAACATAATATTTTTCTTCTTTAACATCAGTAGTTCCTTCATAAATTTCTTGCAAAGTTGTCCATATGTCATAAGTAGAAGTGAGATTACTTACTCTATCAAAAACTTCAAAACTAAGACAAGAAAATATAGCATTTCTAGCTTGGGCATCATACTGCATATTTTGAATCTCACTAGAAGTGGGTTCGCCATACACAGTTTGCCCTTCAGGCATGATACGAGGAGGCAAAGGCTTCTCTATAACCCTCCACACATCATACCCTACAGCATCTAAATAACATCTCATTCTAATTTTTCAATAAGCATAATTAGTACCATCAAAAACTGGTACTCTACTAATACTAACAGTTGCTGAACCATTTCCCTCGGCCATTTACCAAAGCTAGTTAAGCTAATTAAGGTAAACCTCGCTCTGATACAACTTGTAGGAACGAGTTGGCCTAGAGGGGGGGGGGGTGAATAGGCAACTCTTCAAATTTTTAATTTTTTGTTTACAGTTAACTATTCTACGTGAGTGAATGACTTAAAATTAGAATGTAAGAGAGGTAAATGCAAATAGAAATAACAGCGAAAGGAACACAATATAAAGCACAAAAAAATAGAATGAGACAAGTATTTATCCCGTGGTTCAGAGCTCTTCTCCTACTTCACGTTGAAGCACTTCTCACGAAGTATTGCTTCACCATAGCTAGTCGCAGTAGCTATGGTAATCACTCGGGTAGCTCTTTCATAACTCCAGTGAGGTTTGGTCCGTCGAAAATGAATAGAATTTGATCATAATTTGACTAAAGAGTATTTTGATGTTGAATTGGACTGACTTTGGTTTGAGATAAGAACTTTGGGTAGTTTGTGACAATGAGAAATGAACAACTGAATTTCAGTCCGTCACATAGTTTGGACTTGTTGTATATAGGGATTTTGATTCAAGGAGCAGAAAAACTGAATGATTTAACTCCAAGCAGTCTAGTTTGGTCTTAACCTTATGAACCAAATTACCAACTTGTGCAAAGTCTCTCTTTATAGTACAACCAAAGTGAAAAATAATCCTAGCTATTTTGACTTGAACCAACTCCCAAGTCATAAACTAGTAATAAGGTACCTTAATCTTGTTAGTCCAGCTAGCTCCATTCCTGATTCCAGCATACATTCTTTATGGTTCCACGAATTATTAATTCGGTCATCAACACCAAAACAATTCAATAAAACATGATAAAGATTGAGGGAGACTAGATGCTATCAATCTCCCCCTTTTTGGTTATTGATGACAACATACCTTTTTCAGTTAATAATATCTCAAATATTCTGCAAAACAAAGTTAGCTTTGACAGAGTATAAACAGATATTTGTAGATGAAGGTGCTCCCCCTCAATGAATGCATGATCTGAACTTTTAATAGTTAAGACATTTTGGACTATATTAGATCCTTAAAATGTTGAAACATTTTGCGAATAACCCCATCAGCGGAATGAGCGGCTCACAGCCTCCAACCAGCAAGTGATCAAGATGAAAGATTCTAGGCTGGCGGAACATCGTGCTGAGCTGAAGGTGGCCAGGACCGAGGCCGAAGCCTAGAGGAAGGAGGTGAAAAATTTGAAGGCAGAGGTGAAGACGCTAAGGGCTAAGAAAGCCTCTTCTGACGCCGCGTGGCTTAAAGCAAAGTCAATCGAGACAAGGTAGAAGGAAACCTGAAGGTGATCGAAGGGGAAAAGGCTGCAACAGATGCGGCACTGGCCACTCTGCAGTCGGAAACCCTCAAAAACATGACTTCATCGGCTTGTCTTGCGACCTCGTATTTACTGGGTCTGGTGAAGAACCACCATCCGGGCCCGGACCTCTTGATTTTAGACGAGGGCTTCGCTTGTGAGGAGGAGAGGCTACCAAACTCATCGAGTCCTTCAAGGGTCATACCGAGAGGTTCGTGGCCCAACTGGAGCTAACTCTCGATGGCGACGCCAATAAAAACCCTTTGGCTTATCGTGTCAATGTAATCAAACTTGTGCTGATGCTGTAGCCTTTGTATATAAATTGACTTGCTTGTCTTTCATGTCTTGTTTTTTTGTTTCCTTGTCGATGAAGTGAAGGAGACATGAGAGATGCAATTATAATTGATATTTATAGGCATGTAGCAATAAACTCATTATCTGTGCGTCTTGACTGTATCTGCACTCAAGACTTAAAAGAAAACCTTCATCAAATTTCTAAGCCTCCGAGCTTACGCCCGAAGAGGAGTGATAACGTTAGTGCTATCAAGAGCTACGCGGTCTTTTGCAAGTCTTTATCGACTGTATGACTTAGGCTGTGTAGCAAACATGAACATGCTTAGTAGCGCATTAAGAACTGACTAGAGGCCTCGTCTCCCGCCGACCGTTGAGCTTTAGATGTCTGACAATTTTGTGCTCGTTTGCATGCAGGATAGAGTTGCTCATTGTCTGGTTTAGGCATGGCCGCACTTTGGTCTCACTTGCTGACAGGCTAAGTACGCAATCGAGTAAACGTGTGCAAAAGAATTCGCATGTAATACAAAGGAATAAAGAGTTGTATATAAGCTAATAGTAGAGAATTTGTGCCTACAGTGTGCTTCACTCAATAATGGTATCGACCAAAAGAGAATTGAAAAAAAGGCATCGAATTACCTGTAGCCCCGACTCCTTACTCGATGAGACCATCAGGTAGGGAGTAGAGTGTAGTAAGCATAATGCTGTGATTCAGCTCTAGACTTTTACCCGATAGCTGGATCGAGGTGACAATAGAGCGTTAGTATCACGCACCTGTTACGACTCCAAATCCCTTACTTGATAGGCGTCTCAACCCAAGAGTAGGGCTAAGTAGAGGCAAAAATTGGGTGACAAAACCTTCGACCTCTGACTCAATTAAGCGCTTTGAGGAGCATATGCACCACCATGCATAATGTAGCTCGTGACCCTCTGCTCAACTTGAGAACAGGGTAAACATCAAAAAGAATAAAAAATATCAAGCGATGCAGCTCTCAACCTTATGCTCGACTTGGTCGTCAGGGCAATGGTAGAGCGAATGCGCTGACAAATGAATGACATAACCTTCGACTGTATGCTTTGGTGCGTGAGCCCCCAAGCATGTTTGGTGGAGTTCAACGTTGGCAAAAACATGATGTAGCCCCCGACTCTCTACTTGACTTGGTTATCGAGGAGACAGTTGAGCATGGGCATCATAAGTGGCAGCCTTCGATCGTACCCTTAGGTGCAGAGCCCCCGAGTGTGCCGATAAGGCTTAGCATTATTTCTATTCAATTATCATGACTGAGCACTGCTGCAGCCGTCGCATCCTTTGGTTTTTGCGCGGCCTATCATGACTTAGCATCCCTTTAACTTCCGCATTTATGTAGAAGTACAGACGGATGCCTCGTAGATCGGAACCGACATGGACTCAAGTTGGGTTATGACTCCTGGCCTGACCTACTCCTAGAGCTATAAATAGACGGGATACGCGGTAACCTGGCATAACTTTTCTCTTTTTATCTTCCTTTGTTTTGCAACACGCTAACCTCAAATATCCTCATGGCTTCCTCGCCGCCCTTATCTCCTTCTGTGGAGATTCTCGGAGGACCCCTTCCTCGAGAGATTTTTGTTGAGATGATGACATCGACTAGGATGCCATTGAAAAGGAGGTCTGGCCCGAGGAGGAAGATGAGGACATGGACTAGGGGCCATCGAGAGAGAGGTTTGGCCCGAGGAGAAAAACGCATTCTCCAACTGTCAAAGGTTAGTGATTGATAATAAACTTATACTTCGGGTACTTTCAAGATACGCAGTCAAACACACGAGGGGGTGCACAATATAGACAGGTTCGGGCCTCCTGATAGAGTAATACCCTACTCCTGTATGGATGATGTATGAGGTGGATGAACAGAGTACAAAGCGGGATGCCTAGCCCTAATTACAAGGAAAATGAACTTGGGGGTGGCTAAGCTATGTTTAATGGATGTTCTGCTCGGAGGTCTCCTCGCTTATCTAGCTCCGGATGGCTGTAGATTGAGAATTTCTTGTTTCTTGGTGGCGTCTACCCTTGTTCTTGTATAGTCAGGGTAGCCTTTGGTTGATTCATAGTCGGGTTAGAGTACCAGATCGTAGTCGATGAGGAGTCCATTACCGTTATGATCTTTGTGTCGTATTTGAACTTTCGCAAGGGTCAGGCATATTCGAGTAGGTTTCCTTGTATCAGAAACGCGATTGAATCATTCCCTGCATGGGGATTTCCTCCTCCGTGTATATCTTATCCCGTCGGCCTGGGCCCGCAATATCCGGAGTTCCCAAATGCTTGTAGTGATATATGTGGTGTGATCCTTGAGGTTATGGCGTGTGTCCATATCCCAGAGCTCCGATAATACCAGCCCTTTAGGATGGTAGCCTTTTTTCAGAATGGGGTTATATTGCACTATTTTGAGGTTAAAAGCTTGTACGATCGATCCTACATGATGGTAGTATAGCAATGGCTACTAACCACCACAATAAATACTAAATTCGACCATGATCTGGGGACCAGTAGTACCGGTCCTACAGGGCGGTAGTACCGGTTTTGCTAAAAAATAGGATTTTAGCCCTAATGGCTAGATTTGTAGTTGGGGGCTATAAATACCCCCTCACCTATAGCAAGAACAAACTCTTGGTCATTCATTGCATACTTGTGAGCCCTAGCCACTCTCTCATCATCAATTGAGCATTCATTTCTCATATTTGTGAGTTGGTAAGAGCATTTAAGTGTGATCTTGATTTGAACCATTCAAAGCATTTGATCAACCTCAAGCAAGCGCCAAAGTTCTATTCTCTTGGAGGTTGCCGCCTCCTAGACGACTTGGAGGTGTGGAACCGACAATCTCTTCAAATGAGATTGTGAAGAGACTCGTGTTCGGTTGTGAAGGTTGGAGCTCACCTACCCAGAGCGGGGAAGAGCTACTACTAGTGATCAAGTGAGGCTCAATTGAGCAAGGAGCTAGCTTGATATGTTCAAGCTTCCTCAATGTAGGTTAGAGGAGACCGGTAAGTCTTTGAGATCATGGGAAAAATCATTGTGTTCGTCTTCTTGTGGTTTTCTCTCTTGTGATTAAATTTATAAAATTTACATTCCTAGTGATCTTAGTGTTAGATTGTCTCTCTAGGATTGTTATTCTTGCCTAGATTTAGGTTGTCGGTACACTTAGCAAAACCTAGCTTATTTAGACTTTAATTATTGTAGAATTGTAATTTGTATAATTCTTGCTAATTACTGAATTAGAGCCAAAGAATTTTAAAAACCTCATATTCACCCCCCTCTAGTCAGTCATCCTTGATCCTACAAATGCGTAGGTCTTGGATCAAATAGGATGGAGCCAATAAATTAAAGAGTGGAAAGCATACCTGTGACCACACCAGTGGCTCCTTCCTGTTGATTTGTCAAGACACAATTTAAACAGATAGATTTTGTTGCTGGTGCTCCATGGGTTGGTTTGTTGGAGGAGATGGAACTAGAACCTTATTGGCTACGTCCCATCATAGGCATGCGGTTCATTAGTTTTGGTGGAATATTTTGTCCTAAGTGTTTAGCCATGTAGGGACAGTTCATCTGGTGATTATAGCAAGCAATGAATTTCTTTGGCATTTGTTAGCATAGTGTGGCCTTTCGCAATTGAAGCACTTAAGAGATGGATTCGATGGGTTGACGAGGGAATGTTGGGGTGGTGTAGCTATCCATGATTGAGCTAGAGGATTTCCATTTATCATGTGTGATTTATTGGGGTGGTGTAGCTATCCATGATTGAGCTAGAGGATTTCCATTTGGCATGTGTGATTTAAAAGGTCTAGGTTGGGGAGAAATAGGTGTCTTAGTATCAAATCTCTGAGAAATAGGTGTCCTAGTATAAAATCTTGCCTTCTTTCTCCTTTCCTCAATTGAGCTTGTTCGTCTTCTAAAACGATTGCGCATTTTTCCAAGTCCTAAAATTATGTGATTTTCTAGGAGGATAGGAGCATTTTGAGATATGGGATCATCCCTTTCTTAAATCGATATATCTTTTTAGCATCAGTGTCCGCCTCCTCAGGGGCACAACGAGATAACTCGTTAAACTTCTAGAGGTATTCTGTTACTTTCTTATTTCCCTAAGCCTCAAAATTCCCATTTCTTTATATCCATTTCACCCTGAGGGACATGAGTATTATGGAATTGAGAGGTGAACTCTATCTAGGAGATGGGTTGCTCACCCGTATATGTACGACAGTAATTCATCCACCAATTTACAGCTGGACAGGTTAACTGGTATGCGGCATACTGCATATTCTCCTCCTCGGAATAGCCTATAGTATTCAACTTCTTTTCTATTTCTTGAAGCCAATCATCGGCTTTAAGCGGCTTTGTGGCTCTGGCAAATGCAGGTGGACGTGTTTCCAGGAACTCTCCCAAGAGGACTAGTTCGGGATTGGTGTTGGCTTTGTGGAATCAGGTTGATGAGAAATGATTCCATGAACTGGTTTTGACTTTCTTGTGCCTCCTTTCTGGATGTCTCTAAATACTTCAATGCTCTTCAGTTGATATGTGTTTTCAGGTGTTCTAGCTGAACTTGTGATGTGATTTTTTTGGCCCGATCTTTACAACATAGGGTTGAAGATAACTTGGACCCACACAACTTAATGAATGACACCGCCAACCACCATCTTGATTACAACAACCTACGACACTCGATTACCCAACTACATGCTTCAATTCTTTGTCTACTCATTCACGTGGAGTAAACATGTTCAAGCGATCACGGAAGCAATCTCAAGAATGACGAAGTCAAGAAACTAAGTGAATTCCCAATTATAGCGGGGTCGAATTGTATCTCACACAAACCCTAGAACAAGAACTTATATTTTCTGAATATCAAAACTTAATTATAATGGAGGGGTGGACCCTCCTTTTATAGGGCACGATTGCTACAGTATTGTGTGTTGCTACAATAGAATCAGCATAGGTTGCATTGGATTCTTCAAAATATCAAGTTGTTTTTCCTTCGTCTATTCACACTTGGACAAACTCGATTTGGATTTTAGTTCTCCAAAATATCAAGCCTTTTTTCTATCTTCTTGTTTAGACATAGGCAAACCTGAATATTGGATTTGAATTCTCCAAAATATCGAGCCATTTTTTCATCTTCTGTTCAGACTTGGGCAAACCTGATTTGGATTTTTTCCCTCTTGCTTCTTTCCTTTATTGGCTTGCATACATGGGAGGATAGTAGAGTATAGATCTTGTCTAAATTGCCTTTGGATTCTTCTATGTGACTCATCTCACACTGGCAGCCACCATAATACTTGACACAATTTGGCTCTAATATATAAATTCGTGCAATCTTCAAACTAGTAATAAGAAAGCACCTACTATTAGGTAGTACATAATTCTTATGTGAATATAACGAAAATTGCTTAATGAAAGGATTCACCTATTGATATTTGATACGTCTTAGTAATTCTTTCTAGTTTATTAAGAAATTAAATTGGAAGGTACTAGATGTATGCAAATCCATATCAACTAGCATTACCTCCTTGTGGTATTTGAGGCATGGTTTCCAAGACATGGGGTTGGTTAAGATCACGAACAGGAGTGGTTTGCCTATTATCTAAATTGGGAAGGTTGTTCGAAGAACATAGCCTGAGGATTAGGTCTTGCTTATAATTTGGTGGTTGACATCCTGAAAAAAGATCTATTTTTACATGATTGAGTTAATATTCAGCTTCACTTATGACTTGGTTATGTATGCCCTTTTGATTTATTCGGAGTGATTTTATAGAGTTCATGTTGGACTGTTATTATCATCAACACTTACTTACAGGATTAGAAGTATTATTATCCACTGAGGGAGTTATAGTTCTATTTTAAGTTTTAATTCAATAGAGGAAAGTAGAATATATCATATCGCTCTCTTTCACCACTCCATTACAGAATCAACGACATCATCTACCTAATCATCACAGGGAATATTATAAAACAACAATCAAAGAAGAAATAAGATGCTCGATAAAGAAATCAGAGTGTTCGGGCACTCAGAACCCCTCAAGACTGTTGTGCTCGAGCTGCGGTTAGACCTAGGGAATAATATAACACAACGATAAAAAAATAAAGTAAGAAGAATGATAAATAAATCTGGTGAAAGACCATGTGGAGGCCTGTCCTTGTGTGTGATGAGTTATTGACATCATTTAAGCATATGATGCCTTGATTTGAGTTGGAAAGTGCATTTGAAGAAAAGTTGGAAAAATTTCCTACACTGACGGTCATACCGGCTAGGAAGTGGTATGACCAACCGGTGGTGCAACAGGCCTGAAGGCGGTAGCACTGGCCATGGGTGGTCATACCGGTCTCTAGCTGGTGTGTTTTTTCCAGAGAGGTGTCTTTGCGATTTTTAGGAGGGCGGTCATACCGGCTAGGGGGTGGTATGACCTGCCGGCTGTGCTACCAGCCTGAGGGCGGTAGCACCAGCCTTATGAGCGAGGATGAATTTTTAATTTGTGATTTATGATGAATTTGATTGAATATCTTTTTGGAATTATTATGTGATGTGTTTCCTTGTTTTTGATGGTTGTAGGACGATGGTGCTAGATCATGTTGAGGCGGAAGATGATCGGGACTAGGCGAGGTGCGCTGGAGGTCCAGACGATCGAGGATCACCGAAAGATGATTAGAAACAGAGTCGTGGCAAGCCTAGTAGACAAGGAAAGGAAAAGATGCTAGCTAGACGTTGCATTGGATCTTGGTCTAGTTGATATGATAGCGGGTCTAGTTAGTGTGTTTTGAAAACTGTGCAAGAAAAACCCAGTTTGTTTGGTGGGTTTTGGGTTAGACCTTGCATGGCTGTGCCAGTGGGTCAATCCTTTCCTTGGTGGAGTGCTCTAGGGTTTAGGGACTCATCCAAGGGTGGTAGGTGGCCCAAGAGTTGTATAAATAGAGGGGTAGGGGTAGCCTTCCCCCTCTTGAAGGTTTTGAGGTTTTTGGTGCTCCTTTGAGTTTTACCTACTTTGTTGTGAGGCTTTATAAACCTCCCTTCCAAAAAACAAAACTCATTTTCTTATGCTGAATTTCCTTTACGCCTTTACATTATGTCTTAAATTCCGCACTTACATTCTTGAAATTTACATTTATGCAATTTGGATTTGCCTCCCCTCCTTCTACATGTTTTTGCTTCTTGTCCTAACGATGTTGATTGATGGATGAATCTTCTTTAGATTATATCCCAATCATGTAGGCAATCCATGCCTTTTTTTTGCATGAAACTGATCTTGTGTTCTTGAGTGAATTACTCTTCTAGATCGTGTTGCTGGAGTTTTGGACTTGTGTTTTTGCTTGCCTTGACGTGTGGGACATTATCCAAGAGCATCTTGATTATCAAAACCCCACGAGCAAGATCAAGATCAAGTTCTTGAGTTTTTGTTCAAACTTGATGTGTTCTTCCTTCAAAGTGAAAAATGTCAAAACTTTAACATCAAGCCTTGTGATTGAAGGTTGGAATAAGTCCCTGATATCCTTAGGAAGACATCTACCAAGTTTTGTGAGTTTTTTACCATCCAATCAAAGTTGGATCATTTTTGCTTTTGATGCTCGTGCTGATTTTCCTACAATTCTTGAGCCTGGTCATACCGCCCACTCTCCGGTCATACCGTCCATACAAAGGAAATGGTTTATTTTTATAAGCCTCCTTTGATTGTTTTTGTTTGAGGGCTTGTTTGGATTATTTTGAGTGGGAGAAATTTTAATTGGGATCATTCATCTCACTCTGATCGCCATCTCGATCTTTCATCTAGGTGTTCAGGCACCCAGAACCCTTCGAGGCTAAGTGCTCGAGCCACGCTTGTGCCACGAACCATGCATCCGAAAGCATTCCTAACCTTAAGTCTTTTCTCTATTTGCTTTATTTAGCTACACACACACACACACACACACACACACATATATATATATATATATACATTACATTTTACAATACGAACTACACACTACATCGAGTCTCTAAAACAAGTGAAATCATATTTGATTGTGAAATGGAACTTATCTACCCTATTCTCATATGAAAAAATATTAATTATGGTGGAAAAAATTGCGAATACAGCTATAAATAGATAGTTCATGCAAAATGTAAATAATTATACCATTTCTAGTTTCAGTTGTGCAGGTTAAGGAATTTTCAACACATTAATGGCATAAATAAACTTGTTAATATACTAACATATTATTATCCTACATGCTCTTCACATCTCACAATTTTATTTATTATTATTATGCATATCAGCGGTTATTCTAATCCTATGATATATGGCAGGCAAACATTCAGGACACTATAGTCTAATACTCGCATGCTCCATTAAAGCAATAATACAATTGTACCGTTCCTAACATGCTAGTACATAGCATACCCATCTTTTGGTCAACAAAACATACAGTCAATACAAAGCACCCTTCACACTCTACTCCTTTGGGTCCTCCTTGCCCTAATCACTACTATCCCCATCATTATGATCCTTGATACCCGGTTCATGACCTAGATGTCCCAAGAAGGTGGTCTGACTAATGTACGAATAACTTTATTGAAATTAAAAGTTCAATGCTAATGCTGATAAGATGATAGTTATAAACATAGCTAGTGCCATATAACTAGTTAAATCTTTCCCTTAGGCTTTTCTACCAGTCTCTAATTATTTAATTGCATGGTTTTCATAATCATTGCTCTGATACCATCTGTGGTGACCTGCATAACAAACCCAGGATAATGACAATAACACTGCCCTTACTCTAAGGAAATTACATTGATCTTAGCATGTTAGCTAACAAATTATCGGGTACATCCAATTCTTTATCAACTAATACACCATGTATAGTGTTGCAGCAAAACAATAATTAGAGACTGAAATAGAAATTTATTACAACCCATTGCCATGTATGGCTACTAGTCCAGAAATATAAGGTCATACATAGTACACCTAAACACTAGAATACCTAATGGATCGACGGTTGTTGTCGTACTATCCATTAGTCCACCTAGTCCTCCAATAGATCTCAGCCTCCTCATCACTCTGACCCTACGGGTAATCCTTAACCCACACCTCATAGGCAAATGCACAAAGCTCAGCTTCTAAGCAAAGAGTGAGTACAACATACTCAGCAATCATTAATAAGAAAATGCATCGTATGAATTTTTCCATCATCCATCTCATGTACATCTCTCTCTCAAATCCATTTTTAGGAAAATAGGGTTTTATTATGAAAGATTTTGTTTTGTATTTTAATAATTGAAACTGCTATTAGCACTTGTATATGAGGCAGACAGCTTTTGTAGCCTCCCATCTAGGAGATAGGTATAAATTCATGATTTTACCTATGCAGGTCTGTACTACTTTACCCAAGGTGATCCCAACATCCGTTGGAATCCCAGAACATTTATTACTACTCAGGTGTTGGATCTCCAACTCTGATAGCTGACTAGTCATGGTGTCCTCAACTATTCCCCACATACTTACAGCCTACAAGTTGTGACACGTCTTAATGCACATCAATGGTACTCATCTCATGGCATTTAAATATATCTCCACTAGCCTTAACAGTTTTGCTTTATAGGCATTACCGCTCTTGCCAGCATCCCTGGTATTACCAATCTTGTCCCAATAAGCCTTACCAGTCTAGTCTTACCAGTATGCCTTACTAGGCTCATGCTGGTCTTACCAACCTAGTTATCTATACATACCCGTTGTGGAGATCATACACTTTCATAGGACAACCTTTTCTGGTCGTTTTCACACACTATAGTTGATACAAAATTATACGGTTCATTTCCGAGTATAGTTTGTTCAACCTTATATTCTAGAATATGTAGAGGACCCCACTAGCAACTCAAACATTCACAACCCCTGGCACCCTCTATATGCCTTTATGTATATATATGTGCATATATATAGGTCATTGGCTCCATTCGTTAGACAAGCCAACTCAGCACATCAATAATCAATTATACAGTAGCAGTTCATCATCAATCCACATTTTCCAACAGTGTTTGATCTATGGTTTTCTTTGAAAGGTATTTTTCCATGCATTGGAGATATCACATATAAACAAATATATTTGATTGAAAGTATTCAAATATGATCATGAGATTGCTTGCCTAGAATTGTGTGAAAGTAGGCATCCTCACAAAAATTATGAAAGTTGTCTCCTAACGAATTTGATTCACTTCCTGAAATTTTAGGATACTATAATTCAGACTACTTGTCAATTTATTATGTGTTTTATAGAGTCCAACATTTCTCTGATTTATATTTAGATTTATATATTTATGTGGCGTAATTTATTTTATGTCGATGGTTAAAATATTGGGTTCACGTGTTTATTCGATCAATCGTATTGTTTTCTTATTTTAATTATTGTGGCTTTTATCAACACTGTTTAGCTCTTTATTTATTTGATGGCATTTACCATCCTCCTTTTTATTCTTTTTAAAATCTTGATATCAAGATTATTTGTGTCATTCTGTAGATTAATAAATTATTTTATCTATTTATTATTTTATTTTATTCTTTTATTTTCTTTTCTCTTCTTTTTTCCTTTCTCTTCCTCTCCTTCCTTTTCTTTTCCTCTCATTTCATTTCTTCTCCTGACCAATCTTATCCATTCCCCATTTGCCTTCTTCTCTTTCTTTTCTTATTGGTTCTCCATGCTACTTCCTCCCCAGTGTGCCAAAGCTAGCCCCATAAGTCCCACCACGGGCCTCCGCCTTCACCCAAGTCGTCGGCTCCCCAGCAGACACCGCCGTGCTCTAGTCCTCTCCTAGGGTCCCGCTCGCCTACGCCACTGGCTCCACTCGCGGACTGGCCCCACCTCTGCCTTGGTGTGGCCTGGTCTCCTCCACACTTGCCACATTAGTGGCTGGTTACCCCTCTTTGTCCCCCATTTTCTTTCCACTGGGATGCATATACTTATTTGCTTAGTTGCTTGATTTTCTATTTGATCATTTGCATATGTTGATGATGATCTAGGTTGGTATGCCCTGGTTTGGCGGTGCAATGATGATACCCGAGACCTCCCATACGCCCAGGAGTACTCATAGTTTGTTGAGCATGCACGACGTTGTTCCTACGACAACTACTCCTCTGAGACCACTATTAGTCCTACCCATCTATTGCCTACTCATCTTACTGCATTTGAGTATCTGGTCTCTACAATTTGTCAAAGAAATGCTTGTATGAATACCAGCTAATGAAGTTGAAGTTGGGATGAGGATGGGTTGTCATGTGGTGAGGTTGATGGTGAGGACTAGTACTACTTGTTCTTGGTCGCTCCTAGCTAGCTGGTCAAGGCTTCGGTTGATCTTAGCTTTGGTTGGTCTTGGTGGTCATGGGGAGCTTTGGTCTTCGGTCTTGGGGACGGCTCTAGTTGCTGGCCTTGGGGAGGACTCGTGGTTCCTAATGGCTTGTGCTTGCCCTTGCCCTTGCTCCTGGACCTTGGCTGCCTTGGCTTGCTAGTTCTTGGTTGGCTTGGCCTTGGGGTTAGTTCTAGAGGTTTGGGCTTCAATGACCTTGGGGCAAGATGGATAGGGAGAGTGCTGGCTCAGATAGTTTTAGTGGATTTGGGGAAAAAGTGTGTGTGCGAGGGAAGAAATGGTGGCTCTCATTGGCTTTTGGATGTTAGGGTTTGGCTGGATGTTGTCTGGCTTTTATGGATTTGGGGGAAAATGGGATATGGGGAGTGTCGACGATTCGGGAACCGGTCCCCCGCCGAGCTTACTTGTTGAATGAGGGATCAACCTAAGGCCCCTTTTTCGCGGGGGGTATAGCGTCCGAGGTCCTGCCGAGCTACGGATCGAGGTGGTCGGGACAATCACAGCGAACAGGGGGAGGCTTTTTGACTAGGTTCGGGCCTCTCGCAAAGGACGTGCTTGGCGCGGAACATCGACAGCCCCGAGCGAAACGCGTGCTCGGGGGAAGAGACTCGCGCCCGAGCGAAGGACGTGCTTGGCGTGGAACATGGACGATCCCCGAGCGAAACGCGTGCTTGGGGGAAGAGGCTCGCGCCCGAGCGAAGGACGTGCTTGGCGCGGAACATCGACGGTCCCCGAGCGAAACGCGAGCTCGGGGGAAGAGGCTTGCGAAGCGAAGCGGGGGTGTTTCGGCGCGAACATCTACGGTCCCCGGCGAACGCGTGCTTTCGGGAAGAGGCTCGCGCGGCGAAGGGCGACTTTCGACGCGAACATCGACGGCCCGAGCGAAACGCGTGCTCGGGGGAAGAGACTCGCGCCCGAGCGAAGGACGTGCTCGGCGTGGAACATGGATGGTCCCCAAGCGAAATGCGTGATCGGAGGAAGAGGCTCGCACCCGAGCGAAGGACGTGCTTGGCGCGGAACATCGACAGCCCCCGAGCGAAATGCGTGCTCGGGGGAAGAGACTCGCGCCCGAGCGAAGGACGTGCTTGGCGCGGAATATGGACGGTCCCCGAGCGAAATGCGTGCTCGGGGGAAGAGGCTCGCGCCCGAGCGAAGGACGTGCTCGGCATGGAACATCGACGGTCCCCGAGCGAAACACGTGCTCGGGGGAAGAGGCTCGCGCCCGAGCGTAGGACGTCCTTGGCGCGGAACATGGACCCGGTGTGGCCTTCCGGATCAGTCACACCGGCCACGCCTTCGCCGGCGTAGCACACGTCGCCGCCCTCCACGTCGTCGAAGACGTAGAGGTCTTGATTGACTTGAGAATTCGGCATCCTTAGGGATTCCTCGCGAAAGGACTCAGTCGATCCCCACGGACGGCGCCAGCTGTCGACGATTCGGGAACCGGTCCCCCGCCGAGCTTACTTGTTGAATGAGGGATCAACCTAAGGCCCCTTTTTCGCGGGGGGTATAGCGTCCGAGGTCCTGCCGAGCTACGGATCGAGGTGGTCGGGACAATCACAGCGAACAGGGGGAGGCTTTTTGACCTGGTTCGAGACTCTCGCAGGGGAGATAATTACCCTACGTCCAGTGGTGGCACTAACTTCTTGAGGATGTGTTACAATACGCTTGCCCAGGGCGCCCTAGGAGGTTCTAAGGACTATCCTCCAGACTGCCAGCAACAAGCTCTATGTATGAGGAAAACAGGCAATGAAGTCGAACCCTAAACCCTTCGTGCGAGAAGGTATTTATAGGGGTTAAGTTTACACAACATTTATTACAGAGGGCGCGCCATCGTTCGGACGTGGGTGGAGCTGTTCCTTGTTTCCGCCGGGCACAAGACGACGCGTGGTCTGATGAGGGCGCAGATCGCGGGCGTGCAGATCGTGGGCGTGCAGTCCTTCGAGCCGCCGCGTAATTAATGCCACGTCGTCTTCGTGGACTACGCCCGGCTTTTGGGCGAAGCCCGAGGCCTCTTCCGTTGACTCGGTCGTTTGGTCGAGCGTTCCCGAGCAAGCATGATCGGGGACGAGCTTGAGCGAGGATACAGTAGCCCCGAAGGTCGCCTCACGCGAGGACCTCCCTTGGGGGACACTGTCCAAGGGCGAGCATGGCCGACAGCCATGTCGATGTACGATGGTCGTCTACGGAAATTTCCCAATCCCCGACAGGGAGGAAATGGATTGGGGAAGGATGGTTTGGCTCCCTTTTAACCGGGGTGCTTTCTCCTTTTTACTATGTGAGGCTTTACCTTTTTACTTTGTTATATTTTAGACACTATTCCAGCATGGCTATGGTTACCTGATGGAAACAGGTTAGTAAGCTGCCGGATGATAAAACCCTAACTAGCGAGAGGTGCTGACTAGCTCCGAATGGTCTAGTATCTTGATGAGGGCTATCTAAACACCTTTGAGTCTAACGTCAATTAATCCCTCTTTTAATTTTCCCATTGTTTTGCCTCCTTTATATTGATGCTGACTAACGATTTTGGGTATCGAAGCCAAGGGTCTTCCAAGGTTTAGATTGTAGGTCACTTGTGGAAGCCTTGTATCCTTTTGTTGTATTTGAGATTGGTAAATAACTCTATTGTATAAATTTTGTAATGCATTTGTGTATTAATGAAAAGGGTGATTAATTTTGCTACCTATTTTTAATTGAGTATTACTTGGGTGATGGTCTTTTATGTGCTCGTTAATCTTCAGGGTTGTTTCAACTCCTATGGCCAGCCACCCCCCTTCTTCCTTCTAATATATGTTCTAGTATCCCCCGTGTAAAATTGAGACCACAATTATATTGAAAATTATACTCTTTTGTCTTAGATAGGCAATATGCATCTTGAAGGAACTAAGAGTTGTTCTTCGCTGTTGTTCTTGTGACTTGAGAGGTTTCGCAAGAGCAACATGTACTTTTGGTGATCGGGTAGATGGAAACACGAGCTTGTGGTTGGGTGAATTCTTTTGTTGTAAGTTGTTGTTTTGATAGTGGTTGGCACCATCAGTTCATCAAGTTGCACAGATCCAACTTATCACTGTGTGAATGTGTTTGGGCATGTCATTTGTTGCAGGCAACTGTATCAAGATAGTGGTTGGCGCAATCGGCTTGCTAGGTTGTACTAGTTTTCCTGATCCTACATCGTGAAGATCAAACACCCTGTATCATCTCCAATTATAGAGAGAGGCTGATCGTGGCATGATGGTGGTGGTGATTTAGCCGACGACAATGGCGCCATCAACCTTGAGGAGGGTGGTGGTTGGCTGTGCAATGGTTTGAGTTATTGTTTTGGGTGGGGAGGTAGTAGTGGTTGTAAATGCTAAGGGTGGTGTCAGCCTAATTTTCACTCTTAGCATCGACAACCATTATAAGAGACAGTGGTGCTAGATGGTCTATAAGCGTCACTAGCAATAGCAAGGTGGAGGGCTGGTGGCGTGCAAGAGGGGTGGCGGCTGGGTGGGTTAGGAACTTAGGATTTGGGAAAGGATTGGTGGAGACTAGGGATGGCAATGAGGCCTTGTTCCTTGCTGGGGAATTCCCCTATAAGGGGGCAAGGATGCGAATATTTTCCCTCTACAGGGCTGCTAACGAGAAAAACTTGTCCCCATCGAGGGAAGTGGGTCCGGGGACATTCCACCATTCCCTGTCCCCATTACCTACATGAGGCTCTGTAATGCCTATGACAAGTGGGTCATACCATGGTATATATAACATATGTTATTGTCTCATTAAGGAACCCTAAATCCATTTCCCCAATTTTGTCTCCATGTGACTCACCCCATGTGACCATGCGTCGCCGTATGGAATCCATGCCCATCTCGTCACTGTCATGCACCCATAGTCGTCGGTAGCACCACATCCTATCAGCACTCGCAGTAGTCTCTAGATCTCCTTGCCTTCTCATCAGTAGCGCACACCCCATCGCCGGTAGCCGCCACATCCCCTCACCTTCTTGTTGCACATCCCCTCGATTTCTCACTCAAGCTCATCGAGACACGAAACACCCTGATCGCCTTCTTGGATGTGGTCACACACACACCCTCATCCACTTTCACAGCAAGCTTCCAAGAAGGCAAGAACTGACACCGACACAATCACATGGATCACAAGGGAATGCCCTGGGGTTCATCCTCAACCTCGACTCCTCTCCTCTCAGTCCTCTCTTCAACAACCGACACCACCCACTTCTCGTCCTACACCACCGTACAGTGAGTGAACTCCTCAATCCTCATCCTCCTCTACAACTATAGATATATACATGCTGTAGATGAATTGCATGTACTCTAGATCTAGAAACCTTTATATGAATTATCAGTTGCACTAGAAGTCTAGATAATTTTCTTTCGGACCTTGACATAATAGTGTGCACAAATGCTTCATCTTGTTTCATATCTAGATTTATAATGTTGACCCCTCAAGATTAAAAGAAGTAGCCAAGGCCTAGCCCTAGAACTATTATCCTTGAGAGCCTCATCCTCAATGTCACAAGCTTCACAAAGAGAGTTTGTGCTAAAGTTGGTTAATGGCTCAAAAGCACTAGTGGAGGGAAATGAGATATAAATTTCTGATGATGAAGATGTCATTGTTGGCTCCAAGAGAAAATTGACTTCGGTTGTTTGGAAGGAGCTCAAAAAAAAGTGAAAATTCATGGGTCGAATCAAGGCAAAATGTAATCACTATTTCAAGAAGCTTGGAGGAAAACCAAAAATGGAACTAAGTATCTTCACAATCATTGAAGGTGTATCCATATCACAAGAGAAAAATGGCATCACAGAAGAAGACATTTACCCAATCTTCTTTGAGGTTCAGTTCTAAAGAGAAAGAGAAAGTGTTGTTGGAGAACTACACATTCGATCAAGAAATAGCTAGAAAGGAGCTTGTTGTGATTAGACCTGGAAATTGGGCCGGGCCTAAGTGGGCCAAAGACGAGCACGACCAAATCGTTAACCTAAGCACGACCCGACCCAATTCTAATGGGTCGGCCAAGACGGCCGAATACGGGGGTGGGCGGCCTCGATTCTAGGCACGATGGGTCGCCCGGCATGGCCCGATCATTCGGTAGTGCTTAATGCAAGACGCCCGATTTGAGCCCAGATAGAAAGTGAATAGCATGCATTACAGTCACATACTAGGAGCCACGCCATTGATTAAATAGAGCAGCATTACAGATACGAGGAGCCACACCATTAATTACAAAGTGAATAGCATTAGTGCATTACAAAGACAGACACGAGGAGCCAGAAGCAATTACATTAGTCTCTTCGTTCCTGTGTAGGGCGAGACGCGTAGTAGACGAGAGTATACATGTTCTTGACTCTTTGAGTTCTTCTTCTTGAGAGTTCACTTCAGTTCATCATTTCTTTCTTGATTCACGATCGTCGATCCACTGACTGCACAGGCCACCTACCACAGTGCACACCACACACCACCGATCAAGAAGGCAATGAGTAACAAGTCAGAACAACAGAACCGCCCAACAAGAGGAAATGAAGAAAAGGACTGCCACAAGAGGGCCACAACCACAATCTGCACCACGTGAGTTAGCTTACCATCTCATGATTCTCATCTTCACTCGTCCAAACATCCAGATTTCATATTTTAGTGATTCAGTCCAAACTCTACCAGTGATTCTATATGTATGTGCATGTGAAGTCTGTATGCATCATTTATTTATTCCTAATGTCCAGATTTCATGATTCTTGCCATCACAATCTATTATCATCATTTTGATGGCGAGCGATCTTCTTGTCATCACAATCTATTATCACAATCTATTATCATCAAAATGATTCTGTAAAAATTGCAATGTAAAGTGTGTCTTGTGATGGCAAGAAGATCGCTTGCTACTTGTGCCTGCACTTGTTCATTTGTTCTTGTGTTCTCATGCAATGCTCGGCAAAGGTCTTTGCAATCAATAATAGACAAATCATGGTTCTAAATCTCACTGCCGCTTTTTGCTTTTGCCTCTAGGTGAAGATGACAGCCACATTAATCCACGCCAACTCTCCCCAAGTATGGGAGACTATGGCATGGATGATACGCACTTGGATGGCATGGAGGGCTATGAGGACGCCGCAGTGGCTAATGTTGGATATGAGGGGTCTACTCCATCCGCAGCAGCTACAGAACCTTCAAGTGGTGATGGTGGCGTTGCGACACAGATGTCAGCGGCACCACCAACCTCCGGTGGAAGCACTGCAAGGGCAGAATGTTGGAAGCATTTTACAAAGCGAACCGATTTCGTCGACGGTGTAAAACTGGTAATTGCAACATGTAAGTACTGTAAGACAGATTTAAGTGCATGTTCGAGTGGAGGCACAGGACATTTAAATCGGCACTACAAGGCATGCTTAAAAAAGTTAGGACAGACACAAGGAGGAGTGCAAACACAACTAAACTTTTCAGCTGACGGCACTGTAAGTACTTGGGTTTACAATCCACAAGTAGCAAGAGATGAAATAGCACGATATATTGTCTTTGAAGATCTACCAATTATGATGGGTGAAAGCCGTAATTTTCAAAGAATGATTAAGCGTGCCTTTTGCCCACAATATCAGCTTGTCACTAGAAAAACTACCAAATCTGATATAATATCATTATATAAGAAAGAGCTATCTATGCTGAAAGAAAAGTTCCTTAAAGTTCAGTATTCATTTGCTTTAACTTCAGATATTTGGACTTCATCACATCAAAGAACATGTTATATTAGTGTTGTTGCACATTATTTAGATGAAGGATACACTCTAAATAAGAGAGTCATAGGATTTAAGCTCATGGATGATTCACACAATCGGAGATGCAATTGCCAAACATATACTTGAAGTAGTTCAAGATTTTAAGATACAAAATAAGATTCTTTACATTACTCGATAATGCTTCTTCAAATACCGCCATGGATTTTCTTGGGCCTCATATTCAATCATACATAAATGGATATGTTATTCATCAAAGGTGTGTGTGTCACATTATTAATCTGGTTGTTCAGGATGGTATAACAGTGATTAGCAAATATTTAAACAACATACGTGCTGCTGTTCGTTACATTTCTAGTAGTCCTCAAGTCGCTCATAAGTTTGCTGAGTATTGCAGGGCCAATAATAAGCGACCAAGAAAGTTCGGTCTTGATATGAAGGTAAGGTGGAATTCGACGTACATCATGCTAAAAAAGCTAGATGGGTATGAAAAAATTATTACCGTCTTTGTGAACGTAAATGCTCAAGATAGTGATTTGGTACTAACTGATTCTGATTGGATTGTTGCTAATCATTTTAGAGATTTTTTACTCACATTTTATGCAGCAACTAATGTTCTATCTGGTATTTATTATCCTACATCATGCTTAGTAATTGAATACATTTGGTTAATTGTTGAGGTATTTGCTAAGTATAGGCATGATCCACATTTAAGCTCTATTGTTGCACCAATGGAGGTAAAATTTCTGAAATATTTTGGTTCTATATCACATATTTATTGTTTTGCTACCATTTTTTATCCTCGCAAGAAGTTAGATGGACTGCAAACTGCTATGGAGGGAATAGGAGATGCACTTGATTTAGATTTTTCAGAAGCTTACAGTCATGTGAAAGATGACTTGTTTCGAGTATACAGCTTGTACTACAAGAAGTATGGCGAAAGTGAGATGGAATCATGTGCTGCTGACCAGGAGACAGATACATCTGATATAAGCTTGACATCACACTTGTGGAAGAGAGGGAAGGGCAAAGAAACGACTAGCTCAACTTCGAGTCAAAGGTGGAATCCTAATGCTGAACTCAATCACTACCTTTCTACTAACTTTGCAGCCACAGATCGAACACTAAGGGGCGAGAAGGTGAAGCTCCTAGAATGGTGGAGGGAACATCAATATAGCTTTCCGGTCCTATCACATTTCGCAAGGGATATTCTAGTCGTTCCAGTCTCTACGGTTTCCTCTGAGGCAACATTTAGCACGGTTGGGAGAATAATAGAAGAAAGAAGATCATCTCTTTCACCTGAGACAGTGGAGGCAATTACTTGCCTCAAAGATTGGCAGAGAGCGGATGAAAGGAAGCAACATCAATTAGAGGATCCAGAGCTTGAGCAGGCATTTCAAGATTTGAACGGTGATGAGTAATATGTAATTTGGTACTAAGATTTGAATATGGTTCTGTACTCTTTTCCTTACAGAGGGAACCCTATAGTGGGGTGTAAGGTTTTTAATGAGGCAGAACCTATTAATAAAAATTAGTTCCCTCAAATTGCATCGAAGTTTTAAAGTCAATCAAAGTTTTTAATCGCTAGTTAACAATTCAGGAAATATTTTTCACTGCAGGTAAACGTGTCAAATGTCTCCAGAAAAGTAAACACTCCAAATTCTTTGACAAGAAGAACACAAATAAGTGAAGACTATCATTTTATAGGTGCAGGGCATACTTGTATATGATAGCACGATAACCCTGGCTTGTAAGGTTCATGTGATAATGGATCATACTCCCAGCATCATGATGAAAACTCAAAACATTTGTGATTATAAGCCACGGGCCAATTGAACTTACCTAAAATGAGCAAGACAAATTAGAAGTATTTTCAAATTCCATCGAATGCTAGGGTTTTACTAAATGATTTTTATACCGGTTGGGCATGAATTGCAGATCTGACGCTATCATTGTTCAGCCATGCTGTTGCAACTTCATCACTATGCAGATTAAGCAAACAAAAGGTGGTCACATACTGCAAAATGAGTCCTGCATCTCTTGCAGTCAAAGCAACTCCTGTATTTTTCATAAAAAAAATGTCTATTTCAGGAATTGCAAGAAGTTTAAATGTGGTAAATTGAAGCGAACTAATCAATCGTAATATAACAAGGTCACATCTTAGGTTCCTATATTTCTAAGTTGTTTAGTAGTTTCCAGTAATTTCAGTTCTGCCACCTGAATGCACAATACTTATTTAATTTGTTCCTCATGGAAAAGTACAATATAGAACACATATATTTTGGAGTCATTGTGCCTGGATGATACTCTTTTGTAGTTATGCCATTTTTCCTTGTTATGATGTTCCCAGCTCAACTACGTTCTGGTCCTGCTTACATCAGCAGATATTTCAAATTGTAATTACAGTAAAGCAACTAGTTTTGCTACCATAGTAGACATCCTAACAACTCTTGCCACATAAGCTAAAGAGTTGCATGAAAATCATACTATAATTGCCATTTTTTACACTCCTTTTTGACAGATCTAGAACACTGTAATTATGTGTATGATCTTAAGCTGACAAAACCAATATGTTCATCAAGGGACTCAACATTTTTATTCAGCATAAATTTCCTTTTCATATTTGGACTACCTCTATGACCAAAACACCAAGAATAAGCAAAATAACCTCTAGGCCTGAGTAATCTGTCTAGTTCAAGCAGAAGAATCCAATCTCTTTGAAGCCCCCTCATCTCAGATCCCAAATCCCACTGCCCTCTAGTATACACAGCCCTCAAGATTCATAAAGGACCGCAGAAATTCTGGCGTTCTTGGATGCACGGATCTGCACAAACAAACACTAAGCCATTAGGTACAGCCCAATATGATGTTATTACCATGTAGAAGAAATCTAAGGCAATTCAAGAAACCCAACCAAACTGAGATAGGCAGTGAAAGGGGAACCAAGATGAAAGCCTCCCAAGAATGGAAATCGTTGATTTCCCGTCTCGTGAAGTATGCAGACTTTCTGTGCCCAAAGGTAAAAGATGAGAAAAGAAAGGAACAGCAGTGGTAAGAGTGAAGTGGGGGACAGATCACAAAGAGGAAAGAGCAGCGCCACTTCAGATAAAGCTACCTTTTCCGGGCTATTTTGCTCGCAGATTCCGATCTGGGGAGGTGGTCATCCACTCTCCCATCCTCCAAGTCCAATTCCATGAAACGGGCTTGGGATTCGGTGGTAGACTTTTCCGCTGCAAGCTAACATCCTGGACTTTAGCTTCTGTAGACGCAGCTTCATCCCTACCAGATGAACCACTAACATTAACACCGGAAGAACTAGGCGCACGAAAATGATGGCGTTACCCATGGGAATGTGAGGTATCCCCTCGGCCGCGCCGCCAGCGAAGGTCGCCGGTCGCCCTCCGCCACCGGCCGGCGGTGGATCTCTGCTCTCTTGGGTCCTGATGCTTGGATCCAGAATGCGCCTGCCGCCTGCGAGTACTAGAGAGGGAGGAGATGGGGATGGATTCGATGGAATGGAAGAGCCTGGAAGCCACGTCTGCGCGTGCGAGGGGTAAGCGTGGCGTGCTCGTGCCAGCCTGACCCAAGACGGCCCGACGTGCTTCGACGGCCGGGCCTCTAAAAAATAACCGTGTCGGTCACCGACCCAAGACGGAATAAGGCGTACGTCTCGCCCGATTGAACCAGCACGAGGCACGATGGGCTGGGCGTCTGCTACCGCCCGCCCAATTCCTGTGTCGGTTGTGATGATGGTGTTACATGAGTACCCTTATCTATGGTTGATCATGCTGGTTTTTGGATATCTGTTAGCGCACTGCAACCACTGTTCAAAATGGTGTCAACACCATTAGATATGAAATATTTAAATTATTATTTTGCCATTCAGTTTGCTATGTATTCTAATGCCTGATTGTCATTTGTTAGTTGCAAGGAAGGACATTGTGGTCCAATAGAAAGAAGAAAGGAAGAAGGCTATTGAGTATATGGCAGGGAATAGATCAAAAAGTTGCTATCAGCCTATCACTAGTGACATGTGGATGTCTGATAACCAAAAGAAAGGATACATAACTTTCATAGCCCATTTCAACTTATGGAAGCTTAGGAGTATTATCATGAGGAAATAACTTGGTGCTATCCAACTTTCGTTATCATTGCTCATGAACTTTCATTGTTGTTGTTGCTGTCCAACTTGCTGATATGTAACCCATTTCTAACTTTTATACTTTCTTTAGGTTCATTTATTTCCCAGCTCTACATACTGCAAAAGTTATTGGTGAAGAAACTTTCAAATCCTTGGTTGCTTGGAATCTTGATGAAAAGCTATCCACTATGACTCTTGACAATTGTTCCACAAAGGAAAAGATAATTGATTTGCTTGTGGGGAAGGTTGGACCAAGCAAGCTTATGTTGAAATGTACATGCTTCACATGCGTTGTTGTGCACATATTCTCAACTTGATTATGACGGATGGCTTGAATATGATGAATAAGGCAATTAAAAACATTTATGATAATGTAGCTTTTTGGACTACCACACCAAAAAAGTAGAGAAATTTGAGGAAATTGCTAAGTTTACGAAAGTTAAAATAACAAAACAAATAGCTCTTGACTGCAAAACTAGATGAAACTCTATTTTCACTTTACTTAGTGTTGTTTTACCCTATAAGGTGGTTTTTGATTGTGTGAAGCATGTTGAAAAACAATATACTTGTTGTCCTAGTGATGAAGAATAGAACTTTGATGCTGGTGTTGTCGAGAGGCTATGGTTGTTCTATGATATGAGTGAAAAAATAATTTGGAACTAAATATGTTATTGCTAACATTTTCTTTACCAAATTTGTGAAATTAAAATGAAAATGAGGCAATAGCCAACTTGTGACAACCCAATTATAGAAGAAATGATAGTTAGCATGAATGAAAAGTTTGATAAGTGTTGTTCTAACATTCAAGGACTAATGGGCATAACTACACTTCTTGATTCTCGATTTAAGATTAAAATTTTGCTTGTTTTCTATGAAATATGGTGATAGTGGTGAAAAATGTGAGGACCATGTTCGAGAGGTCACTACCTCATTATGTAATTTGATGATTGAATACTAAGTAGATAATGATAAGGATAATACAGAATCATCAGCCTCAATACATGCAATTTAAGCTCAAGTTGTTATGTCAATCTTTAATACAAGTGCTGCCAAGAGAATGCCAAAATCTCTTAGGCTGAAATTTAAGTTAGATCGTTACTTAGGGGATAACTATGTACCAACTACAAAGAAAAAATTAATGTATTGGATTAGTGGAAGGTAGCTGGGACACGTTATCCTACTTTGAGGATAATTACACAGAACATCTTTGCTATTCCAGTAAGCAAAGTTGCTTCTGAGTTAGCTTTTAGCACAAGTGGGAGAATTCTTAGTGACCATCATATCCGTCTGTCTCACTTCTAAGATGTTGGAGGCATTAATGTGCTCATAAATTTGGCTTTAAAATGAATATAAAGATATGTATATAGAAAAATTCATATTCATACTTATTTTTTGTCAGTTGTCAAGAAAAGAAAATAATGTTTACGGTTTGTATCTTACAGATGAAGAAAAGGGAGAGCTTTCTAGCTTCTAGACTTGTATTCAAGATATTCAGGAAGGTCTATAGGTGGAGTACATGAAAATAAATTGCAATTTCATCTACTGGTGGTCACTACTCACTAGGACCTTTATTGTTACTATTTGGTATGTTTTACTTTGGTCAGTATCTCTGAATCGGTGCTTTGTGCTGGGATTAGCAAGTTATGCATTGCTTATGTATTGTGTTCTTTCATGCTTCCGTGAACTAGACAAGTAATATACTCTTTAAGGGTTGTATTATGTGAACCATGGTCTTTTAACTTGTGTTAGATGAACCTTTTAATCATCTATTAATTATGGTTGCATCACTATTCATGTTTGATTTGCTCATTTTATTGTTGTTTGTTTTGTGCCAAGTGTAACACGGTCTGACATCCATGGTTGCATCACCTATTTAGGTGTAGCTCCCTGTGAGGCCCCGACACCCTAACGGGGCCATGGAACATGGGAAAGTAACACCTAATTCTAGGCCTCTAGGGTCAAACACCAGGAACGGGAGATTTTCTTCTACTCAAGGGGTACATGTATGGAAAGGAGAGAGTGAAAATCCGTAGATCTTGATCTAATGCTAAAATAATTGATTAAAGAGTAAAACAGAACTTATGTACCAACCCTTAATTTAATGATATCCTATGTATATCCTTAAGATGCTTTCTTGACATACTGATCTAGCTAGTGTTTTGTTTTTCCTTTTTCCTGTGTTAATAGACTAACCCATTCTATTCCTCGAACCAAACAGGTTTGCTTACCAGAGATAAGTCATGATTGACTAAACGGTTACATTCATCCAACCAAACAAGTGAATTAGGTTCAGATAAAAAATAGGTCTATTCACTGTCTAGTTCCTCAACACCCTCGTTTATGTACGTCTTGTTGCAGCCAGGGGCGACACTGGGATTTAGGGATGGCAATAGGACCCCGATACCCATTTCCCCGTAAGAAATTCCCCCGTTAGGGGATAGGGACGGAGAGAAATATCCCCGTAAGGAGGTTTATTGGGAAAAATATTACCCCTGTCCGAAATCACGGGGCCAGGAACGTTTTACCGTTCCCCGTCACTAATCCCCATCCCTGCCCCCACGTAATCACTAATAGGTGGGAGCAAATGATCATTCTCAAAAGAAAAAAAATATATGTGAAGTCATTATTAATAAACATGCTAAATATGAACCTCTACTATATAAAGCAAGAGTTTCTTCCCATATCACTTCATCAAAATTACCCACCTTTGTCACTGTTAGTACTCTTTGCAAATAAACTTTTTATCGCAAATTGAGTTTCCGTTGCAACGCACGGGCACATGGCTAATTACTTTAGTGATTCACTCACACTTCAATCACATATGCATCATTACTCTAGTGATTTATTCATGTAGTATATGATTTTTCATGTAGCATTTTTAGGGATTAGTTCCCGTCGAGACCCACAAACCCATCAGGGATCAAAGACGGGAGGAATTAAGCCCCGTGTGTGAAGACGAGAAAATTTTAGTTATCGGAGATCGAGGATGGGAGAACGCTCCCTACATAGATTTTCTCCGTTCCCATCCCTACAGAGATTGTCCATGAGGACAATTATGACGCAGACGCAATTTCGTAAATCATACTTGTTCCACAACGCTGAATAAGAAACTGCAAATAAATATGTTGTCCATGGGGCTGTATAGAACGAACAATAATTGATGTAAATTCATACTCATCCCAATCATTACAGTTCCAATACCATCAATAAATAGAATTGAGAATAGTCCTCAACAAAACAATGACAACCTAAGCCCAGGGTGCAGTTTTGCACCCTTTTCTTCCCAGAAGCAAAGCTGCTCCTAAAGCCTCCTTTCATCCATACACATCTAAGCATCCAGTTCTTCACAAAGGCTTTTGATTCAAAAATAGCTCTTGAAATGACCAGAACAGAACCAATACCTGTACTAGTCCATTCTACTTGAGTTGGCCTATGATTTCTCAGTCAAATTTATTTGGGATCGGAGCTTTCATTTTGGTATCCTTCAAGAATTGTGTTGCAGGTGTTCATGGCACGGGCATCTAGTAGGCTGTGGTTCCAGAGTTTAATCATAAAGTAACGCCAGCACCTGTTCATTCAGTGAGAAAATTGCAAATCAAATAAACCACCACACAGGAAGGACGCGCACAAAAGGTGCCTAGCTGCTTGTGTGCTGCGGATGACCCCAAGCATGTTCATGAGGTATTAATCAATAGATATATGATCACCCACTCACCATAGCAGAGCAGGGTTTTGCACAAGTCGTCGTCCATGATGCCGGGAGAACGCCTCGCAGGCCCAAGGTATATGACCATCGGCTAGCACCCTGTAATTACCCTTTCAGTAAGAGAAATAAAATATATATATGGATACCATCAAACCAAATTCTTGTATCCTGCAATCTACTCTGCAGGACAGACCGAACAGGATGTCTACATATATAGTCGAATCAAAACAAATCAAGCATAACTTTTTAGTTCTGATGCCACTTCTTAGCTCTTGCTATGGCAAAAATGCAATGAAATGAACAAAATAAAAATGATCATTGGAGTTTGGTATTTTACAGGAATCCAAAACAATGAAGCACATAATCATGAATAAATGCTCCACACAGACAAAACTGCCTTCCAAAAATTCATCAAAACGAAAGGAATTGTGAAGAATAGCGTCTGCCATGCAAGACAAAGACATGCCTATGATAGCCTTCTATCTGGAAACATCTCCAACTTAAAAGCACATTCTAAAACATGAGAATTAAATAAATGTAAAAAAAATCTAAGGTTTTGGTACTTCAAAATTTGAACCTGGAGCTAAAATGACATAAAGGGGTTTCAAATTTAGGATTTTAATTTTTAACTGTGAAATTCATTGTTTGAAAATTTGAATATTAGGGATAGGCCTGACCTTTGTTTCCGAACAAATGAATTCCACATATGCATAATAAGCTTCTCATCTTTTGTAACATCAACAAAATCATCAAGCATCTACATTTAGCAAGAAATAAACAATAACCAGTTAGAAAGAAATTGATTCCAGATCAGGTGAAGGTAGCAGCCTGTATATATTCTATGTTTCTGTAAGAGCAGAGAGCAAAAGATTATCTTACCCTTCTATCTTCAAAATCGGCGATATCATCATCAACTTCATCTTCACTATCACGGTCTGAAAAAACTTGTTCCAATGCCATTGGCTACAACAAAGTGTAACAATGCAGTCAAGCTAGATTTCAAATGCAGGCATAAAATATGTAAAGAGGCCAAGTCACAATAATAAAAATATGTATAGTAATAAAAATATAAGAAAACAATACATAATTAGGGATAGTAGAATTACTAAATGACAAGCATCTGCAGGAAAATTTAGCAAGACAATGGAATGAAGTCTAGCAGAGCCCAATGACAATTACCGAACTACCAGTAAGTAACCATATCATAAATTTAAAAAGCTGACAAGAGGTACAAATGGATTAAGTTTTGGACATGAAGATAGATATTATGTCAGCAAGTTCTGAAAACAACTTTGCATACTGCCTCCATCCTCCAATATTATACCCAGCTTGCCCACCAATTGGCTGATATAAAAGGCACTGGTGAAAACATGGTAATGAACATTGAACAGTATCTGGCATGCCACCTAGTAGTTATATCTGAATGCAAATAAGTCAGCTTCAAAAACATCGCTTTCAAAATTTACAATTTCACACCTCATACTGAAACACAAAGAAATCATGCTAGCAAGATTGCCACACAATCTGGTATTTATCAAGATAATTGGTACAAACTCTTCCAGATGATCATATTTTGATTCAAGAGGATCTAATAGTGAATGGAGCAGAGTAACACTTCCTCCCAACATCTGCAGGACTCTAGTAGAAATCAGCATGAAAATAAAATATTTCAAGTAAAGGTTCAACTATTATTTCTATACTAATACAAAAGTTTGGTTCTTTGTTATGTCCACCCCAATGAAGCCGGAAACGCGGAACGTGGCAGAGTTCCTCGCCCTGGGAACTTCGTCCCGAAATGAGGAACAGGGATAACACGGTACGTCAACCCGAACGCTACTGGAGCGTCGATCCTAAGAGCAGGGGACACGCAGATGGATCGTCGAATCGAAACAAGGGGAACGCGTCGCGCGATGCCTAGATCGTCGATTCGAACTCCCAGGGACGCGGGACGTGGTGGGAACCGAGAGGAGTTGAGGAGGAGTTGGGGGAGAATGAGAACCTGCGCTTGGATCGTTGGGAGGTCGCTGTCGGCATGTCGTAGCTGTCGGTGTCCTTCAACGCTGTGTCGCTGCCGGAGCCAGGTGCACATCCAGAGCAGGGGCTGTGACTCGGGGAGAAGAAGGCGCCGTCGGAGCTAGGGCTGTTGCCCGCGGCCCGCCAACGCCGGCGATGGAGAAGACGAGGAAGCGAAGCGGCGCTACCGCCGATCACCTCCGTTTCAGATTCGGAGCGCCGCCGCCACGAGGAGATTACTGCGCGCGACGATGGCAGACGACGAGGCGCGCCACGATGGCGTGGCCGGGAGCAAAACGAGAGCGGCGCGCGGCAGCCGTGGCGACTCTCTGGCGTGGTGGCGGCGGCGGCTAGGTTAGGGCATTAGGCGGCTGTCGGCCTGTGGATTGGAAATTCCAATTTATGGAGACCGCCAGCGCGCCTTTTTTTTCGTTGCGCGCGTTCATCGTACAGGGTTGAGTATGGTTGAGTTCGTTCCGAGGGATCGTTCCAGGAACATTGTTCCCAACCAATTGGGAACATGTTCCAACTCTCGAACGAACACTCCAAAGAGGTATACCCCCCTTCGTACCATAATTTTCAAAGTAGCATCCCTCGTCCCACGTTCCCGTTCCTCGACCCCCTCGACCCGGGAACTTGGCTTCATAGGTCCACCCCACTTTGTGTCCCCAGTAGATTTATAGCCATCCAATCAACCAAATCTAATGGCTCAAGTTTCAAATTGGTCCTGTCATCCTGCCATCTTGATCCTCCATCAACCCCATCCAGTTGTCCAGATTTGAAGTTATACCTACCATCCCTTACTTGCCTTCATAATTACAATTGCTCACCATAACCCCCCCTCTTTAACGCTCATTGAAGAACCTAAAAAACTGACTCACATTCCCTTAGTTGCCTTCATATCTCGATTGTTGGAGCCTTGTATGAGATAGAGCAGATTGAATGCAACTACACAAGCAGGTAGGAATAGTACAATACGATCAACAAAACACAAATCATAATTCTGATACAAATATGCACATACACATAAGATGGGTGAAAAATGGTGAGCAATTTTCACACACCTGTGCCCTGTGAGAATGGAAGAACTGACGTTTTTGCAGGAGTTGCCTGCTGCAAGATAATATAAACACAAAAAACAATGAGTCAGTTGAACATCTTTTATTACAAATATTTTGAGAAACAATTATACGATGTATAACATGATATTGAGAATGTAAACAGGACTACTTTCTGGGGTCAGCCCGCTCAACAGATAGCTTCCTTGTCTTCCCAAACTGTAGTACTGTTGGTGGTGAAAGATTGCTGCCATGTAACGAGTTAGCAGGATCAACAGAAGCATGTGCTACTGATATCCCTGAAAGATTTTAGATAACATCAGGAATGAGATATGACCAGATGAAAGAATTCAACATTTGCTGCCAAATTACTTCATGCGTTGCCATAATCTGGTTTATAGGAAAATACTTATCATATGCCTAATGCTTGGATATATCAACGAACCGTTGCAAATAATCTCTACCTAAGGTTTCATTCATTTGGGTACGTTATATTTGAAAACAGCATGCAAAACTTCCCATGCTACAGCCTGTAAACACATGCAGAGCCTCCACGTTAACAATATCATCAATACTAAACTTCAGTATGCATGCAACAAAATAGAACAGGCTCATTTCGAATTTTACAGTTTAAATTTTGGAAATCCAAATTCTCCTAAAGTTTGACCAGTTCCCGCCAACCAGTGAAAAACCAGTTTCGGTCCACCGGTAGGAACCAGTTTGGGAACAGAATTTGAAATTGAAACACTGTAAGCTATCAAAGAATAAACCAATACTCATGCACACGATAGGAGAGAGGAGACAGATTTCAATCAACTTACATTAGACAGAAAAAAAAATCAGAAACACTCCTGTGTTACCATTTGAATGTAGTTTGATACAGTAAGAAACCATAAAGATGAGAATATACCATTTTCCCTTGGCACATAATCTTCTTCAGACCCTGCCAGGGCATCTTCAGGTGAACCTGAATCCACAATATGTGGATGTACATGATTAATCTTCTCAATTGTGGTTTCCAATCTTCTACGCTTCTTAAACCTTGAGCTGATGTAAAAGAGTTAGAAAAATGAAACACAGGTTGCAGCATCGTCAAAATTAATGGAGAGAGAACGTACCAGTAGGAAAATGTTTGATGTCTTGGATCAACTCCCTCAGCCACAAGCTGGAAATAAGTGGGATTATTGGTTATTCCAGGCATTTAAGAATGGAATGTTTCAATTTAAATAAATGTTCACTATGCATGAATTTACCTATGCTAACCATGTAAAACCTTATCTGCAGCAGACTAAGTGAGGAATCCTGAACATTACTCAATGAATTTCAAGGAGGGGGTGGGTTATTTGGGTGGTCCCATGACTACGATATTTAAGAAAGCAAGAAAACAAGGTAGGAACAAAATTGACATTTAACTAGCAGACCACTCAGGTACATGTTAAACTGAAAACCAGGGACCAGGGATAAAAAAAATCGGCGGTAAAATACCAATCAGAAAAGTAGATTTTATACTAATTTGAATGGAGTCTTGATGATATTTTTTATAGAAGACCAAGCAAACACAATGCTTTGAGGATAAAAATGTAGAATTGAAAAAAAAAATGAAATTGCAAACCGGAATAGACCAGAAACGGACTGGTAACCAGCCGGTTACCGCCTGGTTACTGGCTACCAGCCTACCTCCAGTAAATTTTCAAATCCGTTTTTGTATCCTTGCTTAAAAAACACACATACTGAGTTCAGCAACAACATCTATCATTTATTTTTCAGTAACTGGAAAAGCAGCTTAAATTTGAAGTTCCATATCACTAATTTACCTCAGTTCTCCAGGTATCAGTCTTCAGACAAACATTAACAGCCTGGCACTCTTCAGATATCTGTGTAAACATAAAGAACAAATTAACAATCGAACTACAAGGAGGATCAGATCAGATTTTGCAATGGAGATTCAAGAGGTTTACCAACCCAAAACTCAAAGTGGAACAGGTCATGCGATGAGTTCAAATGACATCCCAGACCCTAGTATCACCAAAATCACAGTATTAGAGATGTGACTTGAGAAAAGGCTAAATGAAGGTGTGCAGAAAGACTGTTCCAATAAATAACAAGGCATGCAGAAAGAAAACACAGTCGGAATTTCCTCACTAAGAACAATAACACATCAATGGTGCAGCGTGAAAATACAAAAGGATATTGGGTTTTATCATAAACATAGCAGGTGCCATGATCCTTGGGACCAGCCCTTAGCAGCAATCAGTGGCATATGAATAAAGATAAGACAGCTGGAACTCTGCTTCAAACTTTACCTTGAAGCTTCCACACGATACCAAGCAAAAGGGGCAAGAAAAATCTTCAGTGACTGGTAATAAGGGATCAATGAATCAATAACAGAAAAACATAAGACTAAAGAATAAATCATGTCAGTGCATCAAAACCATTATAATTACCATTACCAAACATAAATGGCTGGCTTTCTAAAGCTCTCCAACAGATTACTAGTTCCTTGTGCATCGACTATCGATACATACAAATATTTGTAAAATGAATATCAAGGTAAGCTAATTTTCCTTGCAGTTCTTAGCACGGTACCATACAATAAGTAATTGGACAAACCGATAAAATAACCACCATCAAACAGAACTAGGTTTAGTTCCAATAACATGTGAACCATAAAGTGCCTTAGCAAAATAACTTTTACTAGTTGCATCATTACTGACATGTACTAACAATCTAGCATTATCTAGTTAATTAGGTTTAGCAAATCAGGTACAACTACAAGGAGAAAATGTGCAGCACCCAGAAGAAAATGTCAATACATAATGTAAACAAGTGACAACTAAACTGGAAAGAAATGCACACAGGCTCGTGTGTTTGTGAGAGAGAACCTTCTGTCTTTTGCATAGTATTGTTATAGTACTTGTAGTTAAAAAGCACATTACCAGCTCTTAACCTGTGGAAAGAAAAAACTTCTGTCTGTGAACTTGGTTATATCAAAATGCAAATGTATCTGATAAATCAGAGAGTTAAAGCAAGATGTCATAATAACACATGGCCTGGCCCTAGGCCAGGCTTCAGCTAGGCTGACTTCGGCCTGACTGCAAAAGGCTAGGTGGAGACTGCATAAGTGCCCAACCACAAAGTCTGAACCTGGCTTGGTAGCCAAAACCCCAGCCCCAAGCATTATTAGAAATTTCATTAATATTATTTTTGGGAAAAAGTCCATCTTACCCCAGTTTACACCCTAAACTACGAAAACAGATATTTCACATCCTAAGCTTTCAAAACTGGACCAATTTCAACCCCATGGTAGCATCCATGTTGGTTTTTGCCACATCCACTACCCACATCACCTACTATTGCTACTTGCCATCAAATGCAGATGCTGACGTGGAGATCTCTACCATAAATCAGCAAATCAATTAAATACAACGGCCGGCAGGTGTGCAGTCATGGAGGACTCTCCATGGCAGTGACGGCAGTGAGACAGCAGCTGTGATATGCATCCAGAGGACCAACAAAGCAAATTGGCTATGACAACCTCAGCTATGGCAGTAACAAGCTTCTTTCCATCATCATCATCATCCTCTTCCACTACTACTATAAATATATGCACATGCAGTTTGCTTGCGTCCATCCCAAATGTTCTTATTTGCTGCCTTACAGTTAATTTGCTAAGCAAACTGCTGCCTTCAATTACTGGTTTGGAGCACATTATCATACTGACGTGATCGCTCATGGGTGCATTGCCTCCCAATGACCTCCACTGCTTCTTGAGGTGGCTGAGGCTCAACAGGTACAATGGATTTCTGGACCGTGTGATCTATGTAGGTATTGAGGGCCACGCCAATCAGCGCTTGATGTGATACTGTGGACTAGCACCAGCCGGAGTGCAGCAAGAAAGGGGTAAGAGACCATATTTTTTATTCTATTTCACTGACATGTTTGGGACAAAAGGCTTGGTGGTTGTTGTATCACTGACCCAGTCACCACCTGGCATGTTAAACATGGCAAAATCACCTTCAAAACCACAATTGCAGGGGTTAAGCACTCCAATCAGAAGTTGAGGGGGTCATATATCCAGTTTTATAGGTGCGGGTGAGAACTGAGCTTTTGTCATAGGTGAGGGAAGGACATATAGGCATGGTGACTTCACAAAGTATCAGTAAATCATAAATCATGGAAAGAAAATGCATCACAAGCTAGCACAACATTTTATCAAGCTTCGCAGCATCACCTTTCATGAGAGCAAGCACTTGCAAGTGGCAACCTACTCAACCTAGTCAAAAACTCAAAATAGATACTTTCAAGCTAAGCTTTCCTAAGGGCAGCATGTAATCATCTGCAACTCCTTTTCAATACATCTAAAGAGCAAATAATGTCTCATATGAGGGACGAAGCACATAAACATTAAGAACATGCATGTCCTAGCATCCTATAATAATGATAACAAATAAAGTATGTAACAAGAATGAGGGAAGAAAACTTTGTAAACTACAAAAACTGAGCTATGTAGTGTTACCTTATAATATCTTGTAATGATGAAGGTGGGACATCACTATATGAGTAGACACTGTAAGGAGACTCGGACATGTCTCTTGCACCAGCCTCTTGAGCAGATATGATCACTTGTAGTTGATGTGAACCCTGAAACAATAAAGCTCAACAATGTCAGTAAAGTCACAGGGAGTAACTTGCAATCATCGGTAATCTAAGGTGCTGCCATACTACATCGACAATACTTAACCCCATAAATATGACAGCAATTATTAGATTAAAAAAGAAACAAACAGGAAGAGCTTACCGTTGCATCAACCTTATGAGAGCAAAATGTCAAACAACTGTCCTGCTCCAGAAATTTTGGCTGCTCCATAACAAAAGGAAAGACATGTTGGTCAACATACAGCTTCTATAGAAAACAAAGAGTATACTCGAATCTGAGAAACATAGGAAAGGAAAACAAGAAAATTGTTCTGTTAAGTTGGTGTAAATCACCACATGGTACATTTGATTTTAGCAATTTGCCACCAGTACTTTTGGAACAGGAAGCGCTACTTTACCACAAGCACTTCGACCTTCTAAAAACTGAAAGTAAATGCAGCAATTTGCACCAACTTAGAAATACATGGGGTAGATCATTGATTCAAAAGTACAGGTGGGTAAGGTGATTTTTATTTTCTTAAAAAAGTTTCAGATGCTGCAAAGGATTGTTTTTCATCTATCCTATGGTTAAATACGAGAAGTTGTAGTACATACTTTAAGAACATCGAAGCTTAATACTAGGGAAAAGTTTGATTTGACATACCTCTAAGAAGCTTGGGCTCATACTAACTGTAGAAGTCAATTCCACAGTATGTCCCAAGCTTAAAGTCACACAATTCTCCAAAGATGAACCAAGTAAATCAATTGGTATTTTACCCCAGAAACATTTCCCTTCAAGCTCTGTCAAAATGCATCACATACACAATAATTAGTCCGTTCAATAAGACTACAAATCTATGGTTGGTTTCTGAGATTCAACATCGGTCTTTATGCTTAATTTTTTAAGTCACATGTTTTTAACTATATTTGCTAAAAATGGTAGCTGTGACAATGAGGATCCCTCAGCAGGAGGAAAGATTAATCTAAATTTGTGACAGCGGAGAGGGCCTATTAACATGGCTACCCCTGTCAAAAGAAACTAACAATGTTTGAGGATACCTTATTCATTTGATCATCTTAACTACAGTAAAGGAGGCAACCATAGCCAATTCTTGCTCAACTAACACATTTATACATGGACGAATGGGATGTTTATTAGTTTCAGTTTTTTTAGTACAACTGTAATAGACTGATCTTCCCCTACAAGTCTCGGTTGCTAAGTATTAAGATAGCTGTGTTACCAATTGCACATCTGCACTAATTCTAGCAACTGTTTAGTGTCTCCAAAAAAAAATGTAAACCATAATCTTACTTTGGAGAGCAGAGCCTTCTGCATGGTTCCCAGAGCAGGTATCTTCACCAAGAGTTTGTCCAGCTTGCCCTTTCAATTTTTTTTTTTAAAAAAAGGAATCATATTTAATAGCAGCAAAGAAATGTATAGGACAAATAATCACATAGGATGCACACTATACCACAGCTAATAAGGATAACGTTAAGGTTGCAAGCTCGAGAGGTTGACAAATTCTTCACATCAGGAATTATGAATGTGGCTTCAGTGTGGTCTTTATTTCCAAATTCATTCAAAGATGTCAGCAAACATGCCCGATTGAACCGGTATATTGGAGAATGCTGCAAAACACAATGCCATAAATGAGAAAAGAAGTCGGTAGACACAACCTTAAAATCGAAACTAAAGAAGATAGACTTACCCCTTCAAGCGAAACATTACTAGTAGGTCTAGCTAATAGAACATAAAGAGGAAAGATTTCCTGTTCTTGCAATTCAGTATTTGCACCTCCAGAAAGTGAAATGGTTATTTGAATCCTACATTCAAAAGCAAAAATGCCAGTCAGTATTTGCATGATGCAACAAGCAAGTTTTAAGCTCCAATTGTGCTATTAGTTTATCACAAAGATCACTACTTAAAAAAACTTATTTTCTTGGGCTTTGTTTGGCCAAGCTACCAGTCCAGTTTCTACTTTGGTGCCATCTAGCTCTAGATCATAAGATTATTAACTAAAAGTTGATGTCATAAAATTAAAAACATAGTGGCTTTTGGAATATTGATTGCCTCTCTGCCTGAGAACATGACTGATGTTTGTGAATTGTGACCTTGCGTTTTGTATCTTGAATGATAAATGTTGTGATTTTGTGTAAATTTAGGGCAATTTGCTTGCCTTAGCTGTTGAGGAATCCAGAGAGATAATAAGGAACTCCAAAATTCCCACACCAAATGGTTCCAGCTGTAACTATATGGCTAAAAAGGAATATATCCGTCCTACAAGCTTCGGAGCTAAAGCTGAGTCTAAAGGGCCTTAATGTAGGAATTGATATAGGACATTAGTACAAAGCATTATGTATACCATGTACATAATATAGAAATTTCCCCCAAACAACTAACAACAAGTCAACAACCAAGCCTTTACTCCCAAACAAGTTGGGGTAGGCTAGGAATAAAACCCAATCAAAGTCAAAAAACCCCTAAACCTTCGATTTTCCCCCAAACAACTAAAACTGTTATTTTGATCTTTGAACTTTAGTCAGGTTCACTTAGAAAGCAAATAGCCTTCAACAATTGCAATAGTTACTAAAGGACTAAGAAATTGGAACAATATAAAAAAAGGATGGAAATCTGAGGGCCAAATGAAATTTCAAGATAAGTTGTGACCCATCCAGAAATGTTGAAAACATCATCGATGAAAATAACCATTTTTCAACTCAAAACCAAAAATAGAATATATATTTGTGTGCGATATGCAAAACATGTATATTATTTATGTTAAAACCAAAAATAATACTTATCTTTGTGTAGAAGATTTTAAGAAACATATGGTTTTTTTTACTTCAATTTAACTATAAAAACTAAAAGAAGTTATGTGTGTTGTTCAGGTTGTCAGAATCTAGATTCATTTGTTAAAGTCTTGCGGATTTGTGATCCTTGATCGAATGGAATGATGCAATCCTAGGTAGACTTTTAATTTGGTAGAATCTTAATATGGTTACAACGCTGACAAAATTTATGTTGATCCATGGTCGCAATTTACCAACAATTCTACCAAATCAATTAATTGATCATAATTACTTGCATATGTCCTTTCAGTTGAAATTTCATTTTATATCCTTTGATATCATTATTATTTGTATAAACAAGTGGTTTTTATTTCATTTGCACTACATTGTTGTAAATAAAGGCTTTGACACTATAATTTAAAGCAGAACATTAAATTTGTACACTATATATATATATATAGGAAAAATATCTTTTACTCCCACCTCTGAAATACTACCTAAATGAACTTGAAATACTCTTTTATCACTTTGAATACACTCATACACTAATTATAAGATACTCCAATATGAGTCACATGAAAAAATTGCAAGGAAGTTCATGATTTTTAGCGTATTTCACAAATACCTTTATATATGCACATAAAAAGGAGTATGTCTAAAAAATATACATACCACCTAGATGATCTTATATACTCATATACTACGCGTACATACCCTCCGTCGCATGAGATACCCCATACGTTGTAAGATACGGCATAGGGAGTAATTACTCCCGGGAGTAGAAAAGACGCATATATATATATATATATATATATAGTATAACTACTTAGGGCACCATGATCTAAAAAGGATATTTTCTCTATGTATTTTTATGCGAAATTTTTTGAATTCAAGTATATTTTTTCAAAGGTATGTGTTTCATTTGAATTGTTAAAGATGGGTATATACCCTACAACCGAAATTTTTGAAAAATATACTCGAATATGGCTTGAATTCACGCATTTGAAATCATGGTGCCCAGGCACCATGGTGCCCCATTTCGGCTTCCTATCCGGTGGAATCTAGTATACTGATAGCCTTGGGTACTTATGCTATTTTTTTATTGAATTATTATGGTTATTTATTCTACTTTTAATGATCATGTAATTTGTTAACTATTATGTAGCCAACCTGTGCAGGGCAATAGGATAGACAGTTATTAATCCAATTAGCTTTTAAATGACTAAATAAGCACTAAGATCAATGTTGAAAACTTGAAATACATCGCAGGTTAAAAAAAGGCTTTGGGTAGAATTAGGTAGGATCTTAGATTCTAATTGGTCCTACCAGAGCATTTCCAATTTGATTCAAGACACAGATCCTGACAGCCTTTTGAACAGGGTTACAACATAGCTAAATTAGCTAAGGAATCAACAAACTAGACAATAGTTAATAGTTTCCAGATATATATTTTGTCAAACTGCTGGAGTCATGTCTCTGCTATGTCAGGAAAGAAAATACTTTCTGAAAAGGAACAGTCTTTTTTCTTTCGATATTCTGAATCAGAACATCCTGGCTGTTATGTGCTTGAGTAGAGTAAATGGAACAGTATTTTTCTTTCGATATTCTGAATCAGAACATCCTGGCTGTCATGTGCTTACCTTTTTTTCCGTCTTGCATGTATCTTGTAAAGAAGGCATCTTTGAAGAAAAGCGGGCTGCAAAATTTAGTGGGCCATCATTGGTATCTCAAAGCACTTACACATAATGGTTATAAGTGAGTTATGAGTAAGCATGCACATGTAAACCATGTTAAAACATGGGGCTATAATTTTAGGACGAAATTTACGTTTTTAATGGCTCGTCGCTGAATAATGTTGTACAGCTCAACTGGCTTGCAGTACAACGCAAAATTTTCTTCAGCAGCAAGCTGCTCGTCTGGAGACAATTGAGCTCTTGAGTGTTGACGGCACATCTGGTCTGCAGACCGGGGATAACCGAATCCACATCCAATATTACTGCATATGAGCATCACTTGCATGAAACAAAAAAATAGAATCCATCTCATTTCACTCTAAGAACAAGAAAATCATCCACCATATAGACATGATTACATATCTGCAAAGCAGGTGAATAGATAAAACAAATCGCGACTAGTTTGCAGGATCCAAATACAACAAACGAAGGTACACATAGATTTCAAGTAAGCACTAAGCAGTCATTAACTCTCGATCTTGGCCATTTACTAGTTTCCAGATGAACCAAGGTAGTTACTACCGAGGTTACCAGTGAGCATTCATGAACTATCAAAGTTAGTCAATTACTAGTTTCCAGATGCAACCAAGGTAGGTACCACATAGACTTCCAGTGCGCCGCCATTAATCCTCAAAATTAGCCAGACACGAACATAAACCCATCGAGGCATCAAATAGACATACGCCACAATGCACTATCCAATTATTCTGACATTGTACGTCAAATTTCCTCCTGGTTTGCTATCGATCGTGTGCCCTCACACACATAAATGATCATGGAACTTGGACGCAGGGGCGGACCTAACGTGGGGCATGGGGGTTTAGTTGAACCCCCAAAAATTTTGGAAAAATAAACTGCTAGTAGTACTCCACCACGCAACAAACTGCATGGATTGGAGTATCCATCCCAGAAAGAGAGATTTGGATGAGGTTGCTCAGAGGAAAGAAACAATCCCCCACGAGGATGTTGACTGGGGATCTCCGGCTGGAGCTCACCTCGCCAGCCGCCGGAGAAGGGGGAGGGGGAATCTGGAGTATGGTGGAAACGAAGGAAGAGGAGAAGAAGAGCTCACCGCGCCAGCCGCCAGAGAAGGGGGAGGGGGAGATCTGCAGAACGGTAGAAACGAAGGAAGGGGAGGAGAGGAGCTCACCGCGCCGGCCGCCGGATAAGGGGGATGCGAACGGTGAAAACGAAGAGAAGAGGCGGAGAGCGTCTGGGTCGCTCCTTTTGGGAGGGCGAAGGATGTCCGCAAGCGCGTCTCGTCTGACTTTGGATGGGAAGCAGTAGGCGAGGGCGGGCCCGGGAGAGGCCTCCTGCCAACCATGGGACGGGAAGAACAGAACGGGCAGGAGCCGCATGTGCGGAACCGAACGGACGGCGTGGATGGACCAACGGCAAAGTCAACTGATAAGCCAGGAAAGGAGAGGATGTGCTTCTATAATATCTAAGTTGGGCGTGAGGAAAATGTGGCTACAAACACTAGAAAAATAAAATATTTCTTCATACAAAAGTATTTCTCTACTTGAACAAAACAAAGAGGATGACTAGTCATCGGTTATTCAAAATTCTATCATTGAATTTATATCGAATCATTTTAGTTGCTCCTACTCATTTTTATTACAACCACAAATGATAACAATTCTAATCAGTCATGACCATCTTTGCCCCCAACATACAAGACCCTACCCCCACCCTCACTACCGTGGCAACAGAGAGTGAGGGTCCTAGCAAAAGCTCCCACGTCTTGTCCTACCTCACACGTTAGGGGTGGCCCTACCAGGGTTCAAAATCTCGGCAAATTTGGGAAAATTTTGGATTTTGATCAGGGCCAAGATTCCAAATCCCGATGGAATGAAAAAATATTGAAAATTAGGGTTGCTACAGTATTTCTGATAAATCTTGGCGAAATCTCAGTGAATTTCGCCGAGATTTCGGTGATTTGGACCGGTTTGCATGGATTTTGGGCCAGATTTCACATCAATTTTTGTGTGGAGAATTGTAATATCTTTTATGAGGAATGCAAGTGAAAAGTTTACAAAAAAAAACATATACAAACTATATAAACCTAACTTGGATTCAGCCTTAAATGATATATTTCGGCCTAAACCCTTAACTTGGATTTAAGCCTTAAATTGTATTTTGGTCTAAACCTTATCTTGGATTTCGGCCTTAAATGATGCATTTCAGTTTTAAATTATATTTTGGTCTAAACACTAACTTGGATTTCGACATTAAATGATGTATTCTGGCCTAAACCCAAACTTAGATTTCAGCCTTACAAGATGTATTTTGGCTAGAAATTGTATTTTATCCTAAACTCTAAACCCTAAATTCGGAATTTTATGTGCAAATACTTGGAATTTTGCATTCAAACAGATAGAAATTATAGAAAAATGATTGCATGACTTTTTTCATTTTGGCCAAAATTTTGGTTTCTCTATTTTAAATTTACAAATTTCAAATTTCTCTATTGTAGATAAATGCTTGCATGATTTTTTCATTTTTTTCTCAATTTTTTCAAGCATCGGGAAACCATTTCACAGGGTGTTCAAAATCATCGAAATTCTGGCCAATTTCGCTAAAATTTAGGTGATTTCGGCCAAAATTTTGAAATCTCATCGACATTTCAAATTTCAACTGCCTCCGGGATGTGATCCAAAAATGAAATTTGAAACCTTGATCCTTGCCCCATCCCTGCTATGCATCTCGAGGGATGACTACACGTTGCCCCTGATCCCAGGGGGCCTAACCTAGAGGGATCTCCCTAGGAATTAAACAATAGGTTAAATTGTGTTTTAAAAAATAATATGACTTTTATTGATTAATTTATATGTATTTATGTATTTTGTAAAAAATGTAAGTTCAAAAATTATATCAAAATTTATGGATTCAGATTTTAGTCCCAACATATAAGAAAATAATAGATTTATAAACAAAATAATATATTTATAATTTTTACTAGGTCTCCATGGGGCCTTATGGGAGGAAGGCAATCCCATCCCCACCCTACTAGTACAGCGGGCCAAACCCCATTCTCTCACGCAATCCCCACCCCCAAGGAAATTTCCCCCACAAACCATGTCTCACGGAGGAAATTGCCATTCCTATTCTGTTCCACTAGATCTGTCATCTCAACCATCTGCCACCTTCCTAGGACCTAACGTGCCGCTCAAGATTGTATCACACCCCCCTAACACCTTTTATCGTCCTACTACATACCCATAGTCAGCGGCACCACCGCTGCTTTGCCACCTAATGCCAGTCCATTGCTGTCTTCCTCCCTTTATTGTTGGGGATTCTAGTGAACCCAAACCCTAAACACTACTACAGAAATGATTTTCCTAGACACCAAGGATTTCTTTCCACAAGCGGATTAAAAGTAGAGCCGCCTCAAATGATCAGGCGGTCCTCTGTTAAGAACCTTTGTGTAAAGGTATCTTCACAGTCGCTCTTTAAGAAACCGCTGTGAAAATATTGATCTTTTCACAAAGTGGTTTCTTTAGATGCCACCGAGGAAACTATACTCTTCACAAAGCTCTCTTAAGGAATCGTCTTGGGAAATTGCGATCTTTACACAGGCGGCTTTCTTACGAAGCCGCATGCAGAAAGCGTAGTTTCCACAGGAAGTATGTTAAGCAAGCCACCTTAGTTAATTATATTGATGGCCTAATTAATTAACAAACCCCCTGTGGTGATGTTCAAGTCTTTAAAGGTGTAGTTCTTAAACAAACCGCCTGTCCAAATTTTGTAAATGCTTGTCTGCAAATTTTGTGACGAAGGAGATGCCGATATGCGTTTTCATGTATGCATCAAGCATCCTTTGTTCTACAATACCGCAAAACACGAAATACAACGTCCGGACAATACTCGGTATGAGTTTGTATTGACGCATCGGATCATCCGTTATGTTTAATGCATGCACTACACGAGAAATCCAACGTCCGTAAAATACTCTGGTATGGTTCTTTTGGCCATTGACGGATTATCCGGTAGTGCTGTTTTGCTTGATCGTTATTATTTTTCTGCAGGCCGTTGTCTTAGGGAGCCACCTATGGAAACTTAGCTTTAAAGCTCCGAACAGATCGTTATCTGTGGTAGTTCCAAGCGGCCCCAAAATTGTGAAAACAAGGGGGAGCTAGGTTTTGAACTTGAAATCCTTGGAATAGTTAACTCTCTAAGGTAAGAGCATATGATTCCTGACATTTGTAGAGGTTTATATATCTTGTGGAGAGGAAGATGTAGTGTAGATAGAACCGTAGGCAGAGATTTGGTTATTTGCCACTTCAAACATGTGGCTTCACAAATTTGCCACTGGACCTACATTTCATTGACCCAGATGGTCCCATATGTCATTGGCTCAAGTGGCATCATAATCAAATGATCAATTTTTGAAGTGGCAAATAACCAATTTTCACGTGCATTGGGAGAGGGGTTGAAGCCCTCACCTTCTAGATCTGTAGACAGATCTTGTATCCCTCCCTCTCTCTAGAGGGAGAGCACAGTCCCCCTCTCTAGATCTAGAGGGAGAGAACCTTACATTCTTTCATGATTTTAATAAAATCATTTTATAGTATTTAACTTAGGGTTCTCTTGTTAAAGTTCTATCTAAATAATTGACATTTCGATCTGATTTTCTATTTCAGATTCAAGATGGAAAGGGCATGGTGTACAATGCCCCAAGAAATAAGGGTGTATTCCTCAAAGAGCTCGAAACTTTTATTAAAGCCGCTCAGAAGGACGCCTGGACTAAGAAGGAAACGGAAATACTTTGTCCATGCAAAGACTGTAAGAACAATGTAGGGTGGGGTGATTTAAGTGTAATCAGAATACACCTGATCATGAGAGGTTTTATAAAGGATTACACATGTTGGTCCAACCATGGCGAGCAACGTACATCGCAAACAACCGATGACGTTGATCCCGATTTCGTGGATGATCGGCGTCGAGGCGACTAATCGATGGTTTGGGAGATGAAGCTCACGTGCATGCTCGTTTGCTAGATGATGGTCGCATCGCTGATGTAGAGGAAATGTTGCGCCATGCCGAACCACAGGTTTTAAAGAAGATGACAGGTTTAGATAATGTCGATGCGTTACACAAAGCAGCGAATGATCTGTTATATGAGGAATCCAAGGGTTGTCCTCCAGAATTTACGGTGTTGGATACGGTGCTGATGCTTCTACGGTTGAAGGCTAGCAATGGATGGTCGGACAAGAGTTTCACCGATCTGTTGAGTGTAACAGCCCTCTATGTTCAACAATAAAGAAAATGAAAGTTTTATATTTCAAAATGGAAATGAATTAAAAGTTTAATTGAAATTAAGATTTTGCTTGTTTCTTCATTTCTTCCATTTCAATTTTAATCAAAAGGAAGATTTCAAAACTTAAAATCATTACTATCAAAACAAATGAAATATCAAATGAGTTTGAAATTTAATTTGATTCAAATTTCCATTTTCTGAATCCTCTTGCATTTTTGAATTTTCCTTGAGCTTTTGCATTTGCAAGAAAAGCTAAATACAATGAAATGGCAAAATGGTAAATGCAAGAAAGTAAAAGTAAAATATCAACAAAAATAATTTTAAATTTTCAGATCACTCAAGATATCTCCAGAATCACAATCATGACAATTGAGATAATCTGAACAATTAAAATAAAAAGATATCATGTGATAATTATGAGATAAGAAAAACTAATTTAGAACATGTCAGATTTTTGTAGCTGTATCCAGATATTATCTCAAGTTGATATTTTTACTGTGCTGACCTAAGACCCATATATACCTCTGGTAAAAATATCATAAATAAAAACTTACATGTGAATCATTTATAAATTCAGAAACTGAAAACCAATAAATCTACAAATAGCAATGTCAGAATTTTTATTATTAAAATATCAAATATAAAATTATGAAAATTTTACAGAGGCATTATTATCTCAAATAAAATTGAAAAACAAATTATGAAAAATAAATAAATTCATTTGTACACTTTAATAAATTAAAAACAGAATTGGAATTTCTGTGCATTATTCATTGTCAGAATTTTAATAAAATATATGCAATTCATTTTTATCTAAAAATTCGTCTGGACCCTTATCTTCACCTGACCAACCTCTGTAAAAAGTCTGGTAAATTCTTAAGTCGGTTTGGTAACTTTAAGCAGTAGACCAAGCCAACCTCAGCCTCTTCCTTTTGTGCTGTTCCAATCTTGACCGCAGGATCTGCACGTGTCATTCATCCAGTGCAGCCACAACCCAGCCTTTTCTCTTCTCCTCTCCTGCCGAAAGTGGCCCTTGGCCCACCGTCAACTTCTTCTCCCTCATCTCTTCTCCTCTCTCTCAGACGAAAAGATCAAAGCCAAGACCGCCTCTTCCTCTCAGGCGAAGGTTGCGCCATAATCCATAACCCGAGGCCATTGCCATCCTCGCCACGGCATCGCCGATTGTTGTGCCTCGCCATGCACTGAATTCTCCACGGCTTAGCCAGCTCTACCGCCTTGCCAATTCCTCATGGCGCTGTGACCTCGATCATCAAAAACGTTGCCACGGCACGACCTGGGCAGCCAATTGCGAAGCCACTTGATACCTCCTCCTGCCAAAGCTTGCCACGGCAGTCATTTTCATTGGTGATCTCTACCACGGCGACAATTCGGCAGAAAACCCCAGCACCGCCTCTCCATTTCTCCTCCGCTGCGCACCAAACCAAACCGCCTCACCTCCTCCATAAAAGCCAACGCGAATACTCACCAGATACCCATCACAGCCAGACCAAACATCCTCCTGATCCTTTCCCAGCGCTCTATCTCCACCTTCTTCCTCAAGCCCGGCAAGAACCGAAGAAAGGAAGAATCCATGCGCGAAGCTCCAAAGTCCAAATCAATCCGAACCATCAACACAGAAGCTTCCTCATGACCCCTAGAGTTCATCCCCGGTGCCAATTTGTGCTCATCTTCCTTGGAGAAACGTCGCCCCGAGCTTCTTCCTCCGCCGCTCATGGCGCACGGTGAAACCCTCCTCCCGCTTGCTCTTCTTTTCAATTGAAGGCTAAAACGGGACCATTAGAACTCACTGATGCTCACCATGGCGCTAATTTGTGAAGAATCCGGTTGATGTTGCTTCGCCAGTGAACCACCATGAGCGCCGCCGCCCCTCACCGGTGGTGAACCCCTTCCGGTCATCTCCGACAACTCCCAAGCCATCCCACGTGTGCGCCATGATCTGCTGATCATCACCGTGCCACCGATTCCTCCGTTCCTGATAGCACTTTGGTGTCCCGATCTTTCGATGAGAGTGATAACTTCGATTTGGAGGAATTGACTTTGACGATCCGACTACAACGTACGACGACGATGCGCCTTAGCAATCGCTAAACCAACTCAGAGGGTTATTGATCTTCTTTGTTGGCACGATCAACTGAACACGAGGTTCGATTCACGCATGCAACAGAAGAACAAGCAAGAACAATGGTAAAGCAATCTGAAATTGTGAATATGAATGAAGGATTGATAAGGTGGGGTTCGAAACAAGGAGCTTCTTAGGTAATTTGTTGAGCACGTCTCGAAGACTCAAAATAGTAGCAATGGCTAAACTATCAAATAAACAAAACCCCAAAACTAAAGCACGGCGGTAGCAAACAATATATAGATGTAAGTGGCGGCTAGGGAGCAGCTAGGGCGTGCAGCACCCATGGGGCGGCCAAGGGGTTGCCCTAGCGTTACATGGGCTTTGGGCCCAAAAGAAAGGTGGCGCAAACACCGAGTTTCTGGCCTGTGACACTCTTTTGCGATGTCCTGTTGCTCTAGGATGAATTTGGCACTGGGGCTGGATCCATTGAAAAGTAGACTCCGAGATCTTTCAAACGTGTACTCATGGGCCTCTAGAAACCTCCAGAATCAAAAGTTATGATCGTTTGAAGTTGATCTTGTCGTCGGAGGCCGAACCCGCGAATTTGCTTGATTCCAAGTCCAACTTAGCATATGATGATTGTGCTTTATGCTTGGCATTTGGAGGTTCTTCTCCTTGGTTCCTAAGGACAATAAGATCATCACAAGAATTAAATAGCATTCCATTCTGTGAATCATTTGTATAAAAACTTAGGAACGAATTTACCTGATAATTGAATAGACGTGCTCGAGCACGAGTTGTAGGTCCTTGTAAAACTTGTTGTGTATGAGAAGAACCACTCGGCGTGGTTGTGTCCTTGGTTGTGATGTCCTCATTATCCTCCCCTTCTTGCATTTGAGTCGTCCTCGACTCATGCTCACCTTTTAGCACATCTTGAAGACAAAACATTCTCATCTTGGTCACGCAATTATTTAAATAAAATGGTAGCTCCGCCTCTTTATATTTTTTAAGACATGAAAAACATTTGGAGGATTCACACGATAATTTCCATATAGCTCAACACTTCTTTCCAGCATATTATGGCTTGATGAATGCTAGCACTTTTCGATGCTTTCTCCTCCTTGAAGGAAAACCGTCCTCGATTATCGGACAAAATTGAAAGCGAAGCAACCAACAAAAAGAACAACGTGTACACGGCGTAGATGTATATATCCCATATTTCATTGTTCTTTTGGATTCGCGGTGGGTTATTTACAAAACAACACATGAGGAAATCAAATTTAAGCAAAGCACCTTTCCTCGCAATTCTGCCAGTCGATTTGTGGTTATAAGTGAAGCATATAACATCAATATTAGCATGATTTAGTTTGCAACTTGATTTGCAAATATAAGTAAAGCACATATCTATTCCTGACCTTTGATAAAGATTACTCATGTTTTGTGAGCCGTATTCAATAACATGTTTTGTGGGCAAAACAACAAGTTCTGGCATCAAGCATGGCTCATTCATGTTATCAAATTGTAAACAAGCAAAATCAAACCATTTCAATAATGGTGACACAATTTTAATTGGCTTCCACGCATCAACTTCGACATGTTGATTTGTAATACAAGTTAATGTACTAAAATTGAACAATGTGGCGACAAGCTATGGGTATCACACATATTAGGAAAATTTGATGGAGCATAAAGGAAACAAGTTGTTGCTTACAACTAAAATTGCCCAAAATAGCAAGCTTCAATTCAGCAAGTTTATCACAAGTTATGCATATTATGCGTAAACAAGAAACTTGCCATCTATGCTATATTCACCAAATAAATTGAATTTAAAACAATAGGCATAGGTGCTAGACAAAGACTTAAGAGATGAAATTTCAGAAATCTTGTCCATAGCACAAGTCAAACTAATGAGCTCATTCAACATGATATAGCACAAAAGCAGTGGTAGGGATATTCTAGCTATCACCTCCTTATGCATAATTAGCACCACATGATCAAAATTGTAAGCATGCAATTCATCATATGGTTCTACAATTGTGGCACAAGGTGGTAGTTCACAAGAATTATGTATAGTAGGAATATACTCACCCATTTGCTCCCTTTCTTCTTTGTAAAATCAGATCTGTACCATGGTCATTGGTCTAGATCCTCCAAGTAGGAACATCAAAGCTTTCAATTGATAACGCTGGTATTTCTACTTGTTGCTTCCTTCTTGAAGTAACTGAATAAGCGCATGGAGCAATGAGTAAAGCAGAACTAACCAAATTGAATGGATTGTGTTAGTAGAATCATCCTCACATGTGCTATCCTCTACTTCACTCGAATTTTCTTGTATTTCTTCCACATGCTCGGTGTGTATGCTCTCATTCAGGTTTGGTGCGATTGCATGCAACAGAGTAGCATTTAACTTTGTGGGAGCTTGAATTTTGTTGATTGTCTTCTCTGTATCTTTCTTTCACTTCTCGTGAAAGATTAAGTAAACATGGCAAAGAATTGAATTCTTTACAAGATATCATGATCTGAATGTAGAAATCTAGTCCAAAATAAAAGTTATTCATGCGAGTCTTTTCGGTCTCTTCTAACCCGAGCATAAAGATCTATGCTGAAATTCTTGGTAGTACTCATCCTTTGTTTTACTACCTTGTTTTAGATGTTGCAATTCATTTCGTAATTGACGGGCAACATATGAAGGGACAAATCTAGCTCTCGAAATTTTCTTGATTTTGTCCATGTGCTAGGAATGTCCTGATTTTTACTCATATAATCATTCCACCAAATAGCAGCAAATCCAGAGAATCCACTAGTAACAACCCTAACCTTATCATGCTCAGAATTTCATGTTTATCAAATGATTGTTACATGACTAATTCCCATGTAAGATAACCTTCGGATCATATTTATCACTAAAAATGGGTGCAGTAAACTTATTTTTGGTACATATGCGATGCCGTTGTACCTTCCGTGGTGTTGAAGGTATGCTCAAATGCGTTCTCTGTATCTTGGAGTGTGAACTATCTCTTCTCCTAGGATCTTTGTTGGCCCAAGCGCTCTGACGTTGAGAACTCTGCCATTGTTAGTGAAGATAAGAAACAAAATCACCAGTATAATGTTCTATCACTACATAGGATGTGGGCAAAAGTCGTTCAACTCTCAAACTTTAACCAAAGCTCTTACAAGTTCTTACCATGCAGCAGGAGTTGTCGGCCATTGGCGGTATCAAAAGTTCTCCCAAGCTTGGATAAAGCGATTGCCAAGGGACCGAACAAACGTACGAGGTAGAATATGTGGAGCTTGGTAGGCTATGTTAATTTCCTATGCAATCTAATAATTCTAGTTATTGTAATGATAAGTAATGATCCAAACTAGAATTCACAAGCCCTAGTTGCCGATCTCAAAGATATAAGTGAATTTCAAGGCAACGCACACACAAAGATAATGAAACTTAATGCAACCAATGGAATGAGCTAAATAAGAATAATTTCAGCACCAACACTCGTGTTGCATAAGTTATGGAGAGACGCTAGCTAATTGCTTCAGAAAAGGTAAAAGGGCACAAGATTGCTCACTACTTAATACAATTGCACAATCTGAAAATGACAAACACAAATTAGGGTTTTGATCAATGTAGTCTTCCGCCACTATTCTCTTTTCTTTTCTTTTTTTTTTCTTTTTGGCCTTTTGGCTCTTTCTTTCTCTTTTTTTTGGTGACTTTCGCCAACACTAGTATGAGCAAAGTTTTGGAATCCCTAACTTGATATCACAAGAGATATGATAATGCAACGTATCAAAAGGAGCTGACCCCAAGCAATTTCAAATCGCTAGTCTCAATTGGGATCAAAGTATTCGCAAAAGGATGAATTGGTTCCCAAAGGTATGTGCACTAATATTTTGGAATTTTATGGTTGTAGACGCTACTGGACTCAACCAACTCAAAGGAACAAAGCTAGAACACAAATTGAAGAAACAAACCCAAATTCGGCGAGAAGCTATGCAATAAGGTTGTTGCTGCAATTAAGACTTGAGAATGACCGAATCAAGCTTGCTCACAATGTAACAAAATGATGGCACTGTTCTAAGCTTTAAAACAAGTATTCAAACACACAATTTCGAGCTCATATGTAGAAGTTATGGCCAATACACTAAGGTGCACAGATTTAACAAAATTCAGCCGATCTGACCAAATCCGAATCCGAGTCAAATTCGGTTTGAAGAAGTCCGAATCAGAAAGGACACCCAAAAACGTTTTTGTAGAGGACTCTTCAAGGATTCAGGAAAGTATAAAAACTTCTCAATCAGAGTTCGGATGTGAGAGTTATGATCAAAATACCGAACCAATCTGGATTACAATTGCAACTTGCTTCCCGAATTTGATGTCAAGATTAAACAACCTTTTAGATGGAATTAGATTTCGTGCCCAACTAGGTTTTTGTGGAGCCTGTCCCAAGGTTTCAGGAAAGTGCAAAAACACTTGAATCGGAGCTCGTATGCAAAAGTTATGAACAAAACAAAGAACTGGACAGATTGGAATAAAAGCTACGCGAAGGAAAAAGCGATCGACAACTAAAACAAGGACTCTAATGGATCAAAACCTAACAAAACACACTAAAATACCAGATTGAATCTAAAGGTTGAATTTTTGTAAAGGATTTTCAATTTTGGACAGAAAACAAAAACTAATCTAAGTCTTGAATCTCTCACCGAGCAACTTGGCGCTCGATACCACGATGTGACTTTGTGTCGATCTTTCGATGAGAGTGATAACCGATTTGGAGGAATTGACTTTGGCGATCCGACTACAACGCGTCTGACGACGATGCGCCTTAGCAATCGCTAAACCAACTCGAGAGGGTTATTGATCTTGCGTTTGCACGATCAACTGAACCTGAGTTCGATTCACGCATGCAACAGAAGAACAAGCAAGAACAATGGTAAAGCAATCTGAAATTGTGAATATGAATGAAGGATTGATAAGGTGGGGTTCTGAAACAAGGAGCTTCTTAGTAATTTGTTGAGCACGTCTGGAAGACTCAAAATAGTAGCAATGGCTAAACTATCAAATAAACAAAACCCCAAAAACTAAAATACTGGTGGTAGCAAACAATATATAGATGTAAGTGGCGGCTAGGGAGCAGCTAGGGGCGTGCAGCACCCATGGGGGCGGCCAAGGGGTTGCCCTAGCGTTACATGGGCTTTGGGCCCAAAAGAAAGGTGGCGCACACTGGAGTTCTGGCCTGTGACACTCTTTTGCGATGTCCTGTTGCTCTAGGATGAATTTGGCACTGGGGCTGGATCCATTGAAAAGTAGACTCGAGATCTTTCAAGCGTGTACTCATGGGCCTCTAGAAACCTCCAGAATCAAAAGTTATGATCGTTTGAAGTTGATCTTGTCGCGGAGGCCGAACCCGCAATTTCTTGATTCCAAGTCCAACTTAGCATATGATGATTGTGCTTTATGCTTGGCATTTGGAGGTTCTTCTCCTTGGTTCCTAAGGACAATAAGATCATCACAAGAATTAAATAGCATTCCATTCTGTGAATCATTTGTATAAAAACTTAGGAGCAATTTACACGATAATTGAATAGGCGTGCTCGAGCACGAGTTGTAGGTCCTTGTAAAACTTGTTGTGTATGAGAAGAACCACTCGGCGTGGTTGTGTCCTTGGTTGTGATGTCCTCATTAGTTCCGGCCGTGCTCCACCGCCGTGAGCCTTGAAGTCACCCTCTGCTCACGAGTCTCTGTCATGAGGGACAGCTTGCCCGACCATCAGCGCCACCCATCCCTCTACCGTGCGGGCCCAGGCGGTCAGTCGCCTAGCGCTGAGCCAAGCCACTGCCAGGCGGAACCCACCTGCCAGCTTCTCAACCCGACCAACCCAAAATGGAAAGCGGAATTGCGAAGTGAAGGCGTACTTTCCTTATTCGGTAAAACTCCCAATTTCCAGCATTTTCAATACCCTAACCTATTCCTTTATTTATAACTTTTGAATCATCAGTTGAAATGAAGTGAAATAAATTCCTAAATTCACCTAAATTCATAAAGATTCAGAATATGTAAAAATATTTAATGTTCATAATTGGTTTGATTTATTTGTAATTGAAATTTGAATAAACTCTATTATGGTCTCTTAATAAAAATTGTGCATCATAAATCCTAAAATTATGAAATAATTTACACATGCCTCTGAGCCCATGAGAAACCCATTTATGCAAAAATATTTAATTATCAAACTGAGTTGATGTTATTTGAATTTAAGAATACAAATAAGCACTAATATGTTGCTATTATAAATATACCATTTGTAATTCTTTAAAATCATGAAATAAATTTATATGTTCATATAAATACATAAGGATTCTGAATATTCAAAAATATTTAAAGAATAAACTCCGTTGGAATTGTAAAAGTTAAACTTAAGTAAATGAATCAAGTATGTTATATACAGAGTTTATGCAAACAAGTTCAAATTTGAATATAACCAATTTTTATGGAAACATTAAATTCTCAGGAACCCAAATATATAAAAATATTTAGATTCTAACTTAATTTGAATCATTTTCTAAATTTAATTGTTTCCAATGTGTTGAATATTCAAATATGAATATCTTTTGCAATTAACACGTAAATCATGTAAAACCAGTTCTGTAAGCTCTAAACATTAGTAATGAACTTAGGTATTCAAAAACATTTAGGGTTGAATCTGAATTGAATTATATTTGAAAATATATTGCCTTTCAAATGCATAAAAGTTAAAATAGACATTAACTTGAGTTCATGAGATCAAATGATGGTAAAATGAATTCATACATATTAGTAAAATCATAAATACTCTAATTATGCAAAAATAACATATGCTTGTGTAAACTTGAACTATATTCATATTAAGCCTTAGTAATCATTCATATGAATAACATCTCGGATGAATGCAAGATATGATGAAATTATCTTTAAAACACTCCTAGAGTTATTCCCTGCTAATGCCAGAAAAATGAATAAGAAATCATGATGAATGTAGCCGCAAACTTAGAATGTAACTTGGCCGAATTAAGGTTAACATTGTGATCATTTAGACTATTTCAGCTGCAAATAAAATAACCTGTCTAAATGTTAAAACTTATAAAACTAGTTTAGAAACACACTATACAGTTCATACTACCATAATCTGAAGAAAGAATCTTGATTCGACATGATTTGCATATTAATCCTGATAACAGTATAACCCTAAGTAGTATGTTTTCCGAATCAGATAATATGAATGGATGAACCTTGAGTTTAGATGAGAAGTCAATAATTATAAAATTTGTATCACCAGAACCTTCTCAAATATCATATAAATAATATTAGTAGCCTAAATCAATAGATTAGCTCTATATAACCAGAATGTTAATTAAATATTGCTTGAATCTGAATCCTAATTAAAGGCAAGAATTCACCTTAAGCCTGAAATGATCATATCCATTTAATCTTAACCAATCTTTGCATCTTGAATTCGATATTATAAATATAAAATACATAATTTTAGCCTCTTGAATCCATGAGATAAAGAAAATGAATTCATAAATTAAGAAACGATATCATAGCTAACTATATAAAATTAATTAAAGATCCGAATCGTAAAATCATAAAACCCAACCTTAAATCATGCATGCTTTCTATGATTTGTTTATATTTGGATTTTCATCTGATTTCTTTTTGTCCCTATTGAAATCTTGTTATTTGTTATGTTCTTCGTTCGCGATGTGTAGAACCCGACGTAATTACCTTCCATCGTCGACTACAGTCTCGTCTGCGTCGTAAGCAAGGCAAGCACCCTCCTTTGACCATGTTGATCCCAGTTTTATAAATGTTTTCATTAAATGTTTTGATTGCATGCGTATATTCATTAAACTCTGCTATATTGTGGGTAATGGTAGTTATACCTGTTGATTCCTGAAACCTCCTTGATATAAATGAATTTGTGAACCTTGATACCTTAGAATCATGGTTAGACAATATATATAATGTTACTCTGGGTATACATGATATTTAATCTTGCTTAGCCATGCTTTAGACTTGGTAAGGATTTGTTAGAGATATTGATCACATGACATGCTGAAGTCTTGGATAAATCAATTGAGGATATTGATCAAATGATACTCGGATATGCTGAGACATGATGATGATTCTTAGACATGTTGGGACATGGTGATTATTGGTTATTTTAATTAAAAATGAAAATAAAACTATAATATTTGATGCAGACAATTATTGGCAATAGCCAGGTGTGCAGAAGTGATTGCACGTAGATTAGGGGGAGATTATTGCCTGTGTCGGATTAAGGACCGAATTATGTGTTGTTTTCAGGCCAAAGTGTAGTACAACCACAAGTCTTTGGTATGAGACAGACTTAACTAATTAAATTGCTTAAAACTAGCTTTGCACATTGGTAATTTGGAGTAATGCTGGTACTGTTCCTTAATGGATTGCTCGGAGGGCGTCCACACCGAGGTGATCATGGAACCAATGTTTTACGATACAATGGTGCCGCGCCGTATTTACGGGAAGTTCCATCATTTCTATGCCTTTGAGTTCTTCTCCGAGGTATGGATTTTACGTCCGTCTTTGGTGCAAAGTTAGGGTTAAATAATCGAGCGGTTATGTCATGACTCTCTGCGGCACACCAAAGGAAGTGTGCTAAATACATGTTGCACAAAGAGTTAAGTCATGTCTTGTGGGTAAAGTTGTACCACTCTGCGAGTAAAAACTATTGAATAGCCGCGCCCATGATCATGGGCATTGGTAAAGTCATCACATAGTTAGTGTTTTATTTTACAAAATGTGGTCTTTGATATGTCTTTGTCTAGCACCATGATTTGGATTGGATATCCTTGTTGAAAAGGAATTATTTCGGATTGACTTGTGATGTCAATGATTGTTTCATGAAGATGAATTATTTTTGGATTGATATGTGATATATCAATGATTGATTCATGAAGATGATCGAAAGAAGCGAGGTTAAATGGAATTTCTTGTTTCATACTTATATATTAAACTTCTTTTACTTAAATTCGTTTATGTTCTACAATTGATGAAATTCTTTTGCAAACTAGCTTTACGCAAATTAACCATGAAAGCCTTTCCTTTGAATGGCTGCATATATAATAGGATTAAGCTAAAGTCTTCTTGAGTACTGAAAGTACTCACTCTTGCATACATGTTGTTTTTAGGGTGAAGAATCAGAATAGCTCGATGAAATTATTCAACGCAGGATTCGGGAATATTGACGAGATTTTCTAGGGATTATACCTTGTCAGTTGCCTGAGGGATTGTATGGGCATACTACAAGACTTAAATTCTTTCCGCTGCATTTCTCTGAATTGTAAGATCTTATTATGTAAATTACCTTTATCATATGCAATAAAGAGTATGGATGTGATATCAATTGTATAAATGTGCGTACTAGCTCTTGATCCGAGGACTAATCTTGTGTGCACATGAGATTTCCATTTTGCATTTATGTAAAATGGGGTCCTACATTGAGGCTCTTGGCGAAATACTTAGAAGGCTAATGGATTGCCCACCTTGCCGCGAGCACTTAATTCGCGAAGAAGCTTATCACTCCGATGTCATTGGATGTGCAAAAGATACACGCATGTCACGAACCATTGTATCCTCTTAGTAAAGATTACGGACTTGGATCAATGCTCGTGTGCAAAGCGAGCGGTATAAGAAGAATGATGACTCCACGGCGATGATGATTCTTTAGCAAGACTACGAAGAATAAGAAGAACAAGAATAGTACTACTGGTAATAACGAAGAAGACACTTCTTCAGGCACGGACAAGAAGAAAAGAATCCCTGCGTTGGTGATGTGGTTCTTGCCAGTTATTGGCTGCCTGAAACGTTTGTACTCGAATGAGAGTACTCCGAACTAATGGGTTGGCATTCCGACAAAGCGCAGAAAAGATGGAAAGATTCGACACCCAGCCGATGGTAGACAATGGAGAATTTTGATCGCATGTATCCAGATTTCGGCAACGAACCTAGGAATGTAAGGTTCGCATTGAGTACCGATGGTATGAATCCTTTTGGTGAATGGAATGCCACACATAGCACTTGGCCAGTAGTCTTGTCCATCTACAACCTTTCTCCATAGCTATGTATGAAGAGAAGGTACCTAATGTTGTCCATTCTTATCCAAGGTCCAAGACAGCTTGGCGTAGATATTGATGTGTTTCTCGAACCACTGATGGAAGATATGGCCATGTTGTGGCACGATGGGGTCCAAGTGTGGGATCGGTTCAACAACGATACTTCACACTAAAAGCCATTATTTTTGTTACCATCGGTGATTACCCATACTGCTAGCCCTATCGGGTTAGATTAAAGGAAGACGACTTGTGTAGTATGCATGGATGAAACTGTGTCGACGTTCCTTCCATGCTCACAGAAGTTAGCGTACATGCGGCATCGCCGTTTCTTACCGAAGCTCACAAATACCACAAGATGGGCAAGTATTTTGACAATACGGTTGAGAAGGTGTGGCTCCAAAAGCGTACCAGAAGCGGAAAAAAGTGTTTGAAATGGTCCAAAACATCAAGGTGGTTTTCGGGAAGAAGCCGGTGCAGGGCCAAAAGAGGGGTCGAAAGAGGAAGAATACCGATGAGGAGGTTCCTCCGCCTATTGTCCTGTTAAAAAAGATGTCAATTTTCTACAAGTATTTGCCCTACTAGAAGGACTTGGAAATTCGCCATAGCATCAATGCCATACATGTCATAAAGAATGTCTGTGAAAGCGTGCTAGGTCTCTTGTTGGACATTCAATACAAGACAAAGGATGGTCTTAAAGCTCGTAAAGACGTAGTAGTACTTAAAATCAGGAAAGAACTACACCCTCAAGAAAGAACACATAGAAAGTATTACCTTCTGACAAGCTACTCTCGGCGGTGAGGAGAAAAGATCGGTGTGCAAGTGCTTACGTGGGAATTCGAGTCCGTCTGGTTATTCATCCAACATCAAAAACCTAGTATCGATGAAAGATTTAAAGATAAGTGGTATGAAGTCTCACATTGCCACGTCATGATGACACAAATGCTCCCAATTGCAATCGGGGTATCAACTCAACATTTGTAAAGGTGGCCATCACACGGTTGTGTCATTTACGCAATGCGATTTCACGAAGGTGTCGATGATGAGCAAATGAGCTATCTGCGAGAACTACATAGTGGAGACTATAAACCAACTTGAGATGTGCTTCCCTCCATCCTTTTTCGATATCATGCCGCACCTCTTGGTTGACCTTGTCGAGGAGGTAAAATCTTTGGGACGATATTCTTACCTTTGGATGTTTCCATTTGAGAGGTGGATGGGCTTGCTTAAGAGCTTACAGCGGAATCGTGCTTACCGAGAGGGTTCCATTATTGAGGGCAACAATCTTGAGGAAGTCATTGAGTGTTGCACGGATTACTTCATGCCCATGGAAAGGCCAATTGGTGTGCTGTCCCTCGACATGAGGGAGGTTGACTAGTAAAGGGACTAAGGAAAGAAAAGATTCATCGACCATGAGTACAAGAATGTGGACCAAGCACATTTCACCGTCTTGCTTGACTAAAAATAGTGGAGCCGTCGTGGAGCAACACGGAAGAGCTTGAAAGAGAAAATCCGGGGCGCCAAGTTGATTGGATCTGAAGAGAATAAGCGCATGTTTACCACATGTTTCAAGAACTAAAACATACCGGATGGTGAGGGCGAAGATCTGAAACATTGAAAATGTTGGCTCATGGCCCATCAAGTCTGGTAACATCATGGCTAGCGTATGACATCAATGGGTACCGTTTTATACCATTCAAAAGGACAAGAAGATGATGGCCCAAAAGCGATGGCGTTGGGTAGAAGCCATAGATGCGACGAGGACGAAGAACACCTACTATGGAATCATTGAAGTAATTTGGGAACTTCGACTATGGAAGGATATGGAGATACCGTATTTACAAGAATCTGGGTCAAACATCCTAATGGTGTGGAGGTGGACAACTATGGGTTCTGGCTATCGACCTCAACAATCTTGGCCACAAAGCCGACCCTGGATACTAGCCACGAAGTCTTGCAAGTTTTCTACATAAGTGACCCCAGTAATAAGAAAAGGAACATAGTTGTTCTTGGAAAACAAAGGATCGTTGGAGTTGACAATGTGCACGACGAGGCAGAATACAATCAGTTCGACGACCTACCGACTTTCAGAGATCCGGAGAGGATCAAACTTGTAGAAGAAACCCTTGATATTTCAATGATGCCATATATGCGTGATGATTGCGTCGAAAAAGTTGTTAAAGGCAAATAGGGACACGTTGTGTAAAAACTTAATATGTAATAGAACTTATATTTTTATTGGACTTGAGTAAAAGCTATTGCGTGAAAGTGCGAGGATAATACTGATGAGGTAATTCGCTATTAATTTGGATCATCACGTAAATTGAAGCCAACAGAGGCCCAAGGAAGCCAAGCACTATTCGTCCGGACAATAATCCGATGCGGTTTTTCTCGACTTAACTAACGTCTGGTATGTGAATCTTAGCTTCGAGGCCTCCGTCATCCGCATTCGAGAGCGTCTTTATCTTTTCCTATACGGATCGTCCGGTCTTCGTATTGTCCGCGCTCACTGTTATTGTGACTCTGCTAGGTGCTAGCACACCGCTAGACAAGATGATCTGATTCTTTTTTCCTCAGGTGGCCGGACCATCCTGCCACAAGTCGAACAGAGGTATCGATCCGGTCAGGTGATGTTTCCAATAACAGATCATCCGGTCTATTGATCTTAACCTAATCCAAAAACACGCTTCAACATTCAGAGAACCGCTTGTGGAGCTTTAATATCGACCGCACCTAACTACTCCTCTCTCCACGCCTCCACGCCGCCTTGCGCTGCAGCCCATTTCCGTGCCTTGTGACGTCGTACTCCAATCCTCCACCCGCCTCGGCGCCGCCACACGCCAGTTCGCACCACCCGTTTTGTCGCCGCCGACAAATCCGAGCCCTCGGCTGGCGATCGACTCTCCTTCACTTTGTAAGCGGTGAGATCCACATCCCTCTGGTTTCTTTGGACTCCATTCAAATGCATATGAATACAACGCAAGTTCTTGACATTCAACCGTGCAACTTGCGGATGGCGGGGAAAAAGGAAGGAAAAGAAGTTGTTGTCTTGGTGAGAAGGCTAAGAAGTCCAAGGCCTGAGAAGGCGGTGGCGAGATGAGATGGTCATGAGATGCGAATTTGGCTCAAGCATGCGGGCGTGGCCGCCAATTGCAAATTAGAGACACACAGAGTCAGCAGCAGAGGGGTGAGAGAGGGAGGGGGGCACTCAATTCACAGAGGGTGGTGCGGCACCTCCTCGTCGTTCTAGTCGCGTTTGCACTCATGGTGGTTCGACATCTTCCGAGCACACTGTTAGGCAGGTGCGTGCTCGTCCCAACATAGTTCCGCATGAGGAGGAGACTGGCGATGAAAAGGAAGAGGACGAGGAGTACCATGTGCCATATCGTGACCCTGAGATAAGACTTAGAGACCTTCAGAACCTCTCATCCCGGAGTGTAAAGAGCCTTTGCTTATCTGATGTCAATGTTTGGTTTCTGGTAGCCAGAGAATTTGGAGTTCATAGGAGGTTCTGGACAGTTCTTCAATAGAGCTTCTATGTTACGTACAGAGAGCTCGAGGTCCAGTTGAGCATGCACAGGACACTCAACTTCGCCTCTTTGCAGAGGGCCGCGGGTGGGGTGGACGTTCAGAGACACTTCGACCATTTCGAAGGTCTTATCAGGCTATTGACAGAGTTCACCTGATCCGAACCCTCCTGTGTTTCAACCGCTAGTCCAGGAACAGCTAGCGCACACAGCATACAGTGATGATAACACAGACATATCATAAAGTTCATAACAGTATTAAGCAAAAGAGTGTAACAACATCATCACATTATTACAAGTATGAAGCCTTACGGCTTAAGTGAAAATGTAGCAGCGGAAATGTAGAACAAAAAGAGCCAATCAGTATGTCCACAGGCAACCGACTGGGGTACGCTCCCTAGTAGTCCGGATGATCCTCCTCATCAAAGTCTCCAGCACAAATGTCGAATGGTGGATCACAGGCTCTTTGTTCACCCCTTCTCCCATCATCTGCTTTATGGAATAAGCAGCCCCCGCAATAAAAAGCGAGGGTGAGTATGCAACATACTCGCAAGTCTCGGAAACTTAATGCAAGTAACTAAATGCATGGCTTTGAACAAAGGAAGCATATAGGGTTCATTTGCATAAAGCGAAATTGAAATTTAAATACAAGTAATAATTTCATAAAGCAGCATTTAACAAAAATGTAAATAGCATAAATAATTAAACTTGAAGTATAACAATTTTCCGGTTCCAACTACGGTTGGCTCTAGCCAAACTAAAACCTCAAGGAGCTCTAGCGCTCACGGATTCCCAACCACATTTTCCATTTTAAACCAAATCATCATTTTCCATTTAAAACCAAAAACCATAAAATCTACTATGTGAAAACGTTCCACGCTTGCCCTTATCCGTGGGCACGGCTACTCAAGTAGTTTTTAAGACTCTGCAGAGCTGGTACACTTTACCCACACGACATGATCAACCCGTTTTGCCAGGCCAGTAACACACTTCCTTTGGTGTGTCGGCAAGGAGATCATGACAAGGCCTTTACAATGCATATACCGCTACCGACTTCACCCGCTAAGGTTTCGCTCTCACAGCCCTCTTGCGCCTTGCAAGTGTCATCTGACCAACTCGCCTTTGATTTGGTGAAGTCAAATAACGATACATGCAAATTACTTAGCAGTCGTACCCATATAGACATGTGGTTGTCTTGTATAGCATGGCCCATGGTAACACACGATAGGTCCTTAATTGACTAGGGCGGACAATCACATTCCAAAATTTTGTGCATCCGCACCCTCCATTCAACCAATCCATACTGGTCTAAATCATTTTTCACTTTTAATTTCAAATTAACACCGCAACACCAATTGCCATAATTTCCACAATTCATTTTGAATCAAGAATGAAATCATTTCCATAATGGTAAGGTACCGACGTGATTAAGCATGGCTAAGCATTTTCTACCGTTCCCATAGTAAAATGTTTACCATTAATTACAGTAATTAGTTTTCCTAGGGTGTCAATGGTTGTCAACATGAATATCAATGTGGTTATAACAATTTGGCATTTATCTAAGTATTTAAAAATGACATTAAAATACAATTCATAATTCAAATAGCATGCAATAATTTAAAAGATAAAATAGCATTTCATAAACTTGGGTTCAAAATGGTCAAGGGAGACATGCCTTCCATCTCTACCGCTGCTGCAACCTTCGCTGGATGCTCCTCTCTCTCAACCGATGCGTCGTCTACACGCGAAACACGTGAATCGAGGCAAAACCATAAATAAACAGAAATAAATAAAATTCAAAAATTCATAAAAGTAACACCAACAGATAGATCTTGATTTTAGATGAATTTAGAAATTTGAATCGTTCAAATCGGAGTTCGAACGGAGGAGAACGGGGCTTCCGAAGTTTAAATGGGGAAGAAAATCAGAAAATAAAAAGAGGACACGTGTCGCTACGCTATTGGCTGGCATTTCGGAAATTCGGATTTAATCGGAAAAAGAAAATGAACACAGTACCGCTGACATGCGGGGTCCGCCTGTCATCGGCTCGGTCCACGGCGAACCGAGTTCACGGGAGAACTCTAGGGCTTGGTGGCGTGGGCATGATGACATGGGCGACACATGGCAGTGACGAGGCATACACATGTGCACGAGGGCACACGTGGCGGTGACGTGGTGCTGACTTGGCGCTGACATGGCTAATACTCAGGTTTTCGGGTGACGTGGCGTCGACGTGTCTGACACGCGGCACCAAGTGGCAGTTTAGTGTTGACATGGCTAGATCGTGGCGCATCCGTGGCGGACACGCAGGACTAAAGTGATGAGGTGGCCGCCACATGGCTTGCATGTGCGCCGCGCAGAGACCTTATCCGAAGTGGCGATGAGGTGGCGCTGTGATGGCGAGGTGAGGGTGAGGTGGTGCGTCGTGGCGGACACTTGGCGACGACACGGCGCAAGCATAAGGTGACGGCAAATGCTCGATTCTTCTGCGGGTGACTGGTAGCGGATCTGGACCGTCGGCAAGAGATCGGCAGTTCGGTGGCGAGCGAGACGCGACGGATAGGCGGCGGCAGCAGAGCTCTCCGCCGTATTGGGAAGACAGCGATCCGGTGAACGAATGGCGAAGGGAGCGGAAGAGTTAGATATTCGGGAAGAGCGTGAGAAGATGAGTTTAGCGGTACCAAGATCTTGGCCGGAGACTCACCGGTGAGAGAGAAAACGACGGTGGAAGTCTTCGGTTCCGACGGCCAACTTCGGCGAGAGCTAGCAGCTTCCACACCGCGTCTCCACCGGCGAGAGAAGGGGAAAAAGGGGCGGCGCGGAGAGGGGAATCTTGGGAAGGGTGCGGCGCTGCCTTAAATAGCCTAGGGTTGCGTGTAGGGGCGCGGAAAGCAAGGTAGGTCTGGCGGCTTTAGTGTGAGGCGGCGGCGCGGTTTTTGGGTGACGTTGCTTCTCGACTGCCGCAGGATCGGGATCGAACGGGCGACAGCGTCAACGCCTTAGGGTTAGGGTTCTTGTTAGAAGCGCGCGAATCGAGCCGTTAGATCGTCGATCGACGGTGGCGTGAGTTAGCGCTAGGGTTTTTGACTTATGGGCCAAGCGGAATCACGGCCTAATTTGGTGAGCGAGGAGGCCGACCGGAGATAAATAGTGAAATCGGCCCGGAATAGAAAAGAAAAGAAAATCCATTTTAATTCCCAGAAAATTTCAGAAATTCAAATAAACTTCAAATAAATCAAATAAATAGCAAACAAAACCGGAAAAATCATCAAAAATACTGAAAAATCAAATGAAGCACAAGGAACCCAATAAAAATAATAAATAATTAATTTGAAGTTTAGGTTATTTAAATTAAATCTTTTTTTTGACACCAAAAATTCAAATTAAGCTAGATTAATTTCGAATAAAATTCCACAGGTTTGGGTTTTGAAATTCAAGTTCCAGAATGTGAAAAACGGTACGTTACAAACCTACCCCCCTAACAGAAAATCTCGACCCCAAGATTTGGAACTATCTAGGGAAAAAGGCTGGGGAAGTCCGCTCGAAGATCCTCTTCGCGCTCCTAGGTGGCTTCTTCTTCCGAGTGATTGCTCCACTGGATTTTCGTCTTGTGATTCCTAGTTAATGTGCGAGAAATAGAAAAGACTTCTATTTTAATTTTAGGTAAGCAGATGAGAGATACTAATACTTTCTACATGTCTTTTTTGTTTAAATAACTAGCATTGTTAATAATCTAATTTATATAGTGGTATGTGGTATGATTAGAATATTTGAGGTGAAAGAAAAGATGCATTGTCATTACTCTCATTTGGGGAAAACTGAATTTTTAATATCAAGAAAGGTATTTGAATACAATGGTTGATCTGTATAATTCAACATTAGCTGACGAAATGAGCTGAGAATAAATGTCATTTCGAGTTGGCTTTAAATTGGGAAACATGTATAGATAATTCAAGTATTGGGTTGAGGTAAGAGGATTATAAGATGATTCATGGTGATTTAACTTGTTTGCCCACCTTGGTAAACAAAGGGTTTTCATTTTCTTTGGTTTTGAAAACTATGAAGGACTAAAATGTATAGACTCAAAAGATTGATTGCAAGAATTGAATACACAAGGGACGTACTCAATACCACAACAAGTGCCGGGTACAATCCCATAAGAAAGATGTTTACGTTCAGAGTCTGATATCGAGGCAGGGGTTGTGCTAGACACTTGATGTTTTCTAGGTCTTTGAGATAGCTTGGAAAGTATTGATGTTTTCCTTGTCGAGGTGAAGTAAAATTCTTCTTGGGTAGGTGTTGGCGAAGTATTCAAGTTCTTCTCGGTTGATACAAGTGACATTACCCATTTTATTTGAAACAACAGAAAGGTTATTTGCTAATGATATAAAATAGATGATCAGCAAATGACTAGGATGAAAGAGTTGATCTTAAAATTGAACTTATACCCTGGTAAGGTTCAATACATAAGTATCATACCTAGCACTACGCCTAGCAGGTCATAAACTTCTTTCGCGAATTCATGCTGTAGGTGAATGCCATGAATGATTGGATTAACATTTTGAGTTGGATTGATATATGTCTAAGGAAGTGTTTGTCTTCAAATTCTTGAGGTTGCCTCAGAGAATGTTGCATAGCTTGTTGGGGTTGAGAATGAGGTGGAGTTTGCTTCTTGCTTAAGGCAACAGTTGGCATAATACTTATGTTTTTCATAGCAAAGGCAAATAATATTGACTTTCCGATATATTTTTTTTTGTACCAGACAATTATTCATTGGTGTTATTAGAAAGATGAATAGATGACAATTGAGATTGAGGATAAAGTTGAGCAGAATTCTTCTAGGACAAGCATCTTTGTTCAATCGCCCTTTCTTTATCTGCTTCTTCTGTGAAGCGCTTGATTTTATTTCTTCTATTCTTGGAGTTATAAACTTGTTGCTGAAATTCTTGGTATGTCTACGACTATAGGAGATATTTGTTCAGCTTGTGGACATCGTTTAGGAATTTGGTTCTTTTCGTGACAGTTGAAGCATTCACGCTTTTCCCATGATGTCATGTTCAGTTATTTGTATACTTAATATTATCTTGTGAATTTCAATTTGTTGTTTCTCAGAACATTCTTTAGCCTAATGACTTTCTTTATTAGACAAGGAACATGTCATTGGAGATTACCATTTACTACTTTATTAATGAAGGTAGTTAGGATCAAGTGTTATCTCTATAATTCCTTAAGTGATATTTCTTGTGTGACTGGTTTTCTTCCTCTTTTGATCACCAAATCTGGCGTAAAATTGTATTGGCGACTATCAGATTAAAGGGCATTGAACTGGACAATAATCTTGACATTCACAAGGGTAACAAGCGATATTGCTTACAGAATATTTTCTAAGAGAATGATTTCCTTCACAGCTAGAGCTATTGATTGCACTCTCATCAACAACATGACTTATTTCTCCATAGCGAGTGCAAGCACGAACTTCGGACTGACTGGGTTGACAATACTTCAAGGAACAATGTGTAGGTATCAAATAAGATATAGAAGTAGGTTTCTAGTTTAAACCATTTTCTTTTCTGATAGAAGATGCACCACTATTGGAAATATCTTGTGCGAGCTTTTAGAATAGAACGGTGTGCATCTGGTGATTTGTTCAATTATGGTGAGCATTTACACCATGGTTACAGATTCTAACATTTTTTTTGAACATTGAGAAAGTGGAGAGTTATGACGATTGCTATGTTGAAAAGGAAGTGCTCTAGCTAAATACAACGGATTTGGTTGAACTATGGTAGGATTATCATTTCTTGGCAGTGGAGTGTCTTGCGGGGTTTCACGAATTAGATGAGGAGTGTTAGTAGTTTACACCGAGAATCATTAGTAAGAATAAGCTAATTTAAAGAGAGATATAGAGTATGTTAAAATATTTGAGATGAATGAAAGGTTGCATCTCAACCAGAGTTATTTGGGGAGGGCTGAAGGTCAATTATAAAGGCCAATAATTAATTTTTTTTCATTACTTTAGTAGATGTATTATTGAATTGTGTCACAGACTTCCTGCAACAATATTTATTAGAGTAAAGCTACTTAGATGGAATTCTGTTAGGTTACATGGCATTCTTTTAAAATCTTATTTTAGGAAAGGTTTCTATGCGGATTAAGTAGTTTTTGGCTTGGGTTATAAGGCAATGTTTCATTCTTTAAAAATTTCTTTAATTAAAATTTTCTTATTAGGTAGGGTTAACACATCGTAAATTTCAACCTAGTGGTTTAACATTCACGAGAGTAACCCGAAAACAATACAAAAGAGTTACAACAAAATTTCAATAACACATAAACAATATATGTACATTTTGCTTAGTATGTAGGAAGGGTATCTATGGTCTCTCTTCTACTTGTCGAATCATACATATTTCTGCATAAGAGGTTTACTATATCGCTAGAATAATATGTAGCTCGCATAATGCTGGCTTTTATTGTAGGCTATTCGGCAACGAGTTTCTTTTACTTTTTACACCACTTGTTGTGTTAGTCTTCCAAGGCTTCTATGAAGTCGAAGAGGTTGTGATGCTTCGCTATCCCCATCTCCTTGAAGTTGCTGATATAGACGTCATGATGTTGCTGACTTGTTACCCGAATTCTTTTCAAAAGATTTGTTCGTGGTTTTCCTTTATAAGCAGAATAAGGAAAGAAATACTTCTAAAAGGGATAACTTAAGAGTGGAGAAAGAAAGTTCTACACAAGGGAAACGAGTACATAAATAAGGAGACTAAATTCTATAGATTAGAAAAGAGTATATGTATAACCGATGCTACTCTCTTTATATTTCTTTTTAGAAAAATAGGACTTTCAATTCTTCCGGTTTTATTTAAACAACCATTGAAGCTTTCCATTCAAGTCTGAGAACTTTTACGGTTCTAGCCCATTTTATGGTATATAATCTAGATAAGCGGCGAGGTGAGTTTTAAAACATGATTAGAAATTATTATTGGATCATTAAGTTTTAACTATCCTAAAGCAGCATAAGCTAGTTTGGTGTTGCTAATGTGGTAAGATCTTAACTTGGTTTATATATGAATGGTGTGATCTCAAGCAAAGCTAAGAGTAGTAATGGAGACCGTACTACTAATCTCATTGAGGTTTTATTTTAAGAAAGGTTGATGACCATAATGGTTACACTGGTAAGAAGTTCTATGAAGAGGAGATAACTTTGTAGAGGTTTTATAGAGATAAGAGATAGACTATTTTATAATTTCTTAGTTATCCTATGGGTTAAGTTTTCCATATTCACACACAAGGACAACTTATTGTGAAACTTTAACCAAGAGGTTAAGTTTACACATGAATCAGTCCCGACATTCAGAATAAAAACCAATTTCAAGTAGCGAAACATAACGACAACATAAATTACTCTATATAACTAGAGCGGAATAATATGCTACACGTAAGGGTGCTTATCTTATGGTAGGTCCTAATATATTCTAATCTTCCGCCTTTTTCTGTTGGGTGATGTTGTCTCTTCATGAAGTAAAATCTCGAACGTCATCTTCTTCATTTGGAATTCTTGCAGAAGACCGTAAACTTGGGGATGTTTCCGGAGATAAGATCAAATTTAAATTTCAAAAATAATTTTCAGAAAAGGAAAGAAGTAAGAACCTAAGAATAAGGTGAGAGGAGACTAACTTCTAAATTCAAATTTGTTGGTTTGATTTCAAAAATAATTTTGAAGTTCTAACGACCATTCTAACTAGGGTTGCGTCCTACAGTCGATATGGCTCTGATACCACCTCTGTCGGGACCCCGGATTACCAAATCCGAACCCCCCTGTGTTTCAACCGCGCTAGTCCAGGAACAGCTAAGCGACACAAACATACTGATGATGATAACACAGATATATCATAGAGTTCATAACAGTATTAAACAAAAGAGTGTAACAACATAAACATCCATCATCACATTATTACAAGTATGAAGCCTTACGGCTGAAGTGTAAATGTAGCAATGAAATGTAGAACAAAAAGCAGGCCAATCGGTGTGCCCACGAGCAACCATTGGTACACTCCTAGACGATCGAGTCATCATCCTCTTCATAGCCTCCAGCACAAATGTCGAATGGTGGATCACAGGCTCTTTGTTCACCCCTTCTCCCATCATCTGCTTTATGGAATAAGCAGCCCCCGCAATAAAAAGCGAGGGTGAGTATGCAACATACTCGCAAGTCTCGGAAACTTAATGCAAGTAACTAAATGCATGGCTTTGAACAAAGGAAGCATATAGGGTTCATTTGCATAAAGCGAAATTGAAATTTAAATACAAGTAATAATTTCATAAAGCAGCATTTAACAAAAATGTAAATAGCATAAATAATTAAACTTGAAGTATAACAATTTTCCAGGTTCCAACTACCTGGTTGGCTCTAGCCGCCAAACTAAAACCTCCGGGAGCTCTAGCCGCTCACGGATTCCCAACCACATTTTCCATTTTTAAACCAAATCATCATTTTTCTATTTAAAACCAAAAACCATAAAATCTACTATGTGAAAGCGTTCACGCTTGCCCTTATCCGTGAGCACGGCTACTCAAGTAGTTTTAAGACTCTGCAGAGTGGTACACTTTACCCACACGACATGATCAACCCGTTTTGCCAGGCCAGTAACACACTTCCTTTGGTGTGTCGGCAAGGAGATCATGACAAGGCCTTTACAATGCATATACCGCTACCGACTTCACCCGCTAAGGTTTCGCTCTCACAGCCCCCCTTGCGCCTTGCAAGTGTCATCCTGACCAACCGCACAGCCCACTGGTGAAGTCAAATAACGATACATGCAAATTATGGCAATTGGTTGAATGGTTGTACTGTATAGCATGGCCCATGGTAACACACGACCGGTCCTTAATTGACTAGGGCGGACAATCACATTCCAAAAATTTTGTGCATCCCGCACCCTCCATTCAACCAATCCGCCCCGGTCTAAATCATTTTTCACTTTTAATTTCAAATTAACACCGGCAACACCAATTGCCATAATTTCCACAATTCATTTTGAATCAAGAATGAAATCATTTCCATAATGGTAAGGTACAAGCGTGATTAAGCATGGCTAAGCATTTTCTCTGTTCCCATAGTAAAATGTTTACCATTAATTACAGTAATTAGTTTTCCTAGGGTGTCAATGGTTGTCAACATGAATATCAATGTGGTTATAACAATTTGGCATTTATCTAAGTATTTAAAAATGACATTAAAATACAATTCATAATTCAAATAGCATGCAATAATTTAAAAGACAAAATAGTATTTCATAAACTTGGGTTCAAAATGGTCAAGGGAGACTTGCCTTCCATCTCTACCGCTGCTGCAACCTTCGCTGGATGCTCCTCTCTCTCAACCGATGCGTTGTCTACACGCGAAACACGCGAATCGAGGCAAAACCATAAATAAACAGAAATAAATAAAATTCAAAAATTCATAAAAGTAACACCAACAGATAGATCTTGATTTTAGATGAATTTAGAAATTTGAATCGTTCAAATCGGAGTTGAGCGGAGGAGAGCAGGGCTTCGAAGTTTAAATGGGGAAGAAAATCAGAAAATAAAAAGAGGACACGTGTCGCTCGCTATTGGCTGGCATTTCGGAAATTCGGATTTAATCGGAAAAAGAAAATGAACACGATCGCTGACATGCGGGTCCGCTTTGTCATCGGCTCGGTCCCACAATGACCGAGTTCACGGAGAACTCTAGGGCTTGGTGGCGTGGGCATGATGACATGGGCGACACATGGCGGTGTGAGGCATACACATGTGCACGAGGGCACACGTGGCGGTGACGTGGTGCTGACTTGGCGCTGACATGGCTAATACTCAGGTTTTCGGGTGACGTGGCGTCGACGTGTCTGACACGCGGCACCAAGTGGCAGTTTAGTGTTGACATGGCTAGATCGTGGCGCATCCGTGGCGGACACGCAGGACTAAAGTGATGAGGTGGTCGCCACATGGCTTGCATGTGCGCCGTGCAGAGACCTTATCCGAAGTGGCGATGAGGTGGCGCTGTGATGGCGAGGTGAGGGTGAGGTGGTGCGTCGTGGCGGACACTTGGCGACAACACGGCGCAAGCATAAGGTGACGGCGGTGGCTCGATTCTTCTGGGTGACCAACAGCGGATCTGGACCGTCGGCAAGAGATCGCGGTTACGGCTGGCCGAAAGCGAGCGCGACGGATAAGCGGCGGCGCAGCGAGCTCTCCGCCGGCTGGGGAAAACGAAGCAGATCCGGCGAACGAATGGCGAAGGGAGCGGAAGAGTTAGATATTCGGGAAGAGCTTGAGAAGATGAGTTTAGCGGTACCAAGATCTTGGCCGGAGACTCACCGGCGAGAGAGAAAACGACGGTGGAAGTCTTCGGTTCCGACGGCCAACTTCGGCGAGAGCTAGCAGCTTCCACACCGCGTCTCCGAGAGAGAAGGGAAAAAAGGCGGCGGAGAGGAATCTTAGGGAAGGTCTTGTGCGCCTTAAATAGCCTAGGGTTGCGTGTAGGGGCACGGAAAGCAAGGTAGGTCTGGCGGCTTTAGTGTGAAGCGGCGGCGCGGTTTTTGGGTGACGTTGCTTCTCGGTTGCCGCAGGATCGGGATCGAACGGGCGACAGCATCAACGCCTTAGGGTTAGGGTTCTTGTTGAGGCGGCGAATGCGAGCCGTTAGATCGTCGATCGACGGCTGACGTGAGTTGGCGCTAGGGTTTTCGGCTTATGGGCCAAGCGGAATCACGGGCCGGCTGGTAAACAGGAGCGGGCCGACCGGAGATAAATAGTGAAATCGGCCCGGAATAGAAAAGAAAAGAAAATCCATTTTAATTCGAGAAAATTTCGAAATTCAAATAAACTTCAAATAAATCAAATAAATAGCAAACAAACCGGAAAAATCACCAAAAATACCAAAAAATCAAATGAAGCACAAGGAACCCAATAAAAATAATAAATAATTAATTTGAAGTTTAGGTTATTTAAATTAAATCTTTTTTTTTGACACCGAAAATTCAAATTAAGCTAGATTAATTTCGAATAAAATTCCACAGGTTTGGGTTTTGAAATTCAAGTTCCAGAATGTGAAAAACGGTACATTACAACACGGTAGTGGAAAAGTGGGTCAGAGACTTCTACGCCACAGTTTGGATCGACCCAAAGCACAGATACATTGGTTCATGCCTGACGGAGAACCCCGGAGGTGTCTGAGTCCACTTTGCTTGAGTTGTTTGGTTTTGAGGAGGAGGCCGAACTTTGCATCGGTGGTGTCTGCGAGACAACACACACCTCATCGTGCTAAAATGGGAGGTGTTTCCGACAGATGACCGGATTCACTTTGTTCCAGGTAGTTCCCGTTGGATCCTTCGCCATCGAGACCGTCTCACTCACGAGGCAAAGGCGGTCCACATGGCTTTGAGGAAGTCCTTTGTTGAGGATTGGGAATGCCAAGACGATCACTAGTTTGCAGCAGTGGCTACTTTATTCGATCCTATCTCACGAGCCGTTCGACATTCTCGACTTTATCATTTGTGAGATTGAAGATTCTATTGCAGATGCTATGAGTTTGGCTAGACAACAACCATTTGCGCATATAATTTCTTACATATGCAGTACCTTCGCTCCCGACGAGCATCGTGAGGAGTACTTGGAAGCGCGAGTTCGTCTTCGTCAGTACATGCCTCCATCTCTTGACGACAAACGCAGAGGCTAGCGTTCCATGAGGAGGGCTCAGGAGCAGATACCTGAGGAACTGAGAGAGACCGCTCAAGCGGAGGACCAGGCACTAGCAGAGGCTGAGGAGCATGCTAAGTTAGCGCGGATCATTGATATTGACTGGGATGACGACGAGGAGGAGGAAGACCCTGAGTACTTTCCACCAGTCCAAGCCCACGACCACGAGGCAGGTGGATCAGGCTTTGTACCTGAGGACCGAGATGACTAAGCTGCACCGTTAGCAGCTCCTGACGTGACACCGGTGACTGTGGCTTCTGTTTCTCAGCCCTCCGAGCTTACTCACGTAATTCCTTCGATTGTTGAGTTGCAGAAGTCTCAAGCAGCTTCAATTGCCCAACAGCGGGAGACACAAACCCAATTACTAGAGGAGATGAGGTTGCATTAGCAGACGACCCAGGCAGCTTTGCTACAAGTTCAGATGCAAATGGCTCAGATGTTCACTTTCTTCTTAGGCTGCTTTAGTCAGTTGTACAATCTGATTGGTCTTGCCTGCTGGTTGCCGGCTCGATTCCACCTCCGTTCTGGCATTCTTGCCCGCTTGCTTACATTGGGGCTTCTGCCCCTCCGTGTCAACGTTCCCACCAGAACCTACGGTCTTGACAAGGACGTTCTCCAGACCAGCCGGTGATAAGGCATCCGCTCCGTTGTCCACTACTCTACCTACTTTAGCAGATGCACCCACATCGACCATGCCTGCCTCGTGCTCAACTGATACCGAACATACGTCCGTGCATGTTGACATGGTAGCGAGATGGCGCTTCGAGTGTAGTATCGTTGAGTTCCGCACCTATCGATGCGGTGCCGACTCCTCAAGTTGGCGACGATCCGGTCATTGCCTCGAGTGTGCTCTGTGAGTTCACCTCTGCCCCTAAGGTCACGATGAGGATAACAACTGCGCCAACATATACAGAACATCGGTCTCCGGACTCAACACACCTTCTTTGTGATTACTCAAATCACAGAGAATATTGCTGATACGGGTGTTGTAGATCTAACCTCCGAACCTGACAGTGCGGCACAGACAGGCCCATCAAACCCCCTTGCCGGTAACCAAGCGATTGCTCTAACCCCTTTACCAACAGGTTCACAGGCCCCTGATGAGGAGACTAAAGCTACAAAGTCCCAGGAGGAGAATCTCGATGAGCCTGACGCCGACGGTGTTGAGCGCGAGGCTGATAGGGAAGACTCCAGCTTTGGCTCCGATCTTTTTGGTACTAGTCCAAGCACGGACGAGTAGTTCTTTGTTTATTGCGCCACTTGTCTTTTCGGTTGTTATGCACTCTAACTTGCTTGATATGTCGTTTTTCGATTTCGCTGTGTTCGCCTAGATTGGAACGATGCATTTCATAACAATTTTATTTAACTTTGTACTCTTTCATGACAATCTGTACCGAAGGCTTTATGCTAGTAGGATGATCTGGTATACATATATTTACACATACCGGATCATCCTCTTTGTACTATTGGAAGAGGTCGCATTTCGAAGGCTTTTTTATCTATTTGCCACTTAAAGATTTGACCTTTTGGATATGATGCCACTTGAGCCAATGAAATATAAGACCGTATGAGTCAATGAAATGTAGGTCCAGTGGCAATTTTGCAAAGCCACATGTTTAAAGTGGCAAATAACCAAATCTCTCCCCCAAACTATGGACGGACCATTCGGATGCGTGGAATCATCTCACTTTGATGTACGGCGTCTTTGTAGAAATCGTTGGAACACTTTGTGGAAATCTTGTGCACCGCCTGTGGAAATTCCTAACCCCTAAAATCTCTAGGCGGGAGATCAAATTGCTCCCCCCGTCCAAAGTGGCAAAGCCAAATTTTCCCCGTCGACGCCTCCACGCCGCCGCCCTCGGTGACATCCCCTCGGGCTCGCGCCTCCGACAACCGTTCTGGCGCGCTCGGTGACCTCTCTGCGGGCTCGCGCCTACGACTACCGTCCGCCGCGCCGTCGCCCCCTTCGTCCACGTCGCCTCGCTCGGTGACCTCTCCGCGGCCTCGCTCCTTCGACGAACTTTCCGCCGGGTTGTCAACTGCCGAAGCCCCAATTCCCCTAAATATTTGCCTTGCCGCCTCGCTCGGCCTAGCAAGGCAAGTGCATCAGACCACCCTTATATCTTGTTATCTTTGTGAAAAAAAGTTTTGAAAGATATGTCTAAAGTAGATGGTGATTGATAGAGCAATTCTTGCTCATAAGTTCGATATGAGTCTTGCAGAACATAGAGCCACTACAAGAAAGCAGGGGAAAAATTAAGTGGGCCAAAAAACCCATGAATTTATATATTTAAATTAAATGGGTTTATAAAAAACCCACGTATTTAATTAAATTAAATGAGCAAAAAACCCACGAATTTATATATTTAAATTAAATGGGTTTATAAAAATACCCACGAATTTAATTAAATTAAATGGGAAAAAAACTCACGAATTTTTTTTTTAAAATTCATCGATTTTTATATAATTCACAGACAATTTAATTAAATTGTGGGCCCCTATTATACAATTTAAAAAGGTTAACCCTAGCTCCCTAGCCCTTCTCTCTCTCTTCTCTTCTCTCTCTCTCTTCTCTCCCTCTCACCACCCCTTGCTTGCCCTTGCTTGCCGCCTTGCCTTTCTGTGTATTGACTTCATGCCTTGCCGCTCTTGCTCTCGTGCACTCGCCCTTGAGAATCGCATGGTTTCTGCTTGTGTGAAGCTCCTCTCACCACCGCCTGGCGTGGTGGAGCCATGCCTCGAGCCTCCTCGGCTCAGTAAGCGAGTCCCGGGGCATCGAAGTCTCCTCTTCCTTTTATTGGCCCTTGGCTGTAGCTCTTTACTCACCTCCTTCTTGGCTATCTGACCTGTGCCACCGCCGCCTTTGGGCATTGCGCCACCACCCCTGGTTGTCGGAGCTCTAGCCAACACCTCCTGTAGCCTCAGAGAAGCCCCTTCTTCCGTTTTAGAATTTGGCTGCAGCCTGAGCTCATTTCACCGTCGATCGAAGTTTAATGAGGAGTATTCATGGCGTCATGACTGTTCTGATCAGCTTCTATTGAGCCTGAGCAATCGACAAAAGTGAGCTCTGCGAACTTAGCCCTTTGTTTAAAGTCTTTAGTTCAGAGATCAGTCAATTAGATAATTCTCTCAAGAGCAAACTAATTCAAATTCAATGAATCTTATGCAAGCTCAATTAGTTCAAATACCCTTTATTGAAATCTTGATTATCAGTCAGGCTAGCAATATCTTCATTTGTTTTGGTCTGAGCTTGTGCCGACAACAACCTGACTTTCTTTAGCCCACTCCTAACCATTGAAGAAACCATAAGTTCAACCATGTATGCTAGATGTTGTGCTTTGGCAAATCATTATCAATGCAAAATGGCTGGATAAAAGGTTGCCTAACGCTTGTCATCAGGGATTCCTTGGTGGTCTGCTTTTGCTTCCAATTAGATATGATTCCTTCATGTCCATTTACTGAATATGAAATTATGTTGGATTTGAACATGTTCGGTATGACTTTTACATTAAGGTTGAATTCAATGGGTAGAAGCCATAAATAATCATAGCCTGCTTGCTTTTTGTTCAAACGAAATAAAACTAGTTCCTGTGTGTTTATTTTGATGAATAGAACCTAATTGTACAAAAATACTTAAGATGTATTATTGAACTGTTTTCGTTCCTCCATATGCGCTAGATGTGCTTTAGATGTTAAACCCTAGTTTAATCCTTATATAAAAGTTATCATTGTGAAATCAGTTCTAAAACAATTATATGGTTATTCCCTAGTAATAATTGAAAGATGGATAAATAATCTTGTAAGTTGAAACCGTAATCTTAAAGTAAAAAGCAGGCGATAACTTGTAGATCTCATGACCATTAAGCCTTTTAGGCAAGCTATAAAATAACTTGTCTAAATACTAAAATTGGGGAAACTAGTTTAGAAACACTCTACAAAGTTTGTACTACGATATTCTAAAGAAATAACCTCACTTCATTATGTTCTACATATAAAACATGTTAGCTCAAATACCTTAAGTGTTAACATTTCTCTTGATGCATAAACAAATTGTGATAACTTAGTTTTTTAACAATCTATGAAATACCTCGTCTAAATCTGAATTATAGAAAGAACTGTCCAGAGACCCTCTCCATAATATGTACTACTATAATCCGGAAGAATATTCTATTTAGAGCTTGCTCTGTATATATATATCTTCCCTGTGCAAACACCCTTCGTGAAATAGTTGCGTAGGAAAACTAAACAACTTAGCTTTTTCGGCAACTCATAAAACATCTCGTCACGTAAAATTTAAGAGGAATGGCCTAGAAACACTCTTCAATATACAGACTACCATATTCTGGAAGAATATCTTATTTTCTTCTTGCTCTGCATCTAAATATTGTTATTACAATACCCCTAAGTGTTAATTAAAATTTCTAGCCGATTCCAAAGCATAAACTTTTAATGCTATGAAAGCTTTTTCAGCAATGAATATAATGTTTCATATAAACACTAAAATTCATGAAATCAGCCTAGGAATGTTTACTAAAGTATAGACTATCGCATTATGAAGAATTAATCTTATTTCATCATGTTTTGCATATAAATCCTGGTAACAGAATAACCCTAAATAATATGATTCCCAAACGTTACTTTTTCGCTTTCACCATTTAATCAAGAACGTATCCATAGGTACATAGCTAATTTGATTAGTCATCTCTGTAGCTCTCAGTTGAATGTACATAGCTTTGTTTTGTTGTCGTGCAGCATTAATCCTTCCCTCCATCCTTTTTGTATAGGAGGTGTCAAATGCATTGGACAACTTGGCTAGCATGAACTTACTAGAGAAGGGACATCTCTAATCTGAAGGTATGTGCTTATTTTCTTTTTCTGTTGAAGGCTTTGAACGGGTTCTAAATTTAGTTCGAAGTTTGCACAATCCTTTCAGTTAACAAGGGAAACGGTTGCCTGATGCCACATCACTTGCCTTTCGAGGAACTGAGCAAGTATGAAACAACATGAAGGCCTCACTTGTGTTACTATGAATAGAAAAATCACTAATTACTTTGTCATACTCATATCTCTTGTTAACTTTTCTTTTCTGTATGTACTTTCAATCAAGATGGAAGGATTTGCAGAGTAAATTAATGCTTGTATTTGCTGGTTAAGACTCTCAATAAGCCACATTTGTTTCCCCTTTCATTGGTATGTTAAGTGTCCATTTTAAAGAAGTGCTATCATTGCAACATATTTTGCTTTATTGTATGTTTACTTAAAACAAAAGGCTTGGTTGTTGTTGTAGAGGATGGTGGTGACTTCAAACAAGAAGTATTTTGTAACGAAATAGCTGACTTTTCTACTGCAAACTAAACTGGCAATTCGTCCAATGTGAAGCAGGAAAAATTCAAGCTCTGCCTTTTGTAGCATGTTATTGCTGTTCTCCATATAGAATTGTTGGCTGCTATCACATAGATAACTATTGTCGAAAAAACAACCCTTTGCACTGAAAACTTGAATCTTCTGCTTTTCTCAAGCTCTATTCACAGAGCATATCATTTCTCCACTGCAGGGATGAAGAAGATGCAGAAACCATATCTAAGTGGCATATCTATATTACTGGACATAGTTTAGGTGGAGCACTAGCAACCCTTCTCGCTCTTGAACTTTCATCAAGTCAAATAGCTAAGTAAATCAAAGTTCTGGACTTGGCCTTGATCCGTGACATTCTCATTGCATATGACCATATGGTACCATTCACAACATAAGTTAGTAACACAACCTAAGTTAGTAACACAACCTACATCAAATGTTCTGTGTGTCATGGAGCTTTTGACATGTCCCAGTTCTCTTCCATGCAATTTTTTCTCGTGCTACTGGAGATGTGTTTGGCATCTAATTTAGGTGCAAATTCTGATCCTTTAACCTGCTCATCAGTTTATCCTATCATCTGGTTATATTGAGTATGACTGAAAGGTCATAACCTGAATAGAAAATTGATTTTTTATGTCTTGAGCTTGCAGAATGACCTAATTCATGGATGGGGCCTTGCACATGAAGCTTGGTTATTGTGCTCAGGTACTCAACATACAGATCCCATAGAATGTCTGTTTGGTTATATTGAGTGTGACTGTTTGGTGTTTTCACTGACATGGGTGGATCATCCTGAGAGTGGCCCTATAATTTTAGAAGGCCATGAGGGTGAAGCTACTTGATTGGTGGTACTATCTCTGAACAACGATTTTTTTTCTCACCGACAATCGCGCTCATGTTTCAATATGAATTTCACAATTTTTAGGTGTGTATCGGAGGTGGAAAGATGGCAACATCATCGATGATTCCATGGTGAGTATCTTGCAAATTTTGTTCCAATGCCACTTTGTTGAATACTACAAAAGCTGGATCCATTTGTTTTTTGTTACATCTATATGTTGTCTTATGTAGAAAGGAAAGGAGCAGAATTTAGTTTGAAATAAACCGTTAAGTCTGTACCATGTATCGGGTTCGCGTATGGGATACCAAGAAGATGGATTGCACCAACATAAGCTCCCGGCGATTATCAGGAAGAGGATAACCGCACCAAACTCTTGAATCGAAAGATCGCTAGCCATGAGCAAGCGACCACTTCAGAGGTGTAGTAGCTTTGCACCAATCTTGATGGTGAATTGCCAACTTGTTCGATCCCATTCCCACCTTGAGAGGTGTAATCTTGTAGTTTGGCACACGAAATCTGTTCATACTTGCTAGATGATTAGAGCAATTCCCTTTGCTCCTTAGCGAGACTAAGTCTCATTTCAATTGTGAAGAGATCTGATTTTGAGCAAAATGTTACTGCATGAATTTGTCGTGGTCATGTTACATTCATGATTGGTCATCTGAAATGGTGTGTACATAATAATATATTGATACAAAACCATATGCCTTTTCTCTTGTATTCATTTTTATTGGCCTTAGTCTAACGAGATCAAAGGAAAATTTCAATTTCTATTATTTCCATGGTGCATTGTTAGCCTTGATCTACTCTGCCTGTTAGTAAAATTGTCAATTCTTGGCTTCCTCATTGCATGACCTGCTGTGGTGCATGACCACCAGGGTTCAACTTATTTCGATGATAATCGCTTGATTATCACAATAATTGACCTTAGTGAATCGGTTTGATATCTAAAACTGTTTTGTAAACCAATGGAATGCAAATGCTAATTTGATGGTTGTGTTCAATGAGATGCATATCGATATATATATGCGTGATCGATATGGTTATATGTATTGAGTGTGATATATATATACCCAAATTGAGTTTATTTACTAGGTACATGCATCTAAGACTTAAGCATGGGTGTCAACATTGCCGAGCATCTAATATTTTCTCCTATGAAGTATTAACAACTGTTATTTCTTATTTGATAGTAAATCTTATTTGCTCATTCCTATTATTTTGCATTGCTCTAAAATCTTTTGAACTGCTAAGATTCAACACCTTATTTGCTCTCTAAAACCATGTGATGATCATGCATTTGTAACAAGGTGGATCATTGCGATCTCAAACCGACATGACTAACAATCGATCATCCGATTCTTGACAACAGACCAAATAAATTGATTCATGATCTGTAGGTGACTAAGACCAAATAAATTGATTCATGATCTGTAGGTGACTAAGAAAGACCTGCATGGTTTACTTAACTAAGTGTCTTTTTTGAATAAATATTTTGATAAGGATCCAGTACAAACATCGATGCACTCTATTTTTCTCATTATCAATTATAACTTTGTGACTTATATATATATATATATATATATTTGTGTATAGTGTCTGATAAATTCTTGAGCCAATAAAACCCACGAATTTATGATTAAATTAAATGAGTTTAAATCATTACGAATTTAACAATTAAATAAATGGGTTTTTATTACAATTTAACAGATTAAATTGTGATTTTTTGATAACCCACAATTTAATTTAAATTTGTGGGTACCCACGAATTTAATTGATTAATTTCGTCGAGTTAAATTTGTGAACTAAATTCGACGGTTTGCCCACGAATTTAACTTAAATTCGTGGGTTTTAGCCTAAATTTGTAGGTTTTTGGCCCACGAATTTTTTCCTGTTTCTTGTAGTGAGCAATTCTTTTGAGATATCATAAGTAGTTATTAATAAAATCGAAGTTGAAGTTGGAGTTACCAAAGTTTGTGGAGTCGGTTTCGATGGACGTATGAATACTCTACGGATAGTTTTTTGAACCACATGTTGTAAACAATAAGAGCCAATCCGAATTGATCTTGTAATAGATCTGCAACCGAACGAATACGTTTATTTTTCAAGTGATTCATATCGTCATCGTCAAGTATACCCGTTCCAAATTTCATTCCAATCAAATGATCCGTAGCGGTCAATACATCTCGTGGTAACAAGAATGTATTGTTACGAGGTATATCAAGATTGATCTCGATTCATATTTCACGTAACCGAAGCGCCCTTGTTTCAAAGAGAGGAGAACAGGTTATTCACATTTAATTTGATGGTCAGAGGAGAATTGAAAGCTAAGCAGTGGTAATTAAGACCCCCGGGGCAAATAGGGATGTCTCCTACGTTACCCATAATATGTGGAAGTATCGACATAATTTCATAGAGTCATTCGATCTGAATGCTACATGAAGAACATAAGCCAGATGACAAAACACGGAGACCTAGGATGTAGAAGATCATAACATGAGCGACTCGGCAGATTTGGATTCCTTTCCTATATATCCACATTATCTCGAAGAACTGGGGGGGATATCTATCCCAATGCCGAAAAATTTTACCATGTTTAGTAGCTTTTCAATGGCTTCTCTTGCCTTACCAGGAATGAACGGTTTTGTTGCATAATTAGTAGTATTTTTTGGACTAATTACTAGTCCAAAATTTCTGTTAATGCCAAAGATGCTAATTACTTTTGTAATGGCAATTGTAATGGCAATCTGTTTTGTAGTAAGATGGGAGATAAAGAATTGCTTGCCAAGAAGGCGCGTAAGAGGAGCCTGCTTGTAGAGCTCGGTGGTATCTGTATTTGCAAGAGGAGGGCGATCTTGGGAAGGCGACAAGACTTAGTCGAGAAGGATGATGCGACCACGCCGGTGGAAAGAACACCGAGCCCATCGTTGTCCTTGGGCAGCGATGGTTCCTCGTCATCGTACAAGAGCCCTAGACTAGTTCCATGCCCATGACCGGAACGACGGCGGGGAAATCGACTCGACTCACGATCCCAATGAAGAGGTATTAAGAAGAGTGAGCTTGTTTTATTTGTAGCAGCGTGGACATAATTGCATTTCTTTATGTTTGCGTATTCCTCATGTTTATTTCTATGAAGAGGCGGAAAGGCGATCACGCCGACTAGCTGCGATTCAAGAGGTAATTGAAGATACCTCGGGCATGTTCCGTCGATTCCTCTGCTCAACAACCACGACCTCGCATAAGCAGCACGGGGAGCGAAATAGGAACAAGTTCTGCGGCGAGGACTTGGTATATCACGGAGTCGGTCCTTTAGGAGAGCCCCTAGCACCTCGTGAGGCACTATCCAAGTTCAAATAGCTGCGGCTATCTTGTCAGGGCAGTGTCTCCATCACGATTGATAAGCTGGACAAAGGTGGCCGGCGCTACAAAGGCGCACTGTGGACGAGCTGCAGAAAATCATAAGGTTCCCCAGTATGAGGCCATCGCTAAGAAGAATGCCTTAGGCGTGATGGGGAAGAGCTTCGAGCTGGAGGTATGAGTTGAACAAGTACTTTGTGAAGGCGGAGGCGGACACCATTCGAAATATGGAAAAATCACCGTGGGTGAATGGGCGGAGTTTGTCCCACAGAAGACCTAGCGAAGCCGTAGCATTGGCGAGGTGTCAGATTGCCCTCGCGAAGAAGAACAAGTACCCCCATCACTGGGCATAGGTGGGTATGCCCCTAAGATTGTTGAGTGGAGGAGTAAAGAAGAAGAGGAAGCCGTCTTTGGGATAGAGAATCCATTGATGAGTTTATGTGGCGAGGCGTAAGTGGGTCCTAGCTCGCCAACCCAACAAAGAAGAAGGGTCGCAAAAGCACGGTGGACCCTCTTTGTCTGGAAGTTTCGCCAAGCTGCGAAGATCTCGCCACGAGCAAGCGGAGGATCTTCGTGCGAACGAGGAGAAACGGCGACCTAACGACGGCGTTGGGAACCAAGGAACACCAGTCGCTTTTCGTGGCGTCGGAAGTCGAGTGGGCTTCAAGCATGGGTTCCGGAATATCAAGACCAATACAAGTCGCGTCAAAGATATAAGAGGACCATGGTGATACAATAAGACAAGCGGCCCAACAAGAGTTTTTAAGGCGTGGGAAGAAGAAGAGGCGGAAGAGGCGTTACAAGCGGTCGGATGACAACCCGAGCCCGGCACGCATCCGGAGTAGCATCGGGTCTGCGCCAATCCCAACGCCTTGATATCTTGTGGATGATATCACAGAGGCAACCAAGTGCAAGCTCTGTGCACATCTGGAGCAAGGGGGCTTGGTCGTCGAGCTTGCGGAGGGCATGGCATATCCGGGCACTGTGATACACAACCAACCTGTCCCGATTGGTCACGCAAAGGTGCAAGTGGACATCGTGCTTGTTCTGTGCCTTGGCTTGTGGAAGCTACCATTCAGCACCCCTAATGACGTAGAGACCATCCAAGATGCAGTTGAGTCATTTATTGTATGGCCCAAGGAAGATATTGCATTGATACAAGAGAGGTCAGAGACGCCAGCAGCTAGTCAAGATGTCCTACCTCTTCCAAAATTGCCTACAACACAAACCGCATCTTCTCCGCCGGTGGCGCCTTCACCACAACGCGCATCTTCTCCGTCGGCAACGCCTTCACCACAGCGCGCATCTTCTCTGCCGTCAGCGCCTTCACCACAGCGCGCATCTTCTCCGCCAGCGGCGCCTTCACCACAGCGCGCATCTCCATTGCCGATGCCTTCACCACAGCGCGCATCTCCGTCGCCGGCGCCTTGTGCACCGCATGCATCACCTCCGTTGCCCCAACCGTCACAATGCACCTCATCTTCGGCGATGTTGTTGGTTTTAAAGAAAAACAAAGAAGTAGATTGCAATCAACGGAGTACCACCAAGTCAAACAGGAGTGCCAACTCCACTTGGGTACAGACCATGCCTTCACTAGAGACTTATGAGCATGGCAAGCCATTTCTCCCCATGGAGCAGATCAACAAAGGACCATGGGAGTTGAAGAGATTCCATGACTAGTACTTGAGGGCATCTCGTCTTGGGGTGAAGGGCATTCAAGCGCCGTCCCTCGGATATCTACAAACACGAGGATACTCGCTACGTGCGGATCGATTTTGGTGACTTACAGCAGATGTTCCGTTTTGAAAAACTCGACATCAACATGATCGGCGTATGGTGCACGTAAGTTGGCCATTGACCTACCCTACATTGTTAATTATATCGGCTCTTGCATTAGCAAGTGCCGATATAACAAATATAATGACATATCATTATATTGCATTACGATAGCATAATAAAAAAACCCCAAATGTATAGCGAGTTGAGTGCCAAGTTGAGTTCCTCTTTATAGTAATGGCTTGTTAGATCATTCAAAAATTGGCGAGAATCCATATAATTTTCACTAAATCGTAAGTTGGCGATTTTAGTGGTTTTTCCTTTTAAATAAAGTTAACTTCGCCGTCGTCGAACAAGATGCATTTTGCCAAAATCGATATTTGCCAAAATATCATGTTTCCCAACATTGACATATAAATTGGCGCATTGACCATTATCTTACGTGTAGAATGCAATATACCGATCTTTGAAAAGATGGGAAAACATGTCGGGTTCCTTGACCCCTTGCGGATTAGCCAGTAGAGCTTAAGTCTTGTACTCAATGAAAAGCGTTGAAGGATAATGGGATGGCGGAAGCAGAGATAGAAAAAAGCGGCGATCCACGACCGAGATCGCCAAGTAGATGTGGGGCTATACATATCAAAAGCAATGCTCGAGATGCAAGACAAGGACTTCATAATGGCTCCTACAATTTTAAGTAATCTTCTCATTAAGTCAATCGTTGCTAAAAGTTTAGTTTGCACCATAATCACTCGTGAAACTTACATAAGTTTTCGTTCAGCGATCACTTCATTTGTTTCATCTTTGTGCAAGCGGAAGCGGATATATGGTCCTTGACTCATCTAGAACCCCAGGAATCTTACAATGAATTCACCGCGTCTTAAATCGTAAGAAATATATATACACAAACATACATAACATAATGTAATTTGTTTTATGATATGATAGTTACTTGTTGTTGTTGACATTCGAGTAGGGCTTTAAAGAATTACACGACCAAAAAAGGGGGGCAACATGATCCTGCGAAGGGTTCAAATAAGATGCTTTGCTATGTCCACCCATGGGTAAGAAGACACTTGTAATGCTTCAACATAATTGCACTAGTAAGGAAGGGTATTACCAATTGTACTAATTCCATACATTATTATTTGATTTGAAGTGCCACAAGAAACCTCCAGGCAGTGTTCTTTATGGATACTACGTCTGCGAGTTCCTCAGGATCAGCGGAGGTCTGAAGCAACCCCGGGGCGTAAGCCTATACAAATTGGTGATTCAAGATTATTTATTATGCGATTCTCGATTTCACTATTGTTTAACCTCTTTATTGCCTACTTTATTATCGCGGTGAAGATTGCAAAGACCACTTTGGCACTCATCGATGATGACCTTTGCAATGTGCAAAAGGACATGTGCGATTCATTAGTCATGAAGTCATCCATGAGAGAGGTAGTTTCTTTTACTCGGAGGTGAAGTGGCGAAGCATCCTAGACTTTGTAATTGGGAGGCGAGGATAGACGAACCGTGAACACTGATGTATATATATATTTTTTTGAAAGACAATGAGCTGTAATTTATATTAGATAGAGAATATCGAGAGTATATGGCGCGAGAATCTTTTTGGAGAGTTTTACAAGGAGAATATCAGAGGAGTATATATAACCTTGTGTATATAACCTTGTATATATATATATACATAATGCAATTATGATTTATATGTGCTTTGTATATATAACCATGTCATTGTTATGTATGGATTTGTGCTGAACAGTGATGTGATTGATAGAATGTATGCATTTATTAATATTATAATATAATTAAAATAACATTATTAAAAAAGATTCTCTAGATGCATGCAGGCGGATAGCTTAAGCGGAACTGTGAAAATGCTTATTTATGCAAAGGGTGCTTAAGCCACCCATTGCACAAATAGCACTTATCAGTGGGCGACTTAAGAAATCGCTATACAAATAAGCATTTGTGCGGCGGGTTCTTAAGTGTCACTTTGTGCAAATGCATTTGTCTGGTAGGTGGCTTAGAAACACTGTACTAATTCTTATTTGTACAGCGGTTTCTTAAAGCTGCCACTGTATAAATGCATTTCAAAGCGGTCCTTAGAAAGCGCTTTGTGCAAATATAGCGATTTCCACAGACCTTCAGTTCGGTAGGGTGCAAAACGCTTTGAAAAGATGGGTTACCACCTGCCTGTACAAATATTTTCTGTAGTAGTGAAACTATGTGAACTTGAACTCTAGCCCCATAAGACTGCTCGACAAGGTGAAGGTCTTGTTGGCTGAAGCATGAATTGTTGTGCAAATCTAATGGTAAGGAATTGTAATATTTTTATTTGAATATTACTAAAAAATTCTACTTAAATTATAGAGTAATATCTTTTTTATCAAATAGAGTAACATCTAACCCTGCAATTGTAATACTACAAACCGTTTACCAGGGGTTTGTGTCCTTTAGAATTGATGTGTAGTGTTATTTTCATTTTTCCCCCCCATAGCCTTTTTATTATTAGCACACATATTGATGGGGTACAAAAGGAAGAGAGGATTTAAGAGGAACCCTAGAAGCAAATGTCTGAGTTTTCCCCAAAAGTGTAAGCCGCCGCTTGTGCTTGGGCAGCGTCACCTCTCCGACATTGGCGCACCTCACTTTGTGCCCTGCTCCTCGGCCGTCGCCCACCGCCGGCGTGCCAGCCTCGCCTCTCACCTCGCGCCTGTGGCGCCTCTCTGCCTCGCTCGCGCCGGCGCCACCGCCTCGGCCCTCGTGCCCGGCCGCTGCGCCTGGCTTCCCCGCCCTCCCAAGCTCGCGGCCGGCGTGCGCTCTTCCGGCCGCCGCCGGCTCTCGGCGTCGCCACGCCGGCGTCGCCTCCGGCCATCCAGCATCTCCGTGGTCGGCGCCCTCCGGCCGTCCCGTCTGCGCGCGCCTCCGCCAAGGCCGGCCGCTGTGCCGCCCTCGGCCATCGACCTGCCGCCTCCCCTTCTTCTTGGTTCAGATTTGAGGTATATTAGTTAAGTTTTTCTTGTGCATGCTTGGTGTTTGTGTTAATGCTTAGCTAGGGTTCTTGGTTGGAGATGCAATTAGTTGAGTGGGTCCTAGATCCTAGATTCATGTATGCTTTGCATGGATATGATCGAGTCAATTAGTTAGAGCAAGGGCTAGCACCTGCTCATGCTAGCCTAAGGCGGTACTTTTGATATCTTCGATATGTTAGAATACCAAATTGTTTGCTTTTCTCTGAAATCCTTTGATGACAGACTAACTTGTGCATTATATAACATAGTGACCTACTATTGTTTGTTGTGGCTCTCGACACATGGTCATCTGTCTGTTTATTACGTATGTGTATAGTATCGATATATGATCTTCCATGTTTTGGGAAATGCTATTGAGTTTACAGAATCATTTGAAGCAGATAACCAATCTGGATACCACATGAAGCAGATGAAATAAGAAATTATAAAAAATTGCATAGACCATAGTCATAGTCTAGAACTGTACCCAATATCCAACATATGCATAAATATAATGTGTCATCTAAGGTTGCATGGTCAGAAGATTTCTTCAAATGTAATGAAGATGGCAAGGCATTATCCTCCCACCCCATTGGTGGATAGAACTGATCATTAATGACTTGCTCTGGATGGTTGTAATGACTTTTTTCCCATATCTACAAGTACCATTTCGCATGTAATAGGTACAATTTCTTGCTCCCTGAAAAGTAAATTTAGCAATGATCAAATTTTAGTTTGGCGGTTTTCTAATGTAAATCATAAATTGGTGACCAATTTCAATAGATGACTAAGCGGTAAAAGCTTACTTCTCGAATGGGAAGGTCAATGCGGTTTAATTCTGAAATTTCGCAACTCCATGACTTTCTTGTTCGGAGGAACACTTGAAACATCGGCTTTTCACGGATCTTCATTTTTATCAACTATAGTTGGTTATGGCATCTAGTCGAAATTAGCTTTTAAGAACTTGGGTTGCTTTCTTTAGTTATTCAACTCACACATGATGTTGTACTTGGGTTTTGGTTGTGGTTAATTTTACGGTTTAGTAAACTTTCATGTATGGGACTCTGAATTGAGGCACTAGGGTCTGGTCAGCAAGCAAGTTGTAGGAGATAAGATTTGGAGGGTTACTCTTTGTGCCTTGGTAGAATGATACGTACTCACGCTCTGATGCTAAGTAATCTAGGATTAATGCATATGTTTTCTTATTGCATCTCCCTGAGATTTAAATGGCACTAGTTCTAGTGATTTTGTTTAGGTGGTTTGTTGTCTTAAGTTATATTATGTGTATATGTTCTAAATTCAGGTTTTCTTTAATCACAGGAAGTCATCTGACGCTAAGACTCCAAATGCCGCTCCATTTTCCGTTGGTAAAAGGCAAGTGCAACCCCTAGAGTGTTATTAGGGTGTTAAATGCTTTGTTTGCGATAAGATTATGAAACTTCTAATGATGTGGTTATGTTTAATATCATATCTAGCAATTGTTTTTAGTATGGTGATGAAGATGGATGAATGTTAGCAAAATGGTAAGTAAGTTATTCAATTCCCATTTATTGTATTGCATTACGGATTTTATGAATGAGTATGGTTATGTTGATGCAAGTAACAAAATGATGAACGCGATTGAATGATAACGTGTGTGTTTATATTCGGGTTGGCCGTGCTTATAAACATGTGTATGACCAATGTGGAGTTGAAATAGGATGAAACGGGTAGATCATTCATGTCAATTGCATCATTGCATTCATGATGGACGAGGCGTCCCATGTTGATCTTGAACCTCGGTGCTCACCGTAGTGAGCACAAAAGTCCTACCTCGTAGTCCCATTCATCGAGGTGAATGGGAGCGAGTCGATAAAGTAGGCCCGCCACGGATGGGTGGGATTGAGGGTGTACACCGAGCGGGTGTCTTTCGGCTATCTGATATACGCTATGACAATGTGCATTATGAGCATGCATGGTGCATTCATTTTATGATTCATGAGAAAGAGGATGAGAGCATAAAAGCATTGCATTGTGTGTGCATAATTAGTAAATGTTAATTGATGAGAATGGAGATGTGAGGTTGAGTATTGAGTCGTGGACTCATCTGAAATGATTGTTGAGGCATGAGTAAGGTTTATTTATGTTTTAGAGTTGGATGTGGTAAGTAGGGTTAGTTTACATTTCTTTAAGCTGGATAATTTCAATTAAGTAATGGTTATAGCAAATGGTGAAGTAGTCGTATTCTTACGTTTTGAAGTTATATGAATTCAAATTGCTCCTTTATTTAAGGATGTCAAGTAAAGGAACTATTATTGTATGTCTTGAAGTCGTTGTATTCTAATCAATTCATTACTTTCCATACTTGATTGCACTTTCTTTGAGTCTTGGACTCACGCTTGTTTGTTTTCTTGTTTTAGGTACTTTGAAGCTGCCTCGCTGGGTTGGGAGTAGTAACACGTGCACGACTTCGGTCTCCAACAATTTGCTTAGCCGATTCATTAAGTTGGATGTAATTAATGCGATTGTAATGTGTTGCCGTCTTGGGGAGTTTATTAAATTGTTGGATGTGTGATTGATTAACTAAGGACCTGCTAGGATACTATCATAACTGCATCTGTTTTCTGTCTGCTGAGTGGATGTCCTACATTCTAGAGAGGTCATGCCAAAATTTTCTAAATTCGGTGACTTAGTTGTAAACTGGTTTGGGGAGTTTCCAGGTTGAATTCAATCTGTTAGTAGAGGTATAAGGTTTAGGGTCTTTTGGTAGCATTCGCGGTGCATTTGGCGCCGGGGTGTTACAGCAATTCTATTTATATACTTCTTCGTACAACAACTGTTAAAACTGTGGAGATTAAATAATTCTCTTCACTACTCTATATAGATAAATGAAAATTCTACTGTTAATTTAGCTAGATAATTTGGTTTCTAATCTTGTTTTACTATATATTAGGATCTATTATATAAATTTATGGAGCACATATAAGCACACATTTGGATATAGCATATCAAAATTTTGGACCATTACATGAAGAGCTTGAGAAAGAAATACACACCTTACATATCTTTTATATGCATTCTTTCCAAAATTATATAAATAAGATTTTGACCATTAGCTAAGATAAATGATATTTCTCAAATTGTTATTATGTAGGGTGTGCCAATTTCTCTTCCTAGCTCTATTTGTGTTTAATTAGTTCCATTAGACAATTTTTTTAAACAATAGAAAAGTGTATTATTATTTTTGAGTCATTTTTTATATGGAATTAATTGCATGTACCATACTATGTTACTCTCTTCATCTCATAATATAAGTCCATTTTCATGGAAAGCATTGCCCCACTATATAAGTCTATTGAGGAGATTAAATGTGTATTATTGCAATATTTCCACTTCACACCCCTGCTTTAATGATGAAAAATTGATAACTAGTTGTAGGTAACATTGTTTTTTTAGATTTAGTTCCTCCTTGTCTTTGCATATGGTGAGCTTATACTTATATTGTAAAATAGAAAAAGTAGCAATGTATTCACCCAACTAGTTTTCTCAAGAATCAAAAGAGATAATTTCGTAGGAAGGTTCTTGATTATTCAATTTTTAAATTTGTAAATACTTAGAAATATCAAAATGCTTTAGATATTTTTCTTTAAACAAAATATATTATGTCTATGGTGATGAATCTAGTGTATATATACAAGCAAAATACCTCATTTCTCGCATGTGGATATGCTAAGGTAGGGTGTAAGAAAAGAGAAGAGTGTAATATCTAGATAACATTTTTTTAAAAAAGTGACTTGTAAAAGAGCTATGCTAAAATAAAGTATATTATTTTTAAGTGTAGGTTGCTAGTTAAGTCGTCTAAATACTTAGTGTTTTACTCTCTCTAAGTTCTATTTTAAAAGATATCATGGATTTCCATGGTAAAATAATAATTTTATGAAAAATACTTTTGATAAGAATTGTCAATTTAGATCATTATAAATACAATAATTATCAAATGTTAAAATTTTGATTGCACATGTTTAAAAATATCACTTAAAAAATAAGAGTATTTAGCTACATTCAAAAGATATTATAATATTTTATTTTAAACCCCATTGGTAAAGTTGTGTGTCCGCCACTGCTTGGACAGCTATATGCACCTTGCAATGGCAGACCCTTAATTATCTCAATCCAGTGATGGCACACAAGCATATGCCAAAAGCGAAAGAAACAACACAACGCAACAACTAATAACAAAGAGGGCAGCGTCCTGTGTACACTGCTGTGTCTCGGGCAGTTACGAGTAGGCCAAGCATCCTCAACGTTGATGAGCACCTCGGGTACTACAGGGTCGCATGACCCCCACCGGAATCTGCACAAGCCCAAGTGTCTGCGTGAGACGTATTTACATTAGTAACTAAGATCAAGCAAGCTTGCAGCTAACGAAAGCGCACCAGAACCAAACTGGATGGGATCAAGTGCCCATGAGAAGATCTGTGTAATATTGCAAAACCTCGCCCCAAAATTTTTGTGCCTTCAGTCGGTGAGCTGGGCCCGTCTGACAGATGATCTCGGAGGAGGTTGGCCATCTAGAGGGGTTAGGATTAAAGGTTTTAGGTTTTGGGGGGGTATTTTTGGAAATTCCTCTCTCCACCTACTTTTTCCTAACCTCATCTCTCTCTCTTTCAAATGAGTGGCTGACATTACTCCTCCCAAGCCATCCTCTGTCGATTTTTCCCCCAAGTTGCAGGAGCCATTCCTTTTCTCCTAGGGCCAGCAGTGTCCAGGGGGGGCTTGTGTGCCTTCCCTTCCTCCCTGCAGGTCGCCTGCCCCTCTCCCTGCCAGCGTTGCTTTGCCCAGTTCCTGCCGCCCTATCAACCTTGCCCGAAGACCGCCCCGCCAAATCATTGTCGAACTCCCCGAGTGAGTCCTGGCGCTGCCGAGAATCTGTCGGTCTGCCCACCTCCGGTGAAGCAAGAACGCCAAAGAAGCAGCAAAGATGCCCTTGGTTCCTCCCTCCTGTCTCGGCGGCAAGAAGAAGAGAGGCAACCAGCCGGCCAAAGAGCAGTGTGCCTTCCCTCCCCGCCTTGACACGGTAGAAGCAACACGAGAACCGGTCGGCGAAGCGGCAGCATTGCCTTCCTCTTGCCTTCCTCCTTTCTCTCCCTTTGTGTGGTAAGTGGAGGTAAGGTTATAGTTGTGGAAGAATTGTTGTAGTTGAGGTGTTTGATGAAATGTGTGCAAGCATCTTTCTGTGATGAGATGATATAAGCTCTAGGAAGTTCATTTCTGTGCATGCACTGGAGTCTTGAATGATCGTGTTTGTGTTATCCATTGACCTTGTCATTGGTTCCTTTCTTTATTAGTTATGTGGTTGTTATCTTAGTAATCCATTTTTCTATTGTCAGGATTGAGTCCTGAATTCTTGATGGATGCTTGCTTGCTATTCAGGCCATTTGCTAGCTAGAAACCTTGTCATTTTATCTTCAATAGGTAGGATCTATTCAAATCCTGTATTGGACAGTCATATGTCTTGAGCATTGAACTTTTAAGGAATAGAGAAGTAGGGGAGACATATCAACAAGGAAATTTTATAATTGCCTTGAAGTTGTATAGAAAAGATCAAGATAATGAGATTAAGAGACCAAGTTATGTTGAAGAAAGTCCCCTGTACTTTCAAAAATTGTAGCTGCTGTCCTAAGAATACATGACATCGTTTATCCTGGATCATTTGTTACTCTTGGTGAAACCAGCAGAAGCGGAACAAGAAATCAGTGACAATTTACCACTTTCGCAATGAGTTAAGGCACGATGTTAGTTTCGATTTCGTTTGTTTTTTTAAGTTCAGACTATAGCATAGGTTTGTCATATTATGGGTTGGTTAGAGTTTGGGCAGTGGGTAGTGGTTTCAAGGCTTGGTGGAAATTAGATGGGATGCAAACTAATTTTGTCTTGCCTTCTTGGGCAAAACCGGTTGGATGGTTTCTTGCTACATTGTGTCTTTGAGTTTCATGACGAGATTGCTCTTAGCTCTTCAAATGACCTGATTTGTATACTTGGTTGGTTAGGAGCTGCAGTTATCATCGTGTAACCTTTGCCTGCTGTCAGTCAGGAAATACTCCTATTTTAGATTATGAATCTGGGGTTCCGCAGTTATGGTATCGGGCATGCTACACATCTTTTATTAAATTTGAAAGGATCATGGATAAATGAAGAATCTAAAGGCAATGTAAACCAGCCTTTTGATTTATTTATTGGAGTTTGGAGAAAAAAAATGGAATTGTTATGCTGCTTGTGCTTTGAATCATTATGTCCTTTCACCAGTTCACAAAAGATAAACGTTATCAGTCCACCAGTCTGTAAGTGTAATGGAGATGCTAAATTGTTGAATCTGATTAGACTAGTATCGCTGGCAACTTATGAATGTGAGACTTAGCTATGTTTATGTATGTGGTTATGGCTATGTGAGTGTTGGTAATGAATGAAGGGTTGCATTTCATTCATGTAAATTGCATTGTGCATTCATTAAAGGAAGAGGCGACCCATTCTGATGCGGGCCTCTGTGTTCACACGTCGTGAACACGAAAGTCCTACCTTGTAGTCCCATTCATCAAGGTGAATGGGAGTGAGACAGTAAGAGTAGGCACCTTCCACGGGATGGAAGGGACGTGAGGGTGCACACCGACGGGTGGGCACTCGGCAGTACCGGTATGTGCATCAAAGAGAGCATTCATGTCGCGTTGCATTATAATGATGATTTTGAGTTAAATGGAAAGGTGTTGAGTTCGGATCGAGTCGTGGCCACATCCAAAAAGATTAAGAGATATGTGTAGGAATTTAGTAATGAAGTGAAACAAGTGAGCATGCATAATGCATTTCATGATTGTAGAAGTGTGATTGATTATTCAGATTCTGTATTCTCATGTTTGTGTGATGGATTATGCAGATTCTGTACTTTCATGTCTGTGTGATGTATTATGCATATTCTGTACTTTCATATCTGTGTGATGTATTATGCATATTCTGTACTTCTCATGTCTGTGTGATGTATTATGCATATTTTGTATTTCCATGTCTGTGTGATGGATTATTCAGATTATGTATTCTCATGTCTGTGTGATGGATTATTCAGATTCTGTACTTTCATGTCTGTGTGATGTATTATGCATTATCTGTATTTCCATGTCTGTGTGATGGATTATTCAGATTCTGTATTTACAAGACTGGTTGCAAGATATGATTTATGTTTCAGGTTGTATGTTATGCTTCATTGTCGTGGAGTTGTGAACTCCATCAAAGACAAGCCTGGGGTTGGTTTTGGAGAATTAGTGGTGATAGTTCTGTTTTATTATGCTTGCTTTACTTATGTAAGGAGGGGTGTTATACTCTTAAGTAGGACACTATGATTGATCAGGAATTTATTCTTTGTTGTACCTCGTTGAGTCTTTGACTCACGCTGGTTGTTTGTATTGTTGCAGGTACCTCGAACCGGCATGCATTGGTGGGGGTAGTAGCACAATCACATTTGCATCATCACCGTTCCATCATGTTGGTTTATAGTTATGTTATTAATAGCTCGAGAAAATTCTTGTAAGGTGTTGTTTGCGATTATGTTTAATGCGTTCCTGTCCTAAAAAATGTTATGTGGTGGAGTTTATTAGTTTCCATTGGATATATGATTGGTTAACTAAGGACCTGCTAGAATGATATCATAACTGCTTATGTTTTCTGTCTGCTGAGTGGGTGTCCCTATTTTCTAGAGAGGTCATGCCGAATTTTTTTTAAATTTTGGTGGCTTAATTTTAAGCCGGATTTTAAAAGTTTAGAAGGTTGGTAGCATCCGTGGCGCGTTTGGCGTCGAGGTGTTACAGTTGGTATCAGAGCGGGCTTTAGGTCCGTGGCATGTGAATTTAGTAAATTACTCTAGAGTAAACTAAAAATTTTGCTGCGTGATATTAGAAATATGGCATAGGTTTCTACTCTGTTAAAAAAAAATTGGCCTTCGGGCAGTAACCTTAGAATCTGAATTAGAGTGGTTAACTAATTTAAAACTTGACACACTCTGATGCACAGTAGGATGGGTATGGGTACATTGCATTGCGCCTAAATGTTGAGTGTTAAATTTATTGTTGTATATTGTTTTAACCATGAAAGGATTGTTGGAATCAATACGCCTATGTTAAAGTTATTGGTAAAACCGAAAGGTTTCGACCTTGTTCCTTTGGCCGAGTTGTGGGTCTTGCTTATGGGTGGGACGGGTTAGTGCCACCTCTTGCTGTTTGGGAAATCTCTCGTTCTTGAGTTGTCGTTTTCATGGAGTAGTTTAGAGGGTAAGGTGGGAAGGTTTGTTTCTTTTGCCTTCGATGTTTGGGTTTAAAGAGAAAAGCTTAGTAATGAACCCCTTTGGATTGCTTTTACTGTTGTACTCGGTTTCGTTGGATTCCTTGGTTTTTGCTGTTACTCATTCTTAGGAACTGTGGTTTTTCTTTAAGGGTTGGGTACGTGATCCACGAGGATGTTCAAGGCGTTAAGGGTATGATGAGTAGTTGATATTCCAGATAAGGAGGGTTACTGATTCTGTTAAAAGGAACATGTTGGTTATTTAAAGACAACCAAAGTTATTGTATGGTATAGAATGATTAATTGGAATGGTAGGTGATTCTAAAGTGAAAAGTTGATTAGAGTTATTACAATGGTCGTGAGTTGTGGAATTGATTGGAAGTTCAAGATTTGTGTTCCGGTAAGTCTAGTATTGATCAGGATTGAGAGGTCTAGAACCTTTTATGGATGAATTTATTATAGTAAGATGTTGATGTAAAGTTCCGGAGTATATTAGCGCAAAGGCATGAGAGTTGTTGATTTATGTCACTTGTGAGTTAATTAAAGGGTGGATCGACAAAATGATTTAATCGATGTGAAATTAAAGAATGAGTATATGGAATGGTTGTATGAATGATGGGGTTTTTGTCATGGGAAAATGTTGTGATGAAGTATGTTTCATGGAGAGGATATTCAATTTGGTGGAGCATTTATTGGTTGCATGATTTTTTGGGAGTGCATGACTTTTGGAGTGAGACACTCTGATTAGTGGGCAATAGAACTCCCCTAATTAAGTTGCATTTTGGATTAAGTCGCGGAGTTGGCTTGATGATTGAAGTGAGGATGAAAGAGTAGTTTTGGGAGGTAATCGATTGATGGATTCTGAAATATTTTATTTTATTGAACCATGCCAAACTGTTGTCTTGGCTAAGTTGTTTAACTCAAGTAATGAATGTGGAATTTACACTTGAGAAGTGTATGTTTGGATTGGGCTTTCTATCGCTCAAAAGGGATTAACCTTGGAATTAATATATGTGAAGACGGTAGGTAGACATAATGGAATATGATGAAGACTCTTGAGTTGAGAATATTTGTAACTTTATTTTGACTAGAACTGGATGAGATGGTTGTGTTTAGATGTTCGATTTGAGAATCAATTTTCTTTTCCAAGTTTTGGTTTTGGTTAAACGGAGAAAGCTTTGCCTTGATGAAAGTGAGCTGATTTGCTTTTGGTTCTGTTGAGGGCTCCTGTCCATGATTTATGTTGGATTCTCTTTTAAATTGAGTTCTCCCTGGTGCGAATTTCATTACATTGTTTTGAGAATGTTAAAAGTGGTTTATGTGATGTTAAAGAATCGGGTTTTCCTTGGCGATTTGGCTTTGGAAGAGAAAGCGAGTGATAATTGGGTTCTATCAAGTTTCTCTCCAAAGTGAATTGGAGCACTTTGGGTTCGGTTGTTGCATGTAGTTCAATAGAGTTGTATTTCTTCTACATTCTAGCTTAAGTTAAGAATATGGATGCTCATGGAATATTGTTGAATATCAGTGGTTTAGAGGTGTATTTTAATGGAGTTCTTTGATGTCTTAGTCCAATCTTTGCTGAGAGTATCGTTTTATTAATCGTTGGATTTGAGGATGTGGTGTATCGTTTGTAGCCGTTGGAGCTTTTTGTGTGGGTGTTGAGATGGCAAATGAGTTTAGCACCTTTGTGTCTTTAATTTGCATAGTTCGCATTCTTTGAATTCGAGGATGAATTCTTTAAGGGGGGGAGAGTGTAATATTGTGAAACCTCACCCCAAAATTTTTGTGCCTTCAGTCGGGTGAGCTGGGCCCGTCTGACAGATGATCTCGGAGGAGGTTGGCCATCTAGAGGGGTTAGGATTAAAGGTTTTAGGTTTTAGAAGGGGTATTTTTGGAAATTCCTCTCTCCACCTACTTTTTCCTAACCTCATCTCTCTCTCTTTCAAATGAGTGGCTGACATTACTCCTCCCAAGCCATCCTCTGCCGATTTTTTCCCCAAGTTGCAGGAGCCATTCCTTTTCTCCTAGGGCCGGCAGCGTCCAGGGGGGGCTTGCGTGCCTTCCCTTCCTCCCTGCAGGTCGCCTGCTGTAGGGTCGAGGATGCGCCTAGAGGGGGGGTGAATAGGCGTTTTAAGAAATTCGATCGCTCACTAAACAATTCGCTCTAATCAACCCCTATGTCAAAACCTAATCAAATATATATGCGGAAGCGATAAATAGGTTTTGACAATTAAAGCCTAAATCAACTAGGCTCACTAGTGCACTAACTAAATTATGTCTCTAAACTAGAATTGCTAAATTGATCAATCAATTAACACTAAGCAATTCTAATTACAATCAAGCAATTGGACAATATACAATAAATGTAAATACTTGAAAGTAAAAGAGACAACCGATATTTTTTCGTGGTGTTCGGAGACTTGCCGGTCTCCCCTAGTCCACGTTGAGGCTAGCCCACACTTGGACCGGCTCCCGCTCGAGCACCCGCCTCTTTCCACTAGTCGTGGTTTTTCACGCTCGCGCGTAGGCTCAACCCGAACCTTCACAAACTTCGCCGGGGCTTCTCACAACCTTGAGAGCTCCCGCGCATGACGCCTACGCCGTCTAGGAGTCGGCAACCTCCAAGAGTAATAAGCCGCTCCTTCGCTTGAACCTCACCGGCCACAACAAATGCGCTCCTCGGTGATCACCAAGTGCAACACATGCACAAGGCCTCACTCAAGTGCAACACATGCACAAGAGGCTCTCAAATCACTTCCTAATTGCAACACATGCAATTAGTCTCACTCTTAAGCTCAAGAGGCAAATGGAGAAGAGCAACACATGCACACAACTCCCACACACAGCAACAACACCAGCAACCCTTGCCCCAAGCCCCCCAAGGGGGTATTTATAGCCCCCCACAAGAAAACTAGCCGTTTGGGGGCAAAATGGGCGAAATCAGCCTTTTGCGGTACTACCGCCCTCTAGGGGACGGTAGTACCGCCCGTAGCCCCAACGGTTGGCTAACGGTCATCTGACCGGTACTACCGCCCACTAAGGGTCGGTAGTACTGCACTCGCGGTACTACCACTCCCACACGGCGGTAGTGCCGGTCTTGCCTAGCCAGCAAAACACACGCACTGGAAAATAGCTACCGGCGGCTAATACCCGGTAGTACCGCACTTGCGGTACTACCGCCCTCAAGCCCGGTAGTGCCGGCCAACACTTAACATCAAAAACAACCTTCTGCCAAAAAGCTACCGGCGGCTTAACCCCGGTAATACCGCATTTGCGGTAATACCGCAAGTAAGGCCCGGTAGTACCGGCCGCAGGAGAAAACCAGAGATTCAACTTGAAAATCATTTCTCCAAAAACCGAAACCCATTCTTTGAGCCACTAGATGATCAACACATGATCAAACACACGTGCAAAAACACATTTGCACCAACTTAGCCCATGCTCAAAGAATTCAAACCAAATTGCGAAAACACATTTCACAACCAACTCAAAGACTATTTGCAAAACGTATTAAGCAAATCAAACCTGAGTTTATGAGATTAATTCCCCTAGCCATGTGAAGGTCAACACAAGACCCGGTCAACTTGCCAACACCCGTTGCAAGCCCCACTCACATGCTCTCGGAATTCCAGACTCATAAACCTCAGTTTATTCGCACAACGAACTTGCAAACAACACAATAAACATATCTCATGCTTGAGCACTACTCTTTGCAACACATGCAAAAGTCTAGCTCCAAGCAACATCAAATCAAGATGCATGAACTCTCTAATTGTAACACATGCAATTCTCTAGTTCCATGCAACACCAAAACCAAACTTCAACTAAACCAAATCAACCGTATGAGCTCTTTACTCGCAACACATGCAAGCCTCTAGCTCCATACAAACACACAAACACAAATTCGTGCTTGAGCTCTCTCCTTTTGCAACACATGCAAAACTTAGCTCCAAGCAACCACACGGTTTTATAAAGATGTTTTGCGAACCAAAACGTGAAGCTTCAACTAATGCAACACATGCAAAAGTGAACTCCACGCAAAAGCCAACGCATTAGCTTATCCTATTTGCAACACATGCAAATCAAAGTATAATGCGAAAACCAAATGCATATACTCTTTCATCTTTGCAACACATGCAAATCGGAGCATAATGCAGAACAACCAAGCATAGGCTTAACACAATTGCAAAACATGCCAAATGGTTAACCCATATGCAAAAACCAAATCAAATTAAGATTTGAGCTTGAGTGAACGCGGATTGAGATCACCAACACATGATGAAGCTCAAGCTAGGGAACGACCCCTCTTAATAGTACGGCGATAAAACCTTAGACTCAAAGACTAGAAATTCCTTAGCCTATCTAGTTATACCTTCGCCGCCGCACGCAAGCAATCCCCTTTGGGGTCTTTATGATCATCACTTGATACTCCCCCGGGATCATCACTCGACTCCTCTTTATCTTCGGGATCCACTCTTGACTCCCATCAACTCATGATGCCGTCCTTGTCCCGTTCTCATCATCTCATCAATCTTTGGACCTAACTTAATCACAACTCATACAAATAGTTAGTCCAAGATGCATGGTTGTCTCAATTATCTCTTGCACTCCATTAACACATAATGGATGCCTTTAGATCAATTGAGCACAACCTAAATCAATTAAAATGATTTAATTGTGTCTTAAGTACAATAATGCAACTCATGCTTTATTATACTTAAGAACTATTCATTTGTCCTCAATTAATCACAAAACACCATCAACACATGATGAAGTGTTCTTTAACGATTAACAAGACAAATGAACTCAATTTAAATTCTCATTTAAATTGATTCTTCAAGTTAGAGTGTGAACTCCCCCTAAATATGTGCATCCATGTAATATATAGATTGGGAAACATGATGCACATTTTGTGGTTGCTTCAATGGGAATGTTCATACTTTAACTTGACTCCAAAGTATGCAACTAATATTAGAATGAATATGCAAACATACCTTGGGTTTTCCATTTTTCAATGTGATGAGACTAAACAAAGATATTCTAAACAAACATGTTAGTCTCGATATAAGATTGTCATTAATAACACTATCGCATTAGGGGATAAACTCAATATTGGATTTGTCATTAACACAAGATTAGATTTGTCATTAACGCCAAAACCATAACTAATGAAGGTTGAACTTACACCTGCCTCTCCTGCCAGTCGCTTTGCCCGATTCTGCCGCCGCCAAGAAAGCCTTGCCCGATTCTCGCCGCCCTTGCCAAATCGCTGCCGAACTCCCGCCGAGTCCCTACTTGCGTATTTGCCGAGTCTGCCGGCCCTGCCCACCTCCGGTGAAGCAAGAAGACCAAGCAGCAGCATAAAGAAGTGCCCTGGTTCCTCCGTCCTGTCTCGGCGGCAGCAGCAGCAGAGGCAACTAGCAATAGCCGAGCCAGTGTGCCTTCCCTCCCCGCCAAAGACGGTAGAAGCAACACTGAGAACCGGCAAGAAGCAGAAAGCAAGATTGCCTTCCTCTTGCCTTCCTCCTTTCTCTCCCTTTGTGTGGTAAGTGGAGGTAAGGTTATAGTTGTGGATGAATTGTTGTAGTTGAGGTGTTTGATGAAATGTGTGCAAGCATCTTTCTGTGATGAGATGATATAAGCTCTAGGAAGTTCATTTCTGTACATGCACTGGAGTCTTGAATGATCGTGTTTGTGTTATCCATTGACCTTGTCATTGGTTCCTTTGCTGTTCGTTATGTGGTTGTTATCTTAGTAATCCATTTTTCTATTGTCAGGATTGAGTCCTGAATTCTTGATGGATGCTTGCTTGCTATTCAGGCCATTTGCTAGCTAGAAACCTTGTCATTTTATCTTCAATAGGTAGGATCTATTCAATCCTGTATTGGACAGTCATATGTCTTGAGCATTGAACTTTTAAGGAATAGAGAAGTAGGGGAGACATATCAACAAGGAAATTTTATAATTGCCTTGAAGTTGTATAGAAAAGATCAAGATAATGAGATTAAGTGACCAAGTTATGTTGAAGAAAGTCCCCTGTACTTTCAAAAATTGTAGCTGCTGTCCTAAGAATACATGACATCGTTTATCCTGGATCATTTGTTACTCTTGGTGAAACCAGCAGAAGCGGAACAAGAAATCAGTGACAATTTACCACTTTCGCAATGAGTTAAGGCACGATGTTAGTTTCGATTTCGTTTGTTTTTTTTAAGTTCAGACTATAGCATAGGTTTGTCATATTATGGGTTGGTTAGAGTTTGGGTAGTGGGTAGTGGTTTCAAGGCTTGGTGGAAATTAGAAGGGATGCAACTAATTTTGTCTTGCCTTCTTGGGCAAAACCGGTTGGATGGTTTCTTGCTACATTGTGTGCTGAGTTTCAGCGGCCATCATTGCTCTTAGCTCTTCAAATGACCTGATTTGTATACTTGGTTGGTTAGGAGCTGCAGTTATCATCGTGTAACCTTTGCCTGCTGTCAGTTAGGAAATAATCCTATTTTAGATTATGAATCTGGGGTTCCGCAGTTATGGTATCGGGCATGCTACACATCTTTTATTAAATTTGAAAGGATCATGGATAAATGAAGAATCTAATGGCAATGTAAACCAGCCTTTTGATTTATTTATTGGAGTTTGGAGAAAAGAATGGAATTGTTATGCTGTTTGTGCTTTGAATCATTATGTCCTTTCACCAGTTCACAAAAGATAAACGTTATCAGTCCACCAGTCTGTAAGTGTAATGGAGATGCTGAATTGTTGAATCTGATTAGACTAGTATCGCTGGCAACTTATGAATGTGAGACTTAGCTATGTTTATGTATGTGGTTATGGCTGTGTGAGTGTTGGTAATGAATGAAGGGTTGCATTTCATTCATGTAAATTGCATTGTGCATTCATTAAAGGAAGAGGTGATCCATTCTGATGCGGGCCTCTGTGTTCACACGTAGTGAACACGAAAGTCCTACCTCGTAGTCCCATTCATCGAGGTGAATGGGAGCGAGACAGTAAGAGTAGGCACCTTCCACGGGATGGAAGGGACGTGAGGGTGCACACCGACGGGTGGGCACTCGGCAGTACCGGTATGTGCATCAAAGAGAGCATTCTTGTCGTATTGCATTATAATGATGATTTTGAGTTAAATGGAAAGGTGTCGAGTTGGGATCGAGTCGTGGCCTCATCCAAAAAGATTAAGAGATATGTGTAGGAATTTAGTAATGAAGTGAAACAAGTGAGCATGCATAATGCATTTCATGATTGTAGAAGTGTGATTGATTATTCAGATTCTATATTCTCATGTTTGTGTGATGTATTATGCAGATTCTGTACTTTCATGTCTGTGTGATGGATTATGCAGATTCTGTACTCTCATGTCTATGTGATGTATTATGCATATTATGTACTTTCATGTCTGTGTGATGTATTATGCATATTCTGTATTTCCATGTCTGTGTGATGGATTATTCAGATTCTGTATTTACATGACTGGTTGCAAGATATGATTTATGTTTCAGCTTATATGTTATGCTTCATTGTCGTGGAGTTGTGAACTCCATCATAGACAAGCCTGGGGTTGGTTTTGGAGAATTAGTGGTGATAGTTCTGTTTTATTATGCTTGCTTTACTTATGTAAGGAGGGGTGTTATGCTCTTAAGTAGGACACTACGATTGATCAAGAATTTATTCTTTGTTGTACCTCGTTGAGTCTTCGACTCACGCTGGTTGTTTGTATTGTTGCAGGTACCTCGAACCGGCATGCATTGGTGGGGGTAGTAGCACAATCACATTTGCATCATCGCCGTTCCATCATGTTGGTTTATAGTTATGTTATTAATAGCTCGAGAAAGTTCTTGTAAGGTGTTGTTTGCGATTATGTTTAATGCGTTCCTGTCCTGAAAAAAGTTATGTGGTGGAGTTTATTAGTTTCCATTGGATATGTGATTGGTTAACTAATGACCTGCTAGAATAATATCATAATTGCTTATGTTTTCTGTCTGCTGAGTGGATGTCCCTATTTTCTAGAGAGGTCATGCCGAATTTTTTTTAAATTTTGGTGGCTTAATTTTAAGCCGGATTTTAGAAGTTTAGAAGGTTGGTAGCATCCGTGGCGTGTTTGGCGTCGTGGTGTTACAATCTGGCTGCTCGCTAACCAATGCAAATTAGGCAAAATTGGAACCAATTGAGGCTGGGGTAGGGCTTACTAAGAGCAGAGGCAGTGCTTCGGAAGCGGGCTGGTGGAGAAGATCAACCGATGGCTCTCCTGCTGGGCTCTAGCAGAAGAGCAGCGATGGCGGCAGGGCTGGGAGTCGAGAGGATTTGTGTGCGACGCACACCTCTCCTGCTTGGCTTGATCCCTACACTTGGTGCGACAACGCGTTAGTGAACGGAACGCTCATCCTGCACTATTTTCCTCGCCTGTCCAATGAAGAGATGAATGGTGGTACGAAGGTGCTAGCAAAGACAAAAAGTAGTTTGTGCTAATATAAGTTGATCATGACACATGGACAAAACATAGCATGGCCACTTGGGGGAGGAGCTTACCTAACCTATGAGCCGGGCAGCAGCTAGCCATTCGACGACAGGGATATACGAGGTAGTGGCAATGGGCGATCTACCAACGTTCGGTCGGAGCAGCGACGACAGGAGATTCAGTTACCTAAGAGTTAGTGGTGTCGGTGATGTGGGAAAGGAGATGCAGAGTTAGGAGAAGAGAGTGATGAGAGCAAGTAATATGGTGAGCATGCATGTGGAGTGTTGGTTTAAACAAGGTAACATAGTCCTTTTCACAGGATGAATGATTAGTAAAGGTTTAAGGTAAATTAACCATAAGCTATAAAACATGGGACAAAAGGGATATTTAAAATTGAAATAACTACAATCATTGTTACATTCCATATGTTCTATATAGAGATTAAGGTTGGAAAAAAAGTTTCAGTACTCATGAGCCACCGCTCGACTCGTTGTAAGATTGGCTCGGGCTTGTGCACTTAACAAGCCCAACCCAACCCCCTTCTTTCTACATTTCCTTAAAGACCCACTCATGAGCTTGTTAAGCTCAGATGGTAGAATAGACCCAATCCATTACATGCCTAGAAAAGCCCACGTAGCCTAGTCTAACATTCCTAATCCATTTTAGTCCTAGTCGTGTAGCCCTAGCCTGTATTTCCTGTCACACTTTAAATCATTCTTCTATTCTTCTGCAATTTTTTATCTCCTAATATAAATATAGATCAGTTTTTCATTTGTCTCATAGAAAAATTGTGTTGTTGCTCCATTTCATTTGTTTTGCTAATATATAACTTGTTGACTCATAGCAAGTTTGCATACTATTTGCGGTAGAGGATACAATCGTTCAAACAGACATGTATTCTTTCTACTTCTATTCCTAATGGACAAAGAACCTTCTTGGCTTTGTAGATGGTGTTGGCAACTAGTTTCCCTCCGAAAGTATGTCCGCTAATAGACCTAACAGCGCCGTGCAACTCTTGTTGAACCAGCCATTACTTGCCTTCAATATCAGTAGTTCAAGCACGGATGACAACCTTGTGTGTTTTGACTTACAACTTGGGAACAAAGGTTTCTCTGAGTCTTCCATCATGCCCTGTAATTCACCATACTCTCTCTCATCATGGTTCCCTTTTGCATTGCGCAACATCTGATTCAGATTATCATCCTACAACCTATCTTCATTGGAAGCATAATTGATATCATCCGATATATCGTTGACTTTGTCGGTGATGTAAATACTATGTGCTTCCTGTATAATCTGCTCTTCAATGTGACTGGTCCAACATGTATACCCCTTTTGAAACCTCTTATAATCAAATGTGCTTTGATCAGCGCTAAGTTTGGAAACATCCTCATATTCTCGCAGGCAATGCACGAGTAAGACATAAATTTCATCTCCTTATTAAATATATCCTCCTCTACAGCTCTTCTAAAAGTAGATATGTTATTAATGTACTCGACACTCATATGGTTCTCAGTGTACATCTAGTTTTGGTCCATCTATGCTACGCATATAACAATTAGTGTTAAATATTGAAGTACACTAGAAGTGCACATGCATACATTTTTAAATTGAACTACAAATTAATTAGCTACACCCTACCCTAAATCATAAACCATGCTAGATTTAAATAATCTTCTCTCTGTACTAAGCTAGCTAGATCTAAACCAAGTATCTTCAATTCTTTCTTTACCAAGCTAGCTACATCTTAAATATAATGCAATTATAACCAATTACTACCTTATATCACAAAGAACAAATGGATCTACAAGCTAGTATTTTCAATTCTCATGACCAAGCTAGCTACATCTTGAATATAATGCAGTTATAACTAATTGCTACCTTAAATCACAAAGAACAAATGGATCTACACCAAATTAGATCTAAACAATCTTGAATTCTCACTTTACCAAGCTAGATCTTGAATATAATGCAATTAGAACCAATTAACTAACTTTAGATCACCAAGAACAAATGGATCTACAATCACCCTTCAAAATCAACGATCTCCTTTCACCGAATCATGTCACAGCCACAGCCACCTCAAAGATTGGTCACGAACCCTAAAAACACTGAGTGGATCGGTGCTCGGTATTATATATCACTAAAAGCTATCATAGAGGGTTTTATACAAAAACCAGCAGTGATGTCTATTGATGTCATCACCGACAGTTCTAGCCACCAACCGTTAGTGATATCAATTGATATCACTGTAAAATCGTCAGTGATAACATCAATAGATATTACTGACGATTTTATCCACCAACCGTCTGTGATATCAATTGGCATCACTAACAGTGGTGGCTAGAACCATCGGTGATGACATCAATAGACATCATTAACAGTTTTTATCACCAACCGTTAGTGATGTCAATTATCACAGATGGTTATTTTAAAACCGTCTATGATTATATGAGCCTTTCTATAGTAGTGCATGTTCAATAGCTGATCTTGCATTCATGAGCTGAACCATCTATTTATTTAAGTGTTTACGGACCCACGTTGGGACTTATTGCTCTCACTACCTTGAAAAAGGTCATCTGTGGCAGTTTATAACTGCTATCAGTGACGGTTTTTGAACCGCCATAGATATAGTGCCACTGATAATTGAGAATTATCAGTGGTGGTTTTCGAACCACCACAGTTAATATTATCTGTGGTGATTCTAGTCAAAAACCACCATAGATAATATTATCTGTGGCGGTTCTAACCACAAACCGCCACAAATACCCATATTATCTGTGGCGGTTCTAGCCACAAACAGTCACAGATACTATTATCTATGGCAGTTTTAGCAAAAAACTACCACTGATAATTCTAGACCACAAAATAAAAAACTGACATTTCAGGCTAACCTCAAGCAGCGCTAGCCATGCTTACTGAAACAGCATACACAAAGAACAGATATATCATACACATTGTAATAGATGTATACACAAAGTAGCATAAGATTAGCTAGAATGAACATCAATTTACACTTTGTAATGAAACAAAACTTAAATAATAAAAGCCTAAACTAGTTTTCTAAACTACAAGCCTACGAGCTTTCGGTGTTGGTTGGAGAAGCATAATGTGTAACATGAGTATGGATGACTGGATCATTGTTGTCTTTGTCACAAAACTCGTCTTTTTTGTTGATGACTTCCTTCATAATTTAGTAGGCGAGCTGTTCCTAAATGGCTTGGATTTCAATAGGAAGCAGTCCTCCCGTAAGCAACTTGAGGCACTATAAGTAGGAAAAATAAATCTCAGAGAGTATATAAAAATTGAGTGGTGCGAATCAATGTATGATGTCAGCATGACGAACCTCTACGTCATTGTCTGTTATTGTAGAACATAAGATTTCAGGCATGTATTGGCACACGAAGTACCCACATAAATTTGTGCCTCGCGGCTGCTTGTAACACTGCAAAAATTGAATAAACTAAAATATCATGGAAGGAGTTATTTACTATGAAATGCGATATAAGAATATTGCTTGTGTGTGTACCGAAAATTTAATACAGATTGAAAGGGATTTATGGAATGGGTGGTATCTCGAGCTCTTTTTACAATATCTTTTAAATGCCATATTCATGACTTATTAGCTCTTCCCAGCTAGCCTGCCCTCATGGCAAGATACAAGCACTCCTACCAGTTCGATCTCATCCATGTAATCGACGCAGAACTCAATAAGCTCCTCGGTTGCATAACCTTCTACATGGAGCCTTCTGGCCAAGATTGATTACGTATATATTTCTTCAGAACACCCATATACCTTTCAAATGGGTACATCTGATGTAGAAATATGGGGCCACAAATATTTATCTCATTAACAAGGTGAACAATGAGATGAACCATGATACATAAAAATGATGAAGGAAAATACATCTCTAAGTGGCACAAAGTCTTGACCACATCAGCTTAGTTCATGTAACATCCTGAAAATTTTAAATAATAAAATAATAATATAAAAATTTGGAAAATGAAATTGAACAAAATTTTCAGTTAAAATTTAGAAAATGAATTAAAATCTTATCGTTTATCTCAACATGTTGAAATCAACCTTAATCAAAGGATGAGCTGCAAAATAAAATTTACAGATCAATCAAAGTATGAAAATGAATTGAAAATAAAATTTGAAATTTCATTTAATCATAAATTTTCTTAAATTTTGGTCCTTAAGAAATCCTTTTAGTATAAATTGAAATGATGGATAAAGAAAGGAGCAAAAATATTCCAACAATAAAATAAATAAAAATTTTATATAAAACTATGAAAACCCCAGTGACTCATTTACAAATTTTAAAATGTCATATCAAGCATTTATGGGCGAATTAAATGCTATTTAATGAATTTTGACTAGCAATAGTAAAAATGTCATAATTAAATGAAAATATTCTATCATAATTTCGATCTAAAAATTTTATATTATCTTCTAGAACCATAAATTAATCCACAGGAAAAATTACAGAAATTAATAAATTAATTTAAGATATTTAAAAATTCAAAAACAGAGAGATTATAAAACTAGTACTCTGAATGTCAGAATTTTAATAAATTAAATATAAATTATTTAAATATCAAACTTTTACTGAAGACTAAAACTATGAGGATGAACTCATATAAAAAGTATAAAAAAGTTTTGAAAAGATTTAAACTGTCTGATAATTCAAAAACAGAAAACTGAGAACTGTGCATAATGTCTTGTCAGAATTTTTATAAATTATGTGAATAATATATTTCTCCGAAATTTCTGTGGTGTCTAGATAACCTCTGATTAACTCCACATAAAAAGTTTTATAAATTCTTGATGAGACATGAAACCGATTCATTGAACCTCATCATACTCAGCTTGCTGTTCCTCCTCATTTTTGCTTCACAACCCCGGTTCTTCCTTTGCCATGTGGGCCCAATTTCCCGTTGAGCCCCACCAGTCAGCCTCCCCTGTGCATCATCTTCTACCTCTAGTCACTTGTGCCCCCGAGCCAAGCCCTTCTCGCTCGCATTGCAGCCGCGTCATCCCTCTGCCATGAGCACCATCCAGCCAACCCTAGCTCGCCACCATTCCTCGACGCGGCAACCTCCTCCGTGTTTCCCGGGCGCCATCATGCCTCCCCATGTGCAGCATAGCCCTACCTCTACCGCGCCCATACTTCCCCCTGTGCGGCGCAGCAAGCTCATCTGGGCGAGCTCGCAACCGAGTCCGGTTTCATCTCCTCTTGGTCGCCTATAAAAGCCAGCCTAAATTGCAATGACCTGAGTTTCATTTCCCCTCTCCCTCTCCTTCATTTTGCCAAGCCGAAGCACCTCATTCCGCCATGACCGCAAGCTCAGAAGCTCAAATCCGAAACCAATTCGCATGAAATAAGAATTCATTTCCAAATCCCCTTGAGCTATAGCATCACCCACCTAAGATGATCAAAAGCCCTAAATAAAACTCCGGGTTCTCCATGCCAAATGTCGCCGCCCCCTTCTGTTCTTCTTCCCCCACTCCGGTCACCGGGGCAGCTCAACTCGGTGTCTCTTCCACTGAAATAACCACAAAAATGGATCCCCTAGTATCCCCTTATAATTAAAATACTACCGATTCAATTCCTAGTATCCCTGTTCATTTTCTCCGGTGAGCCCTTCCTTCTCTGTTGCAGGCCACGCCTCCCGTGCTTGATCGCCTCCATGTTGCTCTGGCGCGCCCTAGGCCGTCGGTGCCCTCCCTACCGCCTCCGGCCTCCCCTGCTGCCTCCGGCCTTCCCTGCTCGGCGTCAAGGCGCCTCCCGGCCAGTGGCTCTAGCGCCGCCTCCTCCCGGCATGTTGCCGTCGGCAAGCCCTCCCTCCGGCCGTGCAGAGCCTCCCGTGCGTCTTGCGCCTCGTTTTCCTCTCCTTCCTCCGGTGTGAGAATTTCTTGAGGTAAATTCCTTGGAGGATGTGGTCTGCATGCTCATCTTTGTGATATTCTTGATTATGAGATGATATTTTAGTAGTTTTGTAGTTTCTCGGGCGGTGTTCATGATAAACTCTTAAGTAATTTTGTGTTTGTTCGAACCAAGTGATGAATTTGATGTCTCGGTATGATAGAATACCAAATTATTTACTTCTCTTCTTCTTTTACTGTTTTAACTTCTGAATCGCGTGGACCTTAATCTTATCATTGCTACCATGACGGACCTTTATTTTGGATGAATCACGATTAGAATTTCAGTGCTGAAAATTGTTTCAATTTGATGAATCATGTAATGTTGTTTCATTCTGTCCATTTTGGCCGAAAGGTTCAAAATGTTGTCCAGAAGAATGTTTCATAGCATGGCTTAACCAGAGGATGCTGTATGGTTATGAATCTTTGAGATGAATAAGTTATTCCTCCAATTTATAGATAAAAGCTACTTCTAAAGAGGCATAAAGGCTACCTTTAAAGAAAATCATCATTTTGTTAAAAGATCTAAACTGAAAAAGAGTAACTCTTTCTATTCTGCTTCTTTGAAATATTTCATTGGAGTGTTGCATGAATGCTTTATGTTCTTGCATGTTGTATTACTAGGATCAAATATCATATACTGCAGTTCAGTGGAAATGGTTTATTTTCATTATCATTTATGGAGATGATCCACCGATTGTTTAGAGAAAAAATAATATACACAAGACTGTTATGGAGCTTTGTGCAGGAAAAATTGAATGCAGAATAATTGAAAATATAAGATACTTAATTTGAATTTTGTTTCATGGCAAGGGATAGAACCTGAATGTTAAAGATGTGAAGGAAAAAAAAAATTGATCGCAGCAATCCAAGACCAGGAGTTGCTCCTTAATTGGAAATAATGAAGCGGTGTATTTTCCTTGGAAGATGTATAAGGAGAAGATTCACAGTTCTATATTTGTATTGTTGGCATAAATTCCATTCTGTTCAAGTGTCATTGGTTGATGTGGTGTTCAGTGTTCACGTGTTTGGCATTCTGTTTATTTTTGTTCCTTGCTCACTCGGCTGCTTTTACTTTATAGTTTAAACATCATGCATTCTGCGTACTTTACAATTGAGATTATTGCTTTCAGTGACACGTTCAATGAGAATACACCACCCACAAATGAACCAGCATATATTTCGTCACTTGGTTATGCCATCTATGATGCAATGTCTAGAGGTAACAAGGATGCAGTGTGGTTAATGCAGTATTGGAGGTTGGAGAGGGTGTTTTTGAAGTCCTTTCCACATATGGTGATACTCACCTTGGTAGCGATGACTTCGATAAGGGAAAATGCTTTCGGGGGTGGCCTCGACCCCTCGTCGCTTTATCTTCTGTTAAAGGCAAGTGCATCCCCTAGAGCGTTATTAGGGTGTTAAATGCTTTGCTTGCGATAAGAGTATGAAGATTCTAATGATTTGGTTATGTTTAATAGCATATCTAGAAGTTGTTCTTAGTATAATAATGAGGATGGATGAATGTAAGCAATTGGAAAGTAAGTTATTCAATTTCAATTATTCCAAGTGCATTGTGATGTGACTTGTTTGGTAGCGCAACGATTGCTCTCTTGTTACGATATACTTGCATGGTAGGAAGGATATGTTGTGTTACCATACTCTTACCCTCGAAATTGGTTAAGTGGGCATGAGGGATAGCTCAAGGAAGGTGAGAAGTGGGTGATGCTTATGTTTATGGATGTGGTCTTGCAAATGTTAGAACGAATGTGATTTGCATTTCATTCATGTTAATTACATTTGTGCATTCATAAAAGACGAGGCGTCCCATGTTGATGTGGGCCTCGGTGCTCACCCGTAGTGAGCACAAAAGTCCTACCTCGTAGTCCCATCCACAGATGTGAATGGGAGCGAGTCAGTAAGAGTAGGCCCCTCCACGGGATGGAAGGGAGTGAGGGTGCACACCGACGGGTGTGCACTCGGCAATACCGGTATGTGCTAATAAAAGGAGCATGAAATGAGCATTGCATGATGCATTACATGGATGGGAATGAGAATGCCTAATTGAGATTGTGATCAAAGAATTTGTATGGATTGTTCTTCGCATGGTTTAGTTTATGAAGGCTATTTACATGTATGTTGTATGTCGTTTTCTTGTTTCGTTGCAATACACTTTGCTCGGTATAGGCTAAAAGATTTCATTGTGAGCATGAAAGCATAAACGCATTCCATTGTATTGTGTGTTGCAACTGATAAATGTGATTGATGAGAATGGAAAGAACAGGTTGAGGATTGAGGCGTGGACTTATCCAGAAATATTTATTGAGGCATGGGTAAGATTTAGTTATGAATTTGAGTTGGTTGCGGTAAGCGGAGTTAGTTATTGCTTCTTTTACTGGTTGATTTCCATTTAAGCAATGACTATATTAAATTCTAGAGTAAAAGTAATTCAGTTGAATTCATTACTTTTTATTATTGTTGCACTTTTTGAGTCTTGGACTCACGCTTGTTTGCTTCCTGTTTTAGGTACCTTGAAGCTGACTCGCCGGGATGGGAGTAGAGCACGTGCACGACTTCGGTCACCAACAACCCAGTTAATTGATTCGTTAAAAATGGTTGTAATAAATGCGATTGTATTGTGTTGATCAGCGTTGCGTAGTTGGTTAATTGCCGATTGAAAATGTGATTGATTATCTAAGGACCTGTTAGAATGATATCAAATAACTGCTATTGTTCTTTTGTCTGCTGAGTGGATGTCCTCCGTTCTAGAGAGGTCATACCAAAATTTTGTAAATTTCGGTGACTTAGTTTTAAGCCGGTTTAAGAGTTTAGAGATTAAAGTCAGTTTCAGTCTTTCCGTAGAGGTGTCGTTTGTTATTTAGAGTTTTTTTTGGTAGCATTTGCGGTGCGTTTGGCGCCGGGGTGTTACAGTTGGTATCAGAGCGGGCTTCAGGTCCGTGGTATTTGAATGTAGTGAGTAATTCTAGAATGAATTAAAATTTTTGCTGTGTGAAAGTAGAAACATGGTTTAGGTTGAACCTTTAAAATGTGTCCCTAGGGCAATAATCTTAAAAGCTTGAAGTAGTATAGTTAATTAATTTAAAACTTGACACACTCTAATGCACAGTAGGAAAGGGATGGGATATCGTTGCATTATGCTACAATGCTTATTTTGTTGTTGATTGTATATTGATACTTGTTGATATGTTATTTGTTAGTCTTGATAAGGCTATGGTATTAATTATGGTTATGCTTATGAAATGGTAGATTGCTTAGTGAGGTCTGGTGGAACTCCTTGTGCCGAAGAGATTTCGGTCTTGTCGTGTAGCCGTGTTGGTCGGTGTGGCAGTTGAGAGCCAGCACCAGAGGATTCATATCCTCGTGTGAGGAGTCATTGTTCCTTTGTCGTAGATTAGAGAGTTGATGGAATTTGCGTTGGGTTTTATCTTCTTTGGTCTTCTCGGATTTAAGACCAAGAAATGAGTATCGTTTTGCACCTCTTTTGGTTGTTTTGCGGAGAAAGTTATGGGTTCCTTCTTGTGTTGGACGTTCTCCCAGTTTAAAAGGAGTCGTGGTTCTTTTGTTGTAGATTGGATAATTGATGGAGTAAGTTTTACGGGCTTTGACTTATTTGGTCTTCTTGGGTTTAAGTCAAAGGTAAGGAGAGTATTCGATCTCTCATTTTTCGTTGTTGAGAAAACGTTTTGGTGATTCTCTTCTGTCGTGGGAGCTTCGTGATTTATCTTTGTTTCGGAGATTGTGGGCATGACAAGGGTTGAATCTTGTCGTGCGGTAGAGTGAAGAGTCGAGTTTTTCCAGAAAATTTTGGGTTGAGACTTTAGAAAGATAAATGTTGTAATCTAATTGCGATTGCTGGTGGGATGAAGATCTCCCCATATGAGATTGGTAGAACGATTGAATTGCTAGGGTGGTTGACCCTGTTGTGTTTGATGACAAGAAATTTTGTGTTGGTCATGATGATCCACAGTTATATGTGGAGATTCGTGATTGGTGTTTGCGTAAGGTTAGAAAAGATTGTGTTGAAGATGTAATAACAAGTTTGGTTGAGGAACTTGTTAAATAAGTTGATGGGGTTCAATTGTCTAAATCATTGGAGACTTAGATAGTTGATCTTGTGTTCGTCATATGATTGACGAATAGGAATTTTGGATGGCAAGTTAATCTCTTGAAGGCTGCTTTGAAAAGCGATGTTTTTGAAATTGATTAAGAAGTGGTATTGATGGACAGGTTGAATATGGATACAATCTTAACTGGTTGCCCCTTTAATAAGTATCTTGAGGAAGAGAGAGTGCTTAATCATGAATCGGTGTGATAATAATCTTGGGACTTGCTAATTAGAGGAAATAAAAAGATGTAATGGAAAATGTTGGAAGTTCTTGAATGGGAGCTATTGGAATCTTAATTCATTTGGGGTTGGACTTAAATAAAATAGGATTGATCTTGGTGAATGTTTCTAAAAGGTGAAGCTTATGATTGAGTTGTAAGTGATTATTGCTAATAAAGTGAGTTTTGTTGAGCCATGAGTTCCCCTTTCTTTTGAAAGAAAAAAATTGATGGTGTGTATAGATGTTGGATTCCAGGATCGGCTTGCTATTCCGGAAAGGTTGGTTTTGGGATTTTTATGAGATGTTTTGCTTGGGTAAAAGCAAGATGATCTTCTTTGGATTAGTATGTTGTGTTTCTTTTTAATCGAGTGACTCTACGATGTGAAGCTTTCCACCTTAGGGCTCAAAGTGAGGGAAATGGTTTATGCTGTTAAGAGAATGGAGTTCTCTTCGATTTTGTGACTGTTTTTGAAGAAATATTGTGCGAAGTTTCTCTTCTCAGTTGAGTCTTCTCTTGTTGTGCATTTTATTGCATTGATTTCAAGTTGAGGAAAAATGGTTAGTTTTGGAAGGGAATCGAGATTCTCTTTGCTTTCTAGTGTGAGAAAAAAGGGTTTGGATGCGAGTTCTTTGTGTGAGTGTAATAGAAGATTATGCTCTTTGATTTATTTGTCGAAAGTGAATGGTTCCGTTATGACCCTTTTCTTCGAGTGATTGTCTCTATGCACGAGACATGTATGAAGAAGGCAGGGTATGATTGTGTATTGTGATGGAATTGGGATTTATGCCGATTGGGCGATTCATTTTGATAGTAAGGAATGACTTTGACCCTGTTGTTTCCAGGGCATCTGTTGAACAGATAAGAGTTGTGTTTTGGTTCCTGGAGGAATTCGGTGTGTTAAATGGTTAGAAATAGTGGTATGTTCGAAATTGGTTAGAAGCTTGTTGGATTGAAAAGCCTTGTGTGGCTCCGTGGTTTAAGCTAATCGACCCGTGGGATAGCTATGATATGGTGGGTGATAATGGTTATGTGGTTATAAAGGTTAATCAATGAGGAGAGATGTGAATCAAGGTTTTCTTGTTTCTTAGGGGATGTGAGTTTTAGAACCCCAACTGTTCAATCGAATAGAATTCAGTGATTCGGTGAAAATTGGTTGGATGCTTGATAGAGTGTTGTGGCTCATGATGATCGTATCATCTTGAGTTTGATGATCTGTGAGGTAGAGGCAGGAGACTAAATTTTTGAGTGAATGAGGTTGAAGAGGGTATTAGAGCTGAGTTTGGAGATTAGTCGTATGAGCTTCCTAGAAGAATCGTTGATCGGAGGTTGTGTATTGAAGCGTTAAAGAAGAGTTGGCTGAGTTGTCAGATAGTTTATGAAAATGGTATGAATTGAGAATTTTCGCTGATCGCCTGGATCTATTGGGGTTCTCGCATGAGAAATGTGAATTCTCAGGTTGAGAAAGTGCTTGTTATATTCCTATTTTAGGAAAACCTTTTGGGATTGAGAACGCAAGGTCGATTTGGTTTAGTGTTGGTCTTTGAGAAAGGCCTAGCTTCCGAGTTTCGTACCATGCAAGTTAAGGAGTTAAAGTGAGTGTTGATTTGTTGATGGATGAAATGAGTTCAGTTGCTTGCTCTTTTTTTGGTGAGGGTCGTGGTTCGAGTTGTGGAGTTTCTCTTGCGTGAGGTATGCCCGGTGTCGTTCTTCTCGGGTATCTTGGTTTTGCAACTCTGTTTCTGTTGCTCTTGCGGGTGAGTTAGTTGGTGTTCTTGTTCTGTTCAGAATTCGAGGTCGAATTCTGTTAAAGAGGGGAAGAGTGTAATACCGCAAATCTCCTTTGCCAAGGTTTTCGGCCAGAAATGTTTTTTTCACCTTCTTGATTCAAGGTTCTGTTGTCGCGCTTCTAATAATTCTATTATAGGTTTTGGGAATTTCCGTAAATCTTATCGGAATGAGTGTTTTCTCTGAACCGAATCTATTCTTCAGCAAGTTTTACTCAAAAAGAAGATTGCTTTTCTCCAAGAGTTTGAATTTCGATCTTTGGAAATTGTGGGTTGGTGGTCTCTAGAATTGTAGAGTATAAAAGGAAGAGAGGAGGAAACCCTAGGAAAAAAAACTCCTGAGTCTTTGTCCCCCAAATGAATTCCAGCCGCCTCCGTGCTTGAGAGGGATTCGCCGCCGCGCCGCTCTGCGCCGGCCTCGTCCGTGCCCTCCCGGCGTTCGGCGCCGCTGGCCAGGCCTCCCTCCTTCATCGCCTCCGGCGCTCCCAGCCGCGCCCTAGGCGCTGGCGCCCTCCTGCTGCCTCCGGCCTCCCTGCCTGCCTCGGCCTTCCCCCTTCCTCCGCGTCCCGGCGCCCTTCCGTGGCTCTAGCGCCGCCTCCCGGCCGTGGCTCTAGCGCCGCCTCCTCGGCCAAGGCCGCCGCCGGCAAGCCCTCCCTCCGGCCGCAAGAGGTCTCCGTGCGTCTTTGCGCCTCGTTTTCCTCTCCTTCCTCCAGGTGTGAGAATTTGCTGAGGTAAATTCCTTGGAGGATGTGGTCTGCATGCTCATGCTATGATATTCTTGATTATGAGATGATATTTTAGTAGTTTTGTAGTTTGTCAGGCAGTGTTCATGATAAACTCTTAAGTAATTTTGTGTTTGTTCTGAACCGAGTGACAGAATTTGATGTCTCTGGTATGATAGAATACCAAATTATTTACTTCTCTTCTTCTTTTACTGTTTTAACTTCTGAATCGCGTGGACCTTAATCTTATCATTGCTACCATGACGGATTTTTATTTTGGATGAATCACGATTAGAATTTCAGTGCTGAAAATTGTTTCAGTTTGATGAATCATGTAATGTTGTTTCATTCTGTCCATTTTGGCCGAAAGGTTCAAAATGTTGTCCAGAAGAATGTTTCATAGCATGGCTTAACCAGAGGATGCTGTATGGTTATGAATCTTTGAGCTGAATAAGTTATTCCTCCAATTTATAGATAAAAGCTACTTCTAAAGAGGCATAAAGGCTACCTTTAAAGAAAATCATCATTTTGTTAAAAGATCTAAACTGAAAAAGAGTAACTCTTTCTATTCTGCATCTTTGAAATATTTCATTGGAGTGTTGCATGAATGCTTTATGTTCTTGCATGTTGTATTACTAGGCTCAAATATCATATCGCAGCGATTCAAAGGAAATGGTTTATTTTCATTATCATTTATGGAGATGATCCACCGATTGTTTAGAGAAAAATAATATACACAAGACTGTTATGGAGCTTTGTGCGGGAAAAATTGAATGAGAATAATTGAAAATATAAGATACTTAATTTGAATTTTGTTTCATGGCAAGGGATAGAACACGAATGTTAAAGATGTGAAGGAAAAAAAATTTGATCGCAGACAATCCAAGACCGTGAGTTGCTCCTAAATTGGAAATAATGAAGCGGTGTATTTTCCTTGGAAGATGTATAAGGAGAAGATTCACAGTTCTATATTTGTATTGTTGGCGTAAATTCCATTACATTCAAGTGTCATTGGTTGATGTGGTGTTCGGTGTTCACGTGTTTGGCATTCTGCTTATTTTTGTTCCTTGCTCACTTGGTCGCTTTTACTTTATAGTTTATACATGATGCATTCTGCGTGACTTTACAATTGAGATTATTGCTTTCGGTGACACGTTCAATGAGAATACACCACCCACAAATGAACCAAAGATATATTTCGTCACTTGGTTATGCCATCTATGATGCAATGTCTAGAGGTAACAAGGATGCAGTGTGGTTAATGCAAGATTGGAGGTTGGAGAGGGTGTTTTTGAAGTCCTTTCCACATATGGTGATACTCACCTTGGTAGCGATGACTTCGATAAGGGAAAATGCTTTCGGGGGTGGCCTCGACCCCGCGTCGCTTTATCTTCTGTTAAAGGCAAGTGCATCCCCTAGAGCGTTATTAGGGTGTTAAATGCTTTGCTTGCGATAAGAGTATGAAGATTCTAATGATTTGGTTATGTTTAATAGCATATCTAGAAGTTGTTCTTAGTATAATAATGAGGATGGATGAATGTTAGCAATTGGAAAGTAAGTTATTCAATTTAAATTATTCCAAGTGCATTGTGATGTGACTTGTTTGGTAGCGCAACGATTGCTCTCTTGTTACGATATACTTGCATGGTAGGAAGGATATGTTGTGTTACCATACTCTTACCCTCGAAATTGGTTAAGTGGGCATGAGGGATAGCTCAAGGAAGGTGAGAAGTGGGTGATGCTTATGTTTATGGATGTGGTCATGCAAATGTTAGAACGAATGTGATTTGCATTTCATTCATGTTAATTACATTTGTGCATTCATAAAAGACGAGGCGTCCCATGTTGATGTGGGCCTCGGTGCTCACCCGTAGTGAGCACAAAAGTCCTACCTCGTAGTCCCATCCACAGATGTGAATGGGAGCGAGTCAGTAAGAGTAGGCCCCTCCATGGGATGGAAGGGAGTGAGGGTGCACACCGACGGGTGTGCACTCGGCAACACCGGTATGTGCTAATAAAAGGAGCATGAAATGAGCATTGCATGATGCATTACATGGATGGGAATGAGAATGCCTAATTGAGATTGTGATCAAAGAATTTGTATGGATTGTTCTTCGCATGGTTTAGTTTATGAAGGCTATTTACATGTATGTTGTATGTCGTTTTCTTGTTTCGTTGCAATACACTTTGCTCGGTATAGGCTAAAAGATTTCATTGTGAGCATGAAAGCATAAACGCATTCCATTGCATTGTGTGTTGCAACTGATAAATGTGATTGATGAGAATGGAAAGAACAGGTTGAGGATTGAGGCGTGGACTTATCCAGAAATATTTATTGAGGCATGGGTAAGATTTAGTTATGAATTTGAGTTGGTTGCGGTAAGCGGAGTTAGTTATTGCTTCTTTTACTGGTTGATTTCCATTTAAGCAATGACTATATTAAATTCTAGAGTAAAAGTAATTCAGTTGAATTCATTACTTTTTATTATTGTTGCACTTTGCTGAGTCTTGGACTCACGCTTGTTTGCTTCCTGTTTTAGGTACCTTGAAGCTGACTCGCCGGGATGGGAGTAGAGCACGTGCACGACTTCGGTCACCAACAACCCAGTTAATTGATTCGTTAAAAATGGTTGTAATAAACGCGATTGTATTGTGTTGATCAGCGTTGCGTAGTTGGTTAATTGCCGATTGAAAATGTGATTGATTATCTAAGGACCTGTTAGAATGATATCAAATAACTGCTATTGTTCTTTTGTCTGCTGAGTGGATGTCTCTGTTCTAGAGAGGTCATACCAAAATTTTGTAAATTTCGGTGACTTAGTTTTAAGCCGGTTTAAGAGTTTAGAGATTAAAGTCAGTTTCAGTCTTTCCATAGAGGTGTCGTTTGTTATTTAGAGATTTTTTTGGTAGCATTCGCGGTGCGTTTGGCGCCGGGGTGTTACATGTACACCTCTGCAGAGTGTAAATCTAATCGATTAGCCGTACCCGCGGTTATGGGTGTCTTGGTGAACTGATGCGAGTTAGACCTTGATATTTTCTAAAAGTGGGTTTTGGGTGGTAACTTATTTTACAACTGATTATATCTTTAAGTCGTTGGGTTGACCTTGTTGGATTATTTGAAATTATTGGATGAATGACTATGTCTTCATGTCAACGGAATGACATTGATGAATTTCATGATTGGATTATGGATTTGGATGATGGATTATTGGATGCACAATGGACTGTGTGTATCATGCTTTACTTATTTCTTATCAGCAATCTTGCTTTTACAAATTCCGTTTCTCAATTGCTACTTGTCTTACAAATCAAATGTTGCTTTATGCAAATTAACCGTAGAAGCCTCCTTGACATGACTTGCATTTATGCATTTGCAAATACCACCTTAAATCTTGCGGAGTACGAAAGTACTCAACCTTGCTTATTATGTTGTTTTAGGTGGATAAGACAACGACGCTTCGAAGAATATCCTTTCGCCGCAGGTTACGAGAATTTCATGTAAAGCTATCTTTCTAGGGGTTAGCACCTTGTCAGTTGCCTAAGGGTTGGATGGGTACACTACAAGATTTGCTTCTCCTATGCTATGAATTCTCTACTCTGAGATGTAAAATACATTGTATAATTAGTATCCGTTTTATAATATTATGATGTATGATTGTGGTTCCAATTGTTGTATATGTGCGTACTAGCTACTGATCCAGGGACTAGTACGAAATGCATATGAGATTCTCATTTTGGTATTCTATGAAAAAATGGGAGTCGTTACAGTTCATAAAGTCCAACGGGATCAATGACCTTCTGTGAAATCGCGTTAAAAAAGAAACACAACCTCATGATTACCTCTCGGACCTTGTTAGGCAAAATACCTCTAATTGAAATAGGGAGCATTTATGCCATCATTATATGACAATCATGAGACTTCATACCAGTTAACTTCAAATATTTCATCGATATAAGTTTCTTGATGTTTGCAGAGTAACCGAATGGAACTTTCAAACCATGCAAGCACTTGTAGATGTCTGTTTTCTCTTTCTTGGACATAGTGTAGCAAGCTGGGGGAAGGTAAAGTTGGTCTTTCCCGGTGTCTTGAGGATGTAGCTTAGTTCTGATTTTCATATCTTTCAAGTCCCTTCGTGCCTTGAGTCCATCCTTTATTTTTCTAGGAATATTCAGTAAAAAATCAAGCACGCTGTCACATACATTCTTCTCTACATTCATGACGTCAATACAGTGTCGAACTTCTAAGTCCTTCCAATAGGGCAAGTCCCCAAATATGGAATTCTTCTTTCATGTGGTCTTCTCAGTACGAGACCTCAAAGTATTATTAGTACCCCCTTTCTAAGTACAACATTAAGATCCTTAACCATATCATATACCTCTTCCCCAAGAAGAGGCCTTGGAGCTGAACCGTCATCCTTTGTCCTATCAAATTATTTCTTCATATTGCGGTACGAATGATTCCTACGAAGGAACCTACGGTGACGTATGTACACTGTTTTTCCTCGAGTTGTTGAGTGCCACACTAGCGGTTTCATCTAGGCACTAGTGGCATGCTTTGGCTCCTTTTATAGTACGACCGGGCAGGTTACCTAGGGTAGGTAAATCATTGATGGTGCAGAATAACAATGTGTGTAGAGTGAAGTACTCCCATTTGTACTCATCCCATACCTGTACACCTTCGTTCTAAGGTATCACAAGATCTTCCACCAATGGTTGTAGGTATACATCAATATCGTTGCCAGGTTGTCTCGCCTCTTGGATAAGCAGTGACATCATTATGTACTTTCGCTTCATACACAACTAAAGAGGAAGGTTGTAGATACAGAAACTCACAGGGCAAGTGCTATGAATGCTACTCATGTTACCGAAAGGATTCATTCCATCCGTACTCAACTCAAACCTTATATTCTTTGAGTTCATTTTCGAAGTTCTCCCTGCAGAGCCTATCGATTATTCTCCACTGGGCAGAATCAGCAGGGTGTCTCAACTTTCTATCCCTCTTACGCTCTTTCAAGTGCCATTGCATCAATTTGGCATGCTTTTTGTTTCTCAATAGACGCTTGAAATAAGGTATTACTGGCAAATACCACATCACCTTAGAAGGAGTTCCTTTCTTCACCTCGATGCCTTCACTGTCATCGCTCTTACGCTTGTATCATGATGCTTTGCACACCGGATATACATGCATGTCTGCATAGTCTTTGTGATAGAGTATACAGTTGTTTGGACATGCATGTATTCTTTCTACTTCTAATCCCAAGGGGCCTACAATCTTCTTAGCTAGATACATGGTTTTAGGCAACACGTTTCCCTCTAGAAGCATGTCCGCTAAAAGATGTAACAACGCCGTGAAACTCTTGTCGGACCAACCATTACTTGCCTTCAATTTTAGCAATAAAAGCACGGTGTGCAACTTTGTGTATTCCTCCTTGCAACCCGGGAACAAAGGTTTCTTCAAGTCCTCCATCAAACCCTTGAATTGATTAAACTCTCTTTGACTAGTGTAGTTCTCTTCTACATCGTGCAACATTTGAGCCAGATTATGGTCGTCATCGACGACCAACCTATCCTCATCAGATCCAAAACTAATGTCAACTGCCATATTGTCGGCTCCATCATCGTTGACGTTATCACGTTGAAATATGATCTCTTCACCGTGCCTTGTCCAACATGTATAGCTAGGTACAAAACCCCTCTAAATCAAGTGCAAGTGGATATGGTCTTTATCTGAAAATATCTTCTCATTCTTGCAATCAATGCATGGACAATATACGTATTCTTTTTGCAAGCTGTTCTCCTCGGTGGCTCTTAGAAAAGTAGATATGCCGTTGATGTATTCTCGACCGTAACGGTTCGCATTGTACATCCAACTCCAGTCCATCTATAATTAATTAATGTAAATAATTATTAATATCCAATAATCTTAATTAAATAAATTATTAATCCAATATCCAACAATATCCACTAACGATACAAAATTAATGTTGAATAATTTTCCAATCTTAATTACTTAATTTTAATATATGCTCATACCTAACTAAAACTAAATTTATCCTCTAAATGAGCTAGATAATAATTTCATTATCTCAAAATGTAAGGCAACTTCATAATCATGAACCTACCATATTAACTAAAATTTAATGTTTATTAATATCCAATAATCTTAGTTAAATAAATTTAATATATGCTTGATAAAAATTAGCTAACAATAACCACTACTAGAGCAAGATGTATATGCACGCACTAATGGTAAAAAATTAATGGTAATTAAAAAATAAATCTTAATTACTTAATTTTAATATATGCTCATACCAAGCCAAAATTAAATTTATCCTCCGAAAGAGCTAGATAATAAATTCATCATCTCAAAATGCAAGGCAACTTCATGATCACGAACCTACCATATTAACAAAAATTTAATGTTTATTGTAGGATCGAAATATACTAATGTAGCAATCAGAGGGGGGTGAATGATAGCGTGGAAGCTAAAATCAAATTTTTGGACGTTGTTTTTCTAACACACCCCAATTTAAACTCAAATTGCTTGGAGACTAGTTCACTTGGTGGAGACCCGATTCACGTAGTTGGGAGACCGATTCTGCGATTCTTGAGACCGATTTACGCAGTTGGGAGACCGATTCTGTGATCGGGAGACCAAGAGACCAGTTCACGTAGTCGGAGACCGAGAGACTAGTCTGGTGACCGATGAGACTAGTCTGGCAACCATTAGAGCGATCAGGCGACGATGAGACCATCAGGCGATCAAGAGAGCGATCGAGGCGACGAGCGGCGATTTGGGCAGCGGTGATATATATTCACTAAAATACTAACTCCTCAAGATCTAACTGTTAGATTGATCTAAAATTTTAACTGTAGAATTAACCCAAAAAGAATCAACTCGATCGGACCTACTGATCTTGAGATATTGCCTAGATGACTGAATCGTCAGACGCCGGACCAAAGCAAGAATGGAAAGATATACATTCACTAAAACTGTAATTTCTAAAGATCCAACTGTTGGATTGATATGAAATTTTAACTATCAAAGGTAGGTTCAATTATAAAGTTAATCCAAAAAGAATCAATTTGATTGGATCTATAGATCTTAAGATATTACATTTACAAGATGATACCATTGCAAGAAACCGAACTCCGTGATTAACTTCATGACTGCTGCGACAGACAAAACTTTAGGCGATCGATCAACTGTGCCGGAGCCAAGAGCAAAATGAAAAATCGCCAGCCACTGGCGATGCAAGAAAGATCTTTATTTTTGATCTGGTTACAGTACTCAAACAAAAGAGTACAAACCCTAAAACCTAGCTCAAGAATAAACAGGAGACATCTCCCCCTATTTATACAGAGCAAACATAAAGAGATTGAATACGACTCCACTTCTAACATGGAAAGAGTTCGTATACATCTCAACCTGGCCCAAACATGGCCAAATACAACTCTTGCACGCATGTACAGCCCACATGTTGTAATTACATGACTAACCAGCCTTCATGTGCATGTTATCTAGCCCGAACGTCCCGCATGACATCCTCGACCACTGTAACATCCCAAAATTTGAGTTTTGGAATGTTTAAAATAAAAAATGAATCATTTGCAATTTCTTGGAATTAACCGAAGCTTAAATTGAATTTTCTAATAATTGTAAGATTTAATTTGATTAATCTATGCATCAAATTAAAGGTTTCTAATTTTTATTGGGTTCCTTGTGCTTCAAGGAATTTTTCTGTATTTTTGGAGATTTTTATGAATTTATTTGGTATTTATTTGAATTTATTTGGAGTTATTTGAATTTATGGAATTTATTAAATTGAAAAAACGTTTTTAATTTCCAAAATCCCTTCGGGCCGAAATTGCCTCCGGCCCGCTCCTGTTCATTTCCGGCCCGGCCTGTTGTCCCCGCCGAAACCCTAGGCTCTAGCCGATCCCCGCCGTTGGATCTTGATCCAACAGCCCTCGCCATGCCACGTCGCGCCGCTTTGGGAACCCTAGCCGCCGGAGACCCAGCGCCGCCACGCCGCTTCCGAAGTTTTCCCGCCTCCGAGGCTATTTAAGCCGACGCCTCATCTGCCGAGGTTCGCCTCTCACGCCGCACCCGCCCTACTTCTCGCCGCCCAAGACCTCGCCGAGGAGATAGAGCTTCGCTGAAGTCTTGCCGCCGCCCGAAGCTCTTCTCCGCCGTCTCCTGGCCGCGCCGGTGCACCTCCGCCGTTGCCGACTGCACGGTCGAACTCGTCGCGAAGTCCTCTTCCGGATCCGCTTTGTCTTCCGGCCGATCCGCCGCCCAATCGCCAAAACCTGCGTCATCTTCTCCGCCTCGGTAGGTGTGCGCCGCCGCTTCGCCGTCGTTCCCCATCCGCAAACTCTGATCGCCCGCAGCCGTTCGATCGTCCACCGATGATCCAGATCGTGCCGCGTGGTCAACTCGTGCCATGCCCCGTCAGCCGCGCCGCGTCAGCTACCACGTCGGCGCCACGTCAGCCCTAGCGCTGCATTGGCCGCCACGTCAGCCATGTCTGCCATGCCACCTTTCCATTCCCTCGGTGATCCCGGTCCACCGTGGACCGAGCCACTGACATGTGGGCCCCGCATGTCAGTCGGCATTTATTTTCTTTTTCTGATTTTCCGAAAAACCAAAAATCCCAGCCAATCACAAGCTGCCACGTGCACCCCTGGTGAATTTCTTTGATTTTCTCTGAATTAAATCTTCCAGCAGCCCGTTCTCCTTCATCCGAACTCCGATTGGAGCAATTCAAATTTCTAAATTTTTGTAAAATCGAGATCTACATTCCAGAGCCATTTATTTTCAATTTTGAGCTTGTTTTCTCCTCTGTTTTGTATTTATTTTGTTTCATTGCTTTATTTTCCGATAGACGCGAACCCCGAAGGAGCGAACGGAGATTTCGAAGACCAAGACTCCGCATTTGAACAGCAAGGCAAGTTGTAGACCTTTGATCATATTGAACCCATGTTTGCAAAAGTACTTTGTTTTATACAATTGCATGCTATTTGTGTAACAATGCTAGTTTATGGGAGTAGCTATTTACCTGTTTGAGTATGCCCCTTTGATTATTGGAATGCCATGTATCCATTGTTAACCATAGGTTGGGACATTATTAGTTGGACATAATCATAGTACCAGCATTGGGTTATCGTAGCTATGCTTAGCCATGCTTAGTTGTCCGAAGGGATTCATATCACCTGTGAGCTAATGTTAATCTTGACTTAATGAGATATTGAATTGTGGCTGTTGACCACTGTTGTAAAACTTGTTGTACCATGGTAGGGGATGCCATTGGTTTTGGGTTGAACAAAATGTTTCCCTCGGGCAATTGATCGTGCAGTAAAGGGGGTGCTATTTAGCACATTGGGATGTGGCTGTCTTGCCTAAGACAATTTAAGGACTTAATCTTGTGCGCCATTGAACTGGGCCTAACCGTGCAACCACAAGTCCGGTATGGGACGGACCTAGCTGATTAATTTGCAATGTCCAGACTTGAGTATTGCCAGTTGTTGGTGTGGGGTCCGAGATGGACGGGTAGACTCACATGGCTCAAGAGGGGGCCCCGAGGGGCGAAACCTTAGAGGGCAGTACTGGGTTTAGACATGCATTGTAAAGGCTTTGCAGTGATCTCTCTGCCGACACACCAAAGGAAGTGTGTTCTTAGCGCTTGGCATTAAGGGATGATCATGTCTTGTGGGTAAAGCTGCACAACCTCTGCAGAGTGTAAACTATTGAATAGCCGTGTCGTGGTCATGGACTAGCCCGGGATTTCACACGGGTATAGAGTATTTTCTTGAAATGTGGAATGGTTCGGATGTGAGCGGGAGTTCATTGTTGTTTTGTTGTCTCAAGCTATCTTTGTTGAATTGTGTGGTTGATACTTGTTTGAATGATGTAGGGTGATGCCTCGTCATTCTGTTCATGTTGTCTACCATTGATTTACAAGTTATTTATTATTGTTTTTATCAATCTGCCTTCAATCTATTTATTGTATTTACATTCAAGTTATTGCTTTTCTACAAATGAACCATATAACTATCCTTTGTCAAGCCGTGCATGAATATATTGCATCATTTCCCTACGGCTTGTTGAGTACGTTTTGTACTCACGGCTTTATGCCCCTGTTGTTCGTTTCCTTGAGGAAGGACCAGGTAATGAGTATCAAGAGGAGGAGTACTATGAAGACTACGTCGACTAGGAAGGCGTTTCCCCAGACGATTGCCTGTGGCATGTCGAATGGCCCAAGTTATTTTATTTCCGCTGCAACAGTTTTTATTTGTTTCCTTAAGCCAAGAGGCATTGGTGTATGAACCTTGACCATAAGGTCGTTTGCTTTACTCAATAATAATTTGTTTCTTCTTAGTTATTTCGATGTATGGAATGATATGTCATCTATGTTTCCACTGTGTGCACTAGCGTGATCCTGGACTAGTGCGGTATACACAGAGGGTTTCGGATTTGCATATCCGGGTCCCGACAACCACCAAGATCTCGATTCCTCCCTGAACCTAGTCCCAAACCTCAGTTCCTCCATGAACCTAGTTCTGGTCCCGTCATCGACCACATTCGCCCTCGAGCAACACCTGCACATGAATAAACAAACAAACAATTCCGAGCACAAGTCCACGACTTGACTCAAAGTCAATCCATGCAAACCACTCACACGAGTGCGTTGCATCAAGCAAAACCATCATCATACTATCACCAGCATATCAAACAAATCCGAGCACAAGTCCACGACTTGACTCAAAGTCAATCCTTGCAACCACTCACACGAGCGCGTTGCATCAAGCAAAACCATCATCATGCTATCACCAGCATATGCATAAGCACCACACATGCCATAATCACAACCACTTTGCAATGTCAATTTCATTACTCAGCCAATTTTTCAGCATATGATTTCACAATCTCCCCCTTGATGAAAACATTGGCAACACCATTTAGAACTGAACATTGGCATTCACTTCACAAGAAAATTTTAAAGAAATTTTATTTTAAAACAAAAAGCAAAGTGAAAAATCTCCCCCTAAAAAGAAGAAATAATCTCCCCCTAAAAAGAAGAAAAAAATAAAGGAAGAAAAATGTGTGTGAATGTGCAATATGTGTCCATAAATCTCAAAAATTCTCCCCTTTTGACTCAAAAATTCTCCCTCTTTGATAATGGATTCATCAAGAATACAAAATAGAGAACAAAATCTTTTGTTTATTTTTAGTTTGTCTTTTTTATGTATTGAGCATTATAAGTCATGCACAAATGTAACAATTTCATCACCAAGTCATGCTATTAAAAGTACTTGCACCCTCAAATCTACATAGAAACAATGTAGAGTAAGCATAACTAGAAATCAAGTACTATTAACAATTTTTTGCATGGCATGATCTCCCTTTCTCAACAATCTTAAAACTTGAAAACATTGAATTTTTTATGCACTTTATTTGTGCTTGAAAAACTGATTCATTAATTGATTGCAATAATAACAATTGCAAGGAATTACATGCAACATCAACCTTACTTTTCAACTATGCCAAGCAATCACAAGCTTAAGGTTTCATGGTTTCGGTCATACACAACCTCTTCCAAGTTCATATCAAAGTGCAATGATAAGCAGTCTCATAAAGAAGAAGTGCGATAGTACATAACCTTGTTCTTGCATTTATCAACAATCTCTCTTTTAGCTTTAGCACTTAACTTTCATATTTAGCACTTTTTGAGCAGGATCAAGATAGCCAAGAAAGTTCAACCATGACAAGATAATTCAAGTTGTCATTCTATTTAAATAGTCATGTCATACACTACACCATATGTGCATGAATATGAAGTTGCAAAGATCTTGAAACATAAACATGGCTTCAAATGACATATATGTATGAAATACAATGCTCAGTACTTTTTTTATTGTTTTTCATTTAAGGAACACACAAAATAAAAAATATGTTACAAAATATTACAAAAACTCCCCCTCAAAAATATCCCATCGGATGAACCAACCCAAGTTCTCCCCGAATAAAAGCAAAACAAGAAGATGACAAAGGTTTTGTGAAAATGTCTGCCAATTGATGTTCAGTATCCACATGATGAAGCATAATATTTTCCTTTTCTACATGATCTCTAAGAAAGTGAAATCTGATCTTAATGTGTTTTGTTCTATAATGTTGCACAGGGTTCTTAGCAATGCATATTGCACTAGTGTTATCACACAAAAGAGGAACACTATCCAAATTAACCCCATAATCTTTAAGTGTAGCTACTATCCTAAGTATTTGAGAACAAGAACTAGCAGCAGCCACATATTCAGATTCAGCAGTTGATTGTGCAATAGAAGATTGTTTTCTAGATGACCATGCAATAAGATAATTACCCAAGAAGTGACATGAACCAGATGTACTTTTTCTATCAATTCTACAACCTCCAAAATCAGTATCAGAGAATGCTCTTAAACTAATACATGAGGAAGTAGAAAGCCATATGCCAAAGTCTTGGGTACCATGGAGATACCTGAAAATCCGCTTGACAGCTTGTCGATTTGAAACACGTGGGAAATCTTGAAAGCGAGCACACAAGCACACAAGAAATTGAATATCCGGCCTTGATGTAGTGAGATATAACAGTGAACCTATCATGCTTCTATATTCTTTTTGATCAACCATCTCACCGTCTTCATCCGGATCAAGTGTGCAAGTGTCTCCCATGGGTGTTGTCGACGATCGGGATCGCCTGACCGCAAAAGTGAAGAGGGGTGTTAGTGTGTAAGGGACCCAATTCGGAGCTTGCTCACCGGAGGTTCGCGTTTGCAGCGTAGAGGTCGGAGGAAGACGACAGAGGGCGTGACACAACGAGTTATACTGGTTCGAGCCCCCTGAGCGGGTAATAGCTCTACGTCCAGTCTTCTCCGGAGGCGGAGGAATCCACTAATTGTGCGTACAAAGAGATGATTACAGCTCGAGCCTGAGTGCTCTGTTTGTGTTTTCTGGTTGGGTGTCATGATCGGCTTACAGTTTTCCATCCTAAAGCGACGAAGCAAATCTTTTATATACTTACTTTGATGAACAAAAGTACCTTCCTTCGTTTGTTTGATTTGCAGTCCCAAAAAGTAAGTTAATTCTCCCATCATACTCATCTCAAATTCCATCCTCATGGTTTCTGAAAACTTAGACACTAAAACATGAGAGGAACCACCAAAGATAATATCATCAACATAAATCTAAACAAATAGTTGATCATTGCCTTGCTTGAGTAAAAAGAGAGTTTTGTTAACTTTTCCCATTGTAAACCCCTTTTCAAGTAAAAAGGTTTTTAGCCTATCATACCATGCTCTAGAGACTTGTTTTAATCCATACAAAGTTTTTGACAATTTGAACACATGATCTAGAAACTTAGGATTTTCAAAACCAGGTGGTTGCTTAACATATACCTCTTCATTAATATAGCCATTTAGAAAAGCACTTTTCACATCCATTTGATACAATCTAAAACCTTTAGATGCAGCAAATGCTAAAAGAATTCTAATGGCTTCAATTCTAGCAACCGAAGCAAAGGTTTCATTAAAATCTAAACCTTCAACTTGGGTAAATCCTTGAGCAACCAATCTAGCTTTATTCCTAACAACAACACTATCATCACTTTGTTTGTTTTTGAAAACCCATCTAGTTCCAATTATATTAAAATCAGGAGGAGATGGAACAAGTTTCTAGACTTTATTCCGCTCAAAATTCTCTAATTCCTCGTGCATGGCATTGATTCAAGATTCGTCAGTTAATACATGAGATATATCTTTGGGTTCAAAAGTAGCAACAAAAGCAGAGCGAGCATGAGAATCAGGAGCAATAAACCTGGATCGTGTGATTCTCTCATTTAAATCTCCAATCATCTGTTCAGGTGGATGTTTCCTTTGAATGTGCAAGGAAGCTGAAACTTCAGAAACATCTCCTTCTCCTTCATTTTCAGCATGTACAGATGATGTCGTAGCTTGAGGATGCTCAGCTGTAGGTGATGTAGTGGTAGGTGCCAAAGGTGCTACAGTTGGTTGTGCAACAAGAATCAACACTTCATCCTCAACATCATCATCAACATCAAGAAAGATACTCTCCCCCTAAACATTTGCCTCTGTACCTGCATCAATTGGACTAGTGCCAGGACTAGCCTCATCAAAGGAAACTTCATAGGTTTCTACAATTTTATTAGTTTCTAAAACAAGTACACGATAGCCACGTGTATGAGCAGGATATCCAAGAAAAATACCATCAGTTGATCTAGCTTCAAATTTATCAAGATTTCTAGATTTCAAGACAAAGCATTTGCATCCAAAAACTCTAAAATGAGATACACTAGGCCTATGACCAAAACGAAGCTCATAAGGAGTTTTGCCTAGCTTCGATCTCAAAAACATTTTATTAGAAACATAGCATGCAGTTGAGATTGCTTCGGCCCAAAACTTCCTAGGAGTGTGATGTTCATCCAGCATAGTTCTAGCCATCTCAACCAAAGTTCTATTCTTTCTGTCAACTACACCATTTTGTTGAGGCACTCTTGGTAAAGAAAATTGATGATCAATTCCTTTCTCAACACAAAAGTGATCAAAAGAAGAATTTTTAAACTCGGCTCCATTATCACTTCTGATAACTCTAAGTGTTCCTGGGTGATCAACAGATAATCTATTAACAAGACTTCTAAAATGACTAAAAGCCTCATCTTTAGATACCATAAAATAAACCCAAGAGTATCTAGAATAATCATCAACAATAAACAGTACATACCATTTGCCTCCAAAAGATTGAACACGAGAAGGTCCAACTGTGTCAAGATGTAGTAGCTGTCCTGGAGCGTTTGTCATCACCATGGTAAGAGGTGAATGTGAACCTGCAGTCATCTTACCATGTTTACGAAAAGAGCATACTAAATCGCTATCACCCTTAAGCTTAGGCAAGCCACGTATGAGGTCTAAACCACTTACACGAGTGAGATGATCAAAACCAACGTGACCAAGTCTACAGTGCCAAAAGAATAAATCTTTAGAAACATTGGCAACTAGACACCTATGCTTAGAAGAAGGTGATACATCAAAATTAGCTTTAAATACTCTTCCAAATCGAGAAATCCTGAACACAAGATCTCCTGAAGCATCTAATACTTTACATTCATTTTTCTTGAAACATACTTCAAGATCTTCATCAATCATTTGTGAAACAGAAAGCAAGTTGTATTTCAAGTTATCAACCAGAGCTACATCCTTGAACATAAACTTGTCACTTACCTTAACTGTACCTTTTGCCACAACAGAAGTGGAAGTCGCATCTCCAAAACTAACACTTTCAGCACAAGATGCACAAGTAAGGGAGGAGAACCAATTTTTATCACCGGACATGTGGCGTGAGCATCCGGAATCAACTAGCCAAATGTTCTCCTTCCTCGCGCGAGAAGCCTACATAAAAATAGAGAATGTTGAGGCTAGAAATAAGATGTTTAGGAATCTAGTACTGAGATACATGACGAGTAGGCACAACACCAGAATGCTTGTGTACAGAATCAATTTTGCCTTTTCCCGTGTTTCTTGCAACAAAAGGTGTTTGCATTACCCTAGGCACAAAATGAGGAGTAAAATGTGCCTTCCTGAAATTAGACCTAGCCTTAGCCTTTTCTTTCTTTTGCTATTTGGCTAACCTAAAGCAAAAATCTACTAAATATCCATCTCTACCACAATGAGTGCACTTGTACTTAACATGATGTTTAGCTTTAACAGTAGAAGCAACATTTGCATTCATCACAGTAGAAGATAAAATACCAGCAGACTTAAAAACAGTTTTCTTATGCTCATTGACAATTTCAAAATTTTCACTTTCAAGTGCTTTAACAACAGTGGGAGCATGTGATTTATGACGAGCATAAGAATCAAAACCTAAACCTTTGTGATGAGTGCTAACTTTTGATTGATCCAAAATCATGTTTAGGTTTTTCTTTCTTGTAGTGAAACGTTCTAAAGATTTTTCCAAATAATCAACATTTTAAGAAAGAGTTAAACAGTTATTACAGTGAACGTCCACTTTTCCTTTTTGTTTGCGACAAGTTGAGCATGAAAGAACCTCATGAGTGAGCAGAGCATCTATCATTTGAGAAACCCTAGCATTTGCATCATGCAACTTCAATTCTATTGTGAAGCATTTAGAACAGTGAGTTGTATCATGCAAATCAACAGTTGAACAGCTAGCATTTTTTTTACATGTGTCTCATTTTCTTTCTTTTCAGCATTGACTTGCTCTAACAAGGTAACATGTTCTTTCCTAAGCAAAGTAAGCTCATTGTAAATCAAGTCACATGATTTGCAAGCATCATCATTAGGAATCAAAGATTTAAGTCTATCAATTTCAGCATTTAAAGATTCCACAAGAATATCATGTTTCTTAATTTTCTTGTCGCGTTTATCAAGCAATTTACCAAGACGAGCAACAGCAATAGCCAATTCATCATAAGAAGGTTCTACCTCATTGAAGTCACTGTTGTGATCGTCCTCGGTGAAGCTTTTATCACTTCTAGCCATGAGACACAACCCAGTCAATTCATGCTTGCTTGGAGCTATTGTGTCATCTTCACTGCTCTCCGAATCCACATCACTCAAATTAACTTGTTCAAGAGCGGAAAGGACTCGGTGAACAACTCTGCGGTTGATAAAGCTCTTTTTCTTTCTATCGCTTGGAGATAACTTCTTCTCTTTTCTTTTCTCCTTGTCCTTCTCCTCCCTTGATGCTTTTTTTGCAAGTTTAGGATAATTTGAACGAATGTGGTTGAAATCACCACACTCATAGCATCTTGGAAGGCCACCACCGACTCTCTTTCTCATTCTCACATTCTGCAAGGCTTTATTAAAACGAGAAGAGAGTAGTGCCAAGTCTTCTTGGGAAATTCTTCAATCTGTTCATCAGTTAGTGAAGACAAGGAAGACAGAGCAAAACTTGAAGAAGTATTATTCTGAGACATGCTAGACTGGGAGGTCAATGCAATTGATTTATTATCATTCTTCCTAGCAAGAACATCCAATTCATGAGTTTTTAATTTAGAGAAAAGAACATCTCTGAGAAGTTCACTCATGACAGTTGATTCTCTAATGGATGTAACTTTCATCACCCAAATAGACATGTCTAATGCACCAAGCAATTGTCTAGCATTAGTAGCTTCATCAAAGAAAACCCCAACAACACGTAAATTGCTAAGAATCTTATTGAAACATGCAAAGAAATTATCTAGTGACTCACTAGGCTTCATCTCAAATCGCATGTATTCTTTCTTATATATATCTTGACGAACCTCTTTGATAGTGTTAGATCACTCATGATAAGCACAAAGAGATTTTCATGCTTCATATGCAAACTTGAGATGGATCACGTGGTCGAAGTCACTTCTTCCCAATTCTTGGATGATCAAATTCCGTGCTTTACTGTTTGCTTCAACATGAGCTCGATTGGTTTCATTGACTTCATCATTATCAGGAACTTGATATGGTTTGTATACCTTCTCCCAGATTGCAAAGCCCTGAGCTTGAATGTATGCCTCCATCTTTGCTTTCCAAAACTAAAAATCAACACCATCGAAAATACAAGGTTTTGTCGAATACCTATCCATTGTTACGGTTTCTAATCACCGGTTAAGATTAATTAGAAAAACTACGCTCTGATACCACTTGTAGGATCGAAATATATTAATGTAGCAATTAGAGGGGGGTGAATGATTGCGCGGAAGCTAAAATCAAATTTTTGGACTTTGTTTTTCTAACACACCCTAATTTAAACTCAAATTGCTTGGAGACCAATTCACGCAGTCGGGAGACCAGTTCACGTAGTTGGGAGACCAGTTCACGCAGTTGGGAGACCAGTTCACGCAATCGGGAGACTAGTAGACCAATTCACGTAGTCGGGAGACCAGTAGACTAGTCTGGGTGACTAGTAGACTAGTCTGGGTGACCAGTAGAGTAGTCGGACAACGGTAGAGAGCGATCTGGTGACCAAGAGAGCGATCTGGTGACCGAGAGAAGCGATCTGAGCAACAGAGCGAAGCGATCTGGCGGGCAGACTAACACATATTCACTAAAATAGTAATTCCTAAAGATCTAATTGTTGGATTGATCTAAAATTTTAACTGTAGAAACTAGACTTAATTTGGAAGCTAACACGAAAAGAATCAACTCGATCAGACCTACGGATCTTGAGATATTACCTTTGCAATATGATTGAATCGTCAGACGCCGGACCAAAGCAAGAACAGAAGGATATACATTCACTAAAACAGTAATTCCTAAAGATCCAACCATTGTATTGATATGAAATGTTAACTGTAGAAACTAGGTTCATTTCTAAAGTTAATCCAAAAATAATCAATTCGATCGGATCTATAGATCTTAAGATATTACCTTCATAAGAAGATACCTTTTTAAGAAACCGAACTCCGTGATGAACTTCGTGACTGCTGCGATGGACAAAACATCAGGTGATCGATCAACTATGCCAGAGCCAAGAGCAAAATGAAAAATTGCCAGCCATTGGAGACGCAAGAAAGATCTTTATTTTTGATTTGGTTACAATACTCAAACAAAAGAGTACAAACCCTAAAACCTGGCTCAAGAATAAACAGGAGACATCTCCCCCTATTTATACTGAGCAAACATAAAGAGATTGAATACAACTCCACTTCCAACATGGAAAGAGTTCGTATACATCTCAACCTGGCCCAAACATGGCCAAATACAACTCTTGCACGCATGTACAGCCCACATGCTATAATTACGTGACTAACCAGCCTTCATGTGCATGTTCTCTAGCTCGAACGTCCCGCATGACATCCTCGACCACCAAGATCTCGATTCCTCCCTAAACCTAGTCCCGAACCTCAGTTTCTCCATGAATCTAGTTTCGGTTCCATCATCGACCACGTTCGCCCTCGAGCAACACCTGCACATGAATAAACAAACAAACAAATCCGAGCACAAGTCCACAACTTGACTCAAAGTCAATCCATGCAACCACTCACACGAGTGCGTTGCATCAAGCAAAACCATCATCATGCTATCACCAGCATATCAAACAAATCTGAGCACAAGTCCACGACTTGACTGAAAGTCAATCCATGCAACCACTCACACGAGCGCGTTGCATCAAGCAAAACCATCATCATGCTATCACCAGCATATGCATAAGCACCACATATGCCATAATCACAACCACTTTGCAATGCCAATTTTATTACTCAGCCAATTTTTCAGCACATGATTTCACATTTATTAATATCCATTTTGTATGATCTTTGTTGCTATAGCTCGCTTGGTGCAGTACCATTTTGTATTATTTTTGCAGTTGAAGTAAGACATGCGGTGTACACATATGTGTAGAAAGAAGAGTGCAATATATATTCATCGATAATTTCATAAGTTCTTGCTTCTTCAAGTTATTATTTTCTAGAGTAATTGAACATATATGATAAGATTTGCATCTGACATGTTATTCTTTTGTATTTGCAGATGGTAGACCAGGGCAATGTTGTGCGGGAGCACGACGAGAAGGTGGGTGCTGGATTTCAATGTAAGTATTGTCATAAAGAGAAGAAAGGAGGCGGTGCAACCTGACTGAAGCACTACTTGGTAGGGCATGTTACAAATGTCATTCATTGCAGTCAAGTTACGAAGGAGATTTGCTAATACTTTGAGCGCGACCTAGATAGGACAAAGGATAAGAAGGGATAGAGGAAGAAGTGGCTCAGAAAGGAAGCAAGAAGCTACATATTCCCCACTAAGAAGAAGTGCATATGAAGAGTACACAAGTGATGCTGATAAGGAGGAACAACTATAGCATACCATGGCTGCCTCTAGGGTGGAGGCAGAATTTATTAGCCGGGCAGGTGGTAGGTATGAACACGGTACTTGTAGTGGCACCTCTAGAGGAGCTAGAGGAGGGGGTAGCAATCTATTGCCAATGATGTTAGGAGTTTATCACAACAGGTTAGACCGGCCGTGGGAGATTACCACCTTGGTACAACCCGTGGCTCTATGCAAAGAAGGATTGACACTGGGAGCTAGACACAGAAGGGGAGGAATGCGAAGCAGATGATTGGCTCATTAGGGGCCAAATTTTTTCACACGGTTGGTATCACGGGGAGAAAAACAGACAATCTGTACTACATTAACGCCGTTAGGGAAACTCAAAAATGGGGTGAGCTTTCAAATTTTCATTGAGTTACACGTCCAATAATAGCTCACATGGTTATCCTATATTTTATTTGTAGACGAGAGTGTCCTATCTCCTAGTGAGAGAGATAGGGTGAAAACGAGATGGATAGTTCTTATCAGCTCTGGAGCCAGATCCGGTCGAAGCTAGATCTAGGAAGTAAATCAGATATCGGGTCGGCTTCGGATCCGGATAGTTGAAAATAGATATCAGATCAGATTCAGAGCGTATATTATCTAGAAAATATGGGTCGAAAACCGGATATCGGGTAATCGGTAATTGGGATATCTGGATTGAATGGGTGTGTTTGTGAGTAGGCCTCTGGCTCGAGGCGTCCTTGGGCCCTCCACAGCCCATGGACCAGACATGCCTTTGAAAAGGAGGCAAAATGGGCTTCTTCTCGACCAACGCCAACACATGTTGGATTTGGGCCCGCCGACCACCATTGTAATACTGCAGGTCCTTTTCCACCTAACCTCATCTCCTTCCTTTAAGTGTGTGGCTGCCATTCTTTCTTGGCTAGGTATTTTCCCCCCAAGCCCTGTCCATCCCCATCCCAGCCGACTCCCTCCAGCCTTCAGCCCCTGCGCTCCTCCCTCCGGTCTTCCTCCTCCTAGTGTCGCCCTGCGCTCCTCCCCTGGGCTGGCGTCCTACTCCTCTCCAGCCGGCCGGCCCTCCCTGCACCCCTCACCTCCTGGTCAACTCCTCCTTGCGCTCCACCTCTCCCAGCTGGCGTCGCCCTCCGCCTCCCTGGCCAGCGACTCACCTGGTCGGCGCCCCCTTCTCTGGACTCCCTGCGGCTCGAAGACTACCGGAAGAAGAGCAAGAAGAAGATCTTGGCGTTCCTTGGCTGCTCTGGCATCCCTGGCCGGCGCCCTCCTCTTGTGAAGCAACTGCTGTTAAGCTCCAACAATCACGGCACAGTGCAAAGAATGGGGAGAAGTCAGGTGGCGCCTCCCCTCCCGCCGATTCCGGCGCCACCCGACCTCCCTCCGGCGACCTTCCCTCCCCTCCGGCTATAGGGCCCCCTCCTGCCCCTTCCTACGGTGAGGACTCTAAGCCAAGATTGTACTGAGATATTGGTTTCTAGTATGCATGTCAGGTGTTCGATGAAATGGCTATGAGGTATATGCATGTGTAGTGGCTCTTGCTTGGACCGATTCGAGACAGTGGATTGATTGATCTTTAGAAGGGATAATTATGTTGGTGTTAACAAGAAAACTTAGGAATGCTAATGTTGCCTTAAAGAGCTTTTGTGATTGTTTGCTGTATTGTAGTATCTTCTTGGATCGAGTGCGATGTGATTGTTGATTTTGCATATGTCATATATTTCTCTTGCATGAAAAGTTGAATTGGAATGCCCGGTTATTAAGTTGGCGAATGTTTTGAAGTGACAGGAGATAGATGAGCAGTATGCTTAGGTCAAATTGCTTACTTTACTGATTTGATTTACTTTTGGTATATCTTTGCTTGTTAATGGTTGTTCTTGTTTTGATTTAGTGAGCTCTTCCAAATTCCCATCGGCTGTCTATCGGTTATAATATTATTTGCCTGTTGGCAACTTAAATTCTTGTCATCTCATGGCATTTGCTTAGCTCATGAGTGATGTGTTATTAAGGATACTTTTACTGCTATTTTGTATCCTAGAGGTTGAAAGTGGTGTTCATAGCTAAAGATTTTGTATGATTACGCTTAAAATGGTGAAGGACCTAGAGTTATTAATGCCATAGTTAAAACTTGAATTGTATAAAGTCCCATATCGAGTAGTGGGCTATTATACTCTTATTTAACCATGCTTCTTTAATCTCCGATAAGCTTGTGATTGTGACAATCGTGTCTTGCCCTATCTCGGGTTGTTCTTTAGGGTTGGTGGTTTCTAGCGCCGCATTGGGCCGTCAGTTTCTCGCCGAGGTTAAAGGCAAGTGCGTTGTGTGGTTGAGTATGGTTGTGTGTTATCGTGCTATTCTCGCAATACTCCATATATCTTGCAAGTGCGAGGTTTAAGCATGTAATAATATTAAGCTTTTTGCTTGTTCTTGGTGCAATGTCAATGACATGGATCTGTGACACCATATCGGAACCTGGATTTGGTTGTACTCTTACCACATGCATATTTGTATTTGTATTATCGATGCATGTGTTGACTATTTGTGTTATAATCTATTGAACTATGAGTCTGACACATTTAGTCTTATACATGTTGTCCATTCTGTTAGAAGAGTCTGTTTTGAACCACTTATTTTCATAGTACTAGTGTAGTGCAGGGCTATGCATCATATCTGTATCCGCTTGGTTTGTTTTTTTTAGCTAAATGATATGTTTTCGTTTTGCATACTTTTAGTATCAAGTAAATTGAACTTGTTCACATAAGCTGTGCTGCATAAGGTGAATAAATCTCATCCCTTTGGGCTGTCTATACGGCTAGGGAAAATAAATAAATAAAAATTCCCTATTCTGTTGTTTTACCAACTAGTGTTTCGGTTCCAACTAATGTTTCTATTGTCGGTCTTGATTTCAAGAAAAATAAGGGGAATTTGCTTTTGGGGCTTCTGTTGGTTCTAGCCTGCTCTTAAGCACGGATGCAACTGGTAGGATTTCATTACATATGAAAATTCATTTCTGTAAGTGTCTCTCTGGAAACGATCCTGTAAGGGCATGGCTCATCTTTGATTATCTGTGTGGAATATTGAGTAGGTACACAGGTGCACTACACAAGATGCTAATTCAATTTTTAGGAAATGTGTGTTAGTGTTGGCAATGAATGAAGGGTTGCATTTTATTCATGTAAATTGCATTGTGCATTCATTAAAGGAAGAGGCGACCCATTCTGATGCGGGCCTCTGTGTTCACACGTAGTGAACACAAAAGTCCTACCTCATAGTCCCATTTATCGAGGTGAATGGGAGCGAGTCAGTAAGAGTAGGCCCCGCCACGGGATGGTTGGGATTGAGGGTGCACACCGACGGGTGTGCATTCAGCTATACCGGTATACGCTATGACAATGTGCATTATGAGCATGTATGGTGCATTCATTTTATGATTCATGAGAAAAAGGATGAGAGCATAAAAGCATTGCATTGTGTGTTGCAATTGGTAAATGTTAATTGATGAGAATGGAAATGACAGGTTGAGTATTGAGTCGTGGACTCATCCCGAAATGATTGTTGAGGCATGAGTAAGGTTATTTATGTTTCCGAGTTAGATGTGGTAAGTAGGATTAGTTTCTGCTTCTTTAACTGGATAATTTCAATTAAGTAATGGTTATAGCAAATGGTGAAGTAATCGTGTTTTTACGTTTTGAAGTTATATGAATTCAAATTGCTCCCTTTAATTAAGGATGTCAAGTAAAGGAACTATTACTGTATGTCTTGAAGTCGTTGTATTCTAATCGAATTCATTACTTTTATGTTTGATTGCACTTTGCTGAGTCTTGGACTCACGCTTGTTGTTTCTTGTTTTAGGTGCTTGAAGTTGGCTCGTCGGGTTGGGAGTAGTATCACGTGCACGGCTCCGGTCTCCACAATTTATTTAACCAATTCATTAATTCTGGATGTAATTATTGTGGTTGTAATAGGTTGTTATCGTGGTGAAGTTTATTAAATTCTATTGGATGTGTGTTTGATTATCTAAGGACCTGCTAGAATGATATTATATAACTGCCTTAGCTCTTTTGTCTGCTGAGTGGATGTCCTATTTCCTAGAGAGGTCATGCCGAAATTTTGTAAATTTCGGTGACTTAGTCTTAAAACCAGTTGTTCAGTTTATTGGTTGGTTGCAGTCAAGCTCGTAGAGGGGTTAGGTTTTTATGCCGTCTTCGGAAATTCTTAGTTCATTTAATCTTGTTGTGGAGAATTAGCGTGTGTTGGTAACCCTTTGGACATGTGTAGGTCCGAGGGGTGCCGTTAGTGAATCAGGGTTTTGGTAGCATTCGTGGTGCGGTGGCGCTGGGGTGTTACAGTTGGTATCAGAGCGGGCTTTAGGTCCGTGGCATGTGAATTTAGCAATTTTACTCTAGAATAAACTAAAAGTTGCTGTGTGGAATTAGAAACATGGCATAGGTATCTACTTTTTTGAAAAAAAAAATTGGCCTCAGGGCAATAACCTTAAAATCTGGAATAGCGTGGTTCATTAATTTAAAACTTGACACACTCTGGTGCACAGTAGGAAGGGATGGGTATCATTGCATTACGCTTAAATGTTGCATTTAAGCTTTCATGATTGAATGTTAAATTATTGTGCATATTGCTTTGTGTTCGAAATAAGTATTGGATGCATTATGTTGTGTGAATTGGTTGCGCCGAAAGGTTTTGGCCTTGCCCTTTGGGCCGTGTTATCGGTTTCGGGTGGGTGTGGTTGGTCAGAGCCACCCCTTGAGGTTGGGAACCCCCCATAGCTGAGAGTTGTCGTCTCTAGCAGCATAGGTTAGAGAGTGGGTAGAGAAGGTTGATCTCTTTTGTCCTCGATGGTTCGAGACAAGGAGGGAGCGTTTGATGGTGAATCCTTTTGATGAAAGTGTTCTTGTATCCATTTTCCCTTGTGGGAGTTGTTTATCTTGAGGTCTATTTGAAAAGCTTTTGCTCGTCAGAGTTTGGGAATTTGAGAGTCGAGTTCCCTTGTGATTTCAGGTTTGGGTTTTGTCATTTTGTAAAGTCTGAGAGTCAAGTTTATCTGGATGGGTTTCTTTGGAAGAAAAGAGGCAGCAATCATAGTAGACGTGTTGGTTGATTAAATTCAATCTAAAATATTTTGTTGTTAGAGGAATTTAATCGAGTTGGGAAGCGATCCAAAACTGAAGGTTGATTAGAGTCTTATGCTTGTCGTGGCGAGCCATGGGAGTAATTGAAAGAATGAAATTGTGTTCCTATAAGGCTAGCACTAATATCGATTGAGAAGGTTTAGAATGATTTGTTTGACGAACTTACTATAGCAAGGTGATGGTGTAAAGACATGGGGGTTGTTGGTTTTTGTTGTTTATGAGTCAATTAAAATGTAGATTGACAAAATGACTTGATCGATGTGTAATCAAAGCATAGGGTATGGAATGATTGTATGAAAGGGTGAATTCGTCCTTGACAAATGTACATGCAGGATCAGTATTTATGAAATATGTCTCAAGGAGACATTGTTAATTGTTGAGTCATTCATAGGTGGAATAGGTTTTGATTGTTGAGATGATTTGCTTTGGTTCAAGCGAGCTAATTTTCTTTGGTTATTGTGATCGCTTCTACAAAAGTTTTTGCGATGTTCCTCTTTTAAGTTGAGTTTTTCCCGATGTGAATTTTATCGTGTTGTTCTCAAGATGAGGAAAGTAGTGAGTTCATTAATGAGAATTGAAATTTCCTTGGATTCTATTGGGAGAAAAGAAAATGAATGCTTATGGGATTTTGGTGGTGTGTGATACTGAGTTATACTTTCGGATTTGGTTCTTTGGGCGGAATTTGTGGGTGTGAGACCTTCTTAGAAGGAAAACCAAGTGTGGGTTGGTTTCAGCGAAGGTCCTAATTTGGGGTAAGTATTGATTGTAAGTGGGTTAAGAGTGGTGAGTAATGAAGGTAGTTGCCTGTCTTTGGTCCAAATCCTCTTGGGATGATCGTGTAATTGATATGTCCCTTAGTGGTGCTAATTTAACCTTTATGGGTAAGTCACTTGGAAGTTGTTGGTAATATGTTACCATTGCTGTCACGTGTCTGAACTGTTGGGTTCAGTTGATTGTAGCGAAGGTTTGGATTATTTGATGTGAAATATTCTGCATGCGAACATTTATCTTGGGCGATTGTCCCTTAGGAGAAGTAGGTTTGGTAGAAGATCCTGATTATTATTATTGTGGAAATGTGGTTGGAAATAGGAGTAGTGCCATAGTGAGCTAACTCTTTTAATGATAAGGCTTGGTAAGGGTTCTTGGGATTCAAAAGGTTAAATCAAGGGGGGGGATGGGAATCTACGTTTTGGTCTTTGGAGGTTCAAGTGAGAACTATGGATGTACAAGTGGTTGGTATTGGTGATTCTTGTCTTTTGGAATTTGATAATTTAGGGTATAGAGGTTGAGAGAAGAGATTAGAAATTTTGTGAACGAAATTGAAGAGGGAATTCAAAGTCGAGTTCGGAGTTTGGTAATTATGTTTATCTTAAGATAATCATTGATTAAAGGAAGTTATTCTGAGTTCGTCAAACTGTTGCGAGAATGGTAAGATATGGTTGTCCTATCAAATGAGTCTGTGTGAGTATTTGCATAAGTGTATTGAGGTCATAGGTTGAGGTAGTTCTTGTGGGATTCCTTGTTCGGGAAGTCCATTCGGGGGGGGTCTAAAACATGAAGAAGTTTTGTTCCATGCAATTTAAGTAGAAAATTAGAGTGAACGTACAATTATGAGGAGATGAAATGAAGTAAAGTGCTTGTTCGGATAACCCTAAATGAAAAACGATTTGGGACTTGGAGTCTCTCTTGCGTGTTTTGTTTTCCAAGCCATCGGGTCCTTCTTGTTCGTGTTTGGTTTCATGGTTCCGTTCTTGTTCGATTCCCAGTGGAGTCGCGAATTCGGGGTCGAATTCCTTTTAGGGGGGAGAGTGTAATACTGCAGGTCCTTTTCCACCTAACCTCATCTCCTTCCTTTAAGTGTGTGGCTGCCATTCTTTCTTGGCTAGATATTTTCCCCCCAAGCCCTGTCCTTCCCCATCCCAGCCGACTCCCTCCAGCCTTCAGCCCCTGCGCTCCTCCCTCCGGTCTTCCTCCTCCTGGTGCCGCCCTGCGCTCCTCCCCTGGGCTGGTGTCCTACTCCTCTCCAGCCGGCCGGCCCTCCCTGCGCCCCTCACCTCCTGGTCAACTCCTCCTTGCGCTCCACCTCTCCCAGCTGGCGTCGCCCTTCGCCTCCCTGGCCAGCGACTCACCTGGTCGGCGCCCCCTTCTCTGGACTCCCTCTGGCTCGGCGCAGCACCAGCCGAAGAAGAGCAGCAGCAGCACTGGCGTTCCTTGGCTGCTCTGGCATCCCTGGCCGGCGCCCTCCTCTTGTGAAGCAGCTGCAGCCGAAGCTCCAGCAATCAGCCGCGGCTGTGCAGCAGCGGGAGAAGTCAGGTGGCGCCTCCCCTCCCGCCGATTCCGGCGCCACCCCGACCTCCCTCCGGCGACCTTCCCTCCCCTCCGGCCGTAGGGCCCCCTCCTGCCCCTTCCTGCGGTGAGGACTCTAAGCCAAGATTGTACTGAGATGTTGGTTTCTAGTATGCATGTCAGGTGTTCGATGAAATGTCTATGAGGTATATGCATGTGTAGTGGCTCTTGCTTGGACCAATTCGAGACGGTGGATTGATTGATCTTTAGAAGGGATAATTATGTTGGTGTTAACAAGAAAACTTAGGAATGCTAATGTTGCCTTAAAGAGCTTTTGTGATTGTTTGCTGTATTGTAGTATCTTCTTGGATCAAGTGCGATGCGATTGTTGATTTTGCATATGTCATATATTTCTCTTGCATGAAAAGTTGAATTGGAATGCCCGGTTATTAAGTTGGCGAATGTTTTGAAGTGACAGGAGATAGATGAGCAGTATGCTTAGGTCAAATTGCTTACTTTACTGATTTGATTTACTTTTGGTATATCTTTGCTTGTTAATGGTTGTTCTTGTTTTGATTTAGTGAGCTCTTCCAAATTCCCATCAGCTGTCTATCGGTTATAATATTATTTGCCTGTTGGCAACTTAAATTCTTGTCATTTCATGGCATTTGCTTAGCTCATGAGTGATGTGTTATTAAGGATACTTTTACTGCTATTTTGTATCCTAGAGGTTGAAAGTGGTGTTCATAGCTAAAGATTTTGTATGATTACGCTTAAAATGGTGAAGGACCTAGAGTTATTAATGCCATAGTTAAAACTTGAATTGTATAAAGTCCCATATCGAGTAGTGGGCTATTATACTCTTATTTAACCATGCTTCTTTAATCTCCGATAAGCTTGTGATTGTGATAATCGTGTCTTGCCCTATCTCGGGTTGTTCTTTAGGGTTGGTGGTTTCTAGTGCCGCATTGGGCCGTTAGTTTCTCGCCGAGGTTAAAGGCAAGTGCGTTGTGTGGTTGAGTATGGTTGTGTGTTATCGTGCTATTCTCGCAATACTCCATATATCTTGCAAGTGATGAGGTTTAAGCATGTAATAATAACAAGTTGTTTGCTTGTTCTTGGTGCAATGTCAATGACATGGATCTGTGACACCATATCGGAACTGGATTTGGTAGTACTCTTACCTCATGCATATTTGTATTTGTATTATCGATGCATGTGTTATTTGTTTGTGTTATAATCTATTGAACTATGAGTCTGACATATTTAGTCTTATACATGTTGTCCATTCTGTTAGAAGAGTCTGTTTTGAACCACTTATTTTCATAGTACTAGTGTAGTGCAGGGCTATGCATCATATCTGTATCCGCTTGGTTTGTTTTTTTAGCTAAATGATATGTTTTGGTTTTGCATACTTTTAGTATCAAGTAAACTGAACTTGTTCACATAAGCTGTGCTGCATAAGGTGAATAAATCTCATCCCTTTGGGCCGTCTATACGGCTAGGGAAAATAAATAAATAAAAATTCCCTATTCTGTTGTTTTACCAACTAGTGTTTCGGTTCCAACTAATGTTTCTACTGGTGGTCTTGATTTCAAGAAAAATAAGGGGAATTTGCTTTTGGGGCTTCTGTTGGTTCTAGCCTGCTCTTAAGCACGGATGCAACTGGTAGGATTTCATTATATATGAAAATTCATTTCTGTAAGTGTCTCTCTGGAAACGATCCTGTAAGGGCATGGCTCATCTTTGATTATCTGTGTGGAATATTGAGTAGGTACACAGGTGCACTACACAAGATGCTAATTCAATTTTTAGGAAATGTGTGTTAGTGTTGGCAATGAATGAAGGGTTGCATTTTATTCATGTAAATTGCATTGTGCATTCATTAAAGGAAGAGGCGACCCATTCTGATGCGGGTCTCTGTGTTCACACATAGTGAACAGGAAAGTCCTACCTCGTAGTCCCATTTATCGAGGTGAATGGGAGCGAGTCAGTAAGAGTAGGCCCCGCCACGGGATGGTTGGGATTGAGGGTGCACAAGCGGGTGTGCATTCAGCTATCTTAGGTATCGCTATGACAATGTGCATTATGAGCATGTATGGTGCATTCATTTTATGATTCATGAGAAAAAGGATGAGAGCATAAAAACATTGTATTGTGTGTTGCAATTGGTAAATGTTAATTGATGAGAATGGAAATGACAGGTTGAGTATTGAGTCGTGGACTCATCCCGAAATGATTGTTGAGGCATGAGTAAGGTTATTTATGTTTCGAGTTAGATGTGGTAAGTAGGATTAGTTTACGCTTCTTTAAGCTGGATAATTTCAATTAAGTAATGGTTATAGCAAATGGTGAAGTAATCGTGTTTTTCGTTTTGAAGTTATATGAATTCAAATTGCTCCCTTTAATTAAGGATGTCAAGTAAAGGAACTATTCTTGTATGTCTTGAAGTCGTTGTATTCTAATCAATTCATTACTTTTATGTTTGATTGCACTTTCTTTGAGTCTTGGACTCACGCTTGTTGTTTCTTGTTTTAGGTGCTTGAAGTTGGCTCGTCGGGTTGGGAGTAGTATCACGTGCCGTCTTGGTCTCCACAATTTATTTAACCAATTCATTAATTCGGATGTAATTATTGTGGTTGTAATAGGTTGTTATCGTGGTGAAGTTTATTAAATTCTATTGGATGTGTGTTTGATTATCTAAGGACCTGCTAGAATGATATTATATAAGCGCCTTAGCTCTTTTGTCTGCTTGAGTGGATGTCCTATTTCCTAGAGAGGTCATGCGAAATTTTGTAAATTCGGTGACTTGATCTTAAAACCGGTTGTTCAGTTTATTGGTTGGTTGCGATCAAGCTCGTAGAGGTTAGGTTTTATGTAGTCTTGAAATCCTTAGTTCATTTAATCTTGTTGTGGAGAATTAGCGTGTGTTGGTAACCCTTTGGACATGTGTAGGTCCGAGGGGTGTCGTTAGTGAATCAGGGTTTTGGTAGCATTCGTGGTGCGATGGCGTCGGGGTGTTACAACCATAGCCGTTGAACCCACTCCTGCCCCTAGTCACCAACCCTAACTCCGACCTGAAGAAGTCGCACGAGAGCGAGCGCTGCCACAAGCAAAGAAGAACAAACCCTCTTCCAACGTCGAGGCCGACGAGGAGGGTGCCACCGATCCCAAACCATTGGTACAGGGAGCACCTCATGCTCATAGACCTCTGGGTTAGTGATGGTTTTTGCTTGCCTCACGTTGGAAGCCATAGGTGGAGTTCGTGCCGGAGCGAGCCGACCTCGATGACGCCTCCTCGCCGCCTTCAAGACCATCTTTGAAAAGTTCACCTTCAAGGACCCTGCTGCCGTCGAGGTATCCGACACATCCCCGCATCTTTTTTCCCTACCTTTGGAATCGACGATAAGCAAAATGCTATGGGATTTATCATGCTGCAAGTTTATCTACTTTTCAGTGAAATCAGTACTCTCATTGCCCTACAAATCCGCAGTAATTTGATAATTGGTGGGTTGGTATTTGTAACAGCCCAATTTTCGTTAACTTGGTAAGTGAGGTTCGTCATGTTAACATCTTCCGTACCGTTGTTAAAATCCTCACTTAGTTATAAACATACAAGTGTTAGTGCATTATTTTGCATGATTAGGGAGTAACAAAAACCTAGCAATCATTTTTCCAAACTGCACACATGCTATCTTACCTTAGTCAATGACATGTGGGCCATATTCATAAGAGAGAGGAGAGTAGGCTGCACACCTACCATACCAATTCCTACTCTATTCACCCCTACCCCTAGTCAATGACACATGGGACCTACCTTGCATAGGAACTTGTGGGCTGCACATCCCCTCCATGACTTTCTCACTCAAATCACTCATACCCACCCCTTTTCTCACCCTATGACATGTGGGACCTAGCCCCACATGTAAGGCATGAATGGGCAGCCTATATAAGGTCCTAAACATTGGTTTCTCCTCCCCTTACCTGCCCATTTGCTCATCCAAACCTGCAGAAAACAGCAAGCAACTCTTTTTCAACACCTTGCCATTCTCCTCCACAAAATCCAATCAAAGCTTGAGTTTGAGCTTGTGCATGTTACACCACCTTGAAGCCAAGATCAAGAGCTTCAAATCCATCCAAGTGGATTCTTGAGGCAACAAGTTTTTGGTAAGTGGCAATCGTTTTCCTTTCCTCCCTTGTTCTGAAATTTGTGCTATTGTGACTCATTTCTTGCCTTTCCATGGAATCCATCCTCAAACCTTGAATCGGGTCATGCATGTCGCACGGAAGCTTGAGGAGGAAGGCTAGTTGTTCTGCAAGCGCAAGCAAATGAAGTCATTGTAGATCTCTGCGAGCTAGGAGGAGCGAACCGTGAAAGTCGGCATTGTGACATTCTTGTCATTCCCGCCGAAACCAACCGTCTGCGTGCAAAAGTAAACCCCATAGTGGTAAGATCCACCCTAGTCCACCCTTTTGAAGTCCTAGTGCAATGCTATGAAGTTTAGAAGCCAATAGCAAAATAGCCGTTTTGAAACAGACCTATCAATCCGGATAGTCGGGTATTTAATCCGGATAGTCGGGGTTTTAACCGGATAGTCAGGAATTTAATCCGGATAGTCCGGATATGCTAAACGAGGCGGGGCGAGAGGGTTGACCGGATACTCGAGGATTTAATCCGGATACTCAGGATTTAATCCGGATAGTCAGGGATTTAATCCGGATAGTCCGGATATGCGAACTTCGTCATACCGAGGAGGTCGGCCGGACACTCGGGGTTAAATGTCGGATACTCGGACATAATTCAATAAAATGCCTCTAAAACATGAATTTCGATAACCAAGTCCAAAGTTCGCATGACTAAATTGGTATTTTCATATTATAATCAAGTATTGTGCATCATGAGCATTTCATACATCTTTTAATCATGTGCATCTTTGGATTCTTGATTTGGTGTTTATAAATTTGGATTTTCTCGATTAGGTGTTGACGCTTCGGAAGGCACACTCGAATGCGACTCACGCTTTCGAAGTCAAGAACGAGCAGCAAGGCACTACTTTACTCCTTGACCATGATTGCTCCTACTATTTAAAATTTACATGTTTGGAATTATTTTATCAAGTGCATGCTTAGTTTCAAGTACAATTATGTTTGGGTAGAATTCTTAGCTATTACCACATTGTGAAGTTATCCCCTTGCCATGTTTCCTTTCGTGTTCTATTGTCGCCCTAGGAGGAGGGTTTATTCTTATTATACACTACTACAGAAATGATTTTCCTAGACACCAAGGATTTCTTTCCACAGGCGGATTAAAAGGAGAGCCGCCTCAAATGACTGATCGCGGTCCTTGGGGTTAGAACACTTTGTGTAAAGTATCTTCCTGGCGGCTCTCGTAAGCCATTGCGAAAATATTGATCTCTTCTGGCGGTGCCCTTTAGATGCCGCTTTGTGGAAACTATGCTCTTCGAGGCAGCTCTCTTAAGGAACACTTTGGGGAAGAAGCGATCTTTACAGACCGGCTTTCTTCTGAAGCGCATGCGAAATCGCGATTTCCGTGACAGGTGATGCGTTAAGCAAGCGACCTTAGTTAATTATATTGGCGTCCTAATTAATTAAGGAACCCCTGTGGTGATGTTAAGTCTTTAAAGGCGTAGTTCTTAAACAAAGCTGCTGTCCAAATTTTGTAAATGTTTATGCGCATATCTTGTGACGAAGGAGATGCGGTATGCGTTTTTATATGCGTCTCGGATCATCCTTTGTTCTACAATACGCAAAACACGAAATCAACGTCGAGGCAATACTCGGTATGAGTTTTTATTGGCGTCTGGGATCATCCGTTACGTTACTTGGCGGCACTACGAGAGAAATCAACGTCGAGAAAATACTCGGTATGGTTCTTTTTTCCTTTGACGGATCATCCGGTAGTCTTTGTTTTGCTTGATCGTTATTATTTTCTGCGAGCCGTTGTCTTAGGGAGCGCTTTGTGGAAACTTCGCTTTAAAGCTCGAGCAGATCGTTCTCTGCGGCGGTTCGAGTGGCCCCAAAATTGTGAAAACAAGGGGAGCTAGGTTTTGAACTTGAAATCCTTGGAATAGTTAACTCTCTAAGGTAAGAGCATCTCATTCGACATTTGTAGAGGTTTATATATCTTGTGGAGAGGAAGATGTAGTGTAGATAGAATGTGCATGGGAGAGGGTTGAAGCTTGGGAGATTGGCGCCCTCTTTAAAATTAGTGATTCACTTTTTGACACCTGGTCCCTTGTCATAGACTCAGATGGACCCACATGTCATAGACACATCACCAAAACAAATGAATTGAGTGTCACTAGACTAATTTAATTTTCGTTGAAGCCCTCACCTTCTAGATCGTGAAGCGGATCTTGTATCCCTCCTCTCTCTAGAGGGAGAGAGCGATCCCCTCTCTAGATCTAGAGGAGAGGACCTTACATTCTTTCGTGATTTTAATAAAATCATTTTATAGTATTTAACTTAGGGTTCTCTTGTTAAAGTTCTATCTAAATAATTGACATTTCAATCTGATTTTACATTTGAGTTCAAGATGGAAAGGGCATGGATGTACAATGCCCCAAGAAATAAGGGTGTATTCCTCAAAGAGCTCGAAACTTTTATTAAAGCCGCTCGAGAAGGGCGCTGGACTAAGAAGGAAGCGGAAATACTTTGTCCATGCAAAGGCTGTAAGAACAATGTAGGGTGGGGAGATTTAAGTGTAATCACAACACACGATCATGAGAGGTTTTATAGAGGATTACACATGTTGGTCCAACCATGGCGAGCAACGTACGCCATAAACAACCGATGATGTTGATCCGATCTCGTGGATGATCGAAGTGCGGGCTGACTGCGATGGTTTGGGAGATGAAGCTCACGTGCATGCTCGTTTGCTAGATGATGGTCGCATCGGCGATGTAGAGAAATGTTGCGCCATGCGAACCACGAGGTTTTAAAGGAGATGACGAGTTTAGATAATGTCGATCGTTACACAAAGCGCGAATGATCATTATATGAGGAATCAAGGGTTGTCCTCGAGTTTACGGTGTTGCATACGGTCTTGATGCTTCTACGGTTGAAGGCTAGCAATGGATGGTCGGACAAGAGTTTCACCGATCTGTTGAGGCTCTTGGCGAAATACTTCGAAGGCTAATGGATTGCCCACCTTGCCGGCGAGCACTTATTTGCGAAGAAGCTTATCACTCGATGTCATTGGATGTGCAAAAGATACATGCATGTCGAACCACTTGTATCCTCTTAGTAAAGATTACGGACTTGGATCAATGCGGTGTGCAAAGGCGAGCGGTATAAGAAGAATGATGACTCCACGGCGATGATGATTCTTCACCTAGCACTCGAAGAATAAGAAGAACAAGAATAGTACTCTTGGTAATACGAAGATGGCGAGGTCTTGAGCACGGACAAGAAGAAAAGAATCCTGCGTTGGTGATGTGGTACTTGCGGTTATTGGCCGCTGAAAGCGTTTGTACTCGAATGAGAGGGACTCGAACTAATGGGTTGGCATTCCGACAAGCGCAGAAAAGATGGAAAGATTCGACACCCAGCCGATGGTAGACAATGGAGAAATTTTGATCGCATGTATCCAGATTTCAGCAATGAACCCAGGAATGTAAGGTTATGCTTGAGTATCGATGGTATGAATCCTTTCGGTGAATGGAATGCCACACATAGCACTTGGCGATAGTCTGTCCATCTACAACCTTCCTCCATGGCTATGTATGAAGAGAAGGTACCTAATGTTGTCCATTCTTATCCAAGGTCGAGAGCGACTGGAGTAGATATTGATGTGTTTCTCGAACCAGCGATGGAAGATATGGCCATGTTGTGCACGATGGGGTCGGTGTGGGATCGGTTCAACAATAGTACTTCACACTAAAAGCCATTATTTTTGTTACCATCGGTGATTACCCATACTGCTAGCCCTATCGGGTTGATTAAAGGGAAGGCGACTTGTGTAGTATGCATGGATGAAAGCGTATCGGCGTTCCTTCCATGCTCACGAAGTTAGTGTACATGCGGCACCGCCGTTTCTTCTTAGCTCACAAATACCGCAAGATGGGCAAGTATTTTGACAATACGGTTGAGAAGGTGTGGCTCCAAAGCGCCATAAGCGGGAAAAAAGTGTTTGAAATGGTCCGAACATCAAGGTGGTTTTGGGAAGAAGCCGTCTGAGGGCCAAAAGAGGGTCGAAGAGGAAGAATACCGATGAGGAGGTTCCTCCGCTTTGTTGTCTGTTCAAAAGATGTCAATTTTCTACAAGTATTTGCCCTCTTGGAAGGACTTGGAAATTCGCCATAGCATCGATGCCATGCATGTCATAAAGAATGTCGTGAAAGCGTGCTAGGTCTCTTGTTGGACATTGATTACAAGACAAAGGATGGTCTTAAAGCTCGTAAAGACTTAGTAGTACTTAAAATCGGGAAAGAACTACACCCTCAAGAAAGAACACATGGAAAGTATTACCTTCCCCGAGGCTACTCTCGGCGGTGAGGAGAAAAGATCGGTGTGCAAGTGCTTACGTGGGGAATTCGAGTCCGTCGGTTATTCATCCAACATCAAAAACCTAGTATCGATGAAAGATTTAAAGATAAGTGGTATGAAGTCTCACATTGCCGCGTCATGATGACCTAAATGCTCCCAATTGCAATCGGGGTATCAACTCAACATTTGTAAAGGTGGCCATCCTGCGGTTGTGTCATTTACGCAATGCGATTTCACGAAGTGTCGATGATGAGCAATTTGAGCTATCTGCGAGAACTACATAGTGGAGACTATAAACCAACTTGAGATGTGCTTCCCTCCATCCTTTTTCGATATCATGCCGCACCTCTTGGTTCACCTTGTCGAGGAGGTAAAGTCTTTGGGACGATATTCTTACCTTTGGATGTTTCCATTTGAGAGGTGGATGGGCTTGCTTAGAGCTTACAGCGGAATCGTGCTTACCGAGAGGGTTCCATTATTGAGGGCTACAATCTTGAGGAAGTCATTGAGTGTTGCACGGATTACTTCATGCTTACGAAAGGCCGATTGGTGTGCTGTCCCTCGACATGAGGGAGGTTGGTAGTAAAGGGACTAAGGAAAGAAAAGATTCATCGACCATGAGTACAAGAATGTGGACCAAGCACATTTCACCGTCTTACCTTGACTAAAGATAGTGGAGCCGTATGTGGAGCAACACACGGAAGAGCTTGAAAGAAAATCCGGGGCGCCAAGTTGATTGGATCTGAAGAGAATAAGCGCATGTTTACCACATGGTTCAAGAACCAAAACATACCGGATGGTGAGGGCGAAGAAAGCGAAACATTGAAAATGTTGGCTCATGGCCCATCAAGTCTGGTAACATCATGGCTAGCGTATGACATCAATGGGTACCGTTTTATACCATTCAAAAGGACAAGAAGGCGATGGCCCAAAAGCGATTGGCGTTCGGGTAGAAGCCATAGATGCGACGAGGGAGAAGAACACCTACTATGGAATCATTGAAGAAATTTGGGAACTTCGACTATGGAAGGGATATGCGAGATCCCGTATTTATTTGCAAGCGGGTCAAACATCCTAATGGTGTGGAGGTGGACAACTATGGGTTCTGGCTATCGACCTCAACAATCTTGGACACAAAAGCCGACCCTGGATACTAGCCACGAAGTCTCGCAAGTTTTCTACATAGTGACCCGATAATAAGAAAAGGAACATAGTTGTTCCCGGAAAACAAAGGATCGTTGGAGTTGACAATGTGTGCGGCGAGCGAGAATACAATCGATTCGACGACCTACCGCCTTTTGGAGATCCGGAGAGGATCAAACTTGTAGAAGAAACCCTCGATATTTCAATGATGCCATATATGCGTGATGATTGCGTCGGAAAAAGTTGTTAAAGGCAAATAGGGACACGTTGTGTAAAAACTTAATATGTAATAGAACTTATATTTTTATTGGAATTGAGTAAAAGCATTGCGTGAAAGTGCGAGGATGGTGCGGTAGGTAATTAAGCTATTAGGCGGATCATCACGTAAATTGAAACCAACAAAGGCGAAGAAGCCAAGCACTATTCGTCCGGACAATAATCCGATGCAGTTGTTTCTCGACTTAACGGAGCGTCCGGTATGTGAATCTTAGCCCGAGGCCTCCGTCGTCCGCATTCGAGGCGTCTTTATCTTTTCCTATACGGATCGTCCGGTCTTCGTATTGTCGCCCTCCTTTATTATCGTGACTCGCTGGGTGCTGCACACGCTAGACAAGATGATCCGATTCTTTTTTCCTCGGCGGGCGGACCATCCTTGCCGAAGTCGAACAGAGGCATCGATCCGGTCGGTGATGTTTCGATAACGGATCATCGGTATGATGATCTTAACCTTATCAAAACCGCCGTACATTGAGAGGACCGCTGTGGACCTTGTATATCGACCGCACCTAACTACTCCTCTCTCCACGCCGTCTTGCGCGCAGCCGTTTCCGTGCCTTGCGGCGCCGTACTCCAATCCTCCACCGCCTCGGCGCGCCACCGCCGATTCGCGCCACCCGTTTTATCGCCGCCCGACAAATCCGAGCCAGCGGTGGCGAACGACTCTCCTTCACTTTGTAGCGGTGAGATCCACATCCCTCTGGTTTCTTTGGACTCCATTCAAATGCATATGAATACGATGCAAGTTCTTGACATTCAGCAGTGCAACTTGCGGATGGCGGGGAAAAAGGAAGGAAAAAAGTTGTTGTCTTGGTGAGAAGGCTAAGAAGTCCAAATTCTGAAAGCGCGAGCGGTGAGATGGCTGCGAATCACGAACTTAGCTCGAGCATGCTTGGCGTGGCGCCAATTGCAGATTAGAGACACCTGAGTCGGCGGCGGAGGGTCGAGAGAGAGGAGGGCACTCAATTCACGAGAGGGTGGTGCGGCACCTCCTCGTCGTTCTAGCAGCGTCTTTTCGTGGTGGTTCGACATCTTCAGTGCGTGCTCGTCCCAACATAGTTCCGCATCGAGGAGGAGGCTGGCGATGAAAAGGAAGAGGGCGAGGAGTACCATGTGCCACATCGACCACGAGATAAGACTTAGAGACCTTGAACCTCTCATCCGGAGAATAAAGACCCTTCGTTTCTCGATATCAATGTCGGTTTCCATAAGCGGAGAATTTGGAGTTAATAGGAGGTTACGGGCGGTTCTTCAATGAGCTTCTTTATTACGTCTGAGAGCTCGGGGTCGATTGAGCATGCAGGATGCTCAACCGCCTCTTCTTGAGAGGGCAGCGGGTGGGGTGGGCGTTCGAGAGACACTTGACCATTTGAAGGTCTTACGGTTGTTGTGAGTTCGACACGGTAGTGGAAAAGTGGGTCGAGACTTCTCGCTCTGATTTGGATCGACCCGAACACAGATACATTCAATTCATGCCTGACGGAGAACCCGGAGGGTGTCTGAGGCCACTTTGCTTGAGTTGTTTGGTTTTGAGGAGGAGCCCGAACTTTGCATCGGTGGTGTCTGTGAGACGGCCTGCTTGCCTCGTCGTGCTAAGGCGGAGGTGTTTCCCGACAGATGACCAGATTCGCTACATTTCGGCGGCCGTTCCCGTTGGATCCCCGCCATCGGACCGTCTCCTCACGAGGCAAAAGCGGTCCACATGGCTTTGAGAAGTCCTTGTTGCGAGGATTGGGAATCCGAGGCGATCACTAGTTTGCGGCGATGGCTACTTTATTCGATCCTATCTCACGAGCCGTTCGACATTCTCGACTTTATCATCTATGAGATTGAAGATGCTATTGCAGATGCTATGAGTTTGGCGGACAACAACCATTTGCGCATATAATTTCTTACATATCACGTACCTTCGCTCGAGCGAGCATCGTGAGAGTACTGGAAAGGCGAGTTCGTCTTCGTCGATACATGCCTCCATCTCTTGGCAGCAGAGCGGAGAGGACAACGTTCCATGAGGAGGGCTCGGGAAGCGGATACGAGGCGAGAGAGACCGCTCAAGGGAGGACTAGGCACTAGCGAGGTGAGGAGCATCTTTGGGTTGGCGCGGATCATTGATATTGACTGGGATAGCGGCGGCGATGAGGAGGAAGACCACGAGTACTTTCGGCGATCTGAGCCCACGACCACGAGGCGGGTGGATCGGGCTCATGCACGAGGACCGAGGCGACTCATTTGCACCGTCGGCTGGCTCTGACGTGACACGGTGACTCCGTCTTGTTTCTCGGCCCACCGAGCTTACTCACGTACTTGCCCGATTGTTGAGTTGCGAAGTCTCAGCGGCTTCAATTGCCTTGGCGGGAACCACAGACCCAATTACTAGAGGAGATGAGGTTGCATCGTGACGACCCAGCGACTTTGGTACGGTCGGATGCAAATGGCTCGGATGTTCACTTTCTTCTCGAGTTGCTTTGGTCGGTTGTACAATGCGATTGGTCTTACCTGACCTCATTGCCGGCTCGATTCCACCTCCGCTTCTGGCATTCTTGCCCCACTTGCTTACATTGGGGCTTCACGCCCCCTCCGTGTCCACGTTCCCACCGGCTCCTACGGTCTTGCGAGGATGTTCTCGAGACCGGCCGATGATAAGGCATCCGCTCCGTTGTCCACTACTCCACCTACTTTAGCGGATGCACCCACGCCGACCATACGCCCGTGCTCGGCGAGACCGAACATACGTCCGTGCATCTTGACATGGTAGCGAGATGGCTGCTTTCGAGTGTAGTATCGTTGAGTTCCGCACCTATCGAAGCGGTGCCGACTCCTCAAGTTGGCGACGATCCGGTCATTGCCTCGAGTGTGCTCTGTGAGTTCACCTCAGCCCCTGAGGCCCTGATGAGGATAACACTGCGCCAACATATACAGAACATCGGTCTCCGGACTCAACACACATTCTTGTGATTGCTCAAATCACGAGAGAATATTCTTGATCTGGTGTTGTGGATCGACCTCCGAACTGACAGTGCGGCCTGAGCAGGCCCATCAGACCCCTTGCGGCGACCAAGCGATTGCTCAGACCCCTTCACTAGCAGAGTTCACGGGCCCCTCATGAGGAGACTAAAGCTACAAAGTCCCGGAGGAGAACCTCGGCAGGCAGCGCCGAGCGGTGTTGGCCGCGAGGCGATAGGGAAGACTCTAGCTCTGGCTCCGATCTTTTGGTACTAGTCCAAGCGCAGACGAGTAGTTCTTTGTATCGCCACTTGTCTTTTCGGTTGTTATGCACTCTAACTTGCTTGATATGTCGTATTTGATTTATTTGTGTTAGCCTAGATTGGAGCGATGCATTTCATGACAATTTTATTTAACTTTGTACTCTTTCATGACAATCATGCGAAAGCTTTTTGCGGGTAGGATGGTCGGTATACATATATTTACACATCCGGATCATCTGATTTGTAGTTCCGTTGTAGCCACGGCGAAGTTATGCGCATAGGGGATGATCCGTGAGTTATCCTAACCTTGGCGGATCGTCGATGCGTATGTCGGCTCCGTGCTTGAGGAGAGCACCTAGAAAGACAACGGTGTAGAGCTTTGGTCTCGGCCAATCACTTTCTGCTGCGATTGCTACGATCACGAGAGAATAAAGGCTGCTATCGATCGATTACACGAAAGGAACAACTACGAGTGGCGCAACATTGGATAACTTCGTCCTTACATGAAGATCGACAAGAGCTAACACCACTAAAATCAACTCGGCACTCGTGGCCGTGCGTTCTCGGTGGGAATGCCCAAAGATCGGGCGGGCTGGATCGACCTCGCTCTCTAGCGATGGTGTTGCGCGATGGGCTCGTGGAAGTCTTGATATTGAAATGGTCTACTCTCGTCACCATCGGACCCGATGGGCTAGCGGTGATGTCGTAGGAAGCGAGGCTATGGGTCATGGGCTTGGGGTCTCAGGGAGTTGTCTAGCTCTTGTCGGTGTGGTAAGGACAGTTATCTCAATGTTGCGCCACTCTCGGCCCCGAATGATGTGAACATTTAGGACCGTGCGGGTGATTAATTACTTCAACACTAAATCCATGTTAGTGCGGCGGAGACAACTCCTGGAGACCCCCAAGCCCATGACCCATAGCTTTGCTCCTCGACATATTTACATAGGCAGGAGAATCTGTGCTTTTTTTTCTACAAGCGGGGCGATCCCATGTGCACATATTTACATAGGCAGGAGAATCACTTGCCCTTTTCTACCTACCGGATGATCGGTATGCTAGGCAGCTGGCGTCCCTTCGCCTTCGGTGCTTATATTAACCACCGGGGAGCATTCGTGTTCACAACTTCCCCAAAGCCATTCCTCTTCTCTCCTCCTCGGCAATGTCGGCCTCCTCGTCCTCATCCTCCTCCGCTATGTCGGCGTATGAGACCGAGTCGCGAGAAGCGGCGCGACTCGATCGCCGTCGCCGTCGACCCGATCATCGGCGTCCGTCAGCTGGGTCCCCGATTGCGGGCGAAGAGAAGAGACCATCCGTGGTGGCGGCGGCGGCGCGGCGGCGAGTAGCGGCGATAGCGATGAGCGGCGGCGGGGCGGCGGCGGCGGCGACCACGAGGCGGCGAGGAGGAGGAGGAGGAGGAGGAGGAGGAGGAGAGAGGAGGAGGAGGAGGAAGTTGGCGGCGGGGCGGCGGCGCAGCGGCGTTAGCGAGGAGGACGCGGCGACTACATCCCCGTCTTGTACCGCTTGGACACCTCCTCCTCCTCCGGCTCCTCCTCCGGCGACGTCTTGCTCTCGTCGGACGAAGACGACGACGACGACGATTTCTGGATGTAGATAGAGTAGCTAGTTTAGGTAGGTATCTAGTTGGCGCATAATTCTGATGTACTACTGGCGCCCCTTTTGGATGTACATTTTGTTAATGTAATGTGTATTGCATTGTTCCCATGGTAATAGAATTGAAATTTCAGAAAATGACACTCGAATTCTCCCCTCAATTCGCGGTCTCCCCAAACGAGAGATTTGGTTATTTGCCACTTTAAACATGTGGCCATAAAATTACCCTTTGGACCTACATTTCATTGACTCATACGGTCCCATATTTCATTAGCTCAAGTGGCATCATATCCAAAAGGTCAAATCTTTAAGTGGCAAATGGACAAAAAGCCTTGAAAATCGACCTCTCGATGGTACAAACCGGAAGATCTGTCTAGTCTGTCTAGTCAAATCTTTAAGTGGCAAATGGACAAAAAGCCTTGAAATCGACCTCTCGATAGTACAAAGAGGATGATCTAGTCTAGGCGGAATTTTGATTTGACTAGACAGATCTTCGGTTTGTTTTCAAGGCTTTTTGTCCATTTGCCACTTAAAGATTTGACCTTTGAATATGATGCCACTTGAGCTAATGAAATATGGGACCGTATGAGTCAATGAAATGTAGGTCCAGTGGCAATTTTGCGAAGCCACATGTTTAAAGTGGCAAATAACCAAATCTCTCCCCCAAACTATGGACGGACCATCCGTGCGTGCAATAAATCTCTTTGATATCTGACGGCCTTTGTAGAAATCGTTGGAACCTTTGTGTAAATCTTGTGCACCGCTTTGTGGAAATTCTAACCCTAAAATCTCTAGGCGGGAGATCGAATTGCTCCCCCCGTCCAAAGCGGCAAAGCCAAATTTCCCCCGTCGACACCTCCACGCCGCCGCCATCGGTGACATCCCCTCGGGCTCGCGCCTCCGACAACCGTTCCGGCGCGCTCGGTGACCTCTCCGCGGGCTCGCGCCTACGACTACCGTCCGCCGCGCCGTCGCCCCCTTCGTCCACGTCGCCTCGCTCCGTGACCTCTCCGCGGCCTCGCTCCTCCGACGGACTTTCCGCGGGTCATCAAGCTGCGAAGCCCCAATTCCCTGCCGGCCTTGCCCGCCGCCTCGCTCGGCCTAGCAAAAGGCAAGTGCATCCGACCACCCTTATATCTTGTTATCTTTGCGAAAAAAGTTTGGAAGATATGTCTAAAGTAGATGGTGATTGATAGAGTATAGTCTCGCTTGCGAACATAGAGCAATTCTTTTGAGATATCATAAGTAGTTATTAATAAAATCGAAGTTGAAGTTGGAGTTACCAAAGTTTGTGGAGTCGGTTTGGATGGACGTATGAATACTCTACGGATAGTTTTTTGAACCGCATGTTGTAAGCGATCAATTCCAAAGAATTAAAATCATTTGGATAGAGTTTAGCTAAGCTCATCAGATTATCAAGTTGAAATCATGAAATGAGTCTCTTGGACTTAAAGAAGTGACCAAACAAGCAAATTGGATGTGGTCTCATTGAAGCATTTGTCAAGCTCTTGGCATAGCCAATCAAAAACATCATTGAAACAATCCACTTCATAATGATGCTTATTGGTAATTCCAATTCTTTGTCGTTGCTTCTTTGGATTAATGTAGGTTTCTTCCATTTCTAACTTAGGGATGTCATATTTCTCACAAAAGGCATATACTTCACCTAGGAATGATTCCTTTATGCTTTCTTACAATGACCACAATCACTAGCTGAAGTTGATGAGCAAAACAATGGACATAGTATCTTTGTACTATTTTCTCTCATAATCAATGATTTCAAGCCATTAAACTCACCTCGCATATTGCTTGCGCCATCATAACCTTGGCCCTAACTTGCTTCAAGCAACTTATATACGCAAATAGCGAGTCAATAGAAGACTTGAGATAGGAAGAAGTGGTCTCTTTTACATGAACTAGACCAACAAAACTCTCTTTCACAATTCCACAACTATCAACATATCATAGAACAACTGCCATCTGCTCTTTACCTGAGACATCCCTGGACTCATCAACTAGCAAACAAAATACATCATGTCCAATTTCTGTAGAATTGATTGCAATATTTCCTTTGCAAAACAATGAACAATTTCATACGAATAGGAGGAGATATCATAAGACTATTCAGTGACATTTTTATCTTTGCTATATTTCCACCCATGAATTTCTAAGAAGTTACCTTTGTTATAGGACTCCTTTGACTCATCATGTCCTCTAAAAGGTAATCCTTGTTTTAATAACAGACGAGCAACATCAAGCGATGCCCTTAGTTGAGCGAAATAAGCAATCTTAGCGACTTCACTCGTGTGTGGATAGCATTTAGCAACATCAATGTCTTTGGTCTCTTTTTAACAAATCGATGCAATATTTCAATGCATTGTTGTGAACACTATTGACACCTCCTACATGCTCTTTTAGTTTTGCTTTTTTATTCCAGCTATTCCAACCATTTATAACAAATGCATCATACCCGACTTCCTTCTTGTTGCGGTCCCTAAATAAGAAACAACAAAAGCGGTATGCTCTATCTTTGGATTCGCTATACTCAAGCCAACTCCCAAACTCATCAAACCATTGAGGATTAAACCTTACATTTTGTAGTAAGATGGGAGATAAAGAATTGCTCGACAAGAAGGCGCGTAAGAGGAGCACCTTGCGAGCTTCGGTGGTATCTGCTTGTTGCAAGAGGAGGCGATCTTGGGAAGGCGACAAGACTTGGCGAGAAGGATGATGCACCACGGTGGAAAGAACACCGAGCCCATCGTTGTCCTTTGGCGCGATGGTTCCTCGTCATCGTACAAGAGCCCTAGCCGGTTCCATGCCCACGACGGAAGCGGCGGCGTGGGGAAATCGACTCGACTCGATCCCAATGAAGAGGTATTAAGAAGAGTGAGCTTGTTTTATTGGCGTGGACATAATTGCATTTCCTTATGTTTGCGTATTCCTCGTGTTTATTTCTATGAAGAGGCGGAAAAGCGATCACGCCGACTAGCTGCGATTCAAGAGGTAATTGAAGATACCTCGGGCATGTTCCGTGGATTCCTCTGCTGCAACAACCACGACCTCGCATAAGCGAAAGCAGAGAGCGAAGTAGGAACAAGTTCCGGCGAGGACTTGGTATATCACGGAGTCGGTCCTTTAGGAGAGCCCCTAGCACCTCGTGAGGCACTATCCAAGTTCGAAATAGCTGCGGTTGTCTTGTCAAGGACAATGTCTCCATCACGATTGATAAGCTGGACAAAGGTGGCCGGCGCGACAAAGGCGCACTGTGGACCGAGCTGCAGAAAATCATAAGGTTCCCCAGTATGAGGCCATCGCTAAGAAGAATGCCTTGGATGTGATGGGGAAGAGCTTCGAGGCTGGAGGTATGAGCTGAACAAGTACTTTGTGAAGGCGGAGGCGGGCACCATTCGAGAAATATGGAAAAATCACCGTGGGTGAATGGGCGGAGTTTGTCCGTGAAGACCAAGCGAAGCCGTAGCATTGGCGAGGTGTCTGATGCCCTCATGAAGAAGAACAAGTACCCCCATCACACAGGCACGGTGGGTATGCCCCTAAGATTGTTGAGTGGAGGAGTAAAAAGAAGAGGAAGCCCGTCTTTGGGATAGAGAACCCATTGACGAGTTTATGGCGGCGAGGCGAAAGTGGGTCCTAGCTCGCCAACCCAACGAGAAGAAGGGTCATAAAAGCACGGTGGACCTGCGGTCTGGAAGTTTCGGCCAAGCTGCTGAAGATCTCGCACGAGCAAGCGGAGGGATCTTTCGTGCCAGACAGGGAGAACGACGACCTAACGACGGCGTTGGGAACCAAGGAACACCCAAGTCGCACTCGTGGCGTCGGAAGTCGAGTGGGCTTCAAGCATGGGTTCGGAATATCAAGACCAATACAAGTCGCGTCAAAGATATAAGAGGACCATGGGCGATACAATAAGACAAGCGGCCCAACAAGAGTTTTTAAGGCGTGGGAAGAGAAGGAGGCGAAAGAGGCGTTACAAGCGGTCGGATGACAACCCGAGCCCGACCCGCACCCGGAGTAGCGTCGGGTCCGCACCAATCCCAACGCCTCGATATCCTGTGGATGATATCACAGAGGCAACCAAGTGCAAGCTCTGTGCACATCTGGAGCAAGGGGGCTTGGTCGTCGAGCTTGCGGAGGGCATGGCATATCAAGACACCTGTGATACACAACCAACTTTGTCGATTGGTCACGCAAAGGTGCAAGTGGACATCGTGCTTGTTCGTGCCTTGGCTTGTGGAAGCTACCATTCAGCACCCACGATGATGTAGAGACCATCAAGATGCAGTTGGGTCATTTATTGTATGGCCCAAGGAAGATATTGCATTGATACAAGAGAGGTCGAGAGCGCAGCGTGACAAGTCAAGGCGTCCTACCTCTTCCAAAATTGCCTACACCACAAACCGCATCTTCTCCTTCGTGGCGCCTTCACCTAGCACATCTTCTCCGCGTGGCGCCTTCACCAGCAGCGCATCTTCTCATGCGTGGCGCCTTCCTACAATAGCGCATCTCCGTTCTTTGGTTGCAAAGAAAAACAAAAGTAGATTGCAATCAGCGGAGTACCACCAAGTCAAGCAGAGTGCCAACTCCACTCGGTCTGAACCATGCCTTCACTAGAGACTTATGAGCATGGCAAGCCATTTCTCCCCATGGAGCAGATCAACAAGGACCATGGGAGTTGAAGAGATTCCATGGTGGTACTTGAGGGCATCTCGTCTTGGGGTGAAGGGCATTCAAGCGCCGTCCCTCGGATATCTACAAACACGAGGATACTCACTACATGCGGATCGATTTTGGTGACTTACAGCAGATGTTCCGTTTTGGAAAACTCGACATCAACATGATCGCGTGTGGTGCACGTAAGTTGGCCATTGACCTACCCTTACATTGTTAATTATATCGGCTCTTGCAATAGCAAGTGCCGATATAACAATTATGACAACATATCATTATATTGCATTACGATAGCATAATAAAAAAACCCCAAATGTATAGCGGTTGAGTGCCAAGTTGAGTTCCTCTTTATAGTAATGGCTTGTTAGATCATTCAAAAATTGGCGAGAATCCATATAATTTTTGATAAATAAATAAGTTGGCGATTTTAGTGTGGTTTTTCCTTTTAGTAAAGTTAACTTCGCCAAATCTGTCGAACAAGATGCATTTTGCCAAAATCGATATTTGCCAAAATGTCATGTTTCCGACATTGACATATAAATTGGCGCATTGACCATTGTCTTACGTGTAGAATGCAATATCTGATGCTAAAAAGATGGGAAAGCGTGTCGGGTTCCTTGACCCCTCACGGATTAGCCGGTGAGCTTAAGAGCTGTACTCAATGAAAAGCGTTGAAGAATAAGGGGATAGCGGAAGCAGAGATAGAAAAAGCGAAAGTCCACGACCGAGATCGCCAAGTACATGTGGGGCTATACATATCAAAAGCAATGTTCGGATGCAAGACAAGGGCGTCATAATGGCTCCCTACAATTTTAAGTAATCTTCTCATTTGTCAATCGTTGCTAAAAGCTTAGTTTGCACCATAATCACTCGTGAAACTTACATATATAAGTTTTCGTTGTAGCGATCACTTTATTTGTTTCATCTTTGTACCCCAAGCGGAAGCGGATATATGGTCCTTGACTCATCCGATTACCCAGGAATCTTACAATGAATTCACGCGTCTTAAATCGTAAGAAATATATATACACAAACATACATAACATAACGTAATTTGTTTTATGATATGATAGTTACTTGTTGTTGTTGACATTCGAGTAGGGCTTTCAAAATTACGCGAACAAAAGCGGGGCAACATGATCCTGCGAAGGGGTCGATAAGATGCTTTGCTATGTCCACCCATGGGTAAGAAGACACTTGTAATGCTTCAACATAATTGCACTAGTAAGGAAGGGTATTACCAACTGTACTAATTCCATACATTATTATTTGATTTGAAGTGCCACAAGCAACCTCGAGCGGTGTTCTTTGTGGATACTACGTCTGCGAGTTCCTCGGGATCAGCGGAGGTCTGAAGCAACCCCGGGGCGTAAGCCTATACAAATTGGTGATTCAAGATTATTTATTATGCGATTCTCGATTTCACTATTGTTTAACCTCTTTATTGCCTACTTTATTATCGCGGTGAAGATTGCAAAGACCACTTTGGCACTCACTAATGATGACCTTTGCAATGTGCAAAAGGACATGTGCCGATTCATTAAATCGTGAAGTCATCCATGAGAGAGGTAGTTTCTTTTACTCTGAAGGTGAAGTGGCGAAGCATCCTAAACTTTGTAATTGGGAGGCGAGGATAAGCGGACCGTGAACAACGATGTATATATAATAACCTTGTGTATATATTTTTTTGAAAGACAATGAGGCTGTAATTTATATTAGATAGAGAATATCGAGGAGTACATAGCGCGAGATCTTGAGTTTTACAAGGAGAATATCGAGGAGTATATATATAACCTTGTGTATATATATATACATAATGCAATTATGATTTATATGTGCTTTGTATATATAACCTTGTCATTGTTATGTATGGATTTGTCTTTGAGCAGTGATGTGATTGATAGAATGTATGCATTTATTAATATTATAATATAATTAACATAACATTATTAAAAAGATTCTCTTGATCATGCAGGTGACGGCTTAAGAAACCGCTGTACAAATAAGCACTGTGTGGCGGGTTCTTAAGCCGTCACTTTCAGGAAAATGCATTTCCACAGTGGGCGGAAAGAAACCATTTGTCAAGATGCTTAATTGTACAGGCGGTTTCTTAAGCGATCACTTTGTACAAATGTATTTCTGGTGGCTCGTAAAGCGCTTTGTGCAAAGTTAGCGATTTCCACAGACCTTCCAGCGTCTGGTAGGGAGCAAAAGCGCTGAAGATGGGTTACCACCCGGCTGTGAAAAGCATTTCTGTAGTAGTGATATGGGTTCATACGATTTGCTTAGCCATGCTTAGGACATCGTGAGAAACCGCGATAGATGGACTTAGTCCATTGGTGCATAATGATTGAGAATTATTATGATGATGATGGTTTCAAATGTTGGTTAATGTGTAGAGATGTTGGTTAAGGACCTAAGTTAAATCCTGGTGACGTCTCTTTGAGTAACTATCGTGCAAACCACACGCCGTTTATGGGACCGGCGTAACCAAGTACTTATGTATGACTAGGTTATGTAAACCATGTGCACTCGGAAATTCCTTGAGCTTAGTGGAGTGTCAAGGAATGACCACGAATTCCTTGGGCTTAGTGGGCGCCAAGGAATGTCCTCGAGTCCCTCGATTTTGTTGAGTCGGGGATGTCCAACAACGGAATGTACTCCTTGATCCTGGTTTAGATACACTACCATGCATCTTGGAAAATGGTTTGTCACGTTCACCTCATTTGGCACATCTAAGGAAATGTGTTAATAGCTTGGCTTCTGGCGTGGCGTGTCGTGTGGGTAAAGTCGTACCTCTGCGAGTTTAAACTATTGAATAGCCGCGTCCATGGTTAAGGGCGATCTCTTGAATTGTCGATCCTTTGGTAGTATTAAGGACTTGGTAAGAATGGGATGGGAGTGGGAAAAGAGACACAAGTATTGGAGTACTTGTGTGTGTAGTCGAACATGAGCGATGGAACTCATGGTTCAAAAATGCTTGAAGGCATGATCACGAATGTGATTATGATGTGATGATGTTATATTATGTATTAGATTTTGCAAATGTTTACTAAATGCCATTCTTTTCAATCTATACATGCTTATGAATTATCCCAAATATTGCTTTATGCTGAAATTGCCATTTTGCCTTCCTTTGATGTAGCAACCACATGTAGTTAGAAACCAGCATACAACTTATATTATTGTGTGAGTACACTCTTTGTACTCAATCGGATTATCCACTTGCTGCGGTGAGGATGAGGCCTTTGCCGGGACTTTTCTGGGCAGATTTGGCGATTCTAACGTTTAGTCGCCGTTCTTGCCCGATTAGTTGCACGAGGGTTTGGGGCATGCCATGCTGGCCCTTTTGTCGTTTATCTTATAATTTCCGCTGCTACTTGATGTAATAACTCTAACTATATCGTTGAGGACAGCAGTCCTACTTTTGGAATGTAATGATATTTATGCTTCTGATAATTATGTATGGGTTGTGATGTCAACTGTTGGACGAGAATGCACGTGTTGGCAAACTTTCCTGGGACCAACACGGGTATAATCGCGGAACGCCCGAGGTTCCCTTGATTCACTTGAGATGTACCGTGCATTTGGGTGAATCAGTGGAGTCCCGGGGACGGTTCCCCACAGGCTTGGTATCAGAGCCATACTGACTGTAGGTTAGAACGGCCATGTTACGACTAGTTAGAGTATGCTTTGAGTCAAAAACTATTTTGATATCAAATAATTTCAGAACTGATAACATTGTGCAATTCCTTTTTTTCTTACCCCTCTTAGTTCTGTATCTTACCCTTATGTTCGTTTGGTTATGCAAATGAGTTTCTAACTCCTCTTATCCTTTCAACATGACAGATGAGTTTTGGGCCATTGGTTTTAGTCACCCGCGCTGAGGATGTGGAGGGCTATCCTTCCCTCTGAGGATATCTTTGTGGAAGCTAATTTCACTTATGCACAGAGTACGCGGTTTATGGTCGTGCCATAGGACCCGGATTGAAGACCTACACTACCACGGTTCACATCATCGCTAGGATGGTGACGGGAGCATTCCCTATCACTTTCGGCGAGGGGCGTCGTCGGAATGGCTATTCAAGAGGTGGCGTATGTGGCCATGTGCCATCTCCGTCATGACTTGTGGGAGCTGACTTTGCCTCCGTGTCGATATTTCCCTAGCGAGGACCGATGAGCGAAGTCAACGGTGTTGCTGAAATTGAGATGGGAGAAGACTCTTCTATTCGACGGTTGTCGGGCTTGGTCCGTGCCTTGGGACCGGCTAATCGCTGCATTGTCCATGAGCTATGGGAGACTCGTGCGTCGTCTTCACGCGGCACAAGGGCATCTTCACCAATTTGTCCAGATTAACTTGGTGCCATGGGACATATTGTGTGGGCGCAACTCCACGACGCCACACGATGTAGCCCCACCCGCCTTCGGTTTCCACATGTGCCGGGGATAGAGACCCAAGATGTTGTGCGCAACAACGTGCGCATCAACTCGGGAAGTATGATGCGTAGGCGTGTCCAGGAGTCTACGGGGGTACCTAGGTTCTATATAGGGTCACCACAGCGTCTCACTAACCCCTTAGACCCCGAAGACACCGGATCACCGGAATATCATCTTTTGGATGTGTTTCCCCATGGATTCCTTAGAGACATTTGAGTTGTCCCGATCATGCTCATAGTGGAGGGCAAGTGGAGATGAGTTGAACTGATTCAATTGACGTAATAGGCTACCTTATGAACCTATGCTAGCTCTTATATTTAGACTTGTCACCCCTAGTTATCGCTTTTGACCTACGGGTTGCGAACTTGTGCTAATGTATCGGAACCTTGTTATTTGCTCTCATGGATGATGTTGTGGCTCAAGAACCTTTTTATATTGATGTCTTTTGGAGTTGGTGCATGTTTTCTTGCTGCATACATGTAGAGTTTTAATTGTGTGATTTGTTGTCCAGATATTTTTAAATTCAGCGTTGTTGTGGCTCTCCTGTTACTTGTTGCTAATTTGGCTTTGGCAACAGATGACGGGAGTTACCACTCGTTCCCAAGCTCAGCGTGAGGCGAGGCCGCCATCCACCGGCTCCCAAGCGACTGAGGATCCGACTCAGGGGGTCACTCATAACCACCCGGAGTCCTCGCATCACCAAAATCAGCACCCCGCTCGCGTGGAGGAGGAACTTCCACCCCCTCCTACCATGGCTCAAGTCCTTGCTCTAATTGAGCAAAACAGGCAAGATCAAACCTTGATCTTGCAGCAGATCGCCGTAACACGGCGTTCCCTACACCGCCCTTTTCGAGGAGCCGAGAGGGCAGACATCACGCCGCCAATGACTTGGCGAAGTTTCTCGACGCAGCCGCCAACATTCTCCGTCTGCGGATCCACTCGAGGCCGATGATTGGCTTCAGACTATTGGCGCAAGCTGGCCGCCGCTCAATGCCGGACCATGAGAAGGTCCTTTTGCTTCGTGATCAACTCGATGGAGCAGCGTGCGCATGGTGGGACGGTTTTACGCCATGCAACCCGCCGATCATACCATCACGTGGCGGAGTTTCGCGGCTTTCAGTGAGGCTCATGTTCTCGCAGCGTTATGGCGAGGAAGAAGCGTGAGTTTTCGTGATTGAAGCAAGGTGGCAAGACCGTCATGGATTATCTTCACGAAGTTCAACTATTTGGCTCGTTGCCCTGCACGAAATCTCCACCGATGAGCGCAAGCAAGAGCGCTTCATGGAGGGACTTTCGGAGGAGTTGCAGCTAGAGCTTGCTGCTCATGACTTCCGAAATTTCCAGCACTTGGTCCACAAGGCCATAGTAGTGGAAGAGAAGTGGGGAAAGTTGGAGGATTCGCGCAAGCGCAAGCGAGCTGCACAAAATTCAGCAAGCGGCAACTTGCAGCCACCGCGCATGGTGCGCCCCTCATTTCCAAGCTATCAAGCTCCGGCACCACCGAGGCCTCCGACATTCATTGCTCGCCCACCGCAGCCAAGTCTTCCACCAACTGTAAGTGGAAATCAGCAAGGAGCCAACACTCAAGCTCGCCCAATACTTGTTTGCTTCCAGTGCAAACAGCCGGGGCATTTTGCACGCCAATGCCCGCAAAAGAACCAAGCAACGTCGGGGATTCGACCCACTATCGCACCGGGGGCAGCAGCACCTTCACCTCGACCAACGCCTCCAAGAACCGCACCAACCCCGCCACGTGGTCGCATCAACCATGTGACTGCTGAAGAAGCTCAGAATGCACCGAAAGTGGTATACGCTTTCCGTCAACTCACACCCAACTACCGTATTATTCGATTCCGGAGCATCTCATTCATTCATTAAAGAGAAGTTTGCTATGCATCATGAGTTCCCTATACAACTTATGCATCCACCACTTCTCATTAAAACCCCGGGATCGGAGTTAAGGACCGATCGAGTCTGCCGGGAAGTACAGATTGAAGTCAATGGGGTAGAGTTCCTAGCTGATTTGATAATAATTAAAACGGAGGGAATTGAAGTTATTCTTGGGATGGACTGGCTATCCAAGCACCAAGGGTGCATCAATTGTGCAAGCAAATCTATTTCACTTACCAACGCAAACGGCAAACAAGTCGTGTTTGCGTCCAGTCCAAATTATACTCACCTTTATGCCTTGAAGGGTGAACCATTCCTTGGGATAAGTAGCATACTAGTGGTATGTGATTGCCCGGATGTATTTTCGGAAGAGTTGCCGGGGATGCCACCCGACCGGGAGATTGAGTTCGTCATTGAGCTTTTACCCGGAACGACCCCGATATCAAAGCGACCTTACCGTATGCCTCCAAATGAGTTGATTGAGTTGAAGAAACAACTTACGGAGCTGCAAGAGAAGGGTTTCATTTGCCCGAGCTCCTCACCTTGGGGATGCCCGACGATATTTGTGAAGAAGAAGGATGATAGTTTGCGGATGTGTGTTGATTGTCGTCCATTGAATGCAGTCACGGTCAAGAACAAGTATCCACTTCCGCGGATCGATGATTTGTTTGACCAAATGACTGGAGCCTGTATCTTCTCCAAGATTGACTTGAGATTAGGCTACCATCAGATCAAGATCAGATCGGGGGACATTCCAAAAACGGCATTCTCCACCCGTTATGGTCTATATGAGTATACCGTCATGTCTTTCGGTTTGACCAATGCATCGGCATACTTCATGAGCCTTATGAATTCAGTTTTCATGGAATATCTCGACAAGTTCATTGTCATCTTCATCGATGATATTCTTATTTACTCCAAGTCTGAAGAGGAGCATGAAGTACACCTTCGGAAAGTCTTGGAAAAGCTGCTAGAGAACCAACTCTATGCAAAATTCAGCAAGTGTGAATTCTGGCTAAAGGAGGTTGCCTTCTTGGGCCATGTGCTATCGGAAGGCGGAGTTGCAGTTGACCCCAGCAAGATACAAACGGTACTTGATTGGGAGCAGCCTAAGAACACCACGGATATTCGAAGTTTTCTCGGGTTTGCGGGTTATTACAGCCGATTCGTGGAGAACTTCTCCAAGATCGCGAAGCCACTGACCGAACATTTGAAGAAGGAGAACAAATTGTATGGTCAGCCGAATGTGAGGCAAGCTTTCAATTGTTGAAGGTTCGCTGACCACGTGACTGTCTTAGTCTGCGGATATTCACAAGGGCCGACATATATTGCGATGCATCCGCCTCGAAATTTGGGTTGTGTACTTATGCAAGGAGGCCGAGTTGTGGCCTATGCATCGAGGCAATTGAGACCTCATGAGATGAATTACCCCACCCATGACTTAGAGCTGGCAGCAGTGGTACATGCTCTAAAAATCTGGCGACATTACCTCATCGGTAATCATTGTGAAATCTACACCGATCACAAGAGCCTGAAGTATATCTTCACCCAAGCCGATTTGAACCTGAGGCAAAGAAGATGGCTCGAATTGATCAAAGACTATGATATGGGACTCCATTATCATCCTGGAAAGGCCAATATTGTTGACGATGCTCTGAGCCGAAAGTCTCAATGCAATCGTCTTTTCAAGAGAAACGAGTCGACGCCATGTGCGCCGAGTTTCAGAAGCTCCACCTAGAAGTGGTTAAGGAGGGATCCCTTGCTGTCATGGAAGTTAAATCTAATCTATTGGACCAAATCAAGGAGGCTCAAAAGACAGACAAGGGCATAGCACTCATCCGAGCCCGCATCAAGCAAGGCAAGGCCAATTGTTTCACCGAGGATGCACAAGGTGTCTTGTGGTTCGACAAACGGCTAGTGGTGCCAAATTGTAAAGAATTGAAGGCACTGATCCTTGATGAGGCTCATAATTCCACATTCTCCATTCATCCCAGGAGTACGAAAATGTACCAAGATCTTAAGCCAAAACTTTGGTGGACCCAGATGAAACGAGAGATTGCCCGGTATGTCGCCGAGTGCGACGTATGTCAACGGGTGAAAGCCGACCATTTGCGTCTGTGAGCCCACTTCAACCACGCCCATTCCTATGTGGAAGTGGGAAGAGATTGGTATGGATTTCATCACCGGGTTGCCCAAACGCAAAAAAGGTTTTGATTCTATATGGGTAATCGTTGACCGACTAACGAAGACCGCTCATTTCCTTCCTATCAAGGCAGCGGATCTGATGAGTAAGTTAGTGGGTTATATCTTCATCGAATTGTGTCTCTTCATGGTGTTCCCAAAAGGATTGTCTCGGATCGAGGTACCCGGTTTACCTCGCATTTTTGGCAATGCCTCCACAAGGCCATGGGGACTCAACTCTCTTTAGCATGACTTATCACTTTCAGACGGATGGACAAACTGAAAGGGTGAACCAAATTCTTGAGGATATGCTTAGGGCTTGTGCCCTTACTTATGGCAAGAATTGGGAGAAATACTTACCTTTCGCAGAATTCTCCTACAACAATAGCTATCAAGCTAGTCTCCAAATGAGTCCATTCGAAGCACTCTATGGAAGATCTTGCAGAACTCCACTCAACTGGTCTGAGTCCGGAGAGAGACCCCTCTTTGGTCCTGAACTAGTCGCCGAAGTGGAAGAGCAAGTCCGATTTATTCGCGAACGGTTGCGGACCGCGCAGTCTCGTCAAAAGAGCTACGCTGACCGTCGCCGCCGTGAACTCAAATTTGAAGTGGGTGATCACGTCTATCTCAAGGTTTCACCGATGAAAGGTGTTCGTTGGTTTCAAGTGAAGGGAAAGCTAGCCCCTCGTTATATAGGACCTTTCCGGATTATCGCAAGGCAAGGAGCGGTGGTGTATCAATTGGAGCTTCCCACTTCACTAGCTGATGTGCATGATGTTTTTCATGTCTCTCAACTGAAGAAATGCCTTCGTGTCCCAACCGAAGCCACAGAATTGGACACTCTCGAAATACAACCCGATCTATCTTACAAGGAGCAGTCCATTGGTATTCTCGACGAGAGGGAGCGTGTTACCCGGAACCACACCATCAAATTCTTTAAGGTTCAATGGAGTAATCACACCCCTGATGAGGCCACATGGGAGCGTGAGGATTATCTTCGATCCGAATACCCCCACCTCTTCAATGAAGCCGTGTAATCTTGGGTCGAGATTCTTTTAAGGGGGGGGGAGGCTTGTAACAGCCCAATTTTCATTAACTTGGTAAGTGAGGTTCGTCATGTTAACATCTTCCGTACCGTTGTTAAAATCCTCACTTAGTTATAAACATACAAGTGTTAGTGCATTATCTTGCATGATTAGGGAGTAACAAAAACCTAGCAATCATTTTTCTAAACTGCACACATGCTATCTTACCTTAGTCAATGACATGTGGGCCATATTCATAAGAGAGAGAAGAGTAGGCTGCACACCTACCATACCAATTCCTACTCTATTCACCCCTACCCCTAGTCAATGACACATGGGACCTACCTTGCATAGGAACTTGTGGGCTGCACATCCCCTCCATGACTTTCTCACTCAAATCACTCATACCCACCCCTTTTCTCACCCTATGACATGTGGGACCTAGCCCCACATGTAAGGCATGAATGGGCAGCCTATATAAGGTCCTAAACATTGGTTTCTCCTCCCCTTACCTGCCCATTTGCTCATCCAAACCTACAGAAAATAGCAAGCAACTCTTTTTCAACACCTTGCCATTCTCCCCCACAAAATCCAATCAAAGCTGGAGTTTGAGCTTGTGCATGTTACACCACCTTGAAGCCAAGATCAAGAGCTTCAAATCCATCCAAGTGGATTCTTGAGGCAACAAGTTTTTGGTAAGTGGCAATCGTTTTCCTTTCCTCCCTTGTTCTGAAATTTGTGCTCTTGTGACTCATTTCTTGCCTTTCCATAGAATCCATCCTCAAACCTTGAATCGGGTCATGCATGTCGCACGGAAGCTTGAGGAGGAAGGCTAGTTGTTGCTGCAAGCGCAAGCAAGTGAAGTCATTGTCGTCTACGCGAGCTAGGAGGAGACGAACCGTGAAAGCGGCATTGTGACATTCTTGTCATTCCCTCGCCGAAACCAACCGTCACCACGTGCAAAAGTAAACCCCATAGTGGTAAGATCCCACCCTAGTCCACCCTTTTGAAGTCCTAGTGGATTGCTATGAAGTTTAGAAGCCAATAGCAAAATAGCCGTTTTGAAACAGACCTATCAATCCGGATAGTCCAGGTATTTAATCCGGATAGTCCGGGGTTTTAACCCGGATAGTCCGGGAATTTAATCCGGATAGTCCGGATATGCTAGAACAGGGCAGACCGAGAGGGTCAGCCCGGATACTCCGGGGATTTAATCCGGATAGTCCGGGGATTTAATCCGGATAGTCCGAATATGCCAGAACTCGTCATACCGAGAGGGTCAGCCCGGACACTCCGGGGTTAAATGTCCAGATACTCCGGACATAATTCAATAAAATGCCTCTAAAACATGAATTTCTGCTAACCAAGTCCAAAGTTCGCAAGACTAAATTGGTATTTTCATATTATAATCAAGTATTGTGCATCATGAGCATTTCATACATCTTTTAATCATGTGCATCTTTGGATTCTTGATTTGGTGTTTATAAATTTGGATTTTCTCGATTAGGTGTTGACGCTTCGGAAGGCACACCCGAGTACGACTACGCTTTCGAAGTCAAGAACGAGCAGCAAGGCACTACTTTACTCCTTAACCATGATTGCTCCTACTATTTAAAATTTACATGTTTGGAATTATTTTATCAATTGCATGCTTACTTTCAAGTACAATTATGTTTGGGTAGAATTCTTAGCTATTACCACATTGTGAAGTTATCCCCTTGCCATGTTTCCTTTCGTGTTCTATTGTCGCCCTAGGAGGAGGGTTTATTCTTATTATATGGGTTCATACGATTTGCTTAGCCATGCTTAGGACATCGTTAGAAACCGTGATAGATGGACTTAGTCCATTGGTCGCAACGATTGAGAATTATTATGATGATGATGGTTTCAAATGTTGGTTAATGTGTAGAGATGTTGGTTAAGGACCCTAAGGATTAAATCCTGGTGACGTCTCTTTGAGTAACTATCGTGCGAACCACACGTCGTTTATGGGACCGGCGTAACCAAGTACTTATGTATGACTAGGTTATGTAAACCATGTGCACTCGGAAATTCCTTGAGCTTAGTGGAGTGTCAAGGAATGACCGCCGGAATTCCTTGGGCTTAGTGGAGCGCCAAGGAATGTCCTCGGAGTCCCTCGACTTTGTTGAGTCGGGGATGTCCAACAACGGAATGTACTCCTTGATCCACACACACCGAGCACTGGGCACGCGGGATCGAGGGTCACAGTCATCCGGATGGTTTAGATACACTACCATGCATACTGAAAAATGGTTTGTCACGTTCACCTCGGCTGGCACATCTAAGGAAATGTGTTAATAGCTTGGCTTACGAGCGTGACGTGTCGTGTGGGTAAAGTCGTACCTCTGCAGAGTTTAAACTATTGAATAGCGCGCCCATGGTTAGGGCGATCTCTTGAATTGTCGATCCTTTGGTAGTATTAAGGACTTGGTAAGAATGGGATGGGAGTGGGAAAAGAGACACAAGTATTGGAGTACTTGTGTGTGTAGTCGAACATGAGCAATGGAACTCATGGTTCGGAAAATGCTTAAAGGCATGATGCGAATGTGATTATGATGTGATGATGTTATATTATGTATTAGATTTTGCAAATGTTTACTAAATGCCATTCTTTTCAATCTATACATGCTTATGAATTATCCCAAATATTGCTTTATGCTGAAATTGCCATTTTGCCTTCCTTTGATGTAGCAACCACATGTAGTTAGAAACCAGCATACAACTTATATTATTGTGCGAGTACACTCTTTGTACTCAATCGGATTGTCCACTTGCTGCAGGTGAGGATGAGGCACTGCCCGGGGACTTTTAAGGCGATTTCGTGATTCTAACGTTTAGTCGCCGTTCTTGCCCCAGTTGGTTACCTGAGGGTTTGGGGGCATGCCATGCTGGCCCTTTTGTCGTTTATCTTATAATTTCCGCTGCTACTTGATGTAATAACTCTAACTATATCGTTGAGGACAGCAGTCCTACTTTTGGAATGTAATGATATTTATGCTTCCGATAATTATGTATGTGTTGTGATGTCAACTGTTGGACGAGAATGCACGTGTTGGCAAACTTTCCTGGGACCAACACGGGTATAATCGCGGAATGCTCGAGGTTCCCTTGATTCACTTGAGATGTACCGTGCATTTGGGTGAATCAGTGGAGTCCCGGGGATGGTTCCCCACAGTATTTCGCTCATAGGATGGTGAAAAGAAGGATAAGGCTGGCACTGATGCGGCAAAGAAGTTGGCAGGATCAGATTCGGAGGATGACGAGCACGAGACCCAACAGAAGAAGGAAGGGGGCCTGTCCAATAAGCAGAAGAAAGTTTGTGATTCGTCCCTATCTATTGTTGGTAACATGCTATATCAAGTCTTCTTTTGTTTTGTGTAGTCCACAACTAAAATTGGTTTTTGGTTTATGTTTTCAAGTTGCAACAAAGGATGAAGGTTGCAGAGTTGAAACAAATATGCAGCAGGCCTGACGTTGGTGAAGTAAGCCGCCCCTTTTCTTGTAATTAAGTGCGATGTGTAGTTTGATGTACCAATTTTTACCTGAATGAATGTGTTGGCGTTGCTTCCTGTCATATTTGTCCTCTAGAGTTGCATTGTCAAGGGCTGTCAATGCTAGTATATGGGTAGATCTCAAGTGAATCCACACATATTTCTAACAATGCACCATTACTCAATTGTCTTTAGTTGGAACTGCTAGAGGCTGGGAGATGCTTTGTTTGATATATATCTTACTTTTATTATCATGTATTCATGTGGTTTGATTCAACATATATTACTTTATGTATGTGTGCATTATCCATTCCCGAATTATCCATTCCCAATCCGAATCCGTCACATATCTGACCCATATCCATATCCCGAATTGTCTGGATCCGGCTAGTCCGTATCCGGTTACAAATCTGGGGAAAAAATATGGGTCAGGATATGGAAGACCAATATCCGCTCGTATCCGATCCGTTTTCACCCCTAGAGAGAGACATAGAAGGCAAATATTTAGACACCAACGAAGTGGATATATGGGAAAAGATGAAGAAGTTCAAGTTGAAATGGCCTACGTATGGCGTAACCATCGTGTGCGATTCTTGGACTGGGCTGACACGCATGAGCATTATCAACTTCATGCTATACTACAATAGTATCATGTTCTTCCACAAGTTCATGGATGTGATGGGCAAAAGTCAGGATTCCTCGTACTTGCACAAGGTACCTGCTCTTATTGCTCCTATTCTAAAATCTATTTCAAGTACGCATGATGTCATGCAGGATTTCATTGTGTTTGTTGATGTAGGAAATTGCCTTAGTGGTCGATGAGGTGGGTGCGCATAATATTACGCAAATTGTCATAGATAATGGTGCAAAATATAAGAAGGCATGCAAGCTCATTGCACGGGAGCACCACAATATTGTGTGGTAGCTTTGTGTGGCCCACATGATTAATCTGATGCTGAAGCAGATTGGAGAGTTCCCTGACTACACCAGTGTCATTAAGAGTCCTAGAAAAATTTCTTGATGTATTTACAGCCATTCCAAGCTTCATGTAATGGTGAAGAAGCACAATGAGAGCGAGTTGGTCAAGTGGAATGCTATTTGCTTTGGAACAAACTACATATTTTTGGACAATTTCCTTTATCGCAAGGACATGTTATTGCAATGGATAGCCATGGAGGAATTTCTATCATCGCGCTCTGTTAGTACTGCAATGGGGAGGCACATGCACTCATGCCTCACGAGCTTGGACTAGTGGGACAACCTTCATTCGGTTGTCAAATCTGTGGAACCATTGTATGTCTTCTTGTGTTTTGTTGATCAAGACAGGGTTCCCATATTGAGCAAAGTGATATTGTAGTATAACATAACGCGACAAAAATATGATAGCTTGTTCTATGACTCTCCAGCTACTTTCAATCAATACATGAATGTCGTGGACCATATAATGGGCGACCTAATACATGACACTTATATGAACACCAGTAATATGTTCTTCTAAAATCTTTTCGTAAAATATCTTGTACTCCCAAATACTTGTACTAATATGTTTCCTTCAATTTCATGTAGTTGCCGCCTTGAACCTCCAAACGTATTACTCGTATGGCACGACCAACACCTTCTTGCCAAATCTGCAGGATGCATTTGAATGCTGATGATACTAATATGGTGATGTGATGTCTTCACGAGGCTGATCTTTTTAGAAGAAGAGTTGGATCATTCTCGAGTGCGTTAGCTAAGAGCATAGCACATGATCCTAAAACTTCCCCTGGTATTTTCCTTATGTCATATTAAATATAGTGTCACTCTCGTATTTCCACCTCGTAATTGTTGTTATCTTCATTAACTTGTAGCACACTAGTGGGGTGTGTTCGGTTCAGACACACCCACTCTTCAACAGTTGGCTTAGCGCATTGTTTTGCATTGCGCTTCTTCCAGCATATGCGAGCGCAATTGGAGCACGTTCATGTTCATCCACACTAAAGATTGCAACTGTCTATCATACAAGAAACTCCATAAGTTGGTCTGTGTAAACTATAATTTGTGGCTCAGGTCCATAGTCAAATACGATCCATTCCAGCGTCTTATGTAGCTTACACTATGCGAAATAGAAAATCTAATCCGGTAGTGGGGAGGTCCAATGTTGACCCCTTATTTAATGAGGAGGATAGAGAGACAGAGAGTGACACCCCCTCCCATCACACCTCGTGATAGACTCGGTAGGCACTATTGCGTTGCGAATGATAACTAGGGCTATAAGCATCCCCGAATGGGTAGAAATGATAGTGGGTGACACTCATATGGGAAAGAGGAAGCACCAAGCAGTCCCACTTCCCACTCAGAAGGACAGCTTCCCATACAATTTACAGGGGAGTCCCAGTACACTCATGCCACATAGGACAAAGACCATGGGGCTCCACAATCACCTAAGACGACTATTGCAGGGGGTAGACACCATTGAGCAAGCTGTGATGAACCTCAGAATAGTGGTAGCTCGTACAACGTCACTGAAATGTAAGAGAGATATAGCTCATATTGCCTATACAACTATGCTATCCCAGATTCTAGTACACAACCTCCCATCGAATGAGTCTATGAGTGGCAAGTCCCTGAATTTTATGTAATATTGTACCAATAGTGGCAAACGACTACAAAGCTAGCACGAATACATGGCGGAGTTGATAGCTACACGAGGATTGGTGATGATGTTCACTGAATAGTACAATATGGGCAACCAAGTGTATAGCCAACAATAATACCCGTAGCACCAAAGGTAATATTTCATTTGTATATTTCATTTTATTGCGGCTCAATTTTGTACTAACATGACGTTCATGTAGGTCCAACATGTCACATGTGCGACAATGGAAGAACGACGAAGCTATGTCAAGTGTGAACATGCATATTCGGTGAGAAATATTGATTTGAAATGTCATATGCAATGGTATTGAAATAATTATTATTGAAGTATGTATTTGTTGGATTGAGTTATCAATGGTATTGAAATGAAATGTTATTTGTTGATATATTATTGCTAAATGCCTGCTTTGCATCTTGAGACTATCTAAAATATAGGAAAGGTCATGCTGAAAATTTCCGTATTCTTCTATAGTTGTGTTATTATTGCAAAATATGTACTTTACAACTACACATTGTGTTTAAATGTACATAGGTTATGCCGAAATTTTATCATAATTTTTCATGTTTTTTATACATTTGTAACATTTTTTTCTAGTTTTTTGAGCCTCTATCGGCTTTTTATAATTTTCCATAATTTTTTCGCAATTTTCCTATTTTTTTCTTGCATTTTCTCCATTTTTTGTTTAGTCAGCGATTTTTGAATCAAATCGATCGATTTTCGACAAAAACAAATCGGTTTTCACGTTTACCAACTGGTTTTTCGATTTTTTGGCTCGGTTTGACCACTGGGTTTGACTTTCGCAAACCAATTGATTTTGGATGAATTTTGCTCGATTTTCGCAAAAAACCGGTACCGAGCAGACTTTGATTTTCAAACTAAAACGGTATTATAAACCCTACTATCAGTAGATGGGTGTCGGCATCCACAACTTCTGAACTTCAACCAGTGCGCCAATTCGTGTGGCAGAGGCTAGTAAACGATGAGCCTCGCCGTTCGATGGTAGCATACAGACTTGTGATTTTCGTGTCTGACGAGTGCTGTCAATAGTGGTTCTCTCGCTCGTCTGAAGCCGGGTCAGCGAGACCTCAGATCCATTCCTTCCCTTGATGTCATTTCCTTTTCACGGCCCTCTCCCCCACCTGTAGCCAAACAACCAGGAAGTAAGGCGGTGAGCCATGTAGCGTGGCAGAAGACCACAAACTGATGAGCTGCTGTATGCAACGGTTGGATGATAACCGGTGACGACAACCACTAGCTCCAACGCAAGCCAGCAAGCCAAGTTGCATGCAGCAAAGATGAAGCAAGACCCAACCTGAGTAAGATTCAAAATGTGAAATTTGAAAGAGGGTGTTACAAAATGCATGAAAACAATATAGAACAAAAAGAACGGGAGACATGAATTTTACGTGAAAAATCCTTTCAAGAAAAATCTCGGGTGCACAAAAACTATATCATTGTATGAGGAGAAGTTTACAATGGAGACCTTGCTTTTCCTATGAACTACAGGTATATATCAGACTTCGTATAGGAGTAGATTTGTGATGGAGTACGAAATGAATTCATATCACACTCAAACTCAATCTCTACCTTGAGATGAATTCCTCTTGTAGCTAAAATATAATACAACTTTTCTCGAAACAAATCATCATGAACACCTTGTACACCAAAAGGTCCAATGGACTAATCTGAATAAGAAAGACTGGAACAATCTTATCCAAACACTTCTTGTAAGCCAAAACTTCAATTGGGCGCATGATAGATAGCGAAAAACTCATATCATGTATATTTCATATACTCTAGGTAAAACACAAAATTCGGTAAATAATGCTTCTAGAGATCAACTTGCACATGTGACTGTCACGTACTTCAAACTGTTAGCTTCAAAGGTAATTGCATTCCATGACAAGGTCAAAACTGCTTCTGCAAAACTGTAAGATGAAAGGAACTTCGATGTCATCAATGGAATATAAATTGTAATAGACCCCTCGTATCAAGCTATGACAACTGTACAACATTGTAGTATCCACGCAGAAACAAACGGCTTCTTTCACTTCAATTCTACATCTCAAACTGATATTAGAGCAAAACCATCATTATTAAACAGTAAAACTTCGAAGAGTATGATGCTAGCTACCATCAAGGTGTCATCAAATTCTTGAAAATTATTATTGCCAAAGCCTTCATAATGGTCGTGGAATATATCCAAATAGTGATTGAAACGCTTAGACTTGACGCCGATTCTTCTTCTTTTTACATTCTTCTCTTTTTTCTTTCTCCTTCTTCTTTTTTCTCTCACTTTGCTTTTCTTCTTTGGGCTGTGCACTCTTGTTTGCATGTTTCTCTTTGATTTGTATTATATATCTCTTTGGATTTGATTTCTAGAAAATCTCGCCGACTTGATGTCCTACGATTTTTTCTTTCTTGATAGAATCTTCTGCGTGAAGGTGCCGCCCTTTAATTATCTTGACGCCGATTTTATGTCGTGCTGCAGATACCATACGACGGCCGCCCCTGAGAATATCCTTCTCCTCCTAAGGCAGTGGTTTGGATCTTGAACCCTAAGCTCTAATACTACTTATTTCAAAATACATGAAAAAAATATAGAATCAAAGGAACAGGTGACATAGATGGACACAAATTTTATGTGAAAAGCCCTTTTAGGAAAAAACCATGGGCACATAAAAACAATATTATTATATGTGGAGATGTTTATCACTACTATAGAAATGTACATCAAAATCGGTTCTTTTTTATCATTACAGTCGATTTTAGTGGCAACACAAAGTCTTTAGATAGTGATAAGGAGGTGCTATCATAATCAATTTTGGCCCAATTGTGATAGTCTCATCACAATCAGTTTTTACCAAAAACCGATTGTGATGAGAGCGTCATCACAATCGGTTCTTACGAGGAACCGATTGTGATGACTCCCTCATCACAATCAGTTCTCCTAAAGAACCGACTATAATGATGGGGTTATCACAGTCGGTTCTTTATAAAAACAGATTATGATGAGACTCATCACAATCGGTTCATCTAAAGAACCGATTGTGATGAGGGGTGATCACAATCGATTCTTATAAAAAGCCGATCGTGTTGTACCCTCATCAGAATTGGTTCTTTAAAGGAACATTCTGACGATTCTGATAAGCATATTCTCAACAATAGCACATATTAATATATATCACATTCGCAGTACAGAACATAGAATGCACATATCACATTCACAAACCACAACACATATATCATATTCGTTCATAAACACAAACATGCTTAACAATCAGTACACATGCATATCACATTGACATATATAATTAATATTGCTTACATATGGACTAGTATGATGCTTCAGGATCTCTATCTACTGTCCTCCGATATAACTTCTAACCAGTATCGCTAGCATAAATGCTCTCGTAAATTGTTGAGTGCTTTGCTATCTAAACTCTGATATTGATCTTCTGCAAAATAGAAATTAGTGTACTAATTTAAGTTTCAAAATTTGTGTGTAAAAGGCTAAGTATATTATAATGCATATACATATAGCTTAGGAAAAAGGTGTGAACCGCCGACCACGACCAGCATGTGCTGCATGACATAGAAGCCACACGGGTGATCTTTGCCCTGTTGATGACACTGTGAAGAGAGAAAAGAAATTAACACACGAAGATTAGATGTCAGAAAAAATTAATCGTATATATGCTAGGCACTTGTATCTTAAATTGTTTATACTCCAGCGTCTTGCCCTTTTTGTCATCGTGTGACCCTCCTTCATCGACGTAGTCCGAAAAAGCACTTCGTACATTGAAGATATGCTATTGAGTCAAAAAAATAAATGTAGTTAAATTCAAAAAGTGTTAGGTTACAGTAATGTATTTACTTCTACAAAGGAGGCTTGATCGCGTAGGCCATCGGTCTCTTCTCGATCGAGTTAAAAATGTAGATTGTGTTTTCACTCGGAATGAGAATGAGTAGAACCTAATGGTTGCTTATTAAATAGAATGCAATACAAGGAAATAAGTTCACATACGATTTAAGTGTGTACAAGTAATTGAAAGGTAGAATACTATTTACTCCTCGTGGTACGGTAATACAACGAAATCCTTCTTCGACTCATCATGCAATGCCCCTTGACGTAGCCAGCAATGAACACCGGTTGAAGCCTAGCCATGGTCGCAGACATAAGCTCGGGGTCGACGAACCAAACTTGGTTTTGATTTGTCCTGGCTCGCTATCTCATTGCCCTGCAATTTGTGTTGAATGTTACAAAACATAATGCAAAATCACTACAAGAAACAGGGAAAAATTCGTGGGCCAAAAACCCACGAATTTAGGCCAAAACCCACGAATTTAAGTTAAATTCGTGGGCAAACCGTCGAATTTAGTTCACGAATTTAACTCGATGAAATTAATCAATTAAATTGTGGGTACCACAATTTAAATTAAATTGTGGGTTACTAGAAAACCCACAATTTAATCATAAATTCGTAATGAAAAAACCCACTAATTTAACAGATTAATTTCGTAGGTGTAAAACTCACAATTTAATTAAATTGTAATGGTAAAACTCAATTTATTTAAATTAGTGGGCTAGAAAAACCCATTTAATTTAATTAAATTGTGGTGAATAAACCTCACGAATTTATGATTAAATTGTAATGATTAAAACCCACTTAATTTAATTGTTAAATTGTGGGTTTTATATGGCTCACTTAATTTATTAGCCATTATACAAAAAATATATATATATATATATCCCGGTGATGACCACCCATCCAAATTTTGTATTTCATTGATGTCACCGATCATTATTTTGGTAATTTGATACCCAAATTATAGCAAAGAAGCATTAGCCCATTTTCCAAACTCGAAAATCAGAATAACATATATACTGAACCGGATTTAACGTGGAAAAACCCTCCAATGCGAAGGGTAAAAACCACGGACACCGCCGCAAACTTCACTATTTTCAAGAGTGTTTACAAATCACGGAGAGATCAACTCATGATACTTACAAGATGAACATATATAAGGCAATGACCTAGGTCAAGAATAACAACGATCCGTACCCCTGTGTGTCTCGATGGGCTAACTGCCGGTCTCGCTCATGAGGCCCAAGCCTCGGCGGCGACCTCCGCTCCGCTCCGACAGAAGTTAGCCTTCTTCTGAATTTGGATCATAATTCAACAAAAACTAAGTCATCGAAATATACAAAATTTCGGCATGACCTCTCTAGTAAATAGGACATCCACTCAGCAGATAAAAAAACATTTACAGTTATAATATATATATATATATCAATCTCTTCAACCAAAAGAAAATATTCTAGCAGATCCTTAGATAATTTTACTAATATTTTTGATCATGTGTATCAAGAGTCGCATTGTTTTTGTGATTCATGGAATTTGTGTCCAATAAGCACGGTGCAAGTCATACTGAATCTGAGCAGTTTTAAAGTAGAGAAAATTAGCTCAAGAACATCACAAAGGAGGTATAAATTGTGAATTTGTAATCAAGTAGTAGTATTTGACATGAATCAGATAGTGCATAGGTTTACTCCAGATTAGTCCAAATCTTGCAACAAATAGCAGAGGCGAAATCTTGCAACAAATACCGTAAGCAGAGTAGTTCTTTGGGTTTTTCTGAAACACATACTAATACACTAAAGAAAACATCCAGTTGTATTGTATCCGAGGCGGTGACGCTTCTGAAGAGACTATCATAAGTTCTGCTATCATCTTCCTCTACACTGCATCAACATCTAGGTATCGCAACGCATCAACAGCTGAACTTGCAAATAAAACAAAGGATCAGTTAGACAGCGTGTAACAGGCACTGAAAGTGATGCAACAGATCAATAATGTAAATGCCAGTCTTGTAAAGAAGATAATCAATAACAAGATCTAGAGGACTGCTCATGTACAAAACAGTATATTGTGAGGAAACTAGGTTTCATACTACTGATAGCTAGATCTTTCTTGTCAATTGTTTACCATCTTTTCCTTGCAATGTTTTGAGGTGCAAAAGCTATTTCATAGCAGCCTAGCAACTATATAGAAGGCATTTTACTGCTAGTCTTGCATTTTCAATTATAAGTGTAATGAACTGAAACTGCTTATCTAGTATTCAATTTATGCACAATATCAATCAAACTTATTCAATATTGCTCACATTAGAAAATCAAAAAAAATACCAATATACTTGAATTGGAGACAGAATTGAACTAACATTTTTTCAAGAAAAAAAATCACTGCTCATCATTTTGTAAGACTGGCTGCTGGCGCCTTCCTGGTTTGATACACCAGCACACCCCAAACCAAAGCATGCGCCAATATCTTGTCTCTAGGATAGCTGGAGACTCGATGGACCCCATATTATGGTAGTTCAATCATATAATCAAACTTCAGTTCAATGAGAAATACATATCAGAAGGCCATAGAGCAAACTTTTAAATTATTTTTTATATTCAGTCACTTTAACTTTGACCTGTACTATAGCACCAATTTCTCTTCACGGAGAACTACAGATATTTACATTCAGTACATGTCACAAAGCACATAATCTGGAACGATCCATGTCACAAACACATAACACGAACGATCTCCAATCAATGAACTCACCAAGTTCTTAATGCAAGGGTAATGCCCATTCTTTGTCTAGATAGATTTGCATATGGTATATTTGTAGGACTAGATAGATTTGTTTTTTCCTATGAGTAAAGAGAACTGCTAGTATATTTTTTAGGACAAAAACAACTAGTATATACTTACTTTCGGGCATTGCGGTTTTCAACTCTTTTTAATGTGTAATATGATAGTGTTATTAGATACCTTCCTAAGTTGAATTATTGCGAATAGGAATGTATAGAAGCAAACAATGACAAACTTGAGTTAAGCCATCAAATAGATATGAGTTAAGCAAGACCTTCATGATGAGCTTGAATGAAGTGAGTTCTCATGGATATTAGAAACCTTTGTCCTGCATTTGATTAAAAAAACTGAACCAAAACGTCTGGCTAATAGCATTCACATTCATATGCTACTCTACTCGTTCATCAACTGAACTAAATCCGGCCAAATTTGATGATATGAGAATATGTAATAAGTAGAAACCAGCATACATCACTACCAGAATATGTCACTACCAGCATGAGCTACTGAGCAGGAGGGTCATGTGAAATTTTGTGTTGAGTAGTAGGGCAGTAGCAATCAACATAACATATTTCACCTGAGCAATTTTTACAATCAGTAGCAAGCAGACATAATGGATTGGCACAAATGAGTCGAGAAAGGTAAATGTTATGTGCAACGCAGACATAAGAACAGAAATTTGGACCATAAGCTCATAATAATAGTTTTACAAATTCAAAAATACCCACCTGATAGAGGACCTCTTTTAGCTCATCTTTAAGAAGGTTTACAAACAGATCAGTCAAAACAGAGTTTTCGAGTCTGCTACAGATCAGTGTGGAACCATAAATGTTCTTTGATGTAAGGTGATAGTTTTTGCCCCCGTCAACTTTTATCTGTTTCAAAAAAGTAGTTACACAAGCATCATCTCATCTGCCAAAATAGTTCCAGTAGAAATATTGTAAAACTTCTTCAAAACTAATTCAGAATATAGAAGTCCAAATTGCTAAGCAAAAAACATCATCACTGTCTCACTGAGTAGAGGAATGAGATGCACCTTCACTTCATCATAGAGCTTTTTCTCCCAAAGCTAAAATTTTATCTATGACAGTTGCCGGTGTCTCCCATTCATCATTTTCAAAGTCATCCTTCCCATCATCACCATTTTGCATGCCTCAAGGATCTATTCCATGTTATTATTTTCATGACTCTAGCGTAATGATCGATATGCCCTGTAAAGATAGTGAAAATAATTAAGAAGGGGATTCAAGTATTCAGCTAGTTTACACTTATTTTTTAAAATAATTGCAGGCAAGATATTGCTGAAAAGTTTGTTGTCATTTGAATGATGCCCAACTGCCCAAGTAACTTCGAAGCACATGCTGTTCCAAGAATGCACAAGGCCAACCTCATCTTTTTGTGCAATATAGCTAGCTTGCTTGTGTAGATTAAACTGGAAATTGAAAAAAAAACTATAAAATTAGCATGTGACTTTTGCCATGATGTGTACATTGATACAAGGAATGCTTCTGCAACTTATTCAAATATGCCCATGATTATGTATTTCTGTGGGTTATGGATAAGCTAGGGTGCCAAATTTTAACAGACCATTGATGTGGGACCTGACAATGCAAATAACTTCATTGATTTAAAATTCATTTGAGCACTATGCTAAGAATGCAGATAGAGTTCATACTTACAATTTCAGAAGTGTGGTGATATTGCCATAAGATGGAGGAATTGAACTTCCAGAGAAAAATTATTATTGTCTAGCCGACCGAATCATTTGAAAAGATGTAGTTAATTAGACAGCAAAGGAATGTATGAATTTCCAAAATGTGACATTTCAAAGACATGTAAAAAGGTGAAGAAAATAAACCTGAAAGCTACTCAGTTGCATGGATCTTTCAATGCATGACATGCTTTGCTTCTTTCCATGGATTATTCCGGTATAGAATTGGTAGAAAAGCCCCAAAAGTTTAACAAAGAACACTATTTTTCAAATTCCATAGCATATTAGCTTGAGGTATGGATCAATAGCTTCTAGTGGTTTACTATTGGTAAGAATAATGCCCTAGAGATCCGGATAAACCAGATTTAAACCTAAACAACTAGAGCTATGGCGATTCATGTAAAGTAAGTTCTTTTTGAAAAATTGCAAGTAAGTTCTCAGATTATGATTGAATAAATTATCACAAGGAACACACACCAAAGCCTATTTTGTAGTAAAGGTTACGATCGATCCGAATCCTATCAACGTTAGGAAGGAAGCCAATCTCCTCGGTAAGGAATACAAAGTATCATAGTGCAGATTATATTTAGTCAATTACAGATGTATAGCAAATAACTAAGTTGAACTACCATATCAAGACACAGGATACGAAGGAAACTGATTCAAGGGGACCATGTTATTATCCAAGTTTCTAATTACTGCTGCAGATTTCGACTTGCAATAGTTTCAGAGAAGTGATGTTGGAACATCTTTCTGCTTTCAAAGAACAGAAGCGGTCAATAGCAGTGAATAAGTGTTAAATCAGATTTTGTGAATTATGTAAACACTGCTTGTTGTTATCATGATCATGACTTAGGCTAGTTAATGTTGTTCATGGAACAACACCCTCCACAACTTGTAATGCTAAGGTTTGGGCAAGATAATATGGTAAAAACACATGACTGTACACTTAAAAATTATATAGCAAATGATTATATAGAGAAAAGCCGAATGAATAGTGACAAAACATACAAATAATAAAGAAGAGGATATCTACAATGTTCAGAAAATCAACATAAACCAAACAAGTTAATGTTTAACTGATATTTAGTCCACTCAGAAACTCGAATTAAAAAAAAATGACAGACAGATACCTCCCTATGCCGCTGGAATCACATCAGATTACAACAATTGATGTGCCGATAGGCAAAATTCGAGTGAGATAAATTCCAATATATGGACCATGTAAATTAAATTAATCAACATGTCAACAAGATAAGAGAAGAGATATTTTGCCTGGCAACTAGAAAGAAAGCAAAAAAGATGGTATACACACACACACACACGCACGCACGCACGCACACACACCCTAATAGCCAGTTCTTGACCCATATGTATGAACTTTTACAATAAATCTGCGATTATGTTTACACGTGCATGCATGCATATGTACGAGTACATATGCACACAGAATTACATAATGTTTTAAGTAAGTAGCTTGAACACAGAAAATAAGGCTAACTAATGCAGCAAAACATGAGATGTAATGATAAGTACAGATTAATTTGTTAGAGTGAATTATCTTATCCGTTCAAACAAATATGAGCGTTTACAGATCACAAAGTAACTAGATCTGGTCTTCACAATGGGGAACAGGAGGTTTGGTTGTGAATAGCATTTGAATATAACCAGCCTCCCAATAAACCACAAATCACAAAGCCAAGTTATTCAAGGCAGAAGTTAAAGGTACCATTTTCATCCAAAGGCGATAATTAGTGACAAATCATCCTCCCAACTTGCTTCACAAACATGTTTAATGGGAAGGCCCACAGAAGTATTGATCCACCTCGAATACAAAGACTGCAAATCCTATATGATTATTCATTCATAAATAAAACTTGGTTCTAGAATAGTATTGAAGACAGCATAATAAAAGTTTATCAACCAACTTACAAGGTGTGAATCCTCCCAACTTGCTTCACAAACATGGTTTCCAAGAGAACAGAGCAAAAATAGTAAGTTGTGAGGCCATTGATGAGAAACCATTACCTTGCACAGACTAAAAGTGGTCCCAGCAAAAAGGAAGTCTCAATTTTCCTCAATTCTGGATCTTGTGGGTCTATGAAGAAAGCAAGGAATGAGATTTTTAATCAAGTAATAAAATACATCTTAAGATGACCCTCTGCTATCTATGCAAACAATGGGACAGCCCCAGTAATAAAATACATCTTAAGAAGACAGAAGATTGCAAATGCAAAAAGATGTTCCCTCAAGCTAGATACAGTTTTTTTTTTCTCTGACAAAACTCAGAACATCCCATGCAGTCATAGCAACATAAGTTTCTAGAGCAACTTAAACTACCTGATAGCATTCACAGTATTTCTTGAGACAGCTTGACTTCTTGCAATTGCACCCTCTCTTATGTCGAAATAAGCGGAGTATTATTAGGATCTTCCTGCTATTTATTAAAGAATTTCAGCATCACATAATTGGGAGTGATGGCTAACACAAGTAGATCTGAATATCCAATAAAAACACCTACCCCCGTCTCCTGATCAGCATCAGACATTGTATTCATTACACACCAATAAAAAAATCTGGTAAGTTTAACGCATAGTCCGAGAATCAACTGATTGTTATCGATGTTGGATTTATCCATTGTGTTATTTTCCAAGAAAAATCAAGTGTAGATAATTGTATCCGCTAACAACCTAAATGAAACCAAACACATGGACTAGTATTTTTCCAATCTTCCTCACTAATTTCACCAAACTAAATAGAGTTTATTCTTTGATAGCCAACAAGCACAGTTCCTCCCGCTCCCTGAAATTCAGAAACTGGAAAGGAAAAAACATATCTGGTGCAGCATCCTAACTAGAAATGGGAAGAAGGCGTACGTTGCCGGGTCCGGTGGGAAGAAGGCGGACCTCGTCGTGAGACTGGACACCGAGCACCCTGATAGTATCGGAGGCGCCTTCCACCTAAACTAAATCACCGAACGCATACAAAATTTCGCATGACCTCTCTTGTAAATAGGACATCCACTCACAGACAAAAAACATTTGCGTTATAATATATATCAATCTCTCAAACCAAAAGCATAGAAAGCACTTACTCTAGTGGAATAGCATAAAATGCAAAAATCATGTCTACATTGCACACATTCATCAACTTGCCACACTTGATCATAAATTTAAATAGATTCTGCATTACAAGAAAAGAGAAACTTACTGAAAAATCGATAGCGGCGCAAACCCAAAACAATACCATCTTCAGCGACCTTATGGTAGTCTTGACAGTACGTATCGAAGTCAGTCTTGGTGTCTTTCTCCATAAACTTTACTACGAGGATCATAGAATGTTCGATATTACACACTGGCAGCATCAGAAGATATATATGTAGAGGTGCAATTAAAATCTGTATCGAGACTAAAAGAGTGTCAATTCAAATCTTCCTTTGTTTCCTTTTCATTTGCATATGAGAATACTAACACATTCCAAGTCAGTCAGTGAATTCATGGTTGTATATGTTCGAACAAATCAGGATATTTTGATAAACATGTTACTGGATAGTAAATAAAAAAGCTGAAATAAAGTAGTTGACCCAAATCGATTACAATGTGATTCTTAAACCATTTTTTGCCAGATGGTACTATCAAGTGGTTGAGAAATCTTCCGTATCCTAATTTAAATTGATTTTCTGACTGGTTGCATGTATTGGTCATTCCATTCCTTCTAGTGGGACAGTTCAGTAGCAATTATGCATGGAGGAGCATACCCTTTAAGCCATCAATTAAAATAGTGTCATTCCAAAATAATATTCCAATTGCCACACATCGCCTTTCGAATCGTAACTAGAAGGACATGGTTGGATTTGAACTTGGGAATACTTACTAAACCGAACCATCAAATTTTATGCCAATTTTGCCATCACCATTGATCAAGAGTGATTCATTCAATGACTATATCTTTATGCATACGCATTAATATCGAAATTGAAACACAAAGAAGAAGCAAGCTACTGATCAATATCTCAAATCCACTCTCATTTATTAAACATAGTATTTCATCATACACATAAGACAATCTGAAAGACAAAAAGAGTAACAACACCAAAGATTCCATCCTTAGATTTCATGATCTTGTCAAGAATAGCCTTACTTTCTTAGTTTCTTAGTTGTGAATAAGATCTCTTCTATATGAATTCTCATAATGAAAAATACAAGTTTAATCATGTACTCTGTCCTAGGCATAGACTTACATACCTTCACTCACAAGAGTATTACTCGTCTAAAGACTATAACACCGGCTTTTCCAAAGACACACAAAGTATACAAATTTTCCCAAAACAAGAACTCATATGATGAAGCTCTGCATGGGTTTTCCCACATAAAAGTTCGCTACACATACTCAATGCAGAACATCAAGATTGCACGTCTCTAGTAGTGGGCACGTCTCTAGCAATGGGGCATGCATGCATTTTAATCGCAATCCCCAAGGAAATACCATATTATAACAGAGTTACTTCACACGAAACTAATTGTTGTTCATAGCGCTAACAACATTGGACAACTCATGCAAGGAAACAACCCAGATCATCTTTCTTGCGCATTATCGACTTATCACTATTCTCATGCACACCAAAATCAATGCCAAGAAGCATTCATTTTACATTTCATAGAACGACCTAGTAAAATCTCATATAATCAACGACTCAGTAATGATTTGTGAAACAATCAGGCAATCACTTCTCACATGTTAATTAGTCCCCAGTTGCTTTCTTACCTTGCCGAGGCCGCCCGCTCGTGGAAATCGAGCGTGCACACGCTGTCAGAGGCGCGCGCGCTGGCCGCCGACGTGGTGAGCGACCCGTTCCCGTCTTGCGGACTCGAGCAAGACGCACCCGGGGACGAACTCGAGGTAGGCCACCACGAGGCTGATGTCGGCGATGTGATCTGCGCCGGTGGTCGAGCACGAGCGACAGAGCTCGTGGGTCGAGGCGAGGAGGTGGACGAACCCACCGCTGCCTTGCCGCCACCGCCTTCCGTCTGCCGCCGAGAGGACGACGAGGTGCGAAGAATGGATGGCTTCATCCGGCGAAGGTCACGGCCGCCGAGAGGACGACAGGGGCGGAGGGGCGTCGGCGGAGAGCGGGCAAGAAAAGGCAAGGCGGCGGCATGGCAAGCAAGGCGGTGGCAAGGCGAAGTGGCAAGGGCTGGGAGAGGCGGCGGGTAGGGCGGCATGACGAAGCAAGGCGCAAGTGGTGGTGAGACTATGAGAGGAGAGAGAGAGAGAGAGTGAGAGAAGAGATACGGTATTAGGGTTAACATTTTTAAATTGTAGGCAGAGCCGAATTTAATTTAATTAAATTGTAGATGGTTGGCACAATTTAATTAAATTCGTGGGTATTTTTGGCCCACAATTTAATTAAATTCGTGGGTATTTTTATAAACCGATTTAATTTAAATATATAAATTGTGGGTTTTTTCCCATTTAATTTAATTAAATACGTGGGTTTTTTATAAACCCATTTATTTAAATATATAAATTCGTGGGTTTTTTGGCCCACGAATTTAAAAAAACCCACGAATTTTTCCCTGTTTCTTGTAGTGAATCCTATAAAAGTCATCAGCTCATACTGTATGGTGCGTTACTCACAGTGTCCAGGATCGTAAAGTAGAAATATTGACGCTATCAATTGGTACACACGGAACAGATCCTCAAAACTGACGGGGAATATCCCGTTCTAGTCGTGGTGGAAATGTACCCTTTTATACATCACATTGAAGTCGACTCGACGCTCTTCCTCATTTACCTTATCAATGTACCATCCATGGAGCATACGAGTCCACCTGCCTACATCATTCAGTTGGTTGGATGCAATTAGGAGCTTCCCATATATGTAGGCCTTAAAATCATAAGGTGTGTCTGTGGCCTGTGTTGACTTTCCTTTCTGGGCCGATGGAGTCTTCGAGGTCAGGGCAGTGGGCTTTTCAGGTACCTCAAGAGGCGTTGTGGCCTCTGTCAGCTTTGCTTTTATGGCAGAAGGAGTCTCCAAGGCCTCCTATGGTTCTGTGAGTGTCGGGCTTGTTCTTTTACACGTCAGCTCTACACTCTATGTAGGACTCATCGCGGTGGTGGCAGTAGAAGCAGGGGAAGGTGTAGGTACGGTAGGAACCTACGAAGCACGCGTATATTTAACTTATTGCAGTACTACTGGAATGGTAGAGAAGATGCGGGGGATTTTTACCTTGACCAGTACGACACCCATCGTGGGCCACTTGATGAACGACATGCATGCTTACTCGAGAGTGGTGATATTTTCGTTGGGGGAACTCGAGCACATGTGATAATAAGTCTTCGTGGACATAGTCCACCTGCACCCTCATGTAACCCTTCCCCAAAGGCTAACCATGCATACTATCGGTCTCCTTGCATGGAAATGCAACCCCGCATGCAGCCTCGATAGGAAATCCATCCTCTGTCAGGGTGGAAAGCTGGTACTTGGTAGGCGCTTGCAAGAAGTGCGCAACTTGAGAAAAAACATTGTGAGAATTACACTCATAGCTTTAAGTTAGGAAAAATTAATTATTACCTTTAGCCGGGGACCAGTCTTATTATTTTTGGAACCGTAGCTGCTGAGTCGGGGCACATGCTTCTCTACAAGAGGTGAGGGTATCTGGCTCTGACTTTGGGAAATCATCGCCATCATCTTGGGCCCCAGGGCTCCTCATGTGCCATCATATCTGTAACACCCCGACTCCTCACGGAGTCCGGAATGCTACAACTCCCAAATTTACCAAAAATTTCAGTAGCACCTCCTCTAAAACTATGGACATCCACTCAGCAGACAAAAGAATAACAGTAGTTATAATATCATTCTAGCAGGTCCTTAGTTAATCAATCACACACCCAACAGAAATTAATAAATTTCATCACGATGAACAATAAATTACAATCACATTAATTACAATTACAATTAAGACTTGACACTACGATGATTTAATTCAAATAACGGTGATTGCAGTCGTGATCGTGCTACTACTCCCAACCCGCTGAATCAGCTTCAAGGTACCTAGAACAGAAAGCAAACAAGCGTGAGTCGAAGACTCAGCAAGTACAACAAAGTAGCAATATCAATAACAATTAACATGTGTGAATCATAAACATGTCCATACTTTGGAATACTAAATTAACACGTATAGCAAAAAGAAGAAATCTCTATTGGTTACCTCATCAACTACCTGGTTCACGGATTTCACATACCTCAATAGACCACATGGAACGAATCCACGACCCGATCCATTCTTAACCCTGTAATTTACCCTCAACCCAAAGGTCATCCGCTGCCATTCACCACCAGCTTACCATGCAATGCATCCAACCAAACATATACGAGGAATTTGGCACATGACTTATTTAAACAATTTTGGGGGAGTTACCTCCACACCTTACCATTCACCACAAGAGCCATTAAGTAATGTACAAAAGATGAAATATACATCACACAGACATAAAAATACAAACTCTGCATAATCCATCACACTCCTACAATCATGTAATGCACTCAATCCATTTTCATCGGCTTTATTTGAGTTCAAAACTCAAATTTCACTCCACGATATTCATACAATATAATTAGTAAAGCAAAGAAAAGAAAAGAAATGCACTAATTCATCAATTCAAATCAATTTTCCCATATTTGGGTTGAGTCCACGACTCGACCACCAATTACCATAATCACCGTCCATATGACACACCTTTTACCATAACACTCATTATTAAAGATGCAATGCACATGAATGCTCATTTCCATGCACGTACCGGTACTGCCGAGTGCCCACCCGTCAGTGTGCACCCTCATGTCCCTTCCATCCCGTAGATGGAAGGTGCCTACTCTTACTGTCTCGCTCCCATTCACCTCGATGAATGGGACTACGAGGTAGGACTTTCGTGTTCACTACGTGTGAACACAGAGGCCCGCATCAGAATGGGTCGCCTCTTCCATCATGAATGCACAAATGCAATTAACATAGACCAAATTGCAAACTACATTCACTTCCCACATTTGCATAGCCATAGCTAAATACATAAACATCACCCACCTCACATCCATAAATTACCATTCACATCCTCAACACTCATAATCGCATTTGCAACACTCAATAATCGTGATTCTCAATACTCATAATCACATTCGCATCACTCAATAATCACATTCTCAACACTCGTAATCACATTCGCAACACTCGATAATCACATTCTCAACACTCGTAATTACCTCCTCAACATTCATATTCATACTCACCTCACCATTTCTCGAGTAATTACTAATTCCATCTATCTTGATCAAAAATCAATCCATTTTCGCAATCCAATTCCATACTTTCAGTATTCCCACTAGCCTATCAAACTAGTGAACGTAAGTATGAAAGTAAGATTTAGCAAGTCGTCATCACGGCATCTAGACGGAATTCATTAAACAGCGCTCATAGCATTCAATCCAGGGATGCAGCAAAATTTCATGATGGCAAGGCATATGAAGTTCATCAACCAAATCATAACACGCTCAAACAACGATACACTTGCATCAGATTACTTACCCCTTTTATCAAAAGATAATTAGCTTACTAGACATGCTTATAAACACGAATGCAACCATAGAGTAAGCATATACATAACACAAGCAATGAACAATTACCCTATAAAAGATATACGGGTTGCACTTGCCTTTTACCGACGGAAAATGGAGTGGAAATTGGAATCTTAGCGTTCGCATGACTTCCCAGGATTAAAGAAAGCCTGAATTTAGAACACATACACATAATATAACTTAAGACAACACACCACATAAATTGGTTAACAACTCAATAACACATGGTTTACTTTCAATAAGCTCAAATGAGATTCAGAACACATACACCCATTCCGAGAATGCAAGATGGCAGCTCAACCACATAAATAAAATTACTAGAACTAGGAAACAAAGATCTTCTTGCATTAGTTGAAGCACATATCACCATAACTCCTACGAAGGCAATATATAGTTGCTTTACTAGACAAACAAGCCCGTCTTCTTGAATCATTAAATTCAGATATAAGCTTAGCACTTGGCAATTCAAAGAAAACTTGGAAACTAGAACATCTCCTAGAATCATCATGTCACATATAAATAGAATCACTAAAACTCTTAACATTTGATCTCAAGAAAATGAAATATGTAAACATATGCATTGCTCTCTGCCTAAAATACAAAAACAAGAGTATTCACTCCAAAGAAGGGCATGTGCATATGAGTTGTAACAAGGATATGAAATGACAGTCGCTTATCGTGCATGCATAGTAGCTCTTAAACTCAATTAGTAGAAACATAACTCACTATTGTTTGCATGCGTTTGCAAAATATTCCATGAATGCACTTGGAATTGGCTTTGCATATGTAAGCATGACACTCTTTACTTGTAAACGCTAGCACACAGATGCAAGTGCATGTATGCTGCAATAACAACCACCTCGCAAATGTGTGTAAATTTGTGTGGCATTGCGACAACTAGAAGAGTGTATTGAAACCTTCTCAAATTTACATTTTAAATCCAAGGTCGCCACTTAGACAAGACACGAACTCGTAAGCTTGTGCCACATACCAATCTGCTTAGTTTTAATTATTTGGTCCTTCAGCTTCAAAACTTCTCCTCCCATTTGCTCTCTTTTTTTTCATTTTATTAAGTACTCACAGAAAGTGATGATGTGCCATACAATCAAGAGCCACTCTAGCATCTAAATACATGCACCATCACTAACATTCTTTAGCAAGAATAAGGAACAACTAAAGGAGGTGCTACTATATGCATTAAACTCACCACAACATACTACCTCAAACTGGACAGCAAGGAATGAAACATCAACTAAATAACCCTTCTAGGCATTTCATCAAACACATGGCAGTAATAAAGAAACCAAATGCCACAATCTCAAATGACCGAGCTCTCACCACAAGGAAGAAAAGGGGAAAAGGCCATCTTTGCTGCCTTGCCGATCGGCCGGCCGCCATCGCCCACTCATCGCCACCGATCGCCGCGGTTGGACTCGCTGACCGAGGTCAGCTGCAGCCTCGCCGACCGAGGCGGCCTTGCCTCGCCGATCGAGGAAATTGCCGCCGACGCCAAACAGAAGGAGGAAAGGGTCTTGCCAGGAGAAGCATACACTAGCCAGGGGAGAACGGCAGGGTTCGGCTAGGGCAGGGGCGGTGGGGAAGCCTGGGGACTCGGCTGGTGGAGAATGGGGAGGTCGACCGAGAGGCTGTGGAGGCGCTACTGGAGGAGTGGCGGCCGATCGGGAACAAGCAGGCAAAGGCACCGGATGAGCCGGGAGGAGGCGTCGATCCAGAAGCCAGCGACCAGAGGGGAGGAGTCGGCAATGCTGGGGACAAGAACCGGCCAGGAAAAGAAAAAATACCAGCCACACAAAGGAATGAGTGGATGAGGTTAAGAGGAGGAGGGAAAATTCCTAAAACACCCCTCCTAAAAACCAAAGCCCAACTTTTAACCAATTAGAGCGAACCAAATAATTAAATTCTTGGCGAAACGACAATTGTCGATAGACAACTTGTCGCAAAACTAGACAAGACGGAGAAAACACCCATTCCGCTAAGTATTTTCACGGAAAAACCCAAAACCTTTAAATAAACTGCGAGGCGACAAAACTTTTATCCAGAATAAATCCTTGAATCAAGAAAAGGAAGACAACTCCGGCCAAAAACCCAGGAAAACGATTTTTTTTCTTGTGGTATTACAATATCCTCCCTAATGTCCTCCTCACGTGCCATCTTCTCCTCATGTGCCATCATCTCCTCCCTCATCTCCTCCTTGATCTCCTCCCTGAACTGCTCCCTGAGCATGTCCTTAAGGCACTCCATACGTGCCTCCCATAATCTTGATCTGGCACTCACCGCGTCATCTTGGAAGTAGGACTTCTTCGTATACCCTGCTCCTGCAGCAAGCACTTGGCCTTTATGGTCGGGCTTCCCAATCACAGACAATAGGATGTCCTTCGACCCTTGGCTCTGAAAGGTCCCTTGCAATTAGACTTCGCACGATAAATTAAGAAAAAACTGGAATGACAGATAGCTAGCTATTTCAAATATTGAGACATCATTTCAATTAATATTACCTTTGCAAAATAGATGATAGGTTTTAAGATATATAAATGTACTACCGATCGATACCTAGCTTCTTCCCTAGTTAAGAGTTTCTAATTCCCTAGTTAGGAGACATACATTGCAAACATCAATAATAATATCGAATAAACTAAATTATATAGTGCAGTAGCTTGCAAATCTTTTTAACTTCAATGAAACAAAACAAGGGTACCAACGATGACTCCTAATCTCTAAATAGGTTAGGTCCTAATTCCATTCAAGGATATGTAGTTCAGGCAAGTTCTTAAGCCATTGTACAACTCTAGAGAAAATTTCAGTATTATCTCTCCATTGTTCTCCAGATACACGTCTCGACAACAAGTCAAGAGGGGTGTGTACCCGCAGAACACCATATGGAGATGCTACCGAAATCTACTCTAGAGTTGTACAATAGCTTAGGAACTTGTCCGAACCATATATCCTTGAACTGTCCAAAGAACGTAGACAATTCAAGACTGCTTGCTTATAAATATGCTATTTTAATCGACATATTTATAAACAAACACCATCGAACGGGAGACTTAGGTTCCACAGCCTAAACTCTAAGATTCATCATGTGACAACAATAATATAATTTCAGATTAACATGAGAGCACTACAAATTATGATAATTAAATATATGTATGCTTGTTAAATGAAGGGTATGAAATCTGATAGGATATACATGTTTCAATACAATCTGTTTCTTTGCGACGTATCGAAATTACATAGTGCAAAATTGAAGGGGTTTGAAGGAATGCTCACATTTTGAAGAAAACCACAAATTTTGAAAAATGAGGAGAAATCTCCTTAAGATAGGGTTTCAAATTTACCCTCTTAACACCCACCCTTGAGGATTTCAATTTTTCTCACCCAAGTATTGCTTTTAATCACATAATATGAGCTATTTTTTTGGGTGGCGACGAAGAAATCTCCTCTAGAATAACAATAGAGAAGAGTTCAACTCGAGTGATATAAATAATCTAGCCAAGCACATCACAATCGGTTCTTAATTAAAAAGTGATAGTGATGTGCATGCACATCACTATCGGTTCTCATATAAGAAGCGATGGTGATAAGAATTTGCACATCACTATCGTTTCTTTTGTGAAAAGCGATAGTGATGTGCATGCTCATCACCATCGCTTCTTATATGAGAACCGATAGTGATGTGCATGATCACATCAATATTGTTTCTTATATGAGAACCAATAGTGATGATCATGTACATCACTATCGCTTCTCGCATAAGAACCAATTGTGATGTTTCTAGTGTTACATCACAATCACTTCTAACCTGAGAACCGATAATAATTATTATTAATGCCCCTTCTAAGTCATCTATCACAAATCGTTTTTTCCTAAAAACTTAAGAACCGACACAAATGAAGCGATAGTGATATACCATTCTATAGTAGTGTACAATGGAGGTCTCGATTTTTCTATAAACTACAGGGACATATATAGTGGTACATATCAGACTCCGTTTAGAGGTATATTTGAGATATAATAGGAAATGAATTCGTATTACACTCAAACTCAACGGAAGGAGCTTTGCTTTAAGTGGTTCTTTATTTTGTTTCTTTTGTTTCAAGCCATGTCTTCTCTTTGTCAGCTCTTTTGTGGAGGTGTTGATGTAGTTTGGTGTCGCTCTTCATAGCTTCACCTTGTCATTCTCTTCCCCCCCTCTCCCCCTTTGAACTTGCGGGCATCCTAGACACCACTCAGTGACATGGCCCAATTATAGGCCCTTGTAATCTCCTGAATGCTCATCAATGTAAAAAATGCTTCAGCTCAAACTTTCATATGAAAATAAGAAGTTTCTCAACTCCGCTTAAACTTCCTTAATTATGAGACAATCATTTTACCAAGTTTATTACTTACAAAATGGAATTGTCTGATTATTACTCACAAAATGGAATTTTCTGGAAGAATGTTTTTTTTTTCTTTATGACAATCTTTATACACTTAAACTTACTATTGCAAAGTTTGCACTAGCCTCCCTTCAATTTTGCAGTATTGTTTACTTCTAGGTCAGAATGATGATACATATTGAAAATATGATTTGGAAATTCTTTTAATTCATTAGTATTTCCTGAAAAACTTGATTTCAATCTGAAAGCTCATAGACGAAAAGGAAAAATGTCCATTTCCATTTGTTGACTTTGTCAGTCTGTATCTCATCTCAAGCAACCTAATTTTTCTCATTGCTTCAATAACAAAATTACTAAACTTTTCAAAACTGCACATCAGAAAGTTGTTGTCCTTGTTTTGTCTTCCAGATTTGCATCTCTCCTATTACGGATCTGACTTAATCCCCAGTAGTAAGGATACTCAAAACGTAATGCAACTATATTACTACTCATACATCTTATATAAGCAAATCTTGCATTGTTAGACTTTATATAAACAGTTGTGTATATGATGGTATTCGTGGATTTACCAAACACATGAATATGATAGAAGACAACCAAATTTTTACACTATTCAGTTTTCACACGTTGTTTGCATTGCAAGTGGACATCGATGTTACTAGCACCACTGTAGTTGCTTCAGATGCAAGGTTGCATGAGTAAAATTGCTTGCTTCTAGCTGGCAAACCAAGTCGAAATCAAGAGATTGGTATGAATGGATACACATTGATTCTTACTAGTCAACGGCTGCTTGGTTCAGTGATCACTGGTCAGGTTGTTGGATGTGTCGTTATTGAAACTGGGAATGACTACCCACCAGAAGAAGATGGCGGCAGCGTTTCTGGAAACCAAATATTTGTTATATATTCGCCGCTATTTCCATTATGCGAGACCATAATTAGTTGCTTAAAGTTTTTTTAAAATTTTCCTCTCATAAAATTTTTGTGAAATCTTCCTTTGAGTATGGGCTTGGTAGCTCAATATCAGATAATAGAGCTGATTTTTTGTGTAAAAAAAAATGATTTTCTGTTCTAACAGTATCAGCAGTTCAGCTTGAGTTCCATAAGTATACAATTGGTATGGCATCTTACAGAATGAACGAATACACATGCGAATTGGAACTATACGGGACTATTTTGAACCACAGTTCCAATCATCAACATTCATCTTCTGAATTTTGGAAATTCTGGTGACTAATTAAATTTTAGTGATTAGTTGCTCTGTTTATCTTGTGTTCTTTCTTCTCCTTATCTTTTTTGCTACAGGAAAATGCATTTACATGACAAACAAAATGTCCCTGTTTTGCAAGCTTCGCAGTCTCCTGGTTCAAAATTGTTATATAACGGATTGATGCCAACACTTGCTGTTAGGTAATTGAGGACAAGAGGTACTGTTTAGTACTTGTGTTCGAAGCCAAAGCCTTGGAGCCATCCTACTTTGAGGAAGCGACAGGCAGATTCCCCACTTTTTGTTCGCAAATGAAACCAAGCTTTGCTATGACCACTGTCTCAAAAATGCATCTGACCTGCAATATTGGATATCCACATGAAAATGACTGCCCATCTGCGATATATGATCTGTACAGGGACATTTCCCAGCTAACAGAATTTGCCTGTCTAGTTTCTAGCTTGATTGGTTGTATCTGATTTCCAGGATTAATCATGTCAATATGTTTCAATTCGTATTGTTTAAAATCCTCAACCTGTTAGAGATGTACCAGAAGATTGATGAAATCGCGCAGTGTCTCGGAAGAAGCTAAGCTGGTAAATTTCTTGAATTTGCTAGAGAAGCATTGCTGTGGTAGCACTCATGCTTCAACGCATCAGAATTCAGAACTGTATCTCTGCAGCATTGATCATGGGGACAGTGCAACGAAACTCCTCTTCCTTAATTTTTTTTTTTTTTTTTTTTTTTTGGCCAAGGGGATTAGTGTGCAAGTTGTTGGGTTGTACTAACTCCGTTTAGCTGCAGTAGCACATCAAGTTGGGTACACGAGTTTCTCCCATTGTCATATTATTCTTCTAATGATGCATCAGGGAAGAAAAAGGTGACACTGACCTGCAGTGTGATGTGAGACTCGTCTCATCTCAAGAGGCTGCTTGAGTTGCAAGCAACGGCGACTTTGGTGCTCTCCTCTGCTTTGCAGCTAACAATACATATTATATATACCCTCTTTGTTAATTTCTTGCTTTCTTTAATCTCTCCATATTTCTATGATTGGTGCTATATTTTAGTTGCTTTGATATTCTTTAAGTTTCTCACGTTTTTAATGTAACTCAAATTTAGATGCAAATGGTCTTGGTATGGCAATCTGTTATCTGTCCAAGTAGTTGCATGGTCGATATGTCTTGGTAGCACCTGAAGCATCATGGCATTGATGAATTCTCCTATTTGGTGTTGTCGTGTCCATTTCCATGACATGCTCACTGTGTACGCTCTGCATTTGCGTGGTATCAAGGGCACAAAAGTTCGAAGGGTTAGTATGGTCATTAGTGTAACCGGTCAGGAAGATATCAGCTAATTGGTGTGCTAGTCATTTGTAATCGATGCTTAAGAGGCATTTGATTTTCTTAATTAATTGGCCGTTAAGATATTGTGATAAGTGTTTTATCTAATATAATTTTCTTTTCTGTTTTGTATTTTTACCCCTCTATTAATTTAGTGTTTCGTTGCTTTGTGTACGGCTCTATCAATTATATATACATTATATCTTGTTACATTTATGTCAATCGTCTTTTGGTATCTCAAGTTTTCTAAGTAGTTGCATGGTTGATGTCTTTTGGCAGCTCCTGAAGCATCATGCATGGGCTTAAATATTTCTCTTCTATTTGATGTTGTCATGTCCATTTTCCACGACATGCTGACTATGTTCGCTCCATTGGAGTTACATGCCGACATGCCGTAAAGGGTACAAAATTCTAAGGGCTTTAATTTCACTCTAGTTAATATTAACTAGCCAATGTCACACGCTACGCTGCGTCGTGCGAAATTTCGTAGCATGCATTACGTGTCGTACGAAATTTGGGAAATTCGGTCGCGATGCTGTTTCGCGCGAAATTTTGTTCGGCGGATATTTCTGTAAAAAAATTGGGTAATCTTGGTTTTCTTGTTTTTTTTTAAAAATGGTCTGCCAAAAGCCATCGTCGAATCTTTGGATTGCTAGGAGCCATCGGTGAATCTGTGTTTTTTAAAGAAAAACGCGGAGGAATATAAACATATTCTTGGTTTTTCTTTTGCATAATTCCCGCATAATTTTAATTTTCTAATTTTTTTTTAAAAATGGGTTGTTAGAAGCTATCGACGAATCTTTGGATTGCTAGAGCTGTCAGTGAATTGGTGTTTTTTTTTTGAGAAAAACGTAGAGGGACCTAAATATATTTTATTTTTTTGTGTAATTCCGATTTATTGTGTTTCTTTTTAAAAAATAGGTCGCTAGAACCTATCGGCAAATCTGTAAACTGTTATAAACGGTCCGCAAATCTGCTATTCCTGTTTTTGGGAGAAAACAAACATATTTTCATTTTTTTGCGTAATTCCGATCTTCTTGCTTTCTTAAAAAAAAGGGTCGCTAGGACCCGTCGGCGAATCTGTGAATCACTATAAATCATCGGTGAATCAGTGTTTTTTGTTTTTGGGAGAAAACCACGGAGGGATATAAATGTAATCTTGTTTGTATTTTTATTTTTTGCTATAAGACCCATCGGTGAACATATGGGCTGCTATAGACCTTCGACGAATCTGTTTTTTTTAGAAAACCGTGGCTAGCCAGAATAACATACTACACTGCGTCGCGCATGACGATACAACGTGAAAAATTTGGTCGTATTTTTTGTTTTCGTACTTTTTTAAAAAAATGAGTCAATATGACCCGTCGGCGAATCTATGGGTTGTTATAAACTTTCGACAAATCTGTGTTTTTTTTAGAAAACCGCAGTTAGGACCCATTGGTGAATCTATGGGCTACTATAAATCTTCGATGAATCTGCGTTTTTTTTAGAAAACCATGGCTGTTTTTTTTACATATTTCGGCAAATTTTGTCGTATTTTTGGTTTTCGTATTTGTTTTAAAAAAATGGGTCGTTAGGACCCGTCGGCGAATCTATAGGCTGCTATAAACTTTCGACGAATCTACGGTTTTTTTTGAGAAAACCGTAGTTACGACCCGTCGGCAAATCCATGGGTTGCTATAAACCTTCGACGAATCTGGGTTTTTTTTAATTGTAGAGGGATATAAAGTAATTTATTTTTTAAGGTCCACTTCGCTAAAAAACACCTGGAGGTGAATCCATAGGTTGCTATAAACCTTTGACGAATCTGTGTTTTTTTAACTGTAGAAGGACATAAAGTACCCTTTTTTCGGAGTTCGTTCCGCAAAAAAAAAAACACCAGGAGGACCTAAATGTAAACCGCGAGGGGCCTAAATGTAATTTTGATATTTTTTCGGGTCTGTTTTATTAAGAAACCGTGAAAAGGACCTAAACGCGATTTTCATTTTTTTCGAAGGACTTCTCGACGAAGGGGGTGACGTGGCATGCCTAAACGTCTGGCAATCTCTAGCGCTTTAAAGTATAGTATACATGCAACCCGGAAAATTTCAGCTCAGTTCTGTGCTACTCACTTCAAATCGATGCTGAAGAGGAGCTGTATTTTCTTAATTAATATTCCTCCGGTCACAAATAGTTATTATTTTACGAATAGGTACAGCCAAACTTTCAAAATTTTGACTGTTAATATCTTTTTAAGTATTTAAATTGCGTACATGAAAATCATATGCATAGATCACTACTACAGAATCGACCTTCACAAACGGCCTATTATAAGCGGTTAATTGCGCACCGCTTGTACTCTCTGCACCACAAGCGGTTCATGGGCAACGGACCGAAGGGGGTCTCTAGAAGCGGTTCTAGACACGAACCCCTTCTAAAGCCCTAGCTCTAGAAGCGGTTCGTGTCCCGAACCCCTTCTAAAGCTCTAGAAGGGTTCGTGACACGAACCCTTCTAAAAGCTCTAGAGCTCTAGAAAGCGGTTCGGGACACGAACCCTTCTAGAGCCCTAGCTCTAGAAGCGGTTGGGGACACGAACCCTTCTAGAGTCGGCTCTAGAAGGGTTCGTGATCCCCAACCGCTTGTAGAAGCCCGATTGGCCAAATAATAAAGGAATGCATACCCTACTCTATCAGAGAGCACGCGTGGGTGGGTTGGTTAGATGGGTGAGACGTGGGTCACGAGGAGGAGTGAGGAGGTCATGAGTTCGAATCCCAGTCCTCACAATATTATTTGTCTTTTGAAGTAACTTCTACAAGCGGTTATAAAACCGCTTGTGATACTGACGGGAGTATCACTCGCGGTTGCTTACAAGCGGTTCTAAAACCGCTTCTAAAAACGGTTTCAAACCGCTTGTGATAGTCCAATCTGCAGTAGTGGATTTGTCTCGAAAAGCATTTTCATAATATTATAATTTTATCAGGTTATATAAATATATTATAATAAAAATTAGTGATCAAAATTGTGTTTTGGAGACTATATCCATGTCTAAAATAGCAACCGGAGGGAGCAGGCCGTTAGGAAATTGTGACTTCTCTAGTGTCCTTTTCTTTTATGTTTTGTATTTTGTCCCCTATATTTGTTTCGGTATTTTGTAGTATCTTGTTACCTTGTATGGGGGTACATGCTTTTCCCAACCGCTAGGAGGAAATTGGTTTATACCGCGGAAATTTCTAGGAGCTCCACACTATTCGAGCGAGTAGAAACACTATTATCTCACGTTGAATTTATGTAAGAAGACAGAGCAAAACTTGTGACCATGCATGAACGACCGTTCTTAATCATTTTTTATGCGGAAGTTCTTAATCGGATTAAATTGCTATGATACTTATGTCCATTGCTACAATAATGGATGACCCAAGGAGACAGGCAAGTTAAGCCTCACTAATGCTGTCTTGGATATCTTGTTACGGTTTCTCTTTAACTACAGAAAAGTAAGCCGCAAGGCGAAAATAAGGGTTAATAACTAATTAGTTACAATAAGAGAAAACCTATTCAACTTTGAAACAAAAAAACTATGATTTGTGGAATAATGTGAGCCTTCAATCCGTTCCCTAAAATGGCTACCTTCTAGCTGGGCCATCTATTATATATCTATATTATTATTTTGAGTCCATAAAAAAAGAAAAGAAAAAGGAGAGGCATAAAGGATTCTCTTCACCAAATCCATTCATTGCACGACCTCACACGGATCTAAAAAGGGTGTCAGCATTATGGCTAACTTTTTGCTCAAGAATTATTGCCCAGTGAGGTCCAATGATAATTTCATCATTATCCCACGAACTAAATTTTTCTTATTTCATGTCGTTTGGATAATGTTTGTAGTTTGGTACTGTGGCATTTTTTTTTGCGAGGTACAGTGGCATATTAACTTAGAGAAGAACAGCATTTTGTACAAAACTTTCATCATTATCCCACAAACTACAATTTTTCAGATTTTGCGCAGAAAACAATTGAGAACATGAGTCGGTGGGAATCAGTAGGATTGAACTAGCTTATAGTAATTCGGACTAAATAATCAAAGTTCTAACTTTGGTGTTAGAATTTATGCATGGATGCTTTAATAATTTTAATGTATCTCCGAGCACTTTTATACATTTGGAGTACTAAACTCAGATTGTCGATTTGTCATTTGCCTGGTATGTACTTAAATACTAATTAATATGGTAAATTCTGCATTTGTGGTTGCATGTTTCGTGATATTCACAGGCTGAAAATTGCATATATAAAAAATGGGGTTGTCTGTTGATAAGTTGTCATATTTGTTTTTCAATCTTAGTCACTTTAATTTTTTGAGCCATAGGATTTGCATCCGATAGCTACCATGCTTTATCCTACTACTCACCTCTACAAAATACAAGAAAAAGAAAAATAAAAATAAAAATAAAAATAAAAATAAAAAATTAACATACACAAAAAATAAAATAAACCTATGTGAATCACCTACAAATTAAATACAAAAACAAAAACAAATAAAGCTAAAAATTACAGTAGAGTGATAATAAAATTACATATTACTTAGCACTGCAATTTTAGCTTTAGTCCTGCGCAATTTTAGGTGACTGAGATCAGATAAAAAGAATTAGGTAACCGACAATTAGCAAATCCGATAAAAAATTGTGGCCTCACAACTATGCCATGTCCTACAATATCAGATTAACGATTTGCACTGAAGATACCAGTGAAAATGAGTTGCAGCACTGAAATATGCAACGCTTATGTCACTTAGCTTGTCGCGTCTATAAGCCATGCATGCATGAGTGAAACGCACTCGAGACATTGATGTATCAGCTAGATAGACATCGATCAGTGAAGTTTTCAAACAAGCAACATTCAAACCTTGAAACGTAAGGAAAATAACGAAAATGAGTGCGACGTACTGAAGTAGATTGATGATTATTTGATATATATGCAGCAAGGCCGTTCCGTTAGCCTTTCCATTCATGCATGCCAAATCTTCCAAACAACATTCTGAAGTAGAATCTTTTACAAGCTTGTTGTGCAAATAACAATAAAAATGGAGATGCCACGTTTTTGTCGAGCTTTGGTTCGTTCTTGCGAGAGATATGATATGATGAGGGCCAGTTTGGCATTGCATATCATTAGTTATGAGAATCTGCCAATTCCAAAAAAATATTTTTATATTGATCTAAATTTAAATTGATTATTGGTGACTTATATATAAAAAAATATTGTTTAATAAAATTGAGATTGGTGGTCTAAATTATTGCTCTCTATATTTCAAGGTTGTAAAACAGGGCAAAACACAAAATTAGACTTCCTCTCTCGAAAAACATTACAACAATATCTTCAACTAGCTAGCTATTAGGTTTATGAATTGGACAAAAGGCTAAGTTTGATATACACGTATATATGTATGTGTATATATATTATTATTTGTACAACTTTCAAATAGTGCCGTATAAAAATCAATAATCACTAAATCAGTAATGCTGTGCACAAACGCCATGCAAAAATAACACATATATTAGCATGTGAATAGGCTAAAAAGATGAGCAATAACAATCATGGCTACGCATGCTAACAGGATCATTCTGTTGCCTTGGCAATGTTAAGGTTGTTCCAAGCGTCATACTCGAGGAGAGCACGCACACATAGCTAGCTTTGCTCCGAGCCAATGCACGCACGCGTGATGCGCGCGGCCATAGCCAGGAAGCTTCAAGCTTCTTCACGCTCACACACGCGCACGCGTCGCTATACCGGCGATGCGCGACGAGAAGCCTAACCATAACCAACCCCAGAGAGTGATCGAGAGAAGCGACTGCGTAGTTAGCTGCGTTGTCGTCGATCGCCCGCGGCTTCTTTTAAGGGAGGAGGTTTCAGTCCCACCTCAAAGCCGGGGACGAGTTTGTTAGCCTTGTTTCCCTGATGGCTATGTCTCATCAGATGGTTGGTACTAACAACACGCACACACACAGAGAAACACACTGATGATGATATGCTTGATGCTAAAAGTGTACTTGATTTGGAGGGGCTTAATTAGCTAGCTAGGCGGTTCTTGAAGGAACCATGGAATGGATGTTGGTGAAGTGGCACACTAGGGCTGAAAGCTACCATACCATATCCCAGTGTGCACTTGGCTCTTAGCTAGCTAGCTAGAGATGCTGTGCAGGCATGCATTGGCATGGTGCTAGCCAGCTCTATAAATTGGTGCAACTATTGGTTGCTTAAGTGACCATTCTCGCTTGCATTCATTGAGAGAATTCAGTAGCTAGAGAGATGGAAAAGACAAGGAAAGCCACCTCCCCTAAGGTTAGGAAATAAGAAACAACTTGTGTGTTTAGATAGAGCTAAGCTCCATGTATGACATGCGAGCTGCTTACTGTTCTCCTGGGGCATAGTTTTAAGAAACAAATTGTGTGTTTAGATAGAGCTAAGCTCCATGTATGACATGCGAGCTGCTTATTGTTCTCCTGGGGCCTGGTTTTCCTTCAACATGCATGCTTGGAGAAGTAGTGTTGTGGGGAAGTTGTTGGTTGTAACCTGTTCAAACCAATCTCGTCCAATATGGTTCAAATTGGACAACTATCAATTTGTTTGGTTTTTTATAGAGTTCTTGTCAGGTTTAACCCATTTGATCGAGGTTGCGACCTCAACATGCATGATGATCAGGTTGCGTCAAGATCCTTTTATAAAAGACTAACAAGATATAATCTTTTGGCTTTTGCGTTGTTTTTGAGTTCTCGCATAAGATCTCAGCTTAGAACTTCTCCCCTGAACATGCAAAATTTTTCATACTTAAGTTGTTTAAAGAAAACTTCGATTGAAGTGTGGAGGCGAGTGAAGATCGAGTTACACGAATGCATGCGTTGCTTGGTCCTTTTAGTTGCATGTCTTGGTGTCATTTTGTATGTCAGTTACTTTCAAGTTAGTTAAAGGCTTTCTAGACAAGCCCTAATCGATTTTATGTTAGCTTAGGTATCATTTTCTTTACTTTTTGTATAATTGTCCAAGTGGTCAAGGCAATAAGCTGAGCTCTTTGCTAGCTATCTTGCTACAGATAGCATATATATGGCCTGGCGCATTTGCTTTAATTAAAAGCATATCTTATCAAGTTGGTTTAATTTGGAGTCTTTATTGAGTTTAGTTTTAATTAACTTGATTCTTCTTCTTCTTCGCAGAGCTCAATGACTAGTACAGGTCCCAAGAGCCCGGTTCGGAACGGATCTCCACCTCATAAGAAGAACACTGCCGAGGTAACATTTGTATTACACGCATATGTATTCATGCGTATATAAGTCTACACTAAGAGTTTCAGTGTATCTTAGCATAATATAATGTTTGTGAATCGTTTGGGTCAAATATATACATGATAATGGAATGGCCATTTCAAGAGCAAACTACCCTTGTACTAATATAATGGTTAGGAATGGTTGGAATATGTCATTGAGATGTGGGATATATATATCATGTTAGTTATGGTCCTTTTCTTTGCAGTGATTAAAAAACAGGGATAATCATTTCAATGTGGTAATATTTCATCATCATACTTGATTGTTCTCCATGCATGCATAACTACTTTATTAAGAGATTGGAGGTCAAATATTTAAGGTGTAACATCTCATTTCATCGTAGTCGTCCTTTTGACTTAATTTGTCAGGTGAAAATATATAGTCAGTTCACATGCATGCACGGGCACATTTTCAGTACACATATTAGTCATGTCCATTTCTGCGTGGTGAAACATCACATGCATGCACGTAGTTAATCAGACATTTGCTTTCGGATATTCATCGCATGAGACAATTATAGCCAGACATGTAAATAAATACCATTTAATCTCTGAATTATGTCTGAATTAATATTGTCGAGATGATTATAGCCACGTGGACGGAAAAATGAACAGCAAAACGTCCGTAAAGGAGGTCAAGACTTGATAAATCATGATGAGAGCAAACGCCGTTCTCCAACTTCACAAACCTCACCCAAGGTTCAATTCAAAATTTGACATGTACTGTACTCTGTATGATGATCAACATACATACAATTACCCTAAAATATTGTCCTGTATGTTGTGCACTGTACATGTTCATCAGAGGTCACCAAAACACGAGCAGCCACTGAGCTACCTTAGGCTTCACACTGAGGAGAGAGCAATAAGGCGAGCTGGTTTCAATTACCAGGTTATATAGATACACAATCCTATGTTCTTATAATTTAACAATTGCATATATACCTGTCCTTAATCTTTGTTTTTGGCAGGTTGCAAGCAAGATAAATACCATGGAAATCATCCGGAGATTTGAGGAAAAGTTATCTAAGGTGAAGGATGGTCGGAGACATGTTTTCTTAATTTTTATATTATGCTTAGCAAAGGGATTAATCTTTTAATGTAAAACTTCCTGAATGTGAAATTACTGCATGCAGGTGATGGAGGAACGTGAGATCAAGATGATGAGGAAGGAGATGGTTCCAAAGGCTCAACTCATGCCAGCATTTGACAAACCATTCCACCCACAAAGGCAATTATTACATAAGCATATCATTAACTGGCAAGATATTATTGAACTGATTGGAAGAGATTAATTGGTCCACCAATACTTCTAATTAATCTTTTGCTAGACTAATTAAGAAAGTGCATGGGTCACTATACCACTGTATGTGTAGAGCGGAATGCAAATATTAATGATTCCGTGAAATGAAGTCAAGATCGAGAGTATATATGAAACAGGATAAATAAATACAAGGAAAGGACAGGAGTACCATACAGTTGCTAGACTTTTGGAAGACACGTTACAAACAGAAATATGGAACAATAAATCAACTGTGCATGCCGTTTGGATGGTAGTTGTTACGTAACGTACTACACAATTGAGGATAGCACTTTAATTAGATAACGATTATGGGTATGACTAATTCAATGCTATTTAAGGAGCAAACATGACACGCATGAATTTTGAAACAGTGGCTAGTTGGTTCCAGTTTCAGCCTGAAATAATTAAAATCTGCTTTAAAATACAAAGCCATTTATTAAATGAGCGATACATAGATTAATTGAGACCATGAAGAGTACATAATTCTTGTGATATAGTTAATTGAAATTGTTTCAGAATTAATTCATGATCACACACACACACATATATATATACATACATATTTATATATGTATGTATACATATATACATATGTATACATATATATATATGTATATGTATATGTATATATGTATATGTATATATGTGTATATATATATGTGTGTGTGTGTATATGTATATATATGTGTATGTATATATATATGTGTGTATGTATATATATGTGTGTGTATGTGTGTGTATATATCATAACCTAGGTCTTGTTTACCAAGTTTAAACATGTCGATTATTTCTTAATAATCATGCATATGTGTAATTTGATATTGACAGGTCGACGAGGCCCCTAACGGTTCCAAAGGAGCCCAGCTTCCTGAGGCTGAAGTGCTGCATAGGTGGAGAGTTCCATCGTCATTTTTGCTACAACGCCAAGGCCATCAAGTAGAACACATACATATATTGACGATCAATCCATGCATGCACGCAAACAATGCACACTATTTTTGCCGTTCAGTAATTAATCTGCGTCATGTATATATGCACGTACACACATTCATGCTCATACATAGTTCCCAACATCTCTCACCAATCGTTTTTTATGTATGCACGAATTTTCATGTAGCATAGAAGGAAATGGTTGCTGCTCATGTAAATCTCTTCTTTTCCCCTCTTTTTTGTTTTCCTTTCGCTTTCTCTCCTTGGTCTTTTCTTTTTATTCTTTTCACTTTTACCCTTTTTGCTTCTTCACTCAAGACTATAGGAGTGATCGATAAAGGGGTCATCAGGATGCGTCATGTATGTCTCTCTGCTGGCAATAACAATAAAGCTTGTAAGCTTGTATAGTAGTACCACGAGTGTTGTTTTTGAAGGCACTAGTACCATGAGTGTTGTTTCGCTCCAGGAAAGAACCATGCATCCAAGTGCATGCCTACCTACCTTGCTCATATGTGTGTGTTCTCTCTATCTAAGCTACATGCATGTTACATCATGCACATCACTTTCATGGAGGGAAATCCATCAACCCTAGCTAGATCAGAGAGCATGCACAGAGAGACCGGAATGATGGAAGTCACGCACGGCACGCCAAAGAATGAAGCCGGCCAACTGTATGATCGATCGACAGTGAAGCCGTGAACATCGATGATCGATCGATCGTTGAAACGAATTAATTACAATGATGCGTGCATGTATATATGGTTAATTAGCTAGCGCGGGTGCATGCTGGCCGACGCATGCATGCAACTTGAACCAATGATTCACAAGAAACGGATGCATATGTAGCTAGTATATGTAATGCACTGTGTTGTGTAACGTAAAGCTAGGGCAGGATGGATGATTAGGTAGGCGTGCCGCGTCCCTTTCAGGGTAAAAGCTTGTTTATTCCAAATGTATCCAACGGGTGAAACATCGCGACAACGACATGCATGGAACACAAAGATAACACCAAGCTTAATTATTATCATGCATGCATGCATGCACAAGTCAAACGGATGATGTACGTACGTAGATGTACATCCGGCTGTACGTATAGACGTAGAACCCGGACTTGATCACTAGGTACGTGTGTACGCCGTTGGAGATATAAGACGTCCTAAGTATATACATAATACGTACATGTACACATGCATAAATGCCACGAAGCAGGAATATGCTGTTTGAATTCTAGCTACGTGTACGTGTGTGTATAGAGCACGCACTCTCACTCCTTATATACCGCTTAAACAAATAAGTTATACATTTTTATCATTTTAAGCATACTCTAATAATGATTATAAGATATTTCAAAGTGAGTTCTATGAAAAAATTCATCAAAGTCCACTTTTTATAGCATAATTTCATATATACTCATTTTACATATAAAAGAAAGATATATAGCAAAAATAAAAGGCTCCGATAAAATTTTTTTAACCATATCGCATTAAAGTATCTTAGAATTATTATTTATATCAAAAATAATAAATAAATATAACAGGTTTGTTTGAGTAGTACATTAAAAGTTGGGAGTACGTACTTATTTAGTTGAACTCTGTCGAGAACTCTTGCTACTCTGATCATATCAGTGGGTGATAACCGGCGAAAATAAATGGCTGCTCCAACAAAATCTTGTACGGTGTGGGTTCAAATATATATTCCAGCTCAAACAAAATCAGCGACTTCGCTTGCTGGATTAGGTGGCGATGCCATGCACATTTCTCTCCTACGTAACGATATAATATTATCTCTTTATTTGAGTTGATTTTTAAACATTTTAGAAAAAAACGATAGTGATAGATGATATAACGTGAGTGAGAAATATGGTGCGAAACATCATTACCGGTGTGACCTAAAAACTGATAATGATGATCTCGATAGTGATAATGATCATTGTCATCACTATTGGCTTTGAGTTCAGAACCGATAGTGATGTTATATGTATCACGAATATGATAGTACATATCTTATGATCGGTTCTGATCTTGGAACCAACCGTGATGTGCTTGTCCAGTAGGTTATAACATTTGGACTGAACCCCCTCTGTTAATTGTTGTTTTAGATGTTAAAAAACCCGTTGCTGCCCTAAACAACACAACATATACTACGGTTGAAAGCAACAATTTGGGTGAGAAATTATGATATCCTCAGGGATGCGTGTTAAGGGGGTAAAGTTGAAGCTCTAACTTAAGGAGATTTCTCCTCATTTTGTCTTTATTTATGGTTTTCTTCAAAAGGTGAAAATTCCTTTAATTTTGCAATATGTAATTTGATATTATTGTTGATGTTGTAAATATTTGTCTCATAACTAGGGAATTGAAAGCTCATAACTAGGGAAGATGGTATAGAGAGTAAAATATATATATTGGAACCTGACATGTAGTTTGCAAAGGTAATTAAATAATATCTTAATATTTGAAATAGCTAGTTGTAGCTCCAATTTTTCCTTAATTTAGTGTGCATAGTTTAATTGCAGAGGGACTGTAATGAATGGATATATCAGAAAAGCCATGTGAGTGCTAAATTTCAGAGAGGTGTTGAGGACTTAAAAAAATTGCCGAAGAAGACATGGTCAAGAGGGGTGTAAACTTCATATGTTGTGCTTGCTTTGATTGCACCAATCTTAGGAGATTTAACAACTCAGCTCAAATTGAAGACAACTTGATTCGACGTGGCCTCATGAGGAATTATATGTATTGGATCCATCATGGGGAGACAAGTACTAACACTCTAATATGCAATGAAGACATGATAGAACCTGATCACGATTTGCAGCGTGATATATTTGAGGAGGACAATTTAGATCAAATGTTGCGGGATATAGAGGAAAATTACATGGAAAGAGATTTTCAAAAATTTAAAATCTTGATGGAAGATGATGCCAAATCATTGTTCTCAAGTTGCAAAGCGGAACACACCAAGTTGGGTTTAGTTCTTGCATTGTTTGAACTGAAGGTAAAACACCATTAGGCAAATACAAGTTTCAATACACTTTTAGTTCTTCTAACGGATGTACTCCTAGAGAGAAATAAGTTGCCAACAAGTATTTATGGAGTGAAGAAACTACTATATCCCATGGGAATGGAAATAGAAAGAATACATGCATGTTCGAATGATTGCATCTTATGCTGGAAAGCGCAAAAGGAATTGCATGTTTGTCCTAGTTTGTGTTGTACCCTGGTACAAACAAAAGGAGAAGCATAATGACAACAAGCATAATATCCAAGCGACAACGGTGAAGAGGTAAATAAAGAGGCACCGACCAAAGTATTTTGGTATTTGCCCATTATTCCTCATTTAGAGCAGTTGTTTGCAAATCTCAAAGAGGCAAAATTGTTACCTTGGCATAATGAATCTTGAAATGAAGATAACAAGCTTAGACACCATACTGATTTGGCTCAGTAGAGAAATATTGATTAGGAACATGAGGAGTTTGGTGCCGAGATAAGGAACATAAGATTTGGATTGAGCAGTCATCATAGCACTTAGCCAGTTTTGTTGTATATCTATAATCTCTCTCCTTGGTTGTGCATAAAGTGAAAGTATATCATGATGTCATTACTATTCTTGAGACCTAAATAGCTGAGAAATTATATTGATGTATACCTAACACCATTGATTGAGGATTTGGTAAAATTATGGAACGAGGGGATCATGGTGTGGGATGCATACAAAAGAGAGAACTTCACCCTATGGCTATGATATTTTGCACCATAAATGATTTTTTGACTTTTAGTAATTTAGCAAGCTACATTACGAAGGGAGCCAAGGTGTGTCCTATTTGTAAAGAGGAGACTAAGAGCTTGTGGCTGTCGAATTCCAAGAAAACTGTATACATGGGTCACCGTAGATTTCTACCTAAAAGTTATCAATACCGTAAGATGGATGATAAATTTGATGGAAAGAGGGAAGTTTGTTCGGCCCCACAGCATATGAGTGGAAAGCAAGTATATTCACGTGTAGAGGATATCGATGTTCAGTATGGAAAGAACCATAAATTTGTTCGTCTCAAGACTATTTGGAAGAAGTCGATATTTTAGGACTTACTATTCTGCAAGGAGTTAGATGTTCGGTATTGTATTGATGTCATGCACATTGAGAAGAATGTTTGAGACAATTTGGTTGGCCTCCTGCTGATCATACTTGGGTAGATCAATAATGGTGTGAATGCTCGCCGTGACATAGCCTACATAGGAATCAGGCCCATTCAGTACTATAGGATTGTACATCACAATCGGTTCTTTTTCGTCATCACAGTTGGTTCTAGTGACGATACAAAGTTATTAGACAGTGATGAGGAGGTGCTATCACAATCGGCTTTTGATCGATTGTGATTAAGGTATCATCACGATCGGTTCTGAGATAGAATCGATTGTGATGAGGGGATGTGCTATTTCTCATTTTTGCATTCTCGCAAAAACAGCATATATTTAACATAGTATGCACATATCATATTCACACAGGACAGATTGCACATAGTATGCACATATCACATTCATAGAATACAAACACTTTACAATACAAATATCACATTCATTCACAATATATAATACAAATATACTTAACAGTCAATACACATATCAAGTTCACATATATCATATTGTTTACATATGGACTACTAGGAACCTGTCGGATCTCTAGATCTACCGTTCTCCGATATAACTTCTATCCAGCACCACTAGCATAAGTGGTCTCATAATTTATTGAGTTTTTTGCTTTGTAAGCTCTTGAGGGGATATCGATCTTCTACAAAATATAAATGAGTGCACTAATTTAAGTTTAAAAATTTGTATGTAAAAGGCTAAGTGTATAATTATGCATGTACATATGCCTTAGGGAAAATGTCTGCGCCGCCAACCACAAGCAGCATGTGATGCATGACGAAGAAGCTGCACAGGTCATCGCTGTCCTGTTGATGACACTATGAACAAAGAAAATGAAATTAAGAGATGAAGAATAAATATCAGAAAAAATTAATCCTATATATGCTAGGCACTTATACCTTGAAGTGCTTCCACTCTAGCTTGTTGCTGCATTTGTCATTGTGTCACCCTCCTTTAGCAATCTAGAACAAGAAACCCCTACATACATTGAAGAGATGCCATTGAGTCAAAAAAATAAATGTAGTTAAATACATAAAGTGTTAGGTTATAGTAATGTACTTACTTCTCCAAAGCAGGCTTGATCGTGTAGGCTATCGTTTTCTTCTCGAGCGAGTAAAAAGTGTAGACTTTTTTTTCACTCAGCGAGCATGAGTAGAACCCAATGGTTTCTTATTAAATGGTACACAATGCAAGAAAATAAGTTCATATAAGGTTTAACTGAGTATAAGTAATTGTAGTGTAAAGTACTACATACTCCTCATGGTATGGGAATATAATGAAGTTCTTTTTTGACTCAGCCTGCAATGACCACTTGATGTAGCTGGCAAGGAACTCTGATTGAAGCCTAACCATGGTCGTAGACACAATCTTGGGATCGATGAACCAACTAGGTGTTGACCCATCATGGCTCACTGCCTTATTGCCTTGCAACTCGTGTTGAATGTTAAAAAATATAATACAAAATCCTATGAAAGTCATAAGCTCATGTTATATGGTGTGAACTCATAGCATCTAGGATTATACAGTAGAAATATTGATGCTACCAGTTGATAAAATAGAACAAATCTTCAAAATTGACTGGAAATGTCCCATACTCCTCACGGTAGAAATGTCCCGCTCTATACCTCACATTGAAATCGACATGACATTCTGCATTATTCACCTTGTCAATATACCATCCACAAAGCAAATGAGTCCACTTGCCTAAAACATTCAATACATTGCTAGCCAAAAGGGGCTTTCCATGTACGTACTCCTTATCAATATACCATCCATGGGCCTCTGCCAACTTTATCTTCTTGATAGAAGGAGTCTCCGAGGCCTCCTATGGTTCTTTGGCTGTGATACTAGTTCTTTTGTGTGCCAGCTCTGCACGCTGCATAGGACTTGTCATGGTGGTGGGACAGGAGCAGGAACCTATGAAGCATATACATATGTAACGTGTTGTAGTACTAGAATGATCGAGAAGACACAGAGGATTTTTTACCTTGACTAGTACGACACCCATTGTGGGCCACTTGATAAACAAAATCCGTGCTTGCCCGAGAGTGGTGATATCTTCGTTGGGGGGAAAGTCCAACACATGCGATAGGAAATCTTTGTGGACATAGTCGACCTGCACTCTCATGTAGCCCTTCCCTAAAGGCTAACCATGCATCGTGTCAATCTTCTTGCATGGAAATACAACCCCACGTGTAGGTTCAAAGGGAGATCCATTTTCCGTCATGGTGAGCTAGCACTTGGCAGGCACATGCAATAAATGTGCAACTTGATCGAAAACATTGTAGGGGTTACTCGCGTACCTTTAAGTTAAAAAAATTATTACCTTTAGCTAGAGATTGAACTGATCATTTTTAGAACCACAGCTGCTGGGGGGCACATGCCTTTCTATGAGATGCGAGGCCATCTGACTTTGACTCTAGGAGATTATCGCCACCATCTTGGCCCTTAGGCGCTCCTTATGTTCCATCATCTCCTCCCACATATCCTCCGCGTGTCCTTAAGGCGCTCCACACGTGCCTCCCATGATCTTGATCTAGCACTGGCAGCGTCCTCTTAGAATAAGGACCTCTTCGTATGGCCTGCACTTGCAGCAATCAATTGGCCCTTATGGTTTGGCTTCCCTATCACCAAAGACAGGATATCATTTGACCCTTGGCTCTGAAAGGTCCCCTGCTCTTTCTACTAGCTTACCTCCTCCTGAAAGAAACGAGTACAAATTAGTTCTAATATACAACTAGAAGGGTCAATTGCAATATACTAAGTTAGATATCTTACGATAGTGAAGATGACGTGTATGGTCGCGGGGTTTGTGTAACATCCCAAAATTTTGGCCATTTTGAATTTCATAAGTTATTTTGAATTTTTGGAATTTATTTGGATTTAATTGGAATTTCTAGAAATTAATCTTTCTTTGGGAATTAATTAAATAATGAATAAGTTTTTGCAAATTATAAATGAAATTAATTTATTTGAGTTCAAAATGTTCCAAAATATTTTTTGGATTTTTTCTAGAATTTTTCTGATATTTTAAAAGCCCAAATGATTTATTTGAATTCCTGGAATTATTTTTATTTGAAAAATCTAGGAAAAACCAATGAACAGTATTGGGCCGAGCCCAGTACTGTGCGCACTATTGGCCCAGCCTGAGGAGAACCCTAATCGGCGCTAGAAATCCGTCGTTGATTTCGGATCGGACGATCCCGGTGAAGCCACGTCGCGTATGTTTTGAAGGCCGTTGATTCGTCGCTGTGTGGACGGAGGAGATTAGGCCACGTCGCTTCGCCGTGCATTTTCAAAATCGCCGCCGCCGCGCGTTACGGCCGGAGAATCCACACGCCATTAACGCCGGCGTGTCTTCTCTTCGCCTTCATTAGCTAGCGCAAAGTGTAGAGCGTTTCCTTCCGCTTCTGTTGCGACCTCTCAGGCATCCCGAAACACATCGTAGCGCCCACACGAGCTCGTCGTAGTTCCGAAGCCTTTCCGCCGCGTTTGCGCCGCTGCCATTCCCTCTCTGCCATCTTCGAGGTCGCTGTTGAGTTTCCTGCGTCGAGCCGCATCCGAGGAGCCATCTCGTGTCACCGGTTGAAGCCCCAAACGCCGTCGTCGCCATCTTCTTCCTCTCCGGCAAGAACCACGCCACCGTGCCATCACCGTCAGCCGAGCTTCGTCCACCGTCCGATCGCCACCGAACGCTCCGGATTCTGCCACATCGTCACGGTAACAGTAAGCGCCATCTTCACCCCGTAACCATTGGATTTAGATTGAATGGTTTAGGTGTTGCCACGTAGCGGCAGTGAATTGCGTAGGATTGACTCAATGTGAACCATAGGATTTCAATCGTGTGGTAGCGATGTGTCCACGCGTCACGCAACGGGGTAACCACATAGCGGTTCGTGATGCGCAAGATAGATTTAATCTGGGCCATTGAAGCTTGAATAAACGGATTTGATTTCGCCGCGCGCCGGGCCAGTCCCGAGTTGACGCGTGTTGTGCGGAAACCGAGGAGTCAGCACCGCTGTCTCAGTCGACGTCACCCGATTAACCGTAGCCGTCTGATCGGGATCCAATGGCTGTGGTGAAGCCACGTGGCGGCTCCGGGGTAAACCAGAGCCGAGTCGTCGCATCGATCTCGGCCGTTCGTTTTGAATCGGACGATCAAGATTGAATCGGGTTTCGGTTGATAGTTTTGCGCCGCGTGTCGCATCCAGATCGTGGCACGTGTCATGCTGATGTCAGCAGCTGACGTCATCAGTGGGACCCACATGTCAGTCGTGGTACTGTGGATGCTGACGTCATCCGTGATGTCATTAGTGGGGCCCATGTGTCAGTGGAAGTACTGTTCCGTAGACCGGGTTCACGGTGGACCAAACCCGAACGGTAGACTAGGTCTATGGACCGGCTGACGTCATGCTTGCGCAATAATTTGATTTTCTTTTAGAAAAATAATCTGGTGGAAATTCAATTCAGTGATGACGTCATGCTGACGTCATATTTCCGAATTTCCCGTATAGAAATAAATAAAGAAATTCGGTTTATTATTTTTAATTGATTTTTAAACTTCAAATGACTATAACTTTTGTGTTTTAACTCCGATTTGAGTGATTCCAATTTCTAAAAATTTGTAAAATCAAGATCTATTTTTAGAGTTGATTTTTCTCTCTATAAATTGTGTTTATTGTGTGTATATTTATTTTGAGTAGACGTTGATTTGTCGGAGAGCTTCGAGGGGGAATTTTCAGCGCAAGACCAAGCTCCAGATCAGGATCAACCACTGTTTGAAGACAAGTTATGCGTTGATCATTTTGCTCCTAAGTTTTGAAAATGTATTTTGATTCAAACTATGCATGCTAATTTAATTAAAAATAGATTTAATTAATTTGGGTGAATTAGGTAATCAACCTAATTGTTATTGCCACCTTGTCACTAATATTTGTATGCCATGATTCATTTGTTGCCCTAAGTTTGGCAATATTAGTTGGTTGTTAATATTGTGCCAACACGGGAGGCTAGACCGTGAATAGTGCTTAGTTGTGCAATTGACGAATAACCATTTGAAATGTAAACATAATACTGACTAAAGACTTATGCAATGTATTTTGATGATATTGTGATAATGCCACGTGATGAAGTGGAAATATAGAGACCTGTGTGGTTCTACATGAAAGTTGAGTTATTATTGGCATGTGTTGCTCAGTAATCAACCGGGGAGGGAAAGGATTTAGACTGGGGCAAGTGGCAAGTGGCTTTGTGCTAGGTGGGCCTTCGTGGCATTTGGGATGGTTGAGTGTTGTGAGGGCTGTGTGCCAATTTTGAGAGAAGGATGTCTTGCCTTGGTCAGTTAAGGACTTTACCTTGCAAGCCTTTGAACTGAGTCTATCGTATAACCACATGTCTGGAATGGGACAGACCTAGTTTAGTAAGGTTCTAACATCTTTCCTTTGATACCTCAGGGCGGCAGTTACACTAGGGTGTACCTATATGGGGGAGTGTGCCTGTGCTACGGCTTGGTACCCATCCAACAATATTCGCTTGTTCTAAACTTCGGCTCTGTGTGAGGGAAGTGTTAGGAAGGCCATATTGGGGAGGTTCATAGGTTTGGGTGTTAGTTTCTGAAAGGCTTTGTTATGATCGCTCATTCGCATACTCTTGTATGGAGATTCACGGCTGACGTGGTGAGTTGATTATATCTTGTGGGTAAAGTGTACAACTTCTGCAGAGTGTGTCAAAACTATTCGAATAGCTGAGTCCACGGAATTGGACAAAGCTCGGGGATTACAGTCAAGGGGTAGATCTTTGAAAATAAAATGGGATGAAAGGTTGTGTGCCAAGGATAATGGTGAAATTTGATTAAGGACTGTGTGTCCAAAATTATGTGGAAAACAATTGGAGAAACTTATTATATTATTATGGTTTTGCTACTTTATATCTAAATAAATAGTAAGTTAAAATATTGATGTAATGCGAAATAACCAATTGAGCCATTCCTTTGTAATAAGCCATGCATGTAGTAATAGAACTGCATTATGTGCATGACTTATTGAGTACGGTGTGTACTCACCCTTGCGGACAACAATTAACCAGAGGAGGAGTCTACGCCTGCTTGGGAAGGGGAGTTTGCTGAGGAGCCTGAGAACTAGGGAGTAAGCCTCGTCAAGGTGCCTGTGGCAAAGAGATGGATCACCACGATGTTTTATTTTCCGCTGTTGATTTCTTATTACTCTGATTAATGTAAGCCCTGTGTGGCAAACTATTGTAAGGGGGACCATAAGGTCGTACAACTCGTTTATATACATGTTTGAAGTACTTTATTATTATTCCGCTATGTATGATTGTGGTACTTTAACCCTGTATAGCCTGTGTGCACTAGTGTGATCCTGGACTAGTGCAGAATACACAGAGGGTCCGGATTTGCAGATTCGGGTTCCGACAGAGGTGGTATCAGAGCATACTGACTGTAGGACTTGACCTTAGATAGACTGGCCGAGGAAGATAAAGCTATTTTCTAAAGATTAAAATTGTGCAAGATTATCAATGAAATCTTGACTAATCTTTTTCTTCTTACTTCGTACCTATGCTGCAATTTTCTGTTGTTACTTTATGATTTTAAAATCTAGGGCTAACAAGGTGTGTTTTGGCAGATGAGGAGGATCCACACTTATGGAGAGCGCACTGGAGGGTACGCTGCTGAGCTGTGGCGTATGATGCAGCTGCTCAGAGGCTTCGATAGGCCGATCTATCGGGGAACCTCTGTAGTTCGGGCAGGACTGGATATTGCCTGGGACGTGAAGATGACGGTTTATGCTCGAGAAGGGGTGAGGGCGAGTCGTCCTATCTACATCATCGCCAGGAGATCTTCATTCGAGGCTGGGATCTAGGAGACGTCGTGTCTTGCGATGCGGCAGATCGCCTGCACCTACTCCGCAGAGTTGGAGGGCACAGTCTTTCGTCATCACCCGCGCCGAGATAACCGCTTCGATCGAGAGCCGATCTGGAGGAGGATGCTACGATCACCCACCTGGCGAGGTTCGTCATCGCGCAGGAGGAGTCCATGGACGATACAGTCCAGGAGCTGCAGAGGGCCCGTGACGAGGTCACGCAGGTGAGGACTCAGCTGCAGGAGGTTTAAGAGTATCTAGCTCACTCCATCTAGAGGGTCCATGAGTTGGAGGAGGCACTGTATGGACCCGAGCCAGAGCCAGTGCTGGAGCTGCACGACCGGATCCCGAGGAGGCACCAGAGCAGGAGGCACCAGTGCAGGAGGTGCCGGAGCCACCGGTACAGGAGCAGGCAGCTCAGGGACCAGCAGAGTCAGTGGGGTCGTTCGTACTGCCTGCAGTGGGGCATCAAGACCAGTTTGCCCCGATGCTACCGCACCCACCTCAGTACCCACCAGGAGGACCGCAACCCGGGTGGCTCGATGATTGAATGATCTTTTCTTTTCAGAGTCGACTCAAATGTTGAGTCCAGTTATTTGAGTTTGTTTTATCGAGTCTTTTCCTAGAACGTTTGCTTTGGTTCGAACTTTATGAGTTGTTATGGTTGTTCGAGGTGTGCTTGATATGTGTCGCATTACCGTAGGCACTTGTGAGCGACCATATCACTATAATAATAATAAAGTTGCGTGTTTTGTTTTGAGTCAAACCTTTCTCCTTGCATTAGTTTCTTGTGTACTTGTCTCCTATGTTTCCCTCTTTCCTATAAACTTTATTATTCCTCAGATGGTGAATACGCGTGGAAGCAGTGGAGCGGGAGGAAGCGGTTTGCAGTAGGGAGGCAGCCAGAACAATGCACCAATTCCACAAGGACCACCACCTGTTGATATGTAGAATCTAGGAGCTTTCCTGACTGCTCAGGCCCAGCTGATGCAGACTATGATGCATCAGATGCAGAATCAGGCTACAGCCATCAACCCCAGCAATAATCAGGCCATGAACCATGGATATCAATCTAGACTGTCGAATTTCATGAGGACCAGGCCTCCAACATTTTCGGGAAATGTCAACCCCATTGAGGCGGATGACTGGCTACGGACTATTGAAAGGAAGCTGCACATATCCCAGTGTGCAGGTAATGAGAGAGTCCTGTATGCCTCCCATCAACTGGAAGGAACTGCTGCAGAATGGTGGGAAAACTACTGCGCTTCCCATGAGCATCCCCAGGAGATCACCTGGGAGGAATTTACTACAGCCTTCCGCCAATACCATGTACCTAAGGGTATGATGGAACTCAAGAAAGAAGAATTCAGATAGTTGAAGCAGGGAGGCCAGTCAGTTGCCGATTATTTGAACAAATTCACTCAACTTGCACCCTATGCTCCGGAGGACGTAGCAACGGATAAGGCTAGGCAATCCCGATTCATGAAGGGACTTAACACTGGACTGCAGGTGGGACTGATTACCCACACATTTCCTTACTTCCAGGAACTAGTCAACAAAGCCCTAATCCTTGAGGACAAGTGCAAAGAACTAGATGACAACCGCAAGCGCCGCATGGCACAACAGGGAGGACGCTAGGTTCAGCAGAAACCAAGAATGGTACCTCAGCAATTCTCCAGATTCCAGCAGGGGAATATTGTCAGGACACCGTTGCCGATACCGAGACCGACAGGACAAACCTCCCAGACGCCAGTCAGATCTGTTAGCCAAAGTGGAGGAAACCAACAGATGTCAGTAAGGCGCTATTACAACTACAACGAGGTAGGACACTTTGCCATTGTTTGTCCCAAGAAGGGAGGGGTTACACCAGTACGTTTCAACTTGGGAAACACGCCTGCTAGAACTCCTGCTCAAGGAGGAAGCAGAGGACCTACTCAAGCTGGAACCACACCCCAAGCAGTTGCGCGAGGAAGAGTCAACCACATCACGGCAGACAAAGTTCAGAACACCACGGATGTTGTACTGGGTAAGTTTCTAGTCAACTCAGTACCAGCTACAGTTTTATTTGATTCCGGAGCTTCACATTCATTTGTTTCTCGAGTTTTTGCTGTGCAAAATGATTTGGGTATTGTCAACCTTAAGAGTACGCTTCTAGTTCAAACCCCTGGATTAGAACTCCGAACTAAATTAGGATGCTCCGGGGTAAAACTATTAATAAATGGAATAGTGTTCTTAGCGAACCTAATCATATTGGATACCCAGACCCTAGATGTTATTTTGGGAATGGATTGGTTATCCAAGCACAAGGCAGTTGTCGGCGATCGGGATCGCCTGACCGCAAATATGAAAACAGGGTTAGTGTAAACGGGGAACCCAAAAAGCGCTGCGCTCAACGATGGATCGGACGTAGGTCGGGGTGAGGCATCAACGAGCAAGAGATAGCGAGTTATACTGGTTCGAGCCCCCGCGAGGGTAACAACCCTACTCCAGTCTTCTCCTGAGGCGGAGTAATTCACTATTTGAGTACAGAGTGCGGACTACCTCTTGAGCTTGAGCGTCTTTGGTGTGTCTAATGGCCTATTGCTGGTATGCTGATCTCGTGCTTCGTCACTCTGCTTCAAGGGATTTTATACCCCTCCTAGTCGTTACCAGAAACGGCTAGGAGGAAAGATTCCCGGGGACGTGCATGTCATGCATTGAAGACGTGCTGCAACCGTCCCAGATCTGGCGCCCACGTCTGCCTTAACTCTGGGACCTTCGGTCTTGGTAACCGCCGAGTACACGCACACCCCCGAGCCAAGGTCGAGGTCGCGCGGGGTAGGGACCCCCTCACGGCCCAAGCTCGAGGTCGTGCGTCGCTTAGGTCATGGTCGAGGCCCGTTGCTGCATTGTCCCGACTGGGACCACATTGACCTGCATTGACTGTCAGAGATTTCTCGATCCCCCGGCAGCCTAGCCCCGAGGCTCAAGGTCGTGGCAGGAACACGGGTCGACCTTGAGCCTCCCCATACCGACAGAGGGGACTGTTTTCTGGAACTTCCAAGCCCGAAGTCGAGGTCGGGCGGAGACCTCCAGGAAAAACTTTGGCTCCAAGACACCTGGCGCCCCTTGGACTTCACGATGCTGGTACGGACTCGATCGGTTAGAGGGAATGCCTGCAACGCCTCGAAGCTGCCGCCCGATCTTTAATTGCGCCTGTCAAACCATCATCGGCACACCTTTTAAGGAGCCTTAGTCTAAAACTGGCGACGATCCGGGCCTATAAGCCCAAACCTTCTGCGAACTTCGAAAAACTCCTGACTTCCTCGCGCTCCTCGTCTCCTAGCCTTTTGCTCGTGCAACTCTCCCCTTCTCGACCAAGACTGAAAGCAGCCGCCATGGCAAAACTCGGAAGAAGCCCCATGTCGTTGGCGAGGATGAAGGAGCTCGAGAGTCTGGGGCTGCTCGATCCAGCGATGTGGTGGCTGCCAGACGGCGAGACCGAACCACATCCTGTGGACGACGAGCTGCTCAAGATCTGAGCACTATGCGCCTTGGCCTCATGGACACTGGAGAGCGACTTCATGGCGGCATTCCTTGCCCATTGTGAGATAGAGCTCATCAACTTGGTGCCCAATTCTATCCTTTTCCTTTCTATCTTCTCACATTTGTGCGAGGGGTTCCTTGGAATCCTTCCCACCCCCTCACACTTCTTTCGTTTCTTCAATCTATTCCGTTCTGGGAAGGACCCCGTGGTCGGATGCCTTTACTTCCAGCTGCGGACATGGACAAGCTCGGGGATTTCACACGAGGTATAGAGTGTTTTCTTGAAATGTGGAATTGTTGGGATGTGAACAGGGAGTTCACTGTTGTTTTGTTGTCTCAAGCTATACTGTTGAATTTGATGGTTGATACTTGTTTCGAATGATGTAGGGTGATGCCTCGCCATTCTGTTCATGTTGTCTACCATTGATTTACCAGTTATTTTTTATTGTTTTTATCAATCTTCCTTCAATCTATTTATTGTATTTAAATTCAAGTTATTGCTTTCTGCAAATGAACCATATGACTATCCTTTGTCAAGCCGTGCATGAATATATTGCATTATTTCCCTACGGCTTGCTGAGTACGTTTTGTACTCACGGCTTTATGCCCTTGTTGTTCAGTTGCTGAGGAAGGACCAGGAAATAATGAGTATCATGAGGAGGAATACTATGAAGACTACGTCGACTAGGAAGGCGTTTCCCCAGACGATTGCATGTGGCATGTCGAATGGCCCAAGTTATCTTATTTCCGCTGCAACAGTTTTCATTTGTTTCTTAAGCCAAGAGGCATTGGTGTATGAACCTTGACCATAAGGTCGTTTACTTTATTCGATAATGATTTGCTTCTTCATAGTTATTTCGATGTATGGAATGATATGTCATCTATGTTTTCACTGTGTGCACTAGCGTGATCCCGGACTAGTGCAGTATACACAGAGAGTTTTGGATTTGCATATCCGGGTCCTGACACGGATATGCCTTTACTTCCGGCTGCGGACGGGGATCCCATGGGCCTTCCCCAAAATCCAATCTCGGGACTCCCTCGGCCCGTGGACCGAGCGGTGGTTCTACTTGAAGAAGGGCAAGACCGGCGCACTGTCATTCGAGGGAACCCCCATCTCCGGGAAGAAGGAGACCCCGGAGGCGAACGACCTGGAGGTTGACGAAGAGGCCATCGCCGCCATCCACATCTGCGCCACGTGTGGCCTTACCGGGCAAGCGATCGCTTGCGACTTCTTGCAGAACCGGGTTTTCCCCCTTCGGAAGAGGGAACACCCATTCTACGAGATCAAGGGGCACGACGACATGACATGCGAGGATACATCTGGTGCATCTTCTTGCCCTGGGAACTTGCTCGAATTCAACCTTCGTTCCCTCCTGACGGTTTGCTTCCTTGCAGCGCCGAAGGAATCTTGGGTCGCCGCTAGGATGAACGAGATGTTCAGGAAAGGGGCGCACGATTATTCCGTCAACGACCCTATCCCGAAAAACATACTGCGCCGGAAGGCCGAGGTAGGCACTCCCAAGTCGTTGTTCGGGCCAGACACCATCGAAGGCCTTCCCCGATTCGCTCACAGCTCGCAGGATCATCAGGAGCTGCTTGAGACAGCAAGGAGGATGCTCCTGCTGCCTGGCGGGGGCAAGAGCAAGAATGGGAAGAAGAAGCCTCCTCCGGGCAAAGCAGACGACCGGGAGGCGAAAAAGCCCCACATTGAATGGGCCAACCGCGCAACGGTAAGAACCCCCATGGTCGAGCCCCCGAGCTTATGCCCATGCTTCCTCATCTCCTCGACACGCCTTTCTTGCAAGAATGAGCCTGGGCGACAAGCTAGGACTTCGAGTCCTCAGGCGGCCCAAGGGTCCCAACCGCGGGGCTCTAGGACCTCCGTCGTAGGGGACTTAGAGCCACTGTGAGCCTTAATGTCCCAGACCGGGGGAACCTGAAAGCGGAGCGCCCCTTCAATCTCGGGGGGTCAGGGCTCTCGCCAGCCTCCTGCAAAACGGAGACTACCGACCAGGTAGCTTTCCAATCCTTCATTTACTCAGCCCTCCTTGTACCTGTTTAGCTTAGTAGTCGCTCTTAATCACAGACCTTGAGCGCCCGAGCTCAACACCTGCCCGTATTGACAATGACTATTATCCAGGGTGAGTCCGGGTCCGAAGAGGAAGAGGAAGCTGACTACGTGCTGGCGCCCCGTCGATCCTCGGGCCAGGGACGCATTCCTTTGAGCCCCCAGAGCCGGGCTCCAGTCGGCAAGTTCGACCAAGGGCTCGACAACCCGGACGAAGAAGAGGTCCTCCCCGCGACCAGTGAGGATTATGACACCGGCGAAGTAGACGCCGAAGGCGACGTCAACCCGCCGGAGGCTGCCGAAGGAGATGGCACCGGGGGTGCCCCAGCCACGACCACCGAGATCACTTCGACCGTGGTGGTCGGAACTCCCCAAGCTGCCGATCCTGAAGATGTTCTGGCCGCGACAAGCACGGAGGACCGAGCCGCGGGCCAGGCCAGGACCACCGCAGGGGTGGAGGCTAGAGACCCTCCAACTGCGGGGGACAAGGCCGACGCCGCCACCGCGGCTGAGCATGTGGGCAGATCGAGCCCCCTCGAGGAGGAAGCTCGAGACACAGCTGCCCACAATGGAGCACCCGAAGGCCACACCCGGATGACCCAGCAGCGGTAGTGGATGACACCGGCCCAGGAACTTCGGGTAGCAGATCCGCCGGGTATTCCCGCTAATCTTCGAGGACCGTCTTGCCCAAGTACTTTGAGTTCCTTCAAATCTCGGTTCAGACTTTCCCTTTTTCCTTCTTTCTTCTGGCGAGTACTGTGTTGACCCTTTGAACCCCTCAGGCCATCGGCTCAGTTGCCCAAGGGCTGCAAGGCCTTCAAACGCATGCCGACGCGCTGAGGGCCTTGCTCGATGTGTTGGAGGACCGGGAGACGGCGCGCTCCAAGCTCGTGGAGGACCTGCAAGCCGAGCGGGAGGAGGCCGCGCAAAAGGCGGCAGACGACTCCAACGAGATCGCCGGCCTCCGCAAGGTGGTGAAGACGCTCGAGGCCTCCCACCAGGCCGAGCTGGAGCGGGCCATCGCCTCGGAGCGGGACCACGCGTACAAGGCAGCCGAGGACAAGCGTGCGAGGTCAGCCAAGGCGCTCGAGGCCGAGCGAGCCAAAGCCGAAGAACTGAGCAAGGCCGCTGTGAACCAAGCAGCCACCGCGTCGAGGGCCTCCCCCGAGCTCGAGGCCAAGGTCCAAGAGCTCGAGGAGAAGCTGGGCTGAGCGAGCAAGACGGCAAAGAGCGCCTTGGCCCAACTTCAAGAAGAGCGACACCGCGCCGCCGAAGCCTCCACCGAAGCCATCCGATGTCAGGGCGAGCTCTCGACCTTGAGGGCTAAGGTCACCGAGCTCGAGCAGGAGAAGCTCACGCATGAGATGGCCGATCTGTAGATAGGGTTAGACTTCCTGTGAACAAGACCTTTTGCAAGACAGAAAAGGTTTAATGGAACGACATTTTTTTGGCAAGAAAAGTTTAATGTCTTGGTTTGCTTTATCATTTCTCGATGAAGAGATTTTTTTTAAATTGTGCACTTAGCCTTTTCTAGCCATGGTATATCCCGTCCAGCCCCCGTTGGGCTCAAGGTCGAGCAACGCCGGCCTTGGGCTCAAGTTAGAAAACCTGTAGAGACCAAGACCTGCAAGATCGAAAAAGACCCACAGGGAGCATAACATGGGCGCACGAGGAAAAACTTAGACTCTAGAGTGCTAGGATCGTTCCTAGGGCAAGGCTCTTGAGGCATGACAACGACTTGCACCTTGCTCGTTGGACCCGGTCGGGGGCTTAGTTCGAACCCTGGCACAGGGGGAGCATTGATGCGAAGAGATTCGGCTTACAATTAGCTCAACCACTGGGGGTAAAGTTTAAGCTCCCGACGCCTGGGCCAGGAGCAAGCGCGCTCGTCTGTAGGTCAAACTCAAAGAGGCCCCAAACTCGAGCCAACACAAAGTATAGAACGAAAAGAGTACGCAAAAACCAAGTCATGACAATTGACCAAGACCTTTATTGAAAATTGAGGTAAAAGGGTTACACATAGAATTTTCAAAGCTGATCAATGTTCCACGAGCTAGAGAGCTCTCTGCCATCGGGCAGCGCTAGCCGGTAAGCCCCCGTGCGATCTGTTGAAACAACTCTATAAGGGCCCTCCCACTGCGGGGATAACTTGTTGGTGTTGGACGGAGCGTGAGTCCGTCTTAGGGCTAAGTCCCCAATAAGGAGCTCCCTAGGTTGTACCGACCGGGACGCATATCTGCGAAGAGCTTGTAGGTAGTGCGCCGATCGTAGCAGTGCATGGCATCTTACTTCTTCTGCCAGGGTAAGGTCAAGGGACCGTTCTTGCTCGAAGTCGATCTAGTCGACCAAGCTGACCCTGGCAGAGCCCAGCGTGACCTTAGGAGGCAAGACGGCTTCGGTACCGAACATGAGCCGGAAGGGTGTGTACCCTGTTGCTTGGCTGACTGTGGTGCGAATAGACCATAAGACGGTGGGAAGCTCATCCACCTAGGTCTGGCCGTGTCGTTCGAGCTCATCCGATACTCACTTCTTGACGTCTTGAACGATTTGTCCGTTGGCGCGCTCCACTGCTCCATTGCTCTGCGGGTGGGCCACCGAAGAATAGCATACTTTGGTGCCAATGTCTTCGCAGTTGTCGGCGTATTCCACCAGACAGGCCCAAGTCTACAGACCAGGTTTGGTTCAGTAGATGGGCGTCTTCGCGGCTGGCAAACCCTAGCGAGTGAAAACCATAATGACTCCCGCACGAAGGACTCTAGAGCCTATGAACTAAGATGACACACAGATTTTTACCTAGGTTCAGGCCCCCTCCACCCCGGGTAATAGCCTTACATCCTGCTAGATCTTTTATAGAGTGTTTGAAGCTTGTACAGAGCTCTCAGGTTACAAGTTCTCCCTTAGGCTCTACTGCTAAACTTTTGATCCCTCGAACCCTTCCCCATGCACCAGAGGGCCCTTATATAGCCCAGGCTAATGGTGGTAGTTAAAAGGGGGGTCATCATGCTGATCTTCATACATTTATTACTCCTTCCCGTGCTGTCCTGTTCCTCCAGCCTCATTAAATGCTGACGCATGGCTTTGCCCGGTCCGCCCGGTATGTGACCCCTTTGTGACAGGTAGGTGAGAGGCGTTAGAGGAATGGGCTTGTAGCAGAAATCCTCACAGGTTGATAGGTCTGACACAAAAAGCCTACTGCCTAGCATGGTACGATAGGGAAGAAGACTTCGAGGTGAAGCCACCGTGTCTCCACCTTTTTGCTTTGCGCGGGCGCAGCAGGGGCGCCCTCGCCTCGCCGCCGCCTGAATGCCACGTGGCCGCAAGACTGCCGGCGCGGGCGTGATCGCCTCGCCCGATCGCAAAGCCGCCACGTGGCCGGGCGCCGGCGCGAGCAAGGCATTCTCGCCCACCGCCGCCTCGAACGCCACATGGGCGGCACTGGCGGCGGGCGCGTCTTCGCCCGCCTCGATCGCCAAAGCCGCCACGTAGGTCGTGGGTCGGGTGTGCTCGCCCGCCATTCTCCGACTTCTTCCTCACTATCCTCCATTTTTACGGAATCCACCACCTTCACCTCACCCCCAACTCCATCATTTTCCTTTCCATCTTCGCACACCTCTGTGAAATGTTCATGGGGGTGATGCCAAATCTTCCTCTTTTTCACTACTTCTTCCTTTGCCGTGGCTCCAACGATGGCGAGGTAGTGGGGAGTTGCTATTTCCACCTCTGGGACGGATTGGCCTCCCGCTACATTGCCTTCCAGCCCAAGTCCAACTGGAGGATGTGGCACAGCGACTGGCTGTACATCAACGATGATAGCGGAGTCGACGCCCTGGGGGTGCCCACCGGGGCAGCGGAGGCCTCCGAAAGCTGGAACTTGTCGGTTGAAGAGACGGCAGAGCTCCTCACAATGGCGGCCTGCATCAACAGACTGCGAGACGCCGGATTAACTGGGGCGCTGGTAGCCCGGGACTTTGTGACCCGGAGAATCAGCCCCCTTCGTCGATGCACCCGCCCCGCGATGGCGAAGACACAGCGACGACGATATGACGCTACCGCACTCGCCGTAAGTCTTCGCTTCTTTGGCTTTTTTCGCACACATGCTTCTTTCGCGGCTCCTCGCCAACCGCGCTTTCTTTATCTTTTGCCGACGCTGAAAACGGAGGGGCAAGTCATCGCAGATGGTTTGTTGATTGATGCCGCCGATTCCGAAGCGGCTTAGACTTTCCAAGAGCCGCTCGCTCGCCACGACTTTGAGCACGCGAGCGCTCGCAGACGTCAGTCGCCCCGCCTATGGACTCCATCGACTCATTAGGCCACCACGACCACCGGTGATCGGGAACGACCACCACCAACGATCGGATCGTAGGCAAGCGGCCACTCGCCCCGGACGCCGTGGGCCCGAACCCCAAGAAGGTCTGCGCCATGGACCGATTCCGCCACGACAGCCCTCGATGCGGTCAGACTTCGCAAGGGGCGACACAGCCGCCTTTACCACGATTTCATCACCGAGCCACCGCCTCGGGCGCCAGCCCATCGCCTTTCACCGCTCCTCCTCCTCGGCGCGCCGCCCGACTACGATGGCGCCAGCATCCTTAGCCACGAGAGCCCATGCCACCGCTCAACAGGGTGGGCTTACGCTCCCGACGGCCACCTTTAGCTTGAGGGTGCCGCCAAGGGCGGCCCCTCAAGACGCGCCAAGCGCGCAGAACCCCCCGCGCCCACTAGGGCGGCGGAAACCCCCGCCCAGGTGCCTCTGGCTGCCACCACTGAGAGGGTTGAAGAGGGCGGCCCTAGCACCAGCGCTTCCCGCCATCTAGCCCCTCGCATCGCCACTGCCCCCGCCGTGCGCTTCGTCGAGCTCTTCACCGAACTTGGTGAAATGCACGCCATTGGCACCGCCTCGCCACAACCGCTGTGCATGGCACTCGATGGCCCAAAGAATTAGCGCCATGAGCGGCGAGCTGGCGCGGGAGCTGGAGAGGGCGCCGGCGGAATTGGCGCAGGAAAGGGCCAACATGGCCGCCATGCAGCTGCGGGCGGAGAGGGCCGAGGCGGTGCTAAAGCACTCGGAACACGAGTCCTTCCGCCTGCAGCACAATTTTGCCATCATGCTCAAGAAGGCCTTCCAGCGCACTAAGAGGTGCCTGGAGCCCTTGGGGGTGGCTCTGAACGTGCCCCTGGAGGACTCCGCCTTGCAGTTTGCCTATGCGACCAACCAGGCCACAGAGGCACTCCGGGAACTGACCACCGCCCTAGCCGCCTGCTCCGCCAGAGAGGGGCGAGAAGTTGCGATCATGCCCGCAATTTACGTGCTGTCCTGCTGCGCCAGCCGCGACGCCGCCTTCGATCCAATGGCGGTGGTGACGGCTAGTGTTGAGGGAGACGCGGCGCAAGCAGTGGCGCGGGTGCACACAGCCGCCGAACACGTGGCCGGGCTGCTGCAGGTGGAGCAGCCGGTCATGGACATCTCCACCCCGCTGGCGGAGGGAGGCGAAGGCGGTGGCGACCTTGACTTTGACGACGAGTGAAGGGCTGGGCAGCCACTTTTGTTCTTTTGTTTTATTTCCTTCTGTTGATCCGTCTGCATTCACAAACACTTGGGCAAACTTTGGTGTAATGGATACTTCGCTTAATGTTACCGTGTGTTTATCTATCTTGGCGTGGATCGAATTCACTTGATTGAACCACTAGGCGCGATTTTTAACTTCATTGAACACCGATTTAACGCCTAGGTTAGGGCAAGATTCCCGAGTCCCGCCAGTAGTTCTATGTAGTCGCTGCGAACATAAGCATAGATTATGCAAGTCATACGGGACTTAGGCAAAAATGACCTTAAGTCCATCAGGAAGTGCAAGACGAAGTTTAGTCTTAGCATCAGGTTTTTATGCGAGATTGTTGCTGGTTCGAATCCCTTCGGAACTTGAATCCCAATGATCTCCTAGAATCGCGCTACAGCGCGGCGCGGCGAGGCGAGGCAACAGGTTCCCAGGAGTGTTGTTAGGCCGGCAATACTCAATCGGTGATTTACCAGCCGCGCTTCAGTGGAGCCGACCGAGGCGCAAGCGAAAGCCGGTTCGAGCATCAGGCTCAACTCAGGTTCGGCCACTTGCCCTCACCGGACGTCGACACTTAGCACCTTTCCTTTTATCATAAGGGGCCGTTGGTTTCTGACACTCGCAACAATCAAGCATAGCTTGATTCATCTTAGTGCATGCACATAAGGAAGTGGCCAAAAATGCGGCACAAAGCACTTAGCTCGCTTATACGCCGCTGGGCGACCAGCCCCCAAGCATCTGGGCGACACGTGGAGATGCTAGGGCCTTTCGCGAAGTAGGCCGACACTTCTATGCTTAGCCTGTGTGCACAGATAGCTACCAGAAGGATGAGTAGACGCTAGGAAGGGCATACGCAGGGTAGGCCGAAATAATGTAAGTCCCAGCATGGGATAGTCCTGGTCCACTCTCTTTTGTTTCTAAGTCCTTGTGACCCTCCCGGAAATCGGACTACGGCGCTGTGTGTCAAAGCATCGGCTCCTGTGAGGGGTACTGTGTCGACGGTGCTCAAGGGTGACGATCAGCCGGTGCTTCAGAGCCAACCCGAGGTGTGCGAGCCGCTGCTTGAGCACCGCTACCAACTCGCCTTCTGGGCCGCCCATCCTTGTCGTGACACAGACGCCGAGTGTCGCCACGGATCACCAAGGAATTAGCAAACATACAGGACCAACGCAACACTCATGCAAAAAATTGCCACTCAGGGCACAGAAAGGGACAACAATGGTAAAGCAAAAGCCTTCTAGGCAACAACTTTACTAACCGCCAAGAGTCACGATCACCAGTGGGAGAGACTTACTCAAGGTCGACCAGGCGAGTCATTGGTACTTACAATTCTTTCATGGGTAGAACTTCCGAACAACTCTACGCTAGGAATTGCCAGCTTCTTCGCCGCCCTCAGAGGCTAATCGACCGCCCGGTCGAGATATCGAAACCACCTTAAAGGGGCCTCCCACCGTGGAGACAACAGCAACCCAAGATGCGCTCAATCTCAAGAAGATCAGTCGCCCATCGCCTGTTCTCTGAGAATCGGGTGGCATGGTACCGTCTGAGGCTTTGCTGATATCGGGTGGCGCGAAGGGCGGCTTGATCACGCACCTCCTCCAGGAGGTTAACCTCTTCTCGCCAGAGATCTTCTTGGTCTTCTTCGTTGAACGCCGAAACGCGCGGAGAACCGAGCGACAGCTCGGAGGGGAGAACAGCTGACTTGCATACACCAGAAGAAAGGCGCCTCGCCAAAGGGTTCGACTAGGTGTGGTGCGGCGACCACAACACAGCCAGAGCTCCTCCATCCATCGCGCTACCGCCAGGAGCCGATCAAACGCCTCATCTTGAGGCCCTTCAACACCAGCCAGACATGCTGTTTCGCTTGACCATTGTTCGGGGGTGGGCCACCGGTTAAGCATACTTTGGTGCCCATTTCGTCGCAAAAACCCGTAAAAGCTACCGGTGAACTTAGTTCCGTTGTCCCGCTGTCGGTGATGATGCGGCATACTCCAAAGCGGTAAAGATCCCGCAAGATGAACTTGACAGCAAAGAAGCCGTGATGGCGCTGCATCGCCGGCTTCAACCCACTTGGTGAACTTGTCGATGGCTCGCGGGAACGACCTGCATTATCAAAGCCCTGCATCGCAAACGCCAGAGAGCGGGATGGTTTGCGAGCTTGGGCTGGTCGGTGGATCGGTCCGTGAAGAATGCATAAGCCAGATTTCTCACCAACCGCAAGATCCCGGAGGGCGAGGGCCAATAAAATCCTTGGCTAAACGCTTGCCGACTAGCGCTCGAATCGACATATGGCTCCTCGTGACATGCCTAGATCTATGGATATCAGAGAGCAGGCTGCTCCCCTCTTCCCGAGTGATGCACTTCAGTAGAACTCCATTTCTGCTCTGGCGGTATAGGTCCCCACCTACCAGAGTATAGCACTTGGCCTTGCGTGCAATCTTCTCAGCTGAGGCATCATCGTCGGGGATCACTTGGTCACGCAGGAAGGCTAGGATAGGATCCATCCACTGACCTTCCTGGCCAAGCGTGGCGAACACTCGGTGCTTGCTCGGCACTACCGGGCGTAGTTTTTCCCTCGGTGTCGCGGGTCGGAAGACCGCCGCCCGCCTCCCGGACTGGGCTCGAGGCGGCACACCGCCTTTCCTCCCGAATCGAGGCCGCGGGCAGAAGGCCGCCTTCCCCGCCTGAGCCGGAGGCCACAACGGCCATGCCGTCGTCCCCACCTAAACTGGGGGCTGCAACAGCGACACCATCATCCCCACCTGGGCCGGGGGCTGCGATGGACGGTCGCGGTAGCCTTTCTTCGAAGACCCCAACTGGAACAGAAGCTCTTGAGGACGCAAGCTGTGAAAGCCTGTCCACAAGGTGGTTGTCACGTCGAGGGATATGAACATACCCCAATCCTTCAAAGTGTCGCTCCATTTGCCGGACCTCCGCCAGGTACGCCGCCATGGTGGGGTCGGAACACTGGAACTCCTTCCGCTCTTGGTTGATGACTAGCAGGGAGTCACCCTTGACTTGGAGACGCCGGATGCCCAGCGCCGAAGCGATGCGCAACCCTGCCAACAGGGCCTCATATTCAGCTATGTTATTTGTGGCCTTGAAGTCGAGGGCGACCACATATTGAAGGGTGTCATCGGTCGGAGAGACCAGGACAACCCCAGCCCCCGCGCCTTCTAGCTTGAAGGAACCATCGAAGAATAGGGTCCAGGGAGAAGGCGCGGGTGCTTCTTCGGCTTCAGGAGTGGCGGGAGTCCACTCGGCGAAGAACTCTGCCCGCTTCTGACTCTTGATGGCGGTGCGGGGTACAAATTTGAGGTTGAATTCCCCCAGTTCCACCGACCATTTAGCTATACGGCCTTCTGCTTCACGGTTGTGGAGGATTTCCCGCAGAGGATAGGCCGTGACCACGGTGACTTCTTGCCCTTGGAAATAATGTCGCAGCTTCCTGGATGCCACCAAGACCGCATACAACATCTTTTGAGCCTGCGGATATCGAGTCTCCGCTTCATGCAACACCTTGCTAATGTAGTAGACCGGCTTCTGGATACCTTCCCTCTCCGCAACTAGTACCACGCTCACCACCTCAGGGGTGGCAGCAATGTACAGGAGCAACGGCTCACCCGGCGTAGGGGAGACCAGCACTGGGGAAGAGGTGAGGTATCGCTTCAAGTCTTCAAATGCCTTTTGTGCCTCATCTGTCCACTCAAAGTGGTTAGTCTTCTTCAACAGCTTGAACAGAGGCAAGCTTCTTTCTCCCAACCGGGCGATGAACCACCCCAAGGAGGCCAGGCGACTGGCTAGGCACTGAACCTGTTTGAGTCGCACCGGCGGCTTCATGTGCTTGATGGTCGCTATCTTGTCAGGATTGGCTTCAATGCCCCGGCTGGACATCAGGAAACCCAGCAGCTTGCCGGAGGGCACACCAAACACACACTTTTCTGGGTTGAGCTTCAAGCAATTCTTTCGGAGGCTAGCAAAGGTTTCCTCCAGGTTTTGGATTAATTCTTCGCCCTTTTTAATCTTCACAACTAAGTCGTCAACGTAGATCTCAAGATTTCGCCCTATCTGAGGACGGAAAGTGATATGCATGGCACGTTGGTAAGTAGAACCAGCATTCTTTAAACCAAAAGCCATTCTAACATAACAATAAACACCCGTAGGGGTTACAAAAGCAGTCTTCTCTTCATCTTCTACCGCCATGCTAATCTGGTGGTACCCGGAGTACGCGTCCAGAAAGCACAGCAGCTCGCACCCGGCCGTGGAGTCAACAATGAGGTCGACTCGCGGCAGGGGGTAAGGATCCTTCAGGCAGGCCTTGTTGTGGTCGGTGAAGTTGACACACATGCGCCATCTCCCGTTGGACTTCTTGACAAGCACAGGGTTGGCAAGCCACTTAGGGTGAGAGACTTCCCTGACTATCCCTACACGCAGCAACTTCTCTACCTCCTCTCGAATGGCATCTTGCCGCTCCGGCGCCTGCCTCCAGACCTTTTGTCGGACCGGACGCGCCTCAGGAAGCGTTGCCAATCGGTGCTCGATCACCTCCCTGGGGACCCCAGTCATATCGGACGGTTGCCAGGCGAACACGTCGGAGTTAGACTAGAGGAAGGTGATGAGCGCATCTTCCTATTTGGCGCTGAGGCTGGCGCCAATGTTGACGGTCTTCGGCTCGCCTCACCATGGCGACCACCTTAACCTCACCAGAGAGCCAGTGAGGCGTGGTCTGGCCCGAGGGGCTCTTAGCGGTGGCGTCAAGACGCCTGACGTTAGGGCGCCGGCCAGTCCCATGCCCGCCAGGCAGCGCAAGGCCTCCGACCGTCCACTGAATTGTAATGGGGTGCCGGGCCCAAGATCTTCACCACCATGTAGGCATAGTGGGTTGCCGCCATGAACTTGACCAACACGGCCTGCCAAGCAGGCATTGGGGAGGTCAAATCACGACCTCAAAGTCCACCATCTCGTGCGGTAATTGTCCTCTCCCCGAAGGTGACGGGAAGCACACCACCAGTGGGCATCAAACCACCTCCCGGCTACCCCAAAAAGGCAGAGCCGGACGCAGATCTCGCCAAGGATCTGGAGTGCCGTGAACGTCAAGAGGACAGAGGTTGATGGAGCTTCCTCGCCCACCAAAGACACGCCCCACCAGACATTCCGGATGGTGGGCGACACCACGATCGGGAGATGCCCTAGGTCGGTGGTGCTTGTGGTGGTCACCGACCGAAAGTGATCGCCTCCTCCGACCACTTCAAGATCCGACCCGCCGAAGCTCGACGCCTGGCGACACTTCCTCTTTAGCCGCTTATATGCGGCGTTAGAGGAAAGGTGGATGAACCACCGCGGATGTAGGGCACGCAGTGATCCGCCCGCCGAAGGCCATGCAAGCGTGATCTTCATCTTGATCGCCGTCGGGCGGCGCCTTGAGCCGCTTTCCACTATTTTGCTCACGACCCGGCTGTAATGGCCCAGTCATGAGTGTTGGTCCGGTGGATTGGGCAATAGAGCTCACCCTCCTTTTGCTCGTGGTGGTCATTCCTACGACCGCGGCAGTCATCGTGCCGGTCACGGCGATCATCACGCCGGTCACGGCGGTTGTCACGCCGGTCATCACGCCGGTCCCGGCGGTTGCGCTTCCACGGAGCGAGGTCCTCGTCGTCACGTTCAGCGGCCAAGACCCGCCTGGTCTCTCCTGCCTCACGCTTCCGCGCCTTCTTGCCCGCATGGCCTGAACCCTTCGAAGTTCCAGCTTCGTCCTTTCCTCAGCCATCCCTGGGGCCACCCTTGTTCTCATGCCCGCAGACACTTATAAAGTAGGGAGAAGAGCTCGGAGGTGGTATTGATGGTACTGGCCATCTTCTCCTTCATCTTACGGTCTCAACGCTTCTTCAAAAGGCGATGACGACCGATTGCTCCAAAATGTGGGGGATCGTGTTACAGGCAAGGGCAAAACCACGGATGAAGTCACGCAATGACTCTTCTCTCGCTTCCAGAGCGTGGAGGTCATCCTCCACGCCTTGCTACGCAAAGGAGCCTTGAAAGTTGGTGACGAAGAGGCCGCACAACTCTTCCCATGAGTGCACCGACCCTCGGGGGAGATTTAACAGCCAAGAATGGGCAGAGCCCGTCAAGGCCGTTGGGAGGTAGTTGGCCATGATCTTTTCAGACCCGCCAGCTGCTCGCACCATCGTGGTATAAATCTGCAGGAATTCCTTCGGGTTGGTGGTGCCATCATACTTCTCTATGGACGCCAAAGTGAACTCCTCGCTGGCCACGCCACGCGCGCAGCCTGCCGGGAGAAGGCTCGCACCCGACGCCAGAAGGGAGCCCCACCGCCGCCACGGAGGCCCAGTCCGGAGACCATTCCCGGGAGCGCAGGGCTCGGCTTCCTATAGAATCGGAGGAGTGAACCTCCTCCTTGGTCCGAGAGTGAGAGCCATGGGAGGGACTCTCACCGCCGAGGCTATCCGCCTCCGTGGCAGTGCTCTGGCCGAGCGCGCAAGCAAGCGACCACGGAGGTCATCACCCGCCCGGCGGCTTTCATCCAGTGCTGCTCAGAGGTCCCCACTGTCCCTTATGAACCGGGACTAACTCTACGCCAGCACCTTCCTTCGGCCCAGCCCGCCTGGCCAGAGCTACCTTCGTTAGGGTGGCTAGACGCTGAAAAGGCCGAGCATGTGCCCCTGTGCAATGGTGTACCGACGCATCATTACGGCCGGGAGCCCTACCGAGTTGGGCTGGCCCATGAGACCAGGCGATGAGCCGCAGCCCACGGGTGGCTGGGAGTTTCCTCGAAGTTCCACCGAGGGTGGTCCAAGAGGAGGTGAACCGCATGCATGTTCTGGGCAGGAGTGGCTGCCTCCATGGCCAGCCGACGTCGCACGGGCTGCTCTGCCACCTCCAAAGGAGCAATGCTGCCACCCTGCAGGGGCGGGGTGAGACGATCCTTCATCCGGTGAGATCGCCGACGCTGCCTGGGCGACGCCGCCTCGCCTGCCTTTGACGTTGAGAACCCGCCATCTGCAGATGCGCGGGCTTGCTTCCAAATCACGGACGCCGAAGTCTGCCGGGGAGTTGGCCAGGAGAACCAACCACTAGTCCCCTACCTGGCGTGCCCCTGTTGGCATATTCCACATAACAGGCCCGAGTCTACAGACCGGGTTTGGTTTAGTAGGAGGGCGTCTTCGCGGCTGGCAAACCCTAGCGAGTGAAAACCCTAATGACTCCCGCACGAAGGACTCCAGAGCCTATGAACTAAGATGACACACAGATTTTTACCCAGGTTCAGGCCCCCTCCACCCCGGGTAATAGCCTTACGTCCTGCTAGATCTTTTATAGAGTGTTTTAAGCTTGTACAGAGCTCTCAGGTTACAAGTTCTCCCTTAGGCTCTACCACTGAACTCTTGATCCCTCGACCCCCTTCCCCATGCACCAGAGGGCCCTTATATAGCCCAGGCTAACGAGGGTAGGTAAAAGGGGGGTCATCATACTGATCTTCATACATTTATTACTCCTTCCCGTGCTGTCCTGCTCCTCCAAATTTCATTAAATGCCGACAAGATGGCTTCTCGCCTGTCCGCCCGGTATGTGACCCTTTGTGATGGGTAGGTGAGAGGCCAGAGAATGGGCTTGTAGAAGAAATTTCGCAGCTTGATTGGTCTCGACACAAAGAAAGTTCGCTGCCTGGCATGGTACGATAGGGGAAGGAGACTTCGAGGTGAAGCCACCGTGCCCCACCTTTTTGCCTTGCGACGAGGCGAGCAGCGTCCTCGCCTCCCGCCACCCGAACGCCACGGGGCAAGACCAGCCGGCGGGCGTGATCGCCGCTCGACGCCAAAGCCGCCACGGGCTAGGCGCCGGGCCAGTAGGCCTCTCGCCCACCGCCGCCTCAACTCCACGTGGGCTAGCACCGCGGGTAGCGGTCGCCACCGACGCTGTGCGCCCACGGCCGGGCATCGGCCGTGCAGGTATGCCTCGCCACTGCTCGCCTGAACGCCACATGGGTTTAAGACTTGTCGCGGGCGGCTTTCGCCCGCTCGACGCTCGCCGCCACGTGGCTGGGCGCCGCGAGCAGGCGCCTCTCGCCACTGCCGCCTCAACGCCACATGGGCGGTTTTGTGCGCCGGAGAGGGTACCTCAACAGTAAAGTACGCTAACAAAGAAGATTCTCGAATAAATCATCGTAAATTGTGTTCCATTGTCAGTGATGATTCTGCATTGAACCCCATACCTAGTGACCACGAACGAGCGTAAGAACTTGACCGCCGCGTGAGCCTTGATGGTCGAGACGGGTTTGCTCGATGGCGCATTTAACAAAAACTTCTTCCCTCCGGCCGTCATGGAAGGGCCGAGGTTGTCCAAATTTCTGTGTCGAGAAAGGCCAAGCTAGCGGGATGGTCTCGAGCGCTTAGGCAGCCGATGCGATTCGAGCATGGAACCGACAGCTCGACAAAGCGAACGACATCGCGGGCATCCTCGAAAGTGTCATACAAGAGAACCCCATGCGAAAGCTTTCCACCATGGTCCCGAAGAAGAGTGTGCCCCACAGAGACCTGAATGAATGTCATGTAACAGGTACTTACCCTCCTACGCGGTAACACACTTTGTCAGGATGCCAGAGACATTACGACAATAAAGCTTGCCATCTACGAGTTTGTACGAGCTCGCCCGGCGCTTGACCATGCTCCTTTCTGCGGGATCGGCCGGGAGCTCTCCCGTCGCCAGGAAATTGTGGATCGGCTTGGCCACGAGGGAATACCTTCGATGAAGGCGACCGAGGTCTTTTGGTCGGAGATTGAGGGTGACGCCAGGTTCTCCAGGATCACATCTAGAGGGACTTCGTCGTCAGACGACCCGAGCTTGGAGAGGAAGTCTGCATCGGAATTGTCCTTCCTCGCTACATGCGTGACCTCCAGGTTCTGGAACCATTTCTCCATCTTGCGTGCCTCGGCGAGGTACTTGGCCATAGAATCCTCTGAGCACTGGTAGACCTTATTGAACTGGTTGATGACGAGCTGTGAATCGCCCTTAACGACCAACCGGCGAACACCCAATGCCTTGCAAGCTCGGAGCCCCACCAAAAGAGCTTCGTACTCTGCTGCATTATTTGTTGCTGGGAACTGCTTAACTACATACTCACTGCCGCCTCAAGGGGTGAGAATGAGGATTCCAGCCCCCGAGCGCTTGAAGGACCGTGATCCGTTGATGTACATGACCCAGGGCTTCTCCTCGTCGACCTCGAGCTCGGGAGCTGGCTGTGTGGTCTGCTCGACCACGAAGTCGGCTAGCACCTGTGACTTGATGGTCGTGTGCGCCACGAACTGGAGGTCGAAGATGGCCAGCTCCTTGGCCCACTTGGCGATGTGACCTCTGGCCTCTGGATTCCTCAAGATTTCCCCGAGCGGAAAGTTGCTTAGGATGACCACGGAGTGGGCCTGGAAATAGTGCCGGAGCTTGCGTGAAGCCATGAGGAGGGCATAGAGAAGTTTCGACTCGAGGGTAGCGCCTTCGCCCATGGAGAACCTCGCTGACGAGTAGATCGGTGTCGCCAAGACATCCCGCCACCACCAGATAGCCACGACGGCTCGGACAAAGGGTCACGAGGTAGAGCAAAGAACTTCTAGCCTAGCTCAGCTGGTCGTAAGTAAGGGTGGTGTTGACAGTATACCTTCAACTCGTCCGGCGACCGCCGAGCCTCAAAGCGCCCACTGGCCCGCTTGCGCAAGGCCCTGAAGAAAGGCAACCCGTGCTCGCCGAGCCTTGAGATGAATCGGCTGAGGGCAGCCATGCGGCCGGTGAGGCATCGCGAATCGCCATCAACTCCTGAGGGGCCATCTTTTCTATTGCCTCGATCTTCTCCGGTTCGCCGACCCTCGAGCCTCCGATCATGTAGCCGAAAGCACCTTCCTAGAGGCGGCGCCAACACGCACTTCTCCGGATTGAGCTTGATCTTGTGCTTGTTCAGTTACGAAGGTCTCCCCAAGGTCTTGAATGTGGTCGGCCTTTGCGGAGTTTTGACGATGATGTCGTCCACATAGACTTCGAGGTTGCGGCCGATCTGAGGCTCGAATGTCTTGGTCATTAGGCTCTGGAAGGTCGCGCCAGCGTTGCGGAGACCAAACGACATGGTCGTGTAGCAGTAGGTCCCAAACGGTGTGATGAATGATGTCTTGCTCTCGTTGTCAACCGCTAGCTTGATCCGGTGGTACCTGCATAAGCGCCCGTGAAGCTTAGCAAATTGGCATTCGCCGCGGAGTCGATGATCCGTCGGCGCGCCGGAGAGGAAAGTTGTCCTTCGCATGCCGAAGTTCAAGTCCGCGTGATCTACGACATCCTCCACTTCCGCCTTTCTTCTCGCGACAATGATGGATTGGCTACCACTCGAGTAATCGATCTCACGAATGAAGTCGCCTTCAACAATTTTGTCGAGATTCTCTGATTATGGCGACGTTTCGAGAGAAGGCCGCAAATTCGGGCGCGACGGGCGGCGACACGGGCCGCACTCAGTAGTCTCGGCTCGACCACCTCCTCGACACCCGCATGTCCGCTGCTCCTGCTTAATATATCTTTGTTGGCGCGCTTCGAGACATGGACGACTTGGATGAGTCCCTCCACGAGCGACACGCCTTCGCTGTTACCTGGCGGGCCGACCGCTTTCCGCGCGACCTTCATGGTCACCCAGGTCTCCCATCGAGGCAAAGATGCCAGGGCCAACGCTGGTCTGCAAACGCGGCGCCGCCTTGAGGTCGCCTCAGATGGTAATAATGCCGCTAGGCCCCGGAGCTTCATGCAGCGGTGGCCATAGTGGTTGGCCGCCATGAACTTGACCAGAGCCGGGCGCCCGAGGATGGCGTTGTAAGGGAGGTCGCCCTCAACCACCTCGAAGGTAATCAGCTCGGTGCGGAAGTTATCTGAGGCGCCGAAGGTGACGGGCAGAACCACCTGCCCCAGAGGTGTTGTCGAGCTCCCAGGCACGATCACGAAAAACGTAATCGCGATATTCTTAACCTTCGACGGGGGGATCTGCATCTGGTCGAGTCTGCTAGCCAGCAGCAAGTTGAGGGAGCTGCCCCCATCGACCATGACCCGCCCGACCAAGGTGTTACTAATGGTCGGGGTCACGACCAGGGCAGTCTTGAGATATTTAGACATACCTTGGGGGCGCCCTCCTCACAGAAGGTTATCGTGAGTCTGCCTACTTATGTGGCTGGTCTCGGGCTTCCCGATGGTGGCTTGAGTAGACCACGCGTGGCATCCTTGATCTCGCTGGGGACCGGGCACGCCGATGAGCCACCAAGATGACGCCGATCCGCGGCCGCCTCGCTGAAAATCCGTGTCGAGGTCGGCCTAGTCCTCTCTCGTGTTTACCCTTTCAGCCGATCTCTCTTCAGAGCTGCAAGCATCTCTTCACGCCCGTCGAGAAGGCCTCCAACTTGCTCGCACAGTCTGGCTGCCTCGCAGTGGTCGTGGGTCGGAGTTATGAGACTAGGTATCTAGTTAACAGGCCGACTGATCAGCCCATGGGGGTGGGCTGGCCCAACCAAGTAAAAAGAGGAGCTTCTGGAAGACTTCAGCTGCACCAGATGAAAGAAGACCGGGGGGTGCAGGCGACAGGAGTAGGTAGACAACGCCGACATCTCAAGAACGGGCAGCGGAGCTCTGTGATGTCGCTATGCCCGGTCAGCCACTACAGACAGCCTTCCTCGCTGCCCATTAACTACCTCTCATACCCTAACAACCCCAAAGAATGTGGCTGTGGAGGTGCCTTGGTTTGTATATAGAGAGAAAGAACCCTAGACAAAGGGGGGATATCTGTAATAGAGAACTTGTAATCAAGAACACTCATATTTACACCAAGAACACCGAATGTGACTAGGTGTTATCTCCATTGAGAGCCCGAACTCGAGTAAAAATTGCTCCGTGTCCCAGGTCACCATCGACTCCAGATCTTCCGCCCCCGCCCCACTCCTCTTTCTTCATTGCCTGCTACACCCATCGGCAGCTTGGCGCGCCTGTAGGGGAGCGATGATCATCCTCCTGAGTCTCGATGGCGCCACCCAAATGAGATCACCGCTTTTCGCCTAGCCGACTTTCTTCTGGAAGTTCGGACTTGCCGCCGATAACTTCGCAAGCTTGTTCTCTCAGACAGGCTTGGCCCCCGGGAGAGACCTCATCACTCCCTCACCGAGCTCCAGTGCCGATCAAGGGAATCACTGGTCCGCCGAGGAGCCTTCCGGGTGTCTTTGCGATCAAGACGATCGGACTAACACTACAGACGCGAAGATGCGGCGACACGGCGGAGGCGACTCATCAACGTCGGCGGCGACGCCGAAGAACGCGCCAAGTCCTCCAACATCGGGGGCGAACGTCAACGAGGAGTTTCGCAGCGAAGAAGGGAGATCAACCGATCTTTCACACGCCGCAGCAGAACATCGAGCTTCCAAGACGCCGCCGACACCGGGCCGATCTCGCCCAGACAAATTTCGCACCCGACAGGGTTCAGAGCTAAAGGCTATGGTGATGGCGGTGGCAGACAAGAAACCAAGAGGCACCCGCAGAGAAGACACACTCCACAAGATCCGCTGCCACTCAGATCGAAGCCGGACCGCACAAAGCCGTCCAGGCGGGCTACTGGAGTTCTAGCGAAGACGCCACGGAGCCTCAACCGAGATCTCTGCGTCGATCTTACCACTAGGCGCCGTGAACGGGAGGAAGGCGAGAGGCGCCGACGTGAGGACGAGTACGAGTGCTTCGGTATCGGCTTCGACGGCCGGAGTGATCGTGGTGGCCGGCGCGAGAGTGACAATAGAGACCTCCGGGCTGGGACCCCCCTGTGTCGATCACCTCGACGGCGCAGTTGCGGGCCTATTGACGGGGTCCGCGCCTTCACACCCCGGCTCCACCGAGTGGTGTGGCCCGACGGTTTCAACCCGAGGGGTATCGTCAAGTTTGATGGTGAAAGGGATCCAGAGGCATGGCTGCAAGTGTACTCCCTCGTAGTCAAGGCGCAGGGGCGACTGAATGTGATGGCAACCTACTCCGCCACACGCCGCCTCAATTAAGCTTGGCTCTGTGACTCCCCCGGGTTCTATAGATTCCGGGTGATCTCTGTGAGCAATTTATCTCAAATTTCCAAGGCACCTTTGAAAGGCCTGGGTCCGCATGGGACCTATACCAACTCCATCAGAAAAAGGACGAGTCCCTGCGCGAGTTCATCCGATGTTTCATGCAGAAGAAGAATACCGCTCGACGTTTCGAGGCGGTCGTCATAGCCGCCTTCCGTAAGGGAGCCGCGACTGACCTAATCAAGAAGATGTCCCGAGTCCGCCGACCACCGCCGTGAGATGTTCGCTTTGGCCGAAGGTATGCCACGGCCGGACACATCGGGCGAGCGCCAAGAAGACGCTCACGCAGAAGGATAAGAAGGACCACGCCGAGTCTTCCAAACCAAGAGACAAGAAGCGTGGCCCGAGAGCTGGTCGCGGTGGGTCGAGCGCGCCGATCGCGAGACCAAGGGCGATTTGCCACGATGAGGTGATGGACGCCATTTGCCCTTTCCACCTTCAGAGAGGCACACGGCCAAGGACCTGCATATTTGAAGAGGTTCGCCACAGAGCAAAGAATGTATAACAGAGGCAAGGGCGCAAGCGGCGCAGGCAAGACCCACCGACGTAAGATGGGGGCGATTATCAGTGACCGAGCGCCGAGCTCAACTATATATTTGAGGGCTCTACAGATACGAGTCCAAGCGAAGCGTAAGCTTACCGCCGAGATCAACGCAATAACGCCAAAGAACGCCCAATAGCCGAGGTGGTCTGAGATCCCGATCACGCTTAATCATTCGGATCACCCCGATTATGCTCCATTCCTGTGCAGATATCCTTCGTGCCGACCTCGCAGCACGTGGGCGCCGTGCTCAAGAGGGTGCTGGTCGACGGAGGAAGTGGGCTCGCCATTCTTTTTCCAAGACCTTTGATGATATGAAGATCCCAAGGCCCGAGCTCAAGCGTGATCGTCACCATTCCACGGGTAATCCCCGACATCGACGTGCCACTCCGCAAATCACGCTCCCGGTGACGTTCGGAGCCAAGGAAAACTACCGAACGGAGTATTTAAACTTCAAGGTGGCTGATTTCGAGACGGCATACCATGCCATCTTGGGAAGGCCGAGATTAGCCAGGTTCATGGATGTTCCTCACTACGCGTATCTCACAGTTCGGGGGGATGTCAAGCAATCTTTCGTATGCGACAAGGAAAGCTGTGACATGGCCGAGCTATTGGTGGCGTCGGCCGAGGCCGAGCGGGTTAGGCAAGCGGCTACTCTCCCGCGAGGCGAAGACGATGTCCCGACTGTGAAGTAGGGCAGGTCCGGCATGAAGCCTGACGAAGGAATCAAGCATGTGATTCTCGACCCGTCCAACTCGGCGCAGACCGCCTTGATTGGGACTGGGCTCGACCCCAAATAGGAAGAGGCGCCGCCACTTTCTTTTTCGCAAACCGACATCTTCGCTTGGAAACCATCCGACATGCCCGGTCTCTAGGGAGGTGATCAAGCACTCACTCAATGTAGACGCAAGAGCTAAGCCCATCAACCAGCAATGAGACGGTTCAAGAAGACCGCCAAGCGACGCCATCAACGAGGAGATCACCAAGCTTCGTGGCCAATTTTATAAAAGAAGTGTATCATCCCGATCGGGTTGGCCAATCCGTCCTTGTACGCAAGAAAAACAAAAGTTGGCGCATGTGTGTTGATTACACGATCTCAACAAGGCGCGCCCAAAGGATCCTTTTGTTGCCTCCGCATTGACTAGGTGGTAGACTCCACCGCGAAGCGAAGCCTAAGCTTCTTGGACGCTGCATTTCGGGTACCACCAAATACGGTTGAAGGAAGAAGATCGATCAAGACGTTGTTCATCACACCGCTCGCCAGATCGCTATGTCACGATGCCATTCGGTTCACAAAAAAAATTGGCGCCGACCTACCAACGTGCATATTCAAGGGCGCTTCACACTCAACTCTGGACGCAACGTGGAGGCATACGCGGACGACGCCAGGTTAAAACCCGAGTGACGAGGGTCGGAACTCCTTGACCGGCCGGGCGACGGTCAACGGAGCCCCTAAGCTCGAAGGCCCCACCACGACTGGTGATACCGAGCGCCGACCTAGAGCGCTGTGGACCCGGTTTGACCTCGCCGACTCAAGCTCTAAGTGGATCTCGCTCAAGCCTCGTCCGCCTCGATTTTGATCGCATCCGACCGACAGCTTGCATGAGAGCGGTCATAGGATGACTCGAGGCGCGCAAGCTCGGGGCAATGGTCAGCCGCCCTCAAGGTGCATCGAAGGCCCTCTCCGAGGATGGCTCCGCCTATTCGCTATGCAGAGGAAGTATAAAGACCAAGGACGATGAGTCTAAAAAGGACGAAGACAACACAACACACACACATGCAGCCTCGAAGTTAGGAATCACCATTACCGCTTAAGTTGTAAACACCGCTCTGGCACCCATATAACAAGAATCACCGAGGCGATCGAGTAGAGCTATTACCTTCACGGGCTCGAACCAAGATAAACTCTTGTCTCGTGCTCGTTGTTGCCTTGTTCACCATCGCCCGATCGACTTTCTTCCTTCGCTCGAGTAAACGCAGCTCGGGTCCCATAAACTCTCGACTTCTACCTCTTTCTTATGTTGACGATCCCGATCGTCGACAATTGCACCCACCGTGGGGCCTGATTGTTTTGTTTTTCGCAGAACGACACCAAGACTCTGTGAGCATGGCGCCTTCATCGACGATTTTCTTCGAACGGACCGACTCGCGTGTCCCTCGTTCAGCGCCTCGCTGTCACGCCGAGCAAAGATGTTCGTGGCGACGGGCAAGGCATTGAGGGAGATGCGATGACCTTGATCCGCAGACTTTGAAGACGCCACGGATGGTGCAGTTGCCATCAACTGCCATAACAGTTTCTCCGCTGGAGGCCCAGAGAAGGCCAAGACATCTTCGGGCCACCCAGTCCCCTTCCGGAGCGCCCCGCTTATTGCCCGGTCATGGCTAACCCCGATAGGGCGAGGTCGAGCTCTTTGGCCGACCTCGCCGAGAACTCGATCGGGCTATGCACCGAGGTGGCACCTCCAAAAGATCAAAGTCAACACTCTGGGACCCGCCTCAATGTACCTCGATTTTTCTCTAGTCCGTAAGTGAGGCTTGTCGCGCTAACATCTCCCATAATGTCGTTGCATCCTCGCTAATAATAATCATACAAGTGTTAGGACATTCATCTTGCATTAAGAGGAGTAGCAAAACCCTAAACATCATTTTTCAAACTGCACACATGCCATTTTGCCTTAGTCATTGACATGTGGGCCATATGAATAAAAGAGAGGAGTGAAGGCTGCACATACCTACCCAACTAGTTGCTACACTACTCACCCCTACCTATGTACATGACAAGTCAATGACACATGGGACCTACCATTGCTTAGAAAATTGTGGACTGCACATCCTATCCATGCTTTTTCTCACTTCAACCACCCATACCCACTCTTCCACCTACTCTATGACATGTGGGACCTAGCCCCACATGTAAGGCATGAGTGGGCAGCCTATATAAGGTCTCAACCTTGGTTTCTTCTCCCCTTTCCTGCTCATTTGCTCAACTCAAGAACAGAAAAACAGCAAGGTGTTCTTCTCCACTCTTGCCATTTCTCCCTCAAATCCCTCCAAACTTGGGTTTTGGTTTGTGCATGTTACACCACCTTGTAGCCAAGGTTAAGAGCTTCACATCCATCCAAATGGATTCTTGAGGAACCAAGTTTTGGGTAAGTGGCAATCGTTTTTCTTGCTATCCTTGTTCTGAAATTTCTGCTCTTGTAACGCATTGCTATTTTCCCCCATGGAATCCATCCTCACACTTTGAATCGGGTCGCGCATGTCGTATGGAAGCTTGAGGAGGAGGTCTAGTAGCTGCTGCAAACACGAGCAAGTGAGGGCATTGTCGACCCACTCGAGCTAGGAGGAGGTGAACCGCGAAGACCCAAGTTAGACATTCTTTCGTCGCTTCTCGCCAAAGCCAACATCCACTTTGGGCAAAGGCAACCTTGTAGTGGTAAGTTTCTACCTTAGTCCATCCCTTTGAAGCCCTAGTCCATCCCTTTAAAACCCTAGCTCATTACTTGGAAGTGTAGAGGATAATAGACAAATAGCCGTTTTGAAACAGAGACGCCCAGCTCGGATAGTCCGAGATTTCACTCGGACATTCCGAACCCTTCGGATACTCTCCGAATAGAATTTCGGACAGTCCGAATAGGATTTTAACTTGAGGGCTGCATTGGCTAACCGAGAAGGTCTGCTCGACATTCGAGGTACCCCTCGGATACTCCGAACCTACCTTCGGATACTTCGAATCATATTTCGGACAGTCCGAAGAGAATTTAAACTTCATACCGAGAGAGTCTGCTCGGACAGTCCGAAGTGACACTCGGATAGTCCGAACATAATTCAACTTCATACCGAGAGGGTCCACTCGGACAGTCCGAAGTGACATCCGGATACTCCGAACATAATTCGATAAAAGCCCTAAGACTTGAACTTTTGGCGCTAAAACTCAATTAGTACTTGCATATTATGATTAATATTACACATCATGAGCATGTCATGCATCTTTTACTCATGTGCACTATTTGAATCCTTGTTTGGTGTTTATTGAATTGGATTTTCCCGTTAGGTGTTGACGTTTCGGAGGGCACACCCGAGTACGACTACGCTTTTGAGACCAAGATCGAGCAGCAAGGCACTACCTTACTCTTTGACCATGATTGCTCCTACTATTTGAAAGTTACATTTTCGAAAGTATTTTAGCAATTGCATGCTTACTTTTCAATTACAATTATGATTGGGTAGAAATCTTAGCTATTCCCACATTATGATGTTATCCCTTATCATGTTCTTTCGTGTGCTATTGTCGCCCTAGGTGGTTGGTTTATTATTATATATGGGTTCGTGTGAATTGCTTAGCCATGCTTAGAACGTCGTTAGAAACCGCGATAGATGGACTTAGTCCATTGGTCGCAATGATTGAGAATTATTATGATGATGTTGTTTTAATTGTTGTTAATGAGTAGAGATTTTGGTTAAGGACCCTAAGGATTAAATCTCGTGACGCTTTTTGAGTAACTATCGCGAACCACACCGCTTATGGGACCGGCGTAACCAAGTACTTGTGTATGACTAGGGTATGTAAACCATGTACTCGGAATTCCTTGAGCTTAGTGGAGCGTCAAGGAATGTCCGCCGAATTTCTTGGGCTTAGTGGAGGCCAGGAAGGTCCCTGAGTCCTCGAACTTTGTTGAGTTGGGGATGTCCAACAACGGTGTACCTTGATCCACACACACCGTTAATCGGGCACGCGGGATCGAGGGTCACAAATATCCGGATGGTTTAGATACACTACCATGCATACCGAAAATGGTTTGTCACGTTCGCTTCGGCCGCACATCTAAGGAAATGTGTTAATAGCTTGGCTTACGAGTGTGACGGTCGTGGGTAAAGTCGCACCGCAGAGTTTAAACTATTCAATAGCCGCCCATGGTTAAGGACGATCTCTTGAATTGTCACCACCGGGCGAGTATTAAGGACTTGGTAAGAATGGGATGGAGTGGAAAAGAGACACAAGTATTGGAGTACTTGTGTGTGTGTTGGAACATGAGCGATGGAACTCATGTTTCGGAGAATGCTTGAAGGCATGAGATGAATGTGATTATGATGATGTTACATTATGTATGAGCTTTTGCAAATGATTACAAAATGCAATTTGTCAATCTATACTTGTTTTATGATTTACTCCAAACATTGCTTTATGCTGAACATTGCCAATTGCCTTCCTTTGATGTAGCAACCACATGTAGTTAGAAACCAGCATACAACTTATATTATTGTGCGAGTACACTCTTTGTACTCAATCGGATTGTCCACTTGCTGCAGGTGAGGAAGAGGCATTACCCGGGGACTTTTACCGGCCGATTTCGATAATGCTAACGATAGTTGCCGTTTGCCCCGCTTGGTTGCCCGAGGGTTTGGGGCATGCCATGCTGGACTCTTTTGTTGTTTACCTTATGATTTCGCTGCTACTTGATGTAATAACTTTAAATATGTCGTTATGGACAGCAGTCCTACTTTTGGTATGTAATAACGTTTATGCTTCCGCTAATTATATATGTGTTGTGATGTCAATCTGTTGAATGAGAATGCTCGTGTTGGCAAACTATCCTCGACCAACACGGTATAATCATGGGACGCCCGAGGTTCCCTTGATTCACTTGAGAAATGCCATGCATTTGGGTGAATCAAGGAGTCCCGGACGGTTCCTCACAAAGCTTGGTATCGAGCCATACCGACCGTAGGTTAGAACGCCATGCTACGACGAAGTTAGAGGGTGTTTTGAGTCCAAAATTATTTTGATATCAAATAATTTCAGAACTGATAGCATTGTGCAATTCCTTTATTTCTTACCCCTCTTAGTTCTATTTCTTACCCTTATGTTCATTTGATTGTGCAAACAAGTTTCTAACCCCTCTCATCCTTTTCAACGTGACTGATGAGTTTTGGGCCATTGATCTTAGTCACCCGTGCCGAAGATGTGGAGGGCTATCCTTCCCTTCTGAGGGATATGCTTTGGAGGGCCAATTTCACCTATGCACCGTGAGTACGCGGTCTATGGTCGTGCTATGGGGCCCGGATTGAAGACCTACACCGCCACGGTTCACATAATCGCTAGGATGGTGACGGGAGTGTTCCCTATCACTTTCAAAGTAGGGGACGCCTCGTCGGGATGTCTATCCAAGAGGTGGCATATGTTGCCATGTGCCATCTCCGCCATGACTTGTGGAGCCGACGTTGCCTCCTTATCAATATTTCCCGCAGCGAGGGTCGACTGGATGAAGTCAACAAGGTTGCTGAAATCGAGATGGGAGAAGACTCTTCGTTCGCCAGTTGTCGGGCTTGGTCCGTGCCTTGGACCGGGCCAATCGTTGCATTGTCCACGAGCCGGGGAGACTCGTGCCTGCCTTCATGCATGCACAAGGGCACCTTCACCAATTTGTTCAAATTAACTTAGTGCCGAGGGACATATTGTATGGGCGCAACTCCACGGCGCCACACGATGTAGCCCCACCCGCCTTTCAGCTTCCGGATGTGTCGGGATAGAGATCAAGACGCTAGGAGTCCAACACCGCTGCAGATCAATTCGGGAGGTGTGATAGGCCGCGTTCGGGAATCTCCGGGGTACCTAGGTTCTATATAGGATCACCACAAGCCTCACTAACCCCTTGGACCTCAAGACACCGGATCTCCAGGATATCATCTTTGGATGTGTTTCCCAAGGATTCCTTAGAGACATTTGAGTTGTCCTTGTAAGGCTCATCATGGAGGGAAAGTAGCGATGAGCTGAACTAATTTAATTGATGTAATAGGCTACTTTAAGAACCTATGCTAGCTCTTATGTTTGGACTTGTTATCCCTAGCTGTTGCTTTTGGTTAAAAGAACTTGCGCTATTGTATCGAATCTTGTTATTTGCTTTCATGGATGATGTTGTGGCTTAAGAACCTTTGTTATGTTGATGTCTTTCGGAGTTGGTGCACGTTTTCTTGCTGCATACATGTAGAGTTTTAATTGTGTGATTTGCTGTCCTGATATTTTAAATTCAGCTCATTTGTGGCTCTCTTTGTTACTTGTTGCTAATTTGGCTTTGGCAACAAATGACGGAGTTACCACTGCTCCTAAGCTCACAGTGAGGCGAGGCCGCCATCCACCGCTCCCAAGCGATCGAGGATCCGACTCAGGGGTCACCATAACCACCCGAGTCCTCACATCACCAAAATCAGCACCGGCCAGGTGGAGGAGGAACTTCCACCCTCCTACCATGGCTCAAGTCCTGCCATGATTGAGCAAAACCGCAGGATCAAACGCTGATCTTGCAGCAGATCGCCTGAACACGCCCATGCCCCACCCCTTTTCAAGGAGCCGAGGGGCAGGACATCACGCTGGCCGGGCGGACTCGGCGAAGTTTCTTCAAGACGAGGCCGCCAACATTCTCCCTGCGGCGCGGATCCACTCGAGGCCGATGATTGGCTTCGACGATTGAGCGCAAGCTGACCATCGCCAATGCCCGACCATGAGAAGGTCCTCTTTGCTTCACATCAACTCGATGGTGCAGCAGGCGCATGGTGGGACAGCTTTACCGCCATGCAGCCCGCCGATCATGTCATCACTTGGGCGGAGTTTCACTGGGCTTTCCGCGAGGCTCATGTTCCCGCCTGTTATGGCAAGAAAGAAGCGTGAATTTCTTGCATTGAAGCAAGGTGGCAAGACCGCCATGGACTATCTTCATGAGTTCAACTATTTGGCTCGCTATGCCCCGGACGAGGTCTCCATTGATGAGTGCAAGCAAGAGCGCTTTATGGAGGGATTCTTCCAAGAGTTGCAGCTGGAGCTCGCTGCTCATGACTTCCGGAATTTCCAGCACTTAGTCCACAAGGCTATAGTGGTGGAGGAGAAATGGGAAGGTTGAGGATTCGCGCAAGCGCAAGCGGATTGCACAAAATTCAGCAAGTGGCAACTTGCACTGCAGCCAAGATGGTGCGCCCATCTTCCCAAGCTATCAAGCTCGCACCGCCAAGGCCTCCAACATTCTTGGCTCGCCCATCGCAACCAAGTCTTCCACCAACCGTAGGTGGAAATCAGCAAGGAACCAACACTCAAGCTCGCCCAGCCTGTTTGTTTCCAAAGCAGCAAACAGCGGGCACTTTGCACGCCAATGCCCACAAAAGAACCAAGCAACGCCGGGATTCACCCACTTTTGCACCGGGGCAGCAGCACCTCCACCTCGACCAATGCCTCCAAGAACCGCACTAACACCACCGCATGGTCGATCAACCATGTGATCGACAAGAAGCTCGTAATGCACCGAGAGGTGGTATTGGGTACGCTCCGTCAACTCATACCCGACTACCGTGTTATTTGATTCCGGAGCATCCCATTCATTTGTTAAGGAGAAGTTTGTTAGACATCATGAGTTCCCTATACAACCCATGCATCCACCACTTCTCATTAAAACCCCGGGATCAGAATTAAGGACCGATCGAGTCTGCCGGGAAGTCAAAATTGAAATCAATGGGGTAGAGTTCCTAGCTGATTTGATAATGATCAAGACGGAAGGAATTGAAGTCATTCTTGGGATGGATTGGCTGTCCAAGCACCAAGGATGCATCGATTGTGCAAGCAGATCTATTACTCTTACTAACGCAAGCGCAAACAAGTCGGTTTACGCTAAGTCCAGATTTTGCTCGCCTTTATGCCTTGAAGGGTGAGCCATTCCTTGGGATAAGTAACATACCAGTGGTATGTGATTACCCGGACGATTTCCGTAAGAATTGCCAGATGCCACCGACCGGAGGTTGAGTTCGCTATTGAGCTTCTACCCGAACGGCCCCGATATCGGGTTTACCTTACCGTATGCCTCCAAATGAGTTGATCGAATTAAAGAAACAACTTACGGAGCTGCAAGAGAAGGGTTTATTCGCCGAGCTCCTCACCTTGGGGATGCCCGCGATATTTGTGAAGAAAAGGATGATAGCTCATGGATGTGTGTTGATTATCATTCCATTAAATGAGGTCACGGTCAAGAACAAGTATCCACTTCATGATCGATGATTTGTTCGACCAAATGACCGAGCCTCGTTTTCTCCAAGATTGACTTGAGATTAGGCTACCATCAAATCAAGATCAGATCGAGACATTCCAAAACGGCATTCTCCACTCGTTATGGTCTATATGAGTATACCGTTATGTCTTTCGGTTTGACCAATGCACCGCATATTTCATGAGCCTTATGAATTCGGTTTTCATGGAATATCTCGACAAGTTCGTTGTCATCTTCATCGATGATATTCTTATTTACTCCAAGTCGGAAGAGGAGCATGAAGTACACCTTCGAAAGTCTTGGAAAAGTCATGAGAGCACCAACTCTACGCAAAATTCAGCAAGTGTGAATTCCGCTAAAGGAGGTTGCCTTCTTGGGCCATGTGTTATCGTATATGGAGTTATGTTGATCCCAGAAGATACATGACGGTACTTGATTGGGAATAGCCCAAGAACATCACGGATGTTCAAGTTTTCAAGTTATTACCGGTTCGAGAGAATTTCTCCAAAATCGCTGGGCCATCGATCGAACTTTTGAAGAAGGAGAACAAGTTCATATGGTCAGCAGCTTGTGAGGCAAGCTTTCAATTATTGAAGACTCGCTAACCATCGCACCCATCTTAGTCCCGCCGATATTCACAAGGGCTTCGACATATATTATGATGCATCCCGCCTCGGGTTGGGTTGTGTACTTATGCAAGGAGGCCGAGTTGTGGCGTATGCATCGAGGCAATTGAGACCTCATGAGATGAATTACCCCACCCATGATTTAGAGCTGGCAGCAAGGGTACATGCTCTAAAAATCAATCGACATTTCCTCATCGTAATCGCTAGAAGTTTACACCGATCACAAGAGCTCAAGTACATCTTTACTCAAGCCGATCTGAACTTGAGGCAAAGGAGGTGGCTCGAATTGATCAAAGACTATGATATGGGACTCCATTATCATCCCGAAAGGCCAATATTGTTGCCGATGCTCTAAGCCGAAAAGTCTCAATGCAATCGCTTTTCAATAGAACCGAATCGGACGCCATATGCGCCGAAGTTTCTAAGCTCAACCTAGAAGTGATTAAGGAGGATTCCTTGCTGTCATGGAAGTCAAATCTAACCTCTTAGACCAAATCAAAGAGGCTCAAAAGATGCATAAGAGCATAGCACTCATCCGAGCCCAAGATCAATCAAGGCAAGGCCAATTGTTTCACCGAGGACCCACAAGGAGTCTTATGGTTCGACAAACGGCTAGTGGTGCCAAATTGTAAGGAGTTGAAGGCGCCGATTCTTGATGAGGCTCATATTCCACATTCTCTATTCATCCCGGAGTACAAAAATGTATCAAGATCTTAAGCCAAGACTTTGGTGGACCCGGATGAAACGAGAGATTGCCGATATGTCGCCGAAAAGCGACGATGTCACCGGTGAAAGTTTACCATTTATGCAGCAGCAGCACACTTCAACCCCTGCCCATTCCTATGTGGAAGTGGGAAGAGATTGGTATGGATTTCATCACCGGTTTGCCCAAGACGCAAAAGGTTTCGATTCCATATGGGTAATCGCTGACCGATTGACCAAGATCGCCATTTTCTTCCCCGCCAAGACGACGGATACAAAGGAGCAAGTTAGCGGAGTTATATCTTAATCGAATTGTGTCTCTTCATGGTGTTCCCAAAAGGATTGTCTCAGATCGAGGTACTACCACTCAAGACTTTTGGCAATGCTCCACAAGGCCATGGGGACTCAACTCTTTAGCATAGCTTATCATCCTCAAACCGATGGACAAACCGAAGCGAGTGAACCAAATTCTTGAAGATATGCTTAGAGCTTGTGCCCTTACTTACGGCAAGAATTGGGAGAAATGTCTACCTTTCGCAGAATTCTCCTACAACAATAGCTATCAAGCTAGTCTCCAAATGAGTCCATTCGAGGTTTTCTATGGGAGATCTTGCGTAACTCCACTTAACGGGTCTCGAGTCCGAGAGAGACCCTCTTGGTCCCGAACTAGTCGCCGGGCGAAGAGCAAGTTCGATGATTCGTGAACGTTTATAACCGCGCAAGCCTCGCTAAAAGAGCTACGCCGATCGCCGCCGCCGTGAGCTTAAGTTCGGTTGGCGATCACGCCTATCTCAAAGTCTCGCCAATGAAAGGTGTTCGTCGCTTTAAGTGAGAGGAAAGCTAGCCCTCGTTATATCGGACCTTTCCGGATTTTAGCAAGGCGAGGAGCGTGTATGATCAATTGAGCTTCCTCTTCACTAGCCGATGTACATGATGTCTTTCATGTCTCTCAATTGAAGAAATGTCTTCGTGTCCCAACCGAAGCCACCGAGTTGGACACTCTTGAATTGCAACCCGATCTATCCTACAAGGAGCAACCCATTTGTATTCTCGACGAGAGGGAGCGTGTTACTCGAAACCACACCATCAAATTCTTTAAGGTTCAATGGAGTAATCACACCCCTGATGAAGCCACATGGGAGCGTGAGGATCATCTTCGAGCCGAATACCCCTACCTCTTCAATGAAGCGGAGTAATCTCGAGGACGAGATTCTTTAAAGGGGGGGAGGCTTGTAACAGCCCGATTTTTCTCTAGTCCGGTAAGTGAGGCTTGTCGCGCTAACATCTCCCATACCGCTGCTTGCATCCTCGCTAATAATAATCATACAAGTGTTAGGACATTCATCTTGCATTAAGAGGAGTAGCAAAACCCTAAACATCATTTTCCAAACTGCACACATGCCATTTTGCCTTAGTCATTGACATGTGGGCCATATGAATAAAAGAGAGGAGTGAAGGCTGCACATACCTATCCTACTAGTTGCTACACTACTCACCCCTACCTGTGTACATGACAAGTCAATGACACATGGGACCTACCATTGCTTAGAAAATTGTGGACTGCACATCCTATCCATGCTTTTTCTCACTTCAACCACCCATACCCACTCTTCCACCTACTCTATGACATGTGGGACCTAGCCCCACATGTAAGGCATGAGTGGGCAGCCTATATAAGGTCTCAACCTTGGTTTCTTTCTCCCTTTCCTGCTCATTTGCTCAACTCAAGAACAGAAAACAGCAAGGTGTTCTTCTCCACTCTTGCCATTTCTCCCTCAAATCCCTCCAAACTTGGGTTTTGGTTTGTGCATGTTACACCACCTTGTAGCCAAGGTTAAGAGCTTCACATCCATCCAAATGGATTCTTGAGGAACCAAGTTTTGGGTAAGTGGCAATCGTTTTCTTGCTATCCTTGTTCTGAAATTTCTGCTCTTGTAACGCATTGCTATTTTCCCTCATGGAATCCATCCTCACACTTTGAATCGGTCACAGATGTCGATGGAAGCTTGAGGAGGAGGTCTAGTAGCTGCTGCAAACACGAGCAAGTGAGGGCATTGTCGGCTACTCGAGCTAGGAGGAGGTGAACCGCTAAGACCGCGCAAGCAGACATTCTTCGTCGCTTCTCGCCAAAGCCAACATCCACTTTGGGCAAAGGCAACCTTGTAGTGGTAAGTTTCTACCTTAGTCCATCCCTTTGAAGCCCTAGTCCATCCCTTTAAAACCCTAGCTCATTACTTGGAAGTGTAGAGGATAATAGACAAATAGCCTGTTTTGAAACAGAGACGCCTAGCTCGGATAGTCCGAGATTTCACTCGACATTCCGAACCCTTCTGATACTTCAATAGAATTTCGACAGTCCTAATAGGATTTTAACTTGAGGGCTGCATTGGCTAACCGAGAAGGTCTGCTCGACATTCCGAGGTACCCTGATACTCGAACCTACCTTCGGATACTTCAATCATATTTCGACAAATTCAAGAGAATTTAAACTTCATACCGAGAGTCTGCTCGACAAATCAAGTGACACTTGATAGTCCTAACATAATTCAACTTCATACCGAGAGGGTCCACTCGACAATCCAAGTGACATCCGGATACTCCTAACATAATTCGATAAAAGCCCTAAGACTTGAACTTTTGGCGCTTAAAACTCAATTAGTACTTGCATATTATGATTAATATTACATATCATGAGCATGTCATGCATCTTTTACTCATGTGCACTATTTGAATCCTTGTTTGGTGTTTATTGAATTGGATTTTCCTGCTAGGTGTTGACGCTTCGAGGGCACACCTTAGCACGACTACGCTTTTGAGACCAAGATCGAGCAGAAGGCACTACCTTACTTTTGACCATGATTGCTCCTACTATTTGAAAGTTACATTTTGAAAGTATTTTAGCAATTGCATGCTTACTTTTCAATTACAATTATGATTGTGTAGAAATCTTAGCTATTCCTACATTATGATGTTATCCCTTATCATGTTCTTTACGTGTGCTATTGTCGCCTAGGTGGTTGGTTTATTATTATATATGGGTTCGTGTGAATTGCTTAGCCATGCTTAGAACGTCGTTAGAAACCGCGATAGATGGACTTAGTCCATTGGTCGCAATGATTGAGAATTATTATGATGATGTTGTTTTAATTGTTGTTAATGAGTAGAGATTTTGGTTAAGGACCCTAAGGATTAAATCCTCGGTGACGCCTTTTTGAGTAACTATCGTAAGTAACCACACGCCGCTTATGGGACCGGCGAATCAAGTACTTGTGTATGACTAGGTATGTAAACCATGTACACTCGAATTCCTTGAGCTTAGTGGAGCGCCAAGGAATGTCCGCCGGAATTTCTTGGGCTTAGTGGAGCGCTAAGGAAGGTCCTCGAGTCCTCGAACTTTGTTGAGTTGGGGATGTCCAACAACGGGTGTACCTTGATCCACACACACCGAGTTAATCGGGCACGCGGATCGAGGGTCACAACCATCCGGATGGTTTAGATACACTACCATGCATACCGAAAATGGTTTGTCACGTTTCGCTTTCGCCGCACATCTAAGGAAATGTGTTAATAGCTTGGCTTACGAGTGTGACGGTCGTGTGGGTAAAGTCGCATCTCGCAGAGTTTAAACTATTTGAATAGCCGCCGCCCATGGTTAAGGACGATCTCTTGAATTGTCAACACCGGGCAGTATTAAGGACTTGGTAAGAATGGGATGGGAGGGAAAAGAGACACAAGTATTGGAGTACTTGTGTGTGTTGGAACATGAGCGATGGAACTCATGTTTCGGAGAATGCTTGAAGGCATGAGATGAATGTGATTATGATGATGTTACATTATGTATGAGCTTTTGCAAATGATTACAAAATGCAATTTGTCAATCTATACTTGTTTTATGATTTACTCCAAACATTGCTTTATGCTGAACATTGCCAATTGCCTTCCTTTGATGTAGCAACCACATGTAGTTAGAAACCAGCATACAACTTATATTATTGTGCGAGTACACTTTTGTACTCAATCGGATTGTCCACTTGTCGCAGTGAGGAAGAGGCATTTCCGTGGACTTTTACCGGGCCGATTTCGATAATGCTAACGATAGTTGCCGTTTTGCCCCAGCTTGGTTGCTCGAGGGTTTGGGGCATGCCATGCTGGACTCTTTTGTTGTTTACCTTATGATTTCGCCGCTACTTGATGTAATAACTTTAAATATGTCGTTATGGACAGCAGTCCTACTTTTGGTATGTAATAACGCTTATACTTCCGCTAATTATGTATGTGTTGTGATGTCAATCGTTGAATGAGAATGCTCGTGTTGGCTTAACTATCCCGGGACCAACACGGTATAATCATGGGACGCCTCGAGGTTCCCTTAATTCACTTGAGAAATGCCATGCATTTGGGTGAATCAGTGGAGTCCCGGGGACGGTTCCCCATAGGCTCCCAGAGAAGTAATGACAACACGTCGCGCCATCAATCGCGTCGACACCTTTCTCGACAGAGTTAGCCTCGAGCAACAAAGCTCGGACGAAGTCTCCGACGCGACGCTGGCCGGCGCCCCACGCGCATCAAGGCCAACCAGACTATGCCCGAGCCGCCGCCCGAAGTCGATCGGGCAAAGAGGTTCATGGATCCTCCCGGACGTTTCCGCCCAGCGCCGCAGTAGGTACAGGACCGCCTCGCGCATTAACCGGTGATTCCCGTGTGTTCGCACTATGGTCGTTTCCCGACGGAAGTCGGCCGCGGGGAGCCTCGACCGAAGTCCGGCAGCAGCTGGGATCTTGTCGGCACGACTATGACCGCGGCGGCGTCATTCCGCTTCACGGCCAGGTGGCGATTCGACGGCCTTCGTCTAAGCAAGGCGGTGGCCACTTCGGTTCAAGCCCGCACGATCGAAGCGCTTGACGGGACCAAGAACCCCGACGAAGTTCCCGCCCATCTATTCGACCGCTATCCTCGCGGGCCGGAGGGGACGAGCTCAGAATGGCAAACTACCTCCGACCGTTTCGACGGGTCGCTAGGACTCGCTCTTAATCGGTTCGCCTTCGTGTCGTGGGCGCCAGATTCAGAGCGCCTCTTCGCCCAACTTCCGTGAGTTGTTACGAGCGGCGGGCAGTGGAGAAAGACCTGATCGTGGTCATCCAGTGGGAAGAACGAACATCATACGATTTTGTGCGGCGATTCATCCGCACAAGGAACCTCGATCCCAGCATTTCGATGAGGCCGCCATCAAGGCCTTCAAGTTCGGGTCCGTGGATCGACGCCTCACCGAAGACCCGAGATCACCGCGCCGGCCATTAACAAACTTTTTCCGCATGGCGGAGCGGTGACGCGAGGACGCGACGATGCCGCCCATCGAACGCGACTACGACTCAAGGTAAGCTTGGTCTAAACCAAACAGAGGCCGCCCGCCCAACCTGTGGGCGCCACCAAGGCACCACCACCAAGAAGCTAAAGCGCGATTCGCAGAGGTGGCGGAGGGCTATCATGAGTGATCGCCTCTGGCGGATGGCCAGCGCGAGGTCTCGAGGTCCCGAGGCCAAGCTCGGAGGACTCTAAGCCTCGCCAAGGCCGATCCCGACCGCATCAGCGAAGAACCAGCTTCAGCAGGAGAGGGCTAATCGTGCCGTCCTCGACGATGCTCGGCAACAAGGGGTCGAGGCGCGCTGGGTTTGACGTAAACAAAGTTCTGGTTTTTCCACAGGGTGGCCGCCACGATCTACGAGACCGCAGGCTTGGCGTAATAAGCCAGACGCCTTCACGATGGGCGGGTGAGATGCCCATGCCCAAGGATGACGACCAGCCCGACCGGTGAATGCCTTGCTGAGCGGACGACGACCTCGACCTGGAGTTCCAGAAGGCGAGCGCCGAATCGACGCCATCTTCGTGGGCTCGCTTACCCTACCCAGCGCGAGGTCAAGGCCACCGCTGCACCATCTACTGTGTCGCCATCGAAGCCCACCGAGCACCGCAAGTGGCCGGTGCCACCATCACCTTCTCCCCAAGGATGCTCTCCTGTATGGCTCGAGACCTAAAGACCGCTTTGGTCGTGGACTTTCGACCATCAAGAACACCACGGTACGGTCGCGCGCATGGTCGATGGCGGCAGCTCTCTTAACTTATCGCAGTAGGAGTGCTCGATCGGATGCGATTCCCCGATCGAAAGTCAAGAGCATCACCATACCGTTCTTTCGATAGTCCCCGAGTTCGACCACCCCTTGGGGCGTGTTGTCTTGCCACCAACTTCGTGGCTCGATAACTTTCGCGACCGAGTTGATCACCTTCGGCGGTCGAGGGTGACCTCCCGCATAACGCCATCCTCGGGCGACCGCTTTGGTCAAATTCATGGTCGCCAACCATTATGGCCATCGATGCATGAATTTACTCGCCCCAACGGTGTCATCATCGCAGCGGGCGACTACAAGCGGCGAGATGGTCGTGGAGACCAAGGCCTTGGCCCTTGTAGGCATGCCGCCCAGCCTTGGTCGAGGAGACGACGAAGAACGCCTTGCCGTATAGGCGCGACAGACTTAGTGGTATCGAAGGCAAGTGTCATTGCCCGACGAGAGCGATTCACCGTGTGTGTCCACGCTCTCCGGCGAGCCGAGCCCCAATAGGAACTCGAGCTCGCCACCTTCCTTCGCGCCAACAAGGGTATATTCGCTGGGAGCCCGCGGATATGCCCCGCGCCCCGAGGGAGTTGATTGAGCACAAACCGTAGGTGGATCCGCCCGACTGCGGCGCCAAAAGTCGCGCCGCTTCTCTCCGGAGAAAGTCGCAGCCATCAAGGAGAACTCGACAAGCTCTTGAAGGCCGGGCTTCATTCGTGAGATCAACTACCCGAGTGGCCGCCAACCCTGGCCATCGTGCGTAAAAAGGAGGAAAGTGGAGAATGTGCGACCACCATACGGGTTGAACTCGCTGTCTCGAAGGACAATTTCGCTCCAAGATCGACTGATCGTGGACTCCACCGTGAATGCTAAGATATCGAGCTTCTTGGATGCTTACTCGGGTACCACCAGATCAAGTCGGGCGGTTGACGCATTTAAAGCAAGACCTCCTTCATCACGCCGCTTGGCACCTATTGCTATACGACCATGTCATTTGGTCTCATGTAATGCGGGGCCACTTTTCAACGCCCGATGACTAAGACTTCGACCTCCAGATCGGGCGGAACCTTGAGGTCTACGTGGATGACATCATCGCCAAAAGCCCCGCCGAGGGCGTACCACGTCATGACTTTGAGGAGACCTTCGCCAACCCGAACAGCACAAGATCAAACTCAACCCCGAGAAGTGCATGTTCGCGCAGCGTCCCCAGAAGGTGCTCGGCTACATGATCGGGGCTCGGGTTGACCAAACCGTGAGAAGATCGAGGCGATCGAAAAGATGGCACCCCGCCCTCGATCAAGGGTGCAAGCCTCATCCGCCGCATGGCCGCCCTCAGCAGATTCATCTCGAGATTCGGCGAAGCGGCTCCCATTCTTCCAAACCTTGCGCAAGCACGGGCTTCGAGGACTCCAGAGGCCCAGCGATCCTTCGACGACCTGAAGGCATACCTGCCGCCCCCACCCCTCCTCATAACGCCACAACCCGTGAGAAGTTATCATATACCGCGCCACCCCCATGCCGTTAGTGCCGTGATCGTAGCGGAACGGGGCCTCAAAGAAGACCCCATTTATTATGCCAACGAGGTCTTGCACGCCAAGGAGCGCCACCCGCAGGTAAGAAGCCGTTATATGCTCTCTCATGGCTTCGCGAAGCTCCGCACTATTTCCAGCACACTCGTGGTCGCCCCGAGCAACTTCCCGCCGGGGACATCCCGAGGAACCCGGAGGGCGGCGCGTAATCGCCAAGGGCTATGGAATCGGGCGGCGCTGACGCCTGTGTCGTGGGCGCACGACCATAAGTCGCAAGTGCTCGCCGACTTCGTGAAATCGAAAGCAGACGCCGCAGCCCACTCCCGAGCTTCAGTCGAAGACGAAAAGCCTTGGGTCATGTTCTTCAACGGCTCTAGATCCTCAAGCGCTGGGGCCTGATCCTTATCTCTCACCAAGCATAAGCCGAGGTATCGAATTCTTTTGGCTTCGCCACCAACAATGTGGCGGAATACGGTTTTGGCCGGCTTGCGAGCTTGCAAGGCCTTGGGAGTACGCCGCCTGGTCGTGGAGGGCGACTCCTACCACATCAATCGGGCTCAACAAGGACTACCAGAGTCGGAGACTCGATGACAAAGTACTCGCCGAGGCGCCAAGATGGAGAAGTGGTTCCAGAACTTGAGCTCAAACACATCCCTCAGAAGGACAACTCAGTGCGGACTCCTCTCCAAGCTTGGCTCCTCCGACGACGAAGTCCCACCCGACGCCATCCTCGAGACACTAGCCCCCGTCAATCTCCGACTAAGAGGTCGCTACGCCATGGTCGAAGGTACACACCTCCCGGCCGAGGCCATCCACATTTCTTTGCTCGGGCGACTGCCACCCGACCTGCCGGAGGAGCCGGATTCAAGGCCGGGCGAAGTCTCAGACATGCTTGTCGAGGGAGAGCTTACAGACGCAATGTTTCCGCAGATCCCGACGCGTGCATCTCCACGAGGAGGGTAAGTACCTCATGTGATGACATTCACTCAAGCCTCCCAGGGGCGACTCTTTCAGACAGACAATGGTCGGGAAGGCCTTCCGATGGGGTACTATTGCCCTCGGCGCTTCAGATGCTCGTGATATCGTCGCGCACCGCCGAGCTCGCCAATTCCACGCCTTTGAAGTCGAGATCAACCGCGCTCACGCGCTGCAGACCATCCCTCGCAAGGGCCTTCTCGACTTGGAAATGGGGACATCCTCGGTCCTTTTCCTCAAGCAGCCGGAGGGAAGAAGTTTCTGTTCATCGCTGTCGACACCTTCACCAAGTGGATAGAGGCTGAGCCGGTCTCGACCATAACTGCTCGGGCGGCAGTTCATTTTTTCCGCTTGTTCGTGGTCACCAGGGTACGGGTTCCATGCAAGATTATCACTGACAACGGTACTCAGTTTACCAGCGAGTTGTTCCAGGAGTTTTGCGAGGAACTCGGCATTAAAATTTGCTTCGCTTCGGTGGCTCACCCCCAGAGCAACGGAGCAGCGGAACGCGCCAACGGGCAAATCGTTCAGGGCGTCAAGAAACGAGTCGCAGATGAGCTCGACCGACTGGTAAGGCCCGGTGGGATTAACTTCCCACCGCCCCATGGTCTATTCGACCACAACAAGCCGAGCCACGTGGTCCACACCCTTCAGCTCGTGTTCGCATCAAGCCGCCCCTGTCTCCCGAGGTCACTGGCTCTGCAGTGGTGAGCTTGGTCGACCAAGTCGACTTCGAGAGCTTAACGGTCTCTCGACCTCACCCTCCTGTATAGAAGTAAGATGCGTGTATCGCCACGATCAACGACTACCCGCAAACTCTTCGCAGACATGCGTCTCTTGGCCGGTATGACCTAGGAAGCTCCTTGTTGGGGACTTAGCCCCGAGGCGGATTGAGCTCGTCCAAAGACCAACAAGTTATCCCCACGTGGGAGGGCCCCTATAGAGTTGTTTCAACAGATCGCGACGGGCTTACTGCTAGCGATGCCCGACGCAGAGAGCTCTCTAGTCGTGGAATATAGATCAACCGGAAGTTTTATGTAAACCCTATGCCTCACATTTCAATAAAGCTGATCTTTCATTTTCTATGTATGCTTCCGCTGATGTTACTGCTATTTCTTTCTCGAACGGTTCCTCGTTTGTTTTTTCTCGAACACGACCCTCATGCGCGAACACATTCGCTCCTGGTCTAAGCGACGCAGGTTTGACGTTCACCGCCAGCGAACGAGCTAAACGTAAGCCGAACCTCTTCGCAATCTAGCTTCTTCCCTCGTCAGGGCTCGAGCCGAGAACCTCGCCGCTTTAGCCGCCGAGCAATATGCATGGTCGCAAGGACGCTCGAGCACTAACGATGACCGCCGTTGCCCTTCTACCATTGCGTAATTGTTCCTCCACTTTGCGTGTCGTGGCCTCTCGTCCATGTTTAAGTCTTGTGCCCGAGGCACGCGCCACTCGACCTCGGACCCAACGGGCTGGGTAAGGCTACCCTATCGGCGCATTTCGACCCAGAAAGCACGGAACGACCAATAAGCAAAGCAAGGAAGACTTCAAGTATCCCCAAGCTACGGATTTACAACAGGGACGAGGTTTCTTTGTACACCAAAAACTAACCATTCCTGTTAGTACATCCCTTGCTTTTTAAAGTTTTTTTACAGGTCGGCCATCTCGCGGGCGAACTTCTCTTGCTCGAGCTCGGCGACTTTGGTCCTCAGGGCCGATAGCTCACTCTGGTTCTGGAGGGCCACCGTGGAGGCATCCGGCTTCAGCGCCGCTCTGCCTTAGAGCTGGGTCATCGCGCTTGCCGCCGCCTTTTGGCATGCTCGAGCCTCCTTCAAGCTCCGAGACCTTGGCCTCGAGCTCGAGGGACGCTCATGCCGAGAAGACCGGTCCATGGCGGCCTTCTCCAAGGCCTCGACCTTGCTCGCTTTCGTCTCGATTGCCTTGTTGGCGCGGCCGAGCTTCTCTTCGAGTTCCAGGATCTTAGCCTCGAGGTCGGGGGACGAGTCCGGTCGGAGAGGCGCCGGCCTGCAGCAGCCTTCTCCAGGGCTTCAACTTTGGCCCGCTCGACCTTGAGCGCCTTGGCCGGCAGCGCGCTCTTGCTCGGCGGTCAGATAACCATGGTCGGCTCGAGGCCCTGGCTCGCTCGAGCTCCGCCGCATGGGCTACTTCTTGTGCCCACATCGTAAATGCGCAAATCGTCAATCTCTGGGCCCTCTCGCCGAGCTCTCCTTGCTCGACCTCAATGGTCCGGATAAGCTTGTCGCTCAACCTCCCGCTACCTATTAAGGTCGAGAAGGCCCTTGAGATGACGGCATGCTCTGAAGGCCTTGTAGACCTTGGGTGGCATGGTCGATCACCTTCACGATGAGTAGGGAGGCCCAAAATGAGGAATAAGGAACACGAGGCTACCGGCTCTGAAATGCGGGAAGACCCTTACCTTGCGGAGATTGCCTTCAGCGTATGCGGTTAAACTCCTCGTGATCGTCGTCACGATTGCGGGGATCTCTTCCTCCTCGTCGACCGGCGCACTAGTGTCAAGGTCGACCCCAACCACCACTGGCGCGCTCGGGCCGGGATCTCGAGTTACCGCCCTAGGGGCGCTCAGTGGTCGTCACCTCCTCCCGGGTTTGACCCGTCAACAAGCGTGGAAGGCGCGACGCCAAGATCTTTGGTCCCACCTTCACGACAGGGCCCCACCCGTCTCGGCTCTGAGGGATGGCGGCGGGTCCGCCACAGATTCTCGACCTCCACGGCCGGGGTGCACTGACCTCGGTGCCGCAGACTGCCAAGGGCGGTCATGAGCCCTGCGGCTGGTCTTCGGTGGCCGGAGGAATCGCGCCTCGGCGCTGGGCCGTGGTCGGGGAGCTCGGGGTGTCGCCTCGCGCGGCGCCGCGAAGCCTGGGCACCCTCCCTCGCGGTGAAGCCGGGAGAGTCGACAACGGCCGTCGCATCATGAGCCTCGCCCGATGTCAAAATCCGCGGCGGTGGTTGGTGGAGCTCTCCATCGTCCGAATCATCAAGGGACTGGTCGAACTCATCGGCCGGAACCAGGTCCGACGACCCGGCAGGGTCGCGTTGAAGGCGCGAAGGCGACAGGACCAACTCAAACGTATCCTCCTCCTCGGACTCGGACTGCCTACGGACAATAGCCATCGTCAAAATGGGCAAATTCGAGCTTCGGTGCTCACTGATCCGCGATCAAAAGCATACACTAAGCCAAAAAGATGCGAAAGAGGCGTAGCCCGAGATGCAAAGAATTTACAGGTCACTGGTCTCGTCTCGCCGAGGGTCGCTCGAAGGTCTTGTTGCCCGATCTTTGAGGCGCCTCGCTTATGCGTCCTCACGACACAGGATCTCGAGGCCCGAGCTGGCTGCGATCGCCTCGCCGTGCGTGACAGGGCCCGGTTAAGCCCAGGCCGGGGATACTCGAAGACTGGCAGGCTGCGCTCACGGCTGCAACTAGGAAGGTCTCGTCAAACTGCAAGGCACATGAGCTTAGGCTCGGGGGCTCGACCGGTAGGGTCCTTACCGTGGTGGCGGTTCCCCACTCGACATGCGGCCTCTTCACCTCCTGACGGCTTGTCGTGGCTGAGGGGGGCCTCGTCCTCCCCTTCTTGAGTTTGCCCCCGCCGGGCAGCGGGAGCATCCTCCTAGCTGTATCGAACAGCTCCTGATGGTCCTAAGAACTTGCGTGGGTCAGAGGGACCTTCGCTAAAAACAAGATCAAGGGCAAGGTCGGGACGGCTTGCCTCAGCCTTCCGGCGAAGTACGTTCTTCGGGACCGGATCGTCGAGGGTGTATCCATGCGCCAGCTTCCCGAACATTTCGAACATCCTGTCGGAGACCGAGATTCCTTCGTGCTACAAGAACATGGGTTGTCAAGAAAGGCCGAAGATGGATTTGGCGGAAGTTCCAAGGGCGGAGGCCTTGCTGTCAACCTTCGCGAGTGGGGTCGTCGCTACCGCGATCTCAAGAACGGGTGCTCCCTCCTCCACGGAGGGGACACGGCTCATAAGAAGTCGGCGGCGTTGCACGCCCAGTAAGGCCGCGCGTGGCGCAGATATGTATGGCAGCAATGGCCTCCTCGTCAACCTCCAGATCTTCGGGCTCGGGGGTCTCCTTCTTCTCGGTGACGGGGGTCCCCTCGTACGTCAGAGCTCCGAGCTCCCCTTTCTTCAAATAAAACCACCGCTCGGGCCAGGGGCCAAGTGAGTCCCGGGCGGCGCACTTCGGGAAGAGCCATTTGAGCCCGGTCCGAAGTCGGAAGTACAGACATCCGACCACAGGGTCCTTCCCGGAGCGGAAGAGGGAGTAGTAGCGGAAGAACAGCGAGGGGGTGGGAAGGATTCCCAGGAATCCCTCGCACAAATGGGAAAAGATGGCGAGCGTAAGGACGGAATTCGGTGCCAGATTGATGAGCTCTATTTCGCAGCTAGAAAGAACGTCCGCCACGAACTCGCTCTCCGGCGTCCGCAGGCCAAGGAGAGCGTAATGCTCGGTGCAGATGATCTCATCATCCCTAGGGCGAGGTTCGGTCGCCGCCCGCAACCGCCATGTCACCGGTCCACTATCCCTGTGGCCTCGAAGCTCCTTCATCCTCATGGACTGACGGGTGCTCCTTCCAAGCTTGGTCATGGCGTGAGGGCGCTGGTCGAGGAGGCGACGGAAGGGACCTTGCTCGGCGCGAGAACTTGGAAGACGAAGGGCTCAAGGGCGAGTGCTTTTCTTCTTGTGAAGATGTGGCGCTGGGATTATGAACCGCAACACGGTAAAATCCGATCCTGACGCCTTAAAAGGCGTGCCAACTATGACTTGACTGTGATTAATGCTTGGGCTACGAGGTCGAGACGCCGCCAGTGCCCATCAACCGCTCACATCCGTATTCAACATCGAAGTCCAAAGGTCGCCAGTGTCGTGGCTAAGAGACTTGCCTTATGGTCTCCGCCCGAGCCTCGACCAAGCGCCAAGACCACTGAAGGGTTTTTCCATCCCAAAAATAAGGCTCGAGGTCGCCCCGGGGTTCCTCCGACCTAGAGCCTCGGGGGCTAGCTGACGAGGGCTGGGAACTCCTTGACCGGCTGGCGTACGGTCAACGGAGCCCCCAAACTCGGAAGGCCCCGACCACGACCTGGGTGCATACTGGAGCGCTCGACCTAGAGCGCTGTGGACCCGGGTTTGACCCTGCTCAACCTCAAGATCGGGCGGGATCTCGTTCGAAGCCTCGGTCCATACAGGATTTTGGATCGCATCCATCGAGCAGCTTGCTGAGAGCGGGTCGTAGGGATGACTCGAGTCTTGGAGCAAGCTCGGGGGCAGTTGCTGCCGGCCCTCAAGGTGCACGAAGGCCCCCTCTCCGAGGATGGCTCCCGGCCGTTGCGTGCAGAGGAAGTATAAAGACCAAGGACGCATGAGCTCAAAAGGACGAAGACAACACAACACACACAGCAGCTCGAGTTAGGAATCACCATTACTGTCTTAAGTTGTAAACACTGCTCTGTACACCCATATAACAAGAATCACCGCCGCGAGGCGACTGGAGTAGAGCTATTACCTTCACGGGGGCTCGAACCAGTATAAACTCTTGTCTCGTGCTCGTTGTCGCCTTGCTCCGACCATCGCCCCGATCGACTTTCTTCCTTCGTTCGAGTAAAACGCAGCTCGGGTCCCATAAACTCTCTGACCCCTACCTCTTTCTTGCGGTTGACGATCCCGATCGTCGACACCGAGTAAAGGAAGACCTCACCTCCGACCTAGCCGAGACATTCGAGAACTTACGGGCCTTCAAGATGAAGCTCAACCCTGAAAAGTGTGTCTTCGGGGCTCCCTCCGGGAAGCTGCTCAGATTTATCGTGTCACACCGCAGTATCGAGGCGAACCCCGAAAAATTCAACGCCATTCTCAAGATGAAGCCGCCGACCTGCCAAAAAGAAGTCCAGAAGCTCACAGGCTGCATGGTGGCACTCGGACGGTTTATCTCTCGCCTAGGCAGTCGAGGGATGCCTTTCTTCAAGCTCTTGAAGAAGCAGGACAACTTCTGATGGACTCCCGAGGCGTAGTAGGCCTTCGAAGATCTGAAGACGCTCCTGACCACGCCACGCATCTGGTCGCTACCGGCACTGTAAGAACCCCTCCCTATATAGATGCCACGACTCACATAGTCAGTGCCGCGATTGTAGTGGAGAGGGAGGAGGAAGGAGGAAGGACACCTGCAGAGGGCTCAGCATCCGGTTTACTTCGTCAGTGAAGCGCTGGGTGAATCCAAGAGGCGGTACCCTCAAAGTGTAAGCTCTTATACGCAGTACTCTTACCTCTCGCAAACTCAAGCATTACTTTCAAGAGCATTCCGCTTGATGGTGACATCTTTTTCCGATCGGAGATATACTCCACAATCAGGAATCCACTGGGAGAATCGCCAAATGGGCAGTCGAGCTTGGAGCATTCGAAATCTCCTTCAAGCCCTGAACCGCCATCAAATCCCAAGCACTCGCCGACTTCGTTGCTGAGTGGACCGAGACGTAAGGAGCGCGCAACGCGTGGAGGACCTCGAACATGGACAATGTATTTCGACTCCCTCACACCGAATGGTGCAGTGGTCAAGCAGCTCATCTCCGATGGGCAAAAATCTCAAATACGTTTTTCAACTCCATTTTTCGGCATCAAACAATGCCGCCGAGTACGAAGCACTCATACATGGGCTCCGATCGCCATATCGCTCGGTATCAAGCGGTTGGCGGTTAGCGACTCCCACCGTGGTCAACCAAGCACATAAAGAATGGTCGGTGTCGACGATGGCATGGCGGCATATTGCTGGAGGTGCGCAGTCGGAGGACAAGTTCGACGGATCGAGCTCACCCATGTACTCCAGGGACAACGGCAAAGAGACGAGCTTGCAGTTAGGCTCACCGAGCCGCCGTCCCGGTCGGAGTCTTCATGGAAGAGCTTCACCAGCCGACTACCGCCCAACAGCGGGTGTCGGGCAAATCAGAGGAGAAGTCGGCCGAAGCAGAAGTATTGGTTATCAGCCCCGACTGGACTAAGCCCTATCTGGATTACCTTCTGAGGGACGAACTTCCGGAGGATTGCGTACAAGCCGAGTGCATCACGCGGTGAAGTAAAAGCTACGTGGTGGTCGGGGAGGAGCTCTTTCGAAAGAGTGCCTTCGGGGTCTTAAGACGGTGCATATCAGAACAAGAAGGGAAGAGTCTCCTCGAAGAAATCCACTCAGGGATCTGCGAACATCACGCGGCATCAAGTACTCTAGTCGGCAAGCCCTACCGGCAAGAATTGTTCTGGCCGACTGCCGTCACAGACGCAGAAGAGGTCGTCCGCAAGTGTGAAGGCTGTCAGTTTTTTGCCTGGCAAATTCACATACCGGCGCAGGAGTTGTGGACCATCCCGATCACTTGGCCATTCGCAGTCTGGGGGCTTGACATCGTCGGACCACTCAAGAAGGCCCAAGGCGGGATGGCTTTCCTCTTCGTCGCCATCGACAAGTTCACCAAATGGATTGAGGCCAAGCCGGTTGCAACCATCACCGCCGTCAAAGCCAGAGAATTCTTTCAAGAAATCATCGTAAGATTTGGCGTACCAAACAGGATTATCACAGACAACGGCGCCCAATTCAGAAGTGAGGAGTTCCAAGACTGGTGCGAGGCCCTCGTGATCAAAATCTGCTTCGCTTCCGTGGGTCATCCGCGGAGCAATGGGCAGGTCGAGCGAGCCAAAGGCATGGTACTTCAGGGTCTGAAGGCCAGAATATATGATCGCCTCAAGCCGTATGCAACGCGATGGTTAAAAGAATTGCCGTCAGTACTCTGGGGGCTGAGAACTACCCCCAGCAGGGCTACCGGGTAGTCACCTTTTTCCTAGTATATGGTTCGGAGGCGGTCCTACCCACCGAGCTGACATTCGGATCCCAACGGGTTCGGAACTACAAAGAAGCCGAGTCGGAAGAAAGCCGATTCGAAGATCTCGACAAGCTGGAGGAGGCCAGGGACATCGCATCCATCCAGTCGGCTAAATACCTCCAAGGTCTCCGGCGCTACCACAGTCGAAACATTCGGGGCCAAGCTTTCTCTAAAGGGGATTTAGTTCTTAGAAAGAATCAGAAAAGCGAGCACAAGCTCTCCCCAGGATGGGAAGGCCCTTATATCATCGATGAGGTAGTGCGCCCGGGGTCTTACCGACTCAAGCATGAAGACGGCGTCGCTCTCGACAACACCTGGAACATAGAACAGCTACGTCGCTTCTACACTTAAAATACGCATTCCATTGTATCACTGTAATCTTAGCTGTTCTTGACTTGCTACTCACTTGATCCTCAACTAAGCAGTAAGTCGGGGGCTACCGACCACCTGACAAGTCTGAATACAAACATTTATCCCTCGTTTTTGGAAGAAACTCATCGCTTTTTTCTTAGCAGTCATGACTAAATCCTAAAGCTATTAACTTTAAGTAACAGACTCCGAACGATGAAGCCTGGCTATCCAAGTACGTGTCTAAGAATTAGCCATGCACTCGGGGGCTAGGCCAATCAAGCTAAACATTCAACCCAAAAAGACACTGCACATTTGGATAAAACCGGAAAGCCACAAAGTATATATATATCATCATAGATTGAACATTATGTCCAATCATATGTTTTTACATTAGTACCCTCTAAAAGCAGCCAAACCTACGCGGCGCGGCGAGCACGGCCCAAGGCCTCGACGAGGACATCCGCGACCTCAGCAAGGGCTGGGATGACCTTGAGGAGGACCTCTACGGTGGCGGCGTCGCGGACGGCAGCTTCCTCCGCCGCCGCCAGCTCCGCGAGGGCGAGATCGTACTCCACCCAGAGCTCCTCCTCAGTAACCTCCGGGGCGGGAGCATCATCCCCAAAGTCGAAGATCAATGGCAGAGGCGAGGCCGGAGCCGCTTCGGTGCCGGGAACAACGGAGTTCGACGAAGACGCCATCAGAGGACCGCTGAAGAAGCGAAGAGATGGAATTGCGAAAATGAGAAGAATGGGCGATCGCTTCGTGGCGGAAGGCCTTATGTGCACAAATAAGGCAACAGCCCTCAACCGTACCTCTACGGGAAGTTGGAGCGCCTCTGATGACGCACGAGCTCCGAGGCAGCGTTAAAAACCCACTAGCGCGGGAGGCTGAACGAGGCGCTGACAGCGCATGACGCAGGGAAAGCCTCTTCGGGCACGGTGAAGCCACTCATGGTCAATAAAGAATAAAGATTAAAAGAAAGGCGGTAATTACAATTCCAAGTCAGCATTTATAAGAGGTCTAATTCTAAATTCTCCACCAAGGAGGAGGCCACGCTTCTGACTTCTTCAAAAAGAGCAGCGGCTTGATCATCATCGACGGTACAGGCGAAGCCCTCCTCAACGGCCTCTAGTTCCACCCCGGGATAGAGCGACTTTACGATGGCTAACACTTGGCAAGCGCTCGTGGTCAACGTCTCCTGGATATGGGCCCTAAGCCTTTCAGGACCTGCCGACAGCAGTGAAAGGGCCTCGTTCGGGAGTGTGGGCATCTCTCCACGCCCGTCGTAGAAGGCCTCCAACTTGCTCTGCCAGGCCCGACAGCCTCGCAAGTCGTGGCCCGGAGTCCTGTGGAATAGACAAAACTTGCCTTCGTCGAACCGAGGTCGCCCCTCAGGACCTTGTGGGCGGCCATCGGCCTGCTGCGACCCAGACCGGCGATCCACCTGCCGAGGAAGGCGCGGTGCCTGTTGAGGTCATGGCCGATTTCACTGGGGACAGAGCCCCTCCTAGGCCGAATCCCGTACCTCCATGACCTCGCAGTGACCATCCTCCGAGACGGTCACTCGAGGTCGGCCACCATCGCGCTTGCGATCTCTCTTTCGCTTCTTGGCAGCCGAGCCTTGGTCAGCACCCTTGGCGTTGGTGGGGCCGGCCACACCTGAATCGACGCCAAGCTTACCCTGGTCGTAGTCGCTCTTCCAGCGGATCACGTCGTCCGCATCCGCGTAGCGCTCCGCCATGCGAAAAAGCTTGCCGACGGTGAGCCTCATCGTAATCTCCAGGTCTTCGGTGAGGCGTCGGTCGCGGACGCCGAACTTGAAGGCCTTGATCACGGCTTCGTCGGATACACTAGGGATCAGGTTCCTGGTGCGGATGAACCGTCGTACGAAGTCACGGAGGGGTTCATTCTTTCCCTGGATAACCCAGTCCAGGTCTTTCTCTCTACCGGGCCGCTCGTAGCAGCTCTGGAAGTTTGAACGGAGCGCGCCCTGAATCTTGTGCCATGAGCGGAAGGTGCCAGGCTTCTGGTTGAAGAGGCAGGTGCAAGCGGCGCCGTCCAAAATAGTAGGGAGATGATTGGCCATCACGTACTTGTCTCCCCCTGCGGCCAAAATAGCGGTGGTGTAGATCGATAGGAACTCATCGGGGTTCTTCGTTCCATCAAATCGCTCGATCAAGGCGGGCTTGAAACGAGCCGGCCAAGCGACACCGGAAGGTCGCTTGAGTACGCCGGCACCAGAGGAAAGAACGGGGACACGCCTGGGGAGGTCATCGTCGACGAGGCTTTCGCTGCTGTGGACTGAAGGTCGAGGCCGCCTCGGCGCCCCGACCTTCGGCGAGAGTGGTCATGGCACCGAGCGAGGGAATCACCCGGGAGATATCCCAAGCGATCTTGGACCGCGGGACCAGACCAAATCCAACCTTCAGGTATTCTCGCACTAGTCCAGATCACGCTTAGTGCACACAGGTAAAAGCAGTTGAAGTACCACAATCATACACGCAATAAAATAATAATGAAGTACTTCAAACATGAATATAAACGAGTTACACGACCTTATGGTCTCCTTACAATAATTCGCCACGCAGGGCTGTAAATAACACAGTACAATAAGTTCGATAGCGGAAGCAAAATTAAAGCAATGAACCCCTCATATTGCCACAGGCAACTGACTAGGCTCAACCCTAATTCTCTGGACCTTCGATAAACTCCTCCTCCCAAGCTGGTGTATTTTCTTCTTCTGAGGTTTTGTTGAAGCAAGGGTGAGTATACAACATACTCAACAAGTCATGCGCAATGCAGTTCTATTACTACATGCATGGCTTTCTTAAATGGTTATTTTGCATAAAGCAGCATTTCTTTTAACAGATAATCTTAATTAGATTAAAAGCGGTGAAATCATTACTATAATAATTAGTTTCTCAGTTCTTTTCCAACAGTTTGGCACACAACCCTTAGTTCATTTCACCTGCCTTTGGCACACAGCCACCCATTCCTCATTTTATTTTGAAAATCTACCCCTTGACTGTAATCCCCGAGCATTGTCCAATACCGCAGATGCTGCTATTCGAATAGATTTAACACACACTCTGCAAAGGCTGTACACTTTACCCACAGATATCTGATCGCCACCACACAGTGATTGATTGCAACAAAGTCTTTCAGAGACTAACACCTAACCTGTGAACCTCTCCAGTATTGCCTTTCTAACACTTCCCTCACTCAGAGCCAAAGTTTAGAACAGGCAAATACAGTTGGATGGTACCAAGCCGTAGCACAGGTACGCTCCCCCACACGGTTACATTCTTGTGTAACTGTCACTCCGAGGTGTCAAAGGAAAGATATTAGAACCCTATTAAACTAGGTCTGTCCCATTCCAGACAAGTGGTTGTACGAGTAACTCAGTTCAAAGGCTTGCAAGGTGAAGTCCTTAACTGTCTCGGGCAAGACATCCATTTTATATTTCTCGGCACACAGCCTTTACAATCTTTAATACATCCCATTGCCACTTGCCCCGGTCCAAATCATTTCCCACCCCGGTTTGCATTTATGCAACACATGCCAATGCCCACTTCATTGCATGAGTAGAACCACACAGGTCGCTACCCCCAATTCCATCTCATGACATCATCGCATTATTCCAAAATGCGTTCCATAATTGTTTAGTCAATATTCTTTTGCAATTTGAAAGTCATTCAGCGCATACAAGCAGGCTAAGCAACTAATCACGGTCTAGCCTCCCGTGTTGGCATTATAGTAGCAACCAACTCAATTTAATATCTTAGGGTGACAAGGATTTCAGGGCATACAAATAATATACAAGGTGGTATAATCAAGTAGGGTGTTATCTATTCTACCCAAAATTAATTAATGTCATTTTTCTATTTAATATAGCATGCATAGTTTAAATTAAAATACATTTCAAAAATCTAGGGACAATATTGTCAAAGCATGACTTGCCTTCGAAGAGTAGTTGATCCTGGTCTGGCTCTTGCGACGGTTCTCCGAAATCCTCCCCGACAGCTTCCGACAGTTCGGACTCTAATTGCAGCAAGCAATCATTCAATAAGTACTCTAACAGACAGCAAGTTCAACTCTAAAAATGAAATAAAATTCACTAATAAATAGTTCACATTTTTACAAATTTTTAGGAACTGGAATCGCTCAAATCGGAGCTAAGACGCAAAAGTTATAGCATTTATAAGTTCTGGAAATTCTAATAAAAGAAATACCCTTGTTAATTGATTTATTTTTCATCGAAATCGGTTAAATCCTCGGCTTGACACGTGTCAGCACCGGAGTGATCCACGTCACCTCGGGTCTATGGACCGGGCTCACGATCAGCTCGGGTTCACGGTGTACCGGGTCCACCGAACAGTGTTGCTGACCCGCCCTCATGGTGACGTCATGATGACGTCAGCCCTCACAACCTCCCCATCGATGTGGGCCCGCGAAAAGGTTTTCGGTCCGCCAAAGAATGACACATGGCGTGCATCCATTGGTCCACGTGGTTATACGCGTTTTCGCCCGTTGGATCTAAATCCAACGGTCGGTCTTCGCACGGTCAACCTACCCACGTGGCACCATCCGAACCGCTCATTCAAATTTCAACGATCGGATCTCGCCATGGGCGGCTGCTAAGGTTTTCGAGTTTGCTACGTGGTGAGATTTTAGCCACAGATCTAAGATCCGACGAGCATTATCAGACGCGTCGACTTTGGCTACGTGGGCACACTGGCGCAGTTGGATGAAGATCCAACGGTGGCAGTTACCCGAGTGGTGCACTGCTCACCGAGCTCACGTGGCACAATCCAAGCCGAATATCCAAGATCTAACGGCCAAGATCTACTGCTACCAATCTACGTGATGCAATCGGCACCGTTGAGACAAGATCCAACGGCCATTATCAACGCATCTATACGGTGGCTGTGGGGAACTGTCCCCGAGACTCCACTGATTCACCCAATTGCGCGGTACATCTCAAGTGAATCAAGGGAACCTCGGGCGTTCCACGATTATACCCGTGTTGGTCCCAGGATAGTTCACCAACACGAGCAATCTCATCCAACAGTTGACATCACAACACATACACAATTATCGGAAGCATAAACGTTATTACATTCCAAAAGTAGGACTGCTGTCCATAACGACATATTTAGAGTTATTACATCAAGTAGCAACGGAAATCATAAGATAAACAACAAAAGGGCCAGCATGGCATGCCCCCAAACCCTCAGGCAACCAACTTGTCATGGCCCCAAACTCGAATTCGGCTCATGTGGCTAACCTTAGCACCAACCATGTGTTTGGCCGCATTTGAGATCCACTGTTAACTTCAGAATCTATCCCAAATTTGCCACTTAAGAATTTCCAACTTTCAAAACGGAATCCATGTGCTAAAATTATGGAGGCTTAACCCTTGCTTACTAGTGGGGTCAATTGAGCACAAAACACAAAAGGAATTGGGGGCAGCAGCAAACCAAATTAGCTTATTATTTTTCCTGGTTTTTCCTCCCCCAAGCAGCCCCTCCCTCCAGCCAAAACTGAATCAGCACCTTTCTCCTGAGTTCTCCTCCCCCATAACGCCTCCTCAAGCTCTCCAGCCTCTCCCCCAAGCCAGCACTCATTCCAGCACCTCCCTGGTGGCGCACTCCTCCTGCAGCTCCCCCTGGGCGCCTCCCCTTCCAGCCTCTCCAAGCTGCAGCACCTCCCAAGCCGGCCCCCTTCTCTTCCTCTTCCACTCCTTGGAGGTAAGGCTCCCTTGGTTTAGGGTTTAGTGTTTCCTGGTTTTGGGGGCAGCAATGGTGATTTTGAGGGTTTGGTGGGTGGAGATTTGGGATTTGGATGGGGAATAACCAATCTAGGGTTTGGAGCAAAGTTCTGAATTTTCGAGCAGATTTCGTAGCTCCTGTTCTTGACTGATTCGAGCAAGTTAAGAGCATTTTCTGCTAGGTTGACTGTAGATAAAGTTGTGGGTAATAGAATTATCTTTCATCTCCAACTAGAATCACTCAATTTTGTTAATCCAACTCAAAGTTATGTCGATTTTAGTGCGTGCTGCTCTGAAAATGCTGAAAATGTGGAGCTGAAACTTGAGCTGCGAATTAAAATTTGTTAGAGGCCGAATTAGAAATTAATTTTACCTGAGAAGTTTTAGGAAATTTCGTGTATATTGTAAAAATGTCATCCTTTACTCAATTCCATGAAGTATAACAATTTATATGATGAAATTTGTGCATGCTGTCTGAAACTTTGAAAATTCTGAACACTGAAAACTGCTCTCTATTCCTGGCCAAACTGGGAATTCTCTGGGCAAAATCTGGGTGATTGGCCAAAGCTAAGTGGTAGGTTTATGTCTTGTGGTCGTCTAGGATTTGAGTTTACTCAATTTGGTTAATTGATCAAAAAGTTATGGCCATTTATATCAATGCTGTCCTGAATTCAGTTTTGCTAAAAATTCAGACTTTGGGGTTGAAGTTCAGAGTTTAATTGCAAACTTTAAAATTGTTTTCTGATTGTTATGATGCATGGTAGAGTTATATCACCCTCTTGTGGTCTTTTAGAGTCCAAGAAATCAGCTTTTCGATTAAGCATTCAAAAGCTATGCCTGGTTAGAGGTGTATGCGTGTTATTTTCAGATTTTTGGCTATAGATTAGAAGTGGGGTTTAACCATTACACTTTCATTCTTTAATTGAATTGAATGCTTGCACTTTTAGAGACTACCTTGGTTGATGCATTTAGTGTTTCATCTCATATGCATTGCATGCACCTCATTTCATATGCATTGTAATCGTGTAGAGACCGAGCACGCGGAGGTTGACGCGGCGGTGACCGAGGGGGTTACCGGTGAGGCGATTGTCGTTGAGAATCCGGCAGAAGTTCAAGGCAAGCACCTAAGCATTTTCAACCTTATATAATTGTATTTTGGCGAATAAATTGCTTATTGGATGATTATGTCTTGCATTAGGAAATGAAATGTGGGATAGGGTTAGAACCTACTTGTTGCACAGACACTCATTGATAATTGTTGAATACCTTCCTTGGAACTAGTATATGGGTATTTATATTGTGTCCATGCTTAGTTTGCTTAGATGTCGGGTATGGGCCAAGTGGTTGAAGGTTCCATCACTTGAGTTTAATTACTTCACACTATTGGGTTACAATAGTTATGATTATGCTTTGAAATGAAAAATTGAGACCGGGCGAGAGAGTTGGATCATTTGGGTGTGGAGACTCAAATGTTGTAGTCTCGCCTGTGTTGGTTAAGGACCGATCCGTTGTTTGCCATGTTGATCGAGCACCCCTTGTTGATCGCATGCCCGATATAATGGTACGGTAAGCCACCCTTTCATGGCATACTACTCGATGGGTCATGCCCTCATGCGATTGGACGTGGTTGAGGGCGAGGTTTAGGCTTCTCGAGGGCTAGCGATGCTTGAGCCGCCGAGGAGGTTGCTAGGTGCTCGGGCCACATGAGGATGGTTCAACGAGTAGATATGGATGGGAGGAGGGTTGACATGAGGTTCCTTGTGGCACATGTCGTATGCGATTGATGATCCTCGCAGGTGAATAAGCGATTCAATTGCCGCTCTACGATATGAGCACGCTTGTATCATCCGACACTTGAACGTAGTAATAAATTAAATTGAAACTAGGTGGTATACTTGATGTTGATACTTGTTTATGCTATTACTTGCTCTCTTTAATGTTTAATTTCAGATTTCACTCTAGCAATAGGTGCTGTCCATAAATGCTATAAACTTGAAATTTGTGTAGTTGAATATGATTATGTAACAAAGTAAGCTTTTCCCGCACTTTTACCTTAAGCTTATACCTTGCTACATCCAAATGTATATTCTTTCGAGTCGGTCATATATGGACCACGGGTAAGTCTTGCGAGTACCTTCTGTACTCATGCTTCTGCTTTGTGGTTTTCAGGTGAGGACCCCGACGGGTGTGAGTTCTGTCCGTACTGGGGTCCGATGAGGGCGACCGGGCATTCGAATAACCCGAGGACGGTCTGGGCGGCTCCTCACACAACTGGGGCAAGAACGGCGACTAAACGTTAGAATTGTCGAAATCTGCCCGGTAAAAGTCCCCGGGTAGTGCCTCATTCTCACCTGCAGCAAGTGGACAATCCGATTGAGTACAAAGAGTGTACTCGCACAATAATATACATTGCATGTTGATTTCTAGCTACATGTGGTTGCTACATCAAATGAAGGCAAAATGGCAATTTCAGCATAAAGCAATGTTTGGAGTAAATCGTAAACATGTATAGATAGAAAAGAATTGCATTTCGTAAACATTTGCAAGATTGAATACATAATATAACATCATCATAATCACATTCATATCATGCCTTCAAGCATTCTCCGAACCATGAGTTCCATCGCTCATGTTCGACTACACACACAAGTACTCCAATACATGTGTCTCTTTTTCCCACTCCCATCCCATTCTTACCAAGTCCTTAATACTCGCCCAAATGGATCGATAGTTCAAGTGATCGCCATAACCATGGACATGGCTATTGAATAGTTTAAACTCGCAGAGGTACGACTTTACCCACACGACACGCCACACTCAGAAGCCAAGCTATTAACACATTTCCTTGGATGTGTCTCACGAGGTGAATGTGACAAACCATTTTCCAGTATGCATGGTAGTGTATCCAAACCATCCGGATGACTGTGACCCTTGATCCCGCGTGCCTAGTGCCCGGTGTGTGTGGATCAAGGAGTACACCCGTTGTTGGACATCCCCAACTCAACAAAGTTCGAGGGACTCGAGGACATTCCTTGGCGCTCCACCAAGCCCAAGGAATTCCCATGACATTCCTTGACGCTCCACTAAGCTCAAGGAATTCCGAGTGCACATGGTTTACACACCCTAGTCATACACAAGTACTTGGTTACGCCGGTCCCACAAACGGCGTGTGGTTCGCACGATAGTTACTCAAAGAGACGTCACCAGGATTCAATCCTTATGGTCCTTAACCAATGTCTCTACTCATTAACCAACATTTGAAACCATCATCATCATAATAATACTCAATCATTGCGACCAATGGACTAAGTCCATCTATCGTGGTTTCTAACGATGTTCTAAGCATGGCTAAGCAATTCGTACGAACCCATATACAATAGTAATAAACCAACCACCTAGGGCGACAATGGACATGGAAAGAACATGATAAGGGAATAACATCACAATGTGGTAATAGCTAAGATTTCTACCCAATCATAATTGTAGTTGAAAGTAAGCATGCAATTGATAAAATAATTCCAAATATGCAAATTTCAAATAGTAGGAGCAATCATGGTCAAGGAGTAAAGTAGTGCCTTGCTGCTCGTTCTTGACTTCGAAAGCGTAGTCGTACTCGGGAGTGCCTTCCGAAGCGTCAACACCTAACGAGAAAATCCAAATCCATAAACACCAAATCAAGAACTCCAATGGTGCACATGATTAAAAGATGCATGATATGCTCATGATGTGTAGTACTAATGATAATAGGAAAATACGAATTGAGTTTTGCGTCAAAATTTCAAGTATTAGGGCATTTCATTGAATTAGGTCCGGAGTATCCGGGTTTAAACCCCGAAGTGTACGGGTTTACCCTCTCTGTCTGCCCTATCCGAAGTATCCGGACAAAACCCCGGAGTGTCCGAGTTGGCCCTCTCGGTATGGCGAGTTCTGGCATATCCGGACTATCCGAATGAAATCCCCGGAGTGTCCGGATGAAATCCCCGGAGTATTCGGATGAAATCCCCGGAGTGTCCGGGTTGAGCGGTCTGTTTCAAATTGGCTATTTGTCTATTGGCTTCTACACTTCAAAGGAATGGACTAGGGTGTCAAAAGGGATGGACTAGGGTAGAATCTTTCCACTACAGGGTGCTTTTGCACTTGGTGAAGGTTGGTGTCGGTGAGCGAATGACAAAAGGTGTCGCAATGCCGGTTCTCACGGTTCGTCTCCTCCTAGCTCGTGTAGACGACGATGACCTCACTTACTCATGCTTGCAACAGCAACTAACCCTCCTCCTCAAGCTTCCATGCGACATGCGTGACCCGATTCAAGGTGTGATGATGGATTCCATGGAAAAGAAAGAAATGAGTCACAATGACCAAAATTTTCAGAACATGGATGAATGAAAATCGATTACCACTCACCCAAAACTTGGTGCCTCAAGAATCCATTTGGATGGATTGGAAGCTCTTGATCTTGGCTTCAAGGTGGTATAACATGCACAAGCTCAAACTCAAAACTTGTGGGGATTTGAGGGGAAGAATGGCAAGGGTTGGAGAAGAGAGTTCTTGCTGTTTTTCTGGTTTGGAGCTGAGCAAATGGGCAGTAGGGGGAGAAGAAACCAAGGTTTGGGGCCTTATATATGGCTGCCCATTCATGCCTTACATGTGGGGCTAGGTCCCACATGTCATAGGGTGAGAAAAAGAGGTGGGTAAGAGTGATTGGAGTGAGAAAAGTCATGGAGAGGATGTGCAGCCCACAAGTTCCCCTGCAAGGTAGGACCCATGTGTCATTGACTTGTTAGGTAAATAGGTATGGGTGAGTAAAGTAAGACATGGCAGGGTAGAGATGTGCAGCCTACTCTCCTCTCTTGTGATCATGGCCCACACGTCATTGACTAAGGTAAAATACATGTGTGCAGTTTGGAAATTGATTTTTAGGATTTTGTTACTCCCTCTTTATGCAAGATGAATGTCCCAACACTTGTATGATTATAATTAAATGAGGATTTAACTGACATCATGGAAGACATTAGCAGGTCAAGCCTCACTTACCGGATTAGCGAAAATTGGGCTGTTACAAGCCCCCCCCTTAAAAGAATCTCGACCCTGAGATTACACGGCTTCATTGAAGAGGTAGGGGTATTCAGCTCGTAGATGATCCTCCCGCCCCATGTGGCCTCATCAGGTGTGATTACTCCATTGAACCTTAAGGAATTTGATGGTGTGGTTTCGAGTAACACGCCTCTCTCGTCAAGAATACAAATGGGATGCTCCTTGTAGGATAGATCGGGTTGTAATTCGAGAGTGTCCAACTCGTGGCTTCAGTTGGGACACGAAGGCATTTCTTGATTGAGAGATATGAAAGACATCATGCACATCGGCTAGCTTAAGGGGAAGCTCCAATTGATATGCCACCGCCTCGTCTGCTATAATTCAAAAGGTCCGATGTAACGAGGGGCTAGCTTTCCCTTCACATGAAACCGACGAACACCTTTCATCGGTGAGACCTTGAGATAGACGTGATCACCAACTTCAATTTGAGTTCACGGCGGTGACGATCAACAGAGCTCTTTTGACGAGATCAGGCGGTCCGCAACTGCTCATGAATAAATCGAACTTGTTCTTCCGCCGCTAACTAGTTCAGACCAAAGAGGGTCTCTCCTGACTCGCACTCAGCTTAAGTGGAGTTCTGCAAAATCTCCCATAGAGAGCCTCGAATGGACTCATTTGGAGACTAGCTTGATAGCTATTGTTGTAGGAGAACTCCGCGAAGGGTAAGCATTTCTCCCAATTCTTGCCGTAAGTAAGGGCACAAGCTCTAAGCATATCCTCAAGAATTTGGTTCACTTGTTCAGTTTGTCCATCCGTCTGCGGATGATACGCGGTGCTGAAAGAGAGTTGAGTCCCCATGGCCTAGTGGAGGCATTGCCAAAAATGCGAGGTAAACTGGGTACCCCGATCTGAGACAATTCTTTTGGGAACACCATGAAGAGACACAATTCAATCAAGGTATAACTCAGCTAACTTGCGCACTGTATCCGTTGTCTTCACAGGAAGAAAATGAGCAGTTTTTGTCAATCGGTCAACGATTACCCATATGGAATCACAACCTTTTTGCATCTTAGGCAACCCGGTGATGAAGTCTATACCAATCTCTTCCCACTTCCACATGGGAATGGACAGTGGTTGAAGTGTGCCTGCTGCACGCAAATGGTTGGCTTTCACCCGCTGACATATATACGTCGCACTCGGCGACATACCGGGCAATCTCTCGTTTCATCCGAGTCCACCAAAGCCTTGGCTTAAGATCTTGATACATTTTTGTACTCCCGGGATGAATGGAGAATCTGGAATTATGAGCCTCATCAAGGATTAGTGCCTTCAATTCCTTACAATTTGGCACCACTAGCCGTTTGTCAAACCATAAGACACCTTGTGAGTCCTCGGTAAAGCAATTGGCCTTGCCTTGCTTGATGCGGGCTCGGATGAGTGCCATGCCCTTATCTGTCTTTTGAGCCTCTTTGATTTGGTCCAAGAGATTATATTTGACTTCCATGACAGCAAGGAATCCCTCCTTAACCACTTCTAGACTGAGCTTTCGGAACTCGGCGCAAATGGCTTCCAATTCTGGTTCTGCCAAAAGACGATTGCATTGAGACTTTCGACTCAAAGCATCGGCAACAATATTGGCCTTTCCAGGATGATAATGGAGTCACATATCATAGTCTTTGATCAATTCAAGCCACTTCCTTTGCCTCAAATTTAGATCGGCTTGAGTGAAGATATACTTCAGGCTCTTGTGATCGGTGTAGATTTCACAACGATTACCGATGAGGTAATGTCGCCAGATTTTTATAGCATACACTACCACTGCCAGCTCTAAGTCATGGGTGGGGTAATTCATCTCATGAGGTCTCAATTGCCTCGTTGCATATGCCACAACTCGGCCTCCTTGCATAAGTACACAACCCAGTCCGAGACGGGATGCATCGCAATATATGTCGAAGCCCTTATGGATATCCGCAGACTAAAATAGGTAAATGGTTGTTTAACCTTCAACAATTGAAAGCTTGCCTCACACTCTGCTGACCATACGAACTTATTCTCCTTCTTCAAAAGTTCAGTCAGTGGCTTTGCGACTTTGGAGAAGTTCTCTACGAACCGGCGGTAATAACCCGCGAACCCGAGAAAACTTCGAACTTCCGTGATGTTCTTAGGCTGCTCCCAATCAAGTACGATCTGTATCTTGCTGGGATCAACCGCAAATCCGCCTTCTGATAATACATGGCCCAAGAAGGCAACCTCCTTTAACCAGAATTCACACTTGCTGAATTTTGCGTAGAGTTGGTGCTCTCACAGCTTTTCCAGGACTTTCCGAAGGTGCACCTCATGCTCCTCTTCAGACTTGGAGTAAATAAGAATATCATCGATGAAGATGACAATGAACTTGTTGAGATATTCCATAAAAACCGAATTCATAAGGTTCATGAAGTATGCTGGTGCATTGGTCAAACCGAAAGACATGACAGTATATTCATATAGACCATAATGGGTGGAGAATGCTGTTTTTGGAATGTCTCCCGATCTGATCTTAATTTGATGGTAGCCTAATCTCAAGTCAATCTTGGAGAAGATACGGGCTCCAGTCATTTGGTCGAACAAATCATCGATCCGAGGAAGTGGATACTTGTTCTTGACCGTGACCGCATTCAATGGACAGTAATCAACACACATCTGCAAGCTATCATCCTTCTTCACAAATAGCGCCGGGCATCCCCAAGGTGAGGAGCTCGGTCGAATGAAACCCTTCTCTTGCAGCTCCGTAAGTTGTTTCTTTAATTCGATCAACTCATTTGGAGGCATACGGTAAGGTCCCTTTGATATCGGGGCCGTTCCGGGTAGGAGCTCAATGAAGAACTCAATCTCCCGGTCAGGTGGCATCCCCGGCAACTCTTCCGGAAATACGTCCGGGTAATCATATACCACTGGTATGCTACTTATTCCAAGGAATGGCTCACCCTTCAAGGCATAAAGGTGAGCATAATCTGGACTTAACGCAAACACGACTTGTTTGCCGCTTGCGTTGGTAAGTGAAATAGATCTACTTGCACAATTGATGCATCCTTGGTACTTGGATAGCCAATCCATCCCAAGAATGACTTCAATTGCCTCCGTTTTAATTATTATCAAATCAGCTAGGAACTCTACCCCATTAACTTCAATCTTTACTTCTCGGCAGATTCGATCGGTCCTCAATTCCGATCCTGGGGTTTTAATGAGAAGTGGTGGATGCATAAGTTGTATAGGGAACTCATGATGCATGGCAAACTTCTCTTTAATAAATGAATGATATGCTCCGGAATCAAATAATACGGTAGTCGGGTGTGAGTTGACGGAAAGCGTACCCAACACCACTTCCGGTGCATTCTGAGCTTCTTCGGCAGTTACATGGTTGATGCGACCACGTGGTGGGGTTGGTGCGGTTCTTGGAGGCGTTGGTCAAGGTGAAGGTGCTGCTGCCCCCGGTGCAATAGTGGGTCGAATCCCTGACATTGCTTGGTTCTTTTGCGGGCATTGACGTGCAAAGTGCCCTGGCTGTTTGCACTGGAAGCAAACAAGAATTGGGCGAGCTTGAGTGTTGGCTCCTTGCTGATTTCCACCTACAGTTGGTGGAAGACCTGGCTGCAGTGGGCGAGCAATGAATGTTGGAGGCCTCGGCGGTACCGGATCTTGATAGTTTGGAAATGAGGGGCGCACCATGCGCGGTGTCTGCAAGTTGCCGCTTGCTGAATTTCGTGCAGCTCGCTTGCGCTTGCGCGAATCCTCCAATTTTCCCCACTTCTCTTCCACCACTATGGCCTTGTGGACCAAGTGCTAGAAATTTTAGAAGTTGTGAGCAGCGAGCTCTAGCTGCAACTCTTCTGAAAGTCCCTCCATGAAGCGCTCTTGCTTGCGCTCCTCGTTGGAGATTTCGTCCGGGGCATAACGAGCCAAATAGTTGAACTCGTGAAGATAGTCCATGACGGTCTTGCCACCTTGCTTCAATGCGAGAAATTCACGCTTCTTCCTTGCCATAACGCCGCGGAACATGAGCTCATGGAAAGCCGCGCCAAACTCCGCCTGTGATGACATGATCGGCGGGCTGCATGGCGTATAGCTGTCCCACCATGCGCACGCCGCACCATCGAAGTTGATGTGAAGCGAAGAGGACCTTTTCATGGTCCCGCATTGAGCGGCGGCCAGCTTGCGCCAATAGTCCGGCCAATCATCGGCCTCGAGTGGATCCGCAGCACGGAGAATGTTGGCGGCTTGCGAAGAAATTCACCGAGTCCGTGGTCGCGGATGTCTTGCCCCTCGACTCCTCGAAAAGTTGGGGCATTGGCCATGTTACGGGCGATCGCTCTGTGATCAAAGTTTGATCTTGCCGGTTTTGCTCAATCGAGCGAGGACTTGAGCCATGGTAGGAGGGGTGGAAGTTCCTCCACGCGAGGGTGGTGCTGATTTTGGCGATGCGAGGACTCCAGGTGGTCAGGAGTGACCCCCTGAGTTGGATCCTCAGTTGCTTGGGAGCCGGTGGATTGCGGCCTCGCCTCACGTTGAGCTTGGGAATGAGTGGTAACTCCCACCATCTGTTGCCAAAACCAAGTTAGCAACAAGCAACAGAAGAGCCACAACCACGCCGAACTAGAATATTCGGACAGCAAGTCATACAAATTTAAATTCTACATGTATGCAGCAAGAAAACATGCACCAAATCCAAAAGACATCAAGATAAGAAGGCTCTTAAGCCACAACATCACCCATGAAAGCAAATAACAAGATTCCGATATATTAGCACAAGTTCACAACCCGTAGGTCAAAAGCGGTAACTAGGGGCGACAAGTCCAAATATAAGAGCTAGCATAGGTTCATAAGGTAGCCTATTACATTAATTAAATCAGTTCAGCTCATCTCTACTTGCCCTCCACTATGAGCTCGACCGGGACAACTCAAATGTCTCTAAGGAACCCTTGGGCAAACACATCCAAAAGATGGTATCCCGGTGATCCGGTGTCTTCGGGGTCCAAGGGGTTAGTGAGACGCTGTGGTGATCCTATATAGAACCTAGGTGCCCCCGGAGACTCCTGGACACGCCGACGCATCACATTTCCTGTTGATGCGCGCTGTTGCGCACAACGCCTTGGGTCTCTATCCCCGCACATGCGAAACCGAAGGCGGGTGGGGCTACATCGCGGCGGCGTCAGGAGTTGCGCCCACACAATATGTCCCGTGGCACCAAGTTAATCTGGACAAATTGGTGAAGATGCCCTTGTGCTGCATGGAGTCGGGCACGAGTCTCCCATAGCTCATGGACAATGCAACGATTAGCCGGTCCAAAGCACGGACCAAGCTCGACAATTGTCGAATAGAAGAGTCTTCTCCCATCTCAATTTCAGCAACACTGTTGACTTCGTCTGTTGGTCCTCGTTGCGGGAAATACTGATACGGAGGTAAGGTCAGCTCCCACAAGTCATGACGGAGATGGCACATGGCCACATACGCCACCTCTTGGATAGCCATTCCGACGGACGTCCCCCTCACTTGAAAGTGATAGGGAATGCTCCCTGTCACCATCCTAGCGATGATGTGAACCGTGGCAGTGTATGTCTTCAATGCGGGTCCTATGGCACGACCATAAACCGCGTACTCCGGTGCATAAGTGAAATTAGCTCTCCACCTCATATCCCTCAGGAGGGAAGGATAGCCCTCCACATCTTCAGCGCGGGTGACTAAAATCAATGGCCCAAAACTCATCTGCCACGTTGAAAAGGATAAGAGGGGTTAGAAACTTGTTTATACAATCAAATGAACATAAGGGTGAGATATAGAACTAAGAGGGGTAAGAAATAAAGGAATGCACAACGTTATCAGTTCTGAAATTATTTGATAGCAAAATAATTTGACTCAAAACACCCTCTAACTAGTCGTAGCATTGCCGTTCTAACCTACAGTCAGTATGGCTCTGATACCAATCCTGTGGGGAATCGTCCCCGGGACTCCACTGATTCACCCAATTGTGCGGTACATCTCAAGTGAATCAAGGGAACCTCGTGCGTTCCACGATTATACTCGTGTTGGTCCCAGGATAGTTCGCCAACACGAGCAATCTCATCCAACAGTTGACATCACAACACATACACAATTATCGGAAGCATAAACGTTATTACATTCCAAAAGTAGGACTGCTGTCCATAACGACATATTTAGAGTTATTACATCAAGTAGCAGCGGAAATCATAAGATAAACAACAAAAGGGCCAGCATGGCATGCCCTCAAACGCTCAAGCAACCAACTGGGGCAAGAACGGTGACTAAACATTAGAATTGTTTAAATCGCCTGCAGAAAAGTCCCGGCAAAGGCCTCATCCTCACCAGAGTAAGTGGATAATCCGATTGAGTACAAAGAGTGTACTCAAGACAATAATATACATTGCATGTTGATTTCTAGCTACATGTGGTTGCTACATCAAAGGAAGGCAAATGGCAATTTCAAAGATAAAGCAATGTTTGGAGTAAATCGTAAACATGTATAGATAGAAAAGAATTGCATTTCGTAAACATTTGCAAGATCGAATACATAATATAACATCATCATAATCACATTCATATCATGCCTTCAAGCATTCTCCGAACCATGAGTTCCATCGCTCATGTTCGACTACACACACAAGTACTCCAATACTTGTGTCTCTTTTTCCCACTCCCATCCCATTCTTACCAAGTCCTTAATACTCGCCCAGTGACTGACAGTTCAAGTGATCGTCCTTAACCATGGACATGGCTATTCGAATAGTTTAAACTCTGCAGAGGTACGACTTTACCCACACGACACGCCACACTCGTAAGACAAGCTATTAACACATTTCCTTGGATGTGTCGGCCGAGGTGAACGTGACAAACCATTTTCCAGTATGCATGGTAGTGTATCCAAACCATCCGGATGACTGTGACCCTTGATCCCGCGTGCCTAGTGCCCGGTGTGTGGGGATCAAGGAGTACACCCGTTGTTGGACATCCCCAACTCAACAAAGTTCGAGGGACTCCGAGGACATTCCTTGGCGCTCCACCAAGCCCAAGGAATTTCGGCAGACATTCCTTGACGCTCCACTAAGCTCAAGGAATTCCAACTGCACAAGGTTTACACACCCTAGTCATACACAAGTACTTGGTTACGCCGGTCCTACAAACGGCGTGTGGTTCGCACGATAGTTACTCAAAGAGACGTCACCAGGATTCAATCCTTATGGTCCTTAACCAATATCTCTACTCATTAACCAACATTTGAAACCATCATCATCATCATAATTCTCAATCATTGCGACCAATGGACTAAGTCCATCTATCGTGGTTTCTAACGATGTCTAAGCATGGCTAAGCAATTCGTACGAACCCATATACAATAGTAATAAACCAACCACCTAGGGCGACTATGGACATGGAAAGAACATGATAAGGGAATAACATCACAATGTGGTAATAGCTAAGATTTCTACCCAATCATAATTGTAGTTGAAAGTAAGCATGCAATTGATAAAATAATTCCAAAATGCAAATTTCAAATAGTAGGAGCAATCATGGTCAAGGAGTAAAGTAGTGCCTTGTCGCTCGTTCTGACTTCGAAAGCATAGTCGCACTCGGAGTGCCTTCCAAGGCCAACACCTAACGAGAAAATCCAAATCCATAAACACCAAATCAAGAACTCCAATGGTGCACATGATTAAAAGATGCATGATATGCTCATGATGTGTAGTACTAATGATAATAGGAAAATACTAATTGAGTTTTGCGCCAAAATTTCAAGTATTAGGGCATTTCATTGAATTAGGTCCGAGTATCCGGTTTAAACCCCAAGTGTCCGGGTTGACCCTCTCTGTCGCCCTATCCGAGTATCCGACAAAACCCCGAGTGTCGGGTTGGCCCTCTCGGTATGGCGAGTTCTGGCATATCCGGACTGTCCGGATGAAATCCCCGGAGTGTCCGGATGAAATCCCTGGAGTGTCCGGGTTGAGTGGTCTGTTTCAAAATGGCTATTTGTCTATTGGCTTCTACACTTCAAAGGATTGGACTAGGGTGTCAAAAGGGATGGACTAGGGTAGAATCTTACCACTACAGGGTTGCTTTTGCACTTGGTAAAGGTTGGTGTCGGTGAGCGAATGACAAAAGGTGTCGCAATGCCGGTTCTCACGGTTCGTTTCCTCCTAGCTCGTGTAGACGACGATGACCTCACTTGCTCGTGCTTGCAACAGAAACTAACCCTCCTCCTCAAGCTTCCATGCGACATGCGTGACCCGATTCAAGGTGTGATGATGGATTCCATGGAAAAGAAAGAAATGAGTCACAATGACCAAAATTTTCAGAACATGGATGAATGAAAATCGATTACCACTCACCCAAAACTTGGTGCCTCAAGAATCCATTTGGATGGATTGGAAGCTCTTGATCTTGGCTTCAAGGTGGTATAACATGCACAAGCTCAAACTCAAAACTTGTGGGGATTTGAGGGGAAGAATGGCAAGGGTTGGAGAAGAGAGTTCTTGCTGTTTTTCTGGTTTGGAGCTGAGCAAATGGGCAGTAGGGGGAGAAGAAACCAAGGTTTAGGGCCTTATATATGGCTGCCCATTCATGCCTTACATGTGGGGCTAGGTCCCACATGTCATAGGGTGAGAAAAAGGGGTGGGTAAGAGTGATTGGAGTGAGAAAAGTCATGGAGAGGATGTGCAGCCCACAAGTTCCCCTGCAAGGTAGGACCCATGTGTCATTGACTTGTTAGGTAAATGGGTATGGGTGAGTAAAGTAAGACATAGCAGGGTAGAGATGTGCAGCCTACTCTCCTCTCTTGTGATCATGGCCCACACGTCATTGACTAAGGTAAAATACATGTGTGCAGTTTGGAAATTGATTTTTAGGATTTTGTTACTCCCTCTTTATGCAAGATGAATGTCCCAACACTTGTATGATTATAATTAAATGAGGATTTAACTGACATCATGGAAGACATTAGTAGGTCAAGCCTCACTTACCGGATTAGCGAAAATTGGGCTGTTACAGTGGCTACGTGGGCTCCTCAGAACCACACGATGACGATCCATCGACCATTTTCAAGCACACCCGTTACGACTACGCGGCGCTACGGTGGCGGTCAGATCATGAACCTACGGTCGGGATCTACCGAGGCTATTCAAATCTAGTGCTACAGGAAGGGAAGACGTGGCGTTACCTCAAGCGTTAGATGGGGATCCGACGGTGACGGTGAGCTGCGATGCTTTGAAGAATAGGCGGCGGTGCTTGCCGCCGGAGTTGAGGAAGATGAAGTAGCCTACGGCGTTTTCGGGCGTCTCCGGTCGGAAGAAGTGGTCCCCGCGATGCAGCTCGTCGCCACGAACTCGGCAAGGGTCTTGGGTGCGGCCGAAAGTGACGGCCAGCGGTGGAAAGTGAGGAAAACCGAGGTGGCAGCTGAGCTAACTCTGATGAGCTACTGAGAGGGCTATGGGACACGGCTGAGAGGGCGAACGGACAGGCGATGCGGGGCGAGGAGACCGGTTAAATGCGCTGTAGCACGGTCGCTGAGGTGCCTTTGACAAATCTCGGCGGCCAATCGGCGATGGCGGTGCGGCGATAGCCGCTTCTCCCGAGCGCGGCGTGATCGGGCTGCTCGACGGCCAGGATCCGACGACACCGAAGCGAAGCGATCACATGACACAACACAGCCGTCCGATTGCAAATCAACGGCACCAGATGGGTGACTGTTCGACTGCCCATGCCACGCGGCTCAATCCGGCCAGTTCAAGTTACTAAGATCCAACGGCCCTCGCGAGCAGGTGACGCGGCGCAACCTCAGCCATCCGATCAAGATCGAACGGCCTGGAACGTACTGTGCTAGGGTTTCAGCCGTGCGCGCATAGTGTTGGGCTTGGCCCAGCACTGTAGCAAGGTATTTTTTTGGTTTTTGACATTTAAAATAATTCTAAAAAATCAAAGTAATTATTTAGGGCACTAAAAATACCCGAAAAATTCTAGAAAAATTCCAGAAAATATTTCAGAGCATTTAGAGTTTAAATAAAATATTTTTATTTATTTTTGATAAATACTTTTTGATATTTAATTATCCAAGAGGGAGATAAATTCAAATTAAACTTAATTAATTCCAAAAATTCACCAAAAATTCAAATAAAGTCAAAATTTTAAATTAGGCCAAATTTTGGGATGTTACAAACCTACCCCCATTAATAGAATCTCGACCCCGAGATTCGAAGCTTAACTAAAGAATAGGTTCGGGAATTCCTTTTTCAAATCTTCCTCTCGTTCCCAGGTGGCCTCACTTTCTGTGTGTTTGCTCCACCGAACCCTGCAAAAACGGGTTGTCTTGCTCCTTGTTTTTCGATCCACTGTATCCAGAATTTTTATCGGTTGTTCCTTGTAGGTCAAGTCTTCTTGTAGTTCAATTGCTTCCAGGGGTGTTTGCTCGTCAGGCACTCGAAGACACTTCTTGAGTTGCGATACATGAAAGACGTTATGTACTCCTGCTAAGGTTGGCGGTAACTCCAGTTGATATGCGACCTCTCCCCTACGACTTACGATCTTAAATGGTCCTACATATCTTGGCGCGAGTTTCCCCTTTTTGTGAAACCTCTAGACTCCCTTAAGAGGCGTAACTCTGAGGTACACATAATCTTCAGGCTCAAAGCTCAGATCCCTGCGGCGATTGTCCGCATAACTCTTTTGCCTTGATTGCGCAATTTTCAACCTTTCTCTGATCAGTGCTATTTGCTCTTCGGCTTCTTGGAGTATGTATGGTCCAAAGACACGACGCTCCCCGGTTTCGTTCCAATTCAGCGGTGTTCTACAAGGTCGACCATACAACGCTCGAAGGTGACATCCGAGACCGGCCCGTAGTCATTGTTGTAATCAATTCGCAGATGGTAAACATTTATCCCAAGATGTTGTATATGCCAATGCACAAGCTATTAACATATCTTCTAATATCTGATTCACTCTTTCTATCTGCCCATCCGTCTGCGGGTGATAAGCTGTACTGAAGTTCAAACGGGTGCCCATTGCTGTATGTAATTTATCCCAAAATCTTGAGGTAAATTGGGTGCCTCTGTCCAATACTATCTTCTTTGGCACTCCATGCAAGCAAACGATCCTTGCCATGTATAGCTCTGCTAACTTATCTCCTGAATAGGTCGTCTTTACCGGTATGAAGTGCGCGACCTTTGTCAAGTGATCTACTATGACCCATATGGAGTCATAACCTCCTTGCGTTCTTGGCAACCCGGTAATGAAATCCATTCCGATTTCTTCCCATTTCCACTCTGGTATTTTTAATGGTTGCAGAGTCCCGCCGCTTCGATGCATAGCTTTAACTCATGGCAAGATATCACATAGCGCTACGTGCTCAGCTACTTCTCTCTTCATATTCGGCCACCAGAACCTTTCTTTCAGATCTTGGTACATCTTCGCACTTCCTAGGTGAATCGAATACTTGGAGTCATGAGCTTCCTCCAAAATCAACAACTTTAGCTCCTTTCTATTAGGTACACAAATGCGCCCTTTCATCCACAATGTGCCCTGATCGTCCAGCTTAAATTCCTTTGCCTGACCTTCCTCCATCTTGGATTTGATTCGCTCGATCTTCTCATCATTCTTCTGGCCTTCCCTAATCTGATCCTCCAAGGTAGGCTTTATTTCTAAAGCAGCTACGAATCCTTCCAGAACAACTTCCAATTTCAACCTCTAAAAGTCCTTGCACAATTCTGCCCGACTTTCTTCTACTAACATGTTTCCTTAATCAGCTCTAACCACCTTCTTTGCCTCATGTTTAGGTCAGATTGGGTGAAGATGTACTTAAGACTCTTATGATCTGTATACACCTCACATCTATTCCCAATAAGATAGTGACGCCATATCTTTAAGGCATGCACTACGGCTGCTAATTCTAAGTCATGTGTTGGGTAATTCCCCTCATGCGGCCTCAACTGCCTTGATGCGTAAGCCACTACCTTTCCAGTTTGCATTAACACGCATCCAAGTCCTTGCCGTGATGCATCACAATATATGTCAAAGCTCTGGTGCACATCTGGCAAGACTAACACTGGTGCTGATGTTAAACGTTTCTTTAGCTCCTGAAAACTCTTCTCACAGTCTGGTGTCCAAACAAACTTCTTTTCTTTCTTCAACAATTGTGTGAGAGGTTTAGCAATTGTCGAGAATCCTTCTATAAATCGACGGTAGTAACCAGCCATCCCAAGAAAACTACGAATCTGGGTCACCGTCTTTGGCGGCTCCCAATGCAGTACTGCCTCGACCTTGCTTGGGTCTACTACAATTCCCTCGGCAGTCATCACATGCCCTAGGAATTCTACTTTACTCTTCCAGAAATCACATTTACTGAATTTAGCAAACAACTGCTGCTCTCTTAACTTTTCCAACACCAATCTCAAATGTTGGGCGTGCTCTTCATTCGACTTTGAGTAAACCAAGATATTATTGATGAATACGACTACAAATTTATCTAGATATTCCATAAAAACTTTGTTCATCAGGTTCATAAAGTATGCTGGTGCATTTGTCAATCCAAAAGACATAACAGTAAACTCGTAGTGTCCATATCTTGAAGAAAATGCAGTCTTTGGTATGTCATCTGTCTTAATCTTCAACTGATGGTATCCTGATCTAAGATCAATTTTAGAGAAAACTCCTACACCTCTTAACTGATCAAATAAATCGTCTATCCTGGGCAACGGATATTTGTTCTTTATTGTTACTTCATTAAGCGCTCGATAATCCACACACATCTGAAAACTCCCGTCTTTCTTCTTAACAAACAGAACCGGTGCTCCCCAAGGTGACGAGCTCGGTCTGATGAATCCTTTTTCCAACAATTCCTCGATCTGCTTCTTCATTTCAACCAACTCTTCAGTAGACATTCGATACGGTCTCTTTGCTATTGGTGCTGTTCCAGGCACTAAGTCAATTACGAACTCTATGTCCCTGTCTGGTGGCATTCTAGGTAACTCCTCGGGAAAAACATCCAAATACTCACTAAACACTGGTACATCCTTCAAACTGATGGTTTCTAAACTGTTTACCAACAATTGCCCTTCTCGAACGGTCGTTGCTTGAAATTCGACTTTCCTGCCTTCAGGGCTCTCTATAGACACGACTCTTCGTCCACAGTCTAATACAGCCTTGTGCTTAGACAGTCAATCCATTCCTAGTATAACATCTAGGGTCTGGGTATCTAGTATAATAAGGTTCGCTAGGAACTCTACTGCTCTTATTAATAGCTTAACCCCAGAACAACCGATCTTAGATCGAAGTTCTGATCCAGAGGATTGGACTATAACCATATTTTTAAGGTTGACAACACCCAATTCATTTTGCACAGCAAAAACTCGAGAAATGAATGAATGTGAAGCTCCGGAATCGAATAAAACTGTAGCTGGAACTGAGTTGACTAGAAACTTACCCAAAACTACGTCTGTGGCATTTTGAACTTCATCTGCCGTGACGTGGTTGACTCTACCTCTTGCAACTGATTGGGGTGCGGATCCAGCTTGAGCGGGTCCTCTGCTTCCTCCTTGGGCAGGGGTTCTAGCAGGCGTGTTTCCCAGATTGAAGCGTACTAGGGTCACACCTCCCTTCTTGGGGCAAACATTGGCGAAGTGCCCTGTCTCATTACAATTGTAGCAGCGCCTTCCTGACATCTCGCCGTTTCTCCATTCTCGACACGCTTCCTGACCGGGTCCGGGGTTTGTCCTGTTGGTCTTAGCATCGGTGGCGGTGTCCTAACATTGTTCCCTTGCTGGAATCTAGAAAACTGCTGAGGCATCATTCTTGGTTTCTGCTGTCCCTGGCGTCCTCCTTGTTGAGCCATGCGACGTTTGCGGTTATCATCTAGCTCCTTGCGTTTGTCCTCCAGTATAAGTGCCTTGTTCACTAGTTCTTGAAAATCGGAAATGTGTGGGTAATCAATCCCACCGTAATCAAAGGTTGAGTCCTTCATGAAACGGACTGCTCGTTTGTTCTGTTACGCCCTCCCGAGCGAAGCGTACAACCGAGTGAACTTATTTAAGTAATCACCACCGATCGCCTCCTTGCTTCAGCGCTCTAAACTCTTCCTTTTTAGCTCCATAATACCTTCCGCACATGATATCGATTTAAAAGCTATGGTGAATTCTTCCCAAGTGATTTCCTGTGGGTTTTCCTGCGATGCGCAATAGTTTTCCCATCACTCAGCTGCTGTCCCTTCTAGCTGATGAGAGGCATAAAGCACCCTCTAATTTCCATCACACTGTGTTATTTGTAGTTTCCTCTCGATGGTCCTCAACCAGTCATCGGCCTCTAATGGGCTAGCGTTGCCTGAGAAAGTGGGCGGACGCGTCCTCATGAACTCGGACAATCTTGAGTAGGGACGTGGTCCATTGTTAACAGCTTGATTGTTGGCAGCTGCTTGGTTGTTGATTTGCTGTACGGTTGCCATCATGGTCTGCATTAGCTGCGTTTGTGCTGCGAGAAAAGCTCCCAGATTCTGCATGTCAACCTGTGGTGCTGCCTGAGGAAGTGATGCATTGCCCCGACCCTCCCCGACGTGGAACCATCGCCTCCGGCCCGTGTTTGTAGTGTTCACCATCTGCTGATTGCTTCGACGGTTTAGAGATGAGAGGGAAAGAATAGGCAAGTAAAGGAACTTATACGGGGAAACAGGTGTAACTAAAACCCTTAAACATCAATTCATAGATAATAGATAAGTATGGTTGCTTACGGGAAATTTCAAAAAATGACACACAATTCGTGTGCCTTTCAGCTCCTGTGTATGACATGTGGGTCCATCTGAGTCTATGACAATGGGCCAGGGTGTCAAATACCGAAAAAACGAATTTTAAAGATGGCAAATTCTGAAATCTCTCAGTTGCTTACAAGGGCCTAGGGGCCATGCAACCACACCAACAATCACAATCATCAATCAAAATAGTTCATTATAACATCGCTCTAAGGGAAGTTTGAGAATTAAAAGACGCGACTCTAACAAGTGAGTCTCAATGCAAAATTTGACCACCATTAACCTAAAATAACTCAATCCTCGATCCATCCTGGCTGCGGCTCGCCTATCATGTACACTGGCGGGTGAGTGGGCATCGGGGCAAACTGATCCTGATGCCCCCCTGCTGGTGCTGGAGGCACCACTGCCTGCTGACCCTCCAATGCATGCTCCTGCTCCTGCTCCTGCTCCTCTAGCTCTAGCTCCTCCGGCTCCTCCTCCTCGTCCTCGTCGTCAAGCTCCATGACTGCCTCAGGCTCTCCGTGACCGTAGAGGGCCTCCTCTAGCTCGGTGATCCTCTGCACAGCGTGCATCTTGGTCTCTCGCAGGGCTGTCTCTGTCTCCTCCAAGATGCGGTACATTGACATCAGCTCGAGTGTAGCCATATCCATGGCCTCCTTCTGGGCCACAGCGAATCATCCCAGGTGGACGACAGCAGCATCGTCCTCCAACTCCAAACGCACCTGGATGGGTCCATCCGCGTGGGGGTGCACACGGAAAGCAGTGCCCCACAGCTCATAGCCGTGGTCACGGCTGATCTTCCAAAGCGCTAGCCGGGCACACTCCTGAATGCCCGCCTCGTAGCTAGCCCGCTTCACCACAAGGTGGAGCGGACGACTGGCACGAGCATTCTCCCATGCATACAGAGTAAAGGTAGTCTCCCAGCTGCGGTTGATGCCATTGACCACCCAGGTGCGAGACCGGTAAAGAGGGCGGTCAAAACCTCCAAGCACCTGAAGCATCCTCCAAAGCTCCGCTGTGTATCCTCCGTGACGCTCGCCGAAGGAGTGAACCATCCTCATCTGCCAAATCAACTCGTCAGTACTAAAATTTTAAAAGAATACAAAAGTAATAGCAAAATGCAGCATAGGTATGAAGTAAGGTGATGGGGAAGGGGATGCCCGAACTTCCGTTAGGTGGATGATAAGTCGATTAGGCGGCGCGAGACACACACGATCCAGCTTCTTGATCTGCACGATCAAAACCCCGGCAATCGCAGCACCACGCGTCCTCTGGTTATCAACCGTGCGCTGCCCGGTTGACCTCGCCACGAAGGCTAATCCCTGCCAATGAATCGAGAACACAAGCAAGAACAAGAAAGATGCAACTGAATTTGCAATTGAGGATGAAGCTCACGAGTTGGGGTCTCACAAACCGATGAACGGCGATACTGTTCAAGGACAGAATTGATCTAAGCAAAACCCGCCTCAAACCCTAGCGGCGGCTACTGATTATAAGGTCTAAGGGACATCCTAGAAACCCTAGACGCGTCCGTGAGGGACTCCAACACGATACATGGGCCAACGGCCCAAATTGGTGACGCAGCACCCTGGGACAGATTCTGTCTGCCAGTTTGAAACATAAATTCCCGTCGACTCCAAAGTTCAAATGACCTGAAACTAGTTCCATTGGAAAGTTTATCTCCTTAGCTTTCGAGGCATATATGGATCATCAAAATCGGAGCCCGTTTGTGGTTTGGGCGACGATTTTAGTGAACGCTGCTCCTGGTGGCCGACGTAGTCGACTCCGAGATGAATTGAACCTCCAACTTGACTTGGACACCCTCCTTGCCTCCCTCCTGGTCCTTGCTGGTTTCCATGGCCTTCATGGTCCTCTCCAAAGTTTCTAAGTACAAGATAATCAATAATATCATTAGGTAGCATACCATCCTCACAAGTATATGCACGGGCACTTAGGAACGAGCTCACCTATTGATTCAATTGTCGTGCTCGTGCTCTTGTGATGGGTCCTTGCATCACAACTGGAGGAGACTCGGTCGTATGCATAGAAGTGATGTCCTCATCATCCTCCCCCCTCTTGAAGTGGAGTCGTCCTCGACTCAAGCTCATCTACTTCTCCCATGAACGGTTTCAAATCTGCAATGTTAAATGTGGGACTAACCCCAAATTCGGGCGGCAACTCAAGTTTATATGCATTATCATTTATTTTTCAAGTATCTTGAATGGACCATCAGCTCTAGGCATTAATTTAGACTTTCTCAATTCTGGAAAACGATCCTTTCGCAAGTGTAACCATACTAAATCACCGGTTCAAGTTTTACTTCCTTTCTACCTTTACTTCCCTTGATCCTATACCTTTCATTCATCATTTCAATATTTTCTTTAGTCTTTTCATGCAATTTCAGAATAAATTCAGCACGTTCCTTAGCATCAAGATTAACTCGCTCACTAGTAGGTAAAGGTAATAGATCAATAGGAGCACGGGATTGAAGCCATACACTACCCGAAAAGGACTTACCTTGGTGGTGGAATGTACCGCCTATTATAAGTTTAACTCAACATGCGGCAAACACTCTTCCCACATCTTCAAATTCTTCTTCAAAACAGCCCTCAACATAGTGGATAATATACGATTACTACCTCGGTTTGGCCGTTGGTTTGGGGATGACATGTTGTTGAAAACAGCAGCTTGGTCCCCAATTTATTCCATAGAGTTCTCCAAAAGTGGCTCAAAAACTTGGCGCCACGATCTGAAACAATAGTAGAAGGCATACCATGCAAGTGAACGATTTCTTGAAAGAAAAGGTTAGCAATATTAACAAAGATCGCCGCTCTTATGACAAGGAATAAAGTGAGCCATCTTAGAAAATCTATCAACCACCACAAAAATACTATCCCTCCCCTCTTGGTCTAGGCGGTCCTAAAACAAAGTCCATAGATATATCCTCCCATGGAGTGCTAGGAACAGAAGAGGCATATATAAACCATGTGGATTCAATCGTGACTTAGCCTTTTGACATGTAGTGCAATGATACAAACCTCTCAATGTCTCGCCTCATCTTCGCCAAAAGAAGTGGGCGGACAGCACGGCCTCCGCCTTCTTGGCACCAAAATGACCCATCAAACCTCCTCCATGGGCCTCTCAGATCAAAAGAAAACGAACGGATCCAACTCGAATACATAGGCGGTTAGCTCTAAACACAAATCCATCGTTTATCACATATTTGTCACATGTTCTTCCCTCTTTGCAATGCAACAAGACATCTTTAAAGTCATCATCATGAGCATATTGTTATTAATTGATTCCAATCCAAATATACGACAATCAAGTTGGGACAACATGGTATATCTCCTAGACAAGGCATCAAGAATCACATTATCCTTCCCTTTCTTGTGTTTGATAACATAAGGAAAAGATTCAATAAATTCAACCCATTTAGCATGTCTACGATTCTGGCCACTTGATTGCGAATATGTTTTAGCGACTCATGATCGTAATGAATAACAAATTCTTTGGGCCAAAGATAATGTTACCACGCTTCTAAGGATCGCACAAGAGCATACAATTATTTATCATACGTGGAATAATTCAAGACAGACCACTCAATTTTTTCGCTAAAGTAAGCAAAGTTTGTTGTCTTGCATCAAAACACCACCAATTCCAACCCCACTAGCATCACATTCAAGCTCAAAGGTCTTATTAAAATCAGAAGTTGAAGTAAAGGTGCATCAAGAAGTTTATCTTTCAAAAGATTGAAGGCATTCTCCGTGCTTGCCCCAATGGAACGCAACTCCTTCTTCGCCAACTCGCTCAATGGTGCTGCAATGGTGCTGAAATCCTTCACAAAGCGGCGGTAAAATCCGCAAGTCCGTGGAAGCTCCGCGACTTGTGAAATCGTCATGGGCGTTGGCCAACTCTTAATCGCGGCACCTTGGCTTCATCAACCTCAATTCTCTGGAGTCACAACATAGCTAAGAAACGATACTGCTCGGTGCAAAAAGTACACTTCTCGAGGTTACCAAATAAACGTGCAAAGATGTAAAGCATCAAAAATAGCACATAGATGATCAAGATGTTCATGTAATGACTTGTCTGTAAATCAATATATCATCAAAATAAACCACCACAAATTTCCCAATGAAAGCTCAGAAACCTCGCTCATTGCTTATGAAGGTGCTCGGTGCATTAGTTAAACCAAAAGGCATGACTAACCACTCATACAATCCAAACTTGGTTTTAAAAGCTGTTTTCCATTCATCTCCCAATTTCATTCTTATTTGGTGGTATCCACTACGCAAGTCAACCTTAGAGAAAATTATAGAACCACTTAACTCATCAAGCATGTCGCCTAGCCTAGGAATAGGATGACGGTACCTTATTGTGATATTGTTAATGGCTCTACAATCTACGCACACGCGCCTAACCGCCATCTTTCTTATGAACCAAAATAACAGGAATAGCACAAGGACTAAGGCTCTCACGTACATACCCGGGTCCAAAAGATCTTGGACTTGGCGCTGAATCTCCTTAGTCTCCTCGGGGTTGGTCCTATAAGCAGCTCGGTTTGGCAAACTCGCCTGTATCAAATCAATTTGGTGCTCAATCCTCGTATGGGTGGGAGTCCCGGAGGTATCTCGGTAGGAAAAACATCCACATACTCCGCAAAAGGTTAGTGACAAAGCAGGAGGCAAAGTATCGGGCAGATCATCCAATGAAAACAAAGCATCTTTGCATAGCACAAAGATAACACAAAGCATCATCACTAATTGCAGCAAGATCAGATTTTGTAGCAAGCAAGACGGATTCCTCAATTTAATTTGGTTGGCTACATGCTGAATTTCAGATTTTTCATCAATGGGTTTCTTGTCATTAGCAATCCGCCCCTATCGATTTAACAATTTCAGCGGGGTCAAAGGTAGAAGTGTAATTTTCTTTCCTTATGCATAAAAGTGTATTTATTACTTCTACCATGGTGAAGTGCATCGCTGTCATATTCCCATGGGCGACCCAATAAAAGAGAGCAAGCTTGCATCGCCACCACATCACAATCAAAGAAAATCGTAATAGGAACCAATGGAAAATGAACCCGAACTGCTTGTGTTACCTTAGCTTTGCGGAATCATTCACCATCGAATGTGGTATGGATGTGGGTGCGGGCGGTGGTCAAGCCAAGCTTCTTAACCAAATCAGACTCACCAAGTTATTGCAACCGCCAGAGTCAATGATCGCGCTGCCGCTTCGGTTGTTGATGACGAAGAAAATCTGGAACAAGTTGTGGCGCCGCCGCTGCTCGGCTTGCTCCATCTCAGGCGCTTAAGGACACGCTGGACAATGATGGACCAGACGCAGAAGATCCTCGGCGCCAAAGGTGGCATCATCATCAACCTCGTCGCCGCCCATCCCGTGTCGCCGATCTCGTCCTCAACATCGAGGCGCTGATGTAACCTCCGCATCGGTGGCGGCGTATGCCCACCGGTGGGGCATTCTCTTGACGTGGCCAATCCCTTGGCACTTGTGGCAGCGAATTCCCGTCGATGTACGGCCTGTGGAAGCGACGGAGGAGCTCTTGGCCGATGTTGGCGGGGTCGACTTGCTGCTGTCTACGGCACGGGTGGGTGGTGCCGTCGCTGCCGGTCGTGTGTTCGTCAAAGGTGGCGGCGCCGCTGGTCGAAAGGTGGAAGAAGGCACTGTCTTCGCTTGTCCCGTAGTCGTCGGGCGTGAAGGTGCCGCCGCATTGCTCTCGCTTCTTGGAATGGCGCCCCGCAATTCCTTCTCTCGCTAACATAGCAAGTTGAAACAAGCGATTGACAGCTTGTATATTCTTTATAATCAACAATATCCTGAATTTCGGATGCAACCCACCATAAAACGAGCAATTTTATCCTCGTTCCTCTACTACCCCACAACGTAACATACCCTTTTGAAGCTCTTGGTAATATTCCCAACAAATATACTACCTTGATCTAATCATTGCAATCTCTTGCGATATCACGCTGGTAGGAAGGAGGAACAAATCTATTACGATAGCATCTTTTAATCTCGCCCAAGAATCAGGTTGTAGCGGCATTTACTAGTTCATTCCACCGATTATAGCAAAATCTTTAAATTCACTAGTGGCTTGTCTAACCCTATGAATCTCGAACTAGATGGGAGTTAAATTTCTTCAATCGTCATCTCCCAATCTAAGTAAGCATCAGATCATAAGCTCCGTAAAAGGAAGGATGGTGAATTTTACCTTAGCGAAAGGATCATCATTGCGGTTCGTTATTACCTCCCATACCGTGATGGTTGCGCGAAGACGGTCAAGCAGACGGGCGTTCGCTGAGCAAAGACGCTCTCGGGCGGCACGTTGCTGCTCATCTTCATCTTCCTCAAAATCACCATCCTCATCGTGGTCGTTGTTGCCGTGGTTGGCGCCGTTGTTGACGGATGCACCTCCATCAATGGTCGCTGGAGGGCGTTTTTCGACGGCATCCATCCTCTCGGTGAGGGTGGAAACTCGTCGATCGATGCTCTCAAGGGTCTTGTTCGTCGTCATGGCATGCTCCTTGAACATCATTTTTATCTCCTCCAGCATGGTCGACAACTCTGAATGAAGGACACAGTCTTCGATGGTAACATCATCATCCTCGTTCCTGCCCTTCTTGCCACCTGCCATGGTTAGCGCAGAAAAGGACAGAAGGAAACACAAACACAAGTATTATGAGCCCTATGAACTACTAGGTGGGATCTCACGCCTCAAGCAATCTTACCAAGTTCTTACGGTGCCTACCAACACAGCGAGGGACGGTGCAACCGGTGGCTGGTTCGTGACACCGTGAGGGCGTGATGAAGCGATTGCAAGGGTCAATAACCTGTGCTGATCAGAAGGATGTATATGTGGAGCTGTAGGAAGGTTATATGTATTGAGTGGCACACAATTCAAGAATGATAGTAATGTGAATAAATGTCCAAAGCACTTGCCCTAGTTGTCGGTCTAAACGTGTCCTTATTCTAGTCATGCGTAAAGCAAGGAAGGTATAGAAACAAGCAACAAGGCGTCAGATTATATGAACGGATATCAGCATAACAGCAAAACACTTTTATCAGGCACGGTAAAAACACCTACCCTTGCTCCTGTCCTCTTTTTTTTTTTGCTCTTCGCTTCCTTCACAAATTTTTTTATTTTTCTTTGATTTTTCTGATATTTTTCCTAGGATTAGGAGCACAAAGGTAGACATTACACAAATTTTTAGCCTGAAAAGATGTAAGATGAAACCGATATGAAATAAGAAGTGTTTTCCGAAAAGCGTGCTCAAACTTCGGCGGCCAAAAACTCAATCTTCCCGAGGGAATTTCGCAAAAATAAATTCGGCGAACCCAACAAAGTAGGGGAGAATCAGATGTAAAATTTTCTGTAGATGTCCGTGAAAAAAAAATTCGCCTAATTCCGAGTCCGTATGCGAAAGTTATGGCCGCTTTTACTAAGGACTCGAATCGTGGTTTTAGGCGGCACCTCTCCAAACTCAAGGGCGATGGAGTGGATATGGAACGCGATGATCTGTGGTGGCAGGTTCTGTGATGAGGGGTGGCGATATGGCTAACAGAGGTGGGGGATTAGGGTTTATGAAGGAGAAACCCTAACACAACTAGGACTCAAACCGAGGAAAACCACAAAACAATCCGATTCCAACAAGGACTCAAATAGCGACAGGACCGGATTGGAGTAGGATATGGGATGCAGCGGAGATGAAACACAACTAAATTAAGATCACGATCTAAACCAGCAACACGACTCGACTCTGGACACAAACTCAAGATTACGGACTCAAACCGAAATTGTGCAAAGGCTAGGCGTGGTTCTAGGTATGGTAGACTATGAACTGAATTTTTTGGCTTTTTCGTGGACTATAGGACTAATGCAAAACTAAATCAAACTACGGGAAAGGCGAACCTGACGGTAAACCTTGCTCGATACCACTTGATGGGGAAGGGATGCCCGAACTTCCGCCGTGGATGATAAGTCGATTAGGCGGCGAGACACACACGATCCAAATTTCTTGATCTCGCACGATCAAAACCCCGCAATCGCAGAACCACGCGTCTTCGGTTATCAACCGCGGCGCTGCCCGGTTGACCTCGCCACGAAGGCTAATCCCTGCCAATGAATCGAGAATACAAGCAAGAACAAGAAAGATGCAACTGAATTTGCAATTGAGGATGAAGCTCACGAGTTGGGGTCTCACAAACCGATGAACGGCGATAATGTTCAAAGACAGAATTGATCTAAGCAAAACCCGCCTCAAACCCTAGCGGCAGCTACTGATTATAAGGTCTAAGGGACATCCTAGAAACCCTAGACGCGTCCGTGAGGGACTCCAACACGATACATGGGCCAACGGCCCAAATTGGTGACGCAGCACCCTGGGACAGATTCTATCCGCCAGCTTGAAACGTAAATTCCGTCGACTCCGAAGTCCAAATGACCTAAAACCAGTGCCATTGGAAATTTTATCTCCTTAGCTTTCGAGGCATATGTGGATCATCAAAATCAGAGCCCGTTTGTGGTCTGGACGATGATTTTAGTGAACGCTGCTCCTGGTGGCCGAGGTAGTCGACTCCGAGATGAATTGAACCTCCAACTTGACTTGGACACCCTCCTTGCCTCCCTCCTGGTCCTTGCTGGTTTCCAAGGCCTTCATGGTCCTCTCCAAAGTTCCTAAGTACAAGATAATCAATAATATCATTAGGTAGCATACCATCATCACAAGTATATGCACGGGCACTTAGGAACGAGCTCACCTGTTGATTCAATTGCCGTGCTCGTGCTCTTGTGATGGGTCCTTGCATCACAACTGGAGGAGACTCGGTCGTATGTATAGAAGTGATGTCCTCATCATAAGGAAGAAGGGATAAGTCAAGATTTCATTGATTATTCTTGCCCAATTTTTTAATCTTTAGAAATTAATTTTCATCCTTTCTAGAACGACCAATCTAACTAGGGTTAAGTCCTACAGTTAGTATGGCTCTGATACCAACTCTGTCGGGACCCGAATCAGCAAATCCGGACCCTCTATGTATTCTGCACTAGTCCAGGATCACTCTAGTGCACACAGGGTAAACAGGTTGAAGTACCACAATCATACACAGCGGAAATAATAATAAAGTACTTCAAACATGAATATAAACGAGTTACATGACCTTATGGTCTCCTTACAATAATTCTCCACGCAGGGCTGTAAATAACACAGTACAATAAGTTCGATAGCGGAAGCAAAAGTAAAGCAATGAACCCCTCATATTGCCACAGGCAACTGACTAGGCTCAACCCTAATTCTCCGGACCTTCGATAAACTCCTCCTCCCAAGCTGGTGTAGTTTCTTCTTCTGTGGTTTTGTTGAAGCAAGGGTGAGTATACAACATACTCAACAAGTCTTGCCCAATGCAGTTCTATTACTACATGCATGGCTTATTCCAAGGGAAAGGCTTAAATGGTTATTTTGCATAAAGTAGCATTTCTTTTAACAGATAATCTTAATTAGATTAAAAGCGGTGAAATCATTACTATAATAATTAGTTTCTCAGTTCTTTTCCAACAGTTTGGCACACAGCCCTTAGTTCATTTCACCTGCCTTTGGCACACAGCCACTCATTCCTCATTTTATTTTGAAAATCTACCCCTTGACTGTAATCCCCGAGCATTGTCCAATACCGCGAACGCGGCTATTCGAATAGATTTAACACACACACTCTGCAGAGGTTGTACACTTTACCCACAGATACGCCGCCACCACACAGTGATTGATTGCAACAAAGTCTTTCGAGACTAACACCTAACCTGTGAACCTCTCCAAGATTGCCTTTCTAACACTTCCTCACTCAGAGCCAAAGTTTAGAACAGCAAATACAGCTTGATGGGTACCAAGCCAGAGTACGTGCACGCCCCCACACGGTTACATTCTTGTGTAACTGTCGCCCTGAGGTGTCAAAGGAAAGATATTAGAACCCTACTAAACTAGGTCTGTCCCATTCCAGACAAGTGGTTGTACGAGTAACTCAGTTCAAAGGCTTGCAAGGTGAAGTCCTTAACTGTCCCGGGCAAGACATCCATTTTATATTTCTCGGCACACAGCCTTTACAATCTTTAATACATCCCGTTGCCATACAGGCCCACCTGGCACGAAGCCTCCTTGCCATTTGCCCCGGTCCAAATCATTTCCCACCCCGGTTTGCATTTATGCAACACATGCCAATGCCCACTTCATTGCATGAGTAGAACCACACAGGTCGCTACCCCCAATTCCATCTCATGACATCATCGCATTATTCCAAAATGCATTCCATAATTGTTTAGTCAATATTCTTTTGCAATTTGAAAGTCATTCAGCGCATACAAGTAGGCTAAGCAACTAATCACAGTCTAGCCTCCCGTGTTGGCATTATAGTAGCAACCAACTCAATTTAATATCTTAGGGTGACAAAGATTTCAGGGCATACAAATAATATACAAGGTGGCATAATCAAGTAGGGTGTCATCTATTCTACCCAAAATTAATTAATGTCATTTTTCTATTTAATATAGCATGCATAGTTTAAATTAAAATACATTTCAAAAATCTAGGGACAATATGGTCAAAGCATGACTTGCCTTCGAAGAGTAGTTGATCTTGGTCTGGCTTTTGCGACGGTTCTCCGAAATCCTCCCCGACAGCTTCCGATAGTTCAGACTCTAATCGCAACAAGCAATCATTCAATAAGTACTCTAAAAGACAGCAAGTTCACTCTAAAAATGAAATAAAATTCACTAATAAATATTTCACATTTTTACAAATTTTTAGGAACTGGAATCGCTCAAATCGGAGCTAAGACGCAAAAGTTATAACGTTTATAAGTTTTGGAAATTCTAGTAAAAGAAATACCCGTGTTAATTGATTTATTTTTCTACTGGAAATCCGGTTAAATCCCTCGGTTTGACACGTGTCAGCACCAGAGTGATCCACGTCGCCTCGGGTCTATGGACCGGTCTCACGATCAGCTCGGGTTCACGGTGGACTAGGTCCACCGAACAATCTTCGCCGACCCGCCTCATGGTGACGCCACCACGGCCCCCATCGACAGTGGGCCCGCATCAAAGTTGTTTCGGCTCGCTCGGCGAATGACACATGGCGGCATCCATTGGTCCACGTGGTTATGGCGTTGCTACCATTGGATCTAAATCCAACGGTCGGTTCGCGACGGTCAACCTACCCACGTGGCACCATCCGAACCGCTCATTCAATTTCAATCGGCCGGATCTCTTTGGGCTACCGCTAAGGTTTTCGGGTTTGCTACGTGGCGAGATTTCAGCCATAGATCTAAGATCTGACGAGCATTATCAGATGCGTCGACTTTGGCTATGTGGCGGTCAGATCAAGAACCTACGGTCGGGATCTACCGAGGCTATTCGAATCTAGTGCTACAGGAAGGGAAGATGTGGCGTTACCTCAAGCGTTAGATGGGGATCCGACGGTGACGGTGAGCTGCGATGCTTTGAAAAAGAGGCGGCGGTGCTTACCACCGGAGTTGAGGAAGATGAAGTAGCCTACGGCATTTCCGTGCGTCTCCGGTCGGAAGAAGTGGTCCCCGCGATGCAGCCCGCTGCCACGAACTCGGCAAGGGTCTTGGGTGCGGCGGAAAGTGACGGCCGGCAGTGGAAAGTGAGGAAATCCGAGGTGGCAGCTGGGCTAACTTCGGTGAGCTACTGAGAGGGCTACGGGACACGGCTGAGAGTGGGCGAACGGACAGGCGATGCGGGGCAAGGAGACCAGTTAAATGCGCTGTAGCACGGTCGCTGAGGTGCCTTGGAAGACGCGCAAATCCTCTGACAAATCTCGACGGCCAACCGGCGACGGCGGTGTGATTCGCCTCCCGATGCAAAGATGATTCTGGGCCGTCCGATCGGTCAGGATCCGATGACACCGAAGCGAAGCGGCAATACGGACACAAAGACAACCATCCGACAGTAAATCAACGGCACGGATGGGCGATCGCTCGACCGCCCATGCCACGCGCGCAATCCGCCGGTTCCTGTTATTAAGATCCAACGGCCCTCGCGAGCAAGTGACGCGGCGCAACCTCAGCCATCGGATCAAGATCGAACGGCCCGAACGGATCGCGCTTAGGGTTTCAATTGCATGCGTACAGTGTTGGGCTCTGCCCAAAGATCAGAAAGCAAGGTATTTTACGGTTTTAACATTTAACATAATTCTAGAAAATTAAAGTAATTATTTATGGCACTAAAAATACCCGAACAATTCTAGAAAAATTCCAGAAAATATTTTAGAGCACTTAGAGTTTAAATAAAATATTTTTATTTATTTTTGATAAATACTTTTTGATATTTAATTATCCAAGAGGGAGATAAATTCAAATTAAACTTAATTAATTCCAAAAATTCACCAAAAATTTCGTGTCTTTGGAGGTATGACTCTCTCATCACGACACGATCGAGCTCATGACGAGTACCGAGCACTACTCGAGCGCGAAGAGTTCCGACTCACCCGGTTTGGATCACCATGACCCGGCGATAGTGTCGTCACTTCTCGAGGGATGGAGCCTCGATGACTGGTCTGACGTATGACCACCGCCGATCGAGCTCCTCGAGCACTCAAGAGTTCCTCACCGGCTCGACCCGGCGATAGCTGACCTCAGGGAGGGAGCACAGGATGGCCGGACGAGGCACCGGCCTTTTTCGGTCTTTCGCCGGAAGGCGCTTATGGCTCGGTTGATGGCGACATGCACCATCCGACAAGTGTTTTCAGGGTCAAGGGTCGCGTTCACCTCCGCCACGCCACTGTGGGTGTTCCGCCATGAGGACATCTTTGCAAGCAATGGGTGAAGGTGAAAACAGGACGAGAGTCGCCTCGCTGGGTTCTCGCGCCGAGCCCACGCTGAGGAACGCCCTTCGATGGAGTTCGCCATGCTCCCGAGACCTTGATCTTTCCTTCGAGTGAGCGAGCTTATCGGCCCCACGGTATGCCAGATGTCGGCGATCGATCGCGGACCGCAAATACGAAAACAGGTTAGTGTAAACGGGAACCCAAAGCGCCAAGGCCAATGATGGATCGGACGAGGTCGTATGCGGCATCAACGAGCAAGAGACGGCGAAGTTATATGGTTCGAGCCTCGCAAGGGTAATGTTTCTACTCCGTCTTTCTCCGAGGCGAGGAATTCACTATTTGAGTATAGGGTGTGGACTACACCGAGCTTGAGCGCCTTTGGTGTGTCTAATGGCCTATTGTCGAATGTCGATCTCGCAGCCATCACTCGCTTCAAGGATTTTATACCTCTCACATTTGTTGCTAGAAATGGCCAGAAAGATTCCTGAGACGCATGTCGTGCATTGAAGACGCAGCATAATCGTCCGGATCCGGCGCCCACGCCCGCCTTTAACTCCGGACCTTCGCCTTGGTAACCGCCGAGTACATGCACACCCCCGAGCCAAGGTCGAGGTCGCGTGGGGTCGGGACCCCCTCATGGCCCAAGCTCGAGGTCGTGCGTCGCTTAGGTCATGGTCGAGGCCTCGTTGTCGCATTGTCCCGCCGGGGAACCGCTGACCTGCATCGACCTATCGAGATTTCACCCCGAAGAAGATGCTAGATTGTGGACGAAGAGTAATAACAGTTGAGAGACCAAATGGTAGGAAGGTGGAGATTTAAGCAATTGCTGTTCGGGATAGTCAATTAATGATCAATAGTGTGAAGACTGTTAATATGGAAGATATTTCAGTAGTTAACGAGTACTCGGATGTATTCCCTGAAGATTTACCCGGAATGCGACTAGACAGGGATATAGAATTTGTAATTGAGTTAGCGCCCGGAACAGCTCCAATAGCCAAGAGACCTTATAGGATGTCCACGGAGGAGTTGGTAGAAATGAAGAAGCAAATTGAGGAATTATTGGAGAAAGGGTTTATAAGACCTAGTTCATCACCATGGGGAGCACCGGTGTTGTTTGTCAAGAAGAAAGATGGAAATTTTAGAATATGTATAGATTACAGTGCACTTAATGATGTGATGATAAAGAACAAGTATCCATTGCCCAGGATAAATGATCTTTTCAATCAGTTAAGAGGAGCGGAAGTCTTCTCTAAGATAGATCTTCGATCCGGATACCATCAATTAAAAATTCGGATTGAGGACATACCAAAGTCAGTTTTTTCGTCAAGGTATGGGCATTATGAATTCATGGTCTTGTCTTTTGAATTGATCAATGCCCCAGTTTATTTCATGAACATGATGAACAAAGTATTCATGGAATATTTGGACAATTTTGTCGTCGTTTTCATTGATGACATCCTTGTTTAGTCCAAGACGGAAGAAGAGCATGCAGAACATTTACGGATTGTTTTGGAAGCTAAGAGAAAACCAACTGTATGCAAAATTTAGCAAATGTGACTTCTGGAAAAAGAAGGTAGAGTTCCTGGGACATGTAATGACTGCTGAAGGAGTAGCTGTTGATCCAAAGAAAGTAGAGGCAGTGTTACATTGGGAGCAACCAAAGTCAGGAACCCAGATCCGTAGTTTTCTCGGAATGGCGGGATATTACCGCCGATTCATTGAGGGTATTTCAACAATTGCGTATTCAACAATTGCTAGACCTCTTACGCAATTGTTGAAGAAAGAAAAGAAATTTGAATGGACACCGGAGTGTGAAAGGAGTTTTCAAGAGCTAAAGAAGCGGTTAACATCAGCACTAGTGTTAGTCTTACCTGATGTTCACCAGAGTTTCGATGTTTATTGTGATGCATCGCGTCAAAGACTTGGATGCGTGTTGATGCAGAACGGAAAGGTAGTAGCCTATGCATCAAGGCAGTTGGGGCCGCATGAAGGGAATTACCTGACACATGACTTAGAACTAGCAGTCGTAGTTCATGCCTTAAAAATATGGCGTCACTATCTCATTGGAAATAGATGTGAGGTGTATACAGATCACAAGAGTCTTAAATACATTTTCACCCAATCTGACCTAAACATGAGGCAAAGAAGGTGGTTAGAATTGATCAAAGATTACAACATGGGGATTCACTATCATCCAGGCAAACCCAATGTGGTGGCTGATGCCTTAAGTCAGAAAAGTCATAGTATAAATATGTTGGTGGGAGAGAGCTGGAAAGAATTGTTCAAGGATCTCCAGAGGTTGAAATTGGAAGTTGTTCCGGAAGGATTTTTAGCTACTTTGGAAGTAAAGCCTACCTTAGAAGACCAAATCAGGGAAGGTCAGAAGAATGATGCGAAGATCAAGCGGATCAAATCCAAGATGGACGAAGGCTTAGCCAAGGACTTTAGAGTAGATGAGCAGGGTACTTTGTGGATGAAAAATAGAATCTGTGTACCTCATAAACCTGAATTGAAGCAGTTGATACTTGAGGAAGCACATGATTCCAAGTACTCGATTCATCTAGGAAGTGTAAAGATGTACCAAGACTTGAAGGAAAGATTTTGGTGGCCGAGTATGAAGAGAGAAGTAGCTGAGCATGTAGCGTTGTGTGATGTATGCCAGCGAGTCAAAGCTATGCACCAGAGACCAGTAGGACTATTGCAACCGTTAAAAATACCGGAATGGAAGTGGGAGGAAATTGGGATGGATTTCATCACCGGTTTGCCAAGGACTCAAGGTGGCTACGACTCCATATGGGTCATAGTAGATCGTTTAACAAAGGTTATGATTTCATACCAAGAAGACAACCTACTCAGGAGATAAGTTAGCAGAGCTATACATATCAAGGATTGTTTGCTTGCACGGAGTACCTAAGAAGATAGTATCGGATAGAGGTACTCAATTTACCTCAAGAATTTGGGATAAGTTGCATACAGCAATGGGCACCCGTTTGAATTTCAGTACGGCGTACCATCCGCAGACAGATGGTCAGACTAAAAGAGTAAATCAGATACTCGAGGATTTGTTAAGAGCTTGTGCACTGTCATATACTAATCGTGGGATAAATGTTTGCCATATGCAGAATTTAGCTACAACAATAGTTATCAAGCTAGTTTGAAGATGTCTCCATTTGAAGCTTTATATGGTCGCTCATGTCTAACACCATTAAATTGAACGAGACGGAGAACGCCAAGTCTTTGGACCGTACATACTCTCGTGATACAGAGGAAAAGATTTCTTTGATTAGAGAAAGATCAAGATCGCATAATCAAGGCAAAAGAGTTACTACCGACAACCGACGCCATGAAGTTGAGTTTTGAGCCAGAAGATTTTGTTTATCTCAGAGTCACGCCACTCAAAGGAGTTAAAAGGTTCCATACCAAAGGAAAACTTGCCCCAAGATACGTGGGTCCATTCAAGATCTTGAGCCGCAGAGGTGAAGTCGCATACCAGTTAGAATTACCGCAATCTTTGGCAGGAGTGCATGACGTATTCCACGTGTCCCAACTCAAGAAGTGCCTTCGAGTGCCAACAAAGCAGACACCTCTGGAAGAGATAGAATATCAAGAAGATTTGACCTACAAGGAATACCCAATCAAGATCTTGGATACAGCTGAACGAGAAACCAGGAATAAAACAATCCGCTTCTGCAAAGTTCAATGGAGCAATCACTCGGAGAACGAAGCAACATGAGAGTGTGAAGAAGATCTGAAGAAGGAATTTCTCAGACTTTTCTTTAGCCAGCCCTAAATCTCGGGGACAAGATTCTGTTAAGGGGGGAGGTTTGTAACATCCCAAAATTTTGGCCATTTTGAATTTCATAAGTTATTTTGAATTTTTGAGGATTTTTGGAATTTATTTGGATTTAATTGGAATTTTTGGAAATTAATCTTTCTTTTGGAATTAATTGAATAATGAATAAGTTTTTGCAAATTATAAATAAAATTAATTTATTTGAGTTCAAAATGTTCCAAAATATTTTTTGGAATTTTTCTAGAATTTTTCTGATATTTTTAAAAGCCCCAAATGATTTATTTGAATTCCTGAAATTATTTTTATTTGAAAAACCTGTGAAAAACCAAAGAACAGTATTGGGCCGAGCCCAATACTGTGCGCACTATTGGCCCAGCCCAAGGAGAACCCTAATCGGCACTAGAAATCCGCCGTTGATTTCGGATCGAACAATCCTGGTGAAGCCACGTCGCGTATGTTTCGGAGGACGTTGATTCGTCGCCGCATGGACGAAGGAGCTTAGGCCACGTCGCTTCTCCGCTCGTTTCCGGAATCGCCTCCGTTGCGCGTTACAGCCAGAGAATCTGCACGCCATTAACACTGGCGTGTCTTCCCTCCGCCTTCATTAGCTAGCGTAAAGTGTAGAGCGTTTCCTTCCGCTTCTGTTGCGACCTCTCACGCCTCCCGAGACACACCGTAGTGCCCACACGAGCTCGCCGTAGTTCCGAAGCCTTTCCGCCGTGTTTGCGCCGCCGCTGTTCCCTCTTTGTCGTCTTCGAGGTCGCTGTCGAGTTGCCTGCGTCGAGCTGCGTCCGAGGAGCCATCTCGTGTCACCGGAGGAAGCCCCAAATGTCGTCGTTGCCATCATCTTCTTCCTTTCCGGCAAGAACCGCGCCGCCGTGCCATCACCATCAGTCGAGCTTCGTCCATTGTCCGAATGGTTTACCCCGTAACTGTTGGATTTAGATCGAATGGTTTAGGTGTTGCCATGTAGCAGCAGTGAATTGCATAGGATTAACTCAATGTGAACTGTAGGATTTCAATCGTGTGGTAGCGATGTGTCTACGCGTCGCGCACCGGGGTAACCACGTAGCGGATCATGATGCGCAAGATAGATTTCATCTAGGCCATTGAAGCTTGAATAAACGGATCTGATTTCGCTTGCGCCGTTAGTCCCGAAGTTGACGCTGCTCGCCGAAACCGACGAGTCGCCGTCATTTGTCTCTTTGCCGACGTCACCCGACTAACCGTAGTCGTCCTATCGGGATCCAATGGCCGTGGTGAAGCCACATGTCAGCTCCGGGGTAAACCTGAGCCAAATCGTCGCATCGACCTCGGCTGTTTGTTTTGAATCGGATGATCGAGATTGAATCGAGTTTCGGTTGATAGTTTTGCGCCGCGTGTCGCATCCAGATCGTGCCACGTGTCACCCACATGTCAGTCGGGGTACTATGGATGCTAATGTCATCCGTGACGTCATCAGTGGGGCACAGGTGTTAGTGAAAGTACTGTTCCGTAGACCGAGTTCACGGTGGACCAAAACCCGAACGGTAGACCAAGTCTATGGACCGGCTGACGTCATGCTTGCGCAATAATTCAATTTTCTTTTAGAAAAATAATCTGGTGGAAATTCAATTCGGTGATGACGCTATGCCGACGCTATATTTCCAATTTTCCGTAGAAATAAATAAAGAAATTCGGTTTATTCTTTTTAATTGATTTTAAACTTCAAATGACTATAACTTTTGCGTTTTAACTCCGATTTGAGTGATTCCAATTTCTAAAAATTTTAAAATCAATATCTATTTATTTATAAATTTTATGAAATTTTTAGAGTTGATTTTGCTCTTTGTAAATTGTGTTTATTGTATGTATATTTATTTCGAGTAGACGTTGATTTGTCGGAGAGCTTCGAGGGGGAATTTCCAGTGCAAGACCAAGCTCCAGATCAGGATTAGCCACTGTTTGAAGGCAAGTTATGCGTTGATCATTTTGCTCCTAAGTTTTGAAAATGTATTTTGATTCAAACTATGCATGCTAATTTTATTAAAAATGGATTTAATTAATTTGGGTGAATTAGTTAATCAACCTATTTGTTATTGCCAACTTGTCACTAATATTTGCAAGCCATGATTCATTTGTTGCCCTAAGTTTGGTAATATTAGTTGGTTGTTAATATTGTGCCAACATGGGAGGCTAGACTGTGAATAGTGCTTAGTTGTGCAATTGACGAATAACCATTTGAAATGTAAACATAATACTGACTAAAGACTTATGCAATGTATTTTGATGATATTGTGATAATGCCACGTGATGAAGTGGAAATGTAGAGACCTGTGTGGTTCTACATGAAAGTTGAGTTATTGTTGGCCTGTGTTGCTCAGTAATCAACCGGGGTGGGAAAGTATTTAGACTGGGGCAAGTGGCAAGTGGCTTTGTGCCAGGTGGGCCTTCGTGGCATTTAGGATGGTTGAGTGTTGTGAGGGCTGTGTGCCAATTTTGAGAGAAGGATGTCTTGCCTTGGTCAGTTAAGGACTTTACCTTGCAAGCCTTTGAACTGAGTCTATCGTACAACCACATGTCTGGAATGGGACAGACCTAGTTTAGTAAGGTTCTAACATCTTTCCTTTGATACCTCGGGGCGGCAGTTACACTAGGGTGTACCTGTATGGGGGAGCGTGCCTGTGCTATGGCTTGGTACCCATCCAACAGTATTCGCTTGTTCTAAACTTAGGCTCTGTGTGAGGGAAGTGCTAGGAAGGCCATACTGGGGAGGTTCATAGGTTTGGGTGTTGGTTTCTGAAAGGCTTTGTTATGATCGCTCATTTGCATACTCTTGTATGGAGATTCACAGCTGACGTGGTGACTTGATTATATCTTGTGGGTAAAGTGTACAACCTCTGCAAAGTGTGTCAAAACTATTCGAGTAGCCGAGTCCACGGAATTGGACAAAGCTCGGGGATTACAGTCAAGGGGTAGATCTTTGAAAATAAAATGGGATGAAAGGGTGTGTGCTAGGGATAATGGTGAAATTTGATTAAGAACTGTGTGTCCAAAATTATGTGGAAAACAATTGGAGAAACTTATTATATTATTATGGTTTTGCTGCTTTATATCTAAATAAATAGTAAGTTAAAATATTGATGCAATGCAAAATAACCAATTGAGCCATTCCTTTGTAACAAGCCCTGCATGTAGTAATAGAACTCCATTCTGTGCATGACTTGTTGAGTATGGTGTGTACTCACCCTTGCGGACAACAATTTACCAGAAGAGGAGTCTACGCCTGCTTGGGAAGGGGAGTTTGCTGAGGAGCTAGAGAACTAGGGAGTAAGCCTCGTCAAGGTGCCTGTGGCAAAGAGATGGATCACCACAATGTTTTATTTTCCGCTGTTGATTTCTTATTACTCTGATTAATGTAAGCCCTGTGTGGCAAACTATTGTAAGGGGAACCATAAGGTCGTACAACTCATTTATATACATGTTTGAAGTACTTTATTATTATTCCGCTGTGTATGATTGTGGTACTTTAACCCTGTATAGTCTGTGTGCACTAGCGTGATCCTGGACAAATGCAGAATACACAGAGGGTCCGGATTTGCAGATTCGGGTCCCGACAGTTTGGAACTACAAGTTGACCATCAGAAGTTTTCTTGGTTGTCGCTAAGATCTAGTCGCGTGCCCGCTCCTCACATATGTGGTAGTAAGGCATCACCATCCCAGAGTTTGCGCATTCCTCAGCTAGTCATGCCCACTCTGCCTTCTTCTCTTCATAGCCTGTGGAACAAAGGTGATGTGCATGTGTGTTCTGCCTCTGTATAGCTTTTTTCTTCTCTCTCAGCTCCTCTGCCTAGGGCGTACTCTTCATCCTTCTGAACTCCTCACAAACATCGGGAGTAAAAAATGGATACCTCTAAAAGGGAGTATGGCCTTTCAGCACATACTCACCATGTAGGATAACCCTGAAGTGCCTCGAAGACACACCCATTATGTTCAACGCATACCGCCTCGCATTGCTTTCATCTTTCTCTTGTATAATCCATTTCCCCTTAACTTCTTTCCACAACCGATTCTTCTACTTGGTGCTGACTTCCTTTGTCCAATCCTTAACCATGATCGACACTCTCTCCCTCTCCAATTGGCCGAGAAAAGATCGGTAGTGCCCCTTGTACTTAGGAGGACCAGTGCAAACCCCCCGTGGTATTAAAGTGGAGAACCTGTGGCATTCTCTATATGGCCCCTTTATTCAGTTCTCGGGCCTTTCTCACCTTACTCGGCCCCTCAACATTTGGAACCTCGTTCGACCCCTTAGTAGCACCTTCTATTCTATCTGGCGATGAGCCGATGCTCTCTCCTTGTGACATTTGGAATATGTATATCTAACATAGTCATATATTTCACATAAGAGAAAGCAATTCATACCAATTATATGGACTTGACAAAGAATCATGTAAAGTAACAGATTAATGGATAATACATAGCATATAATTGTTCCAGCATATTGTATTAAAGTAATAGATTAATGGATGATCTTAAAGAAAAATTTATGTGTTGACCATCTAAGTATGTACCAACGATAACTCCTAAACTCTAAATAGCTTAGGTCCTAATCCCATTTGAGGATATGTGGTTCGGGCAAATTCGTGAATGTTGTACAACTCATGAGAAAATTTTGGCAACATCTCCCTGTTGTTCTCCAAATACACGTCTCGACAACAAGTCAAGAGGGTTGTGTATCCAGAGAATACCAGGGAGATGCTGCTGAAACATTCTTTGGGGTTGTACAATAGCTCAGGAACTTGCCTAAACTACATATCCTTGAACTGTCCTAAAAACATCGACAATTCGAGACTACTTGCTTATAGATGTGCCAATTTCAGCACCCTCGAATGGGATACGTAGATTACGCAACCTAAACTCTAACATTGAAAATACGGTATTAGCAAATTTCTTATTACTTTAATTCTAAGTATAATGAACAACCATAAGACAATATTGTCATAAATGCTAATGAAAGGATACTAAAACATGATATTCAATAATATCAAAGCATATGAGCTCATGGAGTTGGCTGCCAATAGATCACATGGAAATGCAGGTACACAATACAAGAAATGTTGGTACACAGTATCAAAGCGTATGACTAGTAGACAATACAAGAAATGCATGTGGCTGCCACCAGATCACATATTTAAGAATATCTGTATGTGCAAAGCCCATTCTATATGATAAGTGAATCATTGTATCCATAAGACTAGCAAGTGAATCATTGTACCCATAAGACAGTAACTGAAAAGAGTATGTACGTAACTCAGTAACTGAACCTATGCTGTCTATAGCTTATCATTCTACGAATATATGACAAGCTCTCATGCTGAATGGACGCATATTGCCTAAACCATATGAAGGTATATATGACGGATCTAAAGTCTAAACAGAGACTTCTTCGCGCCCGTACTTGGAAGTAGTTGCATATTACTAGAGTTTTAGTACCTTGGTCCCACCTGATGTCCATTTTCTGCAACTAGCATGAGTCGATTCACATTAGTTCATTTTCTTCAGCTAGCATTTTAGATGCTAAGATTTATCTATGTTTTTGCACAAGACAAAAGATTTATGTAATGACCCCATTTTTACATAAAATGTAGGAAATCTAATGTGCATATAGTACTAGTCCCATGATCAGTAGCTAGTATGCACATTTATAACAATTGGAATCATAACCATACCTCATATTATTAAAGTGAATATTATTTATGTAGGGAATCTTACAACTCAGAGTATATAGCAGCAAAAGAAGCAAAGTCTTGTTGTGTGCCCATCCATCCCGCAAGCAACTGACAAGGCATAGTCCCTAGAAAGATCACATCAATAAAGCTCCCGCATCCTGCGATGAAAACAAATCTTCGGAGCTTGGCTAAATTTATCCACCTAAAACAATGGATTAAGCAAGGGTGAGCACTTTTGTAATCAGCAAGACTTAAGGTGGTATTTGCAAATACATAATGCAGGCCAAGTAAAAGGAGGTTACTACAGTTAGTTTGCATAAAGCGAAATTGAATTTGTAAATCAAGTTGTCATCTCTCAAATGAAATTTAATAAAAGCAAGATTGATGGATAAGAAATAAGTAAAGCATAAGTAATACTCACAATCCTCCGTGAACAACGAATAATCCAAATCATGATTTCCAACAATGTCGATCCTTTGACATAAAGTAACAGTTGCAAAACAAGTTCAAACCAAAACCCATCTTTAGAAAATACCAAAATCTAACATTAGAATGACTTCACTAAGTGCCCATGACCATGGGTGCGGCTAACCGATTAGATTTTTCACTCTGTAGAGGTGTACAACTTTACCCACAAGGAATGATCAACCTCTTTTGCTAGGCCAATTAACACACTTCCTTTGGTGTGTCGGCAAGGAGATCATATATAACCGTTACAATATCTAGACATGACTTTGAACTAGCGTGAGATGTTGAGCCCTCGCCATAGAAACAGAAACACTCACCCAAGATGTGGATCCACTTCATAACACCCAACACACCGTTTTTGTTCATGGCAAGGCGTACATCGTTGCATTGGTAAGTAGAAACCCCTACAAGCAGAGCTGACTGGAATACTTGTGCTAGCTCCCGCCTTCCAAAGTGCAAAGCCATATCTAAGTAACTTATTAGGTTAAGACCATCCCATACCAACCCTCGTGGTTTCATGGAATTCTTGGATCAATAGTGCTTTATTGCTCGGTCCTTAATCTGACACTAGCGATACTCCACCCTACACTATATATGTGCATTTTCCTTTGCACAACCGGCTATTGCCAATAATCACCCATGTCAAAACCATAATTTTATTTTGGGTCTTTAATCAAAATACCAGTAACCAACAATTTCATATCCAACCTTTTCAAATTCTCAGGAAACCATTTTGATCTGATCATCTACATCATTGCTAATAAAGCATGGCTAACCATGAACAATATGTAATCGCATATACCCAAAATGACATTAAGTAATGTCTATCCTTAATCTATGGTCATCAAGGTTCATATGTCCATATTTATTAAGGAAGTTTCAAGGTTCACATGTTTATACATGATTATTAACTTATTTTTCTAGCATTAGCAGGGGATGTCTCTATGAGTGTTTTAAAGCTGATTCCGCGATATTTGGATTTTATCCAAGATGTTTTCCATGTAAATGATTATTAAGGCTTAATATAGACTTAACTTAAATTTGTACAAGCATAAGATATTTTTGTATAACCAACAAGGGTATTATTTTTTAGGGTCCTAGGATTTGGTTTCATTAAATTTGAAGTTCGTTTGAGCAGGCTACAACTATTCAGATTATATAAGTACTTGTAAGATCGAGGATGCCGACTAGAGGGGGGTAAATAGGTGGCGTTAAAAATTTCTTCTACGATTAATTAAAATCTCACATATGTATCCCTATGTCAAAACCTGAACAAATATCAATGTGGAAGCGATAAACTAAGCTTTTCACAATTAATCCTAAGTCAACTTGTTTATGTCTCTAACAATAATTTGCTATCCTAAATACAAGCAATTAAACCATCAATTCCATGAATATAAATTGCATGAGCATAAATAAAGAATAGAATGAAAATCACAAGAGACACACCGATATTTTACCGTGGTGTTCGGAGACTTGCCGGTCTCCCCTAATCCACGTTGAGGCTAGCCCAAACCATTTTGGACTGGCTCTACGAATTGAGCACCCGCCTCAATTCCACTAGTGGTTGCTCTTCCCCGCTCCGGGTAGGTGAGCACCGATCTTCACAACTTGCTGGGGCTTCTCACAACCTTCGTTGAGAAGCTCACCACGCATGATGCCTACACGCCGTCTAGGAGTCGGCAAACACCAAGAGTAACAAGCCAAGCCTTCCCGCTTGAACTTCACCTAGTGCAACACATGCACTCCAGTGATCACCAAGTGCAACACATGCACAAGGCTCCCCTCAAGTGCAACACATGCACAAGAAGGCTCTCAATCCTCTTCTAATTGTAACACATGCAATTAGAGCTCACTTTTAGCTCAAGAACCAAATTTGGAAATGCAACACATGCATAAGACCACACAAATGCTCAACAAGGCCAACAACACCCAAATGCCAGCCCCCAAGGCTCCTTATATAGCCTCCACAAGAAAAACTAGCCGTTGGGGGGCAAAATGGGCAAAAGTGCCCAGGAGACCCGATCATACCGCCCTAGGGCCGGTATGACCGCTCCTCAGAGGCTAACGGCTAAAAAACTAGCCGTTACTCAGAGAAACTGGTCATACCGGAGAGGGTTCGGTCATATCGGGCCAATTTTCAATTTTTCGGGTCTCTTGGAAATAACACACCGGAAGAGTCCCGGTCATACTAGAGGCCGATATGACCGGAGAGGGTCCGGTCATACTGGAAACTGGTATGACCGCAGGTGGTCCTGGTCATACCACTGGACCAGCCACTAAAATGTTTATAACTTTTTACTCCGAACTCTGATTTGGGTGATCTTGGACTTTATGCGAAGCTTGTCACGAGGGCTACAATCTCGACCTATTTTCAACATTTAAGCAACCATAGATATTTTTAAATATCACCAAAACTAAACTCTAATGTAGTCATTCAAGTTTAAAATCTGATTTTTCGAAATGCCTCACATAGACTTGATGAAGGGCATGACTACAAACTAGAAAGAGTTAATAAGATCAAATATTGAGCCATGTGATGATCAACTCATGATCAAAATAATTTTTGCAAAACACATTTGCAAATTCTAATCACATGCTTCAAGATCAAATGAACACCAATATTTTGCAAAACACATTTGCAAATAATCCGAAAAGCTATAAGATCAATCCTCTAGCCATGTAAGGATCAACACATGATCCCGACACTTTGCAAAACACATTTGCAAATGCCAACACATGCTTTAGGATTGAAACCCATAACCTTTAACTTATTTGCAAACCACATTTGCAAATAACAAATCAACATTTTGCAAAAACACATTTTGCAAATATAAAGCATAAACTTTACTTAGCCTTGTGATGATCAGCACATGATCAAGTCACAAGCTAAAACACTGATGCATGAGCTCTCACCTTTGCAACACATGCAAAACTTAGCCCCATGCAAAACCACATAAACCAAATTACATGAGCTATCTCCCTTTTGCAACACATGCAAATCCATAGCTCCATGTAAAACCAAATTGATTAAGATTCAAATAAGATGCAAGCATGAGCACCCTTATTAGCAACACATGCAAATACTTAGCTCATGCAAAGTCCAACTAAGAGAGTGAACTAGAGTGAACCGGATTGAGTTCATCAACACATGATGAAGCTCAAGCTATAAGACTCGACCCCTCTTAACAGTGTGGCAACCTATACTAGCAACCCGCTCTCCCATCCAAACACCGAGACCGGTAAAAGATTAGGAACACATCCTTAGCCCTAGCTAGTTATACTTTAGCCTCTAGCAACCACTTGGAGATTTCATGATGACCATCTTCTCCTCTCCAAGACGGGTCCTTTCTTCTTATTCATTAACACATGATGAACTCCAATTGTCTTGGCTTCGGGATCTTCTCTTGACGCTCATCAACACATGATGACGTACTTGTCCCGTATATCCATCTCAACCTTGGACTTAACCTATTTCAAACTCATTGAAAGTGTTAGTCCAAAACATATGGTTTTCTCAATCATCAATACACTCCATTAACACATAATGGATGCTCCTGAGATCCTTTGATCTCTTTCTTTGTTGATTGACCACTACCCAAAGACAAATTGATTGGAAGATAAATTGCGTCTTGGGTATACTAATGCAACAAATGCTTCATATACTCAAATGCTTTCCGCTTGTCGATCCTTAACCAATTAAGAAAGTGTAATACCGCAAATGGTTTATTTTTCAAGGTTTTTTTATTGGTCGGGATTGTTTTTGTCGTCTCGCAGTTTTAAGAGACTTAGCAAAAAATTTGAGTTTTACCGAGTGGTTATTCGGAAGGGTGTTTTCTCCGAGCCTTATATTCTTTACGGCCAGTTTTACTCAAAGAAATATTGGTTTATTCAAGGAGTTTATTGGTTTGTGTTCTTTAGACTTGTGGTGTAGTGTTAGCTATAGTTTTTTTTTCTTTTCTTCCCCTAACCCTAAAAAAAGCCACTTCATCCAAAGGGGGGAAGGCAGCCACTCATTTTTCCCCAACACCAGCCGCCTCCCTCCAGCTCGTGGTGTGCCTGGCCTCCTCCTAGCGCCCTCTCTGGTCTCCTCCTGCGCCCTCCCCTGGAAGAGCCCTCCCCTGGCGATTGCTCCCTCCTGGCGCAGCCCGAGCTCCCTCCCCTGCCGGTGCCTCCCTCCGGCCGGCCAGCCGGCGGCCGCCTCCTCCCTGGCGGCGCAGCCATCCCCTCTTGCCGGCGACCTCCCTCTTCCTCCTACCCAGCCGGCCACCTCCTCCCTTCTTCTGAGCAGCAGCAGCAGCAGCCCTTTGTCTCCCTTCTCCTCCTTGTAGGTATGTGGTTTGATGCTTTGAAGTTACTCTTGCTGCTCTAATGGAGGTCCTAGCTGGGTAGTGTGGTCCTAGGGTTCCTAGATTTGGGGATTTTGGAGGGAAACTAGGTCTAGAGTGGTTTTCGATTTTCGAGCAGGTTTCTGTCCATCCTTGTAGCTCAAATTTGGGGAAGTTAGAGTGGTCTCATGAATATTTGGATATAGAGAATGTTGTATATCGTCGAATCCCCTTTAATTTGAGTGCAAGAACACGAAAATCCATGAAGCCATTTAAAAGTTATGACTATTTTACCGATTGCTGTCCAGAACAAGATAAATTATGTTCGGTTGCTGTTCGTCACAAATCTGGGAATAATTGGTGCTTTTCCCGGTCAGTCAGCTATAGAAAAAGTTGTAGATAATCAAATTACCTTTCAATGAAGTCCGAAATCGCTAAGTTTCGTTCAGCCGTTTGAAAGTTATGCCCGTTTTACCAAAAGCTGTCCCGGTTGGCAGATTTCTGTTTTCGGGTTTTAGGAGTAGGTTGCGAAGCCAACTTAGTTATGAGTCTTGTGTTGAATTGTGGGTGTGTTTTTGAGTGGGTTATATCCATGTGCAGGTGGTGTGACCCGGTGTGGTAACCTCGCCTCGCCACACCGTCTCGGTAGTTGAAGGCAAGTGTATTGTCTTCGGTTGTGGCTTAGGTGGCCATTTGGTTTTGCAAGCATATAATTATCTATGTGTTATTTTAATATTTTCATGTTTGATTTTGCTTATGATGTGATGAATGGGAATCGTTAATTGGTTATGCTATCGCTTAAACCTAGATTATATGAAGTGCATCAATGTTTGTTTGTTTGTTATGTGTGTTGATTGATTTAATCATATGCCTTGTCAATATGCCATGGGTTACATTTTATATATGCCTTGATGATGCTCCCTAGTATGATTAAGCTAATGGGAACATAAAAGATATAAGATTTATGCTATGAAAATAGCTCTAATTGTGGTCATGATATGCGATTGTATGTTATGTGAGTGTTGCTGATATATGTGACCTTATGGATATGAAAGTTGAGAATGGCCTTTTGCATATATGTGTTTATGAAAAGTGCATCTTTGGAGTGAATGCTTTGTGGGTTGTTTGTTGGACCCCGTACAATCGCCAAATGGATATATTGCTATATCACACGTTCATAAGATTGCTTACTACTATGAGAGGTGAACGTGAATAATAAAGTTGTGAGGTTGGATTAATGGGAAAAGTTGATTTGCTATTTGAAAATTGATTATGTCTTTGGTGCGAGTGTTAATGACAGATTGACCATGTGATAAGATTTGTTGAGAATATGGATACGAGTGTTGAGAAGGTGATTTGAATGTTGAGAATGGTAATTTATGGATGTGAGAAGTGGCTGATGTTTATGTATTTGGCTATGGCTATGCAAATGTGAGAACTGAATGTAGATTGCAAATTTGGTTATGTTAATTGCATTTGTGCATTCATGATGGAAGAGGCGACCCATTCTGATGCGGGCCTCTGTGCTCACATGTAGTGAGCACGAAAGTCCTACCTCGTAGTCTCATATACGTGGTTGTATGGGGGAGCGAGTGTAAAAGAGTACGCACCCTTCACCACGGGGTGGAAGGGGAATGAGAGGGTGCACACCGACGGGTGTGCACTCGGCCATACCGGTATGTGCTAAAAGAGGAGATGAGCATGCATGATGCATCATATGCATGGAAATTGTGCAATCTGCATTGCATTGTCAATGATGGATCATGTTTTATGCATTGATTGTGATGTATAGATATGAGATTCTTCTCTTTGTGGTGTATGGATATGAATTCTTCTTTTGGTATGGCATATTTGCATCTGCATTGCACTAATAATAATGAATTATGTTTAGTGAGTTGATTGTGATGTATAGATATAAGATTCTTCTTTTTGTGGTGTATGGATATGAATTCTTCTTTTGGTATGGCATATGTGCAATCTGCATTGCATTGTCAATGATGGATCATGTTTTATGCATTGATTGTGATGTATAGATATGAGATTCTTCTTTTGTATGTTTTGTGTACTTGAGCATGAAGGCAGCAAATAGAAACTGTAAATGGTAAATCGTGGAGCTAATGGCATTTATAGATTGAGGATTGAGTCGTGGACTCATCCAAAGGTGGCTATCGAGGTATGAGTAAAGTTTAAATAATTCCTGAGTTGGTTGTGGTATTTGGAATCAGTTTTTGGTTCATTTATTTACCAAGTTCAGTTAAGTATTTGAATATGTTACTTTTCAAAGTTTTGGTATTTCGTTGGATTCGATTGCGTTTCTTATTTGTTGCACTTTGCTGAGTCTTGGACTCACGCTTGTTTGCTTCCTGTTTTAGGTACCTTGAAGCTGATGCATTCGGGATGGGAGTAGTAACACGTGCACGACTGCGGTCTCCAGCAATTTATTTAATCAATTCGTCAAACCTGAATGTAATTAATGTGATTGTAATTTATTGTTCATCGAGCGAGATTTCTTAAATTTCATTGGGTGTGAGATTGCTTAACTAAGGACCCGCTAGAATGATATCATCTGCTGCTATTATTTTGTCTCTTGAGTGGATGTCCTCGTTCTAGAGAGTCATGCCGAAATTTTGTAAATTTCGGTGACTTAGTTTTTTAGGACGCTTAAGAGTTTAGTGATTAAATTCAGTTTCAGTCTTTTTCAGAGATGTGGCGCTCAGATTTGGAGTTTTTGGTAGCATTCGCGGTGCGCTTGGCGCCGGGGTGCTACAGAAACACCATCAACACATGATGAAGTGTTTTTTGATTGATTGAAAGACAACCGAACTCAATTTAAACTTCATTTAAATTGATGTGAGTATATATTAACTATACAAGTTTCATATACTCAATTCGATGGAATCTAAAAGTAATGATCCAATTTATATGGAGTGGTGGAAAAGGAATCAATACTCTTAACACCATCAATAATAGAATAAACTCTATTAAATATGTGCGTATAGATAATTGAACTTGGAATCAATATGCACATAATCAATCTTAGAAAGCATTTGAGTTTTTCCTATATTAACATGAGTATACTACAACTACACAAGTTACATATACTCAAACGATTATATCAAAATCTTGATCCTATATGTTGTATGGCAAGAGGACATGGATCAATACTATTGAAACATCAAGTTAAATTGTGAACTCCCCCTAGATATGTGCATTCATGTAATATGGATGTAGTTGGAAACAAAATGCACATCTTTTAATATATAAGCAATGGAATAGTTCATCCTTTAACTTGTGTCCAAAATATGAATTAAGATATCATAAAATGAATATGAGTGCATACCTTGGGTTTTATATTTTTCAATGAGATGAGACTAACCAAAGATATACACATTAAAAGAGTTAGTCTCATATTTGTATTTATCATTATGCTTATGAATATTATATCTAAGGAATTCAACAAGATTTGATAATATGAATTCAAATGCATACCTTTGATATTTTTACCTTTTTCATCCAAAAGAGACTAATAAGAGTTAAGCTCAACAAAAGAGTTAGTCTCACTATTAGATTTGTCATTAACACCAAAACCAACTTAATAGAGTTTGAACTTTCAATCTCCACCTTTTTGGTAATTAATGACAAATCCAAGCTTAATAGTCACATTTGGATGAAAATCATAATATTGAGATAATTTAAACTATTTGAACATATAAATATGTTGTCGGCGTTTCGTATATCCGGCAAGTAGATTTGTAAGTATAGGGGATCGCGCGCCCCCTCTCCTCGAATGGTTAGGCTAACGAAGCCCCGGATGAACACTGGATCGAGCTAGGGAGTCCCAAATTTATACTGGTTCGGGCCGAACATCCCTACTTCCAGTTTGTGGCGGTAGATCTCGTTGGTCTGAGTATGGCGGATAACATGCGAGGACTAAGGACAGGCCCTTAGTGCTCGTCCGAACGGTGGAGCTCAGGAGCTCCGAGCGGCCGTTCGGGTCGGGAGAGCAAGCGAGGTGGCTAAGGCAGAAAATGAGGGGACTTCCCCCGTAGCCGGGGACCCTGCCTCCCTTTATATAGTCGGAGGGGGCAGGTTACACAAAAGCTTAGAGAAAAGAGATAAGGGGTGTGCTACGCCCCGGGGTCCGAGTCTTGGTCCTTGACGATTGATGAGTTCTGCTCATCTATGCCAGTTGGCGACACAACGGACGGTGTTTTCGGGAAGGTGCGACCGCTCGATCGCTTCGCCAGATGCCGACGCGTTCGTGGTGTGTTATGTACACTCCTTTACCCTTGACGCGGTGAGGGGACAGGCGTTTGACCCAACGGCTCCTACGCCGTCTAGAGAAGAAACCACCTGTCTCAGCATGGACGTCGGGTCCACGGATCGGGCGACCGGCTCGAGGTCGACCACCGTCGTGGCAGAAGTTGTCGAGGCGAGGCTTGTTGTGGTCCTGATCGGGAGCCCCGGTCGGAGCCTTCGGGTTCGCCTGACCGGGGGCTCGGTCGGAGTTCCTTGGGAACCGGACCTAGGCGGAAAGATCCGCCGCGTCCTCTTGGTCCTGGTAGTCCGTGAGAAATACAACCTTGAGACAGATGTATACTTTGATGTGGGGTATCCCTGGTATGAGTATTCGTCGGTAGCCCCCGGGGCCGTCCTGGAATGTAGGTGTTCCTGGATGGGCCCCCCATCTTCGGTTTACATGGTCTTTTCGGCAGTGCGACGCGGTTCGGCAAGGCCGCGAATACTCTTGGGGATAGCTACTTTGTCTGGATGAGCCCGACCGACTCGGTCGTCCGGCTCGATGGGGTGCGCGAGAAGACCGTCTGGTGTAGCCCCGAGCCCCTGAGCTGCTCGGAGAGCTGGTCGGGGGGTCCGCACTCGTTTGACAAAGGGTCGGCAGCGTACAGACTTGATCGAGCCTGAGCCCCCTAGTAGATCGAGCTATCACTCCAGGAGGCGGTGTCCACCCAGCTTGGTCAGCCGTTCCGACCGGGTGCGCGCGAGCGCACCCAGTGGGTGTAGCCCCCAAGCCCCCGGGTAGGTCGAAGAGCTGGCCGGGGGGTTACCCAGCGGATGGGTCCGACCGACTCGGTCGGAAGGTTCCGGCTCGACGCTGAGCCGATCGGTATAGTCGCCTGGTCACCTCGCGCAGGGTTCCAGTTCCCGAATGCTTGTTTAACGTCGAAGCTGGACGCGGCCGTGGTCGGCAGGGAGGTCCGGATGCCTTCACGAGAGGTTCTGGTTCCCGAGTGCTTATTTAACGTCGAAGCTGGACGCGGCCGTGGTCGGCAGGGAGGTCCGGATGCCTTCGCGAGAGGTTCCGGTTCCCGAGTGCTTATTTAACGTCGAAGCTGGACGCGGCCGTGGTCGGCAGGGAGGTCCGGATGCCTTCGCGAGAGGTTCCGGTTCCCGAGTGCTTATTTAACGCCGGCCGGACGCGCCGTGGTCGAGGGAGGTCCGGATGCCTTCGCAAGAGGTTCCGGCCCCGAGTGCTTATTTAACGCCGGCCGACGCGCCGTGGTCGGCAGGGAGGTCCGGATGCCTTCGCGAGAGGTTCCGCCCCGAGTGCTTATTTAACGCCGGCCGACGCGCCGTGGTCGGCAGGGAGGTCCGGATGCCTTCGCGAGAGGTTCCGGTTCCCGAGTGCTTATTTAACGTCGAAGCTGGACGCGGCCGTGGTCGGCACGGAGGTCCGGATGCCTTCGCGAGAGGTTCTGGTTCCCGAGTGCTATTTTTACGCTGTAGCTGGGCGTGTTAGTCATGCTGGTTTAACGCCGGAGCTAGGCGGGGGGCATCCATCTCAAGTCCTCGTCGGGCGAGGCGATCTGCGAGAGGAGAGGCCGCTGTCGATCCCACATATACGCCCCGTCCGCAGGTGTGGGACCTGGAGGGGGTGAGCAGACGCGTGTTTGCCTACGTCGGCCGAACACCGTGCTCGTGGAGCTGCAAACGGGTTATCCGAGTGGGCCCTGGAGGTCAAGCGACCTCCGAGTGGACGATCCCACGCCGGTGTCCGACTACTGGGGCGACCCATAAAAACCTTTTTTACTCAATCTCAGCATCGACCCCGAGCCGTTCAGAACTTCGGGCGCACTGGTTGTCTGCCCTTTCGGGAGCTCGCGGAGAGCTTGAAGTATGGTCTCAGACACGAGCTAAGGCGATTGGGTCGTCCGCCAACCCAACTAAAGACCCACTGAGGGTTCGCCTCAAACTCACCCCTCGCTCGTTTGCCTGCCGGGGTCGGCGAGGGATCCACCCGGTGGATCCTGCCTTTGGGACCCACGGCCAGGTCTTATTCGTCAGGCATTCAAGCCTTCTCGCCACCTTGAGGCCGCGAAGGCCTGGTGGGCTTTTCCTCCTGCCTCGGGTCGGTTCGAGCCGACCCGGAGGCGGAGATTAAGGGGTCGTGGGGCGTTTCGCCCGGAACGACGCCCTGACGTCTCTGCAAGCATTTAATGCGCGTGCGGGAATTAAATGCGAAGCGAGATGATTAGGGGTGGTTCGACTCACCCGCAGCGCATCGTGGCGCTCCGATGCGATGGGCGACGCTTCATACGAGGCCGTCTTGACCGGTGCTCACCCGATCGACACGCGTTTTGCTGGTGCCTGTTCGGTGCCCATAAGGCTGGCGCGGGAGAGGCATTAGGGCATCCTCCTGCTTTCGCTTTCGCCGCCCCCTTGGGTTTGCCTTCCTTGCTCCTCGAGTTCTCCTGAGGCGAGAGGAAAAGACAAGGAAGTTGGGAGAGAGCTACTCACATTCTTTCCCTCCGACCTCCAATTGTTCGCGGATCGAAGATGTCGTGGTTTGAGTGCTCGCTCGCCAACAAGGCCGGCCGAGAAGAAAGGGTTCCTTCTCCCGCGGGATGCCTCGCAATGGAGGGTCCCTACGGGGGCCGCGGAACCAGCGCCGGATAAGGGGGAGATCGTGGTCCCCGCTTGGTTTTACGAGCACGGGTTCGGGTTCCCACTCCATCCCTTCGTTCGTGGGATGCTGCACTTTTACGGGATCGAGGTACATCATCTCAACCCTAACGGCGTGCTCCATATAGCAATCTTCATAACGCTATGTGAGGCGTTTCTGGGGATGGAGCCCCACTGGTTGTTGTGGAAGTACTTCTTCTATGCCCGATCGTGGAGGGATAAGTCGATGGCTGCCACGGCGTCCATGGGGGTGCGCCATCCACCGCACTCGACGCGGACGAGTACATCCTCAAGCCGCCGACATCGAATCGGGGTGGCATTCGAGTGGTTCTATGCTCGAACTCGGCCGGCAAATAAGCCCGGCCTTCACCGACCGTCTTCCCGAGTCGAAGGAAGACTAGGGCTGGGGCCTCGGCGTGAGGGAGAAAAAGAAGGTAGAGTCGATATTGGAGCGGATCAAACTTCAGCGGGAGCGGGGCCTGACCGGCAACGCTGTTGTATGCGCGTTCATGAAGATGCGCGTGCAACCCCTTATGGACAGGGCGCGCCCCATGTTCCTGTACGGCGGGGCATCCGATCCCATGAGGATGGCCGCGGCGGATCTCACCGTGACAGAGCTTGAGGCCAGAGTGGCGAATGTGCTGGTCGGGGGCACTATCGCGGCGACGGGTGGCGCACCCGAACCTTTTTCAATGGAGAACCCTCCAAACCTGGTAGGTCGAGCAGCTCCTTTTCCTCCCTCTGTTTCTCCTAGTTCTCGACATCTGAGTTGACTGGTGATTTTGCGCCATTCAGGGACTGGGTAGGATGGTGTCCCGACCATTGCTGCCCGGAGAGAAGCAGCAAAAGGCTCAGGCCCGTGAGGTGGCTGCCCTGAAAGATTCCGCCCGCAAGAAACGAAGGGAGGATAGGGCAAACTAAAAGAAGAGGGAGCGCATGGCCAGAGTTGCACGCGACGAGGATGCCTCTGTGACCACCGCTGTCAATGCCGCCGATCCGGAGTCATCCTCGAGCTATGGCGGCGGGGACAGCTTCGACGATCCGTATGAGGCCTACATCGGGCCACGGACTGGCGGTAAGCCCTGTGAGGGTACTGGTACGAGCACTCCCATCGCCGCGCCCGAGGCGAAGATCCCCCAAGAGGAGACATCCTTGGGGAAACGAAAAGGCGATACGCCCCCACCAAAGAGGCCAGTGAAGAAGATGTTACTCCCGTTCCATCGCTCGGCGGTGGAAAGTGTGGACGAGGTGGTAGTCCAGCGTGAAACGGCTTCAGGTTCGCTCCCAGCAATGGTCGGTGCGCCGATCGATGACCTGCCGCTACTGGCAGAATCGGGGCCGCCGCCGGAGGCCCCCGGGGAGTCGGAGCGCCGGAAACTCCGGTACCCCCCGACGAGTCAGGGACCAGAGGAGACGCGAGCGAGCTCTTGCCTTCGTCGCCAGGGCCCTCGGCGACTGGCGCAATCCTGGTGCCCGCCGCGGCCTTACCGTCGCCGCCAAGAAACCCACCGGAGGGGATGACCCTGGCGCTGGGAGCCGCTGACGTCGAAGCGCCATTTGGGGCGGCGAATATCCCTCCACCAGCAGAGGCACGCCAGCCTGTGCCTACCTGGGCGGGCAACGACCCGTCCGGCAGGCCTCAGCTCACGCCAGACACCATAGCGGAGGTCGAGTTGTGGGGGGCCTTCGAAGGAGGTGCACAACAGGTGGAGTCGCATCTGGGCCAAATTCGTCGGGGGTTGGCGGCTGCCCTTGGCTCGACAGATGAGGCGTTAAAGGTCATTGCTGAGGTCACCCGGCCGACCTGCCAGGTAATCTCCGGTGACCGCCTGAACCCCGAGCTGCGCGAGGCTCAAGAGGCCTTGGCGCACGAACGGGCAAAGGCGGAGGAGATCCGGAGGGAGCTGCTCGAGAGACATCAGGTTTCGGAGTCCCAGGAGATGAGGATATCCGAACTCGAGGCACTTTTGGCGGCAGCCCTTAGCGCTAGGGATGTCGCAGCTGCTGCAAGAGTGCGGCTTCAGAGTGAGCGCGATCAGGCTCGGGCAGAGTTGGATTCCGCCAGGAGGGACACCTCGCTCGAGCGGAAGACGCGAACCGAGGCCACGCTGGAGCTTCAACGCCAGAAAGCCCTTGTGGCTGGTAAGCGAAGTAACCCTAATTCAGTCTTCCGCAGTTGTAAATCCACCCGTCCTCTTTTTGGCATCGCTTCGATCTGCAGCGTTGCAGGAGGAGCTCAGCGATGTAGTGAGGGCGCGGAGGACGGCAACGGAGGAGCGTGATGCAGCGATGGCAGCACGGGCAGAGGCCTTCTCCGCGAAGGAGCTGGCGGAGCGCGATTTATCCGAGCGAGCTGCTGAGCTGACGACCCTTCGTGAGGTCGGCCGAGAGATCCGCGACCAGGTGCTCGGAACCTCCGAGCCGGGTTCGAGTTCGCTTGCTGCTGCGTTGGCCCGCGTGCCGGAGCATGTCGAGCGCTCGGTGAGTGAGGGATAGAGCTCGAGCCCGCCGCGCGGTCTTCGCTCTCTCCCACTATCATGCATCGACCCCATCGCCGTTAGCGCGGAGTTGCGGCGAACCGGCCCGACGAAGAGGTCGAAAAGTTCAGGAGTCAGGCCGCTCCTTGCGCCGAAGAGATCGCCGGCCGGATTCCGCCAGGGAGCATCCTCCACCGAAACAGAAAAAACTGATTATTTTGGTTTTTGAGAGTTTTGTCTGTAATGAACTAAAATTTTCATAGCCGAAGGGGTAAGCCAGAGGTTCCTTTTTTCGCGCCTCCCAGAGATGATGAACATTTCGATAGCCATAGCTTCAAAAACCGTGGAGGTTTATGCAAGCGTAGGTCGTCATGCCAACACCTTTGAGGGAGACCCGAAATAGGAGATAGGACCTAAGGAGTAAAAACATTTGTTCATGCTTGTCGCGGGACAGGAGCTCCTCCGACCAGCTATGGGTCGTGTACCCATGGGCAACTCTTTCTTCCGCAAAACACTACTTCGCAATCGTAGCCACCGAGGCGTAGATCGTAGCGTTTTGGGTCGAAAGGACTACCGTTAGGGGGGAACCCATGGCTGATCGAGTCATCCGACCCATACGGGTGTGGGTACTTAGGCGCAAATCGCTCATCCACACTTGCGCGGGAAAGGAATATTTCCGACCAACTACGAGTTGCACCTCGTGGGAGCTTTTTTTCGCGAAGGCACTACTTCGCCATCAGAGCCACCGGGTGCAGCCGAGTGCTTGGTCGAAGGATTACCGCTAAGGAGAACCCAACAGTCGACCGGGTTATCCGACCCGAAAAAGTGCGGGAGGGCTCGAAGCCCCCGAGCGGGGCATATGGGCCCAGGCTTGTGGTCGCTCCACAACGCATGGACTCAAGGTGAAAAAATGAATATGGAAGCATTCTTAAGAAAAAGGTTGCCTTATCTTTTGTTTTAGATGTAGGAGGTGCCGCGGCGGTCGGACGCTTTACTCAGCCTTTCGTTAGTGCAGCTCCTTCTATCGGGCCCCCGAGCCACTCGGGGCCGCCCTGGCCCATCCGGACGTTGCTTCGCGCCGACCGTCGGTCGCAGGCCGTCCCAAGCCGAACGAAATCGGCGGTCGATCAAGGCTTTCAGTCGGGCAAGAAGATCCTTTCGTCTCTGTACCGCCCCGTCCGATTTTAATGTGAGCGGGCGGATAGGTACGCCCCATCGCGGGACGATGTAGTTAATCGCGCGCGCGCGCGTTCGGAATGACGTCCGCCTCGCTCGCTCCGCCCTGCGCATATAAATAGAGTGCAGAAGAGCGAACCTGCGCGGCTTATTCTTTTTTGTCCTCCTACTTCTCCTTTTGCCCCCACGCGACGCGGGAGAAGGAGAGTTAGAGGGCTTCGAGCGGTAATGGCGAGCGGAGGTGACGATCGACGGTCCGGAAAAAGGGAAGCAGCGGCGGGCCCCCTGGGGTCGAACCCCAAAAGATCCCGCCTTCGCGGCCGCCACACGGCGAGAAGGAGGGGCTCAGACCGCCTATATCGACCTTCCGCATTAGAGACCCCATCGCGGAGTGAGCCTTTTTACCTGCTATCAAGGTGATTTCTTCTCCGATCTTGTTGACGCCGAGCTTTTTCTTTCTTTGCTTCAGAGCTCGTGGCTCGGGGTCGGGCCGGCCGCTAGCCGTGTTCTCAACGACTGCCTCAGTAGGGGAGGCGGGCGCTGCCGGGGCCACTTCCAATGCACCTTTGGTCGCCATGGGCGGTTCTTCGGGTGCTCGCGCCGCATCCGTGGTGACGTGACTGGAGGCCTCCCTGCAAATCCAAGCTGCGGCCGCCGCCGCGCAGAAGGCGGAAATGTCACGGCAGCGGGCCTGGATTCGAGCTTTGGAGGAGAATCTCACTGAGGCACGCGAGGAGGCGCGAACACTGCGGTTCCAGGCCGGTGCCGCGGAGAAGGAGCTCGTCAGGGTGCACGGAGAACGGTGTACCCTGCGCGATGATCTTATGAACGTGCTCAGCCCGGCCCTCGAGAGCATGACCAGAAGCTTCAAGCCCCTGGGAGTGGATCTGCTGGAGCCGCCAGTGCGCGACGAGATGCATTATGCCCTGGGCCTATCCCGCGTAGCCAACATCCTAGCCGACCTACCCCACTTCTTACGCGAGCGCTCGGCTCACGAAGGGCGGGAGGTCGCCGTGTCCGTGGCGGAGTATGTTCTGGCTTGTTGTGCCAGCCGCGACGCCACCTTCGACCCGACCACGACCATTGGCGGGGTCGAAGGAGACGCGGACCGAGCGCGGGCTAGGGTGCGGCCAGCAGCTGAGATGGTGGCGAGGCTGGTCATAGTCGGGGCGGACAGCGACAGCTCCAAGGACGATGACGACCTCGCCGGATGAGCTTCCGGGCGCCTGCATCTTGCTTTTCGCTTCAGGAGGGGCGCAGTGCATGTAAATACTTCATGCTATGAACCTTTGGGGGTTTTACTGGATGCTTTGTGTTTTTTCTTCGTTGTCAACACTCATCAAGCGACCATAGCTCTCAGGAACCGCCGGGGTTGCGAAAGTGTAGGCCGGAGTGTTTAGTGTTCAGAAGAAAACGCAACAGATACGTGGGGACTTAGAAGCCCAAAAAATGTGTCCCGAGCCGGCCATGGGTGATCTCGCGTGGGCACTTCCTTCTTCCACACAGTACTACTTCACAACCGTAGCCACAGGAGCGTAGGCCGTAGCACTTGGGTCGAGAGGGTACCATTTTGCAAGGGATCCAATGGCCGGTTGGGATGCCAGCCCAAGTGGGTATGCGAGGACGCAGCCGCCGAGCCGCTCGTGAGGGCTAGAAACTAGTCGGCACGAAGTGGCTCAGACCCCTTGGCCGGCCGAAAGCGAACCTGACGCGTGCACGGGGCGCGCACCAGATGTATGCAAATGCTGGGGCTGGCGCTGCTCCAGATCATCCTGGAGTTCGCCATGCCCGAGCCTCAGGGGGCCTCCCGCTGCTCGCGTCGCCGCCAAAGCTTCGTACGGCAAGCTCGAGGAGCGGTAGAGGCAAGGACAAAGGCCCCCCCTGGGGAGGGGAGAAGAAGTCGAGGAAGGCGAATCATGCTCTGCTCCTGGCGTGAACACGTCGTCGAGCTCGCGCCGTCGTTGATGAAGAAGACCATCGTGGAGGGAAATGGGAATCCGGAGATCACGGAGATGACGCGCAAGGCCCCCTACCTGGCGCGCCAACTGTCGGCGTTTTGTATATCCGGCAAGTAGATTTGTAAGTATAGGGGATCGCGCACCCCCTCTCCTCGAATGGTTAGGCTAACGAAGCCCCGGATGAACACTGGATCGAGCTAGGGAGTCCCAAATTTATACTGGTTCGGGCCGAACATCCCTACTTCCAGTTTGTGGCGGTGGATCTCGTTGGTCTGAGTATGGCGGATAACATGCGAGGACTAAGGACAGGCCCTTAGTGCTCGTCCGAACGGTGGAGCTCAGGAGCTCCGAGTGGCCGTTCGGGTCGGGAGAGCAAGCGAGGTGGCTAAGGCAGAAAATGAGGGGACTTCCCCCGTAGCCGGGGACCCTGCCTCCCTTTATATAGTCGGAGGGGGCAGGTTACACAAAAGCTTAGAGAAAAGAGATAAGGGGTGTGCTACGCCCAGGGGGTCCGGTCTTCGGTCCTTGACGATTGACAGGTTCCTGTTCATCTATGCCAGGTTGGCAGACACAACGGACGGTGTTTCCTCGGGAAGGTGCGCACCTGCCCTCTGATCGCCTGCCAGATGCTGACGTTGCCCGTGGTGTGTTATGTACACTCCTTTACCCTTGACGCGGTGAGGGGACGGGCGTTTGACCCAACGGCTCCAACGCCGTCTAGAGAAGAAACCACCTGTCTCAGCATGGACGTCGGGTCCACGGATCAGGCGACCGGCTCGAGGTCGACCACCGTCGTGGCAGAAGTTGTCGAGGCGAGGCTTGTTGTGGTCCTGATCGGGAGCCCCGGTCGGAGCCTTCGGGTTCGCCCGACCGGGGGCTCGGTCGGAGTTCCTTGGGAACCGGACCTAGGCGGAAAGATCCGCCGCGTCCTCTTGGTCCTGGTAGTCCATGAGAAATACAACCTTGAGACAGATGTATACTTTGCTATGGGGTATCCCTGGTATGAGTATTCGTCATATGTCTTTGAGCAATTTAAACATTAACAATTGAGAATGCATATGAGAGATTTTTAGACAAATAATTCTCATCCTTAACCAACTTAAACTCCCACAAACTCCCCCTTAACCAAATGAGGTATTAAAATCCCACAAATTTTCCACCTTTTGTCATTAAACACCAAAAATGAAAAACAAATCCAAAAAGAAGACTTTTTAGAGTGAAGAGCTTGGTAAGGAATACCACTTTGAAGAAGAGAGAGCTTAGTAAGAAATTCTCTGAAATGAGTTCATAACAAGATTGAAATGAGAGCATATGACCTATTTAAGTTCACAAGAATTCTTAAATAAAGTTCCACTTGTAAATATTAAGAATTTTCAATAAGATTCAAGAATTTCACAAACTTCTTTTTTATATGGCCCAAAAGAGTAAACCAACTTGAAAAGTGGTAATAGTTTAAGTTAAACATGAAAAAGATATTTGAAACACATTCAAATACTATCCTCATTTTATTAGGCTTTTCAATTTGCAAATGACTCACAAAAGGAGTTCTTGAGAGCATAATAGTGCTTAAGCAAGGAAAATATCCAAATGAGTTTCAAATTTTCATGAAACCACTTGTAGAAAGTTTTTAAAGAAGCATCACTCATAATACTACTTGAGGAAAACATGAAGTTTGTAAATACCAATTTTAAAGAGACACCACTTGAAATGCTCATTTTTTTATTAATACCTCAAATAAACATTTCTTAAAAAAATAATACTGTTTGTAAGAGATACCACTTGAAAAAAATCATTTTGCATGAGGATACTATTTTTGAGAAAAACATTGTTATTTGTTTTAAAAACAAGTTATTTTCTCAAAGAAAAGCACTATATGTCAATTTCAAGATCAACTTTATATTATGACATAGCCAAAAGGAGAGCCTCTTTCAAACACACAAAAATCGATTAAATAAGCTCCAAAAGGATTCTAAGGTAAATCATAGAGCTAATACATTTAAATATGCTCAAGTTTTATTTTGAGAGGTTTTTTCAACTTAAAACCACTTTGAAGATATGAAAACCACAAGGATTTTACAAACTGAAATTTTAGGTTATCAGATTTTGACATTTCATTTAGGCTTTAAATGAGGGCTGAAAAACTATACAAATTAGGTCCAAAAAATCTAATAAATTTTTTTGTTATAGACCAACTATAGAGGATGAATTCTTACAAATATGGTCCCCTCAAATTATGATCTCATTTGGAGATACAAAAATCACAACTCAGCTCAAAACTATGCAAAAGTCTGAATTTTCAGCCTTTTGATCAAAGGGAGAAAAGCTCATAACTTTTTCAAATGAAGCTAAAATTATTTAAAATTATTCAAAAACATATTTTGGACTCCTACAAAACTTTTTCAAAAAGAATTTTTTAAAAGGAGTCGCCAATCAAAAGATATGCTAAATTTTACTTTGTAGTTGTAGGCATGATTTTTACTTAAAGAGGAGAAAAGTCAATACCTTTTCAAATAAAGTCCAAATGATTTAAAATTTTCCGTAAATGAATTTTGAACTATTTAGAAGGTTTCTCAAAAATAATTTCTTTAAAAGGACATTTCTTTCAAAAGATATGGTAGATTGCACTTTGTAGGCACAAAGAGAAGTTCAATTTGCATCGAATGCCCAAAATGCAATCCGATTTGAAATTTATGAAGATTTGAACTTTCATGGCTTTGTATGAGTTAGAAATACTATTTCAAGTGAAGATACATAAATAAATCCAACTCAAATAGCAAAGCCCACAATATACAAGAATAGGTCATTTTGGGTCAAATGAGAGATTTTGGCCAAATTCAAATAGCTATAACTTTTGAATGGTTAGCCGATTGGAAAAACTTCGAACTAAAGAAATGCTTGAAATGAGTAACCCAACGAGTTTTGTATTGATCACTTTTTCAAAAACTCAATAGATTTTAACTTATTAAAATATTTCATTTAATCCAAAATCAAGATCCTATAAGATCCATTTGTGGCCAAATTTGCTATTTTGTTTCTAAAATAGGGATTTTTACTCCAAAAGCATTGCAAAATGTTTAGAATACATATTTAAGAACTTTTACAAAGATTTTCATAAATATGGTGTAACACCTCGACGCCAAACGCGCCACGGATGCTACCAAAAACTCTAAATAACTAATGACATCTCTACGGAAAGACTGAAATCAACCCTTAAATGCTTCCAACTGGCTTAAAACTAAGCCACCGAAATTTACAAAATTTCGGCATGACCTCTCTAGAACAGAGGACATCCACTCAGCAAACAAAAGAATAATAACAGTTATATAATATATCAATCACTCAAAATAGGAAGAAACATTCTAGCAGGTCCTTAGTTAATCAATCATATACCCAATAGAAGTTAACAAACTCCAACATGACGAACAACATATTACAACCCCATTAATTACATCCAGAATTAATGAATTGGTTAAATAAATTGTTGGAGACCGAAGTCGTGCACGTGATACTACTCCCAACCAGACGAGCCAACTCCAAAATACCTAAAACAGGAAGCAAACAAGAGTGAGTCCAAGACTCAGCAAAGTGCAACAAAAATGAAAAGTAATGAATTCAACTGTGTTACTTTTACTCTAGAAATTTAATATAGCCATTACTTAATTGAAAACATCCAGTACAAGAAATAGTAAATAACTCCACTTATCACAACCAACTCAAAAAAACATGAGTAAACTTTACCCATGCCACAATAAACATTTCTGGATGAGCTCATGACTCAATCCTCAACCTGTCACTTCCATTCTCATCAATTAACATTTCTCAACTGCAACACAATGCAATGCAATGTGTTTATGCTCTTATGCTTTCATGCTCCAAATGCAACCTTTTAGCCTATACTGGTATAGCTAAGTGCACACCCGTCGGTGTGCACCCTCTAAATCCCGACCATCCCGTGCGGGGCCTACTCTTACTGTCTCACTCCCGTCCAACTCCGTGGATGGGACTACGAGGTAGGACTTCCAAATGGTGCTCAGGATTAGTCATAACTTTCTCACCGACCTCACCGGATTAGTTATGACTTTCTCACCGACCTGGCCCGATTATCATATGCATGTCATGAATGCAGAAGATGCAATAGAAACACTCACTTTATCATTCGCCATAAATCAGCCTTACCAGATGATCAGGCGTGACACGACTCCATTCTTATCAACATTGGAATGGATCTCAGCCGAACTCAATTAATGCAACAATTATATCAAATAACATTTCTGTAACACCCTGGCACCCCGTGCCCCGAATGTTACACCCTCTAGCACCACCAATTACAAATCACTAAGAATAAATATTCGCAAAGCAAGCTAACAACTAGGAGGTTGTCAAAATTATTAAAATTTAAAGACACCTCCCTAAAACTAGAACATCCACTCGTGAGTGTAAAACATTTGCAAGATAATATCATTCTAGCAGGTCCTTAGTTAACCAATCACGCATTCTATAGAAATTTAATAAACTCCACCACATAATTATTACAGGACAGGGAATTTATTAAACATAACCGCAAACAACCTTTTACAAAATTTTTGCATGAGCTAGAACAGAACAATAATTGATATGATGGAATGATGGTGATGCAACGTGATTATGTTACTACCCCCATCCATGCATGTCGGCCTCAAAACACCTACAAACATTAAATAACAAGCGTGAGTTTAAACTCAGCAAAGTACACGAGAATAATAAACCCAATTTATCTTAAGCAAAACAAAAAGTACAGTAAACTCACCGAGATTAAGGCTTACTAGTGACCACCCGAATCCAATAGCTAATCACGTCCGCGAAGGGACGATCACCAATATAACTCATACTTGCCACAATCAATAGAAATTAGCTATGAACAGATAAATAACCACGAACAACTCAATTAGACACACAGCTCGGAGTACTTGCCTTTTACCGGAAGGAGCGGAGTGGTGTGAGGAAGATGCTATGCCACTCCCGAACTACTCCATCTGAAACAATCGTGGCAAAACACTTTACAGACTATACCCTTTCAACAATGCTTTACGCCCCCAAACTACAACCACGAAAGCTCCACTTTTAGGTTGACTCAGATAAATATAATCTACACTAAAGTGATGAGGACGGGTGATCCCGATCTTTCGGTGAGATGATGATACGTCAATTTGGGGGTGTTGATGGCACCGAATCAAGGGCTTCCTACCAACAGGTCGGGAGCTTCACAATCGCAATGCCAATCCACACAGATATAAGATCCAAACGATCAATTGTTCCTGCAAGAAATCAAGAACCCGCAAGAACAAAGCATGAAGCAATCTGAATAGATAGTATTGAAATCAAACGAAACAAGTTGAGGTTCTGTTTCTCGGCTCGGGCGGTCTAGTCGACACGCGCAAACACGAGGAGGGACGCACACGGGGTCTACCAAACACAACAAAACCTGATCTAAAGTGATGGCGGCGGCTAGTTTTTATAATGGGGGAAGAGAAAGGATGGCCAAAGGGGTGGCGGCCAAGGTGGAGGGCGTGCTAGGGTTTGCTCCCACGTCCACAACCTGGGCCTAGGCCCCTCCAACAAATTACAAGGCCCACAGCCCAAATAAGGTGGCGCAGCACCTGGCAGATTCGGACTGCTTGATTGTTCAGTGATTTCCCAACGTTCCACGAGGAATTTGGCCTTGGGACCAGATGCATTGGAAAGGTTATCTCGATACCTTTCAAACGGGTGGTCGCACACTAAAAACGGAGTCCGGGAGCCCAAGTTATGTCCGTTTGAAGTACTGCTGCTCCTGGATGGCCGAACCGGACTCGGAGACAAATTGGGCTTGATCTTGGGCCATCCTGGAGGCATGGGCCATCCTTGGGGTGTGGGATTGAGGTGCCGGTCCACTGAGGAAGTCTCGATGGGCCGAGCATGTGGATTGAGGCCTCCATGCGACTTAGAAAAAACGCCGTGCGCCGGGGAAGTAGACGTCGTAGAGGAAGGAGAGACAGCGGTCACGCACATGTTGGCGATGTCCTCATCATCCTCCCCTTCTTGAATTGGAGTCGTCCTCGACTCCATGACATGCTCCTGTGAAAGGTTAGTGGAAACAACAGGCGAAACAACAGGCGAAGCAACAGGCACATCCTTTGTCGTCAAAGTAATGGGGGAAGAACAAATGTAAACACGATGAACCATATAATCTCCTTTCTCATTATACTGGCCAATAACATGAAGAATATTTTCTCAGAAGCATGGAAATTGCAATGAAGAGCAAGTTTCTCCTCTAAACTATTTAGATCACATAGAGTTTTAAATTCAATGTAACCTAGAGTATCTAAAGAAGACATCAATTTAAGCTCATCTTTTCTCTAGCGATGTGAAGAACATGTCTATTATCAAGACAAGTAAAAGTTTCATGTTCATTTACTAGTTGTGGAGTTGATATAAGTGAAGCATTATCAAGACAACTCTTCTTTATCACAAGAACTAGCCATCATATCTTCTTGTGACAAAGGAAAATCACCTATGAGTTCCACTAATGGTTGCTTTTTAATAGCATGAGTAGTAGACAAATTTAGCTCATAAATATTCTCACCATGTGCAGGTGCATCACCTTTTTTATTACCTTGTACGTCCTCTTCAGTTGATGTAGGTGTGATTTCAATGGTTTGACCTTCATTTGCACATGTGGCAACAATGCTCTCATCTTTCTCCTTTTTCTTGTCTTCATTCTTCTTCTCTCGGCAATGCTTACCTTCCTGCGAAGTGTTAGCTACAAGAGGAGGAGCAACAGCGGGTGTCTCTAATGAAGCTAAAAATTCTTTCAATGATTCAAGTACCATATATTCAGCTCTAAGGGCACACTTAAACAATTGTGAAAGAGAATTATATGTGTCATCAATGAGAATATCCGAATCTCTTTATTTAATCCATTAAAAAATCTATTTTCAATTACCTCATCACATTCATTTAACCCACTAAGTTTTAACAAGGTTTTAAATTCTCTATAGTATTCCTTTACCTTCATCTTACCTTGTTGTAAATGTTTCAAATCAATAAAAGCATCGAACTCATCATATTCTTCATATCCATCACTAGAAGGAGATGGAGCAATTGCGAGACACTTCTTCTCATGGCGCCCGGTGATGTGTCCTGTCATTGTTAGTAGAAGAACAAGAAAATACACAAGTATATATTTTCCTATCAACTACTAGGTGGTATGAAGTGGCAAGCCTCACACACGCCAAGCTTCTACCAAGTTCTTACAAGTCCTCGATGTGGCAAGCGATTGCAAATTCGAACCCGTGTGGTTAGAAGATAGTGGAGCTTGGACAGTAATAATATGTAGCAAAGGAGGAACTAGTACCATCGAACCAAAGTAAGTGAAAAGTCGTTCAAAATCAAGACAAAGGTCTGGTCCTAGGCTAGACCGTATAGAGACGCGAGCCTAATCACGCACTTAGTCACGTAACAAAGATGAAGGTCCTTGAACAAACAAGATAAATATAGGCTAGGATCCTCAATATGCAGATCAAAAGATAAAGCTCCCTTTTGTTCTCCTTTGCTCACTGAATTTCTTCTCTTTTTTTTTTTTTCTTTCACAGTAGGCTCTTTTGTTGCACTGGCCTCTTTTTGTTTTGTTCTCCTTTGCTCACAGAATTTCTTCTTTTTCTTTTTTGTTTTTATGAGGATCAAAAATCACTGACAAAGATTGCAACTTTTCTCACTATTAAAGCCGAATTTGGAAATATCTAATTTGTCAAAGGCAAATCTGGATCTGAAAGGAAATTTCGTGATCTTTCAAACGAGTCCAAGAACGTCCAAATCCGAGTTCGTATGCAGAAGTTACGACTGTTTTACTGCAGCAGTCACAAAATTGCACGCGAGAACGAATTGGAGTAGGTTTTGGAGTTTCCTTTTTGGGCTTGGATGAGTTGGGGAAGTGGTGGGGCTCGACCAGGTAGATGTGGAGGGTGTTTTGGCAGGTGGAAATTGGGAAACTCTTACAAGGAAACCAATCCGCTATTTTTGGTGATGATCAACCAAAATTTTGGAACCCAATCTGCTATTTTGGAACCGATCCACTTTTTGGAAGGTTAAGGCGCTGTGATATGGTAGGTTTGGGGCTGCAGCGCTTGTTGTTAGCGGCGAGATGGTGGTGGCAAAAGCACAAAGGAAGACACGATGAACGCGAAAAACACTATGACAATTACGTGAATGTAACTCAAACTCTAAAGGAACTAGACTCTAAAACCAGCAAAGACACGATTATGCATCCGACGATTCAACAAACCAAGAACAAGTAGTAAAAGTTAGGGCACAAATTGGCTCGGATAGAAAACCAATCTACTAATTTTTTATGTTCTTTTTCTCGACTCTAGGTGAAAAAATCAGAATTGAGGGGAAATCTCACCGAGCAACCTTGAGCTCTGATACCACTTGATGAGGACGGGTGATCCCGATCTTTCGGTGAGATGATGATACGTCGATTTGGGGGTGTTGATGGCACCGAATCAAGGGCTTCCTACCAATAGGTCGGGAGCTTCACAATCGCAATGCCAATCCACACAGATACAAGATCCAAACGATCAATTGTTCCTGCAAGAAATCGAGAACCCGCAAGAACAAAGCATGAAGCAATCTGAATAGATAGTATTGAAATCAAACGAAACAAGTTGAGGTTCTGTTTCTCGGCTTGGGCGGTCTAGTCGACACGCGCAAACACGAGGAGGGACGCACACGGGGTCTACCAAACACAACAAAACCTGATCTAAAGTGATGGCGGCGGCTAGTTTTTATAATGGGGGAAGAGAAAGGATGGCCAAAGGGGTGGTGGCCAAGGTGGAGGGCGTGCTAGGGTTTGCTCCCACGTCCTCAACCTGGGCCTAGGCCCCTCCAACAAATTACAAGGCCCACCGCCCAAATAAGGTGGCGCAGCACCTGGCAGATTTGGACTGCTTGATTGTTCAGTGATTTCCCGACATTCCATGAGTAATTTGGCCTTGGGACCAGATGCATTGGAAAGGTTATCTCGATACCTTTCAAACGGGTGGTCGCACACTAAAAACGGAGTCCGGGAGCCCAAGTTATGTCCGTTTGAAGTAATGCTTCTCCTGGATGGCCGAACCGGACTCGGAGACAAATTGGGCTTGATCTTGGGCCATCCTGGAGGCATGGGCCATCCTTGGGGTGTGGGATTGAGGTGCCGGTCCACTGAGGAAGTCTCGATGGGCCGAGCATGTGGATTCAGGCCTCCATGCGACTTAGAAAAAACACCGTGCGCCGGGGAAGTAGACGTCGTAGAGGAAGGAGAGACAGCGGTCACGCACATGTTGGCGATGTCCTCATCATAAAGTGCCAACAATTATCTCATTATCTTTCATTTGTAAAGACTACTAGAAACTACTCCATTCAATACATTCCGGTGACATAAAAACAATTGCACTACGCTTGAACATTCCGTTAGAAGCGACTACATGATCAAACCTCTATCATCGTGATAGAAGTTTCAAGGTTGGCATCTGTTGCAAACCATCAATGTTAAAGAATAATATGGCAAAACACCTTAACTCCAAGGTGAGCTAGGGTAGACACGCAAGCACAGCACCACAGATCAACACAACCACCAAAGATAAAACGTTTTCAGATTTATAGCACAAAGGAGGTAGAGCAATATCCAACGTAAATACTACTATTAAAACACAAATATATGATTATGCAGAAAAGAGGTACAACTAGATAATTTTTGTCCATAAGTCGTGAAGCTACTCTAGCTTTAAAACTAGAGATGAAGAAACACAAACTCCACTCAAGATAAAGCACACGGAAGGATAAGCTAAACTTGAATAAAGCATTCTGAAGATACCGCTACTTCATTTAATAGCTACTTATTAACTAGAAGTTCTAGTAGTAAGCCACAAAAGGTTCAAGCATTCAAACCCGGAGAAATACTGATTTAACCAACAAATGGACGATTCCTCAGGAGCCGAGAGCAACACAATAATACATAGACTACCCAGATGAGCTGGTTCATTTCAAGATGCACTAATGGCCTTCATACTTGTATAACTTGGAATGAGGGAATTAAACCTTGGAAGCATTTCAACAAACACATGGCATGCAGAGAAAAATACCCAAGCTAGACTACCTCAAAGCACATCCATGGAGGAAGGAGGGAGGTGGGGAGGCTTGGCCGGAGGAGGGGTCGTTGGCGCCGTGGGAGGAGTTTCACGGACGGCGCAATGGCCGGGAGGAGGTGCGACCGAGGGGAGCACCAACGAGGGAGCGACACTAGCGGAGAGCTGGCTGCTCAGCGCGACGGCGGGGGCGACGCAACCGGCCAGAGGAGCGCCGGGACTAGAGGCGGCCGGGCCGGCGGGCGTGAGGCGCGACGACGGGAGCCGAGCAGCAAGACGGGAGGATGGCCGGCCACGCGGGCGGCGGAGACGCAGCTCGGGGAGGACGCGAGCTCGGGAAGACGCGGGGCCGGAGAGCGCCATGGCCGGAGGCATCAGCGCACGTGCTCGGCTTTTTGTGGAGGGCGGCATGGAGATGGATCGGCTGGCGCTTGGGACATTTCGGGGAAGAAGGCAGCCAACACAAGAATTTTCAGCCACACACTTGGAAAGGGTGAGGAGAGGTAGGTGGGGAACAAAAATATCAGCCCAAAGAAGGAATGGCAGCCACACAAAAAAAGAAAGGAAATGAAGCTTTAAAGATACACTCCCCCTTAAAGGAATTCGTCCCCGAATTCGAAGAATGCCAACTATGCAAATCAAAGACGCAAAGGTCTTAAACTTCTTTGCCAACTCAAAACGCCCACACAAAAACTCCAACGGTTACAAACGGTAAACCAAAACCTCAAATCCAATGATTAACAAAACGAATTGACTTAGCTTAAATAAGTGCAACTTCTCATGCAAGAACTCAGTCAAAGTCAATCAATAGGCCAAAATCTCAAATCATACTACTCTCGCAAACCATCTGACAAACTTAGACAAACTTTTTGTCGACATCGTAGCGCATTTACATCCTAACAACCAATGATCCTCCCTGATGAATAGGATACCAACCTCTATGCTCTACTGCAAATCCATACTCGATTTCGATTGCTATACTCTTATCTCCTCTTTCAATTGATTGACCTCTTTATCAAAAGGTCCATTACCGACAAATACCATCGAAACAATTAATTCACTAAAACACAATTTCCCTTCCAACCATATCTCCACACTATAATTTTTGATATTCCTTCTACTAAGCTTACCTCACCCCAAAGGACCCTCGCCCAGGTAAAAGTTCAAGATGTAACACCACACATCAATTATGAAATCCTTCACTACAACCATCTGAACCCAAAAGTTCAGTCACACGTTAGAAATGGTGACATAAATACCATCAACTTCCAAGTAGTTCACTATTAAGGGTTAAACAAACACCACTAAGGAACCACATCAAAAGTATACTCCTCAATTATTATCCACCCAAAATCCCTCGATTCTCTTTAGCAAAACTAACCATTTCATCCTTTTCAAATAATGCGATAAAATACACACCAAGGAAGACTCAACTTTCAAGGGAAACACTACATTGAACTTTTACAGCTGCAATCCCAATGACCAAAGAAAACTCAATTCTCTCTATTATACTCAACACTATACCATAAGCTTCCATATCCTGTAACTCCAGCTAAAACACAAAGGAAATACAATTCCCGATTTGACCAAATAAACCACGTACATCATCTTGAACCCAAAGCATTAAAATCTACTTGAGAGAGGATCTTGATAGAGCTCAATCATCACTCATTCTCTTCTTCAAAACCAAATTCGCGAGAGAAGACCCGATTCTCTAACATCATACAAATTGCCTTTAACACTCTCAATTAATGCAATAAAATTCACCTCGGGGAGAACTCCAATTAAAAGAGAAACCCCACACAAATCGCTAACAAAAACTCTGATAAAACCAAGAAACAACTCCGCTTACTTTAACCAAAGCAAAATCCCTCGCATTAACCAAAACCAACGTTTGGCAGAGGAAACCGATTCTCAAATTAAGCATATGTACCCCTAACCAACACATTCTTTCTCAAGAGAAAAGGAAACTCGTTCCCAACAAAACCACTTCACCCACATAATCACTTACGAAACATCCACCAGATTCACACTTTGAAATACTCGCCAACACATCACACAACTCTAATCAAATCCGGCTCTAATCAACATAGAGTTACAAAACCCAAACTTCTTTTAATTACTTCCTACTATTCGTATAACCATCATTGATCATAGCATCATCAAACCCTAACCAAATCTATCTCATGACAATCAGCAAGGAGAACCACATTCCCCCCTGCTTCAGCACGACAACTTATCAATTAATTCAACATAAGACGCGAGCCATCCTTTACTTCGGTTTACTAACCATGTCGAACCATTATTTATACAACTGTCTAATCTCAGCTTAAAACACATCTTTTCAACACTGACTTCAGTTTAATCACTACACCTTTCGTGCAACTCCAAAGTCCACATCTTAATATCCCCAGTCCATTCAACCAATAAATACGTTTTAACAACTCGATGTGATACCCACCAACCATATTCCATAAATAAACTCCCAGATAGACATTTCCCAAGACAAAAACCCCATCATTCATACAACCATTCCATATACTCATTCTTTAATTTCACATCGATTAAATCATTTTGTCGATCCACCATTTAATTGGCTCATAAGCAACATAAATCAAAAACTCTCATGCCTTGGCGCTAATATACTCCGGTACTTTACATCAACATCTTACTATAATAAATTCATCCATAGAAGATTCTAGGCCCTCTCAATCCTGATCAATACTAGGCTTACCGGAACACAAATTTTTGAACTTCCAATCAATTCCACAACTCACGACCATTGTAATAACTCTAATCAACTTTTCACTCTAGAATCACTTACCATTCCAATTAATCATGCTATAGCATACAATAAATTTGGTTGACTTTAACTAACCAACAAGTTCTTTTTTAACAGAATCAGTGACCCTCCTTATCTAGAAGCTCAACTACTCATCATGCCCTTAACGCCTTGAACATCCTCGTGGGTCACGTACCCAACCCTTAAAGAGAACCACAATTCTTAAGCATGAGCAACAACAAAAATCATCTCTCTTTCCAGAAAAACCCAATCATAAATCACAGGAGAATTCGGCTGCCGAATTCCCAAACTCTGACAGGAAACAACTCCTTAAACAAATCTCAAGATTTACAACTTCCAGAAAGAAAAAGAGATGCACGGGACAACCCAATGTTCAACCAAACCCTTCTCGATAAGACCTTAACACTGAAAATCCACACGATTTAAGTTTTGCACCAAATAAACTTCAATAACTTTCTTAAATGGAGAGAACAACAACTACAATAGTTTTCTTCACAAGGCAACCCACGATAACCAACAAAAACCAAAGAAACCAACGAAACCAAACTCCAGAACAGTAAAAGCAATCCGAAAAGATTCATCACCAAACTTTTCTCCTTGCCTCCAAAAGAATGAAGCCAAAAGAAACCGACCTTCTCCACTCACACTCTAAACTATGCCACAACAAACAACGACCCTCACCTCGAGAGGTTCTCATACTTCAAAGGGAGCTTTAACCGGTCACACCAACATCCAAGACCCTTAACACAGACCAAAGTATGAGGACGAAAACATAATGATTCAAACAATCCATTTACAATCAAAGCAATATGCAACAATAATTTAACATGCAATCGTCAAAGCTTAAATGCAACATTTAAGCGTAATGCAATGATACCCATCCCTTCCTACTGTGCACCAGAGTGTGTCAAGTTTTAAATTAATGAACTACGCTATTCCAGATTTTAAGATTATCGCCCTGAGGCTAAATTTTAAAAGAAGATACCTATGCCATGTTTCTAATTCCACACAACAACTTTTAGTTTACTCTAGAGTAAATTACTAAATTCACATACCACGGACCTAAAGCCCGCTCTGATACCAACTGTAACACCCTGGCACCCCGTGCCCCGAATGTTACACCCTCTAGCACCACCAATTACAAATCACTAAGAATAAATATTCGCAAAGCAAGCTAACAACTAGGAGGTTGTCAAAATTATTAAAAATTTCGCAAAAGACTCTCCCTAAAACTAGAACATCCACTCAAGAAAGTGTAAAACATTTGCAAGATAATATCATTCTAGCAGGTCCTTAGTTAACCAATCACGCATTCTATAGAAATTTAATAAACTCCACCACATAATTATTACAGGACAGGGAATTTATTAAACATAACCACAAACAACCTTTTACAAAAATTTTGCATGAGCTAGAACGGAACTATAATTGATATGATGGAATGATGGTGATGCAACATGATTATGTTACTACCCTCATCCATGCATGCCGGCCTCAAAACACCTAAAAATATTAAATAACAAGCGTGAGTTTAAACTCAGCAAAGTACACGAGAATAATAAACCCAATTTATCTTAAGCAAAACAAAAACTTAACCATAAGAGCAAGTAATGCAAATAAAAAAATATTCGTACAATAAGCATTCATACCCATTTAAAGCAATAACTGAGCAAGTAATGCAAATAAAACAATATCCGTACAATAAGCATTCATACCCATTTAAAGCAATAACTTGACCATACCAAAAATTACTGCAATCAAGCCATCATCTTGATAATAAAACCAATCAACTTCCATGAACCGTTACTTAACGCTAAATCACAACGTCTCCCGACTCAACCACCCCTTTTTTGCAACCCAAACCATTTTCATCAGTTTAGGTCGAGTTCATAACTCGACTTCACTCCACGATAGTCATATGACCTAATTAGAAAGGCAATGAAATGCACTCATTCATCAAATTCAAATCAATCTTCCCTGACATACCATCACCACAAAACTCATTATTAAAGATGCAATGCACATGAATGCTCTTCTCGATGCACGTACAGGTACTGCCGAGTGCCTACCCGTCGGTGTGCACCCTCACGTCCCTTCCATCCCGTGGAAGGTGCCTACTCTTTTTGTCTCGCTCTCATTCACCTCGATGAATGAGACTACGAGGTAGGACTTTCGTGCTCACTACGCGTGAACACAGAGGCCCGCATCGACATGGGTCGCCTCTTCCTTTTTATGAATGCATATCATGAATGCAAGGATGCAACATCAATTCTCAACTAAAACACATTTCAATCATCAATTCTCAACTAAAACACATTTCAATCATCATACTCAACTCAATTCCCAGACGGGCACAATTAAATACATCTCTTGTAAATTAACCACGAGTATCCTCGCACCCATTCTCGCTACTCACCGCAATATTAACAAAAGTACAAGAACTCACCGAGATTAAGGCTTACTAGTGACCACCAATCCAATAGCTAATCACGTCCGAAGGGCGATCACCAATATAACTCATACTTGCCACAATCAATAGAAATTAGCTATGAACAGATAAATAACCACGAACAACTCAATTAGACACACAGCTCGGAGTACTTGCCTTTTACCGGAAGGAGCGGAGTGGCGTGAGGAAGATGATATGCCACTCCCGAACTACTCCATCTGAAACAATCGTGGCAAAACGCTTTACAGACTATACCCTTTCAACAATGCTCTACGCCCCCAAACTACAACCACGAAAGCTCCACTTTTAGGTTGACTCAGATAAATATAATCTACACTAAAGTGCCAACAATTATCTCATTATCTTTCATTTGTAAAGACTACTAGAAACTACTCCATTCAATACATTCCGGTGACATAAAAACAATTGCACTACGCTTGAACATTCCGTTAGAAGCGACTACGATGATCAAACCTCTATCATCGTGATAGAAGTTTCAAGGTTGGCATCTGTTGCAAACCATCAATGTTAAAGAATAATATGGCAAAACACCTTAACTCCAAGGTGAGCTAGGGTAGACACGCAAGCACAGCACCACAGATCAACACAACCACCAAAGATAAAACGTTTTCAGATTTATAGCACAAAGGAGGTAGAGCAATATCCAACGTAAATACTACTATTAAAACACAAATATATGATTATGCAGAAAAGAGGTACAACTAGATAATTTTTGTCCATAAGCTGTGAAGCTACTCTAGCTTTAAAACTAGAGATGAAGAAACATGAAACTCCACTCAAGATAAAGCACACGGAAGGATAAGCTAAACTTAAGAATAAAGCATTCTGAAGATACCGCTACTTCATTTAGTAGCTACTTATTAACTAGAAGTTCTAGTAGTAAGCCACAAAAGGTTCAAGCATTCAAACCCGGAGAAATACTGATTTAACCAACAAATGGACGATTCCTCAGGAGGTCGAGAGCAACACAATAATACATAGACTACCCAGATGAGCTGGTTCATTTCAAGATGCACTATTGGCCTTCATACTTGTATAACTTGGAATGAGGGAATTAAACCTTGGAAGCATTTCAACAAACACATGGCATGCAAAGAAAAATACCCAAGATAGACTGCCTCAAAGCACATCCATGGAGGAAGGAGGAGGTGGGGAGTCTTTGCCGGAGGAGGGTCGTCGGCCGGGAGGAGTCGGCGGATGGCGCAGCCGGCCGGGAGGAGGCGCGACCGAGAGGAGCACCAACGAGGGAGCGACGCGAAGGGAGAGCCGGCCGGCCAGCGCGATCAGGCTTGGCAATGGTCGTGGAGCGCTGGGAGAGGCGGCCGGAGTCAAGGGGCGGAGGCGCGACGACGGAGCCAGAGGCGCAAGACGGAGAGGATGGCCGGCTCATGCGGGCGCGGCGAAGACGCAGGCTCAGGGGAGGATGCAAGCTTGGGGAAGGCGCGGGCGCGGCCGGGAGGGCGCCAGCGATCGGAGGCACTGGGGCGCACGTGCCTGGCTTTCTTTTGTGGAGGCGGCGGCATGGAGATGGATCGGCTGGCGCTTGGGACATTTCGGGGAAGAAGGCAGCCAGCACAAGAATTTTCAGCCACACACTTGGAAAGGGTGAGGGGAGGTAGGTGGGGAACAAAAATATCAGCCCAAAGAAGGAATGGCAGCCACACAAAAAAAGAAAGGAAATGAAGCTTTGCAGTATTACAATTTCCATCATCACAACAGGAACCAAGTCCCAGTTATGCACATGAACATAATTCATCATTAGCGACCTAACCGTAGGAACCATATCCATGATATGCTCCTAAATAAGGTTTATCATTGTCATCAACATTAGCACTTCCGTAAACAGAAAATAAGCAACGGACACACTTTCTTATTAACCTTCGAATGGATGCGCCTGCATCCATTCCTTCAGCAATACCATCGACATAAGCAATTTTCATATTATGAGCTATTTCCTAGATATACTCATAACCACATATATATATCAATTGCGTTTTCATTAGCATTAATTCAATCTTTTAGTGCGAATCATCAAAATAACTTCCTATCCACAATCTAAGGATGCGTTTGCACCCACTCCCTCAACCTTTTAATCATCAAAAGCTTTTTCATAAAATGAACCATTTTCTAGTTATATCCAAACAAAACTTATCATTTGCGTATTCATCGGCAATTGCGTATGTTAAAAGTAAACAATCCAATAACCCTCTTAACTACGATCTAGGAAATGCACTTGCCTTGACCCTCTCGAAACGGTGTGGCGAGAAGTTGATGCCACCCGGGGGTCCCACCACCTGCATGTATAAACATTCTACTCAAAACATACCAACAAAATAATTACAAGACTTATAACGACTTCGATCCTACGACCCACTCCTAAACCCTAAAAACAGCGATATGCCAACCCGGGACAGCACTCGGTAAAATGGTCATAACTTTTAGTCAGATGAAAAAAACTTAGTGATTTCAGTCTCTATTGAAAGGTAATTCGATTATCTACAACTTTTTCTACAGCCGGCTGACCGAGAAAAGCACCGATTATTCTCAGATTTGAGATGAACAGCAGATGAACGCAATTTAACTCGTTTTGGACAGTAATCGGTAAAATAGCCATAACATTCAAACGGCTGAACGAAATTTAGTGATTTTGATCTCTATTGAAAGGTAACTCGATTATCTACAACTTTCGCAATAGACAGACCCCCAGGAAATGCTTACAGAATTTTCAAATTCGAGCTAAAACAGAGCACACGAATCTGCTCGAAAAAACAACACTGCCTAGGTTCTAGGGTTCCACCTCTAATCCAATCCATACACCACCAAACAACCAATAAACTCCATGACAAGAACCTTAACCCAGCCATCCATACACACCCAAACCCTAGATTTTTATTTTCCTCACCTTGTCTCAAAGGAGAAACCGCAAGGGGGAGGGAGGAAGGGCTCGCGGCCATGGGGAGGTGAGGGGCGCCGGAGCTGGGGGAGGTGAGGGGCGCCGGACTTGGGGGAGGTGAGGGCTATAGGGCACCGGCCAGAGGGAGGCAAGCTGCAGGGCGCTAGCCATGGGGACTTCAGGGCGCCAGCATGGGGACTTGAGGGCGCCGGCCAGGGTACTTCAGGAGGCGGCTGGGGGAGGAAGACAGTAGGAGGAGGCCAGGGCAGCGCCAAGAGAAGGCCAGGGGCGGCTGGGGGAGTCGGCTGAGGGAAAAAGAAATGGCTGGCTCCCCCTTTTTGATGATGTGGGCATCTAGGGTTAGGGAAAAAGAATAACATGTATTTACAAACTACTCAACAATTCTAGAGACCACAACCAACAACTCCAAAACTAACATTTCAACTCCCGGCGGAAAGAAAATCCTTTGAGTAAAACTTGCCGCAGAAAAGTACGGCTCGGAGAAATTCCCTTTCCGATATGCATTCGGCATATCTCAAAACTTTTCGTTAAGATTCTTAAAACTGCGAGGCGACCAAATCTTTTGCCCTTCCAAATAAGTCCTTGGGTTTAAGAAAACAAAACAATTTTGGCCAAAAACCCTGGAAACACGATTTGCGGTGTTACATATGGGCCTTTTAAACAACAATTTTGACTTTTGACCAAAGAGGCTCATATGAAGGATATGCATAGATATGGTTTTGAACATTATTCCTAAAAGTATCAAATGAAGCAAATAAGAAGATATTTGATTGGAATTGGTATGTATGAGTTTGAAATACCATTTTGAAGTTTATGGCGAAGGCTCAGAGAAACCGGGTGATAAACAAAAGGTCATGAATGGCTTAAATAGACATTCATGGCGGTGATGAGTAGGGTTTGAACGGGTGAACGGCTTGGGGTCATGGCTCGTGCGCGCGATTTAAGCCGGTGCTAGGATGAGATAGAGCATGGTGCGGGAGAGGCCGAGGATGAACATGGCAATGACAGAGCTCTTGGACGGTGCCGAAACTCTATGCTTTGATTTGATGAGGAATGGCCATGGTAGGAATCGGTTTGCCCAGAGTTTGCTGCGGCAAGGATCCAACAGTAAATTCTCTGTTGCAGCAGCAATTTGGTAGGGAAGGGAACAAATTTGTTGCTGCCCTGTGCTGCCTAATGCTTGCGGTGGCAGCGATTCGCTAGTGAATTCCTTGTCACGGCAGCATTCTAGCAGTGAGGGTTGCTTTGGCCGGAAGAAGAAGGGAAGAGGGAGAGCAAGACAAACAGGTGGGGCCATGTCCACTAGATAGTGAGGGAAGGGCTGATGAGCACTGCTAGCGAATGGGCATGGAATTAATAGCTGGGCCCACCTGTTGGCGAAACAAGTCAGTCAAAGAGATAACTCAGATTTGGACAGCTAGGTTTTCGCATTAATTCGGACAACTAATCACATCAAAAAAAATTTAGTATGATCTCCAGGAAGCACATGACCTGTAGTAAAATTTTAGAATCAAAATATCTTACAGATAAATTATAGAAATTCTGACATTGATGACTGCTCAGAAATTCCTTTTTGGATTTTATTTTATTTAAGGGTGAAAATTATAGGATTTATTTTTGAAACTTTTTATATGAGTTATATTTGAGGTAATAGTTCTCCCATAAAATTTTCAGGTCAAAAAATTGATTTATTATTTTCTAAAAATTCTGACACTCCAATTTTCCATTTTCAATGCTTCTGTTTTTGAATTTTTAAAAGCCTTAAAAGCTTTTAGTAATTTTTAATATTTTACCATGTGTAACTACTGTATTGAGGTTACAAAGGTAATTTCCTTAGTTCGAGATAAGGTCCAAAGATTTTTCATTAAATCTGACTGTGCACTGTTTTTAGTCAAAGAAGGTCTTTTCATTTGTCATTCCATCATTCTTTGTTTTTAAAAATTTATTTATTAGCTGAAATGATTTACCTAAGTGATAAATATTTTTAATATAAATTTTCAAGATTTTACTTTTACCTTTTTATCTTTTCACCATTATCTATTCCTTAATTCTTTTTATTGATTTTTCACTCAATGCTTAAATCTAAATAAAATCAATAATGCCAAGAAAACTCAGAATTAATTATATTCAAATTAAAAATACACATTTTTATTTTATTGAATTTTTTTGGGATGTTACAATTTATCTTTGTTTGGGCATTGAGAATTTATAGTTGCCCCAATTTAACTCAAGAAAACTCGTACTTATATGACCTATATTTAAATAGATTTCTATGAACTAAGAATAAAAAAGTAATGAATTATAAATTACATTTATCTCATTTATCTGAATTTAGTGTAGCTGGCATTAGAAAGAATAATAATAAATTTTAACTCTTTTCTTTATTTCTGCTAACAACCTTTTAAGTAAATTTTATGTTTGCTTTACACACTACTACAGAACTGGCCTTTGATACGGTTAAAAATGGCCTTTAGTACCAGTTTTTGAACCGGTACAAGCCATCTGGGACTGATGCTCAAGGGCATCAGTACCGATTCCCTCACCCGGTACTAATAGAGTATCAGTACCGGTTGGAAGCCACACGCAGTACTAATAGAGTATCAGTACCGGTTGGAAGTCACACGTGGCACTAGCCCAATAGTCCAATGAGGCCCCTATCAGTACTGGTTGGTTTCTCAAACCGGTACTGATGAGTTATATATATATATATATATGTGTGTGTGTGTGTGTGTGTGTGTGTGTGTGTGTGTGTGTCCACTAGCTATTATATATATAATATATGTGTGTGTTAAATCACAACTACTTAAAGCACATATAATCAATCATGCATAATTAACTGATAATTAAATCACAGAACATTCATTAACAACTTTAATTACAACTAATATGTATTACAATATGTACACATATTTGTTCTTCTGTTCATCGGGATCACAAAACATTCATTAACAACTTTAATTACAACTTTAGCCCTTCTTTTCCTTCTGTTCATCGGGATCTTTTACGTGCATCGCTCTTGCGAGCCGTAGATATCGACCCCGACAGTTCACCAGTCCTTATCGAAGGGCCTCACCTATTTACAATTGGTTCGTGAAACTTGCCTTTCGGATTTATGACCTCATCGTAAATGAAGTCGACGAGTTGTTCTTGGATTGCTCTCACTCGTAACGGTAAGAGTTCCGAACCTTGTTCCACCAATATTGAGGCACCTGTCATTAAGTCATTAACTAATCAATCCTTGAATTTGTACAAGATATAAGGAGTACCTAGGCATCATTAAACTAGTAATTATATTTACTCACCCCTTTGTCACCTTTTCGCATGCGGTCAGCGCCTTTGGTTTGGGTGTGCATGAACTCACATACATAGTAGTTGCATAAATTGCTGCCCGACGGCTGACTCATGACCTGTGGTGAAAAAAGTTGAAAGCGTGAAATAGATGCATGGAAATTACGTTAAGTAACTAAAAAGCTAGCATTATGATATATGTACTCGAGAGGCAACTGTAATATCCAATTTCTCCTTGAATTCACCCCTGATTTTAGCACGAAACTATGCGAATGCACCACACACGTGATTACGAATTGTACATGATTAGAATTTGTTTTAAATAAAAGGAAATAGAACTAGTACAATAATGAAAGGAACAAGAATACCGGTTGAGCATGTCGATCAAGTTTTGGTACTTTTTAATTGGTTTCCTTTTCGAGTCCATAACTGTGATTAGGCTATGATCTAGCTCAATCATAAGAAGAATCCAGTGAAAACTATACATATATATGTCAACGTAGATAACTAATTAGTTCTAACATTATGTTATGAAAAAGGAGCAGAACGAGGCAGTACAAAAACACGTACTCAAATTCGTAGGGTAGTGTCAGCATGTTTATGCCAGACAGTATTGGTTCGAGTGTATAACCGAGTTTTGGTAGGGGGGTCTTCGCAGCTGCGTCACTCTCGGCTCTCTTCTCTACTCTCTTCGCGTGATGAGCAGGACAAGAAGCTCAAGAACACACAGGGAACACATAGGGATTTACCCAGGTTCGGGCCCCCAATGCGGGTAACAACCCTACGTCCTGCTCAAGCTCGTGTTGCTCTAGTATTCTGCTTGCTCTTAGTTCGCCCGATCGTTCGAGCTAGGGATTTCCTCTCTATTGTGAACTGATCGACCGACCACCTCCCCCAGCCTCATGCACACTAGCTCCCTTATATATTCCCGGGACTAGCTAGGGCAAGCAGAGGGAGTGGATTTACATTAATTACATTGACTGTGTCTAGTCCTGTCGCTACTGTCCCTCGGAGCCTCTTTGTCTACGCCATTGCTTAACGCCGCCTGTCTTCGGACCGCCCGAGGGGAGGGGTTCGGATGTTGCGTCACGAACGCCTGGTACACGTGTCTCTCTGTCTCGCCCTGGGCGGTGTAGATGGAACGGGAGTTGGTGAAGCTATCTCAGTCGGAGGGGCGGGTCATCATAGCGTTAGGGAGCCATGCCTATTAAATGGCCTCTAGGCACGCTATAACGGCTCCCCACGCATTTAATGGCTCCCATGTGCATTTAATAGCTCCCATGTGCATTTAATGGCTATGATACATTGTGATCCTGACGAATGCTTCGGGCAGAAGCCTCCCAATCCTGTCCACGTGGGTGGCTGATGATGGGCTCGCCTGTTCGTCAGGTGGCCATGAGGCCTGGTCGCCTGACTGTTCGTCAAGTAACCACATGTCCTGGTCTTCAGCGGTCGTGATCTGGTCGCCCGGAGCTGGGACTTGGTCGCCAACTGCCCGCCGGGCGGCCACATGTCCTGGTCACCTACCAAGCCTCTCTTCAGCGGCTTGAGTCCTTTGCACAGGACCTTCTTTTTTTTATATCTTGCACACGCGGTCCCACCTGACAGTGGTGGAGAGAGTACCCCAGTGTAGAATACACTGACAGTAGCCCCCAGACCTGCCCCGGAGCGTGCCCAAGAAGATTTTGAAGATATTCTTTGACCTAGGTGCTATCCTGGACAGGTCCTACTCCTGTACATGCAACCATATAGATTCTCTCTGCAACCGTCGCAACTCTTCAGGTCCTGTCGCCCCGCGCCATTATGATCTTTTTGTGAACTGTCGGTTCGTGGGGGAACGATTCCTTGCATCCTAAAGCCACGCACGGCTTATAAATAGGCATGTCCACCCCACCATGATCCGCACTCCTGTCGCTTTCGTTGCCCAGGCTTCTTTGCTCCTTCATCTTCTTTGCAGTCACGGCACCAAAGCAGCACTCCAGCTGCATGGCTCAGCCGTTTCCCCCCTCGATGATGGATGAGTCAAGGTTGGGGAATGTTCTTCGCCTGACCCTTGAAGGGGCCCCTTCGCCTCAGGGAGAGCACCGTCGCGCCGAAATGCAACCCCGGAGAGGTAATTATCTTTGTCTGGGCGCTGGCGGCGGGTCTGATGCCGCATTACTCCGAGTTCATCCTAACCATTCTCCACTTCTACGAGATCCACCATTTTCATTTCACCCTCAACTCCATCCTCGTCCTTTCCATCTTCGTACGCCTCTGCGAAATATTCGTTGGGGAGATGCCGAATCTTCCTCTCGTCCGATACTTCTATACTCTCCGCGGCCTCACCGATGATGGGGTCGTGGGGAGTTGCCATTTTTGCCTCCGTTATGGCTTAGCCTCCCGCTACATCCCCCACCAGATGAAGAGCACCTGGAAGATGTGGCGGAACAAGTGGTTGTACATTGCTGACGATAGCGAGCTCGATGTCCTAGAGCTACCGTCTGCGCCGGCAGTCGCCATCGATAACTGGGGTTCCCTCGTTGAGGAGACGGTGGAACTCCGGTCCATGGTGGCTCGCATCAACCAGTTGCGGGCTTCCAAACTGACCGGGGTGCTGGTCGTCGGGGACTTCGTGACCCAACGGATCAGCCCCTTGCGGCGACGCGTCAGGCCAGCCTAGTAGTACACCGGCGACGACGACATGACCCGCACGTACCCAGGCCGTAAGTCTTCACCCATTTTTTGCTTGCCTTGCCTTCACGGTCGCCAGTAGCTTATTGATGTCTTTTGTCCTTTGCCAGGAGCTGGGAACTTGAGCGCAGCCGGGGTCGAGGCCTGGATGACTGGGTTGCTTCTGCAAATGCTGAGTAGCCTAGTCTTCCCGACCGAAGCCCAGCCGCTTTGCCGACTGCCGTCGACGGAGCGGCTCGCGATCATCACGGGCTTCCCTTCGATGGACTCCACCGGGAAGGCTATGATACCACCTCGAGCCCCCCTGACGATAAGGGGGAGTCCGGTTCCTGCTAATGACTGAAGCACAGGGAAACGGTCGGCCACCGCCGATGCTTCGGGCCCAGACCCGAAGAGACCCTACGCCATGGGCATCTCTTCTGCTCCCAGCCCTTCCATGCCACCGAACACGGCAGGGGCTTGGTTTTCTACCGACGCCACCTCGCCTTCTGCTAGGAAGGACGCTGCGCCGCCACCGTCGCCTCGACTTCCAAAGACCGACATCGATGCGCCGTGGCCGTGTCGTGACAAGCAGTGCAAAGTCTTTGGGCCGAGAGTGGGCTAGCGCTTCACGCTTCTTCCGTCCGCTTTGGGGGCGCCTCTGCCATGTAAGTTTCTTCTCTTCTTTTCTTGACATATTCTTCCATTTGCTGGTGCTAACTCCCCTTCTTGGTGTCTTTAGAGTGGGCCCCCAAGGCGATATAGGTGGTCATACGACCATGCCGTCTGCTACCACCGAGGTTGCTGCCCCACAGCTGCCATCTGCCCAGCCATTGGGCCAGACCGAAGCTGCTCACACTGGGGTTGCCACCTCCTGCTCGGCCACTCCGTCCGCTCCCTACGTGCTCGCCACCTGGCTCGCCGACCTGGTCACCGAGTTAGCCACGGCGACCTCCTTCCATGACAAGTAGAAGACGTCACTGTGGGAGGAGCTGGCGTTGACGAAGGAGGAGAAGACGTCACTGGTGGCCCGAGCTGAAGCTACCGAGGTGCGGGCGAAGGGTGCCAAGGAGAAATGTGACGCGTTGCGCGCGGAGACGGGCCGCAATCTGCTCAACCTTGTCACCATGCTGCGCCCCGCGTTTAAGCGCATGGTCAGCAGCTTACAACCACTGCGGTGACGGTGAACAATTCGTTGGAAGAATCAACGGCACACTATACCCACAGCACACCCTTGTCGCTGAAGCCCTCGTTGGCCTTCTTGCCGCCTTGGAAGACCGCTCCGCCCGGGAGGGGCGGGAAGTCGGGATCGCCACAACGGGCTTCGTCTTGATGTGCTGCACCCGCCGTGACGACTCCTTTGACCCCCTGGTGACCATCACCGGGGTGGAGTGTGACCACCTTGCGGGCGCGGCCGGCGAACGCAAAGCGGAGTACGTGGCGGGGTGATGGAGATGGTGCCCCGCGATGCCGATGCCGCCGAGGAGGAGGGAGAAGTCGGGGAGGATGCCGACGATATTGAGATTGACGATTAGTCTGGGCGACTGCCTTTGCAGTCTTCTTTCTTTTTCTTCTTTTGTGTAAACATGTACATAGGCCTTTCGACCATCATGAATGAAAATACTTTGCTTTTACCTGTTGTCGGCTTTTACCTGTTGCCTACCCTTGCATGTGTTTGCTCGTGATCGGTTCGATTCAATGCCAGGCGACCAGCCCCCGAGCATTTTGCACAAACCCTTCTGGGTGACCGGATGGATCGACATTTAGGAGTCTTTTCTGCAATCACACAGAACTGCTCCAAACACGAGTCAAGGTTAAACCACGCTTATTTGGGAACAAATAGGCAAATAGGTATACAAAGTCTAAGTCTTTGCCATCGAGTGGGCAGAAAGTGCATACTAGGTTGTAATTTTCCTATCACTATTCAGAGCTTAATCCCTTGTACTTTACCGGGACTGAACCAGGGAACTATGAGGCTTGGGAGTAGGTCACATAGAGGCAGGGCAAATGGTGAGCGGAACTCGACCGCGAAGCACCATGGTGGGCGGAGCATAGACGCAACGCACCAGTCAAGACGCCACTGCTAGGCACTGTCGGGCTCAAAGACAAGTGGGAGTCCACGGTATTGCCAAGGTACCCTTGCCATCCTTTTGGACCAGACCAGAGAACTGCGGGGCTAGGGAGTAGGTCACGTAGAGGCGGGGCAAATGGTGAGCGGAACTCGACATGGCACCATGGTGGCCGAGCATGGGCATGATGCACCGTGCCACATGCACCTACTAGGTGCCCGCTCGGGGCCAGCCCAAGTGGGGGTTTAAAGGGATTGCCAAGGGGCTATCAGGTTACTGGTACTTATGACAACCAAGTATGGCACACACCCTATAGGCCTAAGCAAGTTGAATGGATAAAAATGATAATCAACTGCATACTGAGCATGTGGGATGCCAGGGATCAGCCAGGGAAGAGTGCAACAACCTGCTGGCTGACCCGAGGCAAGGCCACGAAAAACTTACAGCATGTTGAACATCACTCGCTGGGTTGTCATTTCCCGTTGCCATCCGAGACTTACGCCCTTGCCATCTTTATGAGATCAAGCCAGAGAGCTGCGGAGCAAGGGAGCAGGTTGCTAAAGGCGGGGCAAATGGTGAGCAGAACTTTGTCGCGAGGCACCATGGTGGGCGGAGCATGGCCGCAGCGCACCGGGCCGCACGCACCTGCTAAGCGCCTGTCGGGGCCTAGCGTAGGAGTTGGGGGTCCATGTTATGGCCAAGGAGCCACCAGGATACTGGCATGCATGACATTCGTATGAGGCGAGTTCAGGGGTAGAACTTCCGTAGCAACTCTATATTCTGGGAGTTCGCCGACTCCGTGTCTTCATGACTAATCGAACCATACTGGTCATGAGACAGAGACCACCTTGAAGGGGCCCTCCCAATGGGGAGACAGTTTGTCGCGGCCTGCCTACGGCGGAATTCGGCACAAGATGAGGTCGCCTACCGCTAGTGTTCTCTCATGGACCCGGGTGGCGTGGTAGCACCGGAGACTTTGCTGGTACCGGGTAGCACAGAGTGTCGCCCGGTCTCGCACTTCCTCCAGGAAGTTGACGTCGTCTTGGCGTCGGTCTTCCTGGTCTTCTTCGTTGAAAACCGACACGCATGGCGAGCCCAAGGAGAGCTCAAAGGGCTGTACCGCTTTAGCACCGTAGACCAGGAAGAACGGAGTCTCCCCGGTCACACGGCTGGGTGTGGTTCGGAGAGACCACAACACCGTCGGAAGCTCTTCCTCCCATCATGCTCTGCGCTTGTGGAGCCTGTCGAACGCCCTGGTCTTAAGGCCCCTCAGGACCAGCGCGTTGGTGAGCTCAGCTTATCTATTGCTTTGCGGGTGGGCCACGGAGGCAAAACACACCTTGGTGCCCATCTCCTCGCAGAAATCCAGGAACGCTGCGTTGGTGAATTGGGGTGCCATTATCGGTGATGATGCGGTTGGCAACTCCAAAACGAGTGAAGATTCCGCGCAAGAACCTGACGGCAGCAAAGGCCGTAATGGCACGCACTGCCTCGGCTTCGACCCATTTAGAGAATTTGTCGATGGCGACGAACAAATGGGTGAAGCCCCCTGTGGCCCGCAGGAACAGACCCAGGATATCCAGCCCCCAGTCCGCAAATGGCCATGAGAGCGGGATGGTTTGCAGAGCTTGGGCCGGAAGGAGGGTCTGCTTGGCGTGGAATTGGCACGCCTCACAACTCCTTACCAGCTCACAAGCATCCTGGAGGGCAGAAGGTCAATAGAATCCCTGGCGGTAGGCTTTACCGACCAGTGTCCGACGGACATATGGCTCCGGCACATGCCCCCATGGATATCAGAGAGCAGCTTTCTTCCTGCTTCCCGAGTGATGCACATCAGGAGAATTTTGTTTCTACTCTGGCGATACAGGTCCCCACCTATCTGAGTATAGCACTTGGACTTTCGTGCAATTCTCTCAGCTGAAGCATCATCATCGAGGATCACTTGATCACACAGGAAGGCTAGGATGGGATCCATCCACTGACCCCCCCCCGACCAAGTGTGGTGATCCCGTGGTGATCACCTGGGTACTTCGCTTGGCCTGGCGTTTCCACCAATACCGCCTTGGCGGTGTTACCGTTCCGCCTCCCGGAACTAGGGGATATAGCAGCCGCATCGTCGACCCCACCGGAGTTGGGGGCCAAGACGGGTGAGTTGACTCCCCGTGCAGAACCGGGGGATATGGTAGCCGCATTGTCGGCCCCGCCGGAGATGGGGGTCGAGACAGATGTCTCACCTTCTTTCACGGGATCGAGGGACTGGCAGCCACCACGTCGACCCTGCCAGAGCTAGGAACCGAGACATGTGCGATGCCTCCCTGCCCGGAATTGGAGGACGGAACAGCTGCACCATTGGCCCCGCCGGAGTTGGGGGTTGCAATGGACGGTCGCGCAAACCTTCTTTCGAAGACTTGGACCGGCTATCACCAGCATATGCACAAGCACCACACATGCCATAATTACAATCACTTTGCAATGCCAATTTCATTACTCAGCCAATTTTTCAGCACATGATTCCACAATCTCCCCCTTGATGAAAACATTAGCAACACCATTTAGAACTGAACATTGGCATTCACTTCACAAGAGAATTTTAAAGAAATTTTATTTTAAAACAAAAACAAAGTGGAAAATCTCTCCCTAAAAAGAAGAAATAATCTCCCCCTAAAAAGAAGAGAAATGAAAGAAGAAAAATGTGTGTGAATGTGCAATATGTGTCCAAAATTCTCCCCCTTTCACAATGGATTCATCAAGAATACAAAAGAGAGAACAAAATTTTTTTTGTTTATTTTTGGTTTTTCCTTTTTTTTATGTACTGAGCATTATAGATCATCCACAAATGTAACAATTTTATCACCAAGTCATGCTTTCAAAAATACTTGCACCCTCAAATCTACACATAAACAATGTAGAGTAAGCATAACTAGAAATCAAGTACTATTAACGATTTTTTGCATGGCATGATCTCCCTTTCTTAACAATCTTAAAACCTAAAAACATTGAATTTTTTGTGCACTTTATTTGTGCTTGAAAAACTAATTCATTAATTGATTGCAACAATAACAATTGCAAGAAATTACATGCACCATCAGCCTTACTTTTCAACCATGCCAAGCAGTCACAAGCTTAAGGTTTCATGGTTTCGGTCATACACAACCTCTTCCAAGTTCATATCAAAGTACAATGATAAGCAGTCTCGTAAAGAAGAAGTGCGATAGTACATAACCTTGTTCTTGCATTTATCAACAATCACTTTTTTTAGCTTTAGCACTTAACTTTCATATTTAGCACTTTTTGAGCAGAATCAAGATAGCCAAGAAAGTTCAACCATGACAAGATTTAATTCAAGTTATCACTCCATTTAAATAGTCATGTCATAAACTACACCATACATGCATGAACATGAAGTTGCAAAAATCTTGAAACATAAACATGGCTTCAAATGACATATGTGTATGAAATACAATGCTCAGTACTTTTTCATTTTTCATTTTTTTATTTTAAAAACACACAAAATAAAAAGCATGTTACAAAATATTACAAAAATTTCAAAAACTCCCCCTAAAAAATAACCCATCGGATGAACCAACCCAAGTTCTCCCCGAATAAAAGCAAAACGAGAAGAAGACAAAGGTTTTGTGAAAATATCTGCCAATTGATGTTCAGTATCCACATGATGAAGCACAATATTTCCCTTTTCTACATGATCTCTAAGAAAGTGAAATCTGATCTCAATGTGTTTTGTTCTAGAATGTTGCACAGGGTTCTTAGTAATGCATATTGCACTAGTGTTATCACACAAAAGAGGAACACTATCCAAATTAACCACATAATCTTTAAGTGTAGCTACTATCCAAAGAATTTGAGAACAACAACTAGCAAGCGATCACATATTGATTCAAGATTGATTGTGCAATGAGAAGATTGTTTTCTAGATGACCATGCAATAAGAGAATTACCTAAGAGGTGACATGAACCAGATGTACTTTTTCTATCAATTCTACAACCTCCAAAATCAGCATTAGAGAATGCTCTTAAACTAATGCATGAGGAAGCAGAAAGCCATATGCCAAAATCTTGAATACCATGAAGATACCTAAAAATCCGCTTGGCAGCTTGTCGATGTGAAACACGTGGGGAAGCTTGAAAGCGAGCACACAAGCACAGAACAAATTGAATATCCGGCCTTGATGTAGTGAGATATAAAAGTGAACCTATCATGCTTCTATATTCCTTTTGATCAACCATCTCACCATCTTCATCCGGATCAAGTGTGCAAGTGCCTCCCATGGGTGTCATGATCGGCTTGTAGTTTTCCATCCCAAAGCGACGAAGCAAATCTTTTGTGTACTTACTTTGATGAACAAAAGCAAATCTTTTGTGTACTTACTTTTTTCTCCTAAGCGAGCGATAAATCGCCCGAGGGACGTCAGGGAGCCAGTCAGACACTGGATGTGCTTGAGTCTGGTCGGCGGCTTCATGCTTTCGATGGCCGCAATCTTGTCAGGATTGGCCTCAATGCCCCGATTGGACATGAGGAATCCCAACAGCTTCCTAGAGGGTACGCCAAAGACGCACTTCTTGGGATTGAGCTTCAGGTGATTCTTCCTGAGGTTGGTGAAGGTTTCCCTCAGATCCTCAATCAGCCCTTCGCTCTTCTTATACTTCACCACCAGGTCGTCGACATATACCTACAGGTTCCATCTGACCTGTGGTCGAAAAGTGGCATGCATGGCACGCTGATAAGTAGAACCGGTATTTTTAACCCAAATGGCATTCGAATGTAGCAATAAACACCCATAGGAGTTACAAACCCGGTTTTCTCTTCATCTTCTTTCGCCATGCTGATCTGGTGGTACCCAGAGTACGCATCCAGAAAGCACAATAGCTCGCACCCCGCCGTAGAATCCACGATCAGGACGATGCGTGGCAATGGGTACGGATCCTTCGGGCAGGCCTTGTTGAGGTTGGTGAAGTCGACACACATTCGCCACTTCCCGTTGGATTTCTTAACGAGCACGGGGTTGGCAAGCTATTCGGGGTGAATGACCTCTCTGATGATACCCACATGCAGCAGCTTCTCCACGTCCTCGCGGATGGCATCCTAATGCTCGGGGGCCTGGCGTCGGACTGGGCGTGCCTCCGGGAGTGTTGCCAATTTGTGCTCGATCACCTCCCTAGGGACCCCGGTCATGTCGGACGGTTGCCAAGAAAATACGTCTGCGTTAGACCGGAGGAACGTGACGAGCGCATCTTCCTATTTGACGCCAAGGTTGGCGCCCAACCTGATGATCCTTTCGGGCTCGGCCACGCTCAGGGGGACCACCTTAACGTCGTCGGACGGGCCGGGCGAGGCGCGGGTCCACATTGGAGGGGCTCTCGAGCAGACAATGTCAGCCTACCTCACGCAGGTGGCGCCTGCCAGGTCCAAGGCTTGCTTATCGTAGCGTAGGGCTTCCGGCTTGTCCACATGGATGCTTATGGGACCTCCAGGCCCTGGTATCTTCACCACCATTTAGGCATAGTGGTTGGCCACCATGAATCTGATCAACACGGGTTGGCCAAGCAAGGCTTTGTAGGGGAGGTCGAAGTCAGCGACATCGAAGTCCACCAATTCCGTGTGGTAGTTGTCCACATTTTTGAAAGTAACGGGAAGGCAGACTTGGCCTAGGGGCATTGAGCCAGCCCCCGGGGTGACTTCGTAGAAGGGGAGCGCCGGGCAGAGCTCTCGCTCTGGGATTTGAAGAGCCCGGAACGCCTTGGGGGACAGGAGGTTGATGGAGCTCCCCCCGTCGATCAGCACGTGCCCAAGCTACACGTTTCGAACCATGGGCGAGACCACGATCAGAAGGTGCCCTAGGCCGACGGTGCTCGCAGGGCTCCTCCGACCACCTCAGCAGCCTAGCCGCCCCTGCGCTTGGTACGGCGGCGCAGACTTCCCTCATCAGGAGCTTGTACTTCGTGTTGGAGGCGTGGGTGGCCGAACTGCCGTGGATGTAGGCCACCCTATGCTCCGCCTGCTGGAAGGGCAGCTGGGTGGAGTCATCACCCCTGTCATCGTCGTGAGGAGGGCAGCGTTCCCTGAGCTGCTGCTCCACCATCTCGCGCATGACCTGGCAATTATCCAAATCGTGTGCATTAGTGTTATGGATCGGGCAGAAGACCTTACCCAAGTTTTCCTGTCTACGGTAGTCCTATCGATCGCAGCGATCGTCCTACCGCGGCTTGATGACCTTGTGCCTGCGCTCGGCGGCCAAGACCAAATAGGACTCGCCACGTGCTGCTTCTTCTTGTTTATGAGGCTGGGACCTTTCGAGGTCGGCCGCCTCCGCCATGAAAGTGCCGCCCGCTCGGCGATCGCTCCGCGCCTCCACCGCCCGAGCGCACTTGTGCAACAAGGCGAATAGCTCGGACGTGGTGGCGACGTCACGGGTGGCCATCTTCTCCCACATCTTGCGGTCTCGCACGCCTCTCCAGAAGGCGATGATGACAGACTGGCCAGAGACCTTGGGGATTATGTTGTGGCAGTGGTTGAATCGCCAGATGAACGCGCGCAACGACTCCCCTCTCTTTTGTTCGAGGGCATAGAGGTCATCCTCCACGCCCGGCTGGGCGTAGGAGCCCTAGAAGTTGGTGACAAACTGGCCACACAACTCCGCCCATGAGTGCACCAACCCCTTCGAGAGGTTCATCAGCCAAGAACGGGTGGAGCCCGCCAAGGCTGTCGGGAGATAGTTCGTCATAACCTTCTCGAGCCACCAGCAGCCCGCACTACCGTGGTGTAGATCTGCAAGAACTCCTCCGGGTTGGTGGTGCCGTCGTACTTCTCTATGGTTACCAGGCGAAACCTTTCTGGCCACGCGACACGGCGCAGCTGGTTGGAGAACGCCTGGCACCCCACGCCGTAGGGAGAACCACGCAGCCCCCCGGAACCTCAGCTCGAGGGCCACGTTGGGGATCGTGGGACTTGGCTCCCGCAAGACTTAGAGGAGAAGGTCTTCTCCTTTGCAGGGAAGTCGGGGTCGTGGGAGGAGTCGTCCTCCTTAGGAGCCATCCACTTGCCGCGGTCCTGCTCCTGTGCTTGTCGATGGTGCAACTTGCCACGCAAGTCACCACCGCGCGCTCGGCATCGCTCCTCCAAATGAGCCCTAAGATCTTCACGGGCACTCACCTCAGACCCGAGGGACGCGCGAGACGGCCCTGTAGCCATCGCGCAACCCCCGGCGAGAGTGGGGGCCTGCGCCTTGAATGCCCTTTCCCTTGCTTCGCCCACCATGACGTGAGCGTTGCTCGCTTGGGTGGCTCGAAGCTTGCATGCGCTCTGCGCGCGACTTCGACCGTGGGATACCAGAGGTATCCAGCTATTCTATGCCTCCACATGCATGGAGCTGGGCCGCATCCACGTGGCAGGCGATGTCCCGCAGCCATGGCGCTGCTGGGGTGTGCTCCAGGAGGAGGGGGGCAGCGTGCAAATTCTTGGCCGGCGTGGCCTCCTCCATCGCTAGTGGCCGTCGGACGGCTCGCGCCTCCATCATGAGGCGCGCCGCAAGATCTCTGAAGCGTCGGACGGTCCCTCGCCTGATGGGAGCATGAAGCCTCCATCTTTGCTGCTGGCGCTCGATGATTCGCCAAAGAAAGCAAAGGGTGAAACAGCTACTAGCACCCCGACCTAGCACGCCCTGTCGGCATGTTTGTGCCAGACAATATTGGTTCGAGTGTATAACCGAGTTTCGGTAGGGGGGTCTTCGCAGTTGCGTCACTCTCGGCTCTCTTCTCTACTCTCTTTGCTTGTTGAGCAGGACATGAAGCTCAAGAACACATAGGGAACACAGAGATTTACCCAGGTTCAGGCCCCCAATGCGGGTAACAGCCCTACGTCCTGCTCAAGCTCGTGTTGCTCTAGTATTCTACTTGCTCTTAGTTCGCCCGATTTTTCGATCGTTCGAGCTAGGGATTTCCTCTCTGTTGTGAACTGATCGATCGACCTCCTCCCCCTACCTCATGCATACTAGCTCCCTTATATACTCCCGGGACTAGCTAAGGCAAGCAGAGGGAGTGGTTTTACATTAATTACATTGACTATGTCTAGTCCTGTCACTACTGTCCCTCGGAGCCTCTTTGTCTACGTCATTGCTTGACGCGCTTTGTCTTCGGACGCTTGAGGAGGGGTTTAGATCTTGTGTGATGAGCGCTTTGGTACACATGTCTCCTGTCTGCATACAGGCGGTGTAGATGGAACGGGAGTTGGTGAAGCCGGCTCAGTCTAAGGGACGGATTATCATAGCGTCAAGGAGACACACCAATTTAATGGCCTCTAGGCACGCTGTAACGACTCCCCGTGCATTTAATGGCTCCCATGCGTATTTAATGGCTATGATACGTTGTGATCCTGGCGAATGCTTCGGGCGGAAGCCTCCCAATCCTGTCCACGCGGGTGGCTGATGATGGGCTCGCCTGTTTGTCGAGTGGCCACATGGCCTGGTCACCTAACTGTTCGTCAAGTAGCCACGTGTCCTGGTCTTCAGCGGTCGTGATCTGGTCGCCCGGAGCTAGGACCTGGTCGCCCAACTGGCCGCCGGGTGGCCACGTGTCCTGGTCGCCCGCCAAGCCTCTCTTCAGCGGGTTGAGTCCTTTGCACAGGACCTTCTTCTTTTTGTATCTTGCGCACGCGGTCCCACCTGACAGCGGTGGAGAGAATACCCCGGTGTAGAATACACCGACAGGTAGATATATCTTTGATTGATATCTTTGTCCCATTAGTGCTCTATATATGTTGGTCTTTGTTTCGATTGGGTGGTCTCTAACGGTTGTTTCGTTGATAATTAATGGGTCGATGAAGCCTTTGTCGAAAATACTCTCCCTTCTACATAAGAAGAAATTAGTTAGGCTTGCAAGATAGTATAGTACAAGGGTGCGCACGGTGGATTTTTACAAATAAGACACTTACAGAGTCTAGCAACTCAGCAAAGCCGCATCGAGGGCGTCTATCTGGTATAGATCATACATGACCTTTCATTGGACAAAAAATTCACTATCCCCATGGAAAAAATCTTGTTCCTTGTACTTGACAGCGAACAACTCTAGACCATGCTGGGTTGCATCCAAGTACCATTCATGGAATTGCCTCATCTTTGTTGTTAGCTGGAGAAGCTCCTCACGCCTGACCAATGATGCCCCCGGTGTAAATGGCCATCTTACTTGTGCATACTCAATCTTCGCTGGGCCTAATACTTGATCTGCATCAAGTCTAGTTTCATCAAAGAATTGTAGCATCTCCTTGGCCTTCTCCTCAGCTAACATACTCTCCTCCGATGTCTTCTTCTTGTAACATTCTTTAGTCAATGTGCGCTCATAGTTTGATAGACGAGGTATTTCTTTTTGATCCTTCAAATTTTTAGTAGTCCTCAAGCCTTTGTGAAATTCTTCTGTACTAGGCTGAACCTCCTTCTCCGGTGACTTGGGTCTAAAAAATTTAGTTATCTCGCCTCGTACTATGTTGTTGGTCTCCTCCTCAGCCATATCATACCCCCGCTTTGGAAGTGGAGCTAGCTTCTTCGATTGGGTGGACCCCATCTTCTTAGGAGCTGCTGGCCGAGCAGGCTGGTTTATCTTGGCCAGCGCCTTCTTGGGAGCTGTTGGCCGAGTAGGCTGGGTTGTCTTGGCCGATGTTGGAGTTGGAGTTCTGCTAGGGGGTGGTGGAGGAGACGGGCTTCTTCTGGGGCTTATGTGTGCGGAAGGTGGTGTAGGAGTTGGGCTTCTTCTGCCATAGTCCGAGTGCGGGCGGTCTCTCCGTGGAGAGGACACGTCCACGCTATCTCGAAAAATTATGAACCATTTGCGCCACAGGATGAAAATGTGTACCGCCTCTCTTAGCTTCGTAGTCTCGTCACCTCCGGGAATTTCGAGGTCAAGGTCCTCGTATCTTGGGCAAACCTCCTCTACCGAGACCTTAGAGTAGCCCAACGGTATCTGTTGGCCATAGATGAGCTGCCCCGGCTCTACTGGGTGAGCCATGCCGTGGGCCGCCTTGAAGGAGAGGTTTCGCGCTTGGACGTGCAGCTCACAAGGTGTCTGTTGTGTGATGTCTTCTATGGGATAGTGGCCTAAGTCCGCTTCGAGCAGCCCACCAGAAGTGCAGCAGCTCCGCTGCATAGAGGGGCTGATGATGTTAGGATTACTGGGAGGTTCCTAGCCTACCTCCCGCTATTGGCTCAAGGCTAACTGCACCTCTCTTCGGACCTCTTCTTGCATTCTCTCCAGTGTTTGATTCAGGCGTTCTTCAAGCCCAACGAGCTGTTGTGCCTGTCGGGCCTTACTTCTCACTCGACTCCTATAGATCTCGGTGTCCTGAGTGAAACAAACCTTCCACAGGACGACGCCAATGCTTCATGTACGTCCAAGGTGCTCTGGGTTTTGTAGGGCTCTTGTTAGCTCGTCGTTCTCCCTGTTTAGCATGAAGGTGCCCTGGCAAGACTCTTCGATCCACTGTACAAGCCTTCAGGCCACATCTCTCAGCACCTCCCCAAACACCGCATTGCCGTCATTGTCAAGGCCATCGCCGTGAGCATAGAACCAATGCTTTGCTCTGTCGGGCCATTCCATTGTTGCGGGTGCGACACCCTTCGCCAGCAGGTCCTGTTCTCTCTTCTCCTATTTGGGTATCGCTTGGTGGTAACCACCAGGGCCGAGTCGGTGGTGGTAATTCTTCTTCTGTGCATTCTGCTTGTTCTTCACACTCAAACTTTGACCTTCTTCCGAAGTCCTGTAGTTCATGAACGCATCCCAGTGATCTTGCAACTTTGGGTAATTATTGAAGTCAGGTGTTCAATTCTCTTGATATACTTCGTGTTCAACTTTTTTTAAAAGTCTGAAATACGATGGCCATCTTCTTGAGTGTGTAACTCTTCACCTTCTCTTCGGTCCCTTAGGGGAAGGTAAATGTCTTCTTCACATCGGTTTAGAGCATGTTCTTCGTATCTTCAGTGACTTGATCCCATTTCACTATGCTAATGGGCACGTGGTCCCTAACGTGGACGCCCATGCCGAATTGAACGGCCTAAACACCCCCAAGGTTGCAAGAGGTTGGCCGTTCTTGCCGACTTCAGTGATAACATGTCTTGCCTTCGACTTCTTGCTTGGACCTCGCTGACGTGATTGCCTTCTTGGTTGACCGGTCTGAAAGTATGGTACAATCATGAACGGGTCAAAATGTTGGCTTAGCATGATAGTAGAATTGACAATCATAAACGGGACAGAATGTTACCTCGCCGGCCTCATCGGGCTTTGCGACCTCACTGGCCTCGGTGGCCTCGGCGGCCACGGGTTGATCCACGAGGGTGGGTTCACGCTCACCCGCCTCACAACTATCATCTCCCACAATCAAATTTCTCATAAATTCTTCTTAATCAAATCCTTTGCTTGCCATCGGTGTTTCTTAGGCTAGAAGAAGGCACTAAAAATTAACAAAAATAGATCAACAAAAGGTTGCTATCAAGATGCATTCTCCAACATTAGATAAACTGTAACATGCATAATGAAAAAGCACGTAATCACGTGTTAAAAAGCTGATAGGGACAATGACTCTATCACTTGCTCACCAAGATTTCTTTGAACATGACTTCAGAATTAAGAAAGCACTTCGAAGGGTCCTCTGATTCTGCATATGTTTTTTATTTTGTAGGTTGAAAGCTTAACAACCATGCACCATAAAAATCTTATGTTGTGGCACTTAAACCTTGGATACATATCCTTATTTATGTGGTTTGTAAGTTTTGTAGCAATCTTGCATATGCCAAGGTTTCACATAATGTAAATTAGTTGCATCTGTAAAGATCACGTTTCATCTAAAGCTGATAGTACTACTCTAAAACGGTGAGGAGGACACTGGGGAAGAGAAGGTAGAGAGGACAGGTAGTGACACTAAAGATGTTCTTAACCTAAGTCGGCCAAATACTATCGACAAGTATACTTATGCATTTCACATATATTTCAAAATTCAAATACATTACATTTCATATATACTTATACAGAGAAATTGCTTCAAAATCCACATATACATAGAAATTTCAAAATTCACCAAGAATTAGAAACATTCACATGATACATATACATTTGGCATGATACATAGAAATTTCAAAATTCAAATACATTACATTTCACGATACTTATACATAGAAATTGCTTCAAAATTCAAATATACATAGAAATTTCAAAATTCACCAAGAATTAGAAAAATTCACATGATACATATACATTTCAAAATTCAAATACATTACATTTCACATATACTTATACATAGAAATTGCTTTAAAATTCACATATACATAGAAATTTCAAAATTCACCAAGAATTAGAAAAATTCACATGATACATATACATTTCACATGATTACAACTTTCATTGAATTTCCATGTTTGAATTTCTAAAGTCCTGAAAGGAGCTCAGTGATAGCACGCTGAATTGCCAATGGTGTTGTTATATGTTTTGTGTGTGCCAAGATAGTTCATTAGAGATTGCTGTTTCAGTGGTCGCAAGAACATATAGCTAATTCCAAATAATAACATGATGTAAAATATATAATCCAAAGATATAAAAAATGGCATAATCTACAAGATTAAGCCCATTATGAATATTATGTCATTCATATATTGAAACATATCTCCTACTACAGATTGGTGAGTATATGTTTATATATATTGCTCTCAGACTTAGGGTTTAAGTGAAGATTTAGATCTTTAACTTCTATCACGAATGGGCTAAACAATTAAATCAGCGAATAAGGCCTCGAACCCTTACCACCTTAACATGCACAATAAAGATTTGATAATCAAGTTCACTGTTATATTAGAATTAATCAACAGATTAAACTCATGTCAGCATGTAATCTGATCAGCATTTATTCAGATTAATAGATTGAAATCAGTACAGCCAAAACAGCATCAATATTCAAATCAGTAGCTTGCAGAAGTACCAAACGAATCAACAAGTGTAGTACTGATCAACAACTAATAGAATTAATTAACCAAACCAGGAAGCAATATCCTATACAATAGCTAGCAATTCAGAACAAAGGTAATACTGACAGAAGTTAAAGAACTCAACAGCAGGTTTAATCAGACAAACAGTGACACAAATCAAAACTTTCTAGCATGTAAATCTATTGGTTCAAGGCCTAATTCACATCATTAACTGTTATATTCATTAAATAACCCAATATCATCACCGAGCAATCCCACAGGTAGCTAAAACAGAATGAGCAATCTGGATTTATACTCACAACAGAACATCACTTGAAGTTGTTCAGTAGAGGTGAGCCTCAAGTGATGTTGCGCAAGACAATCCTCCAACACAATATCCTCACAAGTGTTCGGTACTAGGAACCGAATCTACGACTCCATTGGCACAAAACACATCAAATAGGCGCACACAGTATACTGGCCACAATCACCAGGACAAAACCACAACAAATCGGTGCATAGATCCAGAGTCGTTACTTACTAGCAAATGCTGCCGCACAAGAACAAAAGCTTACATTATACTTAGGGTAGGGCGGGAAGGACGGCGGCGCACGCAGGGTCGTCAGAGGCGAGGAGGATGGCAGCGCGCGTAGGGTCGTCGGAGGCAAGGATAGGAAGGCAACGGCGGTGGCGAGAGAGAGAGGATGGAGACACCTCGGTTGCTCTCCAATTTATAGGTGCTAGCATCAGTACCGGTTGGTGTCTTCAATTGGGACTGATGCCTCACATCGATCTGGGTTGGTGTCTTCAACGGCGATGCCTCACATCGTCTTGGTTGGATACACCAACGAAGATGAATCCCAAATTTTGGGAAGAAGCTTGAGCACCATCGATGCAGTTAACAGAATAAGAACTAGTACTGATACCTATTTTGGTTACTAATCATTTATAAATTTCTTTTATAGTTTACTGGTCATTTATAAATTTCTTTTACAGTTTCTACAATTCAGCAATTCAGTAATTTTTGCACGCTTATAATTCATTGAAAATTTTCACCTTGTTATATAAATTCAATTATGGCTTCTTTGCTTAATAAAAAATAATAAATCATACTTATTCCACACTAAAATAATTTTCAAAAGATAAAATAAGGTTATTAATCCAAATCTAACATGTGGGGGCTTAAATGGCTACTTAACAAATTTGTAACCATATTCATAATTCATACATGGGTTTATACAACACGGTTGGACTTATTTGCTAACATACTTTGTTTTTACAAGCGATCCTTCATTATGATCATAGTGTACGTAGAGAGATTCCTCTGTATCATTCAAAATAATAATGTCTACATCCACCATGAAAGGAGGCAGCTCGTCGATCTAATTATACTCTTCTTCGTCTGTGACACCCTCAACTTCGACAATCCTTCTTTTACCTAGAAGAACCATGTGGCACCTTGGCTGATCACTACTGCTAGTATTCTCCTTCTGCTTTTTGTTTTTGGTACACTTGTCCTTCTGCTTCTTGCTTTTAGTAGCCTTGTCCTTTTGCTTTTTCGGTTTACTGTCCATGTCCATCACATAGAATACCTGTGTCACATCATTAGTGAGCACGAACGGTTCGTCCCTGTAGGCCAGGTCCATGGTTGTCATACCGTACTCGTCGATCTCCACGGCTGTCAGTTTGACCCATTGGCACCGAAATAGAGGGACTTTCAAAGGTCCATACTTGAGCTCCTAGATCTCCTCTATTAAACCATAGTAGGTGTCCATCTTTCCATTTTTGTCCAAAGCATCTATATGGACGCTGCTATTTTGGTTGGTACTCTTACTATCCTAGGCTGTCATATAAAATGTTTACCCATTTATCTCATACCCTTGGAATGATACGATTGACGTGGATGGTACCCGAGCTAAGAGTTTCAACTGTTCATCATCTATCTGCTTGCCCAATAGTTGCTTTTGTAACCAACCGTCGAAATGATCCATTTGCTCGACTGCGATCCACTTATCTGATTTCTCTGGGTATTGGTCACGTAAACTCATCTCGTGATCATGGATATACGGAGCCACTACAGTTGTTTGTTTCAATACCGTGAAATGTGTTTGTTTAAATGAAAGTAGATCATCGCTATAGGATTCTTTTCTCCCTAGAGTCCCTTTTCTCCATAGCCTACCCTCATGGCGTGATACAAGGACGCCAATCGGATTCAGATCATCAATGTAATTGACACAAAACTCAAACACCTCCTTTGTGCCTACATCTTAGGCAATGCAGCCTTTAGGGCGAGACCGGTTACAAACATACTTCTTTAGGACACTATGTACCTCATGAAAGGGAACATATTATGGAGGAACACGGGTCCGAAAATTTCTATATCTTTAACAATGTGGACCGTGAGATGGACCATAATATCAAAGAAGGATGGAGAGAAGATCATCTCAAGGTTGACCAGACTATCTACCACATCATCCTGTATATTAGATACTTTATTTGGCTCGATGACCTTCTGCGACACCGCGTTGAAGAACAAACACAACTTTATGATTGTCCCTCGTACCCAGTCAGGTAGAATACCTCTCACCGCCACTGGGAACAGCTGTGTCATCAACATGTGACAATCATGGGATTTTAGGTGTACGATTTTATTTTCTTCTGTGTTTATGAGTCTCCTTATGTTCGAGGAGTATCCAGAAGGGAACTTCACACTGTTCAAGAACTTAATCATGTTTTTCTCTTCCTTGCTTAGAGTGTAGCTAGCGGGGTGGAGGTAATGCTATCCTTTCGCTCTCTTTTTCGGATGTAGGTTGTTCTTAAGTCCCAATAGCTGTAGATCCTTTCATGCTTGAAGTGTATCTTTTGATTTTCCATACATATCTAGGAAGCCTAGTAGGTTCATGCAAACATTTTTTGTGATATGCATGAAGTCCAATGAGTGGCGGACCTCTAAGTCTTTCCAGTAAGATAAGTCCCAAAATATTGACTTCTTTTTCTAAATGGGCTTCGTATAACCTTCTTCAGTTGGGACAGGTTTGCTACCAGGACCCTTTTCAAATACTACTTTTAGATCCTTTACCAAAGAAAATACAGGCGTCTCACTGCAATGCAGGGGCTTCTTACGTTTCTCTTCTGTCCCATCAAAATTCTCACCCTTCCTCCATAACGGGTCCTTCGTATGGAGGAACCTACGGTGGCCCATGTACACAACCTTTTGAGAGTTTTTCAGGTACTTACTGTCCGTATCATGTAAGCAGTAGATGTAGGCTTTATATCCTTTGATAAATAGGCCCGACAGGTTATAAAGTGCAGGCCAGTCATTGATGGTTATGAATAGCAATGCACGCAGAGTGAAGTGCTCTCTTTTGTACTCATCCCATACACGTACACCATCATTCCATAGCGTTAGCAGATCTTCAACCAATGGTTTGAGGTACACGTCGATGTCGTTTCTAGGTTGTTTCGGGCCTTGGATAAGCAACGGCATCATAATGTACTTCCGCTTCATACAAAGCCAAGGAGAAAGGTTGTAGATACATAGAGTCACGGGCCAAGTGCTGTGACTACTGCTCATCTCACCGAACGGGTTCATCCCATCCATACACAACCCAAACCTTATGTTCCTTGCATCCTCAGCAAAGTCCAAGTATTTTCTATCGACTTTCCTCCACTGAGAGCCATCAGTGGGGTGTCTTAGCCTTTCATCGTCCTTATGTTCTTCTTTGTGCCAGCGCATCATCTGGGCATGTGTTTTGTTCGCAAATAAAAGTTTCAACCAGGGGATTATAGGGAAAAACCACACCACCTTAGCAGGGGATCTCTTCTTCTTATGCTGCCCCTCTACCTCACCTGGGTCATCACGCCTGGTCTTATACCGCGAAGTTTTGCACACTAGACAAGCTTCCAAATCCTCGTACTCATTGTGATAAAGGATACAATCATTATGACATGCATGTATCTTCTGTACCTCCAACCCCAAAGGGCAGACAACTTGTTTGGCATCGTACGTAGTTTCAGGAAGTGTGTTCCCCTCTGGAAGTAATTTCTTTATGAGGCATAACAACTCATCGAATCCCTTATCAGACAGTTCATTGGTCGTCTTCCATTGCATCAGTTCTAGTGTGGTACGTAACTTTTTGTGGCCCTGTCGGTAGTTTGGGTACAACAGTGTTCCGTGGTCCTCCCATAGGCGCTGGAACTTTTCATAATGTCTTTCATCGATGTATTCTTCCTCTCCATCAAGCAGCATCTGGTCTAGGTTATCATCGCCAAACACCCCCAATGTATCTTCGAAAGAATCGTGTTGACCATCGTCCAGTATATTGTTGTCCACCTCTTCTTCTTCACCGTCTTCCTGTATAATCTCTTCTTCACCGTGCTTGGTCCAACATGTATAGTTTGACATGAAACCTCTTGCGAGCAAATGGAAGTGAAGGTGGCCGGATTTTGGCCACTCCTCATTCTTGCAGTTTATGTATGGACAACATATGTAGTCTGACGTCGTGTATGCATCGGCTGCACAAAGAAAATCTTGCAAACCCAACAAAAACTCTGGGGAGCGTCGGTCCATGTACATCCATCGCCGGTCCATCTACATTATGTTATATCAAGGTAACTGTTAGCTCATTTTCTGATAATGAATTATTGAACATTTCCCAAAATCCAAATTAAACTAATATTTACTTTATTTAAAAATTATTTAAAATTTTAGGTGGATAAATTTAATTTTTGGTGAAATTTCTTTTAAAAAGTTAATATTTTTAAAATGACAATATTTCATCACTTATTTTTCTATAGAAATTGTTATTTTTAAGACAACTATATTTTTAAAATGACTTTATTTCATTACATGTTTTTAAAAGGACTATATTTCATCACATATTTTTCTATAAAATGATTATTTTCTCCGGTATTCATACTCGACAAGTTTTTACAACCTACTAAAAGAATTGGTCGATCAAAGTCTAGATTCAAAATTCTTCATCGATCGATGGAACCAAAACCTAAATTTGAGCTAGATCCACACCTTCAATGCGAGCTACATTATAATCCAAGCAAATTTCAAGCTTACACAACAAGTTTTTGCAACTTACTTGAAAAGATCAAATTTTCTTCATATTTCAACCAAAGAAGAGGCTCTATTTAACACCAAATGTAGTGAGGAATGATGTTACTAACCTTAGTTAACTTGGTTTCGAGTAAAATGACCAAAATTTTGAAATTTGGGTAGCACCTCCCCTCCCTTGAAACTCTTGGCCGAAGCTCCACTATTCTTATCGCACGCTGCACTATTCTTGGTCGGGCATAGTATGGGGGGAGGAAGAAGTTTAAATTGGGACCTAGTATCCGTTGGAAGCTCCAACCGATTTTGATGCTTTAACATTGGAACCGGTTGGTACTTCCAAACGGTACTAATGAGCCTCCGTGCCAGCTGGCCACCTTAGTACCGGTTCGTGACATGAACCGGTATTGATGGTAGATCATCAGTGCCGGTTGGTGCTTTGAACCGGTACTGAATTGCCACCGCAGTCCAATAGCCGTTGAACCGGGACTATTGTAACTATCAGTCCCGATTCGTGCCCAACCGGCACTGATGGGCTAGTATCAAAGGCCAATTCTGTAGTAGTGACACTGTGTGGGGATATACTACACTAGACAAAACCTTAGATTCCTATATAAACTATTGTTAGCCCTAGCTACAAGATCAACCTAAAAAAAGCATATGTAGAACATGTAGTTATGCAGAATTAATCTGATCGAAGATTCAACAATGTGCATCTCAGAAATTACAAGTTAATGTGGTCACACACACTGGCAGAAGCTGATTAGCTAAGACATAAAGTGCTTGATCTCCATTTTCATAGTAATGGTTAGCTAAGACATGAAGTGCTTGATCTCCATTTTCACAGTGATGGTAAGCTGTCCATTCACAGTAATTAGTTGCTCCTCCATATTGATTATGACCAATTAATTCAATGAAACGAAAAACGAAACAGCAACTAAATACTCTGAGAACAACCTGATCTCCTGCTGGCAAAGTCTGGTGGGGGGTCTTCTGCTCGACGGTGAGGGGGGCAAGGGGGGCAAGGGCTTCAACCACATCTACCAGGCTACGGCTCTAGTCACCTGCACTAGGCAAGGGCTAGGGCTAGGGCTAGGGTGAGCTAAGTGTGTGTGAGATCATGTGATGAAAAATTGGTTGAATGGTGAAATTGGCATTGTAAAGTGATTTTGGTTATGGCATGTGTGGTGCTTGTGCATGTGCTATGTTGAGATGATTATCATGCTGGTGATAGCATGATGGAGTTTTGCTTGATGCAATGCACTCGTGTGAGTGGTTGCATGGACTAATCTTGAGTCAAGTCGTGGACTTGTGCTCGGACGCGTTGTTTGTTACTTCATGTGCAGGTGTTGCTCGAGGGCGAACGTGGTCGATGACGGGACCAGAACTAGGTTCATGGAGGAACTGAGGTTCAAGACTAGGTTCAGGGAGGAATCGAGGTCTTGGTGGTCAAGGATGTCATGCGGGACGTTCGGGCTAGAGAACATGCACATGGAGGCTGGTTAGTCACGTAATTACAGCAGGTGGGCTGTACATACGTGCAAGAGTTGTTTTTGGCCACGTTGGGCCAAGTTGAGATAGATACGAACTCTTTCCATGTTGGAAGTGGAGTTGTATTCTATCTCTGTGAGTTTGCTCTGTATAAATAGGGAGGTGTCCCCTGCTTATAGCAGAGGTTGAGCGCTCAGTTTTGAAGGTTTGTACTCTTGTGTTGGAGTACTTTAGACAATGAAATAAAAATCAATCTTCCGAGAGCTTCTTCTTGCGGTTGTGATTTGCTTTTGGCTTCGACATAGTTGATCGATCACTTGAAGTTTTGTTCATCGCAGCAGCGATCACGAAGTTCATCACGGAGTTCGGTTCTTTGCAAAAGTATCATCTTGCGAAGGTAATATCTTTTGATCCGTAGATCCGATCGGATTGATTCTTATTGGGTTTGATTCGTAATTGAATCTAGTTTCTACAGTTAAAATTTCATATCAATCCAAAGGTTAGATCTTTGGCAATTCGTGGTCGCCCAGATTGCTAACCTGGTCGCCAAACAGTAGATCGCTAATTGGTTCAGTCACCTTGCGAAGGTCATATCTTTTGATTTGTAGATCCGATCGAGTTGATTCTTTTTTTGTTCACTTCAGAATTGAGTCTAGTTTATACAGTTAAAATTTCACATCAATCCAACGGTTAGATCTTCTATAATTTGTGGTCGCCCAGATTGATGTCCTGCTCGCCCGACTGCTCGCGTGGTCGCCCAGATTTGGTCATATTGCGAAGGACATAACTTTAGATCCATAGATCCGATTGACCTAATTCTTTTTATGTTAGTTGTGGAATTAAGTCTAGTTTCTACAGTTCAAATTTCACATCAATCCAACGGCTGGATATTCAGGAATTTCTATTTTAGTGGACGTATATCGGTCTACTCGCCCAGACTGTGCGTGTGGTCGCCCAACTGTTCACGTGGTCGCCCAACCTGCTCGCCCAAGTGTGTCCTAGTGCTCTCGCCCAAGTGTCCCTCGTCGCCCAGTGCTCTACCTGCCGCCCAAGTGTCTCATGGTCGCCCAGCGCCCAAAACTGCCGCCCAAGTGTCCTCATGGTCGCCTAGGTGCTTGAACCGACGCCTAAGTGTGCTCTTGGTCGCCCATGTGTTTCATCGTCGCCTGCACTTCTAAACTGGTCTCCCAACTTCGTGAACCGGTCTTCAAGCAATTTGAGTTTGAATTGGGGTATTTCAAAAGTTTAAGAATAAGAGTTTAGCTTCCGCAATCATTCACCCCCTCGATTGACGCCATCCGATCCTACAAGTGGTATCGAGCAAGGTTGAGGTATGACGCCGATAAGTATGTTAATCGTCCTCCTATGCTTAATGATTCAAATTTTTCTTCATCGAAAAGTCGCATGCAATCCTATATTGAAGCTCAAGGTAATGATGTTTGGCGAAAGTATCATCTGATATGATGTTCTGATATAGTCACTAATGATAATAAAGCGACGTTGATTTAAATGCTAAAGCTAAAAACTTGATTTTTCAAGGAATCTCTCAAAAAGAATTTGATCGAGTTTCTCATTTACATTCTCGCACATTCAGTTTGGAAGACATTATGTGACTATCATGAAGGTTCAACTAAGATTAAGAAAGTGCGCAAAAATATTTACCAAAAAGACTTTTCTGATTTTGTTATGAGACCAGGTGAATCAATTGATGATCTTTACTCTCGATTTGAGAAAATTTTGTGCAATTTGCGTGGTGTTGGAGTTAACAATCCTGTAGAGGAGAATGCTAGTAAGATTTTGAGATCTCTGACTCCTGAATGGCGCATGGTTGTTACTGCAATCAATCAAACTGTTGATTTGGATACGTTGACCATGGATGATATGTATTCTAGGTTGAAAACTTATGAGATGGATTCTTTATCACCTAGAGCTGATAAAACCTCTACACATGCACTTGTTGCTAACCCTAGCACATCTTCTGGATTACCATCTTCTGTCTCCTTGTCTGCATTAGCTTCTTTTTCAGATGAACAGTTTGAGATGCTTCCTGAAGAAGATCTTGTGCTCATTTCTTCACGCGCTGTCAAAGCACTCAACAATGTGAGGATGAGGAGGCGTGGAGGCACTACTTGTGGTCTTTCAACCGCTTTGAGTGTGGTCTTCCGCATATCAAAGCAAATTGTCCCAAGATGAAAAAGAAGGAAGAAAGGAACCAAAGACAACGCAGACTCAAGACGTACTACTCCTAGGCGCTCCAATTTTGAAAAGTCGCTAAGAAAGTCTTAGCTGTCTTGGAGGAGTGTGATCTTAGTGATGTGGACTTTGAGAGTGACAATGAGCCACGGGACAAGAAGGGAGATACTGATGATGACTTCACTGGCATGTGCTTCATGGCTAAAAGGGATGGTGACAGTGATTCTGATTTTGATGAGGTAGGACCCTCTTATGATGAACTTGAGTATGCTATGGTTAAATTAGCTTCTGAACTTAAAAAATCTAAGAAGGCTCTTAAAGAAAAAGATCTAGAAATTGATAGTTCTAATTCTGAAATTGCAAGGCTTAGATCTTTGATTCCTGATGATGATGCCTGTAAGTCATGTGAGTTAATTCACAATGAGCTTGTTTCACTTAGGAAAGAACATGCTTCTCTGTTAAAGCAAGATAGGGAAAATGAGAAACAAATGAAAAGTGCTAGCTGTTCAACCATTGAACTGCATGATTCAACTTCTTGTTCAAAATGCTCCATATCGAATTGAAGTTACATGATGCAAATGCTAGAGTTTCTCAAATAACGAGATGCTATGCTTACTCATGAGGTTCTTTCTGCTCAAATTGTCGAAAAAGAAAGGAATAGTGGATGTTCCCTGTAACAATTGTTTAACCTTGTCTAGAAAGGTTGATTACTTGGAAAAATCGTTAGAACGTTTCACCAAAGGAAAGAAAAACCTAAACATGATTTTGGATCAATCAAAAGTCAAGACTCATAACAAAGGTTTAGGCTTTGATTCTTATGCTCATCATAAAACACATGTTCCCACCTTGTTGTCAAAGTTCTTGAAAGTGGAAAGTTTGAAATTGCAAATGAGCCTAAGAAAATTGTTTTTAAATCATTGAATTTTATCTTCATCGTGATGAATGCAAATGTTGCTTCTACTTCTAAAGTTAAGCATTCATTAAGTACACTTGCACTCATTGTGGTAGAGATGGACATTTAGTAGATTTTTGCTTTAGGCTAGCCAAACAACGTAGCAAGAAAAAGCTAAGGCTAGGTCTAATTTCAGACAGCACGCTTTACTCCTCATTATGTGCCTAAGGTGATGCGAACACCTTTTGTTGCAAGAAACACGAGAGAGCAAAACTGATTTTGTATACAAGTATACTCGTGTTGTGCCTACTGTCGTGTGTCTCAAAGGTGGATTCCTAAATGTCTTTTATCTAACCCCAAGATCGAGACATCGACATCCTCTTTGTGTAGACTGTGAAAAGAGGAAGGAGAACATATGGTTCATAGATTCGGATGTTCAAGACATATGACTGGTGATTCAAAATGGTTCTCCTCCTCACACAAAGTTTCGTGATGAGGTCATCACTTTTGGCGACAATTCAAAGGAAGAATTCTTGGAAGAGGAATTGTGCGAGTCAATGAAAACTTCATTCTCAAGGATGTAGCTTTGGTAAGCAAGCTCAAATATAATCTGCTCTCGGTTTCTCGGCTTGCTTGATGAAGATCTTGAGGTAAGATTTTAGAAAAATTCTTGTCGATATTAGATGTTTCGAAAATCTAGTATGCAACATCACTCGCATTGGTCGCTTGTTTAAAGGTGATTTTTCATGTCCAACATCTGAAATGACATGTCTTGTATCTCATGTTTCAAAAGATCTAACTTTTGGCATCGAGACTTGGTCATATTGGTTTTGATCACCTTTCACGCATTAGTAAATCAAACTTGCTCAGAGGTTTGCCTGAATTAAAATATGACAAAACAAGTAATTTGACTTGCTCTCCCTGTCAACATGGAAAAATGACTGCACCACCACATTTTCCTATTTTCATTGTTATGACTAATGCTCCAGTGTCACTTCTACATATGGACATGGTTGGACCAAAGAAGAGTAAAATCTGCAGGAGGTAAGTGGTATGTTCTTGTGATTGTAGATGATTACTCGAGGTACTCTTGGGTATATTTCATGACTACCAAAGATGAAGCTTTTGAATTGTTTCAAGAGTTTGCATTAAGGTTGCTCAAGGAATTGCTCAAGCACTTAAAGTAATTAGGAGTGATAATGGAGGAGAATTCAAGAACACACTTTTTGCCTCTTTTCGTTTCGAACATGGAATTGAGCATCAATTTTCTTCGCTCAAGTTCCTCAACAAAATGGTGTTGTTGAGAGGAAAAATCGCACACTAGTTGAGATGGCTAGGACCATGCTTGATGAATATTCTACTCCTAGGAAGTTTTAATGAAGCTATTTCTACCGCTTGCTACATTTCAAATAGAGTATTTTTAAGAGCAAAGCTTCATAGAACTTCTTATGAACTTGGTTTGGACGCACTCTAGCATCTCCCACATGCGTGTTTTTGGTTGCAAATGTTTTATTCTCAAACATGGAAACCTTGATAAGTTTGAATCAAGATGCTCAGATGGATTGTTTCTTGGTTATGCTCTTCACACTCGTGGTTACCGTGTGCTGAATTTAGAAACTAACAAAATTGTTGAGACTTGTGAAGTCACTTTTGATGAGGCTAGTCTTGGTACTAGACCCGAATTTTCAGGGACACAAGTTACTTGCAATTCTGAAAGTATCTTTTTGGAAGAAAGTGATGATGAAGATGAAGATGAAAGTGGTAATCAAGTTGGCAACTCGATTCAGCCAATTCAACCACAGGGAGAAAATCAGCATGCATCTTCGGAAATCCTTCCAGCAAACACACATGATACTGGACCTCAGGCAACTTCAGAAATTTCAGCACCATTGCACATTCAACGAAGACATCCTCCTGAACAAATGATTGGTGAGTTAAATGTGCGTGTGCTTCGAAACAGGTACAATACTAATGACTCATATGCTCATACTGCTTTTGTTGCATCCTTTGAACCCCAAGATGTAAGTCACGCATTATCTGATGAGTCTTGGATTAATGCCATGCATGAGGAACTTGAGAATTTTGAGCTAATAAGGTTTGGGTTTTAGTTCCACCTCCTTTAGGTCGAATATCATTGGAACTAAATGGGTTTTAAGAATAAACAAAGTCAAGATGGGGTTGTTGTTAGAAACAAAGCTAGATTGGTTGCTCAAGGTTTTTCTCAAATTGAAGGACTTGATTTTGATGAAACTTTTGCACTGTTGCTAGACTTGAAGCCATTAGAATTTTGTTGGCCTTGCTGCATCTAAAGGTTTTAGATTGTATCAAATGGACGTCAAAAGTGCTTTTCTAAATGGTTTTATCTCTGAAGAAGTTTATGTCAAACAACCTCCCGGATTTGAAAATCCAAATACCTGCACCATGTTTTTAAGTTGTCCAAAGCTTTATATGGTTTAAAACAAGCTCCTCGGGCTTGGTATGATAGGCTTAAATCATATTTGCCGGAAAATGATTTTGAAATGGGCAAAGTTGATAAAACCTTGTTTTCTTTCAAGCATGGCAATGATCATTACTTGTTCAGATTTATGTGGATGATATCATTTTGGTGGTACTTCTCATGCTCTGGTTGCCAAGTTTTCAGACACTATGAGCAGAGAATTTGAGATGAGTATGATGGTGAGCTCACATACTTTCTAGGTTTACAAGTCAAGCAAACAAGGCAAGGTATCTTTGTTCACCAAACGAAGTACACAAAAGATCTCCTTCGACGTTTTGAGATGGAATCATGCAAACCAATTTCCACACCTATTGGCACAACAACTACTTTGGATCCGGATGAAGAAGGAGAACCGGTTAACCAAAAGGAGTATCGAAGCATGATTGGATCGCTTCTTTATCTCACTGCTTCAAGACCAGACATACACTTTGCGGTATGTTTATGTGCTCGTTTTCAAGCTTCCCCACGTGCTTCTCATCGACAAGCGGTAAAACGAATTCTTCGCTATTTACAATCCACTTTAGAGTTTGGCTTATGGTACTCTTCATCATCATGTTTATCACTTAGAGCCTTCTCTGATGCTGATTTTGCGGGTTGTAGAATTAACAGAAAAGTACCTCCGAACATGTCATTTTATTGGTACATCTTTAGTAGCTTGGTCATCTAGAAAACAAGTTTCATTGCTCTCTCAACTCGCTGAATCTGAATATGTTCTTTGCCGCATGTTGTGCTCAAGTGCTTTGGATGATATCAACTTTAAAGGATTTTGGTTTAAACTTAGATAGTGTTCCCTTTTACGTGATAACACTAGTGCTATTAATATTGCTAAAAATCCAAAGGCAACATTCTCGAACCAAGCATATTGACATTCGCTATCATTTCCTTCGAGATCATGTGGAAAAGGGAGATGTGTTGCATTTTGTTGATTCTCGATTTGCAAATTGTCGATATTTTCACAAAACCACTTGATGCTTCTCGATTTGCCTTTTTGAGAGGAGAGCTAGGCGTTGAATTCCATGAGCTTGTTTTGAGGGGAGCTTTATGCCAAGTCTGTTATTTAATGAGCTTACTTTATCATATTTCTTTATATATTATGTAATTGAGATTATATATGATAATCTAAATTGCTTTACTTGAACTAAAAGTGACATTGCGAATTCCTTGGTTTGACTGTCTATAGCTAATAACTTGTGATATCTTGCTTCTATAGGCTTGATAATGAATCGTCTTAACAAATTTGGGCTATAAAGCATGTGTATTTTCAGCTTTACTCTTTCATAGACCATTTAATCACTTTGCATGTTTACAATAAAAGAAAAGGGAATAAGAAAAAAAGGGCTCAAATCTGCAAGAAGCTTGTCAAAATTATCAAAATGTGCAAAAGCTTCAAGATGTATGCTTCAAGCATGCCATTCCCTAAAAGATAAGATGTATGCTACAAGCATGCCATTCCCTAAAAGATAAGATGTATGCTTCAAGCATGCCATTCATTGAAAATAAAAGAAGTATGCTTCAAGCATGCCACATGCGCCATCGTTATCAAGATTAATTTGGTCTACTAGATTGGAGTTGAAACTACTTGCTTGCCCCGAGTTATTAGTTGCTTCATTTTTTGGCCGAGTGTTTTTCGTCAAGATTTTACTTAGTACTTGGCTATAGTTGATTAAATTGAGGTTGAGATGCATGTCACTCCCTAACTTGTTAAATAATATTAAGTTCATGTATTATGCTTATTATGTGATCTATAAGGTTATATGATCAAGGAAGCTCATTGGTTCTTGTCTTGGCACTCATTTGCTTTTCCTCATCAAATCATTGTCAAAGGGGAGAAGAAAGCTTACATCTGTGGGGAGAAGTGAAATGTTTTCTTGTCAAAAGGGGGAAATTTTGGAGTTCACACACAATTTGGTTTCCTTTTAGGTAGAGATTTTTCACTTTGCTTTTTGATCACTTTGTTTTATGTTTTAAAATGAAATTTCTTAAAATCTTTTCTTGTGAGGTTAATGCCAATGTTCAGGTCCAAAGGGTGTTGCCAATGTTTTCATCAAGGGGGAGATTGTGAGATCATGTGATGAAAAATTGGTTGAATGGTGAAATTGGCATTGTAAAGTGATTTTGGTTATGGCATGTGTGGTGCTTGTGCATGTGCTATGTTGAGATGATTATCATCTTTGGTGATAGCATGATGGAGTTTTGCTTGATGCAATGCACTCGTGTGAGTGGTTGCATGGACTAATCTTGAGTCAAGTCGTGGACTTGTGCTCGGACGCGTTGTTTGTTACTTCATGTGCGGTGTTGCTCGAGGGCTTAACGTGGTCGATGACGGGACCGAACTAGGTTCATGGAGGAACCGAGGTTCAAGACTAGGTTCGTGGAGGAATCGAGGTCTTGGTGGTCAAGGATGTCATGCGGGACGCTCGCTAGAGAACATGCACATGGAGGTGGTTAGTCACGTAATTACAGCAGTGGGCTGTACATACGTGCAAGAGTTGTTTTTGGCCACGTTGGGCCATTGTTGAGATAGATACTGAACTCTTTCCATGTTGGAAGTGGAGTTGTATTCTATCTCTGTGAGTTTGCTCAGATAAATAGGGAGGTGTCCCTGCTTATAGCAGAGGTTGAGCGCTCAGTGTTTTGAAGGTTTGTACTCTTGTGTTGGAGTACTTTAGACAATGAAATAAAAATCAATCTTCCAGAGAGCTTCTTCTTGCGGTTGTGATTTGCTTTTGGCTTCGACATAGTTGATCGATCACTTGAAGTTTTGTTCATCGCAGCAGCAGTCACGAAGTTCATCACGGAGTTCGGTTCTTTGCAAAAGTATCATCTTGCGAAGGTAATATCTTTTGATCCGTAGATCCGATCGGATTGATTCTTATTGGGTTTGATTTGTAATTGAATCTAGTTTCTACAGTTAAAATTTCATATCAATCCAACGGTTAGATCTTTGGCAATTCGTGGTCGCCCAGATTGCTAACCTGGTCGCCAAACAGTAGATCGCTAATTGGTTCAGTCACCTTGCGAAGGTCATATCTTTTGATTCGTAGATCAGATCGAGTTGATTCTTTTTTTGTTCACTTCAGAATTGAGTCGAGTTTATACAGTTAAAATTTCACATCAATCCAACGGTTAGATCTTCTATAATTTGTGGTCGCCCAGATTGATGTCCTGCTCGCCCGACTGCTCGCGTGGTCGCCCAGATTTGGTCATCTTGCAAAGGACATAACTTTAGATCTGTAGATCCGATTGACCTAATTCTTTTTGTGTTAGCTGTGGAATTAAGTCTAGTTTCTACAGTTCAAATTTCACATCAATCCAACGGCTGGATATTCAGGAATTTCTATTTTAGTGGACATATATCGGTCTGCTCGCCCAGATCTGTGCGTGTGGTCGCCCAACTGCTCACGTGGTCGCCCAACCTGCTCGCCCAAGTGTCCTACTGCTCGCCCAAGTGTCCCATCGCTCGCCCAGTGCTCTACCGCCGCCCAAGTGTCCTCATCGTCGCCAGTGCTCTACCCGCCGCCCAAGTGTCCCATCGTCGCCCAGCGCCCAAAACTGCCGCCAAGTGTCCTCATCGTCGCCTAGGTGCTTGAACCGACGCCCAAGTGTGCATTGGTCGCCCATGTGCTCTCCTGGTCGCCCAGACTTCTAAACTGGTCTCCCAACTTCGTGAACCGGTCTTCAAGCAATTTGAGTTTGAATTGGGGTATTTCAAAAAGTTTAAGAATAAGAGTTTAGCTTCCGCGCAATCATTCACCCCCCCGATTGACGCCATCCGATCCTACAGTGTGGGCAAGGGCTAGGGCAAGCTGAATATGGGTAGTGGCCGGTGGGTGGGGGCAGGGGCTGTGGGCTTAAGGAGGGGATCAAGCGACAGCTTGAGGAAGGGACTGAGCTAGCCGCGGGATGAGGAAGAGACTACTGCTGGCTATGGGCTCGAGACTGAGTGCGGGTTATATGGTAGGGAAGAACATCTGTGTCAGTTCTAGGTTAAAACCAACACAAATAGCAATATAACAAAGTCGGTTTTTCCATGAACCAATAGAAATAACCAAAAAATAACATTGTTGGTTTATTGTCTTGAACCGACACAAATAACCCAAACCTCATTACAGTCGGTTTATTGCCTTGAATTGACACAGATAACCAAAAAAAATGTAGCATTTAATTTGTCCAAATGCGTATCTCTATTGGTTTTTAACTGAACTGACTGCAATAACATAAGAAATCTTTGTTGGTTCATAATGGAACCGACTGCATTGAATTGGCATAATTCTCCAGCGGTTCAGAATGGAACCGCCTGCATTGAATTGGCACAAATCTCCGTCAGTTCATAATGGAACCGACTACACTGAATTGGCATAAATCTCTGTCGGCTCATAATGGAATCGATTGCATTGAATTCTTATCTCCGTCGGTTCTTAAATAGAATCGACTGCAATACATACTGCATTGATACACTTGTAACCATGATTTGTCCAGCAACCATAATGCTGGAATAATACCTGCTTTTTTAAAATTTTGTAGAAAAGTACTTTATGATACCATAAAGCTTTTACAAAAAGAATTTTCGCAAAAAGAGTTAGCATTGAAAAGATATGCCAAATTACAAGCAAACAAAAGTTGAAAATGAAGCTGGTTGGAGTTTAGGGGTACATTATATGGTTTCGGGTTGATTCAATTTGAGAAATTCTTACCGGGTTGCTTGAGTTGCTGCTTCCCCTTTTTGGTGCTCTGCGGCAATGGCGAGTGGTGGTGGCTGAATTCAAGATGTGCACTTGTTCTTGGGATTCCAGGGAGAGGGTGGTGTGGCTGTGACTCACTCTGGGTCGCAAATGGCTGAAATTTATGGCTGGAGAAAGGCGGTGGCAGTATGAAGCTCACTCTTGTCTTGTTACTGGAGAAAGAAATGGGCGTGGCTTGCAGGTGCACGAGCTTCTCAGGGTCAAAGGCTGGCACGGGTATGGCCGGGGCAGTGATGAGGAGGCAGGGAATGGAGGTTTTCTCGTTGCCATGAATGTCATCAGAGGGCACGAATGCTTGGCGCTTTGCCCCGGTGGCTTGGCGAAGGCAGTTCGCCCTGGCATAGTGTACAGCTGGTAGTGGAGATGAGCCAGCGTAGTACAGGCCAAGTGAGGAAACGGGGAAAGTTTCAGCGCCGCAATACTGTGCCTAACTTGATGGTTTTCTTACCTTGACAGAAATCTGGTTGCCAGAGGTCTACCATGGCGAGCTCCGGGCGGTGAAGCAGGGGAGAAGTTGTAGCGACCCCATTTTTGCATAAAATGTGAAAATAAAAATATTATGTGCATACAGTACTAGTCCTATAATCAGTGTGATGTACGCACATTTATAACAATTAGAATCACAACTATACATCATATTATTAAGACGGAAGCTAATTATACAATATATTTATAAATTTACGAGTATATAGCGGCAGGAAGATGCAAAGTTTTGTATTGTCCTCATCTGACCCTCAGGCAATTGACAAGGCATAAATCCCTAGAAAGATCTCTATATTGAAGTTCTCGCGTCTTGCGATGAAAAGAAACCTTGGGAACCTCGCTATCTTTTCTACCTAAAACAATATAATAAGCAAGCTTGAGTACTTTCATACTCAGCAAGATATAAGGTGGTATCTGCAAAATGCATAAATGCAGGCCATATCAAAGAGACGTCTACGGTTAATTTAGCATAAAGCGAAATTTAATTTGTAAATCAAGTTACAATTTCTCAAGTGCAATTTTGTAAGAACAAGTTTATCTAATAAGACATATGTAAAGTATAACTAATATTCACAGTCCTTTGTGAGTAACAAATCATTCAATTCCTACCGTAACATGACACAACACAGTTTTTGCTGACACGTGGCAAATCAAATAAAACTAGGCATTTTGAAATTAAAAAAACATCTAGCTTGTGACAGTTCACCAAGTTCACAAAAACCGCGGACCCGACTAATTGATTAGATTTTCACTCTGTAGAGGTGTACAGCTTTACCCATAAGTCATGACTGACTCTTTGTGCAATCGATATAAACATACTTCCTTTGGTGTGCCGTGAAGAGTCATGACATAACTATTGCATCACATAGACCTAACTTTGCACCAGCTCCGGTGACGGGAAACCCTTGCTATGGTAGTAGAAACATATATAAAACATGGTATCATCTTCACAAAAACAGTTGGGCACCATTCCTCCACATAGTAAGGCGTACATTGTTGTATTGGCAAGCGTTATTTCCAACACCTCGGTGAGGGCACCCCTTCGAGCAAACCTTGAAAGGAGAGAGCTTGTACTACTCCGACCTTCCAATGTGCAAAGCTAAATTTATGTAACTTAATAGGTTAAAACTATCCCATACCAACACTTGTACTTGTACGGATTTCTCTTGGATCATACAACACTATGTTTAGTCCGTAATTCGACACTGGCGATAGTCTTCACCCTACACTACGTGCAAATCCATCTACACAATCGGCTATTGCTAATAATCACCTACATCAAAACCATAGGTTTATTTTGAGTTTGTAATTCAAAATACCAGTAACCATCAGTGTCATATCCAACCTTTTTAAATTCTCAAGAAAACAATTTTAATCTGATTATCCACATTGCTACTAAGTAAACATGGCTAAGCATGATTAATATGTAATCGCATACACCCACGTTAACATTATGTATTGTCTAACCTTATTCTATGGTTATCAAGGTTTACATATCCATACTTATCAAGGAAGTTCCATCAGATAACAGGTATATCTACCAGTGTCACAAAATAACGAATTTATAGAAAATAAGCGCAAGTATGAAACAATTTGATAAACAAAAAAAATTAAATACTTGGATCAATATGATCAAAATTGGTGCTTGCCTTGCTTATTTGTTGTTTATGATGAAGTCACGGTCGTAGGGGAAATGTCAACGACGGAGTTAATGATGTCAGATTCTATACGTTGTTTATCGAAAATAATGCAAATAATAAACTTTAACAAGGGAAAAAAAGAAATCCGGAAGAAAATCAAATAAAGACAAGCAATTACATAGTTACACGAGGATTCTTGCCACACAAGTACATTAACTAAAGGTTTCTTAGGCTCAACTATTCATATAATGTGTTTTCAGCAACCATAACACATAAGGTTATTGCACTAGCTGGATTCAGATGAAAAGCTAGTTGAACTAAGAATATGTTTCCAGATTATTGTAGTCCATATCCTAAAGAGAATTTTTAGGCTATTCTTCACAAAATTTGCAATTAGATGAGATATTTTACGGTTTGCCGAAATGGCTTAAATGTTTCTAAAGTCATTATGTAATAGGTTATGTATGAATAGTACTTAATCTTTAATTGATTTTACATAAGAACTAGTTTTGTGTAAGTTAGATTTGTTGAGTTAGGCTACTGGCCTCATTTTTATTGTTTTTGAGAAGGTTCTAATGATACAAATATCATAACCATTGATTTCTTATTTATTATTAAGGTTTGTTTATTCATATTACATATTTTGTAGATGATAACACTTAGGGTTATATAGCTAACAGAATTTATATGCAAAGCATGATGAAATAAGATTATTTATATAGAATGTGGTAGTAATTACTTTGGAGATAATTTCTAAGCTATTTTATAAATTTTAGTGTTTAGACGAGATATTTTATTTGCTGCTGAAATAGCATAAATCGTCATAAAGTTGATGTTATAAGATATCGGATTTCGTTTTAGATTTGCGAATACACTTTACATGATTATTCAATCACTTTTCTTGAATTAGTAGGGTATGACCCTAGAAACATTTTAAAACTAGTTTTGCATTATTTTGCTTTTAGTAGTGATAATTTATATATATTTATATAGTATCTTGCTAAACTGAGAAAACTTCAGGCTTTAGGAACAAATTGAGGTGGTTCCCATTCTGTGATAGCTTGGATCTTTCTTGGATCGATTACAATTTCAAGAAATGCGACTTCTTTTTAGCCAGAATTCACACTTCTTGAATTTGGCATAGAGTTTATGCTTGCGAAGCTTTTCATGTACCACACGCAAATGCTGCACATATTCTTTTTCGGTTTTGGAATAAATGAGAATGTCATCAATGAACTTATCCAAAGACTCCATAAAGACCTTATTCATAAGGCATATAAAACTGGCAAGAGCATTTGTAAGTTCAAATGACACTACGGTATATTCATATAATCCATAACGAGTGGTGAAAGCAGTTTTTAGAATATCCTCAGGTTTATTTTTCAATTGATAATACCCATGTTTCAGATCAATCTTTGAAAACACTTGAGCATCATTCAATTGATCGAAAAGCTCACAATGCAAGGAAGTGGATATTTGTTTTTGATCATGACATCATTTAAAGCACGGTAATCTATACACATGTGTAGACCATCGTCCTTTTTAGGAACAAATAGCACAGAACTGCCCCAAGGGGATGAGCTAGGACGAATGAAACCCTTGCTTAGTTGATCTTTGAGTTGTTTCTTCAATTCAACCAACTCATCTGGAGGCAAGCGATAAGAGTGCTTAGTGATGGATGTTGTTCCAAGAACAAGTTTAATGACAAACTCTATGTCTCGGTCTGGAGGCATTCCTGGTAGTTCATCCGAAAATACATAGAATACTCACATACTATTGGTACTTGACTCAGTTCTAAGATCAAGGCAGAACAAAGTAAAGATTGTTGAGTTGGAGTATTATTGATGAAGAAAACTGCACTTGGATTTCATTTGGACTAAGAAGGGATATAGATCGGTTAGCACAATCTATATAGCCATTGTGCTTGGATAACCAATCCATACCGAGGATCACATCAAATCCTAAGGTTTCAATAACAATGAGATCAGCATAAAATGAAACTCCATTTATTTCAATGCAGACCTCTTAATAGAGTTTTGAAGTTTCCATAGTTGCTCTAAGGGAATAGATTATCATTTTTGTGGGAAGTCGATCAGCTTGGTGTTCATATTGCTTAATAAATTTATTGGATATGAAGGAATGTGATGCGCCAGAATCAAATAACACCAATGTTGGTATGGAGTGAATAAGGAACGTTCCTAGTACCACATCAGGTGCATCATGGGCTTCTTCTACTGTTACATGGTGCAGGCGACCATGATTAATACCTTGTTTTGAAATAGATGGTGGCTTAGAGACCTATGGGCTCCTAGGCACCTGAGGTCGACTTGAGGGCTGCTGAGAAATTCTTTGGGGTTGAGGATGAGACGAAACCTAATCCTTCTTTGGGCAATTGCTGGCATAATGTCCACATTCACCACAATGATAGCATGAGACATTGGTCGCCTTGTTTGGAATACCTGATGGCTATCTATCGATATTGCCAGTTAGGCAACTTGAAAGAGATTGCGGTTGAGGAATTGAAATTTGGCGCATTTGTTGTTGAACTGGAATAGAATGATGAGCAATAGATGGCTGCCCAACGCGAGGACTTGAAGAGCCAACATTAATGGCTTTTTGTGCCATCCATTTCCATTTTTGGCTTTCCATTATAGCCCGGTGACCATGCTCTATCCAGACAGCTTTATCCACTAAAGTTTAGAAATCATGAATATCATGGGCGACTAGTGTCCATTTGATTTCATCACTTAAGTGTTCTCGGAAGTGCTTAATTCTTTGAGCTTCGTTCGACACTTCTGAAGTAGCATAACGAGATAGATGATTTAAGCAGTGTAGATATTCCATCGCCGATAAGTTCCCTTGCTTCAATTCCATAAATTCTCGTTTCTTGATTTCAATGATACTCACAGGAATGTGAGTCCAGCGAAAGGCTCCTTTAAATGCTACCCAAGATATAATTTGGCCTTCAAGAGTGTCGCCTGATGGTTCTCCCACCAGACTACTGCAACTCCTTGTAGCTGATGTGAAGTATAGAGCACCTTTTCTTGGTCAATGCACTGTGAAATGGCTAGCTTGGAAACTCTCCCAACTTGGAGTGATGTGGTGTATCACTATTTCCATCCCTACCAAAGGCTATGCTAATGTTGGTAGTATTTTGCACCAATTGCTAGAGTAGGAGTATATCAGCCTGACGTCCTTGCTCAATAATTGCTAGGACTTGAGCCACAGTTGGGTGTTCGAGCGATTGTTCCTCAGAATTAGCTTCACTTGGATTCTAAGAAGGAGGGGGCGTTTCATGACAAGCATTACATCGAGATGTAGATGCTTTAGTAGCTGGGTGTTGCAGATTAGGTTGGATTATAGTTGGAATGCTATCCCTTGTAGGCTGAGAGCCTTGAGTATCCTTATTCTCCATTAGTTTTCTTAAGAATTTTGTTTTAGGCATCCTGCAATCAAGAAGAGATAGGTATTTAGGTTAGATTCTATTAGATTACTAGGCAACGTTTCATTCCTCAAAATATTTTTAATTATATTTCTTATTAATTAAAGGTTGTCTTGTCGTGAAATTTTAACCTAATGTGAAACATTCACGAGTGCATCCCGGAAAGCAATACAAAAAGTTTTCAAACAAAGCACACAAAATGAACATAAACAAATATATAGGGGTTCTAAATAGCTTCACCTATATTATGCTCTTGTTCTACCTACCGATTCAAGTCTTTTACGGAGTGATATTCCATCTCCTTGAGATTTCTGACAAAGAAATCGGAGTCTCCATTGGCCGAGGATTGTTTGAGGAAAGAGAAATTTAATTAAAATGAAAGTAGAGGTAAGAATAGAAACGTAGGACAAAGGAAGGAAATAGCAATGACTATATTTTGCAAATATAATAATTTTTAAAATTAATATTTTAAAATTGACTCATTCTAAATACTAATAACCATTCTATCTAGGGTTTATCCTACGGTCAATACAACTCTAGTACCAATTGAAACAACCCCAATTTTTGCATAAAATGCGAAAAATGAGAATCTCATGTGCATACAGTACTAGTCCCATGATCAGTGTCTTGTACACATATTTATAACAATTAGAATCACAACCATACATCATATTATTAATATGGAAGCTAATTATACAATATATTTATAAATTTTAGAGTGTATAGCAGCAGGAAGATGCAAAGTCTTGTAGTGTGACCATCTAACCCTTAGGCAACTAACAATGCATAAATCCCTAGAAAGATCGCTATATTTAAGTTCCTACGTCCTGTGATGAAAAGAAACCTTCGGAACCTCACTATCTTTTCCACCTAAAACAACATAATAAGTAAGGTTGAGTACTTTCGTACTTAGCAAGACTTAAGGTGGTATTTGCAAAATGCATAAATGTAGGCTATGTCAAAGAGGCGTCTACGGTTAATTTAGCATAAAGAAAAATTTAATTTGTAAATCAAGTTACAATTTCTCAAGTGGAATTTTGTAAGAACAAGTTTATCTAATAAAAATATGTAAAGCATAACTAATACTCACAGTCCTTCATGAGTAACGAATCATCCAATTCCTGCCATAACATGACGCAACATAGTTTTTGCCAACACGTGGAAAATCAAACAAAACCAGGCATTTCCAAAATAAAAAAACATCTAACTAGTATCAGTTCACCCAGTTGTATCGGCAAGCGCTATTCCCAACACCTCGGTGAGGGCACTCCTTCATGCAAACCATGAAAGGAGAACTCATATAACTCCGGCCTTCCAATGTGCAAATCTAAATCTATGTAACTTAATAGGTTAAGGCTGTCCCATACCAGCATTTGTGGTTGTACGGATTTCTCTTAGATCATACAACACTTTGTTCGGTCCTATAATTCAACATGAGTGATAGTCTTCACCCTACACTACGTGCAAATTTATCTACACAACCGGCTATTGCCAATAATCACCCACATCAAAACCATAGTTTTATTTTGGATTTTTAATCCAAAATACCAGTAACCATTAGTGTCATATCCAACATTTTTGAATTCTCAAGAAAACAATTTTAATCTGATTATCTACATCGTTGCTAAGTATGCATGGCTAAGCATGATCTATATGTAATCGCATATACCCACATTGACATTATGTATTGTCTAACCTTATTCTATGATTACCAAGGTTCACATATCCATACTTATCAAGAAAGTTCCATGAGATAATAGGTATATCTACCAGTACCAATACCAGTACCACAAAATAGCGAATTTACAAAAATAAGCACATGCATCAAACAATTTGATAAACAAAATGAAAGTTAAATACTGGGATCACCACAGGAAGCCGACATTTTTTCGTCGGCCAGGAACTGACGAAAACAAGGGGGTTCCCGATGAAAAAAGGCAGACGAAAATAACCCGACGAAAAAATGAGATTTTTTCGCTTGGTTCGCATTTAAAATAATATATTTTAAATCGGTCCAAAGATAACCGATTTAAAGAAGAAATCCGATGGTCGATAGTTTTTTCGCTTCCGATAGAGTCGAACGAAAATATGGACATCTTCCTAGTATTTTCGTCGACTTAGGGTTTGGCCGACGAAAATACCGAGGAGATGCCCAGTATTTTGCCGACGAAAATACTAGGAAGATGCCTAGTATTTTCGTCGACAACAGCGTATACCGACGAAAATACTGGGCATCTTCCCCAGTATTTTCATCGGCTACTCAGTGACAAAAATATCGAAGATGCCCAAGATTTTCGTAAGCAACAACATCAGATATCGACGAAAATCTTGGGCATCTCCCAAGATTTTCGCTTCATTAAGCCCCTAGGCCGACGAAAATACTGGGGAGATGCCCAGTATTTTCTCAGCTGTCCTTGGCTTTTCTTGGCTGTCATTCGCATCTTAGCTGCCCTTCGCATCTCCATAACAATAATATTGTTAATTACTTTGCTGGTGGCCCGGCTGTAAGCAATAGATGTGATTCAAACGATCGAGTATTGTTAATTTCTTTCTTTCTCTCTTTCTTCCACCTACAGAAAATTAAGAATCCTAACTACAAGGGTAAATGGAAGATCCCATGGATTGATAATCCAGGTAAGCACTTTTGTAGAGTTTGAGGATGATCCAGATCTATATGTACTGAAACCTTTAAAATATATTGGAATTGAAGTTTGGCAGGTACATGAACCACTACGGAACATATTGTAACACCCTGGCGCCAACGCACCGCAAATGTTACCAAAAAGACACTAATTGACACTTTCAACACTCCGGAACCACTCTTACCCAGAGTGTTCCCAACAAGATCCCAGAAATAAAAAAATGCGACAAAAAGACCAATTGAACCAATAACTCAACAAACGAGTCACTAATCCTTTTACATATAATAAAAGGTTGAAACCGACCTTGAAACTTTCTAAACTAGCTTAAAACTAAGTCACCGAATTTTAGAAAATTTCGGCATGACCTCTCTAGACAGCAGGACATCCACTCAGCAGACAGAAAGCAATTGCAGTTTTGATATCATTCTAGCAGGTCCTTAGATAACCAATCACACATCCAACAAAATTTAATAACTACACCACGACAGATGACATATTACAACCATAATCAATGCAACCAGGCTTTACAAATCGATTAAATGGATTGATGCAAACGTGATGGTGCGACTACTCCCCCCATGCATGCCGGTTTCAATGTACCTGCAACAACGCAACCCACAAGCGTGAGTCGATGACCCAGCAAAGTACATGAGAGTAACAAATTCCAAATTTATCATAAGTAAAACAAGAACTTAACCATAAGAGCAAGTAATGCAAATAAAACAATATCCGGACAATAAGCATTTATATCCAATTAAAGCAATAACTTGACCATACCAAAAATTTCTACAATCAAGCCAGCATCTTGATAATAAAACCAATCAACTTCTATGAACCGTTACTTAATGCTAACTCACAACGTCTCCCGACTCAACCACCCCTTTTTACAACCCAATCCATTTTCATCAATTTAAGTTGAGTTCATAACTCGACTTCACTCCACGATAGTCATATAACCTAATTAGCAAGGCAATGAAATGCACTCAATCATCAAATTCAAATCAATCTCTCCTGACATACCACCACCACAAAAATCATTATTAAAAATGCAATGCACATGAATGCTCATTTCCATGCACGTACCGGTACTGCCGAGTGCCCACCCGTCGGTGTGCACCCTCATGTCCCTTCCATCCCGTAGATGGAAGGTGCCTACTCTTACTGTCTCGCTCCCATTCACCTCGATGAATGGGACTACGAGGTAGGACTTTCGTGTTCACTACGTGTGAACATAGAGGCCCGCATCAGAATGGGTCGCCTCTTCCATTATGAATGCACATATGCAATTTTCATGAATGAAATGCGACTTTTCATTCAATGCCAACACTAACATACCATAACTACATACATACACATAGCCAATTCTCACATTCATAACCATAACTTCACACATACATAAACATAGCCCAAATTCTCACATTCATAACCATCTAATCTATTCGCACACATACTCAATTCCATTTCCCAGATGGGGCAAAATTAAGTACGAGTATCCACATACCCCATACTCGCTACTCACAGCAATGTTAACAAAGGTACAGTAAACTTATCCGGATTAAGGCTTACTAGGGACCACTCAAACCCAATAGTTAATCACGTCCTCGAAGGGACGATCACCAATATAACTCATACTTGCGAAAATCAATAGAAATTAGCCATGAACAGCTAAATAACAATGAACAACTCAATTAAGCACACAACTCAATGTACTTGCACCCATTCCCTTTACCTGTTAATCACCATGAGCAATTTCTCTTGCGGATTCACCGGCAATTAAGTACGCTAAGAGCAAACAAGCAAATAATTCCTCCTAGCCACGATCTAGGGAATGCACTTGCCTTTACCGACGGAGAATGGAGTGGCATACGATTGATGCCACACCCGATAGAACCTTCCCTGCAAATAAACAATATTCATCCAACTTAAATTTATGCACACTCGACACAAGCAACAAAAGAAATCAACTCTTTTGCATATCATAGGTATAGTGATTCAACTCCAAACTCATTCGGGAAGCGTAACAAGTAAAATCCATGAATAGATGATCAATCAACACTTAACAACTGAATCAGAATGTGAGGAGCACAATCAATCAAGGGTACACTAACACCCTTTTTCAACCTGGGATCTTACCTATTTGATGAATAACAATAGCATTAACAATATGAGCTAATACACCAATAGCCACTGCAACACACCCTTCCTAAACATTATGCACAAAAGCTAAACCCTTGAAGCAAGAACAGCACTAAATAAAATGGAAAATCTACTAGAAGGAAAGTTTAACAATGCACTGCATGTTTTCGTCATTCAATTCCTTTTTAATTCATTAGCAGTCATGCATAAAGGAGCATACACCTCAGAACATCAAAACAGAACTGTTTTAAAGTAACATTCTAACAGCTACACTTTGCCATTGAATCATAACTAGGAGGACATGGTTGGATTTGATCCTAGGAGTACTTACTGCTACCTAAACCAATAGATTTTATGTTAATTTTGCCATTACCCTCTAAATCGGTGATATCACCAAGTCCCTTCCTTAGAATTCAATCTTCCCACCAACCAAAATCATGCATACATATTTAAAGGGCTAAGTTTTATGTTTTACTGATGAAGAACTCAAATGATAGGATTAGCGATTCCCATTCCCGAAGAATTGACTTTAACTAATCAAACAAAGACGATTTGCTCACCGAATAGGGGTTCCACTATAGTTTGAGTACTCTTCCCTCAATAGTAGTAAAAGACAACTAATCCAAGATATTAGAGCATGAATTCTCTTTACCAATAAATATTCTAAAGTCGAGCATATAGCAAGAATCAAAGAAATGACCAAATTTCCTACATCCAAAAAAAATATGCATGATAACGATATGATCTCATCATTCTCATCTTATATAAAATATCATGATCACATTCATCACCACAGATTCCCTTAAATCTCATTCATTGTTATTCACCTTGTCCTACCCGAACTAGTGATGTCCATATGGCGATAACATGCATTAGCGATTCATCAAGAAAATTAATCATATCATTCAATTTTAACCTCACAAAGCTCAAACAATCGATGCACTGGCAAGTACTTCGAAAATGATCAGAGGCATCAGCTGATTAGAAGCATCATACACAAATAACATACATGTATATATACATATATATACATATATATCAATCCATAAACCACAGCACATAAAGCCCTTAAGAACCTAATACTGATAAACATAATTTTCTTTATAGTAATTTCCTCCTTAACCTGCATTTCATTGTTCTATTGCTCCAGCATCTAGACAGTGTAGACATCTTAATACAAATAGTACTTGTAAAGCGATAGACAATACCCTACATCCTTTTTTTTCTGAGATAGCTTTGCAGTCATGCTGAAAAAGGCAAGAAAACACTTGGGCACTTGGCCAGGTCAAACATCAATTTTCTTTCAATGTGCTTAGTTCACATACTATTTCAAATCAAGAAAATGCCAAGCCAACAGTGCATGCTTGCAGTTGTTCCAGTGGTTTTTTTGAGCACCTATTGGGCTTTCTGTTAACTGAACCTTATCGAGCCTTATTTGGCATGAGTTTAGCCATTTGTAGGTAGGACTCAGTAAAAGGTTAGAACCCACCTTTCCCTCAAGTTGCTTATTTGGATCATATAGTCATAAGGACTACTAATGCAGCATAGTCAGAACTTTTTGAGAAGGCTGCCCACAGGAATTTCAACTACTAAACTTGATTCCACATCTAGAATGCCAGTATCGAACTAGCAGGATGCAACAACTAAATTACAATTTAGTTCAAACATCATAATCAAATCACAGAAAGATGCATATGCACATTTCATCAAACACCTGGTCTACAACCTCTCATTCACCACCAAAACCTCACCTCCACTTATCAGATGATGGGAGAGGCGGGAGGAGGTGGTACCGGCTTGGGGAGGGATGGCTGGAGGTGGCGCCGAGCCTGGTGGAGCCGGAGGTAGCAACGCCGGCCACCAGCAGAAGGATGCGTCGCTCCCGGCCGCTGCTGCACTGCTGCTGATGCGCCGGAGGAGGGCCAGGAGAGCTCGTCGGCTAGAGGGCGCCGGCCAGGACTCACCAAAGCAGGGGAGCAGGGAACCGCCGGCTGAGGAGAAGGGAGCCAGGGGAAGGGCGACGACAGGAGGGAGTCTGGGGAGGGCGGTGCCAGGCGTCGAAGCGAGGAGGGAGGCGGCTGGGTGTGCTAGGGAAAAATGGTTGGCTCCCCTTGGATGAGTGGCTTTTAGGGTTAGGGATTACTCCCTTAAAGGCCCAAACACAGCCCAACATATTTTAGACGCAATTGGAATATTACATTCACCCCTAAATGGAATTCGACCCCGAATTCGAAGAACGCCAAACAACAACCAAAGTCCAGAAGGGACTTACAACTTCTTGGCAAAACTCACGACACCCACGCGAGGACTTCAAACGGAAACAAGCGATAAACCAAATTTACAAATCCAACTATTAACGAAAGGGATTTGACTTAATTCGGACTACACTTTCTCAACCTTTGTCCTTTATTTCACCCACTACGGAATTCAATCAAATTAATTGATAAGCCAAGACGCACATCAACGTAACATACCGCTAGAACAAAGATACTTTGAGGTAACTCAGATCTAGCCTTCTCTTAGTCATAAAGCATACTATAACTTTTAATCAACAATTCCGCTCGCAAGAACAAGGTGCCAACCTCTAAACTCAACTCCAATTCCCTCTTTAAGTTTCATTCTAATCTCCCCTCTATTTTACCACATTTCATCTTACCCATGACCACAAAATTGACATGGGGCCGTTTATTCTATCATGCCTCTAAGCCAAATCTATCTCATAAAATCAACAAGGAGGGCCACGACATCACCTCTTCAACACTATTAACTTAGCAGTTAATCCAACATAGGATGCTCCTCAATATTTTTTTTTGGTCTACTCACTATAACGTACTATCAATTTTACAACTGTTTATTCAAAACTTAAACCCCATATTTTCAACATTAGTTTTGGCACGATCACCAATTAACTTCCGTACAATCTCTAAGTTGGCATTTTAGTATCCCAAGTTCATTCAATCCAAAAAATAATCCTAACCATTCGATACGATCTCCACTAGACATTTTGTCAATCCACAGTTTAGCTAACCCATAAACAACATAAATCAACAACTCTCATGCCTTTACGCCAATATGCTTCGGTACTTTACATCAACACCTTGCTATAATAAATTCATCCACAGAAGATTCTAGACCCTCTCAATCATGATCAATACTAGACTTACTGGAACATAAATCTCGCACTTCCAATCAATTTTCATGATTCGCCACCATTGTAATAACTCTAATCAACTTCTTCGCTTTAAAATCACCTACCATTCCAATTAGTCATTCTGTACCACGCAATAAATTTGGGTGCCTTTATATAATCAACAACTCATGTTAACAGAATCTGTAACCCACTCCATCTAAAATCACTAACAACTCATCATCCACTTAACGTCTTAAACGCCCCCGTGGGTCACGTACTCAACCTTTAAGGAAGTCCACGATTATTAAGCGCGAGTAACAGCAAAAACCATCTCTCTTTCCAGAAAACTCAACCATAAATCATAAGAGAATTCGACTCTCGAATCCCCAAACTCCGATGGGAAACAACTCCTTAAACAAATCTCAAAATTTACCACTTCCAGGAAGGAAAAGAGATGCATGGGAAAAACCAGATGATCAACCAAATCCTTCTCAATAAAACCTTAACACCAAAGATCCACGCGATTTATGTTTTGCACCAAGAAAACTTCAATAAGTTCCTTAAATGGAGAGAACAACAAATACAATAGCTTTCTCCGCAAGGCAACCCACGATAACCAACAAGAATCCAGCAAAAACCGAACTCCAGAATGGTAAAAGCAATCCGAAAGGATTCATCACCCAATTCTTCGCTTTGTCGCCGAAGAAATGAAGCCAATAGAAACCAACCTTCTCCACTCACTCCCTAACTATGCCACAACAAACGACGACTCTCACCTCGAGAGGTTCCCATGCTTTCAGTGGTGGCCCTACCCAGCCACAACCACCAACACAGCCACATCCACGGCCACAACAACCACCAAGGCCCTTAACAAGGTCAAAAGCACGAAGGCGAAAGCATAATGATTCAAACAATCCTTTTCATAATCAAAGCAACATGCACAATAATTTAACATTCAATCATCAAAGCTTAAATGCAATATTTTAAGCGTAATGCAATGATACCCATACCCATCCTACTGTGCATCAGAGTGTGTCAAGTTTTAAATTAGTTAACCACTCTAATTCAGATTTTAAGGTTATTGCCCGAAGGCCAAATTTTAAAGGAGTAGAAACCTATGCCATGTTTCTAATTCCACACAACAACTTTTAGTTTACTCTAGAGTAAAATTGCTAAATTCACATACCAAGGACCTAAAGCCCGCTCTGATACCAACTGTAACACCCCGGCACCAACGCACCGCAAATGTTACCAAAAAGACTCTAATTGACACTTTCAACACTCCGGAACCACTCTTGCCCAGAGTGTTCCCAACAAGATCCCAGAAATAAAAAAACGCGACAAAAAGACCAATTAAACCAATAACTTAACAAACGAGTCACTAATCCTTTTACATATAATAAAATGTTGAAACCGACCTTGAAACTTTCTAAACTAGCTTAAAACTAAGTCACCGAATTTTAGAAAATTTCGGCATGACCTCTCTAGACAGCAGGACATCCACTCAGCAGACAGAAAGCAATTGCAGTTTTGATATCATTCTAGCAGGTCCTTAGATAACCAATCACACATCCAACAAAATTTAATAACTACACCACGACAGATGACATATTACAACCATAATCAATGCAACCAGGCTTTACAAATCGATTAAATGGATTGATGCAAACGTGATGGTGCGACTACTCCCCCATGCATGCCGGTTTCAATGTACCTGCAACAACGCAACCCACAAGCGTGAGTCGATGACCCAGCAAAGTACATGAGAGTAACAAATTCCAAATTTATCATAAGTAAAACAAGAACTTAACCATAAGAGCAAGTAATGCAAATAAAACAATATCCGGACAATAAGCATTTATATCCAATTAAAGCAATAACTTGACCATACCAAAAATTTCTACAATCAAGCCAGCATCTTGATAATAAAACCAATCAACTTCTATGAACCGTTACTTAACGCTAACTCACAACGTCTCCCGACTCAATGTCGGGACCCGAATTCGCAATCCGGAAACCCTCTGTGTTTTCAGCACTAGTCCCAGGATCAGTAGCTAGTGCACACAGTTAACAAACATGAATATCACAATCATACACAACGGAATAATAAATAAAAAATTCATCTTTTAATATAATATGTTGAACAACCTTAAGGTCAACTTACAATTGTGAAGCCTAGATGGCTTCAATTCAGAGTAAAACGAACAGTAGCGGAACGAAGAACGTCGGTGAATCCCATCAAAATACCACAGGCATTTGACAAGGTTCAACTCATAGATATTCGCCTTCTTGCAGAACTTCTCCTTCTTCGAAGACAAAGACTTCTCCTCAACTGGTGATGTTTTGTTAAAGCAAGGGTGAGTACACAACCGTACTCAACAAGTCATGCACAGAATGCAGTTCTATTACTACATGCATGGCTTATTCCAAAGGAATGGCTGAATGGTTCTTTTGCAGTAAAGCAGCATTCACAAATAATCATAGTAGATAGAAAAGCAGTAAAACAAATAATACCCATAATAAATTTCGTAATCATTGTCAAGTAAAGCATTTCTCATTCTTAACCAATTTCCATATCACATTATTCACATTCCCAACCTCATTTTATTTTCAAAACTCTACCCCTTGACTGTAATCCCCGAGCATTGTCCAGTACCGCGGACTCGGCTATTCGAATAGTTTTTACACTCTGCAGAGGTTGTACACTTTACCCACAAGATACAATCAACTCATCACGTCAGCCGTGAATCGCCATACAAGAGTATGCGAATGAGTGATCATAACAAAGCCTTTCAGAAACTTCTATCTCAACCTAGGAACCTCTCCGAGTTGCCTTCACTATCACTTCCTCGCCGAGCAAGTATAGGACCGACAAACACCGTTGGATAGGGTACCAAGCCGCAAAGACAGTACGCTCCCCATCTGATCACCCCTCGATGATCGCCACCGGAGGTATCAAAGGTGAGATATCGAATCCTACTAAACTAGGTCTTCCCATTCGGACATGTGGTTGTACGAGTGACTCAGTCAAAAGCTTGCAAGGTGAAGTCCTTAATCGACGAGGCAAGACATCCTTCTCTCAAAATTGGCGCCTGACCCTCACAACACTCAACCCACCCAAATGCCACGATGGCCCACCTGGCATAAAGCCACTTGCCACTTGCCCCAGTCTAAATCCTTTATCACCCCAGTTGATTATTGCGTAACACAATGCCAACAACAACTCAACATCCATGTAGAACCACGCTGGTTCCACATATCAACATCATCGTGTGGCAACACGCCACACCATTTCACAAACACATTTCATAATCCATTAATCAGTATTATTCTTTTATTTTCAAAAGACATGTGTTGCGTGGCATGGCTAAGCAATTATACACGATTTAACCAACCCACGTTGGCAAGTAATAACAACCAACTAATAATCAACCATCTTAGGGTGACAAATGAATTATGGCATACAATTAATCATGGCAGGGTGATATTAGCAATTGGATTGTATAACTAATCCCAAATTAATTTAAATCATTTTAATCTTGAACTAGCATGCAATAATTTGAATCAAAGTAAATTTGTAAAACTGGGAGCAATATGATCAAAGCACGACTTGCCTGGCCCTGGCTATCTTTATTGATCTTTACTCTTTATCTTTGAATCTGGATCTTCGATCTTCAATCTTTACTTCCTTGATCTTCAGCTTCTTTGAATGACTTCCAGACAACGCGTCTAACGATGAAGAAACACAAATACAACACAACTCAAAAGCAAATCAAGTAAACTCCAAATTAAGAACGAATAGCATTGGGCACAACGGCTTAGATGAGATTAGGAACTTGAATGGATTAGGTCGATGATTAGACAAAAGAGAACGGCTTTCAGAAAATACACCGAAGAGAAAGATTAATAACCGGGAAAGAAGGAATAGTATTCCGAAGAATATTTCTTCTGAAGTTATTATCTTGATTGGATAGCCGATGACATATGGACTCTCGATCTATAGACCAGGTCCACGATGATACGTTAGTTCGCCATGAACTAAGCAGATGCTTGAGGTTAACTTTTGTTGATCGAACGACACAGTCAACCAAAAGGAAGATAGACGACTGATGGACTAGATATGGCACAAGGATATGACACATGGTCAATGGTCTAGCGACCAAGTCCACGAACAGGTTTCTAGAAGATTAAGGTTTACGGAGAGAAGGCATCGACACAAGGGTCTAAATGCGATCGGCCAGGATCTGGTCTGGGGTTCAGTCATACTACGATGAAGAGACTTGACGATGATAAGGCGACGATGATATGAAGACGAGGCTAAACTCAAGGTGATAGGTGTAACATCCCAAAATTTGGGTTTTCAAAAATATTTTGTGAAGTTTAGCTCCCCAAAAATTCGCGATAATTTTCTCGTTTAATTGAAGCTTAATCTGGAATTTTCTAAAGTCCAAGTAATTTAATTTGACTAATATAAACTTTAATTAAAATAAATTCAGTTTTATTTGGGTTCCTTGTGCTTCTAGGATTTTTTTATTTTGTTTTAGAATTATTGGAATTTATTTAGAATTATTCGGAATTAATTTAAACTAAACCTTTTACCTAAAGTAATTAAATATTTCAAAAGAGAAAATAAATTTCTTCTGAAAACATTTTATTTGAGTTCCAAAATGTCCCAAAATATTTTCTAAAATTTTTCTAGAATTTTTCTGGTATTTTTATTGCCTCAAAAGAATTAATTTGAATTAAGTCCTTTATGGAATTAATTAAAATTTGGAAAAATTTATATAAAGTTTTGTTGAAAATATTTTATTTGAGTTAAAATGTCTCAAAATATTTTATAGAATTTTTCTGGAATTTTCCTGATAATGTTTCTATTTTTCTTGAATTAAATGAATTTCTAGAACTAATTCAATTCGGATTCTGTTTTCCACGTGTCTCCTTCTCGCGCTGCCACGTGTCGACTCCTCGTTCGGCCACGTCGCCGAATCGCCACAGCCCTCCGATTCCAATCCGACGCACCAAAATGAGCCACGTCACCCGGTTACTATTCATTATCCGCCAACTGCTCGATTAAATCCGTTTTTGATCCGAATTCGATTTTTCTTATTTCTCCTTGTACAACACGACTTCCCTAGCCTATATAAGGGTTCCTAGACCCTCCCACGCAGCCCTAATGTCCAGATCATCCCCAAACCCTATATTTCTTCAGATCAATCTATTCATGCCATCCTGCGTCGGCCGAACTTTGAGGCGCGTTCCCTGTCAACTCGTCGACTCTTTTCAAGATCCGTCTTCCCCACGGCGTGCTCTATGGTACCCTCTGTCTCCCATCCAAATTTGGTGCAATTTCATCCACGGGATCAAAAGTTACGGCTGCCCAAAGATCAAATCTTGCCGGAGCCCGTTCTCCCTCGTTTTTGTGAGTTTGACCGTGAAATTTTTATGGTAGGCTCCTCTTGATGTTCCCTACACGGTGCTCACCCTAACTCATGGTTTTGCTGGCGGGATTGGCGCAGAAAAATCAATCTTCCCCGATCAGACTGCGTTGCGGACGGCTGAAACTTCGTCGTGCGTTCCCCGTTGATCCAAAAGGTAAAACTCATATCCGTTCACGTCACTTTGTGCCAAATGATCCCAGATAGCTCTATGTAAAATTTGGTTAGGTTTCATGCAGTATTTTAATAGTTATGACCGTTTGATCTATTAGCTCCGAGAGCCGTTCATCGGCAGTTTGTGATCAATCCGGTGGGTCGCCGCCAAATCCGCCTATATTGTTGAGTTCGTCTCATCGCGTTCTACGTGATGGACACTTCCCTTTGCTGTTGCATCTACCGAAATTTTTTTTTTAAATCGGCGCCGCCTTTACGCCGTCGCCGCTGTCGTCTTTTGCCGCCAACCATCTTGGATTGTCGTGACCATGTCATCCTGTCCGGTAGGTCCATACCCTACTGTTTTGGCCATCCTTGGAGTTCATTTGATCTCCGGTTGCCGTCAAAGCCATAATCTAGTATCTACCCGTCGTCTTTCGGTTTAGTCCTTTGCATCGGTTCGCGTTTTGGTTCGCCATCCTTGATAAACTTTAATCGCAGAGCCAACCCTAGCATTCTACCCTATGCCAAGTGTATCCAACCTTGAATCGTTTCGCTCTAACCCGGACTTAACCTTTGGTCCAATTTGTCATTGCGTCACGACATGTGTACCCCACAGATCGCAAATCAAACATGAGCCATGTCATGACCTCGCTGCCCTACCATTGTACCGATGGTCGCCACCTTGTAATCTCATAAGTGTTCTGTTAACGCTTCACCTTCATCGTTAACGTTCCACCGTTAACGTTCGTCGTTAACGCTTCGTCGTTAACGTTCCGTCGTTAACGTTCCATCGTTAACGTTCCGCCGTTGACGTTTCGTCGTTAACGTCCCGCCGTTGACGTTTCGTCGTTAACGTCCCGCCGTTAACGCTTTGCTCTCATCGCGTGTGTGCATGCAAGTAAAGGCCCTAGTGTGATGTCCTTACCTTTTCTATCGCCTTACTGTGATCTAACCCAATCATATGTCAATCTAGTCTCACCATCATACCATCTATGTGGTCCAATCATAACCGTACCCTTGGACCGGTTTGATGAGCTAAGTTCATCGTGAGCCGTGTGATCGACACTGCGATACCACTAGTTGGTCAATTGCAGTCAACCCTAGTTTATGTTCTGTTCCAAGTCATCATCGGCTATCCAATCAAGATAATAACTTCGGAAGAAATATTCTTCGGGATATTATTCCTTCTTTCCCAGTTATTAATCTTTCTCCTCGGTGTATTTTCCGAAAGCCATTCTCTTTTGTCTAATCATCGACCTAATCCATTCAAATTCCTAATTTCATCTAAGCCGTTGTGCCCAATGCTATTCGTTCTTAATTTGGAGTTTACTTGATTTGCCTTTTGAGTTTTGTTGTATTTGTGTTTGTTTATCGTTAGGCGCTGCTGGGAAGTTGCTCAAGGAGCCGAGAATCGTGCAAGCGGAGATTGAAGATCGAGGATCAAGGATCGAAGATAAAGAGTAAAGAATAATAAAAATTGCAAGGGCCAGGCAAGTTGTGCTTTGACCATATTGATCCCATGTTTTAAAATTATTTCGTTTGAAATTATTGCATGCTAGTTTGAAATAAACTGATTTCAATTAATCTGGGATTAGATAATCAACCTACTTGTTATTGCCACCTTGTCTCTATTATTTGTATGCCATGATTCATTTGTCACCCTAGATTGTGGGTTAATAGTTGGACATTAATAATTTGCCAACATGGGATAATTAGACCGTATGTAGTGTGCTTAGCCCTGCCACGTAGATTTGTCATGATTTTGGAAAAATTAAAGTTAATATTGACTTAATGAGATATGGAACGTGTTTCTGAGAATGTGACATGTGTTATTGAGTTGATGATAGCACGTGGTGCAAGGTAAAGGACTGGGGTGGGAAAGTGATTTAGACTGAGGCAAGTGGCAAGATTGTTTCGTGGGCCAAGAGTGGCAATTGGGCGGTCGCATTTGGTATTATGACATGTTGATGTGATGAACTTTTGATTAGTCTTGCCTCGGTCAACTAAGGACTTAACCTTGCGAGCCTTTGACTGAGTCTTTCATACAACCACAAGTTCCGAATGGGACGGACCTAGCTGAGTAAACTGTGAAATCTATTCTTTGGTCTGTCGTGGTGGTGTGAGGCCGGAGAAGCGGAATGAGAACTCACATGGCGCAAGAGGGGCCCTGGTGTGGTAACCATCCCTCCGGTGTTGAAACCTTAGCGCACCGTACTGGGTTTAGACGGATCTTTGGAAAGGCTTTGTTATGATCACTCATTCGCATACTCTTGTATGGCGTTTCACGGCTGACGTGGTGAGTTGATTATATCTTGTGGGTAAAGTGTATAACCTCTGCAGAGTGTACAACCTATTCGAATAGCCGTGCTCACGGTATTGAGCATTGCTCGAGGATTACAGTCAAGGGTTAGATTTTGATAAAAATGAGGTTGGGACTGTGGATAACGTGATATGGAACTTGGTTAAGGATGGGAAATGCTTCACTTGAGAATGTTTGCAAAAGTTATTATTGGTATTACTTGTTTTACTACTTTTCTATCTACTACGATTATTTGTGAAAGCTGCTTTATTGCAAAAGAACCATTCAGCCATTCCTTTGGAATAAGCCATGCATGTAATAATAGAACTGCATTCTGTGCATGACTTGTTGAGTACGGTTGTGTACTCACCCTTGCTTTAACAAAACATCACCGGTTGAGGAGAAGTCTTTGTCTTGAAAAAGGAGAAGTTCGCAAGAAGGCGATTATCTAGGAGTCGAACCTATCGGATGCTGTGGTATATTGAAGGGTTCACCGACGTTCTTCGTTCCGCTGCTACTTATTTGAAGTTGAAGCCGTCAAGGCCTCACATGTGTAAGGTTGACCTTAAGGTCGTTCAATAGTTTATATTTTATAATTGTGTTACTTTTATTATTCCGCTGTGTATGATTGTGATATTCATCTATGTTGAGACTGTGTGCACTAGCGTGATCCTGGACTAGTGCAGAATACACAGAGGGTCCGGATTTGCACATTCGGGTCCCGACAATAGGGCTAGATTACATCAAGGCGATAGAAAAGGTAAGGACATCACATTTAGGGCTTCCACTTGCATGCACCCATGCGATGACAGCGATACGATGATAGCAAAGCGTTAACGGCGGAACGTTAACGGCGAAGGCGAAGCGATGACGGGACGCATATGAAATATCAAGGTGGCGACCATCGGCTGATAGATAGGGCAGCGTGGTCACGACATGGCAACTACATGGAAAATTTGTGCTGGCCAAATGGGTACTACCGAGGCAGTTGACACGCAAAACGGAGCAATGATTTAATAGCCGAGATACCAATGAATAAAATAAAATAAACAGAAACTAAAAATTATAATAAAAATACTGACAGATAGAGGATGAATTTAGATGAATTTGGAAATTTGAATCACTCGATTCCAAGTTCGGATGAAGGAGAACGGATCAAACGAAGTTTGACTAGAAAGAAAATCCTGAAATTACGAAATTGCACTGTAGCATCGCTACAGTGCTTCGTTTTTCCTCGTTCTGGCTGTTTAACAGAGCTCCATTAGAGGCCTTTTTGCACAAACATTACTAGAGATTGGGGGCATGGCAGCGCAAGGGGAGTGACAATATGGAACGAGGACAACGATGCGGTACCAAGGCAAGCAACGGCTCGACGAACGGTGGCCTAGAGCGGCGCACGCATCGCTAGGAGCGACGGCGGCTTGCCCTGCACGAGGCGCAGCCGGAGGAGTGGTGGCCGGAGTGGGGCACGCGTCGACGGGACGGCGAGGTGACGGGAGACCGATGGGGTGGTCGGCGGAGGTGGGAGTCTTGTGAGGCGGCGCGATGGCGACATGGCGGTGGCTCGGACGGCACATGGCGGCGGCGCGCTCCGGCAGCGGGGAAGGGTGGCCAAGGGGTGGGATGGGGGCGGCAAGGTGAGGGGATGCTCATGGGCACGACGGCCGGCGGCGGGGTTGACCGGAGAGACGGCGAAGACGACGGCCGACGCGACAAAAAGCCGTCCGAATGGCATGGCGGCCAAAAACACAATAGAACGTGGAATTTCTCAAAACCAGTGAGAGCACGGCGTAGAGCAAGGTCATAATAGGCTACATCTAAAAGGAATTTGATTGGGGATTACCGGTTTGGGAGGAATTGACGACGAACGGAACTCGACTTGGCGACGAACGAACGCAAGTTCCCAGAGCAATTCTTGATGAAACCTGGATTTTCTTGAGGGGTTATGATCTACACACAAATGCGCACAAGATGACGTGAACGGAAGTCGATTTGCCTTACCGGATCAAAAGATGACACGGCGATGTCAACGGAGGACGTTCGGCGATCGTTTCTTCGATTTTCGGAAGGGCAAATGTTCTGGAAATAGAGGGGAAGTGTGAGCACCGTGTTGGGGAGACTGAAACGCACGTTTTGGGTGGTCACACGCGATGAGGGGATGAGAAACGGAAGAGTTATGGCTCAAACAAGAAACGGCAAAGAAATGATTGCAGCAGCCGTTTTACTTGATTTCGGAGGGGAAAACTGTAGGGGAATTGAAGTCCTTGATGACACGGTCGTTTTGCAACTGACCTCACTCAATTTCGTTGAGAATTGCAAAAGTTATGAGCATTTGAAGTTTGGGCTGCAAATGGGGCCGGAACTTAAACAATGCGCATGGTTGGAGGTTGAAGATGAACGGTAAAGGACACGTGTCGCTTTCTCATTAGCCGGAAGAAATGGAGGGACAAAAGCGCGAGAAATAAAATAGCAAAAATAATCTAAAAATCTTAGAAAAATTTCTAAAAATACTAGAGATTATTTGGAACCCAATAAAATTAGTTTCACTGAATTTTCATGAGTTTTGGAATTTAGACAATTCCGGGACGAATATACTGGATTTAACGAAAGACCGCGAGAGATAAAATACCATAGAGATTCTATAAATCTTGGAAAAATTCCCAAAATCATTTTAGAATATTTGGAACCTAATTTTATGAATTTTGAGATTTTTAGAGTATTTTAAAACTCGGTTGAAATTTCGAATAAGGACCAGAATTGAAATTTTGGCTTTGCGGACGGAAAAGGATTGAACTCCAATTTCGGAAGGATATGGATGCCCGGTTAATTAGAACACCGAAGGAAATCCAAATTTTGCATTTAAATGGAATTTCAAATGAAAGGTTTGAATTGGAATTTGGATATAGAATTGCCCGAATAATTAATAATTCAAATTAAAAATCCAATTAACATCCAAATGTTTAAATTAATAATTTTAATTAGTTTTTAGCAAATCTCAAATTTGAAAAATTTCCTGAGATACAAAGAACACTGTAAAAACTAAATTTTAAATTACTTGATGTACACAGAAGGCACATTAAATTGTTTTAGATTTAGAAAATTCTAAATTAAGCTTCTTTAATCAAATAAGATTGATGTAAAATTTTTGAAAAGCTAATTTAAATATAAATTTTTGAAAACCCAAATTTTGGGATGTTACACTCAACCACCCCCTTTTTACAACCCAATCCATTTTCATCAATTTAAGTCGAGTTCATAACTCGACTTCACTCCACGATAGTCATATAACCTAATTAGCAAGGCAATGAAATGCACTCAATCATCAAATTCAAATCAATCTCTCCTGACATACCACCACCACAAAAATCATTATTAAAAATGCAATGCACATGAGTGCTCATTTCCATGCACGTACCGGTACTGCCGAGTGCCCACCCGTCGATGTGCACCCTCACGTCCCTTCCATCCCGTAGATGGAAGGTGCCTACTCTTACTGTCTCGCTCCCATTCACCTCGATGAATGGGACTACGAGGTAGGACTTTCGTGTTCACTACGTGTGAACACAGAGGCCCGCATCAGAATGGGTCGCCTCTTCCACTATGAATGCACATATACAATTTTCATTCAATGCCAACACTAACATACCATAACCACATACATACACATAGCCAATTCTCACATTCATAACCATAACTTCACACATACATAAACATAGCCCAAATTCTCACATTCATAACCATCTAATCTATTCGCACACATACTCAATTCCATTTCCCAGATGGGGCACAATTAAGTACGAGTATCCACATACCCCATACTCGCTACTCACAGCAATGTTAACAAAGGTACAGTAAACTTATCCGGATTAAGGCTTACTAGGGACCACTCGAACCCAATAGTTAATCACGTCCTCGAAGGGACGATCACCAATATAACTCATACTTGCGAAAATCAATAGAAATTAGCCATGAACAGCTAAATAACAATGAACAACTCAATTAAGCACACAACTCAATGTACTTGCACCCATTCCTTTACGTTAATCACCATGAGCAATTTCTCTTGCGGATTCACCGCAATTAACACGCTTAAGAGCAAACAAGCAAATAATTCCTCCTAGCCACGATCTAGGGAATGCACTTGCCTTTACCGACGGAGAATGGAGTGGCATACGATTGATGCCACACCCGATAGAACCTTCCCTGCAAATAAACAATATTCATCCAACTTAAATTTATGCACACTCGACACAAGCAACAAAAGAAATCAACTCTTTTGCATATCATAGGTATAGTGATTCAACTCCAAACTCATTCGGGGAAGCAGAACAAGTAAAATCCATGAATAGATGATCAATCAACACTTAACAACTGAATCAGAATGTGAGGAGCACAATCAATCAAGGGTACACTAACACCCTTTTTCAACCTGGGATCTTACCTATTTGATGAATAACAATAGCATTAACAATATGAGCTAATACACCAATAGCCACTGCAACACACCCTTCCTAAACATTATGCACAAAAGCTAAACCCTTGAAGCAAGAACATCACTAAATAAAATGGAAAATCTACTAGAAGGAAAGTTTAACAGCGGCTGCATGTTTTCGTCATTCAATTCCTTTTTAATTCATTAGCAGTCATGCATAAAGGAGCATACACCTCAGAACATCAAAACAGAACTGTTTTAAAGTAACATTCTAACAGCTACACTTTGCCACTGAATCAGAACTAGGAGGACATGGTTGGATTTGATCCTGGGAGTACTTACTGCTACCTAAACCAATAGATTTTATGTTAATTTTGCCATTACCCTCTAAATCAGTGATATCACCAAGTCCCTTCCTTAGAATTCAATCTTCCCACCAACCAAAATCATGCATACATATTTAAAGGGCTAAGTTTTATGTTTTACAGTGAAGAACTCAAATGATAGGATTAGCGATTCCCATTCCCAGTAACGACTTTAACTAATCAAACAAAGACGATTTGCCTACCGAATAGGGGTTCCACTATAGTTTGAGTACTCTTCCCCTCAATAGTAGTAAAAGACAACTAATCCAGCATATTAGAGCATGAATTCTCTTTACCAATAAATATTCTAAAGCTGAGCATATAGCAAGAATCAAAGAAATGACCAAATTTCCTACATCCAAAAAAAATATGCATGATAACGATATGATCTCATCATTCTCATCTTATATAAAATATCATGATCACATTCATCACCACAGATTCCCTTAAATCTCATTCATTGTTATTCACCTTGTCCTACCCGAACTAGTGATGTCCATATGGCGATAACATGCATTAGCGATTCATCAAGAAAATTAATCATAGCATTCAATTTTAACCTCACAAAGCTCAAACAATCGATGCACTGGCAAGTACTTCGAAAATGATCAGAGGCATCAGCTGATTAGAAGCATCATACACAAATAACATACATGTATATATACATATATATACATATATATCAATCCATAAACCACAAACACATAAAGCCCTTAAGAACCTAATACTGATAAACATAATTTTCTTTATAGTAATTTCCTCCTTAACCTGCATTTCATTGTTCTATTGCTCCAGCATCTAGACAGTGTAGACATCTTAATACAAATAGTACTTGTAAAGCGATAGACAATACCCTACATCCTTTTTTTTTCGAGATAGCTTTGCGGTCATCTTTGAAAAAGGCAAGAAAACACTTGGGCACTTGGCCAGTCAAACATCAATTTTCTTTCAATGTGCTTAGTTCACATACTATTTCAAATCAAGAAAATGCCAAGCCAACAAAGGCATGCTTGCGCTTGTTCGATGGTTTTTGAGCACCTATTGGACTTTCGTTAATGAACCTTATCGAGCCTTATTTGGCATGAGTTTAGCCATTTGTAGGTAGGACTCAAGAAAAGGTTAGAACCCACCTTTCCCTCAAGTTGCTTATTTGGATCATATAGTCATAAGGACTACTAATGCAGCATAGTCAGAACTTTTTGAGAAGGCTGCCCACAGGAATTTCAACTACTAAACTTGATTCCACATCTAGAATGCCAGTATCGAACTAGCAGGATGCAACAACTAAATTACAATTTAGTTCAAACATCATAATCAAATCACAGAAAGATGCATATGCACATTTCATCAAACACCTGGTCTACAACCTCTCATTCACCACCAAAACCTCACCTCCACTTATCAGATGATGGGAGAGGCGGGAGGAGGAGGTACCGGCTGGGGGAGGTATGGCTGGAGGTGGCACCGAGCCTGGTGGAGCCGGAGGCAGCACCGCCGGCCACCAGCAGAAGGATGCGTCGCTCCTGGCCTTCTTTGCCAGCTGCTGGCTGATCACGGAGGAGGGCCAGGAGGGCTCGTCGGCTAGAGGCGGCGGGACTCACCGGGCGGGGAGCAGGAACCGGCTGAGGAGAAGGGAGCCAGGGGAGGGGCGACGACAGGAGGGAGTCTGGGAGGCGGCGCCAGCGCCGGGCCGAGGAGGGAGGCTTTGGGGTGCTAGGGAAAAATGGTTGGCTCCCCTTGGATGAGTGGCTTTTACGGTTAGGGATTACTCCCTTAAAGGCCCAAACACAGCCTAACATATTTTAGACGCAATTGGAATATTACACATATAGTCAGAAAACGGCATCAACCACCACGGAATATATGTAAACAGATGTATTAACCATTCACCATTAGTCACACATAGTCACAAACACAGAGTCAGCACATCCAACACAACGCATTCACATCACACATACTAGATCCAGCACATCACATATATACATTTCCTACTTAAGTCATATTACGAAAGATCTAACTATCAGGGTTATTCGAGTTATGTGCACTACCTCCAGACGTGTGGAAACCATCGACATCTGGGGAGCTTTGTCGAGCGTGCGAGGTCGAACCCTATAGAAAGGACATATATAATTTGATGTTAGTCTTGAATTGCAAATAACTAGAACAAAATGGAAAACTATTTGTATGTACCTGTGCTGGTGGAGGTGGCAGGGGGGAAGTATGCAGGAGGAGGCTAGAACTGCGGCAAACTGAACTGAGTCCCCATTTGCGAGAAGCTTTCCTACATAAGCAACGTGTTAGATATCATACATTCAGGTGTCCAACAAAAAATTGTCTAGCTAAACACTTAATCACTAAACTTGTCTAGCTAAACACTATATCACTAAAATTGAACCTTTTTAACTTACTTGTACAAAGGACTGAAAGTACTCTTGTTGTCTTCTCATATGTTTCTCATCTCGTCCTGTTGCGCTAGGCGCTCCTGCTGTTTCCTCAGTTGATCCCTTGATTCCAACAACTCTTGATGAAGCCTTGCCTCTCGAGAGGAGCGAGCGCTGCTCTGTGATGACTATGACGTTCTTGCTTGGCTCAAAGCAACGTCAGAGTCCACAACGCCATTGAACATTGCATACCTTCAAGACATTAGAAACCAAATGTATTCATTAATTGCAACTAGACACTCACAATCATATCATAATTTTCGACAACTTTTAGAAGGGCGAATGATCTCACCTTCCATGTCTCTTGCCACTACCGCTCTGGTACAACTCCTCGGCATCTAGGTCTTCCCTCTTCTAGTTGTACTTTGGGCCATAACGTCGAGCCATTTCTTCCCCTTATTTCCCCAAGGCCAGATAACAGCTTCTTCGACTGGTACATGTCCTTCGGCATCTTATGGTTCACCAGAACAATATCACTGATCAATTAGACCAGATTGTTGTAGCAATTGTTTGAAAAGTTATATTTCGACTTTATTGACATGAGTCACGTCACGGCTGCTAGGACGGTCACGTTGGTGGAAACATGCAATTGCTCTTCCAAAGCCGAAAGGAGGCTATAGAACCTTTGAACCTCCGGCCCAGGCTCTTCTTCTAAATTAACCTCAAAATCCCTACCAATATCATTCATCATCTCATCCATCCTATCTTCATCCTCAAGGTCCGTCTCAATGGGTTGTGCTTCACCATGCTCGTACCATATCATATAGTCCGGCATAAAACCAAACGTGCACAGGTGACGTTCCACATCCGACTTAACATGCCGAGAAAAGTTTCGACACTTGTTACAAGGGCACTTTACAACACCACCTGCGGCCCCTGCGAATGCATTATCCATGAACGTCTGTGTCTTGACCCCCCATTCTCTTGAATGTGCCCCAGTCTTACTCCAACCATCGTACATCCATCTTCTATCATCACCCATTATGGACGCTTAAAAACAAGTAACAAATCAATCACAGTGTGCTATGGTTGCTAACAAGAGCTCTACTGGGAAAGATAGGTCCTAAACCCATTTGAAGAATGGGCCGAAAGACGGATTTATAGCGAGCCTTATGGTCGAGCGAATTTTAAGACAAAACCCGTTGTTCTCCGAATGCACGCCTAGTCTTGGTGCATCGGAGAACAACTGGATTATGCTGCCGAGATTCCATTTGGACCATTGGGCTCGTCATAAATCCTACATATGCTCTAGCGTCCATTCCTAGGCTGTCCAAATTAAATTGGACAATTCCGGAACGGCACACCTCACAAGTAAATGTGAGATGCGCCTTTCCCGAATGGGTGACGCCTAGGTTTGGCTGACCAAATCGATTCTACTTAATTGAATCATGTTTTACCTTCCCATGGCATTGCAAGTAAACATTTGCAAGTAAACAATATGGCATTGCATGTAAACATCCTCATATACCAAAATTGTAACATTTTCAAGTAAACAATATGGCATTGCAAGTAAACATCATGGCATTGCAAGTAAACATCCTCATATACCAAACGTCCTCATATTTCAAAATTGTAACATTTGCAAGTAAACAATACGGCATTGAAAGTAAACATCCTCATATCTTAAGGAAGCTAATTAGAAACAAGAAATCTGCAACATCTAGCTCAGCTCTTATTTACAATAATGAGGTCTCTTGTCTTTGTCTTAATTGCATAAATCCTTCTCTCAGATTCATTTTAGCTGGCTAAACTTGCCATAATTGAGGTGCACAAACAAAGAAAGTTACCCTTGGTGAAAGTCTAATAATTTCAATTACATGAATGTATAATATTGTACTACCATGTACTCCATACATCTCTTGGGAAGAACTAACAACCATCTCAAATGGTTTCAAGTCGATCGAGAATGTCTTTACGTGTCACTACCTAGAAGCCAATAGTTACTACTTAATTAATACTAGTAGCTGCTACAAAGATTGGAGGATCATGACAAAAACTAGTTTAGTCAAACAGGAGTAATGCAAAAGACATTCATTCTTCAAATTTGTTTACAAACAAGTTCTCGCCAACTACAAACAACTCAACTAGGCAACATGAGAGTAAAGCAGAAGCTATTTTTCTATTTTCTATGACCTATCTTCACTTTTTTCCCATGGCAAGGTGATTAAAGAGAGTAAAGCAGATGCATGTTACATACGAGCAAGCCTTATCCTCGAAATCGAATACTAACACTACGCCAGATTAAAGAGAGATTAAAGAGAGCTCTACCCGGCCGGTTTCATCTCAATTCATACAAGCCCTAATCATTTCAAGAGAGAAAGAAGAAACCCTTACCTTAATCGGTGATGCGGGCAAATTGTATGAACACGGCGGCGGAGGGTGTAATACCGCAAATCGTTTACCAGGGGTTTTGGCCGGAATTGTTTTGTCTTCTTAAATTCAAGGAGTTTCTTTTCACCTGACCTCTCTCTTTTCTTTTGTGTGGTTGTCAATCCTCTAGGGCTGATATTTTGTTTTTCCCCCATTCCAGCCACTGCCGACTCCCTCCTCTTCCTTTTCTTGGTCGTCTGCTCCCTGGTGCTAAGCGCCTCCCTTCCAGTCGCCCTCCTGCCGTGCGCCCCCTCTCCCTACCCCTGCTGAACTCGGCGCCCCTCTCCTAGACTTCCCCCTGGCTTCCTCCCCCAGGCCAGCGCCCTTCCCTGCACTCCTCCCCCTGACGGCTGCCTCCTGCCCAGGCTGAGTGCTCCCAGGCCAGCGCCCCTGCTCCCCTCCTGGTCGACGCCGCTCTGCGCCTCCTCCCCTGGTCGGTGAGTGCTCTCCTGGTCGGCGCCCCTTCCCCTGTCCCTCCCTGGCTCGGCGCCCCTCTCCACTCCCCTGTGGGGCGGCAGCAACCAAAAGCAACAACACCAAAGAAGAGCTTACCGTAACCAAGAAGCAGAGTCCGTATAGCAAAGAAGAAATGAACCGGCCAAAGAACAAAGAAAGATTCGGAAGAGCACCAGCAGCAGCAATGCCCTCCCCTCTTGCTTTCTTGTGGTGAGGACTCAATCAATCAAATTGAGGGGTTGGTTCTTTACGCATGCCAGGTGTTCGATGATATGGCTGTGAGGTATATGCATGTGTAGTGGCTCTTGTTTGGGCCGATTCGAGACGTTGGATTGATTGATTTTCATCTCTTAAAATGGTGGTAGTTCTGATTATAGAATTGATTGATCTCTAGGAGGGATAGTTATGTTGGTGTTAACAAGAAAAACTTAGGAATGCTAATGTTGCCTTAAAGAGCTTTTGTGATTGTTTGCTATATTGTAGTATCTTACTTAGATCGACTATGCGATGCGATTGTTGATCTGTCATATGTCATCCATTTCTCTTGCATGAACAGTTGAATTGGAATGCCCGATTTTTAGGTTGGTGCATGTTTTGAAGTGTCAGGAGGTAGGCGAGCAATGTGCTTAGGTCAAATTGCTTAATTTACTGATTTGATTTGCTTTTGGTATATCTTTGCTTGTTGATGGTTGTTCATGTTTTGATTTTAGTGAGCTCTTCCAAATTCCCATCGGCTGTCCATCGGTTATATTATTTTTTTTGCCCGCTGGCAAACTTAAATTCTTGTCAGTACATGGCATCTGCATAGTTTATGTGTGTTATTTGTGTATGAGCTTTTGTAGTAACATTCTTACCCTGGTAATGGTTGTGAATATTATACTAGGACTTGATCCTTATTATTTTTGTGTGGCTCAATCCAAATGAATGAGTTAAGAGTTATTTACTGCCATTTGATTATGATCATACTATTGTATATTAGCTTAAATTGTTAATGGTTATGCATAAGCTTCCAAATTGAGAGAGTTGTTAGTATGTGTCGAGGATTGGAGATTCGCCGTAGGCGACCATCGTAGCTCGGTGGTCTCCGAGCATGCCCTTGCTCGGGACGCGTCCCCGGGCAGTCCAACCTCCGAGCCACTCCGACCTTCGTCGAGCCCCCCTCCCGAGCAATCCTGCTCGAGGTCCGCGGCCGGGCAACGTGGCCCAGTGAAGATACCTCGATGTTCGCCCAAAAGCCGGGCACGGTCTGCGAAGAAGACGTGGCATTAACTGCGCGGCCGCCCGTGGTCTGTGCACCCGCAATCTACGCCCACTGTACCCACGTCGCATGGTGCCCGGTGGGTGGCGCGGCAACAGCTCTACACACGTCTAGCACAGTAGCGTGCCCCCTGTAATAACTACTTTGTCACCTGTAACCCCCTACAAATACCTCCTCCCGCGAAGGGTTGGGGGTTCGGATCCATCTACTTTTCACACATGTACGCAGAGCATAGCACGTTGTAAACCACCTTCACATATCAGTTCAATCACTGGACGTAGGGTTGTTATCTCCTTAGCGAGAGGCCCGAACCAGGCAAAAAAATGATCTCCCTGCTCGTTGCGATTGTCTCGCTGCCTTGTGTTTTGTAGCTCGGTAGGACCTCGGAAGCTATACCGCTCGCGGGAAAGAGGCCTTAGGTTGATCCCTCATTCAACAAGTAAGCTTGGCAGGGGACCGGTTCCCGAATCGTCGACAGCTGGCGCCGTCCGTGGGGATCGACTGAGTCCTTTCACGAGGAATCCCTGAGGATGCCGAACTCACAAGACAATCAAGACCTCTGTGTCTTCGACGACGTGGAGGACGACGACGAATACTACGACAGCGATGGCGTGGGTCGTGCGGCCGATCCGGAAGGCCACACCGAGATCGAGAGTCTTTCCTCGGTGGCCGCGGTGCGAGAGCGTTTCCTCCGCTCGTGGCCGGATACCCTCGTTCGCGAGGAAGAATCTGGCGACCTCCGTGACGATCGGGACGCTCCCGACCGTCTCGAGTTCAGCCAAGGGACTGCGGCGTACGACACCACTTCGGCGTCGCCCACGCAGTCCTGGTGCTCCCGCAGCGTCAACATGGCGGGAAGGGAGGGCGATCAAGAGGAGCGGCAGTCTCCAGCAGTTTCTCCCCGTCACCGGCACAATGCTGGCGAGGATCACCCGGAGTTGTCCCCGGGCAGGAACCCGGTGATCGTCCACCGCCAACCTAGCGGGGTGGGCGTGGCCGGAGGCCGAACTGCGAAGATCCCGATAATACCACTCGGAGCACGGCGCGATCGCCTTCAAAGTCGCCCGTCGCTCCCCAGAGCGCCGAGCGCCTTCACGTCATCGCGACGATGCGTCGCGCGGTCTCTGCATTTCTCCAACCAGCGAACTGGCGGCCATGGGGTGCTTCGAGCTGAAAACTCGAAAAGCTTGCCGCCGATATAGGGCTCCCAGGACCGCCTGGTGTTCAAAGGCCCCGGAGCCTTTCCCGGGACCATAAGCGCCACTCCCCGGCTAGCGCCTCCCAAAGACCTGCTCGGGAGGGCCGCGGGAAGCAACACCGGCCCCGTGAGGACATCCGAAGCAGATCCTGGATGGCCTCGCGGGTTCGCGGGCATACTTCGTCCGCCCACGAGTGGTCCGAGTGTTCCACTTCAAATCTGCCATTGTTGCGCCAGCAGGGGGGCATATTTTCTCGCCTCACCCCATCCGCAAAGGACCGTCTGGGCCCTAGACGCAGTGATCACCATGCCCGAAGGGGTCGCCACGATGGCCCGGCGTTCAGGTGCCGAGCCTTTTCGGCGTCCCTCCGTGACGTCTTGTGGCTGAGCAAGTTCAAGCCCGGCCACATCGAGCGGTTCAATGGGACTCAGAACCCTGACGAGTTCCTCTCGATCTACTCCACTACCGTCCTGGCGGCCGGAGGGGACGAGGGGGTTATGGCAAATTACCTCCCCGCCGTCCTCGATGGCTCCGCCCGGACATGGCTCTTCAATCAGAAGGAGGGGTCGATCCGCTCGTGGAGGCAGCTCTCCAAAGCCCTCCGAGCAAATTTCCAAAGCTGTTATACTCGACCGGGCAACAAGCGCGACCTGGAGAGGCTGATCCAGACGGACAAAGAAACTTTGCGGGAATTCGTCCAAAGATTCATCAAGGTGAGGAACTCCAACCCAAGCATTTCGGATGAGGCGGTCGTCCGGGCCTTCAAGTTTGGGGTCCGTGATGTCTGCCTCACTGAAGACCTAGAGATCCTCCGACACAGCCGCCAACGAAGTGTTTCAGATGGCCGATCACTACGCGAATCTTGCGTGGCCGTGCAATGGAATAAGATGATCGACGAGGGCAAGCTGCCGCCCCAGCCGGGCCTGGAGGGCCCCTCGAGCAAAAAGCACTCGGGTTCCGTCAAGAAGATCAAAAAGAAGAAGAGGTCGACGACGCCGCGCGGTGGCGCCGTTGATCGCCGATCCCATCGTGCAGGCTCACCGCGCAAAGACGAGGGCGGGCGGGGTCGGCCACGACGGAGGCGCGACAACCGAGATAACAACGACCAAGGCCACGGTGATCAAGATCGGGACGACCAAGGTCGCGGCCGCCAAGAGCACGGGAGCGGGTGCCGCGTTTGAGCGTCCGCCGCTTCGTTCCATCGGTGCCGGCCACGACCTTCGCAACTGCTGGACTTGGGTGTACCGCCTGGAGAAGTTCTACAATGGCGAGGGGCCCATGCCCGTGCTGCCGGAAAAGGGGGACGGCGGCAAAGGCAAGGGCCCCACGAACGACGACGACGACATGAGTTACCAGGAGCCCCGCAACCACACAACGGTCATATTCGGGGGCTCCTCGGCCTATAAATCCCGCAGGGATCTGAAGGAGGCGGCACGGGAGGTCGGCCATATCGCTCAGGGCAAGCCGCCCGTGCAACAGCTTAAGTGGTCCGAGCTGCCCCTCACTTTCTCCAAGGACGATTGTCCCCTTGGAATGACCAAACCCCAAAGGCTCCCGTTGGTCGTGAGCCCGACCATCAACAATGCCAAGGTCGACCGGGTTCTCATCGACGGTGGGAGCTCTTTGGATCTCATATCCGCCACGGTCCTGGACGAGATGCAAGTTCATGGCCGCCACGCATCACGCATATCAGTGCCTGAAGGTCCCCGGACCGAAGGGCGCTATCACTGTCAAAGGCGACTATAGGGCCACCACGCATCACGCCTATCAGTGCCTGAAGGTCCCTGGACTGAAGGGCGCTATCACTGTCAAAGGCGACCATAGGGCGGCCTTGAACTGCGATGAGAAGTCGCTCGATATGGTCGGGCAGCTGCCTCAACGCGGCCCCGACCAAGTGCCGATGCACTCTCGGCCTAAAGTTACCCTCCAGCCCGAAGGAGAAACCAAGGCGGTCCCTCTGAGCGAGGCCGACCCGTCCAAGGTCTTCCATCTAGGATCTTCCCTAGATCCCAAATAGGAACTCGAGCTCGTCACTTTCCTCCGGAGGAGCGCGGACGTATTCGCTTGGGAACCGTCCGACATGCCCGGAGTCCCAAGGGAAGTGATTGAGCACAGGCTAGCTATTCGGCCTGATAAAAGACCTGTGCGTCAGAAGCTCAGGTGATTTTCCCCGGAGAAACAGGCAATCATCCGGGAGGAACTCAACAAACTCCTCAAAGCCGACTTCGTCAGGGAAGTTGAGCATTCGGAGTGGCTGGCAAACCCGGTCATTATCAAGAAGAAGGGTGGCAAGTGGTGCATGTGTGTCGACCACACCGGCCTAAATGCCGCGTGCCCGAAGGACAACTTTCCGCTGCCACGCATTGACCAACTGGTCGATGCAACGGCAGAGTCTCAGGTGATGAGCTTCCTGGACGCCTACTTGGGCTATCACCAGATTAGCTTGTTCCCCGGAGACGAAGAGAAGACTTCCTTCATTACTCCATTCGGCACATTCTGCTATACGACCATGTCTTTCGGTCTGCGGAATGCCGGGGCGACCTTCCAACGCTTGATGCAGAAAACTTTCTAGGACCAAATAGGTCGAAACCTGGAAGTATATATAGATGATATCGTAGTTAAAAGTAAGCTCGTCTTAGGTCATATATCCGACCTCAAGGAGACTTTTTGTAATCTCAATAGACATCGAATAAAGCTTAATCCTGAGAAATGTGTCTTTGGGGTGAAAGCGGGCAAAGTGCTTGGGTACCTTATCGGGCCGCGGGGCATCGGTGCCAATCCAGAGAAAATCGAAGCAATCGAAAGGATGCGCCCTCCGAGCTCTGTTAAGGAAATCCAAACCTTGACCGGGCGCATGGCGGCCCTAAGTTGCTTCATTTCGGTCGGTGAGTGATGATCGCCCTTCTTTAAGGCACTCCGCAGGCACAAGGGCTTCGTCTGGACAGAAGAGGCTGACCGCTCCTTCAAGGAGCTAAAGCAGTACCTGTGCAGCCCCCCGATCTTGGCCACACCAAGGTCGGGGGAGCCACTCCTACTTTACCTTGCAGCGACACCCCATGCCGTAAGCGCGGTGCTGGCGGTAGAGCGAGAAGGGACACAGCGTCCGATATACTATGTCAGCGAGGTCTTGCACGGACCAAAGGAGTTACCACGAGGTCGAAGCTCTCAGACTCACTTGCTCGTGGCTTCTAGGAAGTTCGCCACTACTTCAAGCCCACAAGGTCGTCATCCCGACCGGCTACCCACTTAGGAGATCCTAAGAAATCCAGACGCCCACGTCGGATAGCGAAGTGGACCATGGAACTCGCGAGTTCGACATCCACTTCTCGCCCGCCACGGCAATTAAGTCCCAGATCTTGGCAGACCGTAGCGGAATGGGCGAACCCGCCCACCCGCCGCGAGTCTCGAGAATCTCGGGGCGGCCGCTAGACCATGTGCCGACGGTCCCGAGCTTTAACGCTCGGGGCTGGCGTTATCGTGTCCCCTCAAGGGATCGGCTCCAATACGTTATCCATTACACCGCGCAACCAACAACGCGACGGAGTATGAAGGCCTCTTGGCAGACACGGCGTGTAAGGCGCCAAGTCCATGGCTAGCTGTGAAGGGCGATTCGCGGTGGTCGTCAACCAAGTCAACAAGGAGTATCGGTGTTCCGATCACTCAATGGCGCTTTACTTGGTTGAGGTGAGGAAGATGGAGCGGTACTTTAGAAATTCAAGTACTCTACATCCCGGGAAGGACAATTCCTGGCCGACCACCTTTCAAGGTCGGTTCCTCGCAGATGCCCGCCCCCGGGCGCCGTTGAGCATCTGCACAAGCCCTCCATTCTCTATAGAGGAGGCAAACCCCAGATGCCGACCGCCGGGCGCCAGCAGAGCATCCTGCACAAGCCTCCATTCCTCTCAGAGGAGGCACAAGAGACGTCTTGATAACGTATCCTTCCTCGAGCATGGTGCAAACTGGATGATGCCATTCGTCCAATATCTTGCCCACGGGACACTGCCCGAGGAGGAAGCCGAGCGTTCCCGGCTTAAAAGGCTGTCCTCTGCTTACAAGCTAGTAGAGGGTGCCTTATACCTCAAAGGGGCACTTGGAGTCCTCTCCAAGTGTATATCTCGAGAAGAGGGCCATTTCCTTTTCAGAGATATCCATGAAGGAATGTGTGGCGCTCACTCGTCCTTCCGAACACTCGTAAGCAAAGAATTCCACTTGGGATATTATTGGCCAACAGCTTTAGACGATGCTTGGGCACTCGTGACGACCTGCCGGGCGTGCCAATTCCACGCCCGTAAGGCCCACCAGCCAACGTACGCGCTGCAAACCATCCCACTCTCATGGCCATTCTCGACTTGGGGGGCTGACATCCTCGGGCCTTTCCCCCGCGGTCGAAAGGGTTGCAAATACTTGCTCGTGGCCATCGACACTTTCTCTAAGTGGATCGAGGCCGAGCCTGTATCAACCATTTTGGCTCAAGCAGCCAAGAGATTTTTCCACAGCAACGTGGTGACGTGTTTCGGGATACCCAATCGCCTCATCACGGACAATGGCACCCAGTTCACCAGTGAACTGTTCCAAGCCTACTGCGAAGACATCGGAACAAAGGTCTGCTTCGCCTCTGTAGCTCATCCACAGAGTAACGGAGCAGCCGAGCGAGCAAATGGCCAAATCCTTCAAGGGATCAAGAAAAGGGTCTTCAAAGACCTCACCCGACACGGCGGGTCATGGGTGGATGAGCTTCCTTCTGTCCTTTGGTCTGTGCGCACCACGGCAAGCCGAGCTACGGGCGAAACGCCCTTCCAACTCGTCTATGGTGCCGAGGCTATCCTGCCCGCCGAAATCATGCTCGGATCCCCGAGAATTCACCTGGCCGAAAATATTCACCAAGGTCGCGAGCGTCGCCTCGACCTCGACCTCGCCAAAGAGGCGCGCTTTAGGGTGCTACTCCGATCCGCCGTCTACCAACAAGCACTTCGCAGGCACGCAGCCAAGTCAATTCGGCCCCGAGCCCTGCAGGTTGGGGACCTCGTCCTACGGCGCATTCAGGATACGTCGAAGGCCAACAAGCTCTCCCCCAGGTGGGAAGGCCCTTTCACGGTCGTCTCGATAGCACGCCCGGGGGCTGTCCGCTTGGCAAGGGAGGATGGCCGCGTTCTCGTGAGCTCATGGAATATCGACCAACTGCGCAAGTTCTATGTCTAAAACTTATGCTCTATTTTGCACCTTATATACATTTGCATTTTTCCTTTTCTATTTAAGAAAGTAGCACTTTCGTCGCGATCATGCACGCAATGTCTGTTTCCCCCAAGATGCTGTGAAAATATATATAAGGTCACCACCTTTGGTAAAGCCGACCCAGTCTCGCACAAGGGCACACTCTTCTTTTTGTTTCACGATCTTGGTGACGAGACAAGTGCGTCGGGCGCAATTAGTCGCTGCAAATTCTTCCAACTCTAAGTTCAGGCTGGCGCACGCGCGATCGCACAAGGTGCCACGACCAACACCCCGACACTAAAATCTCGCCACCTGGGGCTCCAGTCTCAATAAGCCGACCTTGGTCCGCAGTAGCTCTTCGCTGCGCGACACAAGTCGCATACAGACAACCCCTTGGTTGGTCCGGAGATTTACTCTGGCGCGCGTGTGTTTGGTCGTCGCGCACCCTGTCGGGCAACCGTGCGTCTTTCCTCGCCTACGACCATACTCGCAACTCAGGGGTATGCGTCCTAAGCGTTAAGGAAGTCTAGGCCTCACTCGTTCTTCTCCCCAGACCAAAACCACATTCGTTGCTCGAAGAAACTGGTGCCTTGGTCGGGGGGCACGTTCTTTCTCAACTCGCCTGCGAACGAGCCCGTGCTCGCAACATAGGTGCACGACCTTCATTCGCAGCGGGGGCTTGGGGGGAGCGAGTTGCCACGCTAGCATCATTTAAAAAAATCGCGACCAAGTGCCTCGTTCTATCTTGCCAGCGTAACATTGCTTCTTTCTTAAGGACATGTTACCTTTGTAAGGTCGTCCTTCGTGCATTTCAGGCTTGTGTCACACACGTTTCGTTCTAACCCGCGATCGACCAACTTTTCACTGTTTGCCTCGTGGTCATTATTTACAGGGAAAAGCCAAACAAGAGCAAAAGAAGCATTGCACCAGGCACAACCCTTAAGCAAAAGAAAGTTACATGCTCCGACAGCATAGTCAAAAGTTAACCAGAAACATCGAAAGAAGAAAAAAAGAACGCCCTAAGCACCGCGGCGAAGCTTCTGCCGCAGATCATCAATCTTGGCCTCAAGGTCGAGCACCTTCTGCCGAGCTTCGCGACCCTCGCGGGCCTCCCCGTGAAGTTGCTCTAGCTCTTCGTTGCGTTGGGCGGCAAGGTCAGCGGCCGCTCGCACTGCCCGCTCTAGGTCTGCCACCTTCGATTCAAGCTCAAGAACTTTCAACCGGCCCACGGCAAGATCCTTCTCCGCTTGGCAGGAGTTCAGCCTCTGCTTCTCGAGCTTCTCCTCGAGCGCAAGGACCTTCTCCTTGGCCCCGGTGGCGTCGTCCTTGGCCTGGCGGGAGCGCAGCTTTTCTTGCTCAAGCTCTTGCTCGAGGCCAAGACTTTTCTCCTTATATGCCTGGGCATCCGCCTCCGCCTGGCGGCACCTATGCACGAGCAGGGTGTCCCGGGCTTTGAGGTCGCCTTCGCGCTGCTCGAGCTTGGCTATCCATGCCTCGTGTTCCTCGAGCATTCCGGCTACGTCCTCGGAGACGGTCATCGCCGCATCAAACTCCTCCAGGGTCTTCTGAAGAAGCTATAGACGGGACAAGCTCAGGCGCCGCCCTTAAAACTCGAAAAGACGAAACTACTACAGCGATAAAAAGAAGCATTCTCACCAAACCGAAGCCCGTGCTGACAACTTCCCGGAAACTCTCGGCGACCTCATGCCCCCGAAGATCTTCGAGCTTCCGCAAGGGGCTGGGGGCTTCCCCCGAGTCCTTCCAAGAAGGCGGGTTGATTGAAGACGCTGAATCATCCCCCTGGGCACGAAGTTCGCCCTAGGGCACCACGCTCCCCTCCTGAGCAACCAGTTTGCTCAGGGTCTTCTTGCTGCTCACCAGGGCATGTTGTTCACTCGGTGGCAGCAGAGGATCACCCAGAGCATGCGGTCCGCTCTGGGCAGGCGCCGTCTCATCCTGAGCATGCTATTCGCTCGGGGGCGTCGCGCCTTCGTCCCGGGCAGGCGGTGTGCCTGGGGATTTCGAGCCTTCTTGGGCAGTCTTTCCGCCCAAGGCTTCGAGATCAACCCCCTCCTCTCCTCGTGCACCCTCCGTGCTGGGGAGAGCGAGAAGCTCGTCCCGGGGATGCATTTCCTCCAGGGCGGTGGGATCCACCACGCCTTGGTCGTCGACGACGAGGGCGTCCACTGCCGCCACGCCTTCCGCCATTACAATGTCGGCGGCGTGGGCGATCTCCCTCTCTACGACACGATCGAGGAGCTCGTCAATCATTTTGCGGAAGTTCGGAGAAGACCTACGAGCTGTGTCGCCCACGTCAGCTGAGTGGGGCTAGCTCGGGTAAAGAACGCACGAAACTGAGGCAAACAAGGCTCAAGACTCACCTTCGGCCAGGCCTTCGTCGCCACCTCCGGATGGGTTCGCCGCCGCCGCGACCACCATCTCGGCTTTCTTCTCCGCGGCATGGGTGATCCTCACCAGGCGAGGGTTGACCTCCTCCATGTCGACTTCCACCAGTACCCTCTCCAAGCCTCCGCGCTCCGTCGCGAGGGGCTGCGCGTCCTGGTCAACGATTGCGAGGGCCCGGGCTTTCTTAGCTTGCTCGACCTTGGCCCTTAAATCGGCGAGCTCTCTCTTCAGTGCCTCCCACTCGGCCTGCACCATTGTAAGGACCCGAATTCACCAATTCGAATCCACTGTGTTTTACCGCACTAGTCCCAGGATCAATCGCTAGTGCACACAGCTTAACATCGGTAAGCATCATATCATACACAACGATAAGAGTAATAAGACTTTATTTATTGAATATAACTAGTGTATGATCTTATCATCACTTACAATATTCAGCCTTACAAGGCAATAGTAAAATCAATGAGATAAATGCAACGGAAAGTAGTAGAAAACGTAGATGTCCCATCAGGACACCACAAAGCGCCCGACAAGGATTGGCCTAGTGACACGCGTCCACCTGAAAGTCCTCCTCCAATAACGACGATGATTCCTCCACTGTTGTTGGTTGTTAAGCAAGGGTGAGTACACCAACACGTACTCAACAAGTTGTGCACAAAATGCAGTTCTATCAAAGCTATATGCAGGTTTATTCCAAAGGAAAGGCTAAGGGCTCATTTGCAATAAAACAGCATTTAAGAACACATACGATACATAGATTGAAAAGATAGTAAAGCAAATAATAACAAGTAAATAGATTCAGTGATTCTCAAATAAACCCAAGTTTTCCATCCTAGATCAAGTTCCATTGTCCACATGGCATCCTGCCATCCCATCCAGTTGTTCATTTTAATTAACTACCCCTTGACTGTAATCCCCGAGCATTGCTCAATACCGTGAGCACGGCTATCCGAATAGTTTGTACACTCTGCAGAGGTTATGCACTTTACCCACATGATACAACCATGCACCACACAGGTGAATGATTATAACAAAGCCTTTGCAATGCATCCTCTTAACCCAGTGCTACCCGCTAAGGTTTCAACACAGAAGGGTTACACCACCACAACAAGGCCCCCCTCTTGCGCCATGTGAGCCACCCCGAGCATGGACTGGTTACTACCACCCGGGTCTCACGCCACCACGATAGCACTCAAGTTAAGCATTTGCAAAATAGTCAGCTAGGCTGCCCCATAAAAGACATGTGGTTGCATGATAGACTCAGGTCAAAGGCTCGCAAGGTTAAGTCCTTAGGGTTGATTAAAGCAAGACATACACATACCCTCAGCTCCTCTGAGCCCACCCTGGCACACTTGCCCCTTCCACTTGCTTCAATCATAAAGTGATTACCACCCGGTTGGTTACCAAGCACCACGTGCTTCTCACAAATCAACATCGTTGTGTGACCTCCCCGCCACGACAACCCAATCTCTTTATGTGACCACACATGACACACAAATTAACATCATTATTCCATATTCCATTAGTCAAAATTAATACTCAACATTTCATGTACAAGTGATGACGTGGCATGGCTAAGCATTTCTATTCCGTTCTAACCATCCATGTTGATTTCATTATTAACCAACTATAATGAACCAACCTAAGGTGACAAGTGGATTGTGGCATACAAATAACAAGGTAGGGTGTAATTCAAAAGGGTACATTAACTAATCCCAACGTTAAGTTAAAATCATTTGTACTCGTAAAATAGCATGCAATAGGGTAAATCAAAATAGAAATTTTGCAAACATGGGTGCAACATGATTAAAGCACAACTTGCCTTGCTTAAGCTCCTGGTCTTGGTCTGAATATAATTCTTGAGTTGCAAATTCTTCCTCCGAAGCCTCGCACAATTCAACGTCTACGCGAATCGAGAAGAAATAGCAAATGAACACCAAAACCAAAGAACAAATAAACTCAAAAATTCAAATAAAAGCCACCATTAGAAATATCTCAATTTTACAAATTTGTAGGAACTTGAATCACCTCAATCGGAGTTCGTATGCAAAAGTTATAGCACTTTGAAGTTTTAAATTCCTAAAAAATCCTTAAAATCATAAAACCCGAATTAATCGAATTATTTTTATATCGGAAAATACGAATTTCTCCCGCCCGACGGTACGGACAACACGTGGCTAAGTCTGGACCCTTGGATATCAATCTAACGGCTCCGGTTAAATCTGCTACGTGGCTTAATATCTACCGTCCGATTCAAATCTGACGATCAATCTTTACCCGTGTAGTTCACTATGCACTTAAATGTCGTGGCGCAACCGTAGCCATACGATCTCAATCCAACGGTGAAGAACGTACCCGAGTGATTCACTATTTGCTGAGGCGACGTGGCTTTAATCCGCACCGGTAATCTTCAATCCGACGACCAAGAAGCTTCGACTCCGATGATGGCGGCGCAGCTGAGCAATCCCGCTGGTCTTGGGGAAGATGACCAATCCGCTGGCGTTTCGGCATGTTCCGGTGACGAAGAATTAGCAAACCCGACGCGGCTCGATGTGACGACCTCGAATCTACCCCCAAGTCGACGAAAGAGTCACCGGTGGCGGCGTATTAGCGGCTAGAGCTTCTCGGCAACTCCGGTGAGCTCGCGCGGTCTTCACGGCACTTCTCCGGCGACGACACGGCACGGAATTTGTGCGGCGAGGTGTGAAGATCCTCTGGAGACTCCATGGCCCTTAAATACCCCCCCCCGAGCGACACGTATGGAAGTCGGAATCCGTGACGGTGGCGGTGGCGGCGCGTTCGAATCAAACTCCAACTCCCGCTCGAACACGATGAACCCCAGCCCTTCGATCCTGATCTGACGGTCATGATAGATCGTAGGTTTCCTTAACCGGTAAGATTCAATGGTGACCGCACGATGACAATCTAACGGTGGTGAGGCATTAGGGTTTACTTAATTGACGTGGCATGATACTAGCCCTTGGATCCCGATCTAACGGTCGGCGTTAATCCTCCCGTTTCTAACGCGGTCCGCACAGTAATTGGGCCGGGCCCAGTACTGTTCACAGTGAATTTTCGGGGTTTTCCTAATTAAAATAATTCGAGAAAATAAACTAATTTATTTAGGATAATAAAAATACTCTAAAAATTCCAAGAAAAATCTCAAAAATACTTTGAGACATTTTGGACTTAAATAAAATATTTTTGGCAAAACTTTATTTTGCAAATTTCTTTTTATTATTATTTCTTAACAAAAGGTAATATATTTTAATTCAAAATAATTCAAATAAATCTCAGAAAATCCAAATAAATCCAGAAAATTCACAAAAATCATAAATTGCATTAAAATAATATTAAATAATAAAAACTCAAAAATTAGGATGTTACAAACCTCCCCCCCATAACGGAATCTCGACCCCGAGATTTAGGGCTGACTAGAGAATAGGTTTGGGAATTGACTTTCAGATCTTCTTCACACTCCCAGGTTGCTTCATTTTCTGAATGATTACTCCATTGAACTCCGCAAAAATAAGTGGACTTATTTCTAGTTCTACGCTCCATTACGTCCAAAATCTTAATAGGCTGCTCTCTATAAGTTAGATCCTCCTGTAACTCGATAGCTTCTAACGGTGTCTGCTCTGTCGGCACTCTGAGACATTTCTTAAGTTGCGACACATGAAACACATCATGCACTCCGCTAATGGTAGGGCAACTCCAAGCGATCATAACCTCTCCTCTGCGGCTCAAGATCTTAAATGGTCCTACGTATCTAGGTGCGAGTTTTCCTTTAACGTTGAACCTTTTTACACCTTTCAAGGGAGTGACTTTGAGATACACAAAATCATTAGGTTGAAACTTAATTTCTGACGGCGATTATCGGCATAACTCTTACGCCTTTGACTGGCCGTTTTAGTCTTTCTCGATCATGGCAACTTGCTCCTCGGCCTCTCTAAGCAACTCGGGCCCAAATATCGAATGCTCCCCGTTTCATTCCAATTTAACGAGTACGGCAAGCACGACCATATAAGGCTTCAAGCGGTGACATTTGCAAACTAGCTTGGTAGCTATTGTTATAACTAAACTCGCATATGGCAAACATTTATCCCAAGATGTATTTACGATATCGCACAAGCTCTCAACATATCCTCCAAAATCGATTAACTCTTTCTCATCGACCATCATGCTCGGATGATAAGCGGTACTAAAATTCAGACGAGTTCCCATTGCTTCGTGCAATTTATCCCAAAATCTTGAGGTAAACTGGGTACCTCGATCCGATACGATTTTCTTAGGCACACCATGTAAACATACAATTCTCGACATGCATAATTCTGCCAATTGATCCCTTGAATAAGTTGTCTTCACTGGAATGAAGTGAGCAACTTTGGTCAACCGATCAATGATGACCCATATGGAATCATAACCCCTTTGAGTCTTGGGCAACCCCGTGATAAAATCCATACCGATCTCCTCCCATTTCCATTCAGGAATCTTTAATGGCTGCAAAAGTCCTGCAGGCTTTTGATGCATCGCTTTTACTCTCTAACATACATCGCATAATGTAACATGCTCAGCTACTTCATGCTTCATACTCGGCCACCAAAATTTATTCTTAAGGTCTTGGTACATCTTGGCACTTCCAAGATGAATAGAATACTTAGAATCGTGTGCTTCCTTAAGAATCAATTGCTTAAGTTCCTTTTTATTTGGCACACAAATCTGACCTTTAAACCATAGGGTTCCTCTCTCATCTATCGAGAAATCTTCGGCTAAACCCTCTTCCTTCTTAGCCTTGATCCTACTGATCTTCTCATCATTACTTTGCTTTTCCTTAATTTGATCCTCAAGGGTTGGCTTTACTTCTAAAGCAGCTACAAATCTTTGTGGCACAACCTCTAATCTCAACTTCTGAAATTCCTTACATAAGCTGCGGTTGATCACGACTATTAGCAATTTACATTGTGGCCTTTACGACTCAAAGCATTAGCTACCACATTAGCTTTCCTGGGATGATAATGGATTCGACATTATAATCCTTAATTAGTTCTAACCATCTTCATTGTCTCATATTAAGGTCATTTGGGTAAATATGTACTTGAGCTCTTATGATCCGTATATATCTCACATCTATTTCCTATGAGATAGTGACGCCATATCTTTAAGGCGTGCACTATGGCAGCTAACTCCAAATCATGCGTTGGGTAATTCCCTTCATGCGGCCTCAATTGCCTTGATGCGTAGGCTACAACTTTGCCATTCTGCATTAAAACGCAACCAAGTCCCTGTTTTGACGCATCACAATAAATGTCAAAGCCACACCGCACATCTCGCAATACTAACACCGGTGCAGATGTTAATCGCTTCTTTAACTCTTCAAAACTCTTTTCACACTCTGGCGTCCAAGCAAACTTCTTCTCCTTCTTTAACAATTGCGTAAGGGGTCTCGCAATCGTTGAGAATCCTTCTATGAACCGACGGTAATATCCCGCCATTCCCAGAAAACTACGGATTTGGGTAACTGTCTTTGGCTGCTCCCAATTCATCACAGCTTCCACTTTACTTGGGTTCACGTCAACTCCTCTAGCGGTTATCATATGGCCAAGGAATTCCACCTTCTCCTTCCAAAAGTCACACTTACTAAATTTGGCATACAACTGTTGCTCTCGCAACTTCTCCAAAACCAATCTTAGATATTCTGCGTGCTCTTCTTCTGACTTAGAGTACACAAGGATATCATCTATAAAGACAACCACAAATTTATCCAACTACTCCATGAATACTTTATTCATCATGTTCATGAAGTATGCAGGGGCATTAGTTAGTCCAAAGGACATGACTGTAAACTCATAATGTCCATAACGAGTGGAGAATGCAGTCTTCGGTATGTCTTCTTCTCGAATCTTCAGTTGATGATATCCTGATCGCAGATCTATTTTGGAGAAAACTCCTGCTCCTCTCAACTGGTCAAACAAATCATCAATCCGAGGCAAAGGGTATTTGTTCTTAATCGTCACTTCATTGAGTGCACGATAATCGATGCACATCTTTAGACTACCATCTTTCTTCCTAACAAACAAAACCGGCGCTCCCCACGGGGAAGAACTAGGTCGAACGAAACCTTTCTCGAGCAATTCCTCAATCTGCTTCTTCATTTCGACCAGCTCATCAGTTGGCATTTGACGGATACCCAACACACAGGTATCCCCAGCGGCCCACGAAAGGAGCATGGGCCGCCACTGTGTCTAAAACCCGGGGGCCCAAGGCCTCCGGCCAAGCCGACCCCAAGAGGTGGCCCGACCAGGCGTTGCAGAGCGGGCGCCTCACGAGCTACGGCGATACCAACCCGGAGATGTCCCGACCGACGAGTCGGATGGGCCGAGAGCCTCGAACAAGCTCGAACCATCTTCATCAACAAGCCAACATCAAATCATCAGAAGCCGGCGTCCGACCCGGCCACCTACCCCACTGATACGGCGCTTCAGCATGACCGAACGGAGATGGGAGGCCGCGCCTTCCCGAGCAATCTCAAGGTCGACACTCGTCGGCGCTGACCGACCGCGCAGAGGGCAAAGCGCCGCTTCCGGAGGAACCGCCGTGCCCTCGCTCAGCAGGTTCACCGACTCGACGCAGGGCCAACAACTATCCGTTAGAAGTCAAGTCCAAGACCAGACGCCGAGGCGGAAGACCAGACTCCCAGGTGTAGTGAGCCCCATCCATTTTTTTCCTTTACACGCTCTATGTAACCGGCTTCCCCGGCTATATAAGGGGAGGCTTGGCCCTCCGGGGGAAAGGGGGAAAAAAACACAGACGAACACTCACATACTCATAGCCAAAGCGCATTCCTGAGCTCCGAACCTTTCACGCTCATAGCTCCCTCATTCGACCACCGCACGCGAGGTGCTTGCGCAGCCCTCATTTGTAATTCCACGAGTTCATCAGCATCAATACAAACACGCACCACCACACGAACTGGAGTAGGGACATTCAGCCCGAACCAGTATAAATTGTGGACCCTCTTTCCTCTCTTTTGGGTCTAACCATTCAAGGAACGGGAACGCGCGGCCCCTCAAGACTTACAAAATTTACTTGCCGGTTCTCGAAACACCGACAGCATTCTATACGGCCTCTTTGCTATCGGTGCTGTTCCCGGTACTAACTCAATATCCCGATCTGGCGGCATGCCTGGTAAATCCTCAGGGAATACTTCCGGAAACTCTCTAACCACTGGCACATCTTCTAGGTTAGCAACTTTCACACTATTGATCATTAACTGACCATCACGAACTGCGGTTGCACGCACTTCCACTTTCTTGCCGCTAGGGCTTTCTAGGTTACCATCCTTTGTCCACAATCCAAAACAAAGATTATGCTTGGACAACCAATCCATTCGAGAATAACATCCAAGGTTTGGGTATCTAGTAGGATGAGATTTGCTAGGAACTCTATTCCATTCATAAGCAACTTAACCCCCAAACACCCAAGGCTAGATCGAAATTCAGATCCTGGGGCTTGAACTAAAAGCACACACTTAAGATTCTTAATAAACAAATCCATTCTTCGTTGCAAAACTTCGAGAGATGAGCGAATGCGACGCTCTCCGAATCAAATAAAAGCAGAGCTGTCTTGAGTTAACCAAAAACTTACCCAGTACAACACCTGTTGCTCCTTGAGCTTCCTCTGCGGTGATATGGTTAATCCTTCCATGCACCGATGTCTGCGGCGATACTCCTGACTGCGCTGGTCTCGATTATTTCCTATCACTGGGGCTTTAGCTGGGGTAGTTCCTAAGTTAAAGTGAATTGGAGTAACATTTCCTTTCTTCGGACACTTGTTGGCGAAATGCCCTGGTTCGTTACAAGAGAAACATTTCTTGACAGCGGTCTGCTGACTTCCTGCTGGTGCGTTACTTCCTGGTGCTGGTGTTTGGAAATTCTGATTAGTGGGGTGAGATGATGGAGCTGATGTCTTGTTGGTCCATTGGGGTTGAATTCTGGCAAACTGTTGCGGTGTCATCCTTAACCTAAGTTGATTAGGTCGCCCTTCCTGACTAGCCATTCTGCGCTTACGATCTTCACCCAATTCTTTACGCTTATCCTCAAGGATTAAGGCTTTATTAACTAACTCCTGAAAATCAGTTAAATTGTGGGTGATCAGTCCCACCTGTAATCCTGAAGTTAAACCCTTCAAGAATAGTGACTGTCTAGCCTTATCTATGGCCACATCTTCTGGCGCATATCGTGCTAATCAAGTAAACTTGTTTAAGTATTCGCCATTGGTGGCCTCCTTACTTGAGCCCTAAACTCTTCCTTCTTAAGATCCATCATTCCTTAGGGACATAATCGACGAAAGCAGTGAAAACTCTTCCCAAGTAATTTCCTGAGGTGCTTCATGTGCTGCACAATAGTTCTCCCACCATTCCGCGGCAGTCCCTTCTAGCTGGTGCGAAGCATACAACACCTTCTCGTTGCCCTCACACTGCGTGATATGCAACATTCTCTCAATGGTTCTTAGCCAATCATCGGCCTCCAAAGGATTAGCATTGCCTGAGAATGTTGGAGGACGGGTTCTCATGAAATCTGACAATTTAGAATGAGAACGCGACTCATTGTTGCCTTGGTGTATATTAGTGTTGCCTATGGCTTGATTGGTCATGTTTTGCATTTGTTGCATCATGGTTTGCATGAGTTGAGTTTGCGCGGCTATAAAAGCTCCCAAATTCGCACATCTATCGGTGGTGATGGCTGCAGTATGGCGTTCCATCATTGAACTCACCATTTCGACGAAGACCACTTCTGAAGCTCCATGGTTACATGGTGTTTACCATCTGCTTGATTTGTTTTAGGTTAGGAAAGATAGAATTAGCAGATAAGATGTAAGAATTCTAATGCGGGGAATAGGTTAAACCCAAAACTTTATATCTTTATTAATTAACTTGGTATGGTTGCTTACAAAAGCCTAAAAGCTTTGCAACACATACTGCACACTCAGCAAACATTAAAATCCAAACTAAACACTCAACCTTAACATCTATTACATTTGGGCAAGACTATTCTATTTGACGCGACTCCATACTTGAGTCCCAACTTAAGCTAAGACTCTCACTCCTTGAGCCATCCTCCACGAGAACTCCCGGTGGGTATCTTGGTGAGGTGGTGTCTTTGTCTTTGGCCTTGGCCCGGTCTCGGTGTCCCACAACTGGTGATGCACCCGGCTCCTCGAACTCAGACTTCATCTCCTCTGATGATGACGGTGTAGCGTGACCTCTCTCTTGTAATGCCTCCTCGAGCTCCATGATTCTCTCCTCGTAAGCTACTCGGGTCTCGTGTAGTTCCTTCTCCGCAACTCTGAGTGCTTCGTAGACCGTCCTTAATTCCGTGTCGGTGTCATGGGCATGAGCTTCCTGAACAGCTGTAAATCGTGCTAAGTGCACTGTAGTAGCATCCTCCCTTCGTGTAACGTATGAACGCCATGAATCTCGAACCATGGGGTGGAGTCTGAACACTGTGTCTTCCAGCTCATGGTAGTAGTTGTAGCAGATCCTCCGTAGAGTGAGTCATGATGCCTCCTGGATACCAATCTCCCAAGTGGCTCTTCTCACTGTGATCTTGATAGGTTGGCTTGCTCTTTCACCATTTAAGCGTAAATCAACAGCTTGCACACCATTCCTCTTGTCGCTCCGTTGACGATCCAATCTCGACCTTGATACGTTGGTTTGGTGAAACCTCCCAAAACTTGGAGCACCCACCAAAGCTCTGTCGCGTAGCCTCCCTCGCACTCTACGTATGACTGCGTCCTCTTCATCTATTTAAAAGAGAAATAGATAAGTCTTTCAACTTCAAACGGCCCCTCCGAGAAATTTAAGGTAATTTCAGCAAAGGTAAGGAACAGAGAATGAGATAAGTTAAGAGTGTTATCTTAATCCAGTTTAGATTTTTCCTTTAGAAAATAGTTTTTGGACACTCTACCAACTAGGGCCAAATCCTACAGTCAGTATGCTCTGATACCACCTCTGTAAGGACCCGAATTCACCAATTCGAATCCACTGTGTTTTACCGCACTAGTCCCAGGATCAATCGTTAGTGCACACAACTTAACATCGGTAAGCATCATATCATACACAACGATAAGAGTAATAAGACTTTATTTATTGAATATAACTAGTGTATGATCTTATGATCACTTACAATATTCAGCCTCACAAGGCAATAGTAAAATCAATGAGACAAATGCAGCGGAAAGTAGTAGAAAAAGTAGATGTCCCATCAACACACCACAGGCGTCTGACAAGGATTGGCCTAGTGACACGCGCCCACCAGAAAGTCCTCCTCCAATAACGATGATGATTCCTCCACTGTTGTTGGTTGTTAAGCAAGGGTGACTACACCAACACGTACTCAACAAGTTGTGCACAAAATGCAGTTCTATCATAGCTATATGCAGGCTTATTCCAAAGGAAAGGCTAAGGGCTCATTTGCAATAAAACAACATTTAAGAACACATACGATACATAGATTGAAAAGACAGTAAAGCAAATAATAACAAGTAAATAGATTCAGTGATTCTCAAATAAACCCAAGTATTCCATCCTAGATAAAGTTCCATTGTCCACATGGCATCCTGCCATCCCATCCAGTTGTTCATTTTAATTAACTATCCCTTGACTGTAATCCCCGAGCATTGCTCAATACCGTGAGCACGGCTATCCGAATAGTTTGTACACTATGTAGAGGTTATGCACTTTACCCACATGATACAACCATGCACCACACAGGTGAATGATTATAACAAAGCCTTTACAATGCATCCTCTTAACCCAGTGCTACCCGCTAAGGTTTCAACACTAAAGGGTTACACCACCACAATAGGGCCCCCCTCTTGTGCCATGTGAGCCACCCCGAGCATGGACTGGTTACTACCACCCGAGTCTCACGCCACCACGATAGCACTCAAGTTAAGCATTTGCAAATTAGTCACTAAGTGCCCCATAATGAACATGTGGTTGCATGATAGACTCAGTCAAAGGCTCGCAAGGTTAAGTCCTTAGGGTTGATTAAAGCAAGACATACACATACCCTCGGCTCCTCTGAGCCCACACCGCACACTTGCCCTTCCACTTGCTTCAATCATATAGTGATTACCACCCGATTGGTTACCAAGCACCACGTGCTTCTCACAAATCAACATCGTTGTGTGACCTCCCCGCCACAACAACCCAATCTCTTTGTGTGACCACACATGACACACAAATTAACATCATTATTCCATATTCCATTAGTCAAAATTAATACTCAACATTTCATGTACAAGTGATGACGTGGCATGGCTAAGCATTTCTATTCCGTTCTAACCATCCATGTTGATTTCATTATTAACCAACTATAATGAACCAACCTAAGGTGACAAGTGGATTATGGCATACAAATAACAAGGTAGGGTGTAATTCAAAAGGGTACATTAACTAATCCCAACGTTAAGTTAAAATCATTTGTACTCATAAAATATCATGCAATAGGGAAAATCAAAATAGCAATTTTGCAAACATGGGTGCAACATGATCAAAGCACAACTTGCCTTGCTTAAGCTCCTGGTCTTGGTCTGAATATAATTCTTGAGTTGCAAATTCTTCCTCCGAAGCCTCGCACAATTCAACGTCTACGCGAATCGAGAAGAAATAGCAAATGAACACCAAAACCAAAGAACAAATAAACTCAAAAATTCAAATAAAAGCCACCATTAGAAAGATCTCAATTTTACAAATTTTTAGGAATTTGAATCACCTCAATCGAAGTTCGTATGCAAAAGTTATAGCACTTTGAAGTTTTAAATTCTTCAGCTGGTTGCTCTTCTACTCGGATTTCATCTTCTAATGGCCACCCCGAAAAATTTAAGTAGATTTCAGCAAAGGGCAAAGGTAAGGAGTAGAGAATAAGATGAGTCAAGAGTGTTGTTTTAATTAATTTAAGTTTTTCCTTTAGAAAATAATTTTTGGACACTCTACCAACTAGGGCCAAGTCCTACAGTTAGTATGCTCTGATACCACCTTTGTAAGGACCCGAATCCAACCATTCGAATCCACTGTGTTTTTCCGCACTAGTCCCAGGATCAAACGCTAGTGCACACAGCTTAACATCGGTAAGCATCATATCATACACAACGATAAGAATAATAGGACTTTATTGATTGAATGTAACTAGTGTTTGATCTTATGATCACTTACATTATTCACCTTGCAAGGCAATAATAAGACCAATAAGACAAATCGTGAAAAGTAGTAAGCGTAGATGTCCCATCAAGACACCACAAAGCGATCGACAAGGATTGGCCTAGTGACACGCGTCCACCGAAAGTCCTTTTCCAATATTGAAGATGATTCCTCCTTTGTTGTTGGTTGTTAAGCAAGGGTGAGTACACCAACACGTACTCAACAAGTTGTACATGAATGCATTTCTATTATAACTATATGCGAGGCTTATTCAATGGAAGGCTTATGGTTCATAAGCGATAAGCAAACATTTGAAACACATACATTAATAGATTAAAAAGACAGTAAAACAAATAGTAACAAGTAATAGATTCAGTGATTCTCAAGTAAACCAAGTTTTCTCATCCTAAGTCAAGATTCAACTTTCCATGGCAACCTGCCATCCAACCCACCCAAGTTTTATTTTGCAAAAGTCTAACCCTTGACTGTAATCCCCGAGCATTGCTCAATACCGTGAGCACGGCTATTCGAATAGTTTGTACACTCTGCAGAGGTTAAGTCAGTTGACCAAGGCAAGACTAACCAAAAGTTCATCACATCAACATGTCATAAAACCAAATGCGACCGCCCAATTGCCACTCTTGGCCCACCAAACCAAATGCGACCGCCCAATTGCCAGTCTTGGCCCACCAGAAACAATCTTAAAACCAAATGCGACCGCCCAATTGCCACTCTTGGCCCACCAGAAACAATCTTGCCACTTGCCCCAGTCTAAATCATTTTTCCCACCCCAGTTGATTACCAAACACCACGTGCTCTTCACAAATCAACATCGTTGCGTGACTCCGCTGTCACAACAACTCAATCTCTTTGTGCGACCACACATGGCCCACAAATTATCATCATAGTTCCATATTCCATTAGTCAAGATTAATAAACAATATTCCATGAGCATGTGATGACGTGGCATGGCTAAGCAATTCTAATTCGATCTAACCATCCATGTTGATTTCATTATTAACCAACTATAGTGAACCAACCTAGGGTGACAAGTGGATCATGGCATACAAATATCAAGGTATGGTGTAATTCAAAAGGGTATAATACCTAAATCCCAATTTAGGTTGAAATCATTTGTACTCATGAAATTACAAGTGATAAGGTAAATCAAAATAGCATGCAATCTAGTTTATGGGTGCAACATGATCAAAGCACAACTTGCCTTGCTTAAGCTCCTGGTATTGCTCCGAAGATTGATCTTGAGATGATAGTTCCTCCTTCGAAACCTTGCTCAACTCAACGTCTACGCGAATCGAGAGAGAAAGCAAATAAAAATCAAAACCAAATAGCAAATGAACTCGAAAATTCAAATAAAATCTACCATTGGAAATATCTCAATTTTACAAATATTTTGGGATTTGAATCACCCAAATCGGAGTTCATATGCAAAAGTTATAGCATTTAGAAGTTTTGAAAATAAACTAAACTTTGGAATTAGAAATTCTAAATCCTTCCGAATTATTTTTATAAATAAAATCTGAATTTTCCTGTCCCGGCTTGTACGGACAACACGTGGCGAATTCTAGACTGATGAACTCAATTTAACGGTTATGGGTAAATCTACTATGTGACCTAATATCAACCGTCCGACCTAAATCCAACAGTTGACATTTAATCTAAGACACTTACCGATTCCGAAGTGACGGGAACGAATTCCGTACGCTTGATTACGATCCAACGGCTGACGAAGCTCCCGATCGGCGATGAAGCGATAGCGACTTGAATTAACCAGAGACGAAGACGACGACCTCGGCGACAACTCGGCAGCGTGCTCGAAAAAAACTCCTGGCGACGCCTGCTACCCTTCGTAATTTTCCCCGACAGCACGACTCGCTTGATGCTCCTGATTTCCTTGCCGCTCAATTCCTCCGATACGCGCTGCGCTACTATCGCCGCGATTTTTCTTCGATCATTGGCGCGACTTCGCTTCGGCGCTGGAATATTCTTCGCCGCTCGTTCTCTTGGCGACTTCTTTCTGGGCCTTCGCTTGGTTTCTTGGCGATGCCTCACGCCGCTTAAATACCCCTGTGTGTCCTTATCCCGCGTCAGCGGACTTCGTTTCCTGTTTGCTTGGCCGTCGGCGCTAAATTTGAAGCGCCACGTATCTGAAGAAGTCCTCGCTCTCTTGTCTCTGACGTTTGGTGCCAATCGTATTTGTATCGGCCACGCTGGAAATATCCTTCCGCGCGCCTGTGCTAACGTCCTGCCCGACTTCGCTCGGTTTTAGCGAGACGTCCTTCTCCCGCGCTTTGGCTTGCGACGGAGACGTGAGCAGCGAAATACTAATCCAAACATACCGGTCACTAATTCGGTTCCTAATCCAATTCCATCCCGGAGAAAGAAAAGCAAATCTACGGAAATACTTCGAGCCCGTCTATACTCAATAAAATATTTTTAGGCAAACTTTATTTTAACTTTCCCTTATATAATTATTTCTTAACAAAAGCCATATATATTAACTCAAAAATAATTCAAATAAATCTCAGAAAATCCAATAACTCCAGAAAATTCACAACAATCATAAATTGCAAATAAAATAATATTTAATAATTGAAAATCCAAAAATTGGGATGTTACAAACCTCCCCCCTTAACGGAATCTCGACCCCGAGATTCAGGGCTAACTAGGGAATAGGTTAGGGAATTCTGCCTTCAGATCTTCCTCACGCTCCCAGGTTGTTTCATTCTCTGAATGATTACTCCATTGAACTCTACAGAAGCGAGTAGATTTATTTCTGGTCCTACGCTCCATTGTATCCAAAATCTTAATAGGCTGCTCTTTATAAGTCAGATCCTCGTGCGACTCGATAGCTTCTAACGGCGTTTGTTCTGCTGGCACTCTGAGACATTTCTTAAGCTGTGACACATGGAACACATCATGCACACCTGCCAACGACTCTGGCAACTCCAACTGATAAGCAACCTCTCCTCTTCGGCTTAAGATCTTAAATGGTCCAACGAACCTGGGTGAAAGTTTTCCCTTGACATGAAATCTCTTAACACGTTCCGGACGAATCGAATACTAGATCATGGTTTCCTCAAGTATCATTTGCTTAGGATCTTCTTATCCGGCACACTGATTTGACCTTAAATCCTTAGGGTATCCTAATCACTCAAACTTCTACTTCTTGGCTAAGCCTTCTTCTTTTCTTAACTTGATTTTGTATATATTATATTATTTTTTTTTATTTTTTTTGAAACCTCCGTGGTCTTATCTTCTATTGTTGGTTTTTTTTCCAAGGTGGGTATGAAACTTTGTCAAACGATTTCCGATTTCGACCTCTGGAATTCTTTGCATAACCCTGATTTAATTGTTCGTTATCAACCTATTGCACTGCGGCCTCGTAACTCAAACATCGACTACCACATTGGTCTTACTAGAATGCCCATGGAGTCTGACACTAGCATCTTTTGATCATTTCCAGCCATTTTCTTCGTTTCATATTAAGATTTAAGTGAATAAATATATAATTTACACTCTTATGGTTCACATCTATCTTTGTTGAGTTAATGACACCCCCTTTTTTTATTATATATTTTTTTTATAGTTGCGTAAAAGGTCTAGCTATTGTCGAAAAACCTTTCTACGAACTAGTGATAATATTTTGCCATTCTCTGAACTTCAGATCTAAGTAACGAACTCTGGTTGCTTCCAATGTAACGCGACTTCTACTTTACTCAATTCCACATCAACTCCTTTAACAGTCTTTATATGGCTAAAGAATTCGACCTTTTACCTCTAGGGATCAAACTTAGCGTATGAATGCTGTTCTCGCAATTTTTTTTAGACTGATTCTCAAATGTTCTGCATGCCCTTCTTCTGATTTAGAGTACACAAGGATATCGCCTATAAAGGCATTCACAATTTATCCGAATACACCACGAATACTTTATTCATTGTGTTCATGTCCCATGCTAAGTTAATAACTGGTACGCACAAGTCATAGCAGCTTGGACTATAACTAAGTGGTGATTTTAAAAGCTAAACTTAGAGCACTGCTCTACTCATTCCTTTATTACAATAACTGGACCCATGGGTCATACGGCGACGAAAACATTAAACTAACAACTACTTTAGATGAAGCAAAACTGGAATGAAAACGCGATTTTTAGGCGTCCGGCTACTCCTCTTCACCACCTTCCCTCTGAGATATCGAGCGGGAATCGCAGGCTCTTGGATAGCTATCTTCACCTTCCTGATTTTGATTATCAAAGAGAGAGTCGTCCTCTTGCTGATCAGTGACGGTGAGGACATCGGGTATTTCCAGCACAACTTCCACGGCGTCCTGGACTTCATCCGTCGTGATATGGTTGATTCTTCCACGCATTGCTGTTTGTGGTGATGACCCTGACTGTACTGGTACTCGATTACTTCCTGTCACTGGGGCTTTGGCTGGGGTAGTTCCAAAGTTAAAAGGGATGGGAGTAACATTTCACTTCTTTGGACACTTGTTAGCGAAATGTCCTGGTTCATTGCAAGAGAAACACTTCTTGACAGCGGACTGTTGACTTCCTGTTGATGCGTTACTTACTGGTGCGGCGTTTGAAAATCGATTAGTGGGCGAGATGGTAGTGATGTCTTGTTGGTCCATTGGGGTTGAATTTCGCAAAGCTGTTGAGGTGTCATCCTTATCCTAAGTTGATTAGGTCGCCCTGCTTGGCTAGCCATTCTGCGCTTACGATCTTCACCTAATTCTTTACGCTTATCCTCAAGAATCAAGGCCTCATTGACCAACTCTTGGAAATCAGGGAAATTGTGGGTGATTAATCCCACCTGCAATCCAGAGGTTAGACCTTTCAAGAAACGAGACTGTCTAGCCTTATCTGTAGCTACATCTTCAGGTGCATATCATGCTAACTGAGTAAATTTATTTAAGTATTCTGCCACTGACTGGCCTCCTTGCTTTAGAGCCCTAAATTCTTCCTTCTTAAGTTCCATCATTCCTTCAGGTACATGATACTGACGGAAGGCAATTAAAAACTCTTCCCAAGTAATCTCTTGTGGAGATTCATGTGCTGCGCAATAGTTCTCCCAACATTCCGCGGCGGTACCTTCTAGCTGGTGCGAAGCATACAACACCTTCTCGTTGCCCTCACACTGCGTGATATGCAATTTCCTCTCAATGGTCCTTAGCCAATCATCGGCCTCTAAAGGATTTGCATTGCCTGAGAATGTTGGAGGACGGGTTCTCATGAAATCTGATAGCTTAGAATGAGAACGCGGCTCATGGTTGCCTTGATGTATATTAGTGTTGCCTATGGTTTGATTTGTCATGTTTTGCATCTGTTGCATCATGGTTTGCTTAAGTTGAGTTTGTGCGGCTATAAAAGCTCCCAAGTTCTGCACATCTACTGGTGGTGTTGGTTGCAGTGGCGTTCCATCGTTGAACTCGTCATTCCGCGAAGGCCACTTCCTGAAGCTCCATTGTTACCGTGAGTGTTCATCATCTATTTTGATTTGTTTTTAGGAAAGATAGAATTAGCATAGGTAAGGTGTAAGAACTCCTAATGCGGGGGAATAGATTAAACCCAAAGCTTTATATCCTTTATTAATTAACTTGGTATGGTTGCTTACAAAAGCCTAAAAGCTCGCAACACATACTGCACACTCAGCAAACATTAAAATCCAAACTAAACACTCAACCTTAACGTCTATTACATTTGGGTAAAACTATTCTATTTGACGCAACTCAATACTTGAGTTTCAACTTAAACTAAGTCTCTTCACTCTTCGAGCCATCCCCGATAGGAACTTCTGGCGGATATCTCAATGAGACGGTTGGTCTTGTACAAATCGCTCCCAACGTTCTTCAGCTGGTTGCTCTTCTACTCGGATTTCATCTTCTAATGGCCACCCCAAAAAATTTAAGTAGATTTCAGCAAAGGGCAAAGGTAAGGAGTAGAGAATAAGATGAGTCAAGAGTGTTGTTTTAATCAATTTAAGTTTTTCCTTTAGAAAATAATTTTTGGACACTCTACCAACTAGGGCCAAGTCCTACAGTTAGTATACTCTGATACCACCTTTGTAAGGACCCGAATCCAACCATTCGAATCCTTTGTGTTTTTCGCACTAGTCCCGTGATCAAGCGTAGTGCACATGACTTAACATCGGTAAGCATCATATCATACACAACGATAAGAATAATAGGACTTTATTGATTGAATGTAACTAGTGTATGATCTTATGATCACTTACATTATTCAGCCTTGCAAGGCAATAATAAGACCAATAAGACAAATCAATGGAAAGTAGTAAGCGTAGATGTCCCATCAAGACACCACAAAGCGATCGACAAGGATTGGCCTAGTGACACGCGTCCACCGAAAGTCCTTCTCCAATATTGAAGATGATTCCTCCTTTGTTGTTGGTTGTTAAGCAAGGGTGAGTACACCAACACGTACTCAACAAGTTGTGCACAGAATGCATTTCTATTATAACTATATGCAGGCTTATTCCAAAGGAAGGCTTATGGTTCATAAGCAGTAAAGCAGCATTTGAAACACATACATTAATAGATTAAAAAGATAGTAAAATAAATAGTAACAAGTAATAGATTCAGTGATTCTCAAGTAAACCAAGTTTTCTCATCCTAAGTCAAGATTCAACTTTCTATGGCAACCTGCAGGTAGAACCAGAAATCAGCCCAGACTGTGACCGAGTCCTTGAGGCTGAAGAAGGGGTACTCGTACGGGCGTTGGGGCCTCAAGCAGAAGTACAGAGCACCGGTGCGAGAGCCGCTACTAGTGCGGAACAAAGAATAGAAATGGAAGAAAAGGCTGGCCGTGGGAACGACGCCCACGAAGGCCTCGCAAAGATGGGCGAAAATGGTCAGGATCAAGATGGAGTTGGAGTTCAGATGCGTGATCTCGCACTCGCAATACACGAGTACGGATTCCACGAACTCACTCTCGGGCATTCGAAGCCCGTTGACGGTGTATAGCTCGCACGAGACTATCTCATCGTCGTGCGGCGTCGGAGCCGATTCGCCTTCAGGGACCCGCTAGGAGTACGGATCAAGGTAGCCGAAATCCTGGAGCACCCGAAGCCTCTCTGCGGTGGTCTTGCTCGCGCCGAACTTCGCCATGAGGAGAATTGTAGAAGGGGGGGCGCTCGCGCAAGATGAAGAAGTTTGGGAGCAGGGGTGCCTTTCTGGGTTCAAAGGGCGGGCTATGGGGAAGAAAAGCCTGCAAAAATTGTTCCCGCCTGGCACATATGGGCGGAGGAGCCGAAGCGGGCCGGCGAGGCGGTGCGTGGCGGTTCGGTTTTCAAAACTGTCCTATGGTGGCGCGGTTTCCAAAAACTGTCAGAGTCGTACCCGCAAAGCTTCGCTGAGAAGGAACCGCCACGGCTTCCCGCCTTTGCTTTCAAGGTGCTACCTGGGTTGATCCTTGGGCAAATACGCCCGCCCCCGAACAAAGGTTGCTCGGGTGCTGCGGCAGTTTTTTCGCCGCAAGACCTTCGTCCCTGAGCAAAGGTTGCTCGGATGCTGCGACAGTTTTTTCGCCGCAAGACCTCCGTTCCTGGGCAAGGTTGCTCGGATGCTGCGGTAGTTTTTTTCGCTGCAAGTTTTCCATCCCCGAGCAAAGTTGCTCAAATATTGCGGTAGTCTTTCGCCACGGGATTCTCGTCTTCGAGCGGGGATCCTCAGGAGTCTTGGTAGATCTTCACTGCAAGGCTCTAGTCCTTTGACAAACGTATGGAGGCTTAAGGCGGAGTCCTCAGCGAGGCACCTCCCCCCCTTAGCCTCGGGGCCTAGCTGTCGGGGATTGGAGATTCGCCGCAGGCGACTATCGTAGCTCAGTGGTCTCCGAGCATGCCCTTGCTCGGGACGCGTCCCCGACAGTCCGACCTCCGGGCCACTCCGACCTTCGTCGAGCCCCCCCTGAGCAATCCTGCTCGAGGTTCGCGGCCGGGCGACGTGGCCCGGTGAAGATACCTCGAAGTTCGCCCAAAAGCCGGGCACGGTCTGCGAAGAAGACGTGGCATTAAGCTTCTTGACCGCCGTGGTCTGCGCACCGCAATCATGCATGTATCCACGTCGCGTGGTGCGGTGAGTGGCGCGCAATGACTCTACACACGTCTAGCACAGTAGCGCGCCCCCTGTAATAACTACTTTATCGCCTGTAACCCCCTATAAATACCTCCTCCCGCGAAGGGTTGGGGGTTCGGATCCATCTACTTTTCACACATGTACGCAGAGCATAGCACGTTGTAAACCACCTTCATATATCAGTTCAATCACTGGACGTAGGGTTGTTATCTCCTTAGCGAGAGGCCCGAACCAGGCAAAAAAACGATCTCCCTGCTCGTTGCGATTGTCTCGCTGCTCGTAGGACCTCGGAAGCTATACCCCTCGCGGGAAAGGGGCCTTAGGTTGATCCCTCATTCAACAAGTAAGCTCGGCGGGGGACCGGTTCCCGAATCGTCGATAGTATGTTCTCTTATTATTAAGGTTTAATGTTTGCTATCTAGTGGGTTGCCCGGAGTTTCCATTAGTGGGAATTGGGACTGTCTTTGGCAAAAGTTGAGATTTAGTCATGTATTGAGTCGGACCTTGATCCATTCTTGTACGCAATCGTTGTTTTTTAGGAAGAGTGTCTTCGGGAGTGATCTTGACCCCGAGTTGCCTCTCGCGTCGGTAAAGGCAAGTGCAACCCCTAGAGCATTATTAGGGTGTTAAATGCTTTGTTTGCGATAAGATTATGAAAATTCTAATGATGTGGTTATGTTTAATAGCATATCTAGAAGTTGTTTTTAGTATGGTGATGAAGATGAATGAATGCTAGCAAATTGGTAAGTAAGTTATTCAATTCCCATTTATTGTATTGCATTACGAATTGTACGAATGAGTATGATTTGATGCAAGTAATTAAATGATAATGTGTGTGTTTATATTCGGGCTGGCCGTGCTTATAAACATGTCTATGACCAATATGGAGTTGAAATAGGATGAAATGGGTAGATCATTCATGTCATTTGCATTTTTGCGCATTCATTACAGAAGAGGCGACCCATGTTGATGTGGGCCTCTGTACTCACACATAGTGAGTACAAAAGTCCTACCTCGTAGTCCCATCCACGGATGGGAGCGAGTCAGTAAGAGTAGGCCCCGCCACGGGATGGTTGGGAATGAGGGTGCACACCGATGGGTGTGCACTCAGCTATACCGGTATAGGCTAAAAGATTGCATTTCGAGCATGAACGCATAAAAACATTGCATTGCATTGTGTGTTGCAGTTGATAAATGCTAATTGATGAGAATGGAAATGACAGGTTAAGGATTGAGTCGTGGACTCATCCTAGAATGATTATTGAGGTATGAGTAAGGTTTAGTTACGTTTCCGAGTTGGATGTGGTAAGTGGGACTAGCTACTGCTTCTTTTATTTATGGAAGTCAATTATAGAAACTGTTACTTTATGTCTTGAAGTAGTTGTATCCTAGTCGAATTAGTTACTTTTCATACTTGATTGCACTTTGTTGAGTCTTGGACTCACGTTTGATTGTTTTCTTGTTTTAGGTACTTTGAAGCTGGCTTGTCAGGTTGGGAGTAGTATCAAGTGCATGACTTTGGTCTCCAACAATCTACTTAATCAATTCATTAAGTTGGATGTAATTAATACGGTTGTAATGTGTTGTCCGTCGTGGTGGAGTTTATTAAATTTGTTGGATGTGCGATTGATTAGCTAAGGACCTGCTAGAATGATATTATAATTGCTATTGTTCTTTTGTCTGCTGAGTGGATGTCCTCTGTTCTAGAGAGGTCATGCCGAAATTTTGTAAATTTCGGTGACTTAGTTTTAAGCCGGTTTAAGAGTTTATAGATTGCATTCAGTTTCAGTCCGTTTCGTAGAGGTGTCATTCGTTATTTAGGGTTTTTGGTAGCATTCGTGGTGCTTTTAGCGCCGGGGTGTTACAAAGGGTGGCGAGGCGGCGCCGCATGGCGGGGCGGTGGCTCGATCTTGAGGTATTGGCGGTGGCTCGGCAGGAGGCGTGGGAGGCGGCTTCGGCCTTGAAAGCGCGGGCGGTGGCTCGGCGGCGTGGGCGGTGTGGGCGGCGGGGCGGCGGATTTGGTGTTTTCGGTACTGCACGATCGAATAGGCACACGAGGGGTCAGCCGTGTGCTTATTACATCATATTTTCATCGGCCAGGGTGGCCGACGAAAACAATGCTTTATTTATTTTCATTGGCCAACCTGGCCGATGAAAATAGTTATTCATGCCACGTGGCGCAACACGGTTGGGCCGAGCTTTTTTTCATCAGCCAGCAAAGGCAACGAAAATAGTTTGAAATTCAACTACCGCCTCTGGCATTACTGTTTTCGTCGGTTTCATGAACAGACCGACGACAATATATGTATTTTCGGTGGCTATTGGCCATGACCGATGAAAATAAAATTATTTTTTGTCGGCTTTTCGTGGGCCGACGAAAATGATTTATTGTTGTCGTCGGCTTGTGGGATGCTGACGAAAATATCTTGGGCCGACCAAAAATTGTAGTTTTCTTGTAGATCAATATTATCAAAGGGTGCTTGTCTTTCTTATTTATTGTTTATGATGAAGTCATGGTCATAGCAGACAATGCCAACGACGGAGTTAACAACGTTGGATTCTATACGTCATTTATGGAAAATATAGCAAATAACAAACTTTAATATGGGAAAAAAAGAAATCAGGTAGAAAATCAAATAAAGACTTGTTGTTACATGGTTACAGGAGGATTCTTGCGATACAAGTACATTAACTAAAAAAGATTTCTTAGGCTCAACTATTCATATAATGTACAACCCTAGAAATATTTTCAAACTAGTTTTGTATTATTTTGCTTTTGGCCCCGATAGATTATATATATTTATTATTGTGATTTGCATTTCCTTTTATTAAAAAGAATATAAACTAAGTTTTATTCTAAATATTTTTACATAAATGGGCTTCTACTGGTTCCAGGAGCTTATAGAAAATATTTTATTAGTTTTTGAGTTATTACATACTTATTTTTGTTAATGGCCATATTAGGTTTCATTGATATTTGCAATGAAATAATTCAAACTTACTTAAAAATTAATTGTTTTTGATATTTGAGTTTCTCCTGATTTCAGCATCATATAAAAATCTATTTTATTAATTTAATGTTTATGGTGTACAGTTTTTATATAAAGACCTTAATAGGGTTTTTATCAAATCGTTATTCAAATAATTCTTTTTGTGCTTCACAAATTTAATATTTTTGTATATTCTGAAATTAAATGAATTTAGATGAATTTATAAATTTATTTCTATGAAATTGGATTAAAAATGTGAAAGTTATTGCCATTAGAATTATGTGGATTTGCTGAAATCTCAGAGAAATTAACAAAATGCGTTTTCGCCACAAGAAAGCGTATTTATTGCTTGAACTCGTTTGATTGCAGCTACTGACCTCTGGGCCCGTGATGCAGTCTCTCAAAAATAGACTTGCGGGCACAGCGGCTGCCGGCGGCGAGCTAAGGTCGGAGCCGGCCGTTTACGGGCTTGGCGATCATCAAGAGATGATGGCGCTCTTAGGGGATAGTTCAGCTGGGTCTGGGGGTGACCGAAACAGGTTCGCCGGTGATGAGAGCGGAGGAACGATCGGCTTTCCTGGAGTTCCTGATTTTTCATGCGAATTTAGACTCGGCTGAGCCATTGCTTCGCATCAGTGAGATGAGAGCATTCCATTTTGCCACTTTATGGGGGCTGAAAATGGCCGTGGCGGCTCGCCAACGGTGGACCGGATCCGGGGACGAAGACACTGTGGCGGCAGCGGTAAGAAGAATATATATAAGCTGAAAAGGAGTTTTGCGCAAGCTTCAGTGAAGTATTAGGGTGATCTGTGAGCGAAGGATTTAAGGATTTCTCACTGAATCATGCTAATTGGATTTGCTCCCCTTTCCTGGACGTTCTGCGGCAACGGTGGATTTGGTGGCGCAGAGACAAGCCGGGCTAGCAAATGTTTAGGGTGGAGGTGAGCTCTGGGATGTGCGAGGTCTTGATCAAATAGAGATGGTTTAAATAGGCGGGGACCAATGGCATCAGGGTTTGAACCGGGGAGGACAAATGGCGACTGGTCTGACCTGTTGCGCGAAGTCTCGGCAATAATTGGGCGAGCTCCTGTCGCGGCAATAATCGGTGGCATAGATGACGCAGGCTACAAGCGACGAATTTGGCATCAGGTTGCAGTGAACGGAGGAGCAAGAAGGCAGGCCGTTTGGCAGACAGGTGGACCCGCTCAGAAGATTGGTCCCATGTGCAGTAAGAAGAGAGTTGATTTAGGAGTTTTACAGCAGGTTGAACCGGATCAAGTTCATTGAATCAGTTAGCTATCTTTTCCGAAATATTTTGTTAAGTTTTTTGAGAGATGGTTAGATAATGTTCTTTGCCCTATCAAATGTTTAGACTAAAATATGACGCATAGATTTTATAAAAATTTTGAGAACATACTATGCTCAGATTTCTGTTTTTAGTTTTTAAATTTTCTAGAGATTTATAACTCATCAATAATTTCTGAAACATTTTCTAAAAGTTCCTTATGGCCATATAATTCTTCATTAAAATTTTCAATTTGAAATATTTTATATTAAATTTATGAAAATTCTAACATTCCGATTCTTGGATTTTTAGCTATTTGGTTTTTGAATTTTTAAATATAACCAAATTTTACTGTTGATTTATTTATCCATCCAGAAGACAATATAAAATTTTTAGTTTGACATATTGTTGGAATATGTTTATTTAATTCTGACACTATTACTAATGTTAGTCAAGAATCATTAATCGGCCTATCATTTCATGTTTATTTATTTTGATATAACTTTTAAAATTCAGGATTGGGTCTCTAGAGTTTTCTTGAGTTAAATAAAATTTTTATTTATTTTATTGTTGTAATATTTTTACTCTTTCCTATTTATTACTTAAGTTTATATTAAAAGGATTTCTCCATTAGAGCAAAAATCAATAAAATCCAAAAAATTAGAGAAAGCAACAATAAATATAATTAAATTCTAAAATTTAATTCCTTATTTTATTTTAATTTCCAGTATGTTACAGAAGTAGGGTGAGGTAAGGGTACACTACTACACGAATATACATCACAGTTGGTTCTTTTTTTTCGTCACAATCAGTTCTTATTTGGAACCGATTGAGATGACGCATCATCTCTATCGCTTTTTCTAAAGAACCGATAAAGATGACACAGCTCATCTTTATAGGTTCCATCGGTTCTTATAAGGAACCGATAGAGATGACCCCTTTATCTCTATCATTTTCTTCTGAGAACCAATAGAGATGAGGGAGTGTAGTGTGCTATTTTCCAATTCATCCTCCAATCAGCACATATCACATTCACACAGCAAATGCACACATTATGCACATATCACATTCACAGAACACGAACACTTTATTACAACACATATCATATTTGTTCACAAAATAGAACTCAAACATGCTTAACCATCAATACACATGCAATCGCATTCAGATATGTAATATTGTTCACATATCGACTAGTAGGAGCTTTCAGAATCTCTAAACCTTCGGTCCTTCGACATAACTTCTATCTAGTGCCACTGGCATAAGTGGTCTCGTAACTTATTGAGCTTTTCTAGGGGATATTGATATGCTACAAAATAGAAACGAGTGCTTTAATTTAAGTTTTGAAATTTTATTTGAAAGGCTATTTGTATTATTATATATGTACATATACCTTAGGAAAAAGGTTTGAGCCGCCAACCACGATCAACATGTGCTGCATGACATACAAACTACAGTGGTCGTCGCTGCCCTGTTGATGACACTGTGAAGAAAGAAAAAGAAATTAAGAGACAAAGAATAGATGTTAGAAAATATTAATCTTATATATGGTAGGCACTTGTACCTTAAAGCGCACATACTCTAGCTTCGAGCTCTTTTTGTCATCGTGTTTCCCTCCTTCAGCGATGTAGTCTAAGAAACCCCTATATACATTGGAGAGATGCTATTGAATGAAAAAATTAACTTAGTTAAATATAGAAAGTGTTAGGTAAGAGTAGTGCACTTACTACGCCTCCAAAAGAGGCTTGATCGCGTAGGCCATCAGTCTCTTCTCGATCGAGTTAAAAGTATAGACTATGTTGTCACTTGAAACGAGCATGAGTAGAACCCAATATTTGCTTAAGCGAGAAAATAAGTTCACATATGGTTTAAGTGCATACAAGTAATTGAAGGGTAAAGTAGTATTTACTCCTTTTGGTAGAGGAGTAGAACGAAGTCCTTCGATACAGCTCTCAATGCCCCCTTGATGTAGCCGGTAATCCATTCCAGTTGAAGCCTAGCCATGGTCATGGACACAAGCTCAGGGTCAATGAACCCAACTAGTTGTTGATTTGTCACGACTCGCTGCCTCATTGCCCTACAACTCGTGTTGAATGTTAAAAAGTATAATGCAAAATCCTAGGAAATCATAAGCTCGTGCTATATGGTGTGATACTCACAGCGTCTAGGATCGTACAGTAGAAATGTCGATGCCTATCAGTTGGTATAGACATAACAGATTCTCAAAACTAACTGGAAATGTCCCATCCTCCTCGTGGTGGAAATGTTCCTTTATGTATTTAACATTGAAGTTGACATGCCGCTCACCCTCTTTCACTTTGTCAATGTACCATCTATGGAGCTGTCGAGTCCACTTGCCTAGAGATTCAATTTGCTGATAGGCAAAAAGGGCTTTCTATATACATAGGCCTTAAAATCATAAGGCCTCTCTGTGGCCTGTGCCGACTTTCCTTTCTGAGAAAAAGAGTCTCCGATGCCGAGGTAGTGGGCTTTCCATGTACCTTAGGGGTGCTGTGGCCTCTGTGAGCTTTGCCTTTTTAATAGGAGGAGTCTCCGAGGCCTCCATTGGTTCTGTGGCTGTCGTGCTAGCCCTTTTACATGCCAGCTCTATACTCTATGTAGGACTTGTTACGGTTGTGGGAGCAAGCACAGGTTTGGTAGGAACCTATGAAGCACGCGTATATGTAACTTGTTGCAGTACTACTAGAATGGTACAGAAGACACAGGGGATTTTTACCTTGACCAGTATGATGCCTGTCGTGGACCACTTGATGAATGACATCTGCACTTCCCCGAGAGTGGTGATGTCTTCGTTGGGGGGAATTCGAGCACATGTGATAAGAAGGCTTCGTGGACATAGTCCATTTGGACCCTCGTGAAGCCCTTCCCCAAAGACTGACCATTCACCATATTGGTCTCCTTGCATAGAAATGTAACCCTGTGTGCAGCCTCAATAGGAAATTTGTCTTCTGTCAACGTGAGCTCGCACTTGATAGGTGCATGCAAGAAGAGCACAACTGGAGATAAAACATTATGGGAGTTTTCCTCGCACCTTTAAGTTAGGCAAAATTAATTATTACCTTTAGCTAGGGACTGAACTTATCATTTTTAGAACCATAGCTGCTGGGTCAGGGCACAGGTCTCTCTACGGTAGGCGAGAGCATCTGGCTTTGACTGTGGGAGATCATCGCCACCATCTCAGCCTTCAGGTGCTCCTCACGAGCCATCATCTCCTCGCTCCTTACGAGCCATCATCTCCTCCCTCAGCTGCTCCCTGAGCGTGTCCTTGAGGCGCTTCGCACTTGCCTCCCATGATCTTGATCTGACACTTGTAGTGTCATCTCAGAAGTAGGACTTCTTTGTATGCCCCACCCCTGCGGCAAGCACCCGACCCTTATGGTTGGGCTTCCTGATCGCAAAGGATAGGATGTCCCTCGACACTTGGCTCAGAAAGGTCTCTTGCTCTTTCTGCTAGTTTACCTCTTCCTGCAAAAAGTGAGTACGAATTAGATCTAAAATACAACAGGAAGGGTCAACTGCAATGTACTAAGTTAGATGCCTTACGATGGTGGAGACAACGTGCGCAGTAGTGGGGTTTGGAACTACGAGCTGCCCATTCACGGTTTTCTTTGTCCTCGCTAATACCCAGTCGCGTGCCCGCTCCTCACATATGTGGAGTATGGCATCACCGTCCCGGAGTTCGGGCACCCCTTGGTTAGTCACGCCCACTCTGCCTTCTTCCCTTCATAGCTGTCTAAACCGAAGTGGAGCGCTTGTGTGTTCTACCTCTAGATAGCGATGTTCTTCTCTCCTAGCTCCTCTACCTCGGGCATTTTCTTCATCCTTGTGAAATCCTTCAAAACACTGGGAGTCACGAACGGATACCGCTCAAATGGTGTACAGCCTTTCAACACATACTCACTGTGCATGAAGACCCTGAAGTGCCTCAATGCTACACCCATCCTCTTCAAGGTGTATCGTCTTGCATTGCTTTCATTTTCCTATTTTATAATCCGTTTGCCCTTAACCTCATCCCACAGCCAATTCTTGTGCTTGGTGCTGACTTCCTTTCTCTAATCTTTAACTGTGATGGGCACTCTCTCCCTCACCAATTGGCTAAGGAATGACCAGTATCACTCCTTGTACTTGGGAGGACCCGTGCAAACCTCGCCCTCATTGAAGTGGAGAACTGCGGCATTCTCCCTATGGCCTCTTTGTTTAGTCCTAGGGCCTTCCTCACCTTACTCAGCCCCTCAACATTTGGAATCATGCTTGGCCCGTCAGCAGCACCTTCTACCCTGTCTGGTGATGAGCCGATTCTCTCTACTTGTGACATTTTGAGTATTTTTTATCTGACATTGTCATATATTTGACATGAGAACTTTATAATAAATCATGTAAAGCAACAGATGAACAAATGATCTTCAAGAAAAGTCTATCTTTTACCAACTAAATACGTACCAATGATAACTCCTAAACTCTAAATAGGTTTGGTCCTAATCCCATTCGAGGATATGTGGTTCGGGCAAGTTTCTAAGCTGTTGTACAACTCTAGAGAAAATTTCAACAGCATCTCCCCATTATTTTCTAGATACACGTCAACAGGGGTGTGTATCTGGAGAACACCAGGGAGACGCTACTAAAATCTACTCTAGAGTTGTATAACAGGTTAGAAACTTGCCCGAACCATATATCCTTGAATTGTCCAAAAAATATGGACAATTCGAGACAGCCTACTTATGAATATGCTGAAATGGCATATTCATAAACAAGCACCATTAAATAGGAGACGTAGGTTACGCATGGTAAACTCTAACGTTGATCATATTACAATAACAAAAATAACATATAAAGTACGAAACATAGGTGAAAACTAATCACTGGTCTTACAATAGATGATGAAAGCATGAACCTAAGTAGCAAATGACAATAGTCAACTGGGAAAATAATGAACGATTTCTGTCTACCAGGGTCACTGGAAATTAATAATTCTGGCCGAAAAACCTACAAGTCATGTTTACCAAATGTATGATCAGATATATTGTGGAGATGTAAAATAATATTAGAGAAATAATAAAAGAGAACAAGGTTAAAAGTAAACAAAAGCTATCAGATACAAAGAAGTCATGTTATCCTAAAGAAGGTAGGTCCATACCATCCTACATGACAAATGGAATGTAAATAAGCATCTAACAGTTAATAACTCAAGAAAATAAGGAAAATAGAGAGAACGGAAGCAAGCCAAATTTTCATTTTAACAACCAAGTATAATGATGAGGGGAGTTCTCGATGCGATCACCACTTAAAACTTCTCCAAGGTTTTTTGCAAACAATTATGTATACACTCATTAGAGCACACGCAACATGTAAGTTCATAAAAATGCTTTGAAGCAAGAGGAGGAATATAATTTCTTTCCTTCACAACCTCAAAAAATTTTCATGCAACTTTGATATGTTCTTTGTAAGCATCTCAGTGTGTGACACATATAATAAACATGTAATAACATAATGGGTAACACATTAAGGGTAGAAGTGCAATTAGACGTAGTGTTGCATGGACACATATGCGGCTGTCAAAAACTAATGTGTTGCATGTACCAGAATGCATATTGTGAAAGCAATAAAATCAGCCGTGTTATATAAAGCAAGTGATTCACAGTTTGATGGGATGCGACTAAATTGATGGGTTCTCTTTTCTCTGTGGTATTGGTACTTGCAACAATGAAGATACTTTAGACATCCAGATATAACTTAGTGGCCAGCTTTCATTGTTGGTTTTCAGTTTGTAGAAAACTAGTGTTTGTGTTTCTTTTAGTTTGTACTAGACTAATGTTTGTTTTTCTTTCTCTTCCTTTTTTGTAGCCAATTAAGACCGCTTAGAAGCTTCCTATTCCATCTAATGATGTAGGTGGAGAATTGCCTTTACTGTGACAAGGCCGAATAGTGAGAACAAATTGGACTACTTCCTTCATATGATTGAGGAGTTGCTATTTGGAGTACCATACTTATTTTAATTATGGTGAGTAATATCTTACCTTCGGTTACAAAATGAAAGCCGTTAATTTCCCCATTCTTAGTTCTTATTGCTACAGTTCATCTGATATTGCCTCACTGCTAATTGATCTACATATTTACAAATATTTTTTGTTCGCATTTCTTCATACTTGATCATCCTGACCAAATTACTATGTCCTAATATAGTAGAAGAGGATATGTTCTATGAGAATGAAGTCTCAAGATATGTGGTTATCGATGCAGAATTAGAAGATGAACAATTTTTACTGGTACATAGATTATGCTGACCTACATCAGCAAATATTTAAAGGGAGAGGAAAACCTTAGCTAGGGTTTGTTGTTAGTCGCAGCCAGGGTGGTGAGGAAGCCAGAGGAGGTGGATTTAGTGTAGGGAGGCCGAAGGAGGAGGAGCTGCCGGGAGGCCAGAGGAGGAGGAGGTTGATGGAGGCCAGTGGGGGCAGACCAGTGTGCGGAGGCCGACGGAGGCAGACCGACCAGTGCGCGGATGAGGAGGTGAACCAGGCGGAGCTTTGAGGAGGCCCAAGAAGGAGGAGGTGGACCAGGCCGGCGACACGGACTAGTGCGTGGAGGCTGACGGAGGCAGACCGACTAGGCTGACTGAGGGAGGAGGAGCTAGTGCACAGATGAGGCTAGTGACTGTCAGGGTGAGGAATTAATGGAATGGGGGCAAACTCATCTCAATCAGTTTCATCCAGAAATCGACACAATAGTAAAAAACATCTCAATTGTTTTTTTTAAACCGACACAATAGTCATAGCCACCTCAATTGGTTTTGTTCAAAAACCGACACAATATTCATAGCCATCTCAATCAATATTTAATCCAAAAACCGACTCAAATGAAATCCTATCTCAATCAGTTTTGTACAAAACTGACACAACTACAAGACTCATGTCAATCGGTTTAATGTAGAAACTGACACAAATACATACTCCGCACCATCGGGTTTTAAAACAAAAACCAACACACATAAAAACTTATCTCAATCGGTTTATTATTAAAACATACATAAATGGAACCTAGATCTCACTCGGTTAGTTATAGACATCTCAATCGGTTTTCACCCAAAAACCAACACAACTATAACCGCTAATCTCAATCAGTATTTAATCCAAAAACGAAGTCACATGAAATCCTATCTCAATTGGTTTTGTACAAAACCGACACAACTACAAGACTCATGTCAATCGGTTTAATGTAGAAACTGACACAAATACATACTCTACACCATCAGGCTTTAAACCAAAAACCAGCACACAAAAAAAATTATCTCAATTGGTTTTATATTAAAACCGACACAAATAGAACCTAGATCTCACTCAGTTAGTTATAGCCACCTCAATCTGTTTTCACCAAAAACCGACACAACTATAACCACTAATCTCAATCAGAATTTAATCCAAAAACTGACTCACATGAAATCTATCTCAATCGGTTTTGTATAAAACCGACACAAGTAGGGCAAGAATCTCAATAGTTTTAGTGTAGAAACCGACACAAATACATACTCACAACCATCAGGTTTTAATCCAAAAACTAACACACATAAAAGGTTATCTCAATTGGTTTTATATTAAAACCAACACATAGAAACTACATCTCAATCGGTTTCATATAGAAACTGACAGAAATAGATGCCTTACCACCATCGGTTTTAAATAGAAACTGACACAGATAAAAACTACATCTCAATCGGTTTTCTTTCAAAACTGACACAAATAGTGATCTTAGCTCAATCGCTTTTATCTTGAAACCGACACAAATTTGTACCACATGACTAACTTAAAAATCGATAAACTCCAAAATAGCATGAATCACATGAGAACTGATATCACTATTGGCTTTGTAGAAACCCAATAGAAATAGTTTTATACACAACCAATTGAGCTAAGTAGCAGTGAATGGCTTCTCCTGAGTTAGCAGATAAGTAATTCAAGCTGAAATAAAAACAATAATACAGTTAGTTTTTCACAAAAACCAACACTAGTGCTGATAAATAACACTATCAGTTTATGACCAAAAACCGACACAAATTTATTGTTACTATCAGTGTTCAGGAAAAGCCAACACAAATGTAGTTCACTGTACTATTGCTTTTTCAGACAAACCGTGAAGTATTATGATCTAGTCATTTTTAGCATGCATGCATGTCATCAAAAGAGAGAAAAGGCCATAACATCTTCATACATAGTTTTCATACATAGTTGAAATTCTTTGAAATTTTATAGAAACATACTTTGGGATACTCCAAAGCTTTTCTCAAAAGATTTTTTCAAAAAAGAGTGCCAATTAAAGAAATAAGTCGAATTTCAGTTAGTACGCATGATTTTGCGTAAAGCGTAGAAAAGTCAAAAGTTTTTCAAATTAAACCTAAATTGTCCGAAAAGTTCCAGAAATGAACTTTTCACTTCTTACAAGCTTTCCCAAAAAGAATTTCCTCCAAAGCAATTTTATTCCACAACATATAGCACAATGTGCTATCTAGGCACAAACAGATATTGAATTTGTATAAAAGCCTCAAAAAGCATTGAAGAATATTTTAAATACATAATGGAACAATGAGATTAGAAACAAACATTTAAATAGTCCATTTATTTACAATAAACCCCTTCTTGATGATCTACTCGCATGTAATTGGTCCCATATGTGTCATTGTCCCCGCTAAGATAGTGCCCATCCGCAAATGGAGGTATTTCATCAAATTTATTGTACTCTTCTTCATCTACGATATTTTTAACTCCAACAATCCTCCTCTTGCCATGAAGAATGACATGCAACCTTGGATTGGCCGGATCACACACGTAGAAGACTTGAGTTGCTTGCTTCGCAAGGATAAATGGGTTATCTTTGTAGGTGAGTCTGCTGAGATCTACAATAGTAAAACCTTACTTGTAGACCTTCACACCATGTGAAAGTCCCACCCACTTACATCAGAGAAATGGAACATGGTATATTCTATAATCATGCTCTCAAATTTCTTCGATCATCCTATAATAGGAGTTCATTGCGGTTGAGAATCCTCTTTTCGAGTGATGATCATCGGACAAAGCATCTATGCTTACACTACTATTTTGGATAGTACTCTTGGTTTCCTGACTTTCATGTAAAATGTGTAGCCATTAATATCGTACCCCTGCCATGTCTGTATGTTAAATCTAGGCCCGTCAACCAACCATTTGACATTCTCACTCAGGGAGACCTCCGCTTTTTCTGTGAACCATGTGAGAAATCGATCGTTGTGTTCTTGCGTGATGGAAAGCTCGTACATATTTGGAATCTCTTCTCATAATATCAACTTGTGCTAGTCGATGTATGGATGAACTTTTGCGATGTATTGCAAGACTATCAAATGAGCTTTGTAATACATATAGAACCATCGAGTCGTTAGTTTGGACCCAATGATTCCTTTGCAAGCAAGTCTGCCCTCATGATGAGATACAGGAACACCAATCGCTTGTCTTTTACCTAGGTAGTCTACACAGAACTCAATAACCTATTCAGTCCCATAACCTTCAATAATACTACCCTCAGACTTCGAACGATTCCTCACGTAGGACTTTAACATACCTATGTACCTCTCGAACGGATTCATGTAACGTAGGAATGTGGATCCACATATCTTAATCTCTCTGACAAGGTGAACAACAAGGTGGCCAATTATATCGAAGAATGATGGTGGGAAATGCATCTCAAGGTGACATAGAGTCTGCACCACCTCACTTTGCAAGTTGTCGAAAACATTAGGGTTAATAACTTTGCAGGAGATCGCATTGAAGAAATAACATTACTTCGTGTTTGCTAACCTGACATCCTTTGGCAGAATATTTCTAATTGCAATAGGGAGCATTTGGGTCATCAAGATATGGCAGTCGTGGGACTTTATACCAAGCAACTTCAAATCATCCATAGATACAAGCTTCTTAATATTTGCGGAGTAGCCTGATGAAACTTTAATACCTTCAAGACACTTGCAGAAGTCTTCTTTCTCCTTCTTGGATAGGGTGTAGCATGCAACGGGGATGTATGGACCTTTTCTATCCTCCTCTATCACAGCAAGCTTGGGCCTGATTCCCATGTAAGCGATGTCACAACGAGCATTTGTACCATCCATGGTCTTCCTAGGTATATTCAGTAGAATACCAACCAAATTGCCACAGACATTCTTCTCAATGTGCATGCATGATATCAATGCAATGATGGACATCTAACTCCTTCCAGTACGGTAAGTCCCAAAATATCGACCACTTCTTCCAAATGGTCCTAGGACAAACAGATTTACAGCTCTTTCTGTACTGAGCATGGATATACTCCACACATGAATATACTTGCCTTCCACTCATAAGCTGCGGGGTTGAACGGACTTCCTACTTCCCATCAAATTTGTCATCCATCTTACAGTATGGATGACTTCGAGGTAGAAACCTACGGTGACCCAAATACATAGTTTTTTTGGAATTCGGCAGCCATATAGGCTCTTAGTCTGCTCTTGATAAATAGGACACGCTTTGCCTCCTTTCGTACTATAGCCTGCCAAATTACCAAGGGCTAGGAAATCATTTATGGTGCAAAATTGTAACATTCCAAAAAATACAATAAAATAAAAATAAATATTTTTAAATTGAATATAATTATTTCTAAGTTCTTGACATTATTAGTTTTTATTTGACATTTCTTGGAATTGTGTGTTGTAAGAAAAACCAAATAAAAAGAATTACTAAATAGATACAGGTAAAAATATAAAAAGGTAAAAGTAAAATTTTGAAAAAATTATATTAAAATTATTCGCCTCCCCCCTTTGTGCTTTGGCCTTAGCCTTGGCTGTATCTAGCTCAGCCCGGAGTGCTGCCAACTCGTAATCTTTCATCTTGAGAATTTGCTGGCCCGAAGTTGTAAGCCACTCATTCTGTTGATTGGCCTGCTCACATAATGTCTCGACCTAGCACAGCGTCTCCGTGGCGTGCAGTCAAAGAAAGTCGAAGGGCATTAAGAAGGGCGAGGCAGAGAATAAATCAAGGTGTGGGAGAAGATAGGGGGTGGTTACATACTTGTAACTATGGCTTCAAGACCAACCAATATTTCAAAGGCACCGGTAAACCTGGAAGAGGTAGAATTGCTGTTGTTGTGGTCAAAGCTACCAAAATAAGGGCCGAAACAAGTGCGCTCGTGTCAGGAGGCGGCAATGCAGCAGTTACGACATCGTTAACAACGCTGCTGGATGAACTCTTCCTGCAAAGGAATTTCCATGAGACCTCTTCAAAAGAAAAGGAGATTATCAGAGTAAAGAAGTAACTTACTTCATCACCCGAAGTTTCACCTTCACTTCTTCTTCGAGGCTACTACCTTCGTTAGGGTCGGTCTGGTCCCAACAGTTGTTTTCTCGCTTGGCCCAGCTGGTTGAGGAGATGGCGCCAGTGGATCAGTGATCAAAGATGGAGTTTGCACACGCGTGGTTGTCGTAAGTAAAACATCAAGCTACAACAGATTCAATAAGATAATAGCAATACCTGTTCAACCACTTTGGTCGATGGGGACCCCATTCGAGGAGACGCCTACGTAGCAACTGCCAGTTTCTGCGCATCAGCTCCTCAAGTGGTCCGCTGTTCCTCCATAAGCTGTTGGATTATGTTAGAAGTGATCCCATAGCATCCAAGCGAGCAATTGAATATCACATGGCTGGATGGTTTCATCGACGAAGTCTAAAGCCGTTTAGTGGGCTGGCGGGGTGATGGAGACACTGACCTCCTCGCTCGAGGAGACTCGGTTGCCTCTGACTCCGGGGCAGATTCAACCCCGTTGGGATCAATGATAGGCACTGTGTCATCCATGGGAGGAGCGACGCTGGCTGGAGCCGCCCCTGACGCTTGATCAATGTCTTGAGGTGGCTCATCATCATTGAATGTGGCCTCCTAAAGATAGGCTTGGTTAATCAGAAGACAGGTGCACAAGAGAGGCAGGATTGGTCATTACTCGGTGCATATTTCTGGTCGAGGATTGGCCAGCGAGTACTCCTCAACGCCTCAAGGGCCAGGTTCTGAACCCTGAAACATCTTGCTCAGCCTAGAGGAAATATTTGCGCCTGACAGATCTAGCAGTCAGCAAATTATTTTGTCAACTATCAACATGCAGTAGAAAACAAATAGACAGTGGCATTGATTCTTACCCACAGGGTTATCCCTGGTTGCATTATCGACTCTGGAGTAGTCCCAGGTGAGGTGGTCCCGACATTTCAGTAGACTCGATCGACACATCAGGAAGTCCTTGGTGACGTGCCACCTGGCCATCCCTCTCTTCCTCAGCTCCTCGATCTTCTGAGCATAGTATGCGTTGTGAGAGGTCGAAGGAGGGTCTTTCTTCCAGAGGTCGATTGGATTGAGAAGGAGGGATCAATAGGCCATGGGGAAGGTTACCGTGTCCGAAGAGGTGATATAAAACCACCACTTTTTCTAGTCTGATTGCCAAGAAGAAGTAACTGGAACAGAAATGTAAGCACCCGTTGCGCAGTTGCGAAAGAAGGCCTCACAGAGGTGGACAAACACACTGAGCATCAAAATGGAGTTGTGCCTCAGGTGGTAAAGTTGGACCTCGTAAAAGTCCAGATCATCGAGTAAGAATTTGGAAGGGAAAAACTAAGACCACAGAGGAAGAAAGCTTCAAATACTACAGTTTCATCCTCATGAAAACTAAGACTACAACAGAAGAAAGCTTTGAATACTACAGTTTCATCCTCATCCTTAGGGGTAGGATAGGACTCACCATATGATGGCCTCTAATGGAAGAACTCCTGAGGAGGTATGAAGCCGTCTTCCTCCAACTCCGTGAGACGCTTCTCTATCATCAAAGACTTCTGCCATACCCTCTGGAAGGTCTCGTCATCAAAGACTACTTCGGTCTTCCCAGGTTCCTTCTTCGGCAGCTGAGCAGCCTTGGTGCTGGTAGAAGGGCCGAATGCCATTGTAGAGGAATACGAGATTTACTTCTCAAAAGAGGCGGCGCTAGGGCTCAAGGGAGAGAGGCAGAGGCTTTAAGAATAAGGCTAAAGGTGAAAAGTAGGAATGGCTATAGTTCTGGATCTAGGAATTTATAAGCCAAAACTCCTTCACGCAAACGGTTTATTCCCCACTGTACGACGCCTTCAACGGCGAGAAAAGCAGGATGATGGTGCCACACCTATCATGGCGCCATAGATAAGAGCAATAAATGCTCAACTGCCAAACGTTCAGAATTTTTGACTATTATTCCAACTTACTCAGAGTCGAGTCGATGAGTCAATATCGAGTAACGTGTGGTTACCCTAAGAACTCGAGTTGGGCTGGTAGCAGGGCGCTCGACCTAGCACATACCACTCAATACTTAGTGATTTCCAACCTATTTGAATCATTCGACCGCAAGCAGTCGAGGCCTTAGTTGACCAAACCAGGTTTAGCAATAATCGACTAAGTGCTTAATCGGACCCTCCACTAAGCAGAGTTCGGGGGCTATTATCGAATATCTAAATATGGGATATGAGCCTGTACTAGAAACTGAAAGATCATACCACATATGCTCAAGCAAGCATTAGCAAACTCCAGATATCATAGGCCTAGATTCTATGGGATAAGATATACGTGGAGGGGATATCTCCATGCAGGGAAGGATTCGATCATGTTCCCGTTACGAGGAAACCAACTCGAATACGCCTAGCATCTAAGGAAGTTTGGATGTGATACAAAGATTATGCTAGCGATGGACTCCTCATCGACTATGATCTGGTACTCCAAACCAACTATGACTCGACCTAAGGCTACCCCGACTATATAAAGACGAGGGTAGACATCATCAGGAAAAGAGCAATTCTCGGACTACAAGCCATCCAGAGCTAGACAAGCGAGAAGATCCCTTTCGAGCAAAGCATCCAGAGTCGATGAACTATGCTTCGTTAATCCTTAGCCATAGCTTAGCCACCGCCAGGCACAATCTTCATTATAACTAGAGCTAGGCATCCTCTTTTGTACTTTGTTCATCACCTTCATACGACATCAATACAAGAGTAGGGTATTACTCTGCCCAGGGGCTCGAACCTGTCTACATTGTGTGCCTCTAAATTCATGCCTAACTCTGCTGATCTCGAAGGTACCTAAAGTATAAGTGTATTGTCAATTTCTAACCATCCACATGTTCCTCCTCGGGAGTTCTTCCACTAGAGGCCATCACTCAATGAATCATATCCCACCCCTAAGGATGAGGATGAAATCGTTGTGTTTGAGGCTTTCTTCCCCTGCGGACTTAGCTTTCCCCTTCCCAATTCTTGATCAACGTCTTGGACTTTTACCAAATCTAGCTCTTCTACCTAAGCCCCAATTTGATTACAATGCTTAGTGTATTCGTCCACCTTTGTGAGGCTTTTCTGGGCATCAAGCCTAGTCTCAATTTGTTTCATCACTTCTACAATCTGAAGAGGGTGACAAAAAATAATGCTACTGGGGGTGTTGGTTTCCACCTCCGCAATGGAATGTATAGCCTGTATATCCTTATTCCCGTTACTTCTTCCTGGCAGTCAGACTGGAAAAAGTGATGGTTTTACATCACCTCTTTGGACACACCTTTGTCCTATCGACCACTCCTCCTTAATCCGATTGACCTTTGGATGAAAGTCTCTCATTCAACCTCTCACAATGCGCATTATGCCTAGAAGATTGAGCAGTTGAGGAAGAAAGGATTGACAGGATGGCATGTTGCCAGAGACTTCTTGATGAGTCGATCGAGTCCGCTGAAGTGCCATGATTACTTGGCCTGGGACTACTCTGGAATCGATGATGCCACCAGGGATAACCCTGAAAGTAAGCACTAGTAGTACTGTTGTTTCTTTTTTTGCTTCAGTCGATGAGTAGCGAATTGACTTGCTTTTTGCTAGATCTGTTGGACACGAACATCTCCTTCAAGATGAGCAAGATGTTCCAAGGCTTAGAACTTGCCCTTGTGGCATCGAGGTGTATTCACTGGCCAATCCTCGGCCAGAGGTGAGTACTGGATTATGACTTGTAATGCCACATTTGCACACTTGGCATCTTCTTTAACCCAGCATATCCTTACGAGGCCAAGTTCAATGATGAGAAAGGGCAACTCGAGGGAGTCATCGGCCTGGATGATGAGCTGACTTGAGACAATGATCAAGCTCTAGGCTCCGCTCTTGTCAATGTCATTCCTCCCTTGGATGATACAACACCTATCGTCGACCCCAGTGAGGGTGAAGTGGCTCTGGAGCAAGAGGCAGCTGAGTCTCTTCGAGCGAGGAGGTCAGTATCTCCAGTGCCCCATCGATCAACCAAACGGCCTCGAACCTCGACGATGAGACCATCCAACCTAGTGACCTTCAATCGCTCGCTTGGGTGCTATGAGATTGCTTCTGACATGATTTAGTAGATGTTGGAGGATCAACGGGTCGCCTGGGGAGCCGATGTGCAGAGATTGGTGACTCCCACGTTGTTGTCTCCTCGAATGGGATCTCCATCAACCAGAATGGTCAAGCAGGTACACCACCATCGGATAGTGTTTGCTAAATTTGTTTGCAACAGACGTTTTGTTCACAGTAACCACATATGTGCAGGCTTCATCATCGGTCGCTGATCCACTAGTGCTATCTCCTTAACCAGTCGGCGTTGTCGATGATATCACCACCGCTGCCTTGTTGTCCCTTGGCACGGTCGACGTCATCCCAGACCTCGCTCCGGCAGCTCAAGCCACGTCAACAGCTCTATCTCCTCATCTCTTCAAGTGCCTCTAGAATATTGGTCTGTTCTGAAGCCCTAACTTCAGGTATGCGACTTTCACCAAATCATTTTTTGACGCTCTGGTTTATCTTCTGCTTTATTTTTTTAACGTCTTGTCGGGACTCAAATTCACCAATTCGAATCCACTGTGTTTACCACACTAGTCCCTGGATCAACGCTAGTGCACACAGCTCAACGTTGAAGTATCACATCACACACAACGATACTGATAATAAGACTCCATTTATTGATATAACTAAGTGTATGATCTTATGACCAACTTACATTATTAAGCCACATAGGACTAGATTTGAAATAAAAACTAAGACAAATGCAGTGGAAAAAGAAAGACACTAGTGAATCATCAGTTCACCACAGGCAACTGACAAGGCTTGCGCCTAGTGACTCGTATTCTCCTAGAATTCCTTTTCCATCAAAGGCGACAACTCCTCAACTGTTGATTGGTTGGTGTTGGCAAGAGTGAGTACATAAAGTACTCAACAAGTTGTGCACAAAATGCAATCCTAACATAGCTATATGCAAGGCTTATTCCAAAGAAAAAGGCTATCATGGTTATTTTGCAACAAAGCAGCATTGATGAACAATTACAATAAATAGATTAAAAAGACAGTAAAACAAATATCAATAATTATTAATTTCAGATTTTCTAAATAAACCAAGTTTTCCACTCCTTAGTCAAATTTCCAACCTTCCATATGACAACCTGCCATCCCATCTAGTTTCCATTTTATTAAACTAACCCTTGACTGTAATTCTCGAGCTATTCTCAATACCGCGAGCACGGCTATCCGAATAGATTTTCACTCTGTAGAGGTTATGAAAGTGCATCTAGGCCCCTCTGAGGGTTTTGGTGATTAATGACGACACAATTAGAGAATACTAATGGTTTAAGTGAGAATCCATGCAGAGATCGAGAAGGTATCATCATAAGAAAGCGATTGGAGATCCCTACCGTATTTAAAATTTGAAAAGGCGGCATCAAGACATAAGTTGCAAATTTTCTATTTAATTGAGTCTAAGGATAGCCGTACTATTAAGGGGGATACGACGGGAAATCGCTTCTAGGATATACTTGTCCTCAAAGGATGAAAATTGCATAGCAAAAGAATTTAAAACATTGCATTTCCTTTAAAATGTGCCATTCTGGCCGAGTGGGTCAAGCCGGAGTGTTCGGACATTTAGTCCGGACACTTCGGGTTAACACCCTCGGTGGCTGCTTACTCATAAGTCCGGAGTATCCGGGGTTTAGTTCAGACACTCCCGGTTAAATGAGTCCGGAGTCTCCGGGTTAGTCTGGAGTATCTGGGGTTTTGGTCCGGAGTCTCCGGGTTAAACCCTTCGGTATGAGCTAATTCTTCATTAATCCGGAGTCTCCGAGTTATATGTCCGGATACTCCGGGTTGTGCGCAGCTCTCTCATAACGGTTGGATTTTGGAGCACCTATTTAAGCCCTCACTCTCCACCTACCAGGGTATAAGCTCTATTATTGCATCTATTGGCTTTCAAACTCTCACTCTCTTGAGCCCTAATCTCCTTTCTCCACTTGAATCTTGTGTTGATTTGAATCTTTGGGGAGAAAGGAGTGAATTTGAGTGCCTTGAGTTTGCATCTTTCATTCTTGAGCACAAGTTTCATCCTCCAAGAAGATTTCGTGAAGTATTTGTTACTCTTGGAGTTTGAAGGGCTCCTAGACGGCAAGGAGTCACCGGGAGCATCCAATACTTGGTGTGGTGAGCCCCAGAGGTTTGTGAAGGCAAGTCTTGCCTCCGAAAGGAAAGAGACATGGAGTGAAGACCGGCGAGTGCATTTGTGCAACACCGGGAGGATTAGGGTTGAAAGAGACCCCGGCTTGGTGCCGCCTCAACGGAGACGTAGGATTCCCTTCAAGAATCCGAACTTCGGGTAAAAAAACATTGTCTTCTTGTTCTTCATTTGTTTTTTGTCGGGACCCGAATCTGCAAATCAGGACCCTCTGTGTATTCTGTACTAGTCCAGGATCACGCTAGTACACACAGGATGAACAGTGTTGAAGTACCACAATCATACACAACGGAAATAATAATAAAGTACTTCAAGCATAATTATAACCGAGTTACACGACCTTATGGTCACCTTACAATAATTTGCCACGCAGGGTGATAAATATCAAAGTAGCACAAGTTCAATAGCGGAAGCAAAAGTACGTCAATGGACCCCTCGTTCTGCCACAGGCAACTGACGAGGCTCAACCCTAATCCTCTTGACCTTCATCGAACTCCTCTTCCCAAGCTGGCGTAGCTTCTTCTTCTGAGGTTGTTGTTGCAGCAAGGGTGAGTATACAGCATACTCAACAAGTCATGCACAAATGCAGTTCTATTACTACATGCAAGGCTTAGTCCAAAGGAAAGGCTTAAATGGTTATTTTGCAGAAAGCAGCATTTCTTTTTAACAGGTAATCCTATTAGATTAAAGGCGGTAAACCAATATTAATACTAATTAATTTCTCAATTCTTTTCCAAGAGTTTGGCACACAGCCCTAGTTTGATTCATCAGTTTTTGGCAAATAGCCACCCATTCCACATTTGTATTTTGAAAATCTAACCCTTGACTGTAATCCCCGAGCATTGTCCAATACCGCGGACGCGGCTATTCAAATAGATTCAACACACACACTCTGCAGAGGCTGTACACTTTACCCACAGGATACAGTCGCTCACCACACAGGTGATTGATTGCAACAAAGTCTTTTGGAGACTAACACTTAACGATGAACCTCTCAAGATTACCTTTCTAACACTTCCCACACAGAGCCAAAGTTTAGAACGAGCAAATCTGATTGGATGGGTACCAAGCCGCAAAGACAGTGCGCTCCCCATACGGTTACATTTTTGTGTAACTGTCGCCCCGAGGTATCAAAGGAAAGATATTAGAACCCTACTGAACTAGGTCCGTCCCATTCCGGACAAGTGGTTGTACAAGAAACTCAGTTCAAAGGCTCGCAAGGTGAAGTCCTTAACTGTCCTGGGCAGGACATCCATTTCATATTTCTCGGCACACAGCCTTTACAATCTTTTAACACATCCCGATGCCACACAGGCCCGCCTGGCACGAAGCCTTCTTGCCACTTGCCCCGGTCTAAATCATTTTCCATCCCAGGTTTGCATTTATGCAACACATGCCAATGCCCACGTCATTGCATGAGTAGAACCACACAGGTCGCTACCCTCAATTCCATCTCATGACATCATCGCATTATTCCAAAATGCGTTCCATAATTATTTAGTCAATATTCTTTTGCAAATTTGAAAGTCATTCAACGCACATAAGTATACTAAGCAGCTAATCACGGTCTAGCCTCCCGTGTTGGCATTTATATAGCAACCAACATAAATTAACATCTTATGGTGACAAGGATTTGAGGGCGTACAAATAGTATTAACAAGGTGGCATAAACAAGATAGGTATTTTAACTATTTTTTCCACATGAGCAATATCATTTTTAATTAACATAGCATGCATAACTTAAATCGAGATATATTTGAAAATCTAGGGGCAATATGGTCAAAGCATGACTTGCCTTCAAACAGCAGTTGATTCTGGTCTGGCTCTTGCGATGGTTCTCCGAAATCCTCCTTGACGGCTTCCGGCAATTCGGAGTCTACGCGCATTCAAGCGAACATACAATAAACACTCAATATAGATAACAAGATCAACTCTAAAAATAAATTAAAATTCACTAATAAATATTTCACATTTTTACAAATTTTTAGGAACTGGAATCACCCAATTCTGAGTTAAAACGCAAAAGTTATAGCATTTGCAAGTTTCTGGAATTTCAATTAAAAGAAAAACCGAATTATTCTATTTATTTTCCTACTCAAAATTCGGTTAATTCTCTTGGCGTGACACGTGTCAACACTAGAGACAGCCACATCGACACTGACACAGACATGTGGCCCCGGATGACGTCATCTTGGCGTCGGCCAAGACACCCCATGTCCACCCAGCGACAAGTGGGCCCAATGAACGATGTTTCGCCCAACCGAAAGTCGACACGCGGCAAGACACCCGACGGTCCACAGCGGCTCCAAATCTTTCCGCCCGTTTGATCCAAATCCAGCGATTCGATTCGGCGACGATCGACCCATCCACGCGGCGATATCCACACCGCACATTTCAAATCCTACGGTTGCTGTTACCCGGAGAGTTTACTATTCACAAGCCTACATGGACGCACCGACGCGGTTGGATGACGATCCAACGGCGATGGTTACCTGAATGATTTCCTATTCACAAGCCTACGTGGCCCGACCAGAGCCGCATGATTACCATCCAACGGCCGAGATCTACCGAAGCTATTTAAACTCAATTCTACGAGAAGAAACGTGGCGTTACCTCGGACGTGCAATGGGAATCCGACGGCGGAGGAGAGCTGCGAGGCATCGAGGAAAAGACGGTGGCGCTGGTTGCCGGACTTGGGGAAGATGAGGTGGGCGACGGCGTTTCCGGGAGTCTCCGGTCGAAAGAAGTGGCCCACTGGACGCGGTGTGTCACAGTGAACCCGGCGATGGTCTCAAGTGCGGTGAAGAGCGGCGGACGACGGCGGAATGTGAAGAAAACCGAGGTGGTGGAAGGATGCTACTCCGACGAGCTCTAGCGCGTGCTACGGTGAACGGCAGTGCATGAGAGAAGGGGCAAAATGAGCGGAACGAAGTGCTGCGCACGAAGGACTATATCACCTGCTCGGACAAGCCTCGATACGCGCGCAAATCTCTGACATATCCGCGGCGGCCAACGGGAGACGGCGGTGCGGCAGTGCTCCCTCCCGATGCGACGCGACCGACTTCCACCGTCCGATCGCAATCCAACGGCTCCGAAAGAATAACGCTTCGGCCACTCACGCCACGTGGCGACATCCTAGCGGCACGACGCTGAGATCCAACGATCCATGCTATTAAGCGACGCGGCTTCACCACAACCGTCCGATCGAGATCGAACAAACCAGAGTGGGCGGCGCTAGGGTTTTCCGGCGCGAGCACAGTGTTGGGCTCGGCCCGACACTATAGCTTGGCGATTTTTCGGCTTTTCTCAATAAAAATAATTGTAGAAATTCAAAGTAATTAATTAGGGCACTAAAAATACTCAAAAAATTCCAAAAAATATTTCAGAGCATTTTGAGCCTAAATAAAATATTTTTATTTATTTTTGATAATTACCTTTTCTGATATTTAATTATTCAAGAGAAGGATAACCCAAATTAATTTCAATTAAATCCAAAAAATTCCCAAAAATTTAGATAAATTCAATTAAATGCAAATACATTTTAATTAATTCACAAAAATTTAAATAACTCCAAAATTAAAATTAAGCCAATTTTTTTTGGGACGTTACATTTTTGCTAGGGTTTGTGGTTTTGGACCATTGGGAGCCCTGATCTACTCTATTACTGTGTTTGGCTCTAGATCTACATCATCCTCAGGTACCTGATAGTATTTAGAACACTTTTATTCAATTAGATTGTTGGAAAATTGTAGAGATTTAAAATCTCACTTCGAGGTCTCCAATCCGGAGTATCCGGACCCCTGACCCTGGATAGTCCGGACATACCGGAGTCTCCGGATAAAACCCCGGACACTCCGGGCTTAGACCCCCAGCAGATTTTATTTTGCGGCAAAATTTTAATTCGCCTATTCACCCCCCTCTAGGCGACATCTCCGGTCCTTTCAGGTTATGCACCTTACCCACATGATACAACCATACACCACATAGGCGAGAGATTATAACAAAGCCTTTACAATGCACGATCTTAAATTGATACTACCTACTAAGGTTTCAACAATGGTGGAACTGGTTACCACATCCAGGGCCTCCCTCTTGCGCCATGTGAGTTTACCGTAAATCGGGACTCACAACACCATCGATAGTATCAAAGCTAAGACAATGCAAATTAATCAGCTAGGCTATCCCATACTAGACATGTGGTTGCATGATTGACTCAGGTCAAAGGCTTGTAAGGTTAAGTCCTTAGGATGATCGAAGCAAGACTTCCACATACCCTCTGCCCATCGGGCCCACCTTGGCATACTTGCCCCTTGCCACTTGTTCCAATCTAAGTGAATACCACCCCAGTTGATTACCAAGCACCACGTGCCGTCAACAATTCAACATCGTTGCATGATATCCCTCGTCGCAACAACTCAATCTCATTGCATGACCACACATGACACACAAATTCATAACATTGTTCCATATTCCATTAGTCAAGATTAAACATTAATAAGTCATGTACATGTGATGACATGACATAGCTAAGCATACTCACACGTTCTAACCATCCCATGTTGATTTTAATATTAATCAATTATAGTGAACCAATCTAGGGTGACAATAGATCATTGCATACAAATGACAAGGTTTGGTATAGATCAAAAGGTATATTAACTAAGTCCCAATTTAATTTAAAACCTTTGGTATACATGAAATAACATGCACTAAGTAAAACAACATAGTGATTTTATAACATGATCAAAACTCAACTTGCCTTGGTAAAGGTCCTAGTCTTAATCTGGAACTTGATCTTGAGTCGATTGATCTTTCTTTGATACGTTGCACAACTCAACATCTATGCGAATCGAAAGAGAGAAAACAAAATAAATATGAAAAAAAGAGAGTAAATGATTTCCAAAAATCAAATAAAATCCTCGATTAAATAGATCCCAATTTTAAATTTTTTTAGAAATTTGAATCGCCTCATTCGGAGCTCGTATGAGGGAGAACTGGTTCTCCAAAGATTCAAAATTTCCAAAAATTAGAAAATTGAATATCAAATAATAAACTGACTTTTTTTACTGAAAACCATTTTTATGGCATCATCATGACCTCATGATGACATCAGCATCGCTGGATTTCTGATTGAATTATTTTTCAATGGAAAATTCTGATTATGACATCAGCGACACATTGGACCAATCACGGCTCGCCACACGTAACGGTCTATAGACTTGGTCCACGGTTTTGGATCTGGTCCACTATGGACTCTGAAAGACCATGTGGAGGTCTATCCTTGTGTGTGATGAGTAATTGACAAGATTTGAGATTGGATTGATTTGAAATTGAGTTTGATTTGAATTGGATCTTCAAATTGAAGCAATTTAAGTGTAGGTTGCTTTTCCTAGTGCTACCGGCCTAGGGGCAGTAGCACCGGACCATTGAGCATAATTATGATTGATTAATGATTTTGTTTGATGCAATGCACTCATGTGAGTGGTTGCATGGATTGACTTTGAGTCAAGTCGTGGACTTGTGCTCGGATCGTTGTTTGTTTATTAGGTGTGCGGTGTTGCTCGAGGGCTAACGTAGTCGATGACGGACTGGAACTAGGTTCATGGAGGCGAGGTTGGGACTAGGTTCGAGGAGGAATCGAGGTCTGGTGGTCGAGGATGTCATGCGGGGCGTTCGGGACTAGAAGGTGCACACGAAGGTGGTTAGTCACGTGAGTCTGGGCAGGCGGGCGTCTGGCGTGCATGTGTGAATTTTGGGTTGTATGCATATATTGGGCCATGTGTTGTGGGCCAAGTGGATATGCATATATGTATTAGAGATAAGAAGTTAGGGTTTTGAGTTGTATAAAAACCCTGGAAAACCTAGTCAATAAAGGTATTGCTTTTGTGGCGGCTGGCTAGGCCGTTTTCGTGATCCGAGTCTTTTTCGGTGGTGTGGTTCTAGCGAATTATTCTGGCGCCTCTTCTTGGCGAGACCGCCTTGCGCCAGAGAGCCTGCGGCGGGAGATCTTCATGCGCATAGCCGAAGCCTTTGCGCCAAGGAGGAGTTCTGGCGGCCGGCGGCTGATGCGTCATTGTTTTGCGGCGGAGAGTTTCTCGCCGATGACTAGAAGCGACTAGAAAAAAAAAATTCTGGCCATGCATGTGATCGAGTAGGAGCATTGACTCAAGCAACTAGAAAGAAGCTTTCTTGTGACGTGCATGCATGCAGGTAAAGGGCATCCTGGTGAGTTCCTTGCTTTCCTGGTGACTTGGCTGGCTTCGGTGACTTGCATGCATGCAAGCGAAAAGTGCTGACGACTAGATAATCCTTGTGTATGACTGCATGCATGTTTCGGTGATGAGCCTGGCAACTAGAAGTTGAGCTTTGATCTGGACGAGCTTGACGTCGAGCCTCTTGGCTTCCGCTTCCTCATTTTTGTTACTTGCGGCTTGTTTTCTTGCATGTGTTTTATTTGTGGCCAGAGCTTTAGGTTGCGACGGCTGGTGTGTCTCTGGTGACTTCTTCTGGCGTGGGGACTTCTTCTGGCGTCTTGATGCTTTGATGCGATTTGCTCCCGGCGTGAGTGCTTCCGGCGACTAGAAGATCGTGAGTCTTTTGTTTTCCTGCGGCCGGAGAGCTCCGTGCAACTAGCAACTGAAGTTTGGTTGCCTTGGACGTTTGATGTGCATGCATGCAACAAAAGGTAAAGCTCCTGGTAAGTTTCTCTTTGGCGTGAGTTCCTTTAGCGACTAGTAAAACAAGCCTGGAGATTGTTTCTTTGCGTCTAGTGGGTTCTCATTCATAGTTTTGGGGTTTTTGGTGTTTTGAGTTCATAAGCCTATCAAGTGATCACGACTAGAAGATTGGCTGCGTTTTACCTTGAGGTTTGGTCCGGCGTAGCTGTGGTTCGGAGTAATACTCGTGTTTGGTCTAGCGTCAACATTCTTCTTTTAGTCCATCATAGTTTGATCAATTCTCGCCATTTTTGTTTCAGTAAAATTGCGAGCATAATAACTTCAGATCCGTTGCTCCGATCGGATTGATTCTTCTTGTGTTAGTTTCGGATTTGAATCTAGTTTATACAGTTAAAATTTTACATCAATTCGACGGTTGGATCTTCGGTAATTACAGTTTTAGTGAACATCTGTTAATCTGTTTTTGTTGAAACCGAGAGCAATATTTCATAATTAATTTAGGGGGTTTTGTGAATCAAGAAAATTTTGATTTTAACTTCCGCGCAATCATTCACCCCCCCTCTGATTGTCGCCATCCGATCCTACAAGTGGTATCAGAGCCGGTTTTGCTCTTCCATAGATCTTGACCGGTCTCGAGAGCCATGGCGACAGACAAGTATTCCACCAAGCCTCCAATTTTTTGTGGTGTTGATTTTCCTTTTTGGAAATCCCGGATGGAGTCATACATCACGCCCGAGGCTTCTGATATGGCGAAGGTGAAGCTCCCATATGAGGTTCTGCCGATGAGAACGTCCACGACCGCAATATGGGTGACGTTGAGGCGAATGCTAAGGCGAGGAACATTCTCATACAGGGACTCAGCCGCAGTGAGTATGATCGGATTTCTCACCTTCGCTCCGCCCACGAGATTTGGGTAACCCTCGATGCTTACCATGAGGGCACTACTCAAATCAAGACCGTGAGGCAGGATCAACACAAGCGCGAGTACAACAAATTTGAACAACACGCTGGTGAGAGTCTTGACGAGTGTTTTGGTCGATTTACTAAAATTTTGAGCGATCTCCGGGCAGTTGGTTGCACATACCCTGACTCGGATAATGCTCGTCACTTCTTGACCGCACTCGATCTTCGTGTTTGGGAAATGAAAGTGACCACCATCAAGGATACTACCGACTTGTCGACCTTGACTCTTGATGGGCTTTATTCTCGACTCAAGACTCATGAGATCGACGTCGTCTCTCGCAAGACGAAATCACAGTCGATGGCCTTGGTCACCGATCCCATTGGATCTTCTCTTGATTCTTCTGTTGGTTTTTCCCTCTCTGCACTTTGCGAGCTAAGCGATGACCAACTGGACAAGTTTCCAGAAACTAAGCTTGCTCTTTTAGCTCGCAAGTTTTCTCACGCCTACAAGAGGGTGAGAGAGAGGAAGAGAGGTGGTGGGATCACTGCTTGAATGTGGCGGCCCCAACCACATTGACTAATTGTCCTAAAGCGGAGAAGGGCAAGAACGACTCGGCGGTTCCGGCAAAACGACTACACAAGAACCGCAACAAGAACCTCCGGTTCATGAGCCGGCGACGAGAAGAAATACCGCAACTTCTCGAAGAACAAGAAGCTCTTCCACAGCGTCCTCGCCGCCCTCGGCGACATCACCTCTCCGACATGGAGACATGGAGCGGCAAGGCGAGGATGATCCGCAAGAGAAGAAAGCGGCGGCGACTTCTCCGGCATGTGCTTCATGGCAAACACCAACGACATCAGCGACTCCGAGCTCTACAGCGACTCGGACGAGGTACCTTCCTATGACCAGCTCAATGAAGCTTTTTGCAAATTAGGAAAATTTCATGCTAGAGCTAGAGCTAGGGTTACGGAGTTAGAGAAGGAAGTAGATACGTTGTCTCGAGAGTTAGCTTCACTTAAATCATGTTCCTCCCGAGACTCTGATAATTGTACTCTCTGTGATGCTTTGCTTGTGGAGTTGGAGAACCTAAGAATCTTGCATGATAGTGTGGTTTCTGATCTTGAGACTCTTAGGTCGAAGGATGCTAGCACATGTTCTATTGATCCTATTCCTATTGATGCTAGTTTTCTTCATACTCACACAACTGCATCTTGTGAAAATTGCCCTAAGCTACTTGCTGAAATTGATGCCATGAGTTGTCACCTTAGAAAGCTTTCTGCTAGAAATGATGAACTTGAATTGCATGCTTCTAAGGACCCAGTCAGCTCATGTGAGGGCTGTAAGCAACTAAAACTTGACAATGATGCTTTGAATGTCAAGTGTGATCAACTTGCTAAGGATTTACTAGTTAAATCACAAACTGGTTGCTTGCTATGTGTTGGGGTTAATGATGACGTGGATAAGGTCCATGCAGAGTTTAGGAAGAAATTAGAAGAACAAGTCCATAGGATTAGAGAAGCATCGTGCGTTTCTTGTGAGTCCCTCAAGCTTGAGGCTGACCATGCTAAGGGAGAAAAATAGGCGTCTTTGGTATCTCTTCTTTTCTTTCTCGGTTCTTCTTCTTCCTCTCACCCTGTTCTTCTTGCGCTTCACTTTTTCGAGAGTGTCAGTATCTTATGAGCACTCTTGAGAAATTTGTTGGAGGCAAGAAGAAGCTCAATCTCATTCTAGACCAGTCCAAGATTAGCAGATTCAATCAAGGTCTAGGATTTGATTACTTGGAGCACGCTAGGACTCATCCTCCTACCATTGTGCGTAGTTCCAAGAGTGGAGAGATAGTGGTTGCTCGGGTTGAGTACCACTTGTGTTTAGGTCTCTTTGGTGTGGTCCACGGGACTTGACCGAAGGATGCTTCTCTTGTCATTCGCCTCTAACAAGGCAAAGTACACATGCACCTTCAGAAGAAGGATGGTCACCTAGTAGATTTCGCTTTAGACGCGCCAAGATCACTCGGCGTAAGCGTGTTGATGCTCTTAGGGGTATTGAGGTCATCCCGGACTCGAGTGCTCCTAAAGCGCCTCTTGCTACTAGACAGTTAGAGAGTCACTGTTTTTGAGCGGCGTCCGGACTCGGTTTTCATCTTTGTTCGATCGAGTTTTAGTCTGGAGTTGCTCGTGGTCGATCTTTCCGCCGTCCTCTTGATATTCCTCGTTTTTCCCATCGAGGTAGATATCGCGGCGTGAGGTGTTTTCGGGTAGGAGATTTGGGCGACCTCGTTGGGATGGTCCGCCTTTGCACCCGGCGAGCCAAACCGATGGATGACTCCTAGATCTTCCACTAGAGTTGCTTCTTCGATCTTGTTAGAGTTGAGTCGAGAGACACTAGAGTCGATCTTCTTCTTTGTGGTGGTACTTTGAGGCGTCGTGTAATTGAGATTGGGTTCCCAAGTCTTCACTTTATCCCGATCTTGAGTCTTCTCTTCGACTTGATCGGGTTAAATCGGATGGGGAAGGAGATGTTTGGATTGTTGACTCGGTTGTTCTCGCCATATGACTAGAGATTCTCGTTGGTTCTCTTCCCTAGTCCGAGCCCCCGGTGATGAGTTGATCACTTTTGGGGATGCTTCTTCAGGTAGAGTCATTGCTAAAGGTACCGTCTGCATTAATGAAAATTTTATTCTTAAGGACGTTGCCTTAGTGAGTAAGCTGCAATATAATTTGCTTTCCGTTTCTCAGCTTATCGATGACTCTTTCGAGGTAAGCTTTAAGAGCAATGCTTGTAGAATCCTCGATTCATCAGGAGAGTTAATTTGTGGGATATCTAGATTTGGGAGGGTCTTTCTTGCTGATTTTTCTGTTTCTTCTGGAGACTCTCTTCGGTGTTTGTTTGCTTCTGAGTCCCGTGATCTCTCCTTCTGGCATGGGAGACTTGGTCATATTGATATTAGATATCACTTCCTTAGAGACCATGTGGAGAAAGGAGACATAGTGCTTCAGTTTGTGGAGAGTGACCACCAGTTGGCCGATATCTTTACCAAGCCTTTGGATAGCTCTAGGTTTGTTGCATTGAGGAGTGAGCTTGGAGTTGTGTGCCCTTACGGCCTTCTTTGAGGGGGAGCTGATCTGTATATTATGTATTATATTTTATTTCAGTTTTTACTTTCTTTTGTATTGCTCTGGGTGCTTATGGGTTTTATTCCTTAGAGTTATGAGTTCACTTCACTTAGACTTCTGGCATGCTTTGCATGGACCTCTCATCTTGTGCTTTAGGTTGCTATCATGCTTAATTAGCTGTTCTCTCTTCTCTCTAGGTTGAGTTCCCTCACAGTCTTATAAGTCTAGTAGGTGTTGGGCCCCTGGTAGACAGGGTTTGTGTGCACTCCTTAGTTTGGGATCTAGAGGCAGCTTTCCTATGTTAGTCATTGGGGAAGATGAGAGCGAGTCGAGCCATAGTGTTCTCTACCATCTTTTCTATACTCTATAGCCATCCGAGTTCATAGTTTCTTGACTTCTTCCTCCATTACGTGTTTCGGCTTTAATTGAGTTCTTTTAGATCTTTCTTGAGCTTAATCTTGCTAATAACTCAATTTGAACCAGATTTGTGCTTAAAATGAAATCACATGTTGAGGGGGAGTTTAAAAATCTGTCCCATGCATTGCATATAGACTTGATTTTTCATTTTGTGAGCTTTGTCTATTATGCACATGATCCATGTTTCATTTTATACACCATGCTATATTATGAAGAGAATTACTTGCTTAGATATGTCCAAGTTCATTTATCTTGCTAAGCTTACAAAAATTGAAAAATGAGCGTTAAAAGAAAAACTTGATAAAACATGTTGCATTTACTTGCTAAGTTTCTTCTCTAGGTGTATTTGCCATGATTTGTGAAATTCTGGAATTCTTTAGAGTCCCTATAGCAACTTGGGTGAATCTTGTTTGATCCATACTTGAGTCCTTCACTAGCTTAACATGAAAATGCTAAAATGAAAGTGAAGCAAAATTGACTCTTTTTGTGCGCATTAGACTCAACACTTCACATTCACAAGACGGCTTCTCATTGCACTTGAGATGAACTTGGAATGTGTTGTGTATGACCAAGATCATTCTTTTAAGAGTCCCTCTTGAGATGATCGATTATGGCTTGAGTCAATTGCTTTAAAAAAAAACATATGTGGGTAAAGAATGCAAATAATGTAAAACATTTGCACCCCGCTATGTCTTTCAAAGATTCAAAGAAAATTTGCATACAATGAGAAAAAAAAAGGCTCGAAGGACCTTGTGTGCACTTCTAGATTCCCCAAAGTGTTGAGTAGGTTGAACTCTAGGTTTTCCATTTGATCCTTTGAATGGCTTTGCTTCTAGTTTTGAAACTAATGACAAGTGTTGCTCATGTTCAATCATGCTAAAAATGACATGGTTTTAATTAAATCTTGCTAGCAAAATGATTATTTGCACTTGGACATGCCTTAGCTTAGTCTATTTTTGCCATAACTTAGCTTGGTGTCATAACTTGTCTTGTTGATCACATGGATAATCTTCAAAGCTCCCTTAGGCTGCATTACTTGCATAAAAACAACAAAAAAAGGGGGAGAAAAGAAAATATCACCTTGATGCCAATATTGCCAAAAGGGGGAGAAATCGTAGAAAAGGCATCATTTTGCACTTGATTCTATTTCTTTGATCAAGTTTGGCTTTGCATTCAAATTGCTTTCTTTTCTTTCTTCAAACTCAATACTTATGCCTTTTCATGTGTTTGTCAATATACTCATCAAGGGGGAGATTGAAAGACCATGTGGAGGTCTATCCTTGTGTGTGATGAGTAATTGACAAGATTTGAGATTGGATTGATTTGAAATTGAGTTTGATTTGAATTGGATCTTCAAATTGAAGCAATTTAAGTGTAGGTTGCTTTTCCTAGTGCTACCGGCCTAGGGGCAGTAGCACCGGACCATTGAGCATAATTATGATTGATTAATGATTTTGTTTGATGCAATGCACTCATGTGAGTGGTTGCATGGATTGACTTTGAGTCAAGTCGTGGACTTGTGCTCGGATGCGTTGTTTGTTTATTCGTGTGCAGGTGTTGCTCGAGGGCGAACGTAGTCGATGACGGGACCGGAACTAGGTTCATGGAGGGCGAGGTTGGGACTAGGTTCAGGGAGGAATCGAGGTCCTGGTGGTCGAGGATGTCATGCGGGACGTTCGGGCTAGAGAAGGTGCACACGAATTTGGTTAGTCACGTGAGTGCGGCGGGCGGGCGACGTCTGGCGTGCATGTGTGAATTTTGGGTTGTATGCATATATTGGGCCATGTGTTGTGGGCCAAGTGGATATGCATATATGTATTAGAGATAAGAAGTTAGGGTTTTGAGTTGTATAAAAACCCTGGAAAACCTAGTCAATAAAGGTATTGCTTTTGTGGCGGCTGGCTAGGCCGTTTTTACGCGACTGAGTCTTTTTCCGGCGGCTGTGGTTCTAGCCGAATTATTCCTGGCGCCTCTTGCGGCGAGACCGCCTTGCGCCAGAGAGCCCTGCGGCGGGAGATCTTCATGCGCATAGCCAGAAGCCTTTGCGCCAAGGAGGAGTTCCTGGCGGCCGACGGCTGACTGCGTCATTGTTTTGCGGCCGGAGAGTTTCTCGCCGATGACTAGAAGCGACTAGAAAAAAATTCTGGCCATGCATGTGATCGAGTAGGAGCATTGACTCAAGCAACTAGAAAGAAGCTTTCTTGTGACGTGCATGCATGCAGGTAAAGGGCATCCTGGTGAGTTCCTTGCTTTCCTGGTGACTTGGCTGGCTTCGGTGACTTGCATGCATGCAAGCGAAAAGTGCTGACGACTAGATAATCCTTGTGTATGACTGCATGCATGTTTCGGTGATGAGCCTGGCAACTAGAAGTTGAGCTTTGATCTGGACGAGCTTGACGTCGAGCCTCTTGGCTTCCGCTTCCTCATTTTTGTTACTTGCGGCTTGTTTTCTTGCATGTGTTTTATTTGTGGCCAGAGCTTTAGGTTGCGACGGCTGGTGTGTCTCTGGTGACTTCTTCTGGCGTGGGGACTTCTTCTGGCGTCTTGATGCTTTGATGCGATTTGCTCCCGGCGTGAGTGCTTCCGGCGACTAGAAGATCGTGAGTCTTTTGTTTTTCCTGCGGCCGGAGAGCTCCCGTGCAACTAGCAACTGAAGTTTGGTTGCCTTGGACGTTTGATGTGCATGCATGCAACAAAAGGTAAAGCTCCTGGTAAGTTTCTCTTTGGCGTGAGTTCCTTAGCGACTAGTAAAACAAGCCTGGAGATTGTTTCTTTGCGTCTAGTGGGTTCTCATTCATAGTTTTGGGGTTTTTGGTGTTTTGAGTTCATAAGCCTATCAAGTGATCACGACTAGAAGATTGGCTGCGTTTTACCTTGAGGTTTGGTCCGGCGTAGCTGTGGTTCGGAGTAATACTCGTGTTTGGTCTAGCGTCAACATTCTTCTTTTAGTCCATCATAGTTTGATCAATTCTCGCCATTTTGTTTCAGTAAAATTGCGAGCATAATAACTTCAGATCCGTTGCTCGATCGGATTGATTCTTCTTGTGTTAGTTTCGGATTTGAATCTAGTTTATACAGTTAAAATTTTACATCAATTCGACGGTTGGATCTTCGGTAATTACAGTTTTAGTGAACATCTGTTAATCTGTTTTTGTTGAAACCGAGAGCAATATTTCATAATTAATTTAGGGGGTTTTGTGAATCAAGAAAATTTTGATTTTAACTTCCGCGCAATCATTCACCCCCCCTCTGATTGTCGCCATCCGATCCTACAGACTCAATCTGTGACTCCTCGGCACTCATGCCTACCACGCGGCGCGGTGCAGTTGGCTGCAATGCACGGCTCAATCCAACCCACAGAAGACAAATCGAACGGTTCAGATTATGCATAGCGTGGCGACATCCCAATCGATCAATTTAGATCCAACGGCACACGTTAGAAGATGGGGTTTACTGCTATCACGACTATGTGGCTTAACCTTAGTTGTTGGTCAAAGATCCAACAGACGATGAACTCTGACATTGTCGATGGCATCACGGCAGCACTTGTTTGCCGCACTTAGAGATGACGACCTCGACGATGGAACGGCAATAAGTCTTCACGGACTAGATGCGACGTGACACAGTGATCCCAGATCTAGAACTCAAACGATGGCAGATAGCGAAACGGTGATGATCTCGAGCAAGAACCGCGATGACACACTCAGTCAACTATGGTGAGGTTTTGCAATCGCTACAGGACTCCACAGGTGATGGCGCTTGGGGTAGATGATGCGGCAGGCGACGGTGAGTCCAGGGCAGCACGGATGGTGACTTAAATAGTCTTCGAAAGGCATGCGGGTGGCAGACATGGACTTTGAGTCTGGCGGTGACACGGTAACGTGATTCCAAGTCCTACACGAACACGATGACTCCCAGCCTTTCGATGATGATCAAACGGCCATGAAGCTCGCTGACACGGCACGATCGGTTCCATCCACAACCGATCGATGGATACAATCCTAATTCACCCTAACAGACATGGCTTAACTCCCACTGCTTGATCTGAATCCAATAGCCCATAAGCACTAGGGTTTCCATTGTCATCTTCCGGTCGCAGCCGCTCCTTCGCGATACAACAGTTGATCCAGCTCCAACAACGTGGCTTGATGACGATCTTGCGATATAGATGCAACGGTCGATGGTGAGAATGCTTGAATGCAAACCTAGTGGGCCACACAGAACTAGGCCGCGCACGCACAGTATTGGGCTCTATCCCGATACTGTTCAAATGGATTTTTTCAGATTTTTAATTTAAAATAATTATATAAATTAGTTTAATTAGATTTAGACAATAAAAATACTAGAAAAATCCAAGAAAATTCTCAAAAATACTTTGAGACATTTTGAGCTCAGATAAAATATTTTTAGCAAAACTTTATATTAATTTTAAAACATATAGATAGTTTTCTCAAAAGGCCAAAATACTTAATTTAAAATAAATTCAAATAAAATCTAGAAAAATCAAATAAATCTAAAAAACATAAAACACACAAATAGCAATAAAATAATAATAAAGGCAAATTTAGGGATGTTACACGTCTCTTGACTTCTTTCTTCTTTAGCACACAACAGATACATTACACAAAGTTGAGGCCTTCTACGAGCATGCTCATTGATGAAATGAGTGGCTCACTACTTCTGACCAGCAAGTGCTCAAGATAAAATACACCGAGCTAGCGGCCGTTAGGGCTGAGCTGAAAACCAGTAGGGTTGAGGCTGAGAAGCCCATGCTCCACTTGTCGTTGGGCTTCTTGACAAGGACAGGGTTTGCCAACCACGTAGAGTGACATACTTCTCGGATGAAGATAGTCTTCAGGAGTTTGCCGACCTCCTCTTGTATGGCCAATTTATGATCTTCCGTGAATCTGCACTGCTTCTGCACCATAGGCTTGGCGCTTGGTTCCACAACTAGTCGATGCTCGATCGCCTCCTTGGGGACCCTGGGTATGTCGAACGGTTACCATGCAAACACATTGTGGTTTGCCCGAAGAAAGGTGACGAGCTCGAGTTCCTATCTGGGGTCAAGATCAGCACCCACCTTAATCATTTTGGAAGGCTCCAACGGGTCTAGGGGCACCATTTTGACACCTTCGTTGGTCTTCTTGTCCTTCTTGCCGCTGTCGATCGAGTCCTTGGTAGCATTGTTGGACTCGGGAGCTTGATCACTACTCTTGGATTTTTGGCGCTTAGCTCCCTCGTTATTGGCACTGGCTGCCGATCTACAGAGATGCTTGGCAATCTCCAGGCTCTTCATATCACACCTGACCGCAGTACGCTGATCCCCCTTGATTGTAAGGACTCCCTTTGGCGTTGGCATCTTGACGGTCTGGTACGTGTAGTGCACCACTACCATGAATTTGGCTAGCATTGGTCGGCTGAGGATCACATTATAGGCAGCCTCAAAATCCACCACATCGAAGAGGATATTTTCAGTGCAAAAATTGTCCAGCGTACCAAACGTGACCAGAAGCTCAATCTGGCTAAGTGGTATTGATGATGATCGCGGAGTTATGTCATGGAACAGCTCGTCATCAACCTTTATTTCTGTCCAGGGTATCCCCACATTCTCCAACATCCTTGCAAAAATAAGGTTTAGAGAGCTGCCTCCATCGACCAAGGTGATCGGCACTTCCGACCACTTATGGAATTTAGGGAGAGCTGGACTAGCCAGGTTGACCTCTCTTTCCACTGCCTTGTACTGTCTTTTGGACTCATGCGTGGCAGATCCCCCAAAAATGTGTGCCAGCTTATGATTAGCCCTGCGGTATTCGGGCTCATCATCCTCGGGCATATCCTTAGCCTCCTCAATTTTGTGCTCAGTTAGGGCAGCCTTAAGCTTCTTCTTGGACCTTTTTACTGATCACCTAGCACTCATCAAAGTCATGTTTGTCCGTATGATAGACTGGGCAGTACTTGTTCCCTCTACAGCTTTGGCCTTTGTTGTCACCGACATTGCGCGCCTTGCCCCTTTCGACCGTGGCTATAGTGGAGTCACTTTTGCATTTCTCCATGCAGTTCTTGTTCTTCTTCGCCCCTTGCTTGGATGATTCAGGTTTGTTGTTGTCAGGATTGGGGTCATCGAGATGGTCTCGGGCCTTAGCGCGTATGGCGTACTTATCTACTAACTCGAAGAGCTCCTTGGTGGTTCTAATCTTTTGAGTAGAAAGCTTTCCCTTCAACTCTTTATCTTTGACACCATTCTCGAAGGCCACTATGATTGCCTCGTCTGAGATGTTAAGTATCAAGTTACACTTGTCGCTGAAGCATCGGATGAAGCCACGCAATGACTCTCCTTGCTTCTGTATCACTCGATGCAAGTCGATGCACATTCCAGGGTGTTCGTACGTCCCCTGAAAATTGGTGATGAACTAAGCCCGCAACTCTGTGCATGATGATTTTGATTGAGGTGGGAGGTTGAGTAACCAAGATCTTGCTGCGCTATCCAAGGTGGTGAGCAGGTAGTTGGCCATCACCCTCTCGTTTCCTTCGGCAGCTCTCATGACTTTGCTCTCATGATCTGCAGCCATTGGCACTACAAGAAAAGTGATTTTTAATGATGGTCCAAACTCATCATCATTAGTCCCGAAATCGTCATTATAGGCTTTTTATGAAGAATTTATGACAAAATTCAACTTGTCATAGAAAGTGCGTCATAGAAAGTTTTCAATGACGAATTACTTATTTTCGTCATAAAAAATCAACTTTTCTGTGACGAATTACATTTCCGTCAACAAATGTGTCACTTCTATGACGAATATAACCATCATTAATTGTATCCAAAACATCATGAAAAATATCAAATTCGTCATAAAAGAACACTCCGATCAGCCAAAAATGAGCGTTGACCATTTTATTTCTGATGAAATTGTTCGTCACAGATTATTGCCACGTGGACAAGCATTTTCGTCATTGAACACTCCAGTGCCACGTCAATAGCCAGGGTGTTGGTGACGTGGCATGTGTTGTGACGCAATTGTTTCATCACAGATGATTACCACGTGGACATTCATTTTCGTCATAGAACACTCCAGTGCCACGTCATCAGTCAGGGTGTGAGGTGACGTGGCATGTGTTATGACATAAATATTTCGTCACCGATGAGTGCCATGTGGACATGCATTTTCGTCATTGAACACTCCAGTGCCACATCAACAGCCACAACACACAATATTTTCAAGAGACCAATCAATACATTGCACAGAGCAGCACAAATTATCCACAGATACATTAAGAGTTACAAACTTTATTCACAATACTTAAACCACCACTTCAAGCTAGTACTACAGATCAAGCTAGTACCACCACTTCAAGCTAATATCAAGTTTTGAAAATAAATCCTCCATTTCCTTTTGGGTTCTGATCAGAGATTCATCTGATACTTGTGCTTTTTTTCTTCAAGTCTTCTACTTCTTGCATGAAATAATTCATATTAAGCACTAGTAAAAAATCTCTGTAGTTAAGAAATAGTTTGGATCTAAGAGAAGGATAACAGACTAACCTGAAGACGGGAGTTTCTAACATCAACATGATTTTCTAAATCATCCTGCAAACATGGAGAGAAAAATCATCATCTAGATTTACAAACAAAAATGCATATGGATCTTTTAGGGGCACTAACAATCAATCTTGTATGCAGGGTAAGTTCTTCATTGACTGCTAATGCAATATGTTTTGTACTCAAAATGTTCGTAGGAATAAAAGAAAAGGGAAAACAAAAAGGACAAGTGAAATATATTCAAGGAAATTGGACTAGCAAGATCCTTAACCTGCAAATTGCAATATCTTGCGCAAGTTTAGTTGCTAAGTTCCTCCCAGCTGGCTTTGGAGATTTTCTTTGGCAAATAAGACAAGGGAAACATAGTATCTTGGAACCAATGATGGACTGGCAAGATCTAGCCTGTCTTTAGCCATTTTTGGGCCACGATATTTCATTGCAAATAAAAGTAAAACAGAACATGATTGCATAATGTAGGCTGCAAAAAACACACACTAAATTCACTATATATTTCGGTTGTTAGTGGTTTATTTTCTAGAGTAATTTTCAATGATAAGAATAACACTAATAGAACCAGACCCAGCACAAAACCTAATGACCTGTCTCAAACTCCCATTGTACTTAAGTCAGAGTCAGGACCAATTCAAGATATCAACAGTGAGAAGACGTATGAAACTGACCCGCAGTTGGACCAGCACAAGGCAATACCATAAATCTGTTAGTCCTTGGGTATGGCATTCCACAATAATGATTTTGCAATTGATACCTCACACCTCTTCCTCTTTAATTTTCTAAAACGAAACTACTGCAAACCTATTGAAGGGCAAGCGGCAGTCAGAGCTTGCACCTCTTATTTATTAAATTCAACTACAGTTGCAAAAAAAACTATTGTAAATCAGAATGCTTTATGCTCTGTCTTGGTTTCTTTTAAGTTCACATCACCAGCACATAAAATTTGTACATGTACAAAAGTTCAAGTATGTTTAATGGCATAAAGTACTTCACCTATTTCAAAGCAACAGCTTAAAAATGTAGATTAGTTGTGCAAGGGAAGGATATGATACTATGATGCAGCCAATATTTTAAATAATTAAAGGAATGTTTACAAATAATTAAACCACCAGAATGAAAATATGTACACAGCTAAGATATCTTACTAACGGTAAGATATGTTCCACATGATCAATTGTTGGTCAGAGAAATTCACATATTTCAGAATTAGAATTGCAATTATACACTGAAACAAAGCACTATTTTTATCCTTAAGTTGATGTGATAAGATGAATGCTTTAAGTCTTGTTCCAGGCAACAAAGTTGCATTCATTGGACGAGCTCTAGTAAAGAAACTAATGCAAGACTGATTAAACCAGAACATGAAGGTGTTAGATGAGGTTGCAGAATCTATTAACCTGTACTACCAAGTTATGACACAAGTTATTATCATTATAATACTTATCACTTGCATGTAGTAGCATAGGTCATTGTAGAAACACACGATCTATTGATTAATACTTCATTCTGTCAAAATGTAAGTCGTTTAGGATATTAGCATAGTCTCCAAGGTGACACTTTGACCAGCAATTTCTATGAAAATATGTTATTTTAAACAAAATAATATATATTATGAAAGTATATTTACGATGGATCTAGTGACATCAATTTCCACTACAAGAAACAGGGAAAAATTCGTGGGCCAAAAACCCACGAATTTAGGCCAAAACCCACGAATTTAAGTTAAATTCGTGGGCAAACCATCGAATTTAGTTCACGAATTTAACTCGACGAAATTAATCAATTAAATTCATGGGTACCCACGTATTTAAATTAAATTCGTGGGCTACTAGAAAAACCCACAATTTAATCATAAATTAGTGAAATAAAAACCCACAATTTATCATTAAATTAGTGGGCTAATAGAAACCCACAATTTAATTAAATTAGGTTGGTGAAAAACTCATTTAATTTAATTAAATTAGTAATGAAAAACTCCACAAATTTAATTAAATTAGTGGGCTAAAAAACCCACAATTTAACAATTAAATTAGGTTTGAAAAACCCACAATTTAACAATTAAATTGTGGTAATTTGAATATACTCTGCAATTTAACGGATAAATTAGTGGGCTAAGATGCCCACGAAATTAATGGCTAAATTAGTGGGCTAGCAAATCCTCACAATTTAATGGATAAATTCGTAATGTAGAGGGCTCACTAATTTATTAGGCATCTGTACAAAAAAAATATGGAGGATGTTACCAAGTCGTTAGTTCGTAGTTAATAAACTCTAACTAAAGAGATAAATCAACATGTAAGCTATGAAGAGATAGTTACGAGAAAAGCCCCAAAAGTTTAACAAACAACACTATTTTTCAAATTCAATAGCATATTAGCTTGAGGTATAATAGCTTCTAGTGGTTTACTATAATAGAATAAATCCGCTTGAGGTATAATAGCTTCTAGTGGTAAGAATAATGCCCTAGAGATCCAGATAATCCAGATTTAAACCTAAACAACTAGAGCTATGGCGATTCTGAAAGTAAGTTCTTTTTGAAAAAGTGCAAGTAAGTTCTCAGATTATGATTGAATAAGTTATCACAAGGAACACACTTGCGTCATCTCAATGGATTGGCAACTCAATTTGACCATACTCATACTAAGTCATCGAAATGTACAAAATTTCGGCATGACCTTTCTAGTAAATAGGACATCCACTCAGCAGACAAAAAAACATTTGCGGTTATAATATATATATCAATCTCTCAAATCGAAGGAGACATTCATCGCTTAAATTTTCTGTAGTAACCAAGAAAGTAAGTAGCCAAATTATCCGGCACACACCTACCAATGCGGTTGTTGTGAACCACAAAGATGAAATGAATACAAGAAGCGAGAATGAGCAAATTGAATCGGTCTTGACATTTGTTTCTCTCCTCTCGAACAAACACGTAATTGAAATGAAGAAACATGAAATAGCATAACTAAGGTGATTATCACAATGTATCAAGTTTCCTTTAGGATCGCAGAGGCAACAAACCTGTTATTCGTGGCCATGTAATCCAATGCAAGGTTTGCCATTCCTTTTGGATAAGCAGAGCCCACATACTTATTTCATTATGTCGAGCAACTTATCAAACATAGCCATTTGTAGGCTCTAGCTGCTTGTGCAAAATTAGCGGCAACGCCATAATCTTTGCAACTAGAGTGATTTTACTCCAACAACTTCTAATGGTTAGTATGCATGCCTAGAATCCAATCCTGAACTTTCGCAAGTTGTAGGTACAATATGGAAGGAACATAGCGGAGAATCATCACTGAATGGCAAAGCTAATTAGTCAACCACCTAATGCCAAAATCGGTAGTAAGTACTAATAATTCAATAATGTTACAATAGCAAGGTAAATACCTTTATCAAGTCATGATAAAAGAGTAAGGCTTAGTGAGGACCGAATTTAGTCAATTACAGATGTATAGCAAATAACTAAGTTGAACTACCATATCAAGACACAGGATACGAAGGAAACTGATTCAAGCGGACCATGTTATTATCCAAGTTTCTAATTACTGCTGCAAATTTCGAAACGACAATTTCTTATAGCACAATCTGAGTACTAAACTAAATCTGAAAATATTTGCAAGAGTCTAAACTAAGTCACCGAAATGTACAAAATCTCGGCATGACCTCTCTTATAAATAGGACATCCACTCAGCAGACAAAAAAACATTTGCAGTTATAATATATATATCAATCTCGCAAACCAAAAGAAGACATTCTAGCAGATCCTTAGATAATCAATCACTCTATTGTGGATTTTGTTGACGATGAAAGATAATTAAGCATAAAGAGAAGAGTAGGGGCTCGTCCAAGAAAATAATTTCCAAAGAAATTTCATGGTAAAAGGTCAATTAGCAAATAATCGACCTTTGGATTTCTCGAGACCAAGACATGTCACCATCAAAATCACTATTGGCCATCTCATCGGCCAAAGACCGTTTTCAAGTAGGAAAAAGTATAGCATATTTGGAATATCCCACAACCTCCTCTAGACCGCTAATATACCTTCTTTGTCAAGACATGTATATCACCAAAATGTAACCGGGATGTTTATATACGAGCACGTCTCGTAAAGCTGTCCATTGTCATTTGTTTAATAGAAGACAAAGTAAGTAAAAACAATAAAAGGGCCTCCTTTGAAACATCAACAATTCTCAAATAACTAATACCTGCATATAGCATATTAGTTCATGTTTTAAAGGAGGCTAAGACATGCTAAAGAACAAAGGTTCTTAATATTTTTGCAAAATCAAAACCTTATCATAATCCAAAAGATCTCTTCTGATTTTTCTAATTACAAACAATTGAAAAATCAAATTTGCTTCTCTTATAGGTAGTGACTTCTTTTGCATCTACTTTAATATTATAATAGATAGATAGATCGCCATACCTCACTCCGATTTGTTACATTGTAAGAAGCTTTTGGAGGTTCTAGATGAGGAGTTGTTATTGTCTTGGCCGGGTACTTTTGGGAGTCTTCATGATACTTGAGGTCCTTGTGGTGAAAATTTTACTACTAACCTCCTCACTGTTGTCATCAATAGACAACTCTTTGACACTCTGCGTAGTCGTGTAATCCTTGATACGCGAATAGAGTGATAGAATTCCTTCAGAGAAGGTTTGTGAAGGTCACGATCCTCTCATTACCCAAAGAGTTTCTCCCGCCTTGCTTCGCACATGGACTCGATGGGAAACGTCATTTTCTTAACCTTGTCACTTTCGGAGATGGGGGGGAATTATATCATGAAAGGAGAAGATTTCAAATGGACTTGCAGCACATAAGGTTGGAGATCACGAATGCTTGAGTAGTTCAAATTGCTGCACAAAACAACGATGCAAAGATTCTTATTGGAAGAAAAAGCAGATTTAATTAGTAATTGATTCTACATAATGGGGTTATCAAGAAATTACACTAGGCACGTGATCTGGACTTTTCCGTAGCATACTCTTAATAAGTCCCCTCTTGCATGAGGGAATAAAGCTTTTGAAACATGCTCGGTCAAGTTTCAAGCGAAATTAAGTAGACAACTAAAGTGTAACTCTCGAAACTCACAATTTCCTAGGATGTTTTCTTGCCTTTAGACATCCACATAATAGTAAACAACAAGCTCAAGAAAATGAAGGAAGGCCCTAAGTGCTATTATTATGACGGGTTTAAGCAACACGCACAAAAGCAAACTAATTTGGAGTTTTAGTAGATACATTTATTGTTAATTAAATTAGTACAAATTTTGCTTAAATATGCTATCCCCATGACCTAGTAAAGAATCAAAACGCTAAATTTGTGGGAAGTAAACTTACCTGAATAGAGAAGCATATCATGAAACCGGTGATATCTCACTACTCGTCGGCTACCAACACGTGTTAAGGCTAGCAACCCGGCATTTTCACTACAAAGAAGGAGAATAATGATTGTCATAATTGAAACTAGAGGTATTCCATAAAAAGAATAGTGGTCGTATCAAAATGGAAATAAGATGCATTCCAAGTGGTACCAATCGACACTTACAACGTCTGAAGATCCATTTCTAGTTCCAAAGAGCCCATCTAGCGTAATGCCAATGCCTGTAGCAAAAACGGTTGCATATGCTTCAAGTGAGTTCAAATTTGAACACCCCCCCAACACACACACACCCATTACCACAACAAGATATTGTCAAAGAAAACTGAAATTGAAATTACCTGCAGACGAAGCTTGTCCTCCTCCCTTCCACAATGTCTCTTGAATTATTAACCAAAATACAAGACATGCCACATAACACTCAAAATACAAAATTCCATACTCATACTAAGTCACCGAAATGTACAAAATTTCGGCATGACCTCTGTAGTAAATAGGACATCCACTCAGCAGACAAAAAAACATTTGCAGTTATAATATATATATCAATCTCTCAAACCAGAAGGAGACATTCTAGCAGATCCTTAGATAATCAATCACACATCCAACAGCAAATTGTAAACTACGCAATGACGTACAACACATTACAACCGCAATAGATACAATCCACATTCCATTACAATAAGTCCATCACAATAAGTCGTTCACAACGATCCATCACAAGTCATAAACTCAACAAGGTCATACACCAATCACTGTGACTCACAATGGAATTCATGCCTCGGGGTTGTTGGAGTTGTGGCGCTACCACCACCGGCGGTGTTCAAGATGTCTTCTATGATGTAAATCGTTAGTGCGTCTTTGGAGGGCATGACCGAAACCCGCAAGTTCAAGACTAATCTTTTAAGCATTCAATAGAAGCAGTGGCAACAATCTATATGAAGGAAAATGACTACAATGTCAGAATCCAAATAAAAGGGGCAAGTTCCTTTTTGAGTTCGAAGTTTGAACACATTGTAGGTCGTGATTAAATGAGATGGAAGTGGACTACTCATGCAAGTAACACTAAAACATGCCTATATTAACTTTCCAAGCACATAATTTAGAAGATGTAATTTGGACACCTTTTTGCAATTCAGAATCCTGAAATTCAGAATTTGAGACAATAAAGCATCCGATCATGAATCGAGTCGAACTTTTGCTTAAAATTCAAGACATGGTACTGAACAAAAAACAGAAAACTGTAAGACAAAATCATTCTATCATGCCACAAAGTTTCAAATCTAAATTCGATCTACACATTGAGACACAAAAAAGAAAAAAATTTCTGAAAAGATAAAAAAATAAAAAGATAAAGTACACCTTCAGTTTGTTTACGTTGAATTGGAATAATTAATGGAAGTACACCTTCAGGTAAGCATCTTAATTTGTGTACTTCAAAATATACAGAGTTCCGGTCTACTAATCTCAACTACCCAAAGAAAACTACTCAATCTCAAGACTTCGGCATAGCGGCAAAGGCTATGTAATTTCTCCCAACAGCAAAGACAGCACCCCAGTGCAAGTAAGAACATCGCATGGCTTTATCATGCAAGCAAAGATGCGAATATGCAGCATCATTTGGAAATGGGAAGCATGGCTAAGTACCAAATTTGTTACAAGATGAAGCATGAGTGGTTTAGCACGGAGAACAGAACATAAATCAACAAGCATGGATATTTGCATTTCTGCCCACCCAGCCAGCACTACCTAGAAGGTCTTCCTAGCATGCCTCTAGTTTTGTGTTGCAGGCGGTAGGTGCTTAATTTGCTTTGTCTCGGCACCATTAAACTCGTAATAGTATAGTTATGGTAACAGATTGCCAGATATAATCATAAAAATGCCATTGTTAAATGCATTCCTTGTCAATCGAATTGGAGATGAAAGACAGCAGGTACAAAAGGGTGTCACCTTTCAAACAAGTGCAATAATGGGTGCTGGTCTTGGGAAGGTTACATTTGACTCCAATAAGTGCAATAAGAACACTCCCATTTTATGTCACATCTAGTTTTTGTTAACTCTTATCTCTCACCTAGTGCTATACATTATGAATGCTTAGAAGTGCTTGGTAATATTACGTGTAAATTAGGACAGCTCCATTTGTCATTTCTGATATTCTTCTTAATGACTCGTAAAGTGTTGAAATTTCTAAGAAAAAAGATCCTTGAACTTTCTTAAACACATTACCAAGGATCATATTACTTTTGCTCTTCAAAATCTCGATATAGACTTGTTCTTTAATTTGAACTTTCTAGTGCTTCTAACCTTTTTTTTCTGTGTTCTGTCGATGCCTAGCAGCACACATGAGTGCACTAAGTGAATTTTTCTAAACTTTCTAGAGGCTTATCATTGAGTGCACTAAGTGAATTTTTTCGCTAGTTTGGGATAAAACAGAGAACATCCGAGGCATGACAACCAAACAATCTAAACATAAGCATACAACATGCTAGGAAAAGCAAGATCTATTTATCCAACCGCATAAACGAAGTATCTTTGTTAAAGAAAGTAATGATGTGGATGTTTGATATTCATACCATCATAAGCACCTAAGCATCGTGAATAGACAAATACTGTGGTGTCGCCCGAGGTGTCATCTGAGGTGGCTGCAGGCCCACGGGTTGAAGTACATAGGCATTCCTTGGCCCGCATAGGTGGTGGGTACATGTAGAACGGGTTTGGAGGTCGGGAGCCTCAGAAGGCATAGACAGTACATTATGCGACATATAAATCATTAGTTCAAATTTTGAATAACGAATTGAACCGATCTGTCTTTACCAACTGGAGACATTCTAGCCAGAATAAAAATGCATACACAAGTGCAACAAGAAAGAACAAGTTGCATGATCTTGTACCTTCCTTGAATTCTAGCCGAGTGCAGGACCCAATTTGGCTAACGACGCTCTACTTCTTCACCGACCTACACAAAGAAGTAATGTGTGGCAACCGATCGAGAAAGCGACCGGATGGGTATATCAATAAGTTCAATAATAGATCTTTGCAAGGGTTTTTTAACTCACAACTCTTCAAGAATTGGCTCCGATGATGAAAAAGCTTCTACAAATCTGTCCAACTTGAGTGCTTCTACAATCACACCGCAAATGAAGACAACTTGCTAGGGTAAAGTGTTTAACATCGGAAAATTTATTAAAGTATGGTACAAACAAATCTCAAGGTTGCGATACCAAGAAACAAAGGAGTACACCTAACCCAACCAAGTCTTAAATTTGCAGAACATTTTTGTAGTATAATAGATTACCAAGATAAAATTCTTATTTGAATTAAGCATATTTCACACAATTTTCATATGATCATAGAAAATATATATTCAATGAGTGATAAATCTGCAAACAAAACCGACAAATGCCTATTAAGAACTCCTTTCAAGTGCAAACAATCGATCATGGTAGACCATAGTTACCGTAAATGCTAAAAGGGTGTTTTTGCCTTAGCACATGTATTTCTTGACACGTAATATTGCTTACTATCCATTGTTGCTTGTCGGTTTTGTGTTCTCTACAAAACTCTTACTTTACCAATTATGTTGAATTAGCAGCCCAACGTGTAATGGACACACTCGGGTACTGAGACATATTATGGGCTAGCCTCCCAATGATTACTCTTCCTTTGGAGAAAATGGCAACTAGGGTTGCGGGCTCACCGTGTCTAGCTTTGGAGTTGGGGAAGAGATGTTAGTCAATAGGTTAGTCTTCTCAACCAAGCACTAGTCTTATTCCTTATGGGTGAACTCTGTTCTAACTAGATTTGTTACTATTCAGCCTGAAAGAATACGAGGAAAAAGTTGTCTTTCTTACCAAAAATCCATCAAAACTTCAAGCTCTTACCAATAAGCTCAAGGTCGTTGGATGACTTGTCCCTTGTTTGATACAACTCGATGGGTAACTTTTTGGCCTTGTTTGAATTCCATATCTCAGATTCTGCTCAGGTTAGCCTTTTACTTTTATATGCTAAAATGGCGGGTAAAGAATCGGAGAGGGCATATTTAAAATGTGGCGCTCAGATTGCTCAGAGGAATCCTCAACACTTCAAAGTGCTAGAAGATGATGCTCAATTTCCTTTGTGAGATAAGCGAGTTAGCCATGGTGTAGATATTTTTTGAAGCACCGGTGGTGTAGATATTACATGAGGTAAGTATATTAGGATAAATGGGAGGATCGGTTATTTGTTTCATTGGGGCCTCTACCACACACTAACAGAAATGAACCCCGCAGAGGTAATACAAGCCTTTCTTGACCTTCTTAACGCATGAGCAGACAAAACATGTCCATTGCAAATCTTGGGGAACAAACTATACTGATCGCTTCTATACAAAACCAATGTGTCATTTGGTTGGACTCACAGATCCTATTCCTTTCCAATGCTTGAAATCCTATTGGAGTTCTCTTATCATAGTGACCATTAGCCTTTGTTAACCCAAGTGAGGAGACTTTCAGATATTTTTGGACTTTGCTAAGCAGTCAAGAAAAGCATGCAAAAACTCCTTTCAAGCATGCAAAAGGGTGTTAACCTTTGGTTTAGCTCGAGATTACCGGTCTCTCCTCCCGACGTGGACTACAAAGAACAATGAGGATGGATGTGTTCAAAGGGCGGCGTGGGGGCGAGCGGGCGAGGTGGCGCGAAGGGCGACATGCAATGGGCGCCGGGGGGTGACTACATGTGGCAATGGCGGGCGATAAGGCAATGCAAGGGCGAAGGGCATGGGCAATGACGGGGTACAATGGGGTCGAAGTGGGATGGCAAGGGGCGGAATGGCAAGCAAGGAAGGTGGCATCGGGTGAGAGGGAGAGGAGAGCGACAGAGAGAGTGAGAAGCGAATTGAATCGATCGAGCGGGTTAGGTCAGCTAGGGTTAGCGTTTTAAATTCGTGGGTTAAACGGGCCCACGAAATTAATTAAATTCGTGGGTCTAGACATAAACCCACGAATTTAAATGATAAATTCGTGCGTTTTTTTTGACCCACGAATTTAATTAAATACGTGGGTATTTTGTAAACCGATGAATTTAAATCTGTAAATTCGTGGGTTTTTTTTGGACCCACGAATTTAAAAAAACCCACGAATTTTCCCCTGTTTCTTGTAGTGTTCGTGTTGTCAATCTAGGTAATTCTTTATATATTAATGATCAAACCAAAAATGTTTGACCAACACAGATGCTAAAACACCTTATATTTTGACATGGAGGTAGTATGCTATAGATGCTTGGAAAATTGGAATCTGTAAGCTTAGTCTCCACTTAAACAAAAAATTTATCTCTATAGTCTACGCGACGTCCCTTAAGATGAGCAAACTTTACGAGCTCAGAGCATTAAAATCATGCGAAAATAAAGAAACAGTCATCTTTATGTTGTTGTTGTTTGCCAGGAAAAGAAATCTTTGATCAGAAAATATTTGAACTCATCAAGCAACTAAGCATAGTTGCGAATGAACACAGTTACACAAGTATACCAAGAACTAAATAAAGGAAGTAGTATAACAGGCCAGCACTAATAAACAGCATAGGAACACTTGACAACAATGGTATGGAAACATTGCAACATAAATGTATCCTAATAATTTGTTTGGATTTGGTAGTTACTGAAAATCATTGGGTGAGCTTGTAGCCTTCTTGTTACCCTTGCACAACCACAAGAGCCCATTCCGTCCTAAACCTACGAAACAGTGACAAATTCAGTCGTAATGCAGCATATACCATGGGGTAGGGCATCAGGATCTAAATAATCTCTTGCACCAAATGAGGAAGGCAATTTACCTCGATCATGGAGAGAGATCGGGCACTTATGCCGTGTTCTGAGACTCCCATGGCATCGGCGGCGGCGGCAAGGTTGTAGACAGCTCCCGACTCTGATGTGTGGGCCTACTCCCACTTCGTCCATGCCTGGCCTGTAGCTTGAGAGGCCGTGAGCAGTGAGTTGCACAAGTTCGCGTCGCTTTGGGGCTTCATTCGGCCCATTCCAGTGAGCTGCTGATCAGTAGATTCCACGGCGACACGATACCTTTAATGCAAAAGTTCATCGGCAATTGCGCTTATAACTATCGCCAGAAGAATTGGGTTCAAGCTTCTCCAACCCTTTTCATCCGGACCCGGGACTCCTAACTTTACAAAGAAGTGTCTAAGGTAAGTTTAACTACACTAATAAATGCAAATAAATCAGCAATAAGAGGAAGCATGATTAAACAAAAGCATCCTAATCATTGCTCAAATCATAAACAAATGTGTAAATTAGGCCATACATGACCATCTCAGCATAATCATCAAGGAACTACTCAGAAAAATCACATTCCTACACAAATCTACAAGTCCATCCAATTAAGCTCACATATACCAGGATGTATAGCATCATAATTTAGTTGCATAGATTGTTTCTTTAGGATCATTCTTGAGCATAAAAAAAAGCATTGATTACAGCACACATAATAAAATCATTAACAATAACAGGGAAGAGAACTAAATATGCTTTTGTTAATCACAAATCATTAGTCAAGACATCTTTCCTATAATCTAATAGCAATGACAGTTATGCCACAATAGTCATACTTCCCAATCAAACCAAGAACCAGAGAAGCCTGCATAAACAAGAGCCCATGCTTTATATTGAAAAAAAATTGCCCGCTTTTCATACAATTGATTATGCATACTCATGACCGTAAGTTAACCAACTCAATAAAATGAAAGAATTAAGGGGAGAAAGGGGGAGTAGCACTTAGCTTGGAGATTATGCCCATGGCTGATGAGATGAGGCTGGTTTGGGCGGCCACCATGTCTAGTGCATGCGGCCCATGAGCTCAGACCACCCCACTAGCATCGGGATCACTGTAAACGGTGGCGAAGGCGGCAGATCTGGGCAGTGCAGAAGAGGGCCGTAGGCCAGCGTCGGTTGAGGGCAAGCAGCGCCAAAAGGGAGAAGTGGCGCAGGGCGCCGGCGCGTAGAGGAGAAGCGCTGGCGGCACCGAGAGGAAGTGGAGACCAAGTGGCAGAGCTTGGGTGTGAGCGAGAGCAAGGGAGAGAGAGAGCAGTGCCGGCGCACAGTGCAGAGAAAAAATAGAAGGCGGTGGCGCTCGGGGAGAAGAGAGGATTTCGGGAGAGAAGGAAATGAGGAAAGGGAAGAGAGAGAGAAAGAGGGAGGGTGAGGGTTAGGAGTAGATGAGGGGATCGGTCGGGCTAAGGGGCTAAATCGGGCCGGCCTAGCCGGCAAAGAAAAAAAATAGTAAAAATAAAATAATAATAATAAAAATAATAATGAGGATGATAATAATGATAGTAAAAGTATATAATGATAAATATATATAATATATATATGTATGTATCTCAACAGAGGCCGAAAGAATAAGATAAAAACATATTTTTGTTTTCTCCAACTTAATTCAAACTTGAAAATATAAATGTATTTCAAGATAATCATGAGGTGACTTATTATCTTAATAATATAAATCCAAATAAGTTTTCCATCTAGAATTCGAAGCAAAATGCATGCAATCAAGAAACTCTAAACCTAAATCACACCTGTTCTATGTAGTAGAATTCTAGTATCTTAATTTTCCTAGCATCTTAAATAAATTTCTTGATTTGTAACATAGTTGATTCAGAAGCCATTTTAAGCACACATTGAGACAAATACAAATCAATTTTCTTTGTAGTAACACCCACAGATAGGATCACACTGTTGGTCCATTTAACTCTGTTTTTATTTCACTTTACAAACGGACAAATCGATAATATTTTGAATTAATCTCCTATATAAGATTCAATTTTCATCCAAAGTGAACTCAATAGGAAATCAATAAGAAGGAAGCAATTGCATTCAGATATAAGACAATTAAAATTAGTTCCATGCAAGGGACAATGTGGAAGCCACCAATCATATAGAAGGATTCTAATGAAGCCTTGCACTACATCACATGCATCTACCAACCAATCCAGACCTAAACCCTAATCAGCTGACCATGAAAGGATATAAGCAAGAACTGTAAGGTGTAACCTACATATGGGCCCACAAGGCCAAGTCGGACAACAAGGCCACCTCGGACAGAGGGCCCTCTAGATATAGCCTCTCGATAGGCCATGCCTCTGTGACGAAAAAACATATCGTCACAATACAGACATATGTTTGATGACAGTCCAAGACAAACAACCATTCATTTTCTATGACGATTTGTATTATGGTTTCATGACGAACTTTTATGTTTCGTCACAAAAGTACATGGGGCGACGACGCCTGATACACTTAATGATGAACATAAACAAGTCATCACAGAAAATAGATTTTTCATGACAAAAGTTGACAACGTCACGACGTTTTCGTCATAGATAATCACTTTTCTTGTAGTGTGGGTTGATTTTGCCCAAGTATTTTTTCCACAGGGCTTGGCTTGAACTTGTCAGGCCATCTGACCGCGCGTAGCTTGGGAGTGAATGCTTTGCACCCCTCATCAACATCCTCAGGGGTCGTCTACCATTACCATTGGTATGCATCTTGTCAAGGAAGGAACCTACGCCATGCTGGCAAGTGGCCCCTTGAAGGCAGAGATTCACCTCGTCGAACCCGACGTGCGGGAGATCAGCCCCTCGAAAATAGGGACCCTTTTTTCGTCACTCGTGGTCTTCACGGTCGTGTTCTTTCCTTCGATTGCGAAGGACATGACATAAATCCCATCGATCGTGAGGAATACGGTCTCAAAGATCCCCAGGGCATCTCTGATGGAGGTTGGAACGAGCTGTCCTAGAGGTGCGATGGCCAGAGCTAGCCACCATCAATCTTGCTACTCGATGACTATTGTGAGATGGTCCCGACAGCTTGCTATTGGCACCCAGTTGGCTGGGCGTACAAACCTTGAGTTGGCTGCTCGAGTGGTCTGTGTTTGCGTTGTATTGAGCAATATTTTCATCTAGTCGAACACTGGAGTCATCGAGTTGCCTGGATCTAGTGGTAGAAGAGATTTCAGCAGCATATGAGCGCATTGGACATTTGCCTCAGGGGTACTGAAGATGACGTTGTTGTGGCTCTGATGGGATGTTGCTCCTAGAAGACGACCAGGCCCATCGTTATGGTTGCACTGTTGAAGAATCTACTATACCTGAAAATCCGACACTCACGGGTGGGGCATCGCTGGATTATCAAGATCGAGTTGCCTCGATAGATTGGCCACAATCTCGGCTGTAGCCATGGTGGTTAGATCTCATCGGTAATCTGTAGTGTTGGGAGCAACGGCGTTGGCGATCACCCGTGTTGCAGCTGCCACCGTACCATGATCTTGAGGCGTGCATAGGGGGATTTGGTGTCCCTGACCACCCGTGGTGTCTGTCCCTGGTTCCCTTTCTTGGGAATTTCCAACAGTAGCACCATTGTTGGCTTTGGCCATGAACACGCATCGATATGTTTGGCTACAGCTCTGATTGCTGCTCTGGCTACTGAGGCCATCACTTTCATTGTCACTCTTTGTCTGGATGTACTTGAGGATGATGGGCTCCATAGGGTCAAAGTCTGTGAAGCACACCTCTCGGCATGGGTCCCAGGAGCGAGAATCCGTGAAGCCGATGTGCTCAAGATCTCCCGATCTCCATCGGCAAAGCATGGTTCCGAAGGCGATCTCAGATTCGACTATCAGAGCTTGGTCAATGAAGGCAATCGAGCTGAAGTTGTTGCAGGGGTCAACATTGAAGATTGTGTCATAAACACGCATCGAAGACATGTTTGATCTGCAAAAATAGCTAAAGACCCCTACCTAGTGCACCAATTGTCGAAGGTTAGAAATCGACAACAAACTTTTAGCTTTAGGTACCTTCGAATCAGCAGAGTTAGGCACAAAATTAGGGGCGCATGATTTAGATAGGTTTAGGCCTCCGGATGGAGTAATACCCTACTCTTGTGTGGATGATGCATGGAATCGATGCACAGAGTACAAAGCAGAATGCCTAGCTCTAATTACAATGAAGATCGAATTTGGAGGTAATGAAGATCAAATTTGGAGGTGGCTAAGCTATGACTAAGTATTAGACGAAGCGTAGTTCGTCAGCTCTTGGATGCTCTGCTCAAAAGGTCTTCTCACTTGTCTAGCTCTGGATGGCTTATAGTCTAAGACTTGCTTGTCCACCTGGGGATGCCTACCCTTGTCCTTAAATAGTTGGGGTAGCCTTGCCTCAGGTCGAGTTGTAGTCGATTTGGGATACCAAATCGTAGCCGATGACGAGTCCATCATTTCATGATCTTCGCAGCATATCCAAACTTTCTTAAATATCAGGCATACTTGAGTTGGTTTCCTTGTAACGCGAAAATGATTGAGTCCTTCCCTGTATAGAGATACCCTCTCCGTGTATATCTTATCCCATTAAACTGGGTCCACGATATTCGGTGTTTCCAAATACTTGCTTGAGCATATATGGTATAGTCTTTGAGTTTCCGATGCATATTCATACCCCATATTTAGATATTCAACATGTGCATTGCTCAATTTAAAAGCTATTAACAATATGAATGCTTAATCAACTAAAACATGAGAATGTGAAATCATTCAACTCAAACCCTAAGCCATGCTTGCTTTCTACAGTGAGTTTATTTGGTTTTCTGTCTGTCTTCTTTTTGCTCTTATTGCAGTTTGTTATTTGCTTCTTATTGCTTTTAGTCAGTAACAACGTGTAGAACCTGACGTCGCCAATTCTATCATTGACTACGTCAGCTACAACCACGACTTCATCAAAATCAATGATTAAGCAAGGCAAGCACCCCATTGATCATATTGATCCCAGTATTTATTTTTTTTTGTTTATCAAATTGTTTCATGCATGCGCTTATTTTTTGTAAATTTGTTATTCTGTGGTATTGGTAGATATACCTGTAGTTTCATGAAACTTCCTTGATAAGTATGGACATGTAAACCTTGATATCCATAGATTAAGGATAGACATTACTTAATGTCAACATGGATATATACGATTACATATTGACCATACTTAGCCATGCTTTAGAATCAACGTGGTAGATGATCAGATTAAAATTGTTTCCTGAGAATTTAAAATGGTTGGAAATAACATTGTTGGTTACTAGTATTTTGATTAAAAATCCAAAATAAAACTATGATTTTGACGTGGGTAATTATTGGCAATAGCCGGATGTGTAGAGGGATTTGCACGTAGTGTAGGGTGAATGTCGGGACCCGGATATGCAAATCCGAAACCCTCTGTGTATACAGCACTAGTCCAGGATCACGCTAGTGCACACAGTGGAAACATAGATGACATATCATTCCATACATCGAAATAACTAAAAAGAAGCAAATTATTATTGAATAAAGCAAATGACCTTATAGTCAAGGTTCATACACCAATGCCTCTTGGCTTAAGAAACAAATAAAGCATTAAATGAAATAAAATAACTTGGGCCATTCGACATGCCACAGGCAATCGTCTGGGGAAACGCCTTCCTAGTCTACGTAGTCTTCATAGTACTCCTCCTCGTGATACTCATTACCTGGTCCTTCCTCAGCAACTGAATAACAGGGGCATAAAGCCGTGAGTACAAAACGTACTCAACAAGCCGTAGGGAAATGATGCAATATATTCATGCACGGCTTGACAAATGATAGTTATATGGTTCATTTGCAGAAAAGCAATAACTTGAATTTAAATACAATAAATAGATTGAAGGCGATTGATAAAACAATAATAAATAATGGTAAATCAATGGTAGACAACATGAACAGAATGACGAGGCATCACCCTACATCATTCGAAACAAGTATCAACCACACAATTCAACAGTATAGCTTGAGACAACAAAACAACAGTGAACTCCCCGTTCACATCCCAACCATTCCACATTTCAAGAAAAATACTCTATACCCCATGTGAAATCCCCGGGCTTGTCCATGACCGCGGACACGGCTATTCGAATAGTTTACACTCTGCAGAGGTTGTATAGCTTTACCCACAAGACATGATCATCCCTTAATGCCAAGCGCTAAGAACACACTTCCTTTGGTGTGTCGGCAGAGAGATCACTACAAAGCCTTTACAATGCATGTCTAAACCCAGTACTGCCCTCTAAGGTTTCGCCCCTTGGGGCCCCCTCTTGAGCCATGTGAGTCTACCTGTCCATCCTAGACCCCACACCAACAACTGGCAATACTCAAGTCTGGACATTGCAAATTAATCAGCTAGGTCCGTCCCATACCAGACTTGTGGTTGCACGGTTAGGCCCAGTTCAATGGCGCACAAAATTAAGTCCTTAAATTGTCTCAGGCAAGACAGCCACATCCCAATGTGCCAAACATCACCCCCTTTACTGCACGATCAATTGCCCGAGGGAAACATTTTGTTCAACCCAAAACCAATGGCATCCCCGCCATGGTACAACAAGTTTTACAACAAGTGGTCAATGACCACAATTCAATATCTCATTAAGTCAAGATTAACATTAGCTCACAGGTGATATGAATCCCATCGGACAACTAAGCATGGCTAAGCATAACTACGATAACCCAATGCTGGTACTATGATTATGTCCAACTAATAATGTCCCAACCTATGGTTAACAATGGATACATGGTGTTCCAATAATCAAAGAGGCATACTCAAACAGGTAAATAGCTACTCCCGTAAACTAGCATTGTTACACAAATAGCATGCAATTGTATAAAACAAAGTACTTTTGCAAACATGGGTTCAATATGATCAAAGGTCTACGACTTGCCTTCAATCTCTCCCGCTGCTGCAATCTCCGCTGGATGTTCCACTTGCTCAACCGCTACGCCGTCTATACGCGAAACACGCAAAACGAGGCAAAAATAAATAAAACAGAAATAAATAAAATCCAAAAATTCATAAAAATGACACCAACAGATAGATCTTGATTTTATATAAATTTAGGAATTTGAATCGTTCGAATCGGAGTTTGAACGGAGGAGAACGGACCTTCCGAAGTTTAAATAGAGAGAAAATCGGGAATTAAACAAAAAGTGACACGTGTCGGATAGCGATTGGTTGAATATTCTGAAATTCGGGTTTAAATCGGAATAACAGCTGTGGATGACTGGTGGGGTCCTTGTGTCATTGGATCGGTCTATGGTGAACCGGGTGCATGGTTTATGGGTGACAAGGCATACACATATGACTATGGCTCACGTGGCAGCGTCGTGGCGACACATGGCACACACGCGGCGGTGAGGTGGCATTACAGGGAACATGTGGCCGCACGTGGCTCACACGCGGCAGACATGTGATGACACGCATACTATAGCGGTGAGTTGGCCATCACGTGGCGTGACATGGCTTCGCACGTGGCGGACACAGGCAACTACGTAAGCGGCTGGAGACGACGTGTCGCACACATGGCGGCCACGCGGCGACAACACGTAAGGGTTAGGGTTTCAGTATCTCACCGGTACACGCGGCGCGGACCCAGCCGATGGATGAGGATCCGACGGCGATGCGTTGAAGATGAGCGGCGGAACGGCGTGGCGCAGATCTAGCGCGGTTGGACGATCCGGCGGTCGAGGATGGCGGCGAAGAGCGGCGGCGAAGTGGCGGAAGCGAGCCCACCCACCGAGAAGACGAGACGATCCGCGAATGAACAGCGGAGGGAGTAGAAGAGTTAGGGTTTCCGGAAGAGCATGAAGAGGTGAACTCACTGGTACCAAAAGGGGCGGCGGAGACTCACCGTAGGCGAAGGAATACGGCGGAGAAACTTGCGCACGGAAGAAGAACTCCGACGAGATCACACGGCCACGACACAGCGTCTCTGGCGATGAGAGAGAAGGGGAAAGAGGCGGCGCGGAGAGGCGAACCTCGGGCAGTGTGAGGCGTCGGCTTAAATAGCCTCGGGAGGCGGGGAAAACTCGGAGACCGAGCGGCGAGAAGCCAAGAAACCGGAGGCGATTAGGGTTTCAGAGGCGGCGTCTTGGCGCGGCGATGGAAACATCACGCCATCGGTGCGGATCGGACGGTGGCACGAAGGTAAGCGGGCGGGCGAAGTGCCAAAGAACGCGGAAGTGGGCGGCAAGGAAATAGAATGGGCTGGGCAATTTCGGCCCGAGAGGGTTTTGAAAAATTAAAACATTTTCCGAATTAGTTTAAATTCCAGAAATTCAAGTAAATGCAAATAAATTCAAATAAATAGCAAATAAATTCAGAAAAATCTCCAAAAATACAGAAAAATTCCTTGAAACACAAGGAACCCAATAAAAACTGGAAACCTTTAATTTGATACGTAGATTAATCAAATTAAATCTTATAATTATTAGAAAAATCAATTTAAGCTTCGGTTAATTTCAAGAAATTGCAAATGATTCATTTTTTATTTTAAACATTCCAAAACTCAAATTTTTGGGATGTTACAAACCTCCCCCCTTAAATGGAATCTTGACCCCGAGATTCGGACTGGCTAGAGAATAGGTGGGGAAATTCGGACTTCAGATCCTCTTCTCGCTCCCAGGTGGCTTCCTCTTCTGAATGATTGCTCCACTGGACTTTGCAAAAACGGATGATCTTGCTTCTCGTGATGCGCTCTGCAACATCCAAAATCTTCACTGGCTGCTCCTTGTAAGTGAGATTTTCTTGCAAATCGATAGCTTCCAACGGCATCTGCTCTTCTGGCACTCGCAGGCACTTCTTCAACTGGGACACATGGAACACATCATGGATTCCAGCGAAGGACTGAGGCAACTCAAGCTTGTAAGCAACTTCTCCTTTTCGTTCCAAGACTTTGAACGGTCCAACATATCTAGGGGCAAGCTTTCCTTTTACTTGAAATCGCTTAACTCCTTTTAGAGGTGTAACTCTAAGATACACATAATCATTGGGCTCGAAACTCAAATCTCGGCGACGATTATATGTATAACTCTTCTGTCTGCTTTGAGCTATCTTCAACTTGTCTCGAATTAACTGAACTTGCTCTTCGGCTTCTTGCAGTATGGCAGGACCAAATAACTGTCTTTCTCCAGTCTCTTTCCAATTAAGAGGGGTTCTGCACTTTCTTCCATATAAGGCTTCAAAAGGAGACATTTGCAGGCTGGCCTGATAACTATTATTGTAAGAAAACTCTGCATAGGGCAAACACTTGTCCCATTTTGCACCATAGGTCAAAGCACAAGCTCTTAGCATATCTTCAAGAATCTGGTTCACGCGCTCAGTTTGTCCATCAGTCTGAGGGTGATAGGCAGTACTAAATCTGAGATGAGTTCCTATAGCTTCATGCAAACTTTGCCAAAAACAAGAGGTAAATTGAGTTCCTCTATCGGAGACAATCTTCTTAGGCACTCCATGAAGGCTGACAATCCTTGACATATATAATTCTGCTAATTTATCTCCGGTGTAGGTAGTCTTAACTGGAATGAAGTGAGCTACCTTAGTCAATCGATCCACTATCACCCAGATAGAATCATAACCTGCTTGGGTCTTAGGAAGTCCGGTAATGAAATCCATACCAATTTCTTCCCACTTCCACTCTGGAATCTTCAATGGCTGAAGCAATCCTGCTGGTCTCTGATGCTCTGCTTTAACCTTCTGGCAAACATCACAAAGAGCAACATATTCTGCAATCTCACGCTTCATACTAGGCCACCAATACCTTTCCTTGAGGTCTTGATACATCTTGGTGCTTCTAGGGTGAATGGAGTATAACGTCTCATGCGCTTCTTTAAGTAACAGCTCCTTGAGCTCTTTCTGATCAGGTACACAAATACGATTCTCATACCACACGGTACCCTTTTCATCTTCAGTGAATCCTGGAGCTTTTCCTTTCTTCATATTACTCTTGATCTCCTTGATATCAAGCATCATCGACTTGGGCTTCCGGATCTGATCTTCCAATGTTGGGCCGACTTCCAAAGTTGCTAAGTAACCTTCTTGCACCACTTCTAGACTGAGCTTCTGAAATTCCTCATAGAGTGCTGGCTGACTTTCCTTAATCATCAAGGTATTGCAGTAACTCTTTCTACTCAAAGCATCAGCTACGACATTGGCTTTGCCTGGATGATAATGAATACCGATGGCATAGTCCTTGATTAACTCTAACCATCTTCTTTGCCTCATATTGAGTTCGGCTTGGGTAAAAATGTACTTCAGGCTCTTATGATCAATGTACACCTCTAGCGATTCGATGAGGTAATGACGCGTAAATCTTTAAAGCATGCACTACGGCAGCTAATTCCAAATCATGGGTCGGATAGTTGACTTCATGTGGCCTTAGTTGACGCGAAGCATATGCCACAACCTTCTTATCTTGCATTAGCACACAACCAAGTTCTTGACGGGATGCATCACAGAATATCTCAAAATCCTTTCTGATATCTGGCAAAACAAGCACTGGGGCAGTTGTCAAACACTTCTTTAGCTCCTGAAAACTTCGCTCACACTCTGATGTCCAAGCAAATTTCTTCTCCTTTTTCAAAAGTTGGGTGGCGGTCTAGCTTTTCGGAAAAACCTTCTATGAAAGCGGCGATAATATCCCGCCATTCCAAGGAAACTTCTAACTTGAGTTACCGTCTTCGGTGACTCCCAATTGAGCACATCTCTCACTTTACCAGGGTCAACAGCGACACCTTCGGCTGATATAACATGACCTAGGAATGCAACTTCCTTCATCCAAAACTCACATTTGCTAAACTTAGCATAGAGTTGATGTTCTCTTAGCTTTGTCAATACTTTCCGCAAGTGATCCTCATGTTCTGCCTCACTCTTGGAATAGACCAGAATGTCATCGATAAAGACAACAACAAACTTGTCTAAATATTCCATGAATACTTTATTCATCAAGGTCATGAAATAGGCAGGAGCATTGGTCAAACCAAAAGACATCACGGTATACTCATATTGTCCATACCGAGTCACAAAAGCTGTTTTGGGTATATCCTCTCTACGAATCTTCAACTGATGGTAACCTAACCTCAAGTCAATCTTCGAGAATACTCCTGCTCCTTGAAGCTGGTCAAATAAATCATCAATCCTTGGCAGAGGGTACTTATTCTTAATGGTGACCTCATTTAGAGCACGATAATCTACACACATCCTCTGAGTTCCATCCTTCTTTTCAACTAGAAGAACTGGGGCTCCCCATGGCGAAGAACTTGGTCTAACAAAACCCTGATCTTGCAACTCTTTGATCTGTTTCTTTACTTCAGCTAACTCATTAGCAGGCATCCTATACGGTCTCTTGGAAATGGGTGGCGTTCCAAGAACTAGCTCAATCAAGAACTCTATATCTCTATCCGGTGGCATTCCGGGCAACTCATCTGGAAACACATCAGGAAAATCTCTAGCAATTGGCACATCTTCCAAATTTATTCCTTTGGCACTACAAACTTTTATTCCTTGATTTGATCTCGGCTGACTTGAAACTTTAGCTTTGTTCCATCGGGTAGTTAACGTGATCTCTCTATTTCACAATCCAAAAGCGCTTGGTTCTTGGAGAGCCAATCCATTCCTAGGATTATATCTAGGGATTTGGTATCTAGGACAATGAGGTTGGCTAGAATTCTACCCTCCGATTAATATCTTAACCCGGGCAGCCTTGGTTCATACTCAAATCCGAACGGTGATTGCACCACTAAAACCGTTTTCAAAGGCCTTGTTTTTAAGCGATGATTTACAGCAAAACTCGAGAAACAAGCGAATCGTAGCTCCGAATCAAACAAAACTATGGCGAGATCTTTGAGTTGACTAGGAGCTTACCTAGTATGACGTCGATGCGACTGGGCATCCTCGGTGGTGACATGATTCACACGACCTCTTCCAATAGGCGGTGGAGTCTGGTAGCTTGATTTGGAGTCCGAGATGTTCCCGTCACGCTCTGGCCGCGGGGTCTTGGTCGGTGTCGATCCCAAGTTGAAACGAGCAGGCGCCACAGTTTGCTTCTGGGGCAATTATTGGCATAGTGACCACGCTCATTGCAATTGAAGCATGTCACTCCTGCACTGGATTCTTGGTCCTCGAGGCGGATTCTTTGTTGGCGTTGATGTTAGGATTACTGAAGGAGCCGGGCGAGTCTTTGGTGCGGTGTTTCGAATCCGATGGAGGAGTAGTGAAACAAGCGCTGTTGAGCATTGGACCTGGTTCTCTGCGGGTGATTCTGATGAGCTCCATGTTGCATCATCTTCCTCTTGCGGGATTCTTCCAACTCACGACGGGACTCCTCAATGAGCATAGCTTTGTCTACCAAATGCTGGAAATCTGCATAGTCATTGCCAATGACTTGTACCTTTAAACCTGGGTTGAGCCCACGCTTGAACCTTTTCTGGCGAGCATCATCTGTGGCTACATCTTCTGGTGCATAGCGAGCAAGCTGAGTGAACTTATTGAGATATTCACTCACTGACATCCCTTCTTGCTTTAGCTCCCTAAACTCATTCTTCTTCATCTCGACCTTTCCATCAGGGATATGGGAATGGCGAAAAGCAGCTGAAAACTCTGCCCAAGTGATTGTTTGAGGGTCATCATGGGCGGCAATGTAGTTCTCCCACCATTCAGCGGCGGTGCCTTCAAACTGATGGGCGGCATAAAGAACCTTCTCATGATCTGTACACTGAGCAATAGCGAGCTTCTTCTCAATGGAGCGAATCCAATCATCTGCATCCAATGGTTCTGAGGAGTTGGAGAAGGTAGGCGGACGAGTCCTCATGAATTCTGCTAGCTTGGACTGAGGGCGAGCTGGAGGAGGTGCGGCAGCAACAGCAGCAGCAGCTTGATTTTGTTGGTTCAACAAGTTTGCTAGGGCAACTGCAGTCTGATTCTGCTGATTCATCATATTGTTCATATTCTGCATCATTGTATTCATAAGCTGAGTCTGAGCTGCCAAGAAATGTCCCAAGTTCTGGTCCGTCACTACAGGAGGTGGTGACGGGTGGCACCGACATTAGCATTAGCATTGGCATCCTTTCGCTAACTGCGGTAGGCTCGAGCAGTGTCAACCATCTGCGATGCAGCACAAGGGTTTAATAGGTAAGAGGGAAAAGCAATAGGGAAGTGGTAAGGTCATCTAGGGCAGAAGGTAGTACCCAAGAACAAAGGTCAACCAACGACATAGCCGAAAAGGCTACAAAATAAAGAACCAAATAAAGCTTTCAACTTAAGGTACCGTTGTAACACTGTGCTGGAGGCAAGTGTACAACATACCCGGCACACAAGCAACAAAAATCCTAGTATACGCAAACTAAACGTAGCTAAACCATAAGAGAATAGCATGCTCAAACACCATAGAGCACCACAAACCTATCTTATGTGGTAGTCTTCTCGGATATACTCTTCGACGGCTTGATCATCATCCCCCTTGATTTGGTTCCTTGCAGAAAATCCATGGCTTTCAAGAAGTTTTAATGGGATAAGATCAATTTAAATTTCAAAGTAATGTTTCAGCAAAGGAGAGGAATAAGAACCTAAGAATAAGATGAGAAGAGACAAACTATTAAATACCAATTTGTTGGTTTGACTTAGAAAATAATTTTGAAGACCATGCTAACTAAGAAAACGACCTACAGTCGATATGGCTCTGATACCATCTCTGTCGGGACCCGGATATGCAAATCCGAAACCCTCGTGTATCTGACACTAGTCGAGGATCACGCTAGTGCACACAAGTGGAAACATAGATGACATATCATTCCATACATCGAAATAACTAAAAAGAAGCAAATTATTATTGAATAAAGCAAACGACCTTATAGTCAAGGTTCATACACCAATGCCTCTTGGCTTAAGAAACAAATAAACTATTGCAGCGGAAATAAAATAACTTGGGCCATTCGACATGCCACAGCAATCGTGCTGGGAACGCCTTCCTAGTCGGCGTAGTCTTCATAGTACTCCTCCTCTTGATACTCATTACGGTCCTTCCTCACAAGAATCGAACAACGGGGCATAAAGCCGTGAGTACAAAACGTACTCAACAAGCCGTAGGGAAATGATGCAATATATTCATGCACGGCTTGACAAATGATAGTTATATGGTTCATTTGTAGAAAAGCAATAACTTGAATTTAAATACAATAAATAGATTGAAGGCAGATTGATAAAAACAATAATAAATAACTGGTAAATCAATGGCAGACAACATGAACAGAATGACGAGGCATCACCCTACATCATTGAAACAAGTATCAACCACACAATTCAACAAAGTATAGCTTGAGACAACAAAACAACGAGTGAACTCCCGTTCACATCCCAACCATTCCACATTTCAAGAAAATACTCTATACCCGTGTGAAATCCCGGGCTTGTCCATGACCGCGGACACGGCTATTGAATAGTTTACACTCTGCAGAGGTTATGCGGCTTTACCCACAAGACATGATCATCCCTTAATGCCAAGCGCTAAGAACACACTTCCTTTGGTGTGTCGGCAGAGAGATCACTACAAAGCCTTTACAATGCATGTCTAAACCCAATCTCGCCCTCTAAGGTTTAGCCCTTGGGGCCCCTCTTGAGCCATGTGAGTCTACTGTCCATCTGGACCCCACACCAACAATGGCAATACTCAAGTCTGGACATTGCAAATTAATCAGCTAGGTCCGTCCCATACCGGACTTGTGGTTGCACGGTTAGGCCCAGTTCAATGGCGCACAAAATTAAATCCTTAAATTGTCTCAGGCAAGACAGCCACATCCCAATGTGCCAAACAGCACCCCCTTTATTGCACGATCAATTGCCCGAGGGAAGCATTTTGTTCAACCCAAAACCAATGGCATCCCCTGCTATGGTACAACAAGTTTTACAACAGTGGTCAACAGCCACAATTCAATATCTCATTAAGTCAAGATTAACATTAGCTCACAGGTGATATGAATCCCATCGGACAACTAAGCATGGCTAAGCATAACTACGATAACCCAATGCTGGTACTATGATTATGTCCAACTAATAATGTCCCAACCTATGGTTAACAATGGATACATGGCGTTCCAATAATCAAAGGGGCATACTCAAACAGGTAAATAGCTACTCCCGTAAACTAGCATTGTTACACAAATAGCATGCAATTGTATAAAACAAAGTACTTTTGCAAACATGGGTTCAATATGATCAAAGGTCTACGACTTGCCTTCAATCTCTCCCGCTGCTGCAATCTCCGCTGGATGTTCCGCTTGCTCAACCGCTACGCCGTCTATACGCGAAACACGCAAAACGAGGCAAAAATAAATAAAACAGAAATAAATAAAATCCAAAAATTCATAAAAATGACACCAACAGATAGATCTTGATTTTATATAAATTTTGGAATTTGAATCGTTCGAATCGGAGTTCGAACGGAGGAGAACGGACCTTCAGAAGTTTAAATAGAGAGAAAATCGGGAATTAAACAAAAAGTGACACGTGTCGGATAGCGATTGGTTGAATATTCTGAAATTCGGGTTTAAATCGGAATAATAGCTGTGGCTGACTGGTGGGGTCCTTGTGTCATTGGATCGGTCTATGGTGAAACGGGTGCATGGTTTATGGGTGACAAGGCATACACATATGACTATGGCTCACGTGGTAGCGTCGTGGCGACACATGGCACACACGCGGCGGTGAGGTGGCATTACAGGGAACATGTGGCTGCACGTGGCTCACATGCGGCAGACATGTGATGACACGCATACTATAGCGGTGAGTTGGCCATCACGTGGCGTGACATGGCTTCGCACATGGAGGACACAGGCAACTACGTAAGCGGCTGGAGATGACGTGTCGCACACATGGCGGCCACGCGGCGACAACACGTAAGGGTTAGGGTTTCAGTATCTCACCGGTACACGCGGCGCGGACCCAGCCGATGGATGAGGATCCGACGGCGATGCGTTGAAAATGAGCGGCGGAACGGCATGGCGCAGATCTAGCCGCAGTTGGACGATCCGACGGTCGAGGATGACGAAGGAAGAGCGACGGCGAAGTGGCGGCGATGATCCGTATTTACCGAGAAGACGAGACGATCCGGCGAATGAACAGCGGAGGAAGCGAAGAGTTAGGGTTTCGGAAGAGCGTGAAGAGGTGAACTCACTTTGGTACCAAAAGGCGGCGGAGACTCACCGTGGCGAAGAATCTGGCGGAGAAACTTGCGCCGGAAGAAGAACTCCGACGAGATCACACGGCCACGACACAGCGTCTCCGGCGATGAGAGAGAAGGAAAAAGAGGCGCGAGAGGCGAACCTCGAGGCGGTGAGGCGTCGGCTTAAATAGCCTCGAGGCGGGAAAACTCGAGACCGAAGCGGCGGCGGCGCCAAGAAACCGGAGGCGATTAGGGTTTCAGGCGGCGGCGCGGGCGGCGGCGATAAAGATTCACGCCATCGGTGGCGGATCGGACGGTAGCACGAAGCGGTGGCAAGTGGGTGCTTAAGTAACGAGGGAAGTGGGGCATGAAATAGAATGGGCTGGGCAATTTCGGCCCGAGAGGGTTTTGAAAAATTAAAACGTTTTCCGAATTAGTTTAAATTCCAGAAATTCAAGTAAATGCAAATAAATTCAAATAAATAGCAAATAAATTCAGAAAAATCTCCAAAAATACAGAAAAATTCCTTGAAACACAAGGAACCCAATAAAAACTGGAAACCTTTAATTTGATGCGTAGATTAATCAAATTAAATCTTATAATTATTAGAAAAATCAATTTAAGCTTCGGTTAATTTCAAGAAATTGCAAATGATTCTTTTTTGATTTTAAACATTCCAAAACTCAAATTTTTGGGATGTTACAGTGAAGTATCGCCCGTGTCGGATTAAGGACCGAATAATGGGATGCTATTGAGTAACATCCCAAAAATTTTAAAAATAGGAAAAATGATAATTTAAAATTTGAAAATGGAATTGAATAAAAAATTTCAACTAAGACCAATATTTTCATTTTTAAATATCATCTTTTTCTTCATTTTCTTGTATTTCAATCTATAGAGTAAAGAACAAGTTGCCACATTAATTTTTTTGTTCAAAATAAATAAACTTTAAAAATGAGTTGAAAATGTAATCTTATTTTGAATTCACATCTTTTTTTAAGCTTTTCCAATCTTATAAATTATTCTTCGATATTTGGCTTTAAAGAAAAATCAAGTAATGAAATTAGTAAAAGAGTAAAAAGTAAAAAGGTAAAAAGATGAAAGTAAAAAGCCAGCAAAGATGCCATTAAACTTTGAGAAGTCTCCATCACATCTTTTCAGCTGTCCAAAGATTTTTAATGAGTTAGGAAATGAAATAAATAGTGAAGTGACATGTTTTAACATCAAAATAGTGACATAAAAGAATTTTCCATAAATAATCAAAGCTTATCTCTAGTTGAAAATTTTACCATGTCTACCTCATAACAATATTAACCCCTGGTAAAAATATCAAAAATTAATGAGTATATTTACAGCCTTTGACAATTCAAATATAGAAATCATGAAAATCTAAAATCTGCAATGTTAGAATTAATAGAAAATAAATATACAATATTTTGATCTCAAAATTTTAAACACGAAATCCTAGCCCATATAAAAGTCTCTTAAAAAGTTTCAAAAAAATGTTAATCCATTTTCATCCTCAAATAAAATAAAAACTTATGTGAACAAATAAAGCTGTCAGAATTGTCATAATTTTTCTATAAGAGGTCTTAACCTGAAATAGGGTGAGAAATGTCTCTAGATGACTCAATAAAATTTTGAAAAATATCCAGTCATTAATGCTAGCTCATTCATTGTGCTTGCCCTAATGCTGTCTAGTCTGCTGGAAATTGTTAGTCTTCTATTTCAGTGACAGTGGACCCGACAGCCCTGCTCAACTTTCTTCCTCGCCAGCTCGGCTTGCCCATGCTGTGATGATAGCCATGCCATGCACCATGCCCTGGCAATCGGTCATAGTTGTCTTAACTGCCAAAGCAAATCAACTCAGGCTCCTTGTCACTACCAAATCACATCGCCATCAATGCCTCAGCCGCTCCGACGCATGCCCACACCCAGCCTTAAGCCATCCCAAAACTTTGCCACAATAGTTCAATGATCCGAAGCTATCTCAGAATATCAAGTAACCTTGCAGCATCTCTGAGCAACCTTGGCTTCTGTCACCCCCAGCCAGCTCCGCTCTTGCCATATCTCTGTCCAGGCAAGTGCCTCCGAGCAAAACTCCTGCCACAACAAGCAAATGGCGATCAGAATGCTGCAATGATCGAGCGTCTCCTTCTCTAGTACCCACGCACAATCTCCACCACAAGGCCAACCAAGCTCGCATGTCGGGCCAAACCACTTCACTACCCATTTAAGCCCCCAAACCACACCCCAAGCATCTTCATACCCCCTGGGACTTCACCAACCGAAAGCGCCTCCAAAACCCTTCGGCGCTGCCGTTTCCACCAAGGGCTGAAGCATTGTGCCAAGTCCCCAATCAAGAGCTTCAGTTAATGAAAATCAAATTCACTTGGCATGAAACATCCATAGGCATCAGTAATCCTAGTACATGCTTCATTTTAAACTTACTTCACGAAAAAACTTGCCACCGCCGAGGAGCTTCTTCCCCAAAACCGGTTGTCGGTGGCAGAGCTGCCCGGTAAGCTTCCAACCTCAACAACTGGCAAAATGGGATTATCTCACTCTGATGATGCTTTTCCCCAGTCCATTTGAGTGATCACCCTTGCTTCTCCTTCATGGCTCACCGCCGTTGTTCCCGCTTTCCCTCGCTGTTGGGGACTGTGCTCCGGTCATCGCTGGCCACATCGGAGGCCACCCTAGGGTTCGTCGAGACCCACTGGTCCTGACCCAGCTGATGTTTCATCGACCTCCACCTCTAGCTCACCGCCGACAGCTACGAATGTGAGGTCCTCTATTCTCTGCAAGGTAGAAGTCATATTCAGTACTGGAAAACGTATTTTCTCTTTTCAGTTTATTTTCCAAAACCGACTCCCATTCAAACCCTACTATCTTTCGCAAAATAGATCCAAATCCAGTGAGAAAAATTTATAAATTCATAAATAATCATTTAGTTTTAGAATATGCTAAAATATTTAATTTTCCACCTTCGTATAAATTATTTGAATTTAAAATTTACATAAACCCTATTATGGGCATTACTACAAATACAAAGACCGTAACCCATAAAATCATGAAATAAATTTATAAATACTTCTAAGATCACAATAAACTCATTGGTACAAAAATAGTCAATTTTCAAACTCATTTGAAATCATTTCGATTAAAACTTAAAGAAAAACCCTAATATGGTTACTATTAAAAGTACATAAACTATCACTCCTAAAATGATGAAATTAATTTTTTAAATTTCTAACACCTAAAATAATCCATTTCTACAAAACATCTAGATTTCAATTTAGTTTGAGTCGAATTTGAGAATAGAATGCTTTGCATACATAGAAAGTCTGAAACTTGGATTAAATGAACTTAAATTCTGGTAAAACGTCGACGTCATGATCTTGAGGTCACAAGGATCTCAAATATGTGAAAATATTTAGGTTTTACCATGGTTAGCATCATGTGTTTAATAGTCAAAGTTTCAATACGAGAAATGTCCGAAAAGTCATAACTTTCACGAACAAATTTCAAATTTGATAAAACCAAATCCTAGGACCTTAGAAAGTGATATCCTTTCTGGTTATGTAAAAATAACTTATACTATGATGAAATAATTTCATATAAGGCCCTAATGTTCATTTATATGAAAAATGTCATGGATAAAAGTGAAATGTCATGGAACCAACTTTAAAACAGTCTTAGAGCCATCCCTAACTAATGCCTAAAAAATGGTTAGAATATCTTATAAGGTGCAGTCGCAAACTAGAAATGAAAACTGAACATAAAATGTGTAGATTTTAGAATCACTTAAGCCTTTTTGGCAACCTGTAAAATATCTCTCCTAAATGCAAAATTTTGGAGGGATATCCCAAAAACACTCTAGTATATAGATAACTATATTCTAGAAAAATATCTTATTTATAACTTGCTTAGCATATAAATTCCGTTAACCCGAATGCCCTAATTGATAAGGTTGCCGGAGCAATGGTATACGAATTGTTGAATTTAAAAGCCTTTAACCAAAGTACCTACAACACAAGAATTATCATATAAACATGTAGAAGCAGCCAATAACTTAAAATTTCAGGCCCAACTTATAGACATTGCTTCTATGCAAAGACACTTAAGGCTAAGTACTATTCATACAAGACCCTTTAGCTAATGTTTTACTTTTATCAAACCAAATAATTTTTGCATCTTGAATTCAAAATTATAGAAACTAAAATACATAAATTTAGCCTCTTGAATTTTTAAACAGTCATATGCATGTGCTTGGCTATAGCTTCTTGAAATCGATAGAAGAAAGTAACACATTCATGCAAAGAGCTCACATCAGCTAAGTGCTAATGAAATCGTTATACAAGAGATAATTCAAGAACTCAAAATCACCATGTTCTTCTAGGTATGTTTTAATTTGGTATTTGCATCTGATTTCTTGTTGCCCGATTTGATATGATGTTATTTGCCTTTGTCGTGGTTCTTAATATTCGACGCGTAGACGATGATGTTTCGGAGTCAATTGATAATGACCTTGACTATGATCCTGATTACATTTTGATCCCATATTTATAATGTTATGTTATTTTATCAAACTATATGCATGCGTGTATGTTTTAAAATTGCTATATTGTGGGAGATGGTAGCTAATCCCAATTATATGCATTTCCTTTACCTTGTCATTTGATTACCGCCATTGTAACCCACCATGGAGTATACAGTACTTAGTGTCACTTGGGTAATACTTGCAAAATACTTTACACACTTGCTTAGACATGCTCACTAGAACGACATTGTAGCGACCCCCATTTTTACATAAATGCAAAAATGGAAATCTCATGTGCACACAGTACTAGTCCCTGGATCAGTAGCTAGTACGCACATTTACAACAACTGATATCACATCCACACTCTTTATTGCAAATAACAAAGGTAATATACATAATAAAGTCTTACAATTCAGAGAAATGCAGCGGAAAGAGTCAAGAGTCTTGGAGTGTGCCTATCCAATCCCTCAGTCAACTGACAAGACATAATCCCTAGAAAAACTCGTTAACATTCCCGAATCCTGCGTCAAGTAAATTTTGTCGAGCTATTCTGATTCTTCACCTAAAAACCATGAATAAGCAAGGGTGAGTACTTGCGTACTCAGCAAGACTTTTTCAAATCCTATAACATATGCAGGCCATTCCAAAGGGAAGGTTTCTACGGTTAATTTGCATAACGCCAATTTAAATTGTAAAACAAGTAGTAATTGCAAAACGAAATTTATAAAAGCAATTTAACAAATATGAAAATAATAAGTAAAGCATAATAAGTAACAACTCATAGTCCTCCACGACGTGAGCATCGAGATGTCCATTGCCAACACGTGACTTAGATCTAAGACAAATACTTTCCAACAAATGTATCCAATCCAAACCATTTAGTAAATATCAAAACTACTAACTATGTGATGACTTTACCAAGTGCCCATGACCGCGGGCGCGGCTAATCGATTAGTTTTTACTCTGCAGAGTTGTACAGCTTTACCCACAAGACATGACTTAACTCCTTGTGCGAGCTATTAGCACACTTCCTTTGGTGTGTCGCAGAGAGTCATGACATAACCGTTACAATACTTAACCCTAACTTTGCACCAGCACGGGACGTAAACCCACAATATGGTAGAAGAACTCAGAGCATAGAAATGATGGAACTTCCCCACAGAGTGGCGTACACCGTTGTATCAGCAAACGTGACTCCCAACACCTCGGTGTGGGCGCCCCTCCGAGCAATCCATTAAGAAACAGCTCGTACTACTCCAGCTTACCAATGTGCAAATCTAGTTTTAAGTAACTTAATAAGTTAAGACTGTCCTATACCAGCACTTGTGGTTGTACAGTTATCTTGGCCTAAAAACAACCCATAGTTCGGTCCTTAATCCGACACAGGCAATAATCTCCCCCTACACTACGTGCAAGTCTATGCACCTCCGGCTATTGCCAATAATTGCCCGCATCAAAATAATAGTTTTATTTTCATTTTTTACCAAAATACCAATAACCATCATCATGTCTCAATATTTCCAAGTTTCATCTGATCAATGATCCCAATTGATTTATCCCAAGTCTAAAGCATGGCTAAGCATGATCATTAATCATCGCATATACCCAAATTGACATCAGATATTGTCTACCCATAATTCTAAGATTGTCAAGGTTCACATGTCAATACTAAGGGAATTTCATAAGACAACAGGTATATCTACCACTACCCACAAAGTAGCAGAGTTTAATGAATATACGCATGCAATAAACACATTTAACGAAAACATTTATAAAACTAGGATCAACATGGTCAAAGGGGGTGCTTGCCTTGCTTATTTGTTGTTTACATCGAAGTCGTAGTCATGTCGGCATTGTCGACGATGGAAATAGTGACGCTGGGTTCTACACGTCGCGAACGAAGAACATAACAAATAACGAATAACAAGATTTCAATAAGGACAAAAAGAAATCAGATAGAAATTCAAATATAAATAAATCATAGAATGCAGACATGATTTAAGGTTGGGGTCTTATTTATAACGGTGTTATGCTAGTGTTTATTTGTACTTTTTAAATTCAAATATAACATCAACTGAGTTTGAATATTAAATATTTTTGCACAAATGAGTTTATTATGGATTCAGGAGCATGTATAAATTATTTTACCATTTTAGGATTTATGATGCATAATTTTTATTAAGGAACAATAATAGAGTTTATTTAGATTTCTATCTCAAATAAATCAAACTAAGCATGATAATTAAATATTTTTGTATATTTAGGTTCCTAATTTCATAAGGATTCTAACAAAATTTATTTTATTTTATTTAAAGTTTGTTTGGATAAATTCTATGTATAGCAAGTTTTTCATCCTATTATTTAAATTCAAATTCAAATTCTAAACACGGTTGCACTTCAAAATATTTTTGCATATTCTAAATCTACATGAATTTATATGAATTTAGGAATTTATTTCACTTCATTTTGACTAATGGTTCAAAAGTTATAAGCATTTGAATTAATTCGGGATGATAAATACTTGGAAAATAGATATTGCCTAAAACGGAAATTATGTTTTCTCACAGACGATTACGCCTTCCTATTCTAACAGGTCGAGCTGAGTTACTGGCGACTGGGCCCCAGATGGTAGAGGCGGGCGCATGCTCGAGATCGATCATTTGGGTCAGCGTGGCGGCGTCAGCAGAGAGGCGGTGATCTTCCTCATCGCCGGCGGTGGAGTAGCAACGAACAGTGGAATCGGTGGTACGGTGATGATCGATGAGATGATTGCGACACGGGAAGTCTCCTTGGCGGTCGGTCATCTCGAAATCGATCGCCACCGAGGAAGGTGGCGATCGCCATGGCCAAACAGCGATTCTTCAACTCTCTGAGCGATCCAAAAGAATTGGCGGCCGAATGAGTATCAGTGGGTGATAATCAACATGTTTTAGGGCTTTATTCAAAGGAGATGCATGCGGAGATGAGCTCTCACCGTGCGCATGGAGCAGCGGAAGGAGGGGCTCGGTTGCGCAGCTCACCGGAGAAGGAGAGGTTGAATCAACACCGGGGATGGACTCTAGGGGTGACAAGGATGCTACGGTGTTGATGGTTCGGGTTGATTTGGAGCGTGGAGGTGCGCGGGGTGATTCTCCTCTTTTTCGGGTTTTTGCCGGAGTTGGGGAAGGAGACGGGACTGGTTTGTGCAGGGAGATGTTTAGGGGAAGGCAAATGAAGCTATGATCGTCTCTGGGAGGTTGGTTGCACTGGTTTTGTAGCTAAGCCGAGTTGATTCGGAGTTGGCCTCGAATGGACGAAGAACAGCGAGGTGGAGCTGAGATTTTCTGCTGAATTATCACTGTGGCAGCATTTCTCAGTGGAGATATTTGCCAAGGCAGGGATTGGCATGGTTCTGGCAGGAAGGAGCTGCCCAGGTCGTGCCGTGGCAAGGTTTGGGTGGTCGAATGTTAGCCGTGGTAGCGTTTTGGCGGAGCGGGAGAGTCGGCCGAGCGGTTTCATGATGGATTCAGGGCACGGCAGTGGCACAACGGTCGAGGAGATGTCGTGGTAGGGGTGAGTCAGAAGTGTCCTTGGGCTACGTGAGATCTGCTGGTGAAGGGACAAGGAAGGGGCGGTCTTTGCTTGGTCATAGCAGACCGTCTTGAGGAGGAGGAGGAGAAGAGAGCAGAAGAAAGGAGAAGGATGGAGAAGGAGCTAACAGTGGGGTCTCCGGCCCACATGGCAGTGAAATGGAAAGGGAAGTCGGCAAAAGTCCAGCTGGGAATGGCCCACATGTAAGCCAAAGAAATGAGATAGCACAGGAAGTGTTCTAGACTGGACTAGCTTGTTCTACAAGATTTTGATAGTTAGGCGATTGAATATTTTATGAAAATTTTAGTATGGGTCGGTAATGTAATTATATTTTCCCATTTAAAATTTCAAATTAAAATTCCGTACAGAGAATTTTAATTAATTCTGACAATGCAATTTTTGAACTTCTAGTTATTCAGTTTTAGATTTATTAAAGTGTCCTAATTATTTTATTTATTTTTGAAAATTTGTTTTTCAAATTTATTTGATCTAATAATGCTTCTGTAAAATTTTCATAATTGTATCTTTGATAATTAAATTATAAAAATTCTAACATTGCTATTCTGATTTATTTACTTTACATTTTTGAATTTCTAAATGCTTCAAATATAAGTTTTATTTTTGATATTTTTACCAGAGATATATAAGGTTGTCATGATTTCAGGGTAAAAATATCATGATTAGCCTTTTAATAATGCTATTCATCATTTTCTTAAAATTGGAATGCATGAAAATAAGGAAAAAATATTTTTTTAAATCAAAATTTTGATTCCAATTAAAATTTTTATTCAATTCTATTTTTAAATTCAAAAACTTTTATTTTTCTTATTTTTGAATTTTTCGGGATGTTACAGACTACCCCCCTTAACAGGAATCTCGTCCCCGAGATTCGCCGGGTCAGGGGAATGGCAGGAAGTTATAGGGTGGTTTTTGATTTGGCAATTGTTGGGTGGATAAGTAAGATAAGAATTAGTTTGATTATAAGGCAATGTTTCATTCTTTAAAATTTTCTTACTTAGATTATCTTATTAATTCAGGGTTATCGCATCGTGAATTTTCAACCGAAGGGTTAATCATTCACGAGAGTAACCCGAAAAGTAATACAAAAATTACACATCAAAGGTCGAGCAATCAAAAAGGTTCTCACGCAATGCAAATAAAGAGGTGTAAATTTTAATTTAACAACTAACCTATTCTAGTGTATTATTATTATTATTATTTTCCGCAGAATGATACTGATTCTTCATGAAGCAATTTGGCGTCATCGGGATCTTCGAAGACTTTCCATCTTGAAAATGTAAATCCACCACGCTTCCGCTGCGCAACTCTGATAATAGTAATTTGAATTAGTTTTATTCTAATGCTAATGACCATTCTAGGGTTTATCCTGCAGTCAGTACAGCTCTGATACCAACTGTAGCGACCCCCTTTGTTACATAAATGCAAAAATAGAAATCTCATGTGCACACAGTACTAGTCCCTGGATCAGTAGCTAGTACGCACATTTACAACAACTGATATCACATCGATACTCTTTATTGCAAATAACAAAGGTAATATACACAATAAAGTCTTACAATTCAGAGAAATGCAGCGGAAAGAGTCAAGAGTCTTGCAGTGTGCCCATCCAATCCCTCAGGCAACTGACAAGGCATAATCCCTAGAAAAACTCGTTAACATTCCCGAATCCTGCGTCAAGTAAATGTCGTCGAGCTATTCTGATTCTTCACCTAAAAACCACGAATAAGCAAAGGTGAGTACTTGCGTACTCAGCAAGACTTTTTCAAATCCTATAATATATGCAGGCCATTCCAAAGGGAAGGTTTCTACGGTTAATTTGCATAAAGCCAATTTAAATTGTAAAACAAGTAGTAATTGCAAAACAAAATTTATAAAAGCAATTTAACAGATATGAAAATAAAAAGTAAAGCATAATAAGTAACAACTCATAGTCCTTCACGACGTGAGCATCGAGATGTCCATTGCCAACACATGACTTAAATCTGATACAAATACTTTCCAACAAATGTATCCAATCCAAACCATTTAGTAAATATCAAAACTACTAACTATGTGATGACTTTACCAAGTGCCCATGACCGCGGACACGGCTAATCGATTAGTTTTTACTCTGCAGAGTTGTACAGCTTTACCCACAAGACATGACTTAACTCCTTGTGCAAGCTATTAGCACACTTCCTTTGGTGTGCCGCAGAGAGTCATGACATAAACGTTACATTACTTAACCCTAACTTTGCACCAGCACGGGACATAAACCCACAATATGGCAGAAGATCTCAGAGCATAGAAATGATGGAACTTCCCCACAGAGTGGCGTACACCGTTGTATCAACAAACGTGACTCCCAACACCTCGGTGTGGGCGCCCCTCCGAGCAATCCATTAAGAAACAGCTTGTACTACTCCAGCCTACCAATGTGCAAAGCTAGTTTTAAGTAACTTAATAAGTTAAGACTGTCCCATACCAGCACTTGTGGTTGTACGGTTATCTTGGGCTGAAAACAACCCATAGTTCGATCCTTAATCCGACACGGGCAATAATCTCCCCCTACACTACGTGCAAGTCTATGCACCTCCGGCTATTGCCAATAATTGCCCGCTTCAAAATAAATGTTTTATTTTCATTTTTAACCAAAAACCCAATAACCATCACCATGTCTCAATATTTCCAAGTTTCATCTGATCAATGATCCCAATTGATTTATCCCAAGTCTAAAGCATGGCTAAGCATGACCATTAATCATCGCATATACCCAAATTGACATTAGATATTGTCTACCCATAATTCTAGGATTGTCAAGGTTCACATGTCAATACTAAGGGAATTTCACAAGACAACAGGTATATCTACCAGTACCCACAAAGTAGCAGAGTTTAATGAATATACGCATGCAATAAAAACATTTATAAAACAAGGATCAACATGGTCAAAGGGGGTGCTTGCCTTGCTTATTTGCTGTTTACATCGAAGTCGTAGTCATGTCGGCATTGTCGACGATGGAAATAGTGACGTCGGGTTCTACACGTCGCGAACGAAGAACATAACAAATAACGAATAACAAGATTTCAATAAGGACAAAAATAAATCAGATGGAAATCCAAATATAAATAAATCATAGAAAGCAGGCATGATTTAAGGTTGGGTTTTTATTTATAACGGTGTTATGCTAGGGTTTATTTGTACTTTTTAAATTCAAATATAACATCAACTGAGTTTGAATATTAAATATTTTTGCACAATTGAGTTTATTATGGATTCAGGAGCATGTATAAATTATTTTACCATTTTAGGATTTATGATGCACAATTTTTATTAAGGAACAATAATAGAGTTTATTTAGATTTCTATCTCAAATAAATCAAACTAAGCATGATAATTAAATATTTTTGTATATTCAGGTTCCTAATTTCATAAGGATTCTTACAAAATTTATTTTATTTCATTTAGAGTTGGTTTGCATAAATTCTATGTATAGCATGTTTTTCATCCTATTATTTAAATTCAAATTCAAATTCTAAACAGGGTTGCACTTCAAAATATTTTTGCATATTCTAAATCTACATGAATTTATATGAATTTAGGAATTTATTTCACTTCATTTTGACTAATGGTTCAAAAGTTGTAAGCATTTGAATTAATTCGGGTTGATAAATACTTGGAAAATAGATATTGCCTAAAACGGAAATTACGTTTTCTCACAGACGATTACGCCTTCCTATTCTGGCAGGTCGGGCTTAATTCTTGGTGATTGGGCCCAGATGGCGAAGCTGCTGGCGATGCTTTGAGATCGATCGCTGCGTCCATGTGGCGATGTCGAGAGTAAGCGATGATCTTCCTCGTCGCCGCGGTGGAGCAAAGAACGGAATAGTGGAATCGGTGGTACGGTGATGATCGATGAGATGATTGCGCACGGGAAGTCTCCTTGGCGGTCGGTCATCTTTGAAATCGGTCGCCATCGAGGATGGCGGCGGTCACCATGGCTGGCAAGCGAAGCTTCAACTCTACCGGCGATCCGAAAGAATTGATGGCCGAATGAGTATCAGTGGGTGATAATCAACATGTTTTAGGGCTTTATTCAAAGGAGATGCATGCGGAGATGAGCTCCCACCGTGCGCATGGAGCGACAGAAGGAGGGGCTCAGTTGCGCGGCTCACCGGAGAAGGAGAGCTTGAATCAACACCGGGGATGGACTCTAGGGGTGACAAGGATGCTACGGTGTTGATGGTTCGGGTTGATTTGGAGCGTGGAGGTGCGCGGGGTGATTCTCCTCTTTTTCGGGTTTTTGCCGGAGTTGCGGAAGGAGACGGGACTGCTTTGTGCAGGGAGATGTTCAGGGGAAGGCAAATGAAGCTATGATCGTCTCTGGGAGGTTGGTTGCTCTGGTTTTGTAGCTAAGCCGAGTTGATTCGGAGTTGGCCTCGAATGGACGAAGAACAGCGAGGTGGAGCTGAGATTTTTTGCCGAATTATCGCCGTGGCAGCATTTCTCTGTGGAGATATTTGCCAAAGGCGAGGATTAACAAGGTTACGCAGGAAGGAGCTGCCTGTCGTCGTGCCGTGGCAAGGTTTGGGTGGTCGAATGTTAGCCGTGGTAGATTTTTGGCGGAGCGGGAGAGTCGGCCGAGCGATTTCGCGATGGATTCAGGGCACGGCAGGGGCACAACAGTCGAGGAGATGTCATGGCAGGGGTGTGTCAGAAGTGTCCTTGGCTCGTGAGGCTATGGCCTTGAAGGGACAAGGAAGGGGCGGTCTTTGCTTGGTCATACCAGCCGTCGTGAGGAGGAGGAGAAGAGAGCAGAAGAAAGGAGAAGGATGGAGAAGGAGCTAACAGTGGGGTCTCCAGCCCACATGGCAGTGAAATGGAAAGGGAAGTCGGCAAAAGTCCAGCTGGGAATGGCCCACATGTAAGCCAAAGAAATGAGATACCACAGGAAGTGTTCTAGACCGGACTGGCTTGTTCTACAAGATTTTGACAGCTAGCCGATTGAAGATTTTATGAAAATTTTAGTATAGGTCAGCAAGGTAATTTTAGTTACCCATTTAAAATTTCAAATTAAAATTCCTGACAGAGAATTTTAATTAATTCTGACAATGCAATATTTGAACTTCTAGTTATTCTGTTTTAGATTTATTAAAGTGTCCAAATATTTTATTTATTTTTTAAAATTTATTTTTCAAATTTATTTGAGCTAATAATGCTTATTTAAAATTTTCAGAATTTTATCTTTGATAATTAAATTATAAAAATTCTAACATTGCTATTCTGATTTATTTACTTTCTATTTTTGAATTTCTAAATGCTTCAAATATAAGTTTTTATTTTTGATATTTTTACCAGAGATATATAAGGTTGTCAGGATTTCAGGGTAAAAATCTCATGATTAACCTTTAATATTTCTATTCATCATTTTCTTAAAATTGGAATGCATGAAAATAAGGAAAAAAATATTGTTTTAAATCAAAATTTTGATTCCATTTAAAAATTTTATTCAATTCTATTTTTAAATTCAAAAACTTTTATTTTTCTTATTTTTGAATTTTTCGGGATGTTACAAACATTTAAATGATGGGACACATTTGAAACTAGTTTGAGCAACTTTGTTTAATGATACGGAATCGAGGTATGGTTTCCATATACTTTGGTAAAAATCCAACTCAAAACTTATGGTTTAGATGTGGGAGAGTTATTACTTAAAATTAGGGCATGAAAAGAACCTCACGCGTAGTTAGGGGGAGATTATCGCCTGGGTCAGTTAAGGACCGAACTTGATGTTATCACCTAAGTAATTTGGTGCAACCACATGTGCTAGTATGGGATAGCCTAAACTCACAAGATTAGTTGAAGTTTAACCTTGCATTTTGGTAGGCCGAAGTAGTAAGGGCACACCCTTAACAGTGTTGCTCGCAGGTGCTTCCCTCACCGAGGTGTTGGGGTCCAAAACATTCCAATATAACGGTGCATGCCTTGCCATGAGGAGCGGACCCGATGGCATACACCATCGTCTAGCATAGCATGTGTTGGTCTAGGTCTTTAGACTGTGGCAAGGGTTTAACATCACTGTTGCTGGCGCAAGGCTAAGTTTTAACTAGTCGAACGATTTCGTCACAGTCTAGCAAATCGGGTACGATGAGTATCACGAGGCATGGTTGACATGATTGCTATAATGTGTCATGTGGGTAAAGTATACACTCTCTGAAGATATTAAAATGTAATTAATTAGCCATGCTCATGGTTATCAGTAGCTTGGGGAAATACTATCAAGTATAGTCTTTGTTTTGTGAAAACTTTCGAATAAAGTTTTGGAAAGGGTTGGTAAACTCATGAGCCTTGGTTTCTCAGCCATGGAGGGCTGTGAAATAATGTATATAAACATTACTTATTGTTATTTAGTTTCTTATTAAATGCTCTTTACAATTATGTTGTTGTTTTATGCAACATTCACTTGTGAAACAAAATCTGCTTTATGCTAAAATTAAGACTTGTGTAGAAACTTGATATCCTTGATGTAGCCTTGCATTTAAATTATTTCCATACACTAAAGTCTTGCGAGTAGATACGTGTGCTCATGGTTGCTTAATTTGAAATAATATAGACGATGGTACGGAGGAATGCCCCGATGGCGCGTACTTTACTCAGGGGTTTGATGATTATGTTGATGGATGAACTTTGGTTTTTCCAAGTCGGTTGCCTTTGGGTATAAAGGATGGGCATACCGCTGTCTTACTTTTGCTTATATTTAACTTCCGCTGCAACTTTACCTTTGGGCTTGTAATATTTGGCTGGTCGGCTGCTACTTGTAATATTTAAGTAGTTGTACAAGTTCTAGTCTATGTACATGCCATGTCAAACTGTTTAGATCTATGTGTATGTGTTGCGATACATCTTGAATGTGGGAAATGTGGGTGCTAGGCGTTGATCTTGGGAACTAGCACTAGACACATATCTGGGTACCTGCAATTGTCACCAACCATCAAATGCATAAGCTCGTGCGATCGTCGTTCTTTGACTATTGCTCGTACTCTTCTCAGAGAGTGCATGATACCAAGGTCTTGAGATGGACGGCAAGTGCTATGCTTGGATGAGTTGCTCTCAATCCCGGTATGGTTGTTTGAAATGGAATCGAAACTCTCATGGACGTGTAAGTGTGTACGGTGCAACTAGGTGATTCATATTTGTTTGGGTGAGGGCCATCTAGTTAATATTCCATGCATGGGACTTTTGGGTAATAGTGAGCATACACTTAATTGAAGTATGAGTGTCACCTCTGTGTCCGACGTACATGTGTGTATTTCCAGGTACCCACAATTGATCCAAGAAATTCGTGCAATCATAAGTGCTAGGATAGGGCAGCCTTAACCTATTAAGTTACATAGATTTAGCTTTGCACATTGGAAGGCCAAAGTGGTACGGGCTCTCCTTTCAAGGTTTGCTCGATAGAGTGTCCTCACCAAGGAGTTGGGAGCCACACTTACCGATACAACGGTGTACGCCATACTATGAGAAGTTCCATCATTTCTATGCTCTGAGTTCTTCTATCATAGTATAGGTTTAACATCCCAGTGCTGGAGCAAAGTTAAGTCTAGGTAATGTATCGGTTATGTTATGATCTCTCTGCGGCATACCAAAGGAAGTGTGCTAATAGCTTGCACAAAGAGTTGATCATTTCTTGTGGGTAAAGCTATACACCTCTACAGAGTAAAAATCTAATTGATTAGCCGCACCCACGGTCATGGGCACTTGGTGAAGTTAATCCAATGTTAGATTTTGGTATTTTCTAAAAATGGATTTTGGTTTGAACTTGTTTAGCAATAGTCACTTTATGTCAAAGGACCGACATTATTGGACTTCATGATTTGGATTATTCGTTGCTCGCGAAGGTACTCACCCTTACTTAATCTATTGTTTTTGGTGGATAAAGTTAGTGAAGCTCTGAAGATTTGTTTTCATCGCAGGATGTGGTATCTTAAATGACGTGATCATTCTAGGGATTTATGCCTTGTTAGTTGCCTACGGGTCGGATGGGCACACTACAGGACTTTGCTTCTTTTGCTGTTATATACTCTGAGTTGTACGATTTCTTTGTATAATAGCTTTCGCTTTAATAATATTATTTTAAATAAAAAACCTGAGAAAATCAGCGTGAAAGTACTGGGCCAAAGCCCAGCACTGTGTGTTCAAGGCCGGTGCGCTGTGCAGCCCGTTCGGCCCAGTTTCTAGAAGCCTTGCACCATCGCCATTGAAACTGGAATGGACGGCTATGGTGGAATGCGAATCTGGAAACCCTAGCGAAGGTTGACCGTTGGATATGCGAGCGGACTGAGGAGATCGATCGCTACAGTAAAGTTCATTTCTAATCGCCACGGTTGGATGCTATCACCGGCTCAAATTGTGCCACGTCTTGAGGAATCGCATCCGTTGATCGCCGATCGGACTACTATGCGGAGTCCTTCTCTGAGTCGCCGTCAGAGTCCAGGTTAGACACGAGTGCGCTGCCGTGTAGGTTAGGTTTCTGAGATTTGCACGGACACCAAGGGTATTTAAGTGGAGCCGCACCCCTTCCGAAGTTCCTCGTCCCCTATCGCACCTTTGCCCTAAAGCGTCATCGCTTGAGAAGTCACCGCTGAAGCTCACAAGCTCGCCGAAGTTCATGTTCGTGCCGTCGCTTGTTTCTTCAATTTGCGCTATCGTCAAGACGTTCCTCGCTGTGTCGGAACCCGATCTGGACTCTACATCCTGCGTCGCGTCCAAGCTGCCACTTTTCCTGACCGAACCAGTGCTAAAACATCACCAGTGAGTCATCGTCTTCATCTCCGTTCATGGCGCCGCCGCAAAACCACACCAACAACTTTGCGAGCAGTGTGGACCGACAGATTAGCTCGGACGGTTTAGATCGGAACTCGTCATAGTCGTTCGATCTGTCGCGGACCGCAGAGATGCCGCGACGTGTTCTTCGTGTAACGGGTGATTCAGACCATTGGATCCAGAGAGACGGATTAGATCGCACTGTAGCCACAGCCAATCAAACGCTGACGCATGTCGAGCACGTGATGCGAGGCACCGTGGACCGTGTCCACGATGGACTAAAGGAGGTCCCGTGGACCAGGTCTATGGACCATGCCACGTGTTAGCATGCAAATGGTCTAAAGCGATGTTGATGTCAGCGTGACGCAATAAATCAGATTTTCTATTTAAAAATAATTCGTATATTATTTCTCAATTTTTTTATTTTTATGATTTTTGAATCTTTCGAGAGCTCATTCTCCCTCATACGAACTCCGATTGAGGTGATTCAAATTTTGAAAAAATTGTAAAATTGAGATCTAGCTAATGGTGAATTTTATTTGATTTTTTGAGTTTGTTTGCTCTATATGTTGGTATTTATTTAGCTTTCTCTTTTGTTTCGCATAGACTTTAAATTGTACGATGCATCCGAGGAAGACCCATCAACTCAAGAGCAAGGATAAGTGCTTTTCCAAGGCAAGTTGTGCTTTGATCATGTTGAACCCATGTTTACAAATCGCTATATTGTTTTACTATATTGCATGCTATTTCACATGTACAATTGTTTTCAATCTAAATTGGGACTTAGCTAGCATACCAAGTTGATCTATACCCTACGTTGTTATTTGTACGCCACAATCCATTTGTCACCCTAGATTGGTTTACCATAGTTGATTGCTATTGAAGTCAACATGGGATGGTTAGATCCTAATAGCTTGCTTATCCATGCCACGTCATCACATGTGATAGAATCATCAATAATAAATCCTGACTAATGGAATATGGAACAATATTATGAACTTGTGTGTCATGTGTGGTCACACAATTAGATTGAGTTGTTGTGGCGATGGATGTCACGAAACGATATCAAATTGTTGGTGGCGCGTGATACTTAGTAATCAACTGAGGCGGTTATGATTTAGATTGGGGCAAGTGGCAAGGGGCAGTATGCCAAGGTGGGCTATATGGCAGAGGGTATGTGGAAGTCTTGCCTCAATCACCCTAAGGACTTAACCTTGTGAGCCTTTGACCTGAGTCAATCATGCAACCACATGTCTGTTATGGGACGAACCTAGCTGATTAATTTGCAATGTCTTAGCTTTGGTACTACCAGTAGTGGTGAGGTTCACCTCTTTTAATGAACCCAGATGGCGCAAGAGGGGACCCTGTTGTGGTAACCAGTCCCTTCAGTGTTAAAACCTTATCGGGTGGTACTAAGTTAAGATAAAGCATTGTAAAGGCTTTGTCATGATCTCTCCACCGACACACCAAAGGAAGTGAGTTAATCGCGTGGCAACAAGAGAGGATTATGTTGTGTGGGTAAAGTGTATAACCTCTGCAGAGTGTACAATCTATTCGGATAGCTATGCTCACGGTATTGAGCAATGCTCGAGAATTACAGTTAAGAGTTAGACTTTTGCAAAATAAAACTTGGGGTGGATGGCATGTTGCCATGGGAAGTTGAATCTTGACTTAGGACTGGAAACTTGGTTTGCTTAAGAGACATTGAATCTATCTATTATTGCTATTTGTTTTACTACGTTTTCATTCTATTTATTGTAATTGTTCATAAAAGCTGCTTTACTGTAAAATAGATATAGTTAACCATTCCTTTGGAATAAGCCTTGTATATAGATATGCTAGAGTTGCATTCTGTGTACAACTTGTTGAGTGCTTTATGTACTCACCCTTGCTAACCATAACATCACTAGTTGAGGAGTCTACATCCGTGTTGAAGGAGAAGAACCCTGAAGGGACGAATATTTAGGGTGCGAGCCTTGTTAGTTGCTTGTGGTATACTGAAGGGTTACCTACATCTTCGTTCCGCTCCAGTTCAATTTGTTTTCAGGCTTGTGAGGCAAAGTCACTAAGTTGACCATAAGGTCATACAACTAGTGATATCCATTATATGATGTCTTTTATCCTATTTCTGCTATGTATGATTGTGATATTCACTGATATTGAGCCTGTGTGCATTAGCGTGATCCTGGACTAGTGCAGTATACACAGAGGGTCCGGATTTGCATATTCGAGTCCCGACACATGAGCTGAGTGGGTCCTTAGAAGCATGCAATTCAAGTTCATCATTTCTAGCAGAAAGCTTCCTAAGGTGAGTGATCATGACATCAATTTCAGCAAGTAGTTTAGGGCAATTAGCACAAGATGAAGTAGAGTGAGCATGAAGAAAACTAACATCTAAAGATATAGCATCAACAGAACATGTGCTAGCATTTTTCGACCTCAGATTCTCAAGCACAGTAAGCACACTATCATGCATTGTCCTTAAGTTCTCTAACTCCACAAGTAAGGCATCACATAAAGAACAGTCATCAATGACTCGAGAAGGAGAAGATCTAAGAGAAACTAACTCCCAAGTCAAGGTACCTACTTCCTTCTAAAGCTTTGTACACTTAGCTCTAGCTCTGGCATGAAATTTTCCTAGTTTGTAAAAAGCTTCATTGAATTGGTCGTAGGAGGGTAACTTGTCCGAGTCACTGTAGAGCTCAGAGTCACTGATGCCATTGGCGTCTGCCATGAAGCACATGCCAGAGAACTCGTCGTCACCTTTCTTCTCTTGCGGATCATCCTTGCCTTTATTGCTTCACGTCTTTGTGTCGGAGAGGTTGATGTCGTCGAGGGCGTTGAGGACACGGTGGAAGAGATTCTTGTTCTTCAGGAAGTTACGGTACTTCTTCTCACATGCCATCTCGCGAGCTGGAGGCTTCTTATTGTGGTTCTTGTCGGTGTAATCATTCTTCCCCGAACTACCAGAGTCGTTCTTGCCCTTCTCCAGCTTGGGACAGTTCACTCGAATGTGGTTGGGGCCACCACATTCGAAGAAGGTGTTCACACCACCTCTCTTTCTCTCTCACCCTTTTATATACATGAGAGAATTTACGAGCTAAATGAGTAAGCTCAGTTTCTGAAAATTTATCCAATTAGTCATCGCTTAGCTCGCAAAGAACGGAGAGAGAATCCAGCAGAAAAATCAAGCAAAGATCTAGTGGGATTAGTGACCAAGGCCATCGACTAAGATTTTGTCTTGCGAGAGACGACGTCGATCTCATGAGTCTTGAGTTAGGAATAGAGCCCATCAAGAGTTAGGGTCGACAAGTCGGTAGTATCCTTAAAGGTGGTCACTTTCATTTCCCAAACTCAAAGGTCGAGTACGGTCAAGAAATGTTGAGCATTATCCAAGTCAGGGTATGTGCAACCAACTGCTCGGAGATCACTCAAAATCTTCATAAAACAACCAAAGCACTCATCAAGACTCTCACTAGCGTGTTGTTCAAACCTGTTGTATTCATGCTTTGCTGATCCTGCCTCACGGTCATGATTTGAGTGGTGCCCTCATGGTAAGCATCGAGAGTCACCCAAATCTCGTGAGCGGATCGCAAGTGAGAGATACTATCGTACTCACTGTGGCTGAGCCCCTTTATGAGGATGTTTCTTGCCTTAGCATTTGCCTTAATGTTAGCCATATTGCTGGCCGTGACGTCCTCATCGGTAGAAACCTCATACGGGAGCTTCACCTTCTACCATATCAGGAAGCCCTGACCAGTGATATACGACACCATTCGATATTTCCAAAATGGAAAATCAATTCCAGAAAAAATAGGAGGCTTGGTAGAATATTTATCCATCGCTAGGGGTCTTGAGACCGGGCAAGATTTATGGAAGAGCAAAACCGGCTCTAATACCAATTAAAGGATCGAGATGGCGAACAAAGGGGGGTGAATGGTCGCAAAACAAAATATTCCCCCAAAAAATACTCCAACTAAGACCTCAAAAAGATCACGCAAAAGAAATCATAAAGGATCATAATATAAAACTACTTTGAAGATTTTTCTTCAGACCGATGCTCCTCAAATTCACCAACCCTCCAAAACCCAAACAACTAAACAAATATATCTACCCTTGCTTGCATGGATCAAAACCATGGAATATATGGAGAATTTTTTGCTCATAATCCTGGTTGTCAAGTGTCTAAATAAAAAGGAATCAATTCAAACCTTCCTTTTAGAAAGGAGATTAAGCCAAATCACAAAAGTCACTTTCTGAGAAGCAAAAGCAGATTTTTCAGAAATTGTGCTCAATTGGAGCAGGTGGTTGGTGGACTTTTGTTATTCTACAAATTTTGGGAATTTTTCTCCCTATTAGAAAAAGAGTTGTGAAGCTGTCCACCAAAGACCACCTCAAAATGCCTTGTAGAAACATTAGGAAAAATCAAACACTACAGACTGTCAGGAACTTCAAGCAAAACGTTTTGGGCTCGGTATTCGCCTCATAGCACCCAAACGGTGCAACCAGTAGACAACCCAATTTTTCAACAGATGGATATGAGAGTCACACAACTTTTCCAATAAGAATCACTCAAAATGACTTTTCTAGATTTTCTAAAAATCAAACACTTACTACTGCACGAAAAACAAGTTCTAAACAGAGTTGTAACTTGATAAAAAACTTGATCTCTAATCTATCCTAGGGTGCAAGAGAGATGTAAAATCATATGAGCACACTCAAGATATCCTAGATTAGTAGCATTTAGAAGGAGGGGAGGCAAATCCAAATTGCGAGAAAGTAAATTGCAGGAATTTAAATACTGAATTTAAGACATAAAGTAAATGCGTAATGTAAATTTAAGCATGAATGAAAATGATTTGTATTTTAGGAAGGGGAGGTTCACAAAGCCTCACAACAAAGTGGGCAAAGCTCAAAAGAGCACAAAAATCTCAACAACCTTCAAGAGGAGGAGGCTACCCCTCCCCCTCTATTTATACTACTCTTGGGCCACCTACCACTCTTGGATGAATCCCTCAAGCCTAGTGCACTCATCAAAGGGCTAGGATTAATCCACTTACACAACCATGCAAGGGCTAACCCAAAACCCACACACATAATTTGTTTTCTTGCACGGTTTTTAAAGTATACTACCTAGACCCGCTAACCTGTCAACTAGACCGTAATCCAACGGCCCTCATCAATCCACGTAGTATCTAGCTAGCATCATCACCTTTTCTTGTCTTCTTGGCACTTCCAAATAATATTTTGAAAAAATCATAACTTTTGCATACGGAGTCGGATGGAGACAAAATTTATATGAAAATTATAGCTCTCGATGAGATCTACAACTTTGAAGTTGATAACTTTTTTATTTGTAGTCATTTAGACGTCCAAATAATCGTTGACAACTTTTATTCCTTCATATCCGAAAGTTTCAATGATTATTTGGACGTCTAAATGACTTCAAATAAAAAAGTTGCCAACTACAAAGTTGTAGATCTCATCAAGAGCTACAATTTGCATATAATTTTGTCTCCATCTGACTCCATATGCAAAAGTTATGATTTTTTCAAAAAATGTTATCACTGCCAGTTCGATTTCGAACCGGCAGTGATACTTCCTCCATTATCACTGCCGGTTCTTGTTAAAAACCGGCAATGATAATAACTTGTCACTGCCGGTTCTTAAGAAGAACCGGCAGTAATAGTATTATTGCCGATTTAGCTTATGAACTGGTAGTAAAAGTGTTATCACTGCCGGTTCTAGCCAAACCGACGGTGATATACCGGTAAGAAAGAGGTTTTTTGTAGCAGTGATGCTATGCGTAAGGGTTTTTATCTTAAGGTAGATCCTATATATTATAATCTTTCGCATTTTATTGACGAGGGACGTCATCTCTTTATGAAGTAGGAACTTCAAATTCTACCTTAGCCTTGTTGAAAGTAGTGAAGTGTTGTCTACTTCCTTGAGATTGATGGCGAATACATTGTAGACTTCTTTGGATGGCATGAAGGATGGTAGTGACATGTCTCGGACATCTTCAGAAGCAATAGCGAAGATAAACCATGGCGAGAATTTCTTTTTGAGGAAAGAAGAGTTTGTTTACAAATGAAAGTAGGGGTAAGGATAAGAACTTAAGAAAGAGGTAAGAATAGCAAAGTCTACGTTTTGCAAATATACTAGCTTCGAAAAATATGATTTTGAATTGGTTTATTCCAATGCTAATGGTCATTCTATCTAAGGTTTATCCTACTGTCAGTATAGCTCTGATACCAACTGAAACGACCCCCATTTTCGCATAAATGCAAAAATAGAAATCTCATGTGCACGCAGTACTGGTCCCTCGATCAGTAGCTAGTACGCACATTTACAATAATTGAAATCACAACCATACCTCATATTATTAAAGTGGAAACTAATATACAAGGAAATCTTACAACTCAAAGTATAAGGCAGCAAAAGAAGCAAAGCCTTGTAGTGTGCCCAATCAACCTGCAGGCAACTAACGAGGCATAAATTCATAAAAAGATCACGTCAACATAGCTCCCGCATCCTGCGACAAAAATAAATCTTCGAAGCTTTGCTAACTTATCCACCTAAAACAATAGATTAAGTAAGGGTGAGTACTTTCATACTCAGCAAGATTTAAGGTGGTATTTGCAAATGCATAAATGCAGGCCAAGTCAAAGGAGGCTACTACAGTTAGATTGCATAAAGCAAAATTGAATTTGTAAATCAAGTTGTCATTTCACAAACGGAATTTGTAAGAGCAAGTTTGATTGATAAGAAATAAGTAAAGCATAAGTAATACTCACATTCCTCCATGACGTGAGCGACGGATAATCCAAATTATGAAATCCAACAATGCCGGCCCTTTGACATAAAGCAACAGTTGCTAAACAAGTTCAAACCAAAACCCATTTTTAGGAAACACCAAAGTCTAGCACTGGAATGACTTCACCAAGTGCCTATGACCGTGGACGCGGCTAATCGATTAGATTTATACTCTGCAGAGGTGTACAACTTTACCCACAAGTCATGACCTTTTCTTTTTGCTGCATGTTTCATGCACTTTTACCGTGTGGCCAGAATGTTCATGATGAAAACCTTTACATTACCTAGGTTAACTTCGCACCAGCCCGGAACGTTAACCCATACTATGGCAAGAGAACTCCGAGCATAGAAATGATGGAACTCCCCTATAGCATGGCGTGCACCGTTGCATTAGTAAGTAGAAACCCCTACAAGCAGACATAGAAAGGAATGCCTGTGCTAGCTCCTGCCTTCCATAAATGCAAAGTTAAACTAGGTAACTTAATCGGTTTAAGGCTGCCTTATCCCAACACTTGTGGTTTGCACGGATTTCCTGGATCAATAGCGTCCCATTGCTCGGTATTATGTATTCAAGATATTCAAGAAGCTAAAATTATGTATTCTTATACTTGTAATATCAAATTCAAGATACAAAAATTATTTGGATTTGTAAAATTAAACATCAGTTACAACTTTCGTAGACTTTACTATTCATATTTTGCTTTTGGTAACATTATCACTTAATGGTTTTTCTCTATTAGGATTCAGATGCAAAGCAAGATGAAATAAGAATATCTTTTTAGATTACTGTAGACCATATCTAAAAGATCATTTCTAGGCTATTCATTACAAAATTCATATTTAGATGAGCTGCTTTGCGAGCTATCGAAAAGGCTTAAATGATCACAATAGTTTATGTATGAATAGTTCTTTATCTTTAATTGATTTTGTACAGAATTAGTTTTACGTATGTTAGATCTATTCATTAGGCTACTGCTTTTATTTTCACAATATTTGAGAAGGTTCTGGTGATACAAATATCATAATCATTGATTTCTTATTTGCAACTAAAGTTCGTTTATTCATTTTACGGATTTCAGAAATGTGAACACTTAGGGTTATTAAGCTAACAAGATAAATATGTAAATCACGATGAAGTGAGATTCTTTCTTAAGAATATGGTGCTATGAACTTTGTAGAGTGTTTCTAAACTAGCTTTACAAGTTTTTGCATTTAGACGCGTTATTTTATTGGCTATTGAAACTGCATAAAGGATCACAACATTAACGTAGTATTGAGTCAGGTTTCGCTTTTGTTTGCGACCACACTATACAATATCTTTTATTCATTTTTCTGGTATTAATAGGGTACAATCATAGAAGTGCTTTAAAGTTAGTTTTGCATTATTTTGACTTTAATCGCGATGGATTATACATTTATTTATTGTTGTGATCTGCTTTTCTTTTTATTAAAAGAACACAAACTAAGTCTCATTCTAAATATTTTTACATACATGGGTCCTTGCTATTTCCAGGAACTTCATACAAATTATTTTATTATTTTATCAGTTGTTATTTACTCATTCCTATTAATGGCCATATTTAGGGTTTACTGATAATTGCAAAGCAATTAATTTAGACATAGATTAAAAATTAAATGTTTTTGCATATCTGAGTTTCACATGGTTTCAGAAGCACAAAAAAATTTATTTTATGATTTTATGAGTTATATTTTTTATATGTGCAATAAGGTCCATAATAGTGAGTTTATCTCATTTTTAATTTTTAACAATTGTTCAATTATTCAAAAATTTAATATTTTTCTATATTTAGAATCTTCCTAATTTTGGATGAATATAGAAATTTATTCCACTAAAATTGAATTAATATTGCAAAAGATATTGAAGTTTGATTATTAACCGGCTTGGAAATAAGAAAATACGTTTTCAGTATGGAGAAGGCGCCCTTACCCTTGAACTAGCGTTGCTTGCTCTAGCTGACAAAGAGGGCCCGTGCGACAGTGACTTGGATGCAGATGTAACACCCCTGCACCAAACGCACCGCGAATGCTACCAAAAGCTCTAAACAAAGAACGACAGCTTGCGAAAAAGACTGAAACTGAATTTAATCTCTAAACTCTTAACCTGGCCTAACGCTAAGTCACCGAATTTTAGAAAATTTCGGCATGACCTCGCTAGAAAGTAGGACATCCACTCAGCAGACAGAAAACAGTGCAGTATATATAATATCGTCCTAGCAGGTCCTTAGTTAATCAATCTCACAATCAATAGAGATTAATAACTACACCACGACGAACCACATAGTACAACCACAAATAATAAAAACCAGGTTCTACACATCGATTAAATATTTCGATGGTGACCGAAGTCGTGCACGTGCTCTACTCCCCTCCCGGCGAGCCAGCTTCAAAGTACCTAAACAAAAGACAAACAAGCGTGAGTCCAAGACTCAGCAAAATGCAACAAAGTAGCAATATCAATGACAATTAACATGTGTAAATCATAAACATGTCCATATTTTGGAATACTAAATTGACACATATAACAAAAAGAAGAAATCTCTATTGGTTACCTCATCAACTACCTGGTTCACGGATTTCACATACCTCAATAGACCACATGGAACGAATCCACGACCCGATCCATTCTTAACCCTGTAATTTACCCTCAACCCAAAGGTCATCCACTGCCATTCACCATTAGCTTACCATGCATTGTATCCAACAAAACATATACGAGGAATTTGGCACACGACTTATTTAAAAAAATTTAGGGGAGTTACCTCCACACCTTACCATTCACCACAAGAGCCATTAAGTTATGTACAAAAGCTGAAATATACATCACACAGACATAAAAAAAATACAAAATCTGCATAAGGCATCACACAGACAGGAAAGTACAGAATCTGAATAATACATCACACAGACATGAAAAATACAAACTCTGCATAAATCCATCACGCTCCTACAATCATGTAATGCACTCAAACCATTTTCATCGACTTTATTCAAGTTCAAAACTCAAATTTCACTCCACGATATTCATACAACATAATTAGCAAAGCAAAGAAAAGAAATGCACTAATTCATCAATTCAAATCAATTTCCCCTATCTGGGGTGGAATCCACGACTCGACCTCCAATTGCCATAATCAGCGACCATATGATACACCTTTTACCATAACACTCATTATTAAAGATGCAATGCACATGAATGCTCCTTTCCATGCACGCATCAGAGTCGCTGAAAGTGCCCACCGTCGGTGTGCACCCTCACGTCCCTTCCATCCCGTAGATGGAAGGTGCCTACTCTTACTGTCTCGCTCCCATTCACCTCGATGAATGGGACTACGAGGTAGGACTTTCGTGTTCACTACGTGTGAACACAGAGGCCCACATCAGAATGGGTCGCCTCTTCCATCATGAATGCACAAATGCAATTAACATAGACCAATTTGCAGACTACATTTACTTCTCACATTTGCATAGCCATAGCTAAATACATAAACATCAGCCACTCCTCACATCCATAAATTACCATTCACACCCTCAACACTCATAATCGCATTTGCAACACTCAATAATCACATTCTCAATACTCATAATCGCATTCGCAACACTCGATAATCACATTCTCAACACTCGTAATTACCTCCTCAACATTCATATTCATACTCACATCACCATTACTCGAGTAATTACTAATTCCATCTATCTTGATCAAAAATCAATCCATTTTCGCAATCCAATTCCATACTTTCAGTATTCCCACTAGCCTATCAAACTAGTAAACGCAAATATGAAAGTAAGATTAGCAAGACGTCATCACGGCATCTAGACGGAATTCATTAAACAACGCTCATAGCATTCAATCCAGGGATGCAGCAAAATTTCATGATGGCAAGGCATATAAAGTTCATCAAACAAATCATAACACGTTCAAACAACGATACACTTGCATCAAATTACTTACCCCTTTTATCAAAAGATAATTAGCTTACTAGACATGCTTATAAACACGAATGCAACCATAGGGTAAGTATATACATTACACAAGCAATGAACTAAACACCCTATAAGAGATATACGGGTTGCACTTGCTTTTTATCGACGGAAAATGGAGTGGAAATTGGAATCTTAGCATTCGCATGACTTCCCAGGATTAAAGAAAGCCTGAATTTAGAACACATACACATAATATAACTTAAGACAACAAACCACATAAATTGATTAACAACTCAATAACACATGGTCTACTTTCAATAAGCTCAATTGAAATTCAGAACACATACACCCATTCCGAGAATACAAGATGGCAGCTCAACCACATAAATAAAATCACTAGAACTAGTGTCATTTAACTTTCAGGAAGATGCAACATGAAAACATATGCATTGATCCTATATATCAATAGAATCAGAGCATGAGAAAATATCATTCCACCAAGGCACAAAGAGTAATAATAACACACCACTTAATATGGGACTTTATACATTTTCAAGATTAACTGTGGCATTAACAACTCTAGGTCCTTCACCATTTTAAACATAATCAATAAGCAACTAATCAACAATTCGTATGCAATTTCTTGTTTTCTTCTACTTGCATAATCGGACATAATTTGCCATGGACAAGAGCATTCCCCAACAAAAGTTGAACAAAGCAAATCAAGCGTGAGCTAAATTATGCTCTCCAATATGTAGGTTCATCACAATGGGTCACAAACAAATATCATTCATATACCTAGGATCCAAGATCCACTCAACTAAATGCATTACAACACAAGAACCCTAGCTAAGCATTTCATCAAACACTTGGCATGCATACTAGAAATCAAGCATTTCCATGGAATCTAGGGTTGAGCCTCACCACAGGAAGGGCAGGAGAGGCACTTCGCCGGAGGGAAAGGAAGATCGCCAGAGGGAAGGAAGGTCGGCGCCGGAGTTGGCGGAGGAAGCAATGCCGGATCGCTGCCTGCTTCTTTGCATCATTTCTTGCTCCCCTTCTTTGTCGTCGGCTAATCTTCTTCTTTGCTCCACTTGCCGCCATCGGTGATCTTCTTCTTGCTCCACTTCTGTCGTCGCCGCCAGGGAGAGGAAAGGGCACCGCCGGCCATTTGGAGAAGAGGGCGCAGGGAGGCAAGATCATCAAGCTCGGGCAGGAGAGAGCCAGCAGGGAACGAGGAGGAGAGGGCGGCCTTCGCACCAGGAGGAGAAGCAGACGCTACTGGGAGGAGCTCGCACCAGGGGAGGAGAAGCGGTACTGGGAGGAGCTCGCACCGGGGAAAGAATGGGGAGTCTGCCCATTGGTTTGGGGAAAAACTTGACCAAGTGGTGGAAGAATGGCACCACACAAAAATCTCACCACAACTAAGGATAAAAATGAGGTTAGGTGGGAAGGGGTAGGTGGGGAGGGAAAAGAAATGAAGATCCTCCAAAAATATCCAGAAATCAACTTTAAACCCTTAGAGCGGATCGAAATTTTAATCCTTGGCGCAAAATGACAAATGCCGGGATAAGCGAACTTCTCAGTAAACTATACGGCTCGGTAAAACCGAAAACCGAAAACTAGGGCAAATAACCAAAACCTTTAACAAAAGCTTCAGAAACGCGACAATAAATATTTTCCCCCAAATACAAATCCCTGAATCACGATGGTGGAATCATTACCGGCCGAAAACCCTAGCAAAAGATATTTGCGGCATTATAGCAGAGCTTTGGCTAGGGCTCGTTGGTGATTAAGCTCCAGTGGTTCTCTGGTGACGACGAGGGCACTGTGTGAAAGAGCTCAGCAAGGCGTTCAGGATGGTGGAACCGATTCGGCTGGAGCTGGTCGGAGGTGAGCTGCCACCAAGCTCAAGTGGCGACGCAAATGGCAGGTCGGTGGAGAGTAAGAACCAGGGCGAAATGGTTTGAATGAGTAACGATTAAGTGTTTAGGGACTACAGGGAACCCATTTTTCCAGTTAGTTCGGCCGAACAGTGGCCGAAGAGCTCCGCCACCGATGACTGGAGTTGGGGAAGATGAACTATGGTGGCAGCAAGTTTTTGCATGGAAAAGGCTAAATGTTTTTGAGGGGATTTAATCACTAGGAGGTATAGAAGCTATATCCGGAGGCACTTTGGAAATGAGTTGCTTGTTCACTCAAGTTGATTTTGGCTCAGAGCTCTGAAGCTTCTCGGCAATGGCGGCATTGAGGGAAATTCTGGGTGTCGCGGCTGAGGAAAGGAAGAGGAAGATGAGGGGCGGGGAGAAGGATCTCATTTGCGACACCAATGTAGTATTTATAGGCGGCAAGTATAGCACCATAGTGTTTGAACGCAAGGAGAAGGCTGTGGCTCGGTTCTGTGCTCAAATGGCGAGGTGGCACGGGCCGTAATGGAGGTGGTATGGTGCGGGAAGAATGAGACGAGATGTGGCCGAGGCCAGGTGGGGCTGGCACAGATGATGCAGCGATTCGGCGAGGCAAATCAACTGAACGAGCTCGGTCAAACACGCTGCTGAATCAAGAAGCTCCTCGCTTCGGTCGATTGAACAGAGGAAGGAGATGGGTTTGACGAGCGGGGCCAGGACCCACCAAGCAGAGGCTGAGCTGGTTTTCCATCGCACCCAGGAAACGGTGTTATCACGAAGTCGAGCCCACCTGTCAGGGGCGAAGAGGTGAATCCGGTCTACATAGCTCAATCGCCGATTTTATTGAGCTGCCAAATCTTGGTAAAATTTTTTAAAACTTTTTGACCTATGTATTTGGACAAGTTTAGATGGCTGGTTAAAATTTGGAGTAAAAAAACTTACCAAACAATTACTAATATTCCTAAAACAGTGATTGTCCTAAAATCTTATTTCTGATTTTATTTTTACTTTGGGCAGAAAATTAAGTTGAGTATTTTTGAAACTTTTCACTCTAGTTTCATTAGATCTGGGCATGCTACTTTAAAATTTTCAAGATAAAAAATTACACCATTATTTTATAAAAATTCTGATATAGCAATTTCTAGACTTTCAGAGTTTCTGTTTTTAAATTTGGAAAAGTCTTAAATCACATTTTTAATTTATGATATTTTTACCAAAGGTAGACATGGTATTGAGGTTCTCATTATAATTTTTATAGCTCCTGATAAAATTTAAAAATATTTTATTAATTCTGATGACACATTATTTTTAGTTAAAAGTTATTCTCTTTATTTATCTCTTCATTTCACCATGCATAAAATTTCAATTGCTGGCTAAAATGATTTACCTGCATGATCAGGGTTCTCATGGAAATTTTATAAATTTTAATTTTTATCTTTTTACCCTTTTTACCTTTTTCATTCCCCATTTCTCTTTTATTTGATTTTTCTCATAACACAAAAATCCAAGAAAATCCAAATAAAGCAAACAATATTAAGAAAATTCAGAAATATTCACATTCAGATTTAAATCTCACACTTTTACTATTTTAAAATTTTTAGGCTATTACAGAGATGAAGCTAATGCGGGCAGATCCAGCCAAGATGAAGCTAGCGCAGGCGGAGCCAAGCGACATGTGGTGTGGGGAGAGGCCAGCCAAGGGGTGACGTGCGGTGCGGGGAGAGGCCAAAGCAGAGGGAGGTGCGGGATAGGAAAGAGGTGGCGACAGGTTGAGTTGGAGTTAGGGGATGGGTATATATAGGGGCGTATCTGTGGTGGTTTTTAAGAAAAACCACCACAAATAAAATTATCAGTGGTGGTTTTTCTTAAAGACCGCCACAGATACCCCATTTATCTACGGCGATTTTTATTAAAAACCATCGCTGTTAATAGTATCAGTGGCGGTTATTCTTAAAACTACCACTGATAATAGTATCAGTGGTGGTTTTTCTTAAAAACCACCACGGATACCCCTTTTATCTGTGTGGGATAAGGTTTCAGGACAGCGCAAACTTAGGCATTTAAAGGACTATCAAATCTCATTAAAATATTTTAATCTTTTTTACCAGGTTCAAATGATAATTATTATTATCCAAAAAAATTTTGGATTAAAATTGGTTACATAAAAATTATGAAAATTCTAACAACGTTGATTGCTTTATTTGCTCACTTCTGTTTTTATTTTTATTTGAGGATGAAAATGAAGTCAAGAATTTTTCAAACTTTTTTTGAGAGTTTGATATGGGCTAGTTTTTATTATTTGAAATTTTCAATCAAAATCATGCATATTTATTTTCTATTAATTCCGATATTGCAGTTTTTAGATTTTCTTATTTTCTGTTTTTGAATTTTAAAAGGAATTATCTGTGATTATTCATTTTTATATTTTTACTATAATTTGATACTATTTTTTGGATGATATGATAAAATTTTTAGCTAGAGAAATTTTTGTAAAATTCTAACATGTCATTGTTTTGTAGTCAAAAGAAGTCATATCACATTTCACTTCATTATCTTATTTTTCGTATCACATTCGTCTTACTCCACATAAATGCATATTTTTTATGTCACATTTCCATTACTCCATCGAAATGCACACATATTGCCGTTACTCCCAACTAATTATTTTCTTTCACAATTTGGCTTTTTTATGATCATCGCGATGATAGGTAACTTCTTAAGTGGTTTCTTCCTCGAGCCTGATGTTGTCGTCTATGAAAGGAGGCAACTCATCAAACTGGTTGTACTCTTCCTCATTCACGATATTCTCATCTCTGATGATCCTTCTTTCTCCTTAAAGAACTACATATCGCTTCTTATCTGCCGAGTCGATTACATAGAAGACTTGTGCTACTTGCTTCGCAAGTACGAATGGTTCATCTCTGTATTCAACATGTTCGATATCCACAGTAGTGAAGTTGTACTTGTCCACCTTGACACCCTTGGGGAGTTAGAACCAACGACACCGAAACACCAGGATCTTGAAAATGCAATAGTCGAGCTCTCAAATCTCCTGTATGAACCCGTAGAAGTTGCTCTTCTTACTGACCGTGTTGTTGTAGGCATCTATATGGATACCACTATTTTGGTAAGTGCTTTTGCTATCCTGAGCTCTCATGTAAAATGTATATCCATTTATGTCGTATCCTTGCCATGTCACGATTGTATCTAAAGGCCCTTTTGCCAACCAGCTCAACGTAATACTCGTTTCTTCACCAGACATGTGCTCCCTGAACCAATATTTGAATAAATGATTGTGCTCTTTTGTTATCTGAATCTCTAACCATCCATGGTTTTTTCTCTATAGCTTATCCTTATGTATGTCCATATACGGGGATACCTCAACTGATTATTGCAAAACTGTGAAATAGGCTTATTCAAACAAAACATGGTCATAAAAATTTGTGGATTCTTTCCTATTGCACCTTTCCCAACTAGCCTACCCTCATGGCAAGATACAGGCACTCCTACAGGTTTGACCTCATCCATGTAATCGACACAGAACTCAATAACCTCCTTAGTTGCATAACCTTCTACAATGGAGCCTTCCGACCGAGATTGATTACGTACATATTTCTTTAGAATACCCATATACCTTTTGAACAGGTACATCTAATGCAGGAATACGGGGCCATAAATATTTATCTCATTCACAAGGTGAACAATGAGATAAACCATGATATCGAAAAATGATTGAGAAAAATACATCTCTAGCTGGCACAGAGTCTTGACCACATCAGCCTACAGTTCATAAAGTCCAACGGGATCGATGACCTTCTGTGAAATCATGTTAAAGAAGAAACACAACCTCATGATTGCCTCTCGGACCTTGTCAGGCAAAATACCTCTAATTGCAATAGGGAGCATTTATGTAATCATCACATGACAATTATGAGACTTCATGCCAGTTAACTTCAAATCTTTCATCGATACTAGTTTCTTGATGTTTGTAGAGTAATCGGATTGAACTTTCACACCATGCAAGCACTTGTAGAGGTCTATTTTCTCTTTCTTGGACAGAGTGTAGTAAGCTAGTGTAATACTGCGAAACTTCCCTCCAATTTTAGGCTTTGGAAGGGTTTTTCTGGAATTTTTCCCTTCCCACCTACCTTTTCACCTAATTTTTCTCTCATTCCTTTGAGTGGCTACCATTTGTTCCTTGCCAGATATTTTTCCTAGGCCAGTCACCGATTTGTTTTGCCCCCACCCGAACCTTCTCTGTGGCTGTCGGCCCTAAGGCCTGAGCTCATCCCAACGCCTCTCCTTGCCCCTGCCGATCCCAGCGCCTCTCCCTGCCCCTACCGATTCCAGCGCCTCCCTCCTGCTCAGCGTCCTCCCTCCTCTCTTGGTGAAGCGCCCACTGTTCCCAGTGAAGCAATAAGAAGAGTTAACCAGCGCTCCCTCTTCCGCTCGATGCAGCCGAGCAAAGAGAGAAGCAGAGCAAAGAATAGCAGAGCAGCGCGAGCGGAGAGCGGCGCCGAGCAAAGAGGGCAGGCTGGCGGTGCCTTCCTTCCGGCCAGTTCCGGCGCCGCCTGGCCTCCCTCCGGTGACCTTCCCTCCCCTCCGGCCGAATTGCCGCCTCTTGCCCCTTCCTGTGGTGAGGACTCAAGCCTAGAGTTCATTGAAAAGTTTGATTTCTAGTATGCATGCCAGGTGTTTGATGATATGCCTAGCTAGGTTTTTCTTGAGATGAAATGTTTGTGCATACCATGTGTTTGATGTATTGCCTAGAAGGGGTATGTTATGGTATCTATTTGTAACTAGTATGCTCATCTAAATGCATGGAGTTGGGGGTTGGGAGTGGGTTCAACTTCAGGATTTGATGCGATTAATTGAATTAGGTGTTTGCTAATCTATGGGCAATCTCCTTTCTTTCTCTTGCATGAACCGCAAACACTATCTATGAGTTTGTATTGGTTCATTGCTTGCCTGTGCTCAAAGGTTGTGTACTGGAACCTTGTGGTTCACTTGCATGATTTGTGAATAAATCTCTGTGCTGATGGTTCATCAAGGTTAGGTAAGTTTGTGATCTGGGTTAGATATGTTTACTTAAGTATATGTTAGTCTAGCGTAATGTTCATGATGCTTGCCATTGTTTAGTTGATGTTTATACCTGGTTAAAGGCTAAGGCAGTTGCATGGTGAGCTATAACCATGAGTAGGTGCTATTTCCATCACCTCTTACCGTTAGCTGTTGACTAGGGGGGTGGGAAAACTGGAATTGGGATGGCAACTGTTGTGGGTGAATTTCAATCCTTGTATGCATGCATGCTCTCTTATTTCTCAAGTCTTTTGACTGCATGGATGAAACAACCGGGGATCTGGATGTGTTATTTGAGTTCCTTTACTACTCTGAGTTATGGATGAGGCTTAGATTATTTGTCACCTCTTGGCATGCAGAGGATCCATGAAATTCGTGGGTTTTACTATTCTGCTCCCTTGAATGAATTAGGGTTGAAGCGCTATACCTATGTTATGCAAAAGAGTTGATTTCTTTCGTCGCTGTGTTGAGTGTGCATACAATTTAAGTTGGAGGAATATTGCTTATTTGCAGGGAAGGTTCTGTCAGGAGTGGCCTCAACCGTATGCCACTCCATTCTTCGTCGGTAAAAGGCAAGTTCATTCCCTAGATTGTGGCTAGGAGGATTAATCGATTGTTTGCTCTTAGCGTACATAATTGCCGATGAATACGCAAGAGGTATGCTTTGCCTGAATATAGCTAGAAGGTGCTTCATCTTATGAAAATGTTTATAATGATTAAAAGGTTAAGGAAGGGGTGCAAGTACACAGTGTTGTTGAGTGTGGATATGTGTTCATATGTGGTGCTTCTTAATTTAATTGTTACTCTGTTAATTAGATGAACTCTAATTGAGACCGAGTTTTTAGTAAGGTTGATTATAGCGAATATGTTGTTTGAGTGATTGGGGCTAACATGAGTTTGGTTCCAACGGTTAAGTCATTTATAAAGATAGTATATGTGAGCATCTAATTGCAAGTGTATTGTGTGAACATGGCTCAGGGCCGTAGGATGTAGTTGCATGACAGAAACGTTATGAGTTGCCATGTCTTATGGTTGAATCTGATTTTACTAGTATCATTTGGTGATTTGAATGTGAGAATTGGCTGTGTATGTATATGGCATGTTAGTGTTGGCATTGAATGAAAAGTTGCATTTCATTCATGAAAATTGCATTTGTGCATTCATAATGGAAGAGGTGACCCATTCTGATGCGGGCCTCTGTATTCACACGTAGTGAACACGAAAGTCCTACTCGTAGTCTCATTCATCGAGGTGAATGGGAGCGAGACAAGAGAGTAGGCACCTTCCATCTACGGGATGGAAGGGACGTGAGGGTGCACACCGGCGGTGGGCACTTTCAGCGACTCGATGCGTGCATGGAAATGAGCATTCATATGCATTGCATCTTTAATAATGAGTGTTGTGGTAAATGGTGTGTTATATGGGTGGTGACTATGGTAATTGAAGGTTGAGTCGTGGACTCAACCCAAAAGGGGAGATTGAATTGAATTGATGAATTAGCGCATTTCTTTTCTTTGCCTTGCTAATTATGTTGTATGAATATCGTGGAGTGAAGTCGAATTTTGAACTCAAATGCAAGTGATGAAAATGTTTTGAGTTGAGAAAAGGGGTAGTTGAGTTGGGAGACGTTGTGACTTAGAGAAAGTAATGCTTCGTTGGCGTTGAATGGGTTTATTATCAAGTTGATGTCTTGATTGCGGTAATTTCTTGTATAGTCAAGTTATTGCTTTAAATGAGTATAAAAACGTATCGTCCGGATGTTGCTTCATTTGTCTTCCTTGCTTTTATAGTCAAGCTCTTGTTTTACTTATGATAATTAGAATTGTTACTCTCGTGTGCTTTGCTGAGTCATCGACTCACGCTTGTTTGTTGTGTTGTTGCAGGTACATTGAATCCGGTATGCATGGGGGGAGTAGTAGCAGAATCACGTTTTGCAACATAACTTTTCCACCATATTGATTATAGTTCCGATTTTAATAGTTCGTGAAACTTTTTGTAAGAGGTTGTTTGCGGTCATGTTATTTGAGTTCCTGTCCTGTAATAATTATGTGGCGGAGTTTATTAATTTCTATTGGATGTGTGTGATTGGTTAACTAAAGACCTGCTAGAATGATATTATATACTGTAAATGTTTTCTGTCTGCTGAGTGGATGTCCTAGTTTTAGGGGAGGTGCTGCCGAAATTTTTGGTAAATTCGTCAATCACCTAGTTGTTCGCTTGCTTTGCTAAGTTTTATTCTTAGTAGATTTGTAATTATTGGTGGTAGTGAGGGTAACATTCGGGGCACGGGGTGCCGGGGTGTTACAGCTAGGGAAAGGTAAAATGGGCCTTTCCCGGTGTCTTGAGAATGTAGCTCGACTCAGATTTTCATATCTTCCAGATCCCCTCGTGCTTTGAGTCCATCCTTTGTTTTGCTAGGAATATTCAGTAAAAGACCAAGTACGTTGTTACATACATTCTTCTCTACATACATGACGTCGATCCAGTGTCGAACTTCTAAGTCCTTCCAATAGGGAAAGTTCCAACATATGGATCTCTTCTTCCACGTAGTCTTCTCAGTATGGGACCTTGATGTATTATTAGTACCCCTTTCCATGTACAACATTAATATACCTCTTCCCCAAGAAGAGGTCTTAGAGCTAAACCGTCCTCCTTAGTCCCATCAAATTGTTTCTTCATATTGCAGTATGGATGATTCCTACGAAAGAACCTACGATGATGCATGTAAACTATTTTCCTTGAGTTGTTGAGCCACACACAAACGGTTTTATCCAAGCATTGGGGGCATGCTGTGGCTCCTTTTATAGTACGGCCGAACAGGTTATCTAGGGTAGGTAAATCATTGATGGTGCAAAACAACAATGCACTAGAGCGAAATACTCTCGTTTGTACTCATCCCGTACCTGCACACCTTCATTCCACAGTATCACAAGATCTTCCACCAATTGTTATAGGTATACATCAATATCGTTGCCAGGTTGTCTCGGCCTTTGGATAAGCAGCGACATCATAATGTACTTTTGCTTCATACACAATCAAGGAGGAAGATTGTAGATACAGAGAGTCACGGGCCAAGTGCTTTGAATGCTGCTCAAGTTACGGAAAGAATTCATTCCATCTGTACTCAACCCAAACCGTATATTCCTCGATTCATTTCCAAAGTTCTCCCTGAAGAGCTTATCGATGGTTCTCCACTGGACAGAATTAGCAAGGTGACTTAGCTTTCCATCCCTCTCACGCTCTTCCGAGTGCCATCGCATCAATTTGGCGTGCTTTTTGTTTCCAAATAACGCTTAAAATGAGGTATTACTGGCAAATACCACACCACTTTAACGAGAGCTCCTTTCTTCACCTCGATGCCTTCACTGTCATCGCTCTTACGCTTGTATCATGATGCTTTGCACACCGGACATGCATGCGTGTCTGCATAGTCTTTGCGATAGAGTATACAGTCGTTTGGACATGCATGCATTCTTTCTACTTCCAACCCCATAGGATATACAACCTTCTTAGCTAAATACGTGGTTTTAGGCAACACGTTTCCCTCTAGAAGCATGTCCGCTAAGAGATGTGTGGGGAACCGTCCCCGGGACTCCATTGATTCACCCAAATGCGCGGTACATCTCAAGTGAATCAAGGGAACCTCGGGCGTTCCACGATTATACCCGTGTTGGTCCCAGGATAGTTCGCCAACACAAGCATTCTTATCCAACAGTTGACATCACAACACATACACAATTATCGGAAGCATAAACATTATTACATTCCAAAAGTAGGACTGCTGTCCATAACGACATATTTAGAGTTATTACATCAAGTAGCAGCGGAAATCATAAGATAAACAACAAAAGGGCCAGCATGGCATGCCCCCAAACCCTCAGGCAACCAACTGGGGCAAGAACGGCGACTAAACGTTAGAATTGTCGAAATCTACCCGGTAAAAGTCCCCGGGCAGTGCCTCATCCTCACCTGCAGCAAGTGGACAATCCGATTGAGTACAAAGAGTGTACTCGCACAATAATATACATTGCATGTTGATTTCTAGCTACATGTGGTTGCTACATCAAAGAAAGGCAAATTAGCAATTTCAGCATAAAGCAATATTTGGGATAAATCGTAAGCATGTATAGATTGATAAGAATTTGCATTCAGTAAACATTTGCAAAATCTAATACATAATATAACATCATCATAATCACATTTGTATCATGCCTTCAAGCATTCTCCGAACCATGAGTTCCATCGCTCATGTTCGACTACACACACAAGTACTCCAATACTTGTGTCTCTTTTCCCACTCCCATCCTATTCTTACCAAGTCCTTAATACTCGCCCAGTGACTGACAATTCAAGCGATCGTCCTTAACCATGGACGCGGCTATTCGAATAGTTTAAACTCTGCAGAGGTACGACTTTACCCACACGACACGCCACACTCGTAAGCCAAGCTATTAACACATTTCCTTGGATGTGTCGGCCGAGGTGAACGTGACAAACCATTTTCCAGTATGCATGGTAGTGTATCTAAACCATCCGGATGACTGTGACCCTTGATCCCGCGTGCCCAGTGCCCTTTGTGTGTGGATCAAGGAGTACACCCGTTGTTGGACATCCCCAACTCAACAAAGTCGAGGGACTCTGAGGACATTCCTTGGCGCTCCACTAAGCCCAAGGAATTCCGGCGGTCATTCCTTGACGCTCCACTAAGCTCAAGGAATTCCGAGTGCACATAGTTTACATACCCTAGTCATACACAAGTACTTGGTTACGTCGGTCCCATAAACGGCGTGTGGTTTGTACGATAGTTACTCAAAGAGACGTCACCAGGATTCAATCCTTAGGGTCCTTAACCAACATCTCTATTCATGAACCAACATTTGAAACTATCATCATCATAATAATTCTCAATCATTGCGACCAATGGACTAAGTCCAGCTATCGTGGTTTCTAACGATGTTCTAAGTATGGCTAAGCAATTCGGACAAACCCATATACAATAATAATAAACCTACCACCTAGGGCGACAATGGAACATGGAAAGAATATGATAAGGGGATAACATCACAAAGTGGTAATAGCTAAGATTTCTACCCAATCATAATTGTAGTTGAAAGTAAGCATGCAATGGATAAAATAATTCCAAAAATGTAAATTTCAAATAGTAGGAGCAATCATGTTCAAGGAGTAAGGTAGTGCCTTGCTGCTCGTTCTTGATTTCGAAGGCGTAGTCGTACTCGAGAGTGCCTTCCGAAGCGTCAACATCTAACGAGAACATCCAAATCCATAAACACCAAATCAAGAATTCAAATGGTGCACATGATTAAAAGATGCATGCAATGCTCATGATGTGTAATACTAATCATAATATGAAAGTACTAATTGAGTTTTTGCGTCAAAAGTTCAAGTCTTAGGGCTTTTATTGAATTATGTTCGGAGTATCCGAGTGTCACTTCGGAATGTCCGAGTGGACCCTCTCGGTCTGAAGTTAAATTATGTTCAGACTATCCGAAATTGCATTCGGAGTATCCGAGTGGTTCGGACTATCCGAGTAAAATCTCGGACTATCCGAGCTGGCTTCTCTGTTTACCTAAGTGGTTCGGACTGTCCAAGTGAAATCTCGGACTGTCCGGAGTAGCTTCTCTATTTTAAAAACGGCAATGTGTCTATTGGCCTCTACACTTCAAAGGAATGGACTAGGACTTCAAGGGAATGGACTAAGGTAGAATCTTACCACTACAAGGTTGCTTTTGCACTAGGTGAAGGTTGGCCTTGGTGAGGGAATGACAAAAGATGTCGCAACGCCGGTTCTCGCGGTTCGTCTCCTCCTAGCTCGCGTAGACGATGATGACCTCGCTTGCTCGTGCTTGCAACAGCAACTAGCCTTCCTCCTCAAGCTTCCATATGGCGTGCGTGACCCGATTCAAGGTGTGATGATGGATTCCATGGAGAGGAAGAAAATGAGTCACCATTGCAAAATTTCAGAACATAGGGAGAAATGAAATTGGTTGCCACTCACCCAAAACTTGGTTCCTCAAGAATCCATTTGGATGGATTTGAAGCTCTTGATCTTGGCTTCAATGTGGTATAACATGCACAAGCTCAAGCTCAAGATTGGAGGGGATTTGTGGGGGAGAATGGCAAGGGTTAAAGAAGAAGTGCTTGCTGTTTTCAGGATTTGGAGCAGCAAATGGGCAGGTGGGGAGGAGAAACCAAGGTGGAGAACCTTATATATGGCTGCCCACTCATGCTTACATGTGGGGCTAGGTCCCACATGTCATAGAGTAAGTAAAAAGGGTGGGTATGAGTGATTGGAGTGAGAAAAGTCATGGAAAGGATGTGCAGCCCACAAGTTCCCATGCAAGGTAGGTCCCATGTGTCATTGATGGGTTAGGTAAGTGGGTATAGGTGAGTAATGTATTATATTACTAGTATGGTAGGCATGTGCAGCCTACTCTCCTCTCTCTTATGAACATGGCCCACATGTCATTGACTAAGGTGAAATAACATGGGTGCAGTTTTGGAAAATGATTGTTAGGATTTTGTTACTCCCTCTTTATGCAAGATGAATGTCCTAACACTTGTATGATTATAATTAAATGAGGATCTAATTGACATTATGGAAGACATTAGCATGTCAAGCCTCGCTTACCGGATTGATGAAAATTGGGCTGTTACAAGATGTAACAACGCTATGAAACTCTTGTCGGACCAATTATTGCCTACCTTCAAATTTAGCAGTGAAAGCACAGTGTACAACTTTGTGTATTCCTCTTTGCAACCTGGGAACAAAGGTTTTTCTGAGTCCTCCATCAAACCCTTGAATTGATTAAACTCTCTCTGACTAGTGTAGTTCTCTTCTATATCACGCAACATTTGAGACAGATTATTATCGTCATCGACGACCAACCTATCCTCATCGGATCCATAACTGATGTCAGCTCCCATATTGCCGGCTCCGTCATCGTCGACATTATCATGTTGAAGTATGATCTCCTCTTCACCGTGCCTTGTCCAACATGTATAACCAGGTATAAAGCCCTTCGAATCAAGTGCAAGTGGATATGGTCTTTGTCCGAAAACATCTTCTCATTCTAGCAATCAATGCATAGATAATGTATGTACTCCGTCTTCTTTTGCAAGCTATTCCCCTCGGCGGCTCTTAGAAAAGCAGAGACGTCGTCAATATATTCTCGGCTCTAACTATTCGCATTGTATATCCATCTCCAGTCCATCCACAATTAATTAATATAAACAATTATTAATATCTAATAATCTTAATTAAATAAATTATTAATCCAATATCCAACAATATCCACTAACGATACAAAATTAATGCTAACTAATTTTCCAATCTTAATTACTAAATTTTAATATATGCTCATACCTAACTACAATTATATTTATCCTCTAAATGAGCTAGATAATAAATTCATTATCTCAAAATGTAAGGCAACTTGATGATCACCAACCTACCACATTAACTAAAATTTAATGTTTATTAATATCCAACAATCTTAATTAAAAATTTAATATATGCTTGATAAAAATTAGCTAATAATAGCCACAAATAGAACAAGATGTATATGCACGCACTAACGTTAAAAAATTAATGGTAATTAAAAAACAAATCTTAATTACTTAATTTTTATATATGCTCATACCTAGCCAAAATTAAATTTATCCTCCAAAAAAGCTAGATAATAAATTCATCATCTCAAAATGCAAGGCAACTTCATGATCACTGCACCCATATACCATATTAAGTAAAATTTAATTTGTATTAATATCCAATAATCTTAATTAAATAAATTTGAAATATGCTTGATCATAATTCGTCATCTAAAAAGGTAGACAACTTAATCTAATGAAGCAAGGTAATAAATTCATCATCTACAAAATGCTAGGTGTCGGGGATTGGATAAATTACCATGAGGACCATCAAGCCCCGATAGCCCTTCTTCGGCCAACCATGCTTCTCTTTAATATCATCCCAAAGAAAGATCCTCGGGCGGACCGGCTGCTGACCGTACCCATCCACGAGCATGCGACTTAGTCTTCCGAGCATGGTTGCTCGGGTTGGCGGCCAAGGTCGGCCACGATCAAGGAAGATCCCCGAGCATGCCCCAAAGGTCATGCTCGGGTTATAAAGGCGACGTGGCGGCTGCTGCGATTGCCATTACGCCACGATTCGGACCCATCACATCCACGACGCCGCATGACGAGAGTCAAGGGATAGTTGCCACCACACGAGGACACGTAAGGGCGTGATATTCGAATGTGGTCATCGTTAGCCACCTATAAATGCCTCCTCAGAACACGCCAAAGGACAGCCACACCATCTGAGAGAAGACATGTACGAGCATAGTAATATCCATACTCTTTTGTAATCGGGCATATGCAAAGCTAAGCCCTGCTAGGCCCTTGTAAGCACCCAAATAACAAGCAAAGAAACACTGGACGTAGGGTTGTTATCTCGATCGTGAGAGGCCCGAACCAGTATAAAAATCCTCTTGTTCGCCTCCCTCTTCGGTAGCTCGACCTCCTTGCACGGCCTTCTTCGGACGCTGGCCCTCTACGGAAAAAGGGGCTTGGTTGATCCCTCAATCAACAAGTAAGCTCGGTGAGGGGCCTGTTCCCCAAGCGCCGACACTAGGTAAATAAAAACAAACTAAATCTAAACCTTGCATCAAAACTTTAATTAAACTAGGTCCAAACATTAAATTGCAACTACATCACTACAAATGAAGAGAGGAGAACAAATTACACACTTTCAAACAACTACAGGAAGTAAAAGCACAAGAATCTTTGCAAATGAAATCTGAAATCTAGAAATTTAGGTTTGTTCTCGGGGAGGAAGATGACCACATGGAGAGATTATAGGGGTATTTATAGGGAATATTATTTGTGGTGGTTTTAAATTAAAACCGCCATAGATAATACTATCAATAGCGGTTTTATTCAAAAAACTGCCACAAATACTAATATCATCAATGGCGGTTTTTGATAAAACTGTCACAAATATTCATCATCATCAGTGGCGGTTCAAAAAAACCACCACAAATAATCCCAAAAGTTTTTGTGGCAGTTCCAAAGAAAAACCGCCACAAATAATTCATTATTTGTGACGGTTCCAAATAAAAATCGTCACAAATAGTCTTCCCGCCATTTTGAATTTTAAAACTGTCATTGATAATTGTATTTATGATAGTTTCGATAAAATCGCTACAAATAAGATATCACCTATGTGCTATTTTGTAATAGTGTTAAATATTGGTACAAGCTAGGCATGCACTTTGTATGGAAGCAAGGTAGCACTCCCTTTACTAAGTCCCTACGACTTAGACAAGTAGAGATGGATAGCTCAAGCTCACTAATTACCCAAGTGCAGTACTATTGTACTAAGGCATCTGATCATAAAGTAAGTAGTACCTACTAGCTTCTATGCATTTCCCTAGAGAGAGAGAAGAGAGAAGAGAAGGAAGAGAGAGAGAGGAGCTAGAGCTCCTACTACCACATTTATCAATAATGCATCCAAAGTTATACCGATTTGGTTCCTAGAATGGTATATTTCAATACCGGTTCATACCGATGTAATGTTTTATGTTTAATATAATATATATTTATAAGTATACATATGTTTAATTATATGTATACCAAATTTCATTTATAATATTACTCCAAATACATAATAGTACTATCAAATAATATAATATACAGTTAATAGATCATGCTATCAATTCCACCGGTATGGTCGGTATTGACTATTATCAAAGTCAGTATAACTGGTATCAAGCCAATATAACCGATATTAATAGGTATCGAGACTAGTATGTATTTTCCTATATCTATTTAGGAGTCGAAGTATGTACCGGTCATATTGGCTAGTACCACTGGTATGATATTGATAACCATGACTGCTGCTTACACGAGAAGAAATCATTGTCGCATAGAAGAGAATACACACGCAGCATGATTTGCTGCGGAGCGTGCAAGGCGCGGGCGCTCACTTTTAGGCGGTGCGAAGCTTGGCCGGTCGCCGGCTCTACCGATGCACGGCCAATCCCGCGCCGCCAGGTCGGCACGCACGCCCCTGCATGCATGCATGCACGCACGCAGGCGCAGTCGCGCCCCCCAAGCCTGCTACGTGGGCAGGCCATGACCGTCGTCGCGTGCATCTCTCTGCATGGCTGCAGCTGGTTACTTGGCACTACGCACGGCGCGCCTCTGCCTCTCTGCCCTCTCTCTCTTTCTAACCTAGCAAAGCAATCCCTTTGATCTGCATCTCCATGTGCACCCTCCTTCTCCGGTTCTCCCTCGATCGAGAGAGAGAGAGAGATTGCAGCAGAGAGAGAGTGTGTAGGAGAGAGAGTAGAGGTAGTAGTGTATAGCTTTGTTGGCAGAAGAGGGCAGGGAGGAGGCAGTATGTACTGGAAAAAGCAAAGGGCGGTAAAGAAAGACGAGGCCGTGACGAAGGCTATTTCCAACTCGCTCGCTCTCTCTCCCCTGCGATCTCTCTCTCAGTGAGCGCAAGTGAGTGCCGCAGCCAAAAGCTGCCTCCGCTCGCTCTCCGCATAAGGATGCATGCCATACCCATGCCCATGGCTAGCATAGCCTTAGCTTCTCCTCTCTGGACTCGACACGTCTAACTCAAGACTTTGGCTCCTTCCACTCTCCATGGCATTGTTTCCCACACGTATGTAATTAAACAAGTATATATACATCTAGATAACCCTACTCTACACTCACACTGCATATCTACTGTACACTACATACACCATGATGTGTATATATAAAAATTCGTGGTGTATAGTGTAATTCACAAACATGCATACACAAGAGTTGCATTCTCCTTTTTCACCCATATTTATTTGCTTGCTTTTGCTCAAGCGAACAGCGAAAGATACTAACTAAAAGCATACATATAGTATATGATACCTTTGTATAGTATAATAATACCTCCGGCTTTTGATCTACACTTCGTGGTACATATGAAAGTTGGTGTGAGTATGTAATAGCTAGGCTGACACAAAGTTGCATGTACAACTACTTGCTAGATAGAAAGGGATTGATTTTTTTTTTTTTTACCCAAACTCCTTGATCAGAAGTTGAGTTTGCACATATATGTGAAAAGACAAGCAGGGAAAAGTCCCTGACTAGGAGCCGAGCAAAAGATCAAAAATGGTCGCAGCACCATCAGTCACAGTGGGGGACATGACAGGTCGCCGACGAGGGAAAGCACAAAAGAGAAGCATCCGAGAGATTGACGAGTCGAGCATTGCCGTAAAAAGTTCGATTGATCTTAGCAGCAAACAAGCAATCTAGCAAAAGCACCGAAATAACTAGGTAGTAATTAAGGTAGCAACACGAGTAGATGTAGCCAGTAGTTACTTGTACGACGCACACAAACTACTCTCTCTCTCTCTCTCTCTCTCTCGCTCTTTTTCACTCGATGATCTTGACATGCACGAGACACTATGAAACAGTACTAGAACTTTGGGCACAGATAAAGGCCAAACGACAGATACAAGAAATGACCATGGCACCGTACACATCTCTGTCTCTCTCTCTCTCTCTCCAACTCGACATTTCCCAACTCGATCGGTATCTCTCTCTGACCGTACGGTAGCTAGCTAGTACGACCCTTCTTCCCTCCGGGGACACACACAGACACATGTTTGCATGTGATTAAGTTTGCAATAGTGCAGTAATACCTCGCCATGCAAACACAAAGCATCACCATGCACGTACTCACGCAATTGGAAAGCAACTAATTAGCTAAAGGTGGTAGCTAGTGGACTAAATGAGGGAGAAAGCAAGCTAATGAAGTAGTAGCTAGCTGCTAGACCACGACCATGTCGCTGCCGTCGCCGGCGTTGCCGTTCTCATCCTGCAGGTCACCGTCGTCGTGGTCCTGGGCGAGCTCGTCGTCGTCCTCCTCCTCCTCGTCGATGGTGACGGACTCGATGATGTGCGGCGCGTGGCCGCCGCCGAAGGAGCGGACGTGGTCCTTGAGCGAGCGCTTGTGCTTGAAGTCCGAGCCGCAGACGCAGAACCAGAGTTTACCGCAGTTCTTCTCGTGCGTGCGCCAGTCGCCGCGCACGGCGAACCGCTTGCCGCACCGACGGCACGCGTACGGCCGCGCGCCGTGCTTGCGCCTGTAATGCGTCTGCAGCGTCCGGAAGTCCTTGAGCGGCCGCGCCCGCGGGTGGTCGATGTTGTTCCGGCACCCCTCCGCGCAGCAGTAGCACGGAAGCCGCATCAGCGACGGCGGCGGCGCCGTCCCCACCGTGATCGCCCCGCGCAGCGACTCCGACCCCTTCCGGTACTGCGACCCATGCCCCCACATGTGCATCTGCACCACCTCAACGCATCGACATGTATCACATATGTGCAAGAGTTAAATTCATGGGCGATTAGGGTGAGTGAGTTAAAGATTCTAGCAAGAACCTGCATGTTGTTGAAACGGTTGAAGGTCTTGTTGCAGACGGCGCAGGAGAACTGCGTCGAGCCGACGAGGATCTCGGCGGCGGAGGGGATCCAGTACTGGCTGGGAACCTGCTGGCTCCCGCCCGGCGCGGCCGTCGACGACACCGCCGACGCTGTCACCGGTGGCGCGACGAAGCCCCCGCCGCAGGAAGCCGCGTTGCTGCACGGCGGGGCTATGGAGAGTGATATGGTCACGTTAGGGTCCTGCTCATGAAACAGGAAGTTACCGTTGCCGCCGCCGGCGCCGCCATTGTAGCTGCTCTGGTTGAACCAGGAAGAAGCGGCGGCGCAGTGTGTGGTGGCCATAGAGGTGGAGATGGAGGGGGACGAGCACGCCGACGAGGCGGCCGCGACGTCATGGTGGGGGTGGTGGTGGTGGTGGCCGGGAGGCCAGAGGGAGAGGAGAAGCATCGACTGGTCGTCCTCCTCGCCGTTGCCATTGACGCCATTGGCACGCTTGCTCGGAGGGGCGGCGGTGGCGTTGTGCTGGTATGGGTGTGGGTGCTGGTGCATGGCTCTATAGCTGTGCATGGTCTCTCTCTCTCTCTCTCTCTCTCTATCTATCTAAATCTCTCTCTGATCTTTGAAAGTTTCAGTGGAGGCTTGATGGCAAGTGAGGGGAGCAACAAGTGTTGGAGGAAGAGAAGGCTAGCTATAGCCTTCCTCTAGCTGTGCCTCTGATTGGTGGTGGTCTGTGGTTTGGGTGTGAGCCTGGGAGCGAGGGGGAGCGAGGTGATATATATAGCGAGAGAGAGAGAGAGATAGAGAGAGTAGAGCTAGTAGGTATAGTGAATGATTGGTAGTGTGGGGTGATAGGGGGCCTTGCACGTGCAACGTAGGTACGTACATACCCTAACATACATGTAGATTAACGTACGTTAGATACGTCTGGTCCATGCAACTTAACTAGTTTCTTTTTCATTTCAAATGACTATCTCGAGTTGCGTAATCTTTGCTGCGCTTTCGTAACATTCAGATAGAGGATTCCTTTCATAAATTTCAAGCTTTTGGATACGCGTCGGGATTCATGTACTTCAGCAGCTTCTCTAATGTCCAGGCTCTCCTAGACCACAATTTGTTTTAGTATTGGATTAGCCAGATTTTGAGCTTAGAACCTTTCGACTTCGGTACCATATTGAGTTTTATAATCAATTCACGTATAAAATTATTCTGATGAGTAAAGGTGGCGGCAACACACTTTAACAACTGTTGGTGATTAATATCTTCTCTGATTGGCTTCACAATGGCCAGGATTGGGGTTCATTACGATTAGGTTTTCGTGGTTTTTACGGGCCTGTGACCTTAGCTATCGGGGGAAGGCAGCGAGTTCTGCACCAGCCACGGGATTTGAGGCTTGGCTGTGGCTGGCATTGCCTAGGGCTAGCGCAATGTGGATCGGCAAGTCATGTTTGCGTGGGGCGGTGATTGACAACGGCATTGGCGCTGCGCTAGGAGGGAAGTGATTAGGCCTCGAGAGCGACTTGGCAGCTATTGTAGGAGGGGGTGCATGGGTGGAGGAAGGGTGCCAAGCGTCCCACCGCCAGCGAACGTGAGGGAGGTAGAGGCGTCAGAGGATGTGCAGCAGGCAACGAAAGTACGGTGTTTAACGATCGTAAAGGGATCATGCAAAAGGACCAATATTTGACTGATCCTTCGGGGGAAAAAAACAACTGATCGATGCCTCGACAAACTCTCAAAAGATAACCGTAGTTAGAGCACGTAAAAATATATATGACATATATGAAGTGGTAATTGATTTGTTAGCACTCAATAATCTCTATGTTAATTTGATTCTTTCTCTAGCTGGCAGTAAGGCACTCTCGGTAGTAGTGAGCAGCTAGTGAGCGTAGGATCGATCGATGTGGACGGATTCGGTCGTGCATATTATGTGTTTCGTAGGGAGCTAGCTGCTGGTGCTGCGAAAGGAGAGCTCGCTAAGGCTAGCAGCAGCATTAGTTGCTGCAGGGGTAGGCGTTGGAGGTATTAGGGCAGGGAGGGGACAAGGGGCCGGCATATATACCAGGCACCGCATAGCGATAGCATCCGCCCACGGGACCATCTGCATGGGGCCCTGCCTCTGCTTGCCTCTCTCTCCCTCGTGGGCCCATGCATGCGTATGTATGGATAGCACGACTCCCGAGGACGTACGCCACAGTCACGCATCACTCCCCCCTTTCTCTCTCTCTCTCGTCTCTACAGAGGCCTTTTCTTTTTCCATGTTTCCTCTCCTCTTTTTCTGGGTGCATTCCTCCACTGCCACTGTTTGCTACGCATATTTCTCCCTCTCTTCCCTCTCCTCTCTCTCTCTACGTGGCGTGCATATATGGGCAGGCACGCCGGGCTTATTAGCCCATGTATGCATAGTTACATGCAAGTACAGTGTTAAATACGTACAAAATCTAGCCTAGCTTGACTGTGATGTGCGTGCGTACATCGCTTGGATCAGTACGGAATTAAGTAATGGCCTCAGTACGGACGTACGGCCAATCTGTATTAATCTACCTACGTATGTATGGGTCCACTAGCCGTACAAAGTGCATACGCGCGTATGGCCTCTAGGAGCACCCTGCCTACCTACGTAAGTTGTACGGACGTATAGATGCACGCATACGTGATATAAATCGATAGTATCATACAGATCTTCATCATCCAGTCTCCACAGATTGAGGTGATCGATAGACTACATCAATTGTTCAATCGATTTAATCTCTTTCTCACCGTATGACCTCGTCATATTATATAGCGTAATTTATATTATATCACTCTAAAAGTTGACAACCACCGAATACCACTATAGAGACTTAATTATTTTCAGAAAATAGCATATGTCTGATTCCATGCATCACCATTTCCAGTATTTTCCAATTTTTAAATCATTTTCCACCTTTTAACCTGCGCCAAAGACACTTTTGGCCCCGCTCTTGCAGTAACTTGCTTTATTATGTAACTAGTTACATGTTGATTATTACCAAATATATATTGTTCTATCAGATTTAGCATACCCTTGCTTCCCCTGACTCCGAAATATATATGTTTTTAAGTATGTGTTATGTCCTAAATTGTTAAAATCCTAATGTTGCAATGTTTGCCTCTTGTTCAACATACTTTTTTTAATCCTACTTATTTGTTTTGCTATGATCAGGTGCTTCTTTCAAGGTATGCATTGTTTCTAGCATACACCATGTATGAATATGGTCGCTGTATATTTCAATCCTATGCTTGCTAGTTGCTTCTATCGACTATCTTCTATCTTGTGCCCGGACAGCCTGGTAATGGCAACACCAAGATAACTTACATTAGTCATGGACAGAGAGCTATCCGCAACGGAGCCTCATGATCACGAGTCAAGGGATCACGGTTACGCCTAACTGGGCCGAAGCATTTGCCATCTTACAATAGAGAAATAGTTTTGTCTAACCGCCATGAGTGGCAAATGTGTCTTTAAGCGCAGATTAAAATGTGCAAAATAATTTTAAAAGAGGAAATAATGAAAATAGTATTGTGTGGAACCAAAAATGTTTGGAGTGGTCTGCAGAAAATCTCTCCTGCTGAAACTTATATTTTGCATGCATAGTAGGCTAGCTAGCTTGTTTTGCGCCTTAATATGGGCACCCAAGCTAGCTTGCCCTCTTTTTGTGTCCATGTGACCGACTAGAGACTTGAAGGAAATTTTAGAATGAAATAACAAATCCTCCATTTCTTGATAATTTGAAGTTGTCACTTGTTCCAGCGAAAACAAGCCTCCATAAGGGTAGAATTGCTGATCAATACACATGATCTAGCTAGTTACCCTTCTGATTTGGTATAGCACTGGCAATAAATATTGTTCTTACAGGGTAGAGAGAACAATTTGTATAGCACAACTTCCTAAGGCGTAACACAGAGAAGTCACACGATAGATGAATCATGGGAATTCACAAGTAACCCAGCCAAAACCTTTAATTGTTGGGATTATAAATATCGGAAAAGCCTGCATTTAGACACCCTCAAATAACAAAAGATATCATTTTGCTATGTTTTCTTATATACTAGAGGCATCTTTCTTCTGTATCAGCATGCATGGTTTTGGAAGCATTACGATTGAAGAGACTCTTGTTACAATACCAACGACAATATATAGAGTTGGTCTGTAGTTACTCTATGCATGAAGATAGAGGCGTTATATAAATTGTGCCTTAATGATTTTTTTTAAATAGTTTGTTGGGCTGTATATGTTGCTAGTATTGGGTTTGGGTAGATGCATGACCAATCATGCAAATACACATGCATATAATCTATATGTTTGGTTGATATATAAGATATATATGCATTACCTCAACACATGTGACACCAGAGTTCTATGCTCTCTCATTTGCTGGATGCTCCCAGCCTCTCAGACACCTAAGGCACCAACCAGCTGCTGTACCAAGGCCAATAAATTTTCAAACACGCATAGATACATTCTTGTTCAGCTCCAGTAGTCAAGCTAGTAGCACTTGTTGGCTTGCTCCTGTTCTTCTCCTCCCTTGAGATCTCTGGCGCACACCTATCGGGCAGCTAGCGTTTGTCCCTTTGCAGGCGAGCTTCTTCGTTGTTCTGAATTTAATCAGAAAACTACAGTTACACAATTGGACAAAACGCTAGAGTACAAAATCACCATATGTATCAGAGAGATGTTGGAGATAGATCACTTCTTTTGTGGAAACTATATACATGCATGCAAGCTGATCGATCTTAGCCGGCCAGCGTGTCCCATGCCTAGCAGTGCACCGGCTGACATGGCAGAACCGGTCTCTGCATATATACGATAACTCCTGCGTCCAAAAGGTAGGTATGTATGTATGTTGTTCAACTCTTGCATATATGGTCGATGTATATAGAGGGGGGTGCGGTATTGGGACCAGTAGTACCTGTTGTCTCGATTACTCTGGTGACATGCATGTTTCAGCTATTAAGCTGTTAGACAGAGTTAATTAACTTATTTTAAAGCACCAATAACAATTGATATTTCCGTGGTTCTAAAAATATTCTTATTTCTCATTTAAAAAATTACCTAATTATTTCGAAAATATGGTGCAGTTCTTTCTTGAATTATTACGTAGGTACTAGCGGAAAAATTAAAGTATTCCAAAAGATGTTAACATAATGGCTTTGGAAGAATTAATGCACGGTCGAATGAAAATATAAATGTACAATTAATGTTTTAGATATACAACATTATGCCTTATTTTAGATACTCCCTTTAGTCACAAATAGTTGCTATTTTAGACATCGACGTAGTTTTCAAAACTCAACTTTAACCACTAATTTTTATTGTAATATATTTAAAAAATCTAATAAAATTATAATATTATGAAAGTATGTTTCAAGACGAATCTACGTATATAATTTTCATGCATCCAATTTAAACATTTAAAAAAGATATTGATAACTAAAGTTTTAAAAATTTAACTGTACAGATCCCAAACCGAGAAGTTTTTATGAACTTGAAGGAGTACCATTCTAAGGATCTGTTTGGTAGAGTTCCAGATCCCAACTTCACCTGAGATCTGAAACTTGTAGGCTAAAATAAAGTGAATTAAGTTTATATTTTTAGTCTAAAAAGGAAACAAGATGATCCATCTAAACACTCTTAATATACTCACAGCTCCACCAGATCCACAGATCTGGTGGAGCTAGAAATACCTAGCTCCACCAAATCCACGGATCTGATGAAGCTGGAGTCCTACCAAACACACCCTAAGTAGATCTCTCACCCAAGGTTGTCCTAAAAGATTCTGTGTACCAAACGCACCAACAGATCACAAACTTGTTCCTTAGCCTAATTTTTGTTTCTACATTTTTTTTTTGTTTCAGCGGATTCTGGGGCACACTCGTGCTCCGGCACTCCGGACGATAGGATCCTGAGTTGACATGGCAGCAGAAGTGATATAGCTACATGCATATATGCGCGATAACTCTTGCACCAGAAAAGCATGCTCTTAACCTCATGGTACTCCCCACTGTGCCATCACCAAATTTATGACTGCATGCATGCATCCATGCAGGTGCAGTGTGCCTCTGCCTCTCCCTCTCTCTCCCTCTCTCTCTCTCTCTCTGAAAAAACAAAAACATGCAAGTGCATGTATCCATGCATGACAGATTAAGAACCCTAGGAAGGAAGAAAGAAGAGGTAAAGAAAGAGAAGGAATTGGCCGGGAGTGATGGGGACTAGACAGAGGGGCCGGGGCTTGCTTCTCATGGGGCTCCGACAGCAACTCATTTCCATGCTGACCTCTCTGTTGGCCTCTTCGCATTGCATGGAGGAGCTTGTCCGCCTTCCAACGTGTGTGCACAATTAGCCGGTTTAATTATCAACGCAGTTGTGTAGTTTGATTAATTTGTATTGCATTTATCTGCACCACCATAGTTTGGGTCCGCCGTAGTAAGCAATGTAGTCAATTTTTGTCGAATTATCGTGGGAATTTCTAACCTATCAAAACAAATATGAAGGCTTCTTTCTACGTCGCTTTAAGCAATATATATAATGGATAGGCTAGAATTATAGTTCGGTTATTCCGTGGCACGGTCTCCAAAATTAAAATTAGATCATTAATTTATTTGTTGGTCTTATGAAGTACTTTCAAATACAAATAAAATAACTTTGATGTCACTTTTATTGTACCAATTATTGGTCAAAATTTACAAGTGGACTCCAGAAATGTGTGAGGACCTCACAGAAAGCAACAAGGGTACTGTAGAAGTATTTGATTTGGGCATAGACACTACATGTAAAATGAAATTTTTTTCCACCAGTCTCCATTTTAATAATATTACAAAAATGTTATTGAGACAGATCTACTTTATATGATTTCACATGATCGACATAAATGTTCACATAGATATTGGTCAATCTCAAAATTTAAATAATTTATATGCACACAAGACATCACTACATCAGTACTCCAAATTATGCATTAAAAAACAAACGGACAGTAAAATAGTAATTATGGGATTGAAAACGTAAAAAGAAATTCAGCTCATTCATCCCCGACATCACGTAGGATGTAGCTATATATAGCTAGCTAGGGTAATTACCATACACAGATTAGCGTGGGAGATTGACAGCCCCATGGCAATCATCATTGTGTGGAAAGTAATAATGCAAGAAGAACCATGGCACTCCAAGCGTGCCATGCATGGGCATGTACATTGATCCAAGTGAGTAGGCAATCCTATGTATCATATCATGTCAATACTTTTGCGTTATCATATATACACACGCAAATCCATTATCACTAGTTTATTTATTATAGAGAAAAGCTTTAGCGTACACTAAAATGTTCTTCAAAAAACATTGCAAAGTAAATTAATTTCACATATTGTACTACGTCTATTGACCTACGTTACACAAAACACGAGGACCTGGTGTAGAAAGGGTTTTGACACAACACCATTCTTAATTCGATCGGTTTCATTTCATTTTGCACTAGCTTTTATACCGCCCACAACAAAGTAGCTTGCTGACATGATGGGTCCACCTGCAACTAAATAAGGTCACAGGATCAGATCATGAAATTCCACACAAAAAAAAACCTTCCTAACGAATATTTAATTGGACGTAGATAAGGAGGTAATTTCATACAAATTTTGACAAAATCTTAGCGTACGTGCTTATCGATGGCCGGAATGCCAACCAAATACAATGTTTCAAGGAAAAAATACATGTGAGGAAAAAAGAAATAGACAGGTAGAATAGATCGAAACCGGCTCTCAGCATAGCTCTGGAAAATTTTCATAAACCATTCTTTTTCCTAATTGAGAGTTGATTCTAAACTTTAGCCCAACAACATGAGTGCCATACTGTTTGGAGTAGCCGCCGATTAGCACCCTGAACCGCTTTAATTATGGGCACATTTTCTAATAGAAAGGCTGAGGGGACCCTATGAGAGGTCTTCCTCGTCGGTACGGACATCGTTGCCATGAAAGCGAGCTAGCTAGACGCATGCATCCCTAGCTAGCTATACAGATGCCGATCCAGCCTGAAACCTCGTTAATGTTGCTTGCTGCATGCTTGTAGCTAGGTAGCCTCGACGTTAACGTTTGTACGTACGTTGCATGCTTTTCTGCATTGCTGTTCGATCCCAGCTGATTTTGAATCGAAAGCTAGGCAGGATTAAGTTAACGATGCTTGCAAAAGTGACAAGACAACAAAAGGCCGACAGGATTCATCATTCTGTTGTAAGTTCACGTCAGAGGTACCATCTTTAGTTTGTGAATTCAGAGCCATGTAAAGCTAGCTCAAGCTGTGCTTTTCGTACCGCGGTTAATATAGTGGAAAGGTGATTATTCCAGACAACATAGATATATATATATATATAGACGGCGAGGACAAGGGTTTGAAAAATGTTTCTGAAAAATTCCATGGATCCACTGGTATATAATGGGTAAGCTGGAACTGGCCGGTTTCCTTCAGCCGGTTTTATGGTTGAATTTAATTTTTTTTATTTCATATTCGTTCATCTTAAGTTTATAATCCATTTTAAGGACCTGTCTTGGGAGGGCTAAAAAGTTGCTTTTAATTTGTTGGACGTAAAGCAGTTGTAGCTGACGGCTACGGCTTTTTTTATTATGCCATTTGACAATCTGGCTACTGCAGCTATAGCTTTTGGGGGGCAACCGAACGGGGAGGCAGCAACCTAGTGGAGCACAACGGCAACCAAGTGGGGAGGTGACGTCGATGCGGAGAGGCGGGGCGGCGAAGGTTAGGGAGGCAGAGCGAGAGAGGTGGGGAGGCGGTCGAGTGAAGCCCACTACTATAAAACACAAGATCACTGCCGGTTATTAGAACCGACAATGATTGGTCGGCAGTGATAGTTTGACTATCATTGCCGGTTGTAGAACCGGCAGTGATACCGATATCACTACCAGTTTGTATGCAAACCGACAGTTATAGTCTATCAGTTCGTAAATCCAAAAATCACTCGATAAAAAAAATATTTGCACATGAACCACCCTGTATTTACTACGCGCGACGTCACAAGTCATGTGATTTCCGCACGAAATACGCACGCGTGCGGTCGCTAGGATTCAAACTCGTGACCTACTGTTTCGCGTGAACTCTCCTTACCATCTCACATAACATACACTTCTCAACTACTATAACATATATTTTCCTTTCATCCCTTTGTATCCGAAAGATTCAACGATTATTTGGACATCTAAACGACTTCAAATAAAAAAGTTGTCAACTACAAAGTTGTAGATTTCATCGAGAGTTACAGTTTTTATATAATTTTGTCTACATCCGACTCCGTATGAAAAAGTTATGATTTTTCAAAAATATTATCACTGCTTGTTCAGCTTCTGAACCGGTAGTGATACTATTATCCCTGCCGGTTCGGATTCCGAACTGACAGTGATACTTCCTCCAATATCACTGTCGGTTCTTAAAAAAACCGGTAGTGATACTATTACTGTCGGCTCTTCTCAAGAACCGGCAGTGATAAGTTACTATCACTGCCGATTATTCTTCGGTTGAGCATTTGTGCCGGTCTAACTTATGAACTGGTAGTGATAGGCCGGCAAGAAAGGGGTTTTTTGTAGTAGTAGTGGATGCAACTGAAAAGTTCCTCCCCAACGGCTGCAGCTTTTGAGGGTACTTTTGCTATGGCTTAGCTTCTCAGCTGCTTTGCAACCCTGCTGTTTGGGGGGCTTTTGGCTCAAAGCTGAAGCACAGCTCCCCCAAACAGCCCCCTAAGAATGCCATGAACTTCTATATTCACTTCTTTTTCGGTAATGATACTACACTGACGTATGATACAAGGAACAAAATCATACACCCTTCACTCATATAGGCGCAAATTAGGCCCCCCGTTCTTCTCTCATTAGGCCGCCCTACATTATCCTCAAATCCCCACAACCATCCAATCCTCTTTGCACACATCCCTTCCCATGACTGCTTTCCCTTCTTGCATGCTCTCACCCTTGCCTTCTCTCCCAAACACACCACTGCCACCATCTCGTCTGCCTGCCTGCATGATGAAACCAACTGGCCACATGGGGGTGACGTAGTGCCCCAGCCACATCACCCTCTACCTCCATTGCACATGTCCCATTGATTCCTTGTGCCTCTGCTTCCACTCCTCTTCCTCTCCCCACCACTACCTCCACCAGATGACTTTGTGGTCACGCTCCATGCCATCAGGTTGTGCCCACACCGGCGTCAGCGATCTCCCTCTTTCACACCCTCCCCTTGCCCCAACCGCTCCTGCTCATCCACGCCATCCTCGACCTCCGCTCCTACTCATCCACGCCGTCCCCGACCTCTGCTCCCTACTCGCCCCTTCCCTGTCCTCCAATCTCACTAAATGCGCCTTCACCTCCTCGTCGCTGTGGTGGACTACCCTTCCACCCTCGCCATCTTTGCTTCCTTCCTGACCACTCCGCACTGCCCCATCAAGGCACAGAACCTCCTCACCAACCTCCATGCTCACACCGTTGACCATGTCACCATCATGGAGGTTTTCTGCGGCATGGTCCACGAGGGCATGCTCCCCAACATCCACACCTACGTTATCGTCTTCACCCACCTCGCCTCTGTGGGTTACACATATTGCAGATGTTTCTCACTACTATAGAATGGTAAAACACTATTGATTCATCTGGGCCGGTTCCCAACTTATCAGGAAAAACTCATTGTGATAGATGATTCGGTGAGGGTGTAATAATTTGGTTCTAACTTGAGAACCGATTGTGTTGTAGCATTAGGAACATCACAATCGATTCTAATGTGAGAACTGAATTGATTCTCATGTTAGAATAGATTGTGACATGAACATCACAATTAGTTCAAACATTAGAACCGATTATAATGTGCATCGTACATCACAATCAGTTCTTATCTCAAAACTGATTATTATTTGCCTCGCTAGGTTATTTATACCCTCGGGCTAAACTCTCCTCTATTGTTATTCTAGAGGCAAAAAAACTACTGCCGCCCCAAAAAACACCACATACTCTAGTTGGAAGCAATACTTGGGTGAGAAATTAGGATGGGTGTTAAGAGGGTAAAGTTGAAGCCCTAGCTTGAGGAGATTTGTCCTCAATTTTCCTCATTTGTGGTTATCTTCAAAAGGTGAGTATTCCTTTGAACCACTTTAATTTTGTACTAGGTAATTTGAAATGTCACAAAGAGAGTTTAGGTTGCACTTGAATTGTGTGTGCCCTATCAGATTTCACACCCTTTATTTGACAAACACACATCTATTTTTCTTTGTAGTACTCTTGTGTTAATCTAGAATTATTGTTGCTATAATGTGATGAATGTTAGAGTTTAGATTGTGTAACCTATATCTTCTATTCAAGGGTGCTTGTTTATGCAAAACATTATTGAATTGTCTATGTTTTTTAGATAGTTTGAGAATATGTGGTTTGGGCAAGTTTCTAAGCTGTTGTACAATTGCAGAGAAAAGTTTGACAACATCTCTCTAGTCTCTGGATACACACCCTCTTGACGTTTTGTCAAGACATGTATTTGGAGAACAATAGAGAGATGCTGCCGAAATTTTCACTAGAGTTGTACAACAGCTTAGAAACTTGCTCGTACCACATATCCTCAAATGTGATTAGGACCTATCCTAATTAATAGAGATTAGGAGTTATCATTGGTACATACTTAGTTGGTCAACAGATAGACATTTCTTTAAAATCATTTAATTCCTAAACTTTGTTAATGCTTTCACCCTTATTTTCTTTCATTGAAGACAAAAAAATTGCAAGCTCGCTACATTAGGTAATTCAATATCATTGTTGATGCATGTTTTACATGTATGTCTCCTATGTAGGGGATTGAAAGCTCTTAACTAGGGAAGAAGGTATCAAGATTAAAATTATAAATGTTGGAATCCATTCTTTATTTTGCAAAGATAATTAAATAATGTCTCAATATTTGAAATAACTAGCTGTTGCTCTAGTTTTTTCTTATTTTATTATGCATAGTTTAATTGCAGATAGACAGTAAAGAATGGATATATCAAAAAAGCCATATAAGTGCTGAATTTCAGAGGTGTTAAGGAGTTCAAAATAATTGTAGAAGATGACATGTTGAAGAGGTGTAGCGACCCTCATTTTTGGTATAAAATGCTAAAATGAGAATCTATGTGCATACAGTATTAGTCCCATGATCAGTGGCTAGCACGCATATTTACAACAATTGATCACATCTATACTCTTTATTACATATGATAATTGTAATTTCTACAATATGGTCTTACAATACAGAGTGAAATGTAGCGGAAAGAGTCAAAAGTCTTGTAATGTGCCCATCTAATCCTCAGGCAACTAACAAAGGCATAATCCCTAGAAAAGATCATCGTTAACATCCCCGAGTCTTGAGTTAAAATAAGTTTCGTCGAGCTGATCTGATTCTTCGCCTAAAAACAACAAATAAGCAAGGGTGAGTACTTTCGTAATCCACAAGACTTTTGCAAAACCTATAATATATGCAGGTCATTTCAAAGAAAAGGCTTCTATGGTTAATTTGCATAAAGCTAATTTGAAATGTAAATACAGAACAGTAGATTGCAAACGGAATTTTATTAAAAGCAATTTTATATGTAAAATAATAGTATGTAAATACGAATAAGTAAATTTCATAAACATGGGTATCATGACCATATCCACAAACCAATTTATATCATCACCTGGTAGAATCCAAGTTTTTTGAAAATAAAAATATGTAACTATGTGATGACTTTACCAAGTGCCCTTGTCCGTGGGAGGGACTAATCGATTAGTTTTACACTCTGTAGAGGTGTACAGCTTTACCCACAAGAAATGATCATCCCCTTTTGCTTGACCATTAACACACTGCCTTTGGTGTATCGGCAAGGCGATCATAACATTACCATTACATTACTTAACCCTAACTTTGTCACCAGACTACCCTAACTTTGCACCAGTCCGGTGACGTTAAGCACTTGCTATGATGGCAGAAACACATGCCCAAGACATGACAGTAATCCCCGTTATTTATACCACAATATAGGCAATAAACCCCGCCTACACATGTTGCTCCTCATGGCAAGGCATACATCGTTGTATCAGCAAACATTGCTCCCAACACCTCGGTGTGGGCACCCCTCCGAGCAAACTTAAACCAGAATGCCCGAACTACTCCAACCTACCAATGTGCAAAGCCAGTTTTAAGTAACTTAATAGGTTAAGGCTATCACATACTAGCACTTGTGGTTTTACATGTTTCTTAGCCTGAAAAAACCCATAGTTCGGTCCTTAATCCGACACGAGCAATAATCTCCCCCTACACTACGTGCAAGTACATGCAACTTCGGCTATTGCCAGTAATTGTTTGCATCAAAACCATAGTTTTATTTTTATTTTTAATCAAAATACCAACCATAAGGAAAAGTCTTACCCAACATTGTGTCATATCCAACATTTTTAACCATATTGAAATTTTAAAGTTCTTTAAGCATGGCTAAGCATGATATCTAAGTGTGAGATCTCCCATGTTGACATTATATATTGTCTACCTTATTCTAGGGGTATCAAGGTTCACAAATCCATACTTATCAAGGAAGTTCCATGTGTCTACATGAATAGCTACCTGACGAGTACTCATACCATGGGTACCCCCAGCGTCCCGGGACGACGAATGGGCTGCCACAAGCCCAGCTCTGGCCGAAGGCCCCGCTGGGCCATGAAGGGCACTCGTCCCCGACCAAACCAACCAGGGGGCGGTCCGACCCCCGCCATGGGTCGGGCGCCCTGCAAGCTCTGACCAAGCTAAGACGATCTCCGCCAAGGGTCGGGAGCCAGACCATCACCGGTCGACCTCGAGTTGGCCATTTGCCCCACGGACACGACGGCTCAAAGTGACCGTGCGAGGGCAGGTGGCTCCTTCCCGAGGCTACGAGGAGGCTACCGAAGTCAAGCACCAGTCTCATCGTCCAGTCATGCACAGTGAGAGGATGTGCTCCCTCCCAAGGCAACACCAGAGCCAAGCGCTGTAGCGTCAGCACCTGGCAAGCGCGCAGAGGGTAGGTACGCCACTTCCCGGCGAAACGGAAAACTATGCCACTTGATGTATCTACCGACCCAGCATGGGGGTGAGCAGACACCGGTCAGTCGCCAAGACTGAAGATCAGGACTCCTAAGCGTAGGACACCCCCATCCTTTCTTTTCCAAATTCCCATGTAACCTGCCCCCTCCGTATATATAAAGGGAGGTAGGACCCTCAGGGAAAGGGACGACTTTTCGGGCGAACAGTTTCACACACACACGGCTCGAACGCTCCTACAGCTTCGAGCTCTTAGCATTTTCAAGCTTTCGAGCTCTCCCACTCGCACGAGGCGCTCAAGGCTAGTCTTTAGCCCTCGCTTGTAACCCCGTGCGGTCATCTGCACCCAAAGCAATATAGATCCACCACACGAACTGGAGTAGGGACATTCGGCCCGAACCAGTATACTTCTTGGGCTCCCTGAGTCAGACCATTCAAGGAGAGGGAACGCGCGGCACCTTGACTAAAATTCACTAGCCAGTATTTGAAACTCCGACACTACCAATACCCACAAAGTAGCAGAGTTTAATGAACATACGCATGCATTAAAATATTTAATAAAATATTTGTAAAACTAGGATCAACATGGTCAAAGGGGTGCTTGCCTTGTTGATTGTTGTCGCAGTCGAGCTCGGGGTCGTCGATGACTAATTCAGGTATATCAAATTCTACATGTCGTTCAATAATAACATAACAAATAACAAACTTTAATAAAGCAAAAAGAAATCAGATAGAAAAACCAAATAAGAACAACTGCATAAAATATGTAGGGTTTTAGGATTACGTTGCTTATGATTTTTATGTGTTCATTTACTTATATGCATATATGTTACTAGCAATTCTTTATCAAGCATGGACACAATTTGTCTTATGATTTATTTTTTATCTATTTTATGAATTGAGGAGGAAAATTTTATGTGTTCATTTATTTATAATATCAAATTCAAGAAGCAAAATTATTTGAATTAATATTTAACTATTAATTACCACATGAAATAACTTAAATATTTTCCTAGTGAACCCTAAGTATTTTTTTATATTTAGGTTTTTGAGGGTCTAAGGATTCTAAAAAATTGTTTTACTCAATTTGAAGCTTATTAGCAAAAATTCTATATATGACATTTTAAAAATCTTTCTTTAAATTTAGTTTTAAAATTTAAACAGAGTTCATTTTTAAAATCTATTTTCAAATTTAGAATCTACATCATTGATCATGAATTTAAAATTTTATTTCATCAAATTTGGATTTTAAATGCAAAAAATATGGTTATTTGAATGAGCTAGGGTTTTGCTAAATACTAAGAAATTGGAAAACTTCCATTTAAGTAAAGTACACCTTCGAAGCCGAAACACGCTTTCCTTTTTGGGCTTGCACCCAGGTTGAGGCACTAACACACCAGGCTTGCTTGGCAGAGGGCCGACCGTGCTCACGTGACTGCCATGTGGGCCCGCGATGCGAAGGCTATGCGGTGTGACAGTTGACTAAATGGGCCCATGGGCAGTGTAAGTGGTACAAGTGCTGGAGACTAACATAGGAGGCCCACCGGTTAGTGACCAAAAACAAAGCAGGCAGTGCTAGAGCTTGCCGCTAGTGAGGAAAGACCGGAGCCACTGAATGGGTTCCACGGTGAACTTCACAGGGCCCACGCGCACCTAGGGGAGCACTCGCGGTCACCGGAGATGACCAGAATCGATGCGTCACTGGGGCCATGCGATGGTGGCCATGATTGGCTAGTGGCGAAGCAAGAACATAAGTTCTCATCGTGCATTTTCACCCTCAAGGGACTAAGTGGGTTCTATTTTAACACTTATCTGAGGAGAAAAGTAGGCGGGTAGGGGCCTCACCATGCAGGGGCGGCCGTGGCGAAAGAACACGGTGTGGCGACTCATTGGGGAAGAAGTGCTTGAATTGAAGATAGAGAAGGGCACTAGATGCTAGGGGGAAGCTTCAAGCTAAGTGATTCAGGTGGTGGTTCACTGGATCGACTAATTGGGGTTTTTCTCTCTTCATTGGATTTTGTGGCTATGGCGACGGAATTGGGGAAGATGATTGCAGAGAAGAGACACTCGAGGTTGAGGAGTGATGGGCGATTTCTATGGCTACCAAGGTGTGATCGGGTTAGTTTATATAGAGGGGAAAGGCGATTCGAGCACAGGATTTGAATGCCGAGCGCAAGGACGACGGTGAATTGAGTTGCGACTGGAATTCTAGGGATTTCTATAGTGCAAGGTTTAGGCAAGTCAGCAGTGGTAGCAGTGGGGTGACAGAGGGATGGTAGTGCCTCGGGCGATGAGTACTACAGCGGGAAGGCAACAAGGATTGAGGCTGTGCGGCTCGGCTATCTAGCGCGGCGAAAGATCAGAGAGGAGAGGGAGAAGGGAAGAAGAATGGAGAGGGGTTGAAGTGTGGGGGTAGATGGCAGGGAGAAAGTTGGCAAGGGGTGCCAGCTATGCAGCCGGGATCCACCTGTCTGCGATAGCAAAAGGCTGCACTACTGAAGACTCTAGACAGAACCGACTTGATTCACTGGATTAAGCTACCAAATTGACTCAAGATTTTATGAAAATTTTTGCATAGGTCAAAAAGATAAGACATGCTATCCAATAAAAAAATTAGGATTAAAACTCTTGGTAGAAAATTTTAAACAATTCCGAACATGCATGTTGGCAAATTTTTATTTTCTGATTTCCATTTAATTGAAGCTTAGAATGAGGTTAATATTTTATGAAATGTTTTTTGAAGATTTGATATGTAAAGTTTTATCTTATGTAAAAATTTTGGATTTTTATATTTGATATTTTAATTCTAAAAATTCGACATTGCTATTTTTAGTTTTATTTACTTTGTATTATTGAATTTTTAAAGGATAACAATATAAGTAATAATTTTTAATATTTTTACCAAAGGTATATAAGGATCTTATGTTAGCATGGTAAAAATCTTGGCTTCAGATACACCTTGGAGATTTCTACACAAATCTGACAAGATCTGGATCAGATATCTTATCCCATGATTATCATATCTTTTCTTTTATTTTAATTTTTAAGATCATCTCAACTATCATGATTAGGGTTTTGGATGACTCTGGTATTTAAATATGATTTTTGTAGATTTTTATGGCTATTGCGTATGTACCTTTTTACTTTTACATTTTTACTATTTCAATATATTTGACTTTTCTATTAAAGCAAAAACTCAAGAAAAGCCAATAATTCTAGAAAATTCAGAAAAATGCAAATTTGAATTAAGAACATATTTAAAATTCATTTTTTATAGTTTGTTTACTTTGGAAGAAATAGTTGTAATATTGCTATTCATTCTTTACTTAAGATTAAAATGCAAGAAAATGAAGAAAAATATATTGTTTTAAATCAAAATCTTGATTACAATTAAAATTTTTATTCAATTCCATTTTTAAATTTTATTTTTCCCTTTTTGAATTTTTCAGGATGTTGCAAGGGGGGTGTAAACTTCATATATTATTGAAAGATCATGTAGAGGTCTATACCTTTGTGTGATGAGTAATTGACTAGATTAAAGGTTGATCTGATGAGTAAAAGACTAGATTAAAGGTTGATCCGATCAGTAGCTGACTAGATTGAAAGATTTATCCGAGTCAGAATGGTCTTGAAGCATTTTGATAAGTTCTCAACCATGTCGTGTTTCTTTGCTGAATTTCTCTAGCTCCTCGACTGGTTCTCTTTCTTGGCTGTTTGCTAAGTGCCGAGTGCTGCCAAGCCTTTGTTGAGTTCTTCCAGCTTTTCGACTGGTTTCTTTTTTAGGTACTGTGTTCCGAGTGGTTCCTGTCTTTGCTAAGTGCGTCTAGCTTTTTGACTGGTTTTCTTCCCTTAGTGAAGGCTGAGTGCCGAGTGCTTCCAGTCCTTGCTGCGTGATTTTTAGCTTGTCGACAGGTTTTCTTCTGAGTTGAATACCTTGCTGTGATCAAGGGGTTGTTAAGGACTCAGCCGGTGGTTAGCCGAGTGGTTCACCAGATGGTTAGCTGAGTGGTTAACTAGGTGGTTAGCTGGGTGATTTAGCCTTTTGGCTAGCCAAGCGTTTCAGCCGAGTGGGTTTGAGTATATGGGTTTTGCCGACTGGTTTTGGTTAAGTTTGTTCTGACTATTTTGAGATTGTCAGCAAATATGATTGCGGGCATTGCTATGTGAAAGGTTTCCTTGTCTTTGATGGTTGCAGGACGACGGTGCTGGGTCATGGTGAGGCGGAAGATGACTGGAACTAGGCGAGGTGCGTTGGAGGTCCAGAACGGTTGGGAAATCGTTGGAAGATGACCGGAGATAGAGTTCGGGTAAGCTAAGAAGGCAAGGAAAAGAGCAGATACTAACTAGATGCTGCAAGGATCAATGAGGACTGTCGGGGTACAGTCTATTTGATAGGAATAGCGGGTCTAGTAGTATGCTTTGAGAGCCGTGCAAGAAAAACCCTGTGTTAGCGGGTTTAGAGTTTCCCCTTGCAGGCTGTGTGAGTGGGTGCTTCTTAGCTCTTAGATGAGTCTCTAGGGTTGAGAGCTGCATCTAAGGGTGATAGGTGGCCCAAGAGTTGTATAAATATGGAGGGATGCCTCCCTCAACCGAGGTGTGGTTGGTAGGAATCCCAGAAGGGTTTTTGAGGTTTTGAGCACTCTGTTGAGCTTTGCCACTTTTGTGTGTGTGGCTTTGTAACCTCCCTTCCAGGAATACAAGATACATATCGAAGATTTCAATACTTGCATTTTATCTTCTATCATTTACTTTATGCAAGTTACTTTCTGCAATTTAAGTTACGCAATTTACTTCACGCAAGTTGTTTCTTCCGTCTACACTCCTTCTTGCGTCTTTTGCGTTCTTAAGTTGATTAATCTTGTATTTCATTCCTGTGCCCCTATAGCTTGCTGTGTCTAAACTTCTCAAGATCTTTTCATTTTCGAAATCAAGAGCAAGTCTTACACTGAATTCCCTGTTCTTTCTGCTCTTCTTAAAGTGTTCATTCTTCTCAGACAAAAAGACCAAATCTTTGAGATCAATTTCGGTGATCGTTTCGGGAATCAAGTTTCTTGGAGTACCAGGATCACATGTACCAAATTTCTGTGAGTTTTATTGAGGCAATCTAAAGTTCTTGTGATTCTTGTTCTGGTTGAGGCTTCTGTTCATGAGAAACTTTTTGGTCTGGTACTCTCACCTACTCCTGTAAGGTACTACCAGCTTTTCTTCTCAAAGAACCTCCACCCTTTTGAGTGATCTTTTGTGTTAATCTTTTGGAATACTGCGTGTGTGAAAATTTGATTGCGACCATTCACCCCCCCTCTGTTCGCCATTCCGATCCTTCAATTGGTATCAAAGCCGGTTCTGCTCTTTTCATAGATCTTGACCAGTCTCAAGAGCCATGACAACAGACAAGTATTCCACCAAGCCTCCCATTTTCTGCGGCATTGATTTTTCTTTTTGGAAGTCGAGGATGGAATTATACATCACTGCCCAGGGCTTCCTGATTTAGCAGAAGGTTAAGCTCCCGTATGATGTTCCTGCCGATGAACACGTCACGGCTGGAAATATGGGTGATGTGGAGGCAAACACTAAGGCAAGAAACATCCTCATACAGGGACTTAGCCGCAGTGAGTATGACAGGATCTCTCATTTGCGATCCGCTCATGAGATCTGGGTGACCCTCGATGCTTACCATGAGGGTTCTACCCAAATCAAAACAGTGAGGCAGAATCAACACAAGCGTGAGTACAACAAGTTTGAACAACACGCTGGTGAGAGTCATGACGAGTGTTTCGTTTGATTTACAAAAATTTTGAGCGATCTCCGGGCAGTTGGTTGTACATACCCTGACTCGGATAATGCTCGACACTTCTTGACCGCACTTGATCTTCGTATTTGGGAAATGAAGGTAACCACCATCAAGGACACAACCGATTTGTTGACCTTGACTCTTGATGGGCTTTATTCTCGTCTCAAGACTCATGAGATCGATGTCGTCTCTTGCAAGATGAAATCTCAATCGATGGCTTTGGTTACTGATCCCATTTGTTCCTCTTCTTTCGACTCTTCTGCTATTTTTTTTCTCTCAGCCCTTTGTGAGCTAAGCGATGACCGTCTGGACAAGTTTTTAGAAACTAAGCTTGCTCTTTTAGCTCTCAAATTTTCTCACGCCTACAAGAGGGTGAGAGAGAGAAAAAGAGGTGTGATCACTTGTTTCGAATGTGGTGGCCCCAACCACATTCGAGCAAATTGTCCAAAACTAGAGATGGACAAAAATGACTCCGGCAGTTCCGGCAAGAACGACTACACCGACAAGAACCGCAACAAGAAGCCTCCAGTTCGTGAGCCGGCACACAAGAAGAAGTACAGCAACTTCTCGAAGAACAAGAAGCTATTCCACCGCGTCCTCGCTGCCCTCGACGACATTAACCTCTCCGACACGGAGACATGGAGCGATGAAGCCGAGGATGATCCGCAAGAGAAGAAAGGCGTCGACAACTTTTCCAACATGTGCTTCATGGCAGACACCAACGGCGTCAGTGACTCCGAGCTCTACAGCGACTTGGACGAGGTACCTTCCTATGACCAGCTCAATGAGGCTTTTTGCAAATTAGAAAATTTCATGCTAAAGCTAGAGCTAGGTATATGGAGCTTGAAAAGGAAATAGGTATCCTTACTCGGGAGTTAGCTTTTCTTAGATCTTCTCCCTCCCGAGTCACTGATGACTATTCCTTGTGTGATGCCCTGCTTGTGGAGCTTGAGAACCTAAGGACCTTGCATGATAGTGTGCAAACTGAACTTGAAGGTCTTAGGTCGAAGAATGCTAGCACTCAGACTGTTGATGTTTTCTCTCTAGATGCTAGTTTTCTTCATGCTCATGGTACTCTATCATATGAAAATTGCCCTAAATTACTTGCTAAAATAGATGCTATGAGCGTTCACCTTAGGAAGCTTTCTTCTAGAAACGATGAATTTGAAATGCATGCTTCTAAGGACCCTGTCAGCTCATGTAAGGGCTGTAAGCAACTAAAATTTAACAATGAAGTTTTAAATGTCAAGTGTGCTATACTTGATAAGCACTTACTAGATAAGTTACTTAAGAGTTGCTTGCATTGTTCTGTGATTGAAGGGGATTTAGACAAAATCCAAGTCAAGCTTAGGAAGAAATTAGAAGACCAAGCCCATAGGATTAGAGAAGCTCCCTGCGTTTCTTGTGAGGCCCTCAAAATTGAGGCAGCCGTGCTGAGGGAGAAAAATGCACGTGTTGGTGTTTCTTCTTCTCTTTCTGGTTCTTCCTCTTCCACTCACCCATGTTCTTCTTGTGCCTCTCTTTTTCGAGAGTGTGAGTACCTCATGAGCACTCTTGAAAAATTTGTTGGAGGCAAGAAGCTGAATCTCATTCTAGACTAATAAAAAATTAACAGATTTAATCAGGGTCTAGGATTTGACTCTTTGGAGCATGCTAGGACTCATCCTCCTACCATTGTGCGTGGATCCAAGAGTGGAAAGATTGTGGTTGCTCCCAGGATGAGTACCACTGTGTTTAGATCTGCTGGGGTTATCCATGGGACTTTTGAGCAGAAGGGTGCTCCTCTTGTCACTTCTGCCTTTAGTAAGGCAAGGTATTCATGCACCTTCTGTAAGAAGGATGGTCACCTAGTAGACTTCTGTTACGGGCGTGCCAAAATCACGAAACGTAAGCATTTGATGCTCTTAGGTGTATTCAGGATCATTCTCGGATCCCGAGTGCATCTAAGGCATACACTGCTGCTAAACAAATTGAAAAATCGTCTATTTTTGGGCAGCGTCCAGGACTTGGTTTTCATGCTATTCAGCCAAGTTTTAGTTCTGGAGTTGCTCATGGTCAGTCTTTCCGCCGTCCTTTTGATATTCCTCATTTTTCCCATCGAGGTAGATATCAGCGGTGTGAGGTGTTTCCAGGTAGGAGATTTAGGCAGCCTCGTTGGGATAGCCCAGTTTTTGCATCACGGTGGGCTAAACCAGTGATAGCCCCTATATCTTCTACCAGAGTTGCTTCTACTGATCTTGTGAGAGTCAAGCGTCGTAAAGACACTAGAGTGCAGTCTTCATCTGTGGCTAGCACCTTGAGACGTCGTGTGATTCAGTACTGGGTTCCCAGGTCCACACTTTATCCCAGTACTGAGTCTTCTCTCTCTCTCTTTTGACTTGATCAGGTTCGTCGGATGGGGAAGGGAGAAGTTTAGATTGTTGACTCCGGTTGTTCTCGCCATATGACCGGAGACTCTCGTTGGTTCTCTTCCCTAATCCGAGCCTCCGGTGATGAGTTGATCACTTTTGGGGATGCTTCTTCAGATAGAGTTCTTGCTAAAGGTACCGTCCACATTAATGAAAATTTTATTCTTAAGGACGTTGCCTTAGTAAGTAAACTGCAATATAATTTTCTTTCTGTATCTCAGCTCATCGATGAGTCTTTCGACGTAAGCTTTAAGAGTAATGCATGTAGAATCCTTGATTCATTAGGAGAGTTGGTTTGCGGGATTTCTAGATTTAGGAGAGTCTTTCATGCTGATTTTTCTGTTTCTTCTGGAGACTCTCTTCGGTGTTTGATTGCTTATGAGTCCCGTGATCTTTTCTTCTGGCATAGGAGACTTGGTCACATTGGTTTTGATCATTTGACTAGAGTTAGCAGCCGCGATCTTATTCGTGGTTTGCCCAAGCGCAAGATGGTCAAAGACTTAGTTTGCTCTCCCTGCAGACATGGCAAGATGGTTACTGCTTCTCATCCTCCAGTCACCGTAAAGATGACTGATGCACCAGGACATTTTTTGCACATGGACACTGTTGGTCCAGCTAGAGTGCAGTTAGCAGGAGGGAAGTGGTATGTCCTTGTCATTGTTAATGATTTCTCGAGGTAATTTTGGGTATTTTTCATGGCCTCGAAGGATGAGACTTTTTCTCACTTCAGGGGATTTGTTAGTAGGTTGTCTATTGAGCTCCCAGGTGCATTACAAGCTATACGCAATGATCATGGCACTGAGTTCAATAACTCCTACTTTGAGAACTTCTGTATGGAGTCTGGTATAGAGCATCAGTTCTCTTCTCCCTACGCCCCTCAGTAAAATGGCGTAGTGGAAAGGAAGAACGGAACCCTGGTTGAGATAGCTAGGACGATGCTAGACAAGTACAGTACTGCTAGAAAGTTTTGGGCTGAGGCTATAGCTACTGCTTGTCATGTTTCCAATCGCGTTTTCTTGAGAGCACATTTGCATCACACTTCTTATGAGTTGAGGTATGAGCGAAAGCCCACTTTTCTCATTTTCGTGTTTTTGGTTGCAAATGCTTTATTTTGAAGTCTGGTAACTTGGACAAGTTTGAATCTCATTCTTCTGATGAGATTTTTCTGGGTTACTCGACTTCTTCTCGTAGCTATAGGGTCTGGAGTTGTGATGCGAATAGGATCATAGAGATCTGTGATGTGACCTTTGATGAGGCTAGCCCAGGTGCTAGACCCGATATTTCAGGCTCTTCTTATCCCTCAGAGACCATTTTCGTAGAGGATGATGAAGATTACGGTGTTTCTCCTGATCCAGTCTCCTCTACACCTGAGGTGCCTCCTGTTTCCATCTCTGTACCTCAGGAAGACTAGCCCTTACCATCCGTCTGCTCCTCTACAAGTGGCTCCGTTCCATTGTCTTCTGCTCAAGAAGCAGTGGCCACCTATGCTTCCGGTCCTCCTAGCCACATTCAGTGTTCTCATCCTCCAGAACAGATCATCGGTGATCTATTTGAGCGTGTCACGTGCTCAAAATCAGGTTTATCTTCTTTCTGCTTTCACTCTGCCTTTGTTCCCTCTTTTGAGCCAAGGGATGTTACTCATGCATTGTCCGATGAATCATGGATTAATGCTATGCATGAGAAACTGGAAAACTTTGAGAAGAACAAAGTCTGGCAGCTTGTAGAGCCCCCATCTGGTCATAATGTTATTGGGACCAAGTGGGTGTTCAAAAACAAGTAGAGTGAAGATGGGGTTGTCATTCGCAACAAGGCTAGACTAGTTGCATAGGGATTCACTCAGATTGAGGGTCTTGACTTTGAGGAGACATTTGCCCCTGTAGATAGACTAGAGGCAATTAGAATCCTACTTGCATTCTCTGCATCCCAGGGCTTTAAGCTCTATCAAATGGATGTCAAGAGTGCATTCCTCAATAGCTTCATTGAGGAAGAGGTGTATGTCATGCAACCTCCAGGATTCGAGAACCCCAAATACCCAAACCATGTCTACAAGCTTTTCAAAGCCTTGTATGGACTTAAGCAGGCCCTTAGGGCTTGGTATGAGAGGCTTAAGTCCTATCTTCTCAGTCATGGTTTCAAAATGGGTACTACAGACAAGACTCTGTTCATCAAGCACCAAGATTCTCATTTCCTTCTCGTCCAGATTTATGTGGACGATATTATCTTTGGTGGCTCTTCTCATTCTCTCGTATCTCAATTTTCTGAGATAATGAGCACAGAGTTTGAGATGAGTATGATGGGCGAGTTGAGCTACTTTCTTAGCTTCCAAATCAAGCAGACTCGGGAGGGTACTTTTCTGCACCAAGGAAAGTACACTCGGGACCTCCTAAGGCAGTTTGATATGTCTGATGGGAAGCCTCTGATGACTCCTATGGCCACCACTGCTGTCCTCGAGCCCGATGAGGATGGTGAGCCTGCTGATCAAAAGGAGTTCCGGAGCATGATTGGCTCTCTCTTGTATCTCACTGCCACACGGCCGGACATACACTTTGCCATGTGTATGTGCGCTCGCTTTCAGGCTTCTCCTCGCGCCTCTCAACGCCAAGCAGTGAAGCGCATCTTTAGGTACCTTCAAGCTCCCATTGATTATGGTATCTGGTACTTCTTCTTCTTGTCTATCCCTTAGAGCCTTTTCTGATGCAGACTTTGTTGGCTGTAAGATAGATAGGAAGAGCACTTCTGGCACTTGCTAATTCATTGGCACTTCTCTTGTCTCTTGGTCTTCTAAGAAGCAGTCTGGAGTCGCACAATCCACCGCTAAGGCCGAGTATGTAGTTGCAGCCAATTGCTGTAGCTAGGTACTCTGGATGAGCTCGACCTTGCGGGACTTTGGGTTGAAAATAGAGAGTATTCCACTTTTTGTGATAACATTTCTGCTATTTGCATTGCCAAGAACCTAGTGCAGCACTCCCAGACTAAGCACATGGATGTTAGATATCATTTCCTTAGAGACCATGTGGAGAAAGGAGACATAGTGCTTCAGTTTGTGAAGAGTGACCACCAGTTGGCCGATATCTTTACCAAGCCCCTGGATAGCTCTAGTTTTGTTGCCTTGTGGAGTGAGCTTGGGGTTGTGTGCCCTTACGACCTTTTGTGAGGGGGAGCTGATCTGTATATTATGTATTATATCTTATTTCAGTCTATTCCTTCTCCTCTTTGTTTTCTAGGTGTTTGTTGATTCTTCTTGCATTATCTCAAGTTCTCTTCTCTTTCGTTACCCAAAAGTATGAAGTCTGGTTCTCGCACTCTCCTTCATGTTCTGGTCTTTTTGTTGAGTTACCTCTGATTTCTTCAATCAAATATATTTCTTGAGCTTAATCCTGCTAATAACTCAACTTGAACCAGATTTATGCTTATATTGGAATCACATATTGAGGGGGAGTTTAAGAATCTGTCTCATGCATTGCATATAGACTTGATCTTTCGTTTTATGAGCTTTGTCTATTATGTAAATGATCCATATTTCATTTTATACACCATGCTATATTATGAAGAAAATTACTTGCTTAGATACGTCCAAGTTCATTTAACTTGCTAAGCTTGCAAAAATTAAAATAAGCTTTAAAAGAAAAACTTGATAAAACATGTTGCGTTTACTTGCTAGGTTTCTTCTCTAGGTGTATTTGCCATGATTTGTAAAATTCTGGAATTCTCTAGAGTCCCTATAACAACTTGGGTGAATCTTATTTGATCCATACTTAAGTCCTTCACTAGCTTAACAATCATTATGCTAAAATGAAAGTGAAGCAAAATTGACACTTTTTGTGTGCAGTAGACTCAACACCTCACATTCACAAGACGGCTTCTCATTGCACTTGAGATGAACTTGGAACTGTGTATGACCGAGATCATTCTCTTAAGAGCACTGACGAATACTTATACCAGGGGTACCCCACAGCAAGGTATACATCTATTTCAAGATCATTTTTCTCTCAATCATGCAAACATGGCGGCAAGGTCAGCAGCGGTGCAGAATGCTGGAGAGGGTATTACTAAAGTCTCCGTCCCTCACAGATGGGATTATCACTGAATATTGACTGGAATACCAGATGATCCACCTTGGGCCCAGCTCTTGGCCTCGTGGGCCCACAAAGGACCCTTGGCCTCGTTCAGTTCGCCAGGCGGTCCGACTGCCTCAGTCGACGCCTCCCGCAGTTCCCGACCGCCACGGGCCTGGACGCCTCAGAGGCTCGACTTGGCCTCAGGTCGGAGCCCAAATGACCTCCGACTCAGCGACCTCCGCCACGTCGCCAATCGACCTAAAGCAGGTCACCTATCCCTTGGACGCGACGGCCATGCTGGAGCGGGTGGCTCCTTCCCAAGGTGGTCAGGGGGCCGCCAAAGTCAAGCGTCTGTCCCTTCACTCCATCCCGCGCAGTGGAGAGACGTGCTCCGTCCCGAGGCGGTACCAGAGCACAGCGTAACGACGTCAGCACCTGACAAGCGCCCAGAAGGCAGGTGCGCACCTTCCCGACGGAACGCCACCCGTTGTGTCTACCAACCTAGGCGTGAGACGCACAGGAACCTGTCAGTCACCAAGACCAAAGACCGGGACTCCCGGGAGTAGCATACCCCTACCTTTTTTCTCCAAACTCCTGTGTAACCTGCTCCGTTCGCCTATATAAAGGGAGGCAGGGCCCTCAGGGAAGGGGACTCTCATTCGCACTCTCATCCGACCTAATCGAACACATCCGGTCTCGAGCGAGTCAAGCATACAGACGAACATTCCCGAGCCCCTCCACTCGGACGAGCGCTAAGGGCTTGTCCTTAGCCCTCGCTTGTAACCCAGTGCAGTCCGCTGCACCCTAAGCAATACAAAGCCACCACCACGAACTGGACGTAGGGATATTCGGCCCGAACCAGTATACATCTTGGACTCCCGAGTCTAACCATTCAAGAAGCGGGAACGCGCGGCCCCTAGACTTACAAATTTACTTGCCGGTTATACGAAACACCGACAAGCACCTCTTGAGATGATCGAATATGGCTGAATCAATTGCTTTAAGAATGCAAATACATATATATGTGGGTAAAGAATGCAAATAATGTCAAATATTTGCACCTCGCTATATCTTCTCAAGGATTCAAAGAAAAATTGCATCCAATAAAAATGTCTAAGCTTGAAGGACTTTGTATGAACTTCTAGATTTCCCAAAGTGTTGAGTAGGTTGAACTCTAGGTCTTCCATTTGATCATTTGATTGGCTTTGCTTCTAGTTTTGAAACTTATAACAAGTGTTGCTCATGCTCTATCTTGCTAAAAATGACATGGTTTCCATTAAATCTTGCTGGCAAAATGTTTATTTGCACTTGGCCATGCCTTCGCTTAGTCTATTTTTGTCATAACTTAGCTTGGTGTCATAACTTTTCTTGTTGGTCACTCGGATAATATTCAAAGCTTCTTTAGACTGCATTTCTTGCATAAAATTAAAAAAAAGGAGGGGAGAGAAGTTATAATCTGATGCATGAAATAGTAAATGCTATCTTGATGCCTATATTGACAAAAAGGGGAGAGAAGTTATCCAAAAAGGCATCTTAGGCATCTTGGAATGAAATTTTTGTTACTAACTTGGAATTTTTCTGTTACTGACTTGGTTATAATCTGTTGTTTTTACTGTTTTCCAAGTTTCAGTCTAGTAATCAAAATCCTTTCTTTGCTCAAACTCATCTTATGCCTTTTCTGTGTGTTTGTCAATATACTCATCAAGGGGGAGATTGAAAGACCATGTGGAGGTCTATACCTTTGTGTGATGAGTAATTGACTAGATTAAAGGTTGATTCGATGAGTAAAAGACTAGATTAAAGGTTGATTCGATGAGTAGCTGACTAGATTGAAATGTTGATCCGAGTCAGAATGGTCTTGAAGCATTTTGATAAGTTCTCAACCATGTCGTGTTTCTTTGCTGAATTTCTCTAGCACCTCGACTGGTTCTCTTTCTTGGCAGTTTGCTAAGTGCCGAGTGCTGCCAAGCCTTTGCTGAGTTCTTCTAGCTTTCTGACTGGTTTCTTTGCTAGGTACAGTCTATTTGATAAGAATAGCAGGTCTAGTAGTATGCATTGAGAGCCGTGCAAGAAAAACCCTGTGTTAGCGGGTTTAGGGTTTCCCCTTGCAGGCTGTGTGAGTGGGCGCTTCTTAGCTCTTAGATGAGTCTCTAGGGTTGAGAGCTGCATCTAAGGGTGATAGGTGGCCCAAGAGTTGTATAAATATGGAGGGATGCCTCCCTCAACCGAGGTGTGGTTGGTGGGAATCCCAGAAGGGTTTTTGAGGTTTTGAGTGCTCTGTTGAGTTTTGCCCACTTTTGTGTGTGTGGCTTTGTAACCTCCATTCCAGGGATACAAGATACATATCGAAGATTTTAATACTTGCATTTTATCTTCTATCATTTACTTTATGCAAGTTACTTTCTGCAATTTAAGTTACATAATTTACTTCACGCAAGTTGATTCTTCCATCTGCACTCCTTCTTACATCTTTTGCATTCTTGAATTGATTAATCTTGTTTTTCATTCCTGTGCCCCTATAGCTTGCTGTATCTAAACTTCTCAAGATCTTTTCATTTTCAAAATTAGGAGCAAGTCTTACACCGAATTCCCTGTTCTTTCTGCTCTTCTTAAAGTGTTCATTCTTCTCAGACAGAAAGACCAGATCTTTGAGATCAATCTCGGTGATCATTTTAGGAATCAAGTTTCTTGGAGTACCAGGATCACGTCTACCAAATTTTTGTGAGTTTTATTGAGGCAATCTAAAGTTCTTGTGATTCTTGTTCTGGTTGAAGCTTCTGTTCATGAGAAACTTTTTGGTCTGGTACTCTCACCTACTCCTGTAAGGTACTACCAGCTTTTCTTCTCAAAGAACCTCCACCCTTTTGAGTGATCTTTTATGTTAATCTTTTGGAATATTGTGTGTGGGAAAATTTGATTGCGACCATTCACCCCCCCCCTCTGTTCGCCATTCCGATCCTTCAATTATCCTTGTTTTGATTGCACCAATCTTAAAATATTTAACAACTCAGCTCAAATTGAAGACCACTTGATTCAACTTGGCTTCGTGAGAAATTACACATGTTGGATTCATAATGGGGAGACAAGTAGTACTCGTCCGGTATACAATGAAGACATGCTGGAATCCAATCATGAGTTGCAGTGTGATATATTTGAGGAGGATAAATTATAGTAAATGTTATGGAATGTGGACAAAAATTATACGAAAAGATAGTTTGAAAAATTTAAAATCTTGATTGAAGACGATGTTAAACCGTTATTCTCGAGTTGCAAAGTTAAATACAATAAGTTGGGTTTGGTCCTTGAATTGTTCGAATAGAAGGCAAAACTCTATTGGACAAATACAAGTTTTAATACACTTTTAGTTCTTCTATCAGATGTGCTTCCAGAGAAAAACAAGTTGCCAACAAGCTTTTATGAAGCAAAGAAACTACTACATCCCATAGGAATGGAAATAGAAATGATACATGCATGTCCGAATGATTGCATCTTGTATCATAACGTGTATAAGGAATTGCGCATTTGTCGAATTTGTGGTGTACCTCGGTATAAACAAAAGGAGAAGAGTAATGATAAGAAGTGTAAGAGCCAGGGCGATGACGGTGAAGAGGTCAACAAAGGGGTACCGGCTAAGGTATTGTGGTACTTGCCCATCATTCCCCGTTTGTAACAGTTGTTTGCAAATCTCAAAAAGGCAAAATTGTTGCGTTGGTATTATGAATCTCGAAACGAAGATAGCAAGGAGAGACACCCAGTTGATTCAATTCAATAGAGAAACATTGATTAGAAATATGAGGAGTTTGGCGCCAAGATGAGGAACATAATATTTGAATTGAGTACCGATGGAATGAATCTGTTAGGTAATATGAGTAGTCGTCACAGCACTTGGTCAGTTTTGTTGTGTATCTACAATCTTCCTCCTTAGTTGTGTATGAAGCGGAAGTATATCATGATATCATTACTAATCTTAGGACCCAAACATTTGAAAAATGATATTGATGTGTACCTAGCACCACTGATTTAGAATTTGGTAAAATTATGGAATTATGGGTTCACAGTGTGGGATGCATAAAAAAGAGAGAATTTCACCGTATGGGCTATGATATTTTGCACCATAAATAAATTTTCAGCCCTTGGTAATTTGGTGCTCTAAGTACGAAGGGAGCCAAAGCGTGTCCTATTGTGAAGATGAGACAGAGCTTGTGGTTGCCGAATTGCAAAATATCTATGTACATGGGTCACCATAGGTTTCTACCTTAAAGTCACCGATACTATAAGATGGATGACAAATTTGACGGAAAGAGAGAAGTTCGATTGGCCCCACAGCCTATAAGTCGAAGGCAAGTATATTCACGTATGGAGGATATCGATATTCAGTATGAAAAGAATCGTAAATTTGTTTGTTCCAGGACCATTTGGAAGAAGAGGTCAATATTTTGAGATTTACCATACTAAAAGGAGTAAGATGTCCAATATTGTACTGATGTCATGCATGTTGAGAAGAATATTTGCGAAAATTTGATTGGCATCCTACTGAACATACCTAGGAAGACCTCAAGCCCAAGCTTGTAGTGATAGATGAGGATGGAAAAGGTCTATACATCTCCTTTGTATGTTATATCTTATCTAAGAAGGATAAAGAAGACCTCTACAAATGTCTCCAAGGTATTAAAGTTCTATCAGGCTTCTCCACAAACATTAAGAGGCTTATGTCCATAGATGATTTGAAGTTACTTGGTATAAAGTCTCACGACTGTCATGTTTTGATGATCCAAATGCTTCCTGCTGCAATCAGAAATATTCTACCAGAGGATATCAAGTTGGCAATCATGAAGCTATGTTATTTCTTCAATACAGTTTCTTTTAAGGTTGTTGATCCCGATGTACTAGACAACTTGCAGAGTGAGGTGGTGTAGACTATGTTAGCTTGAGATGCATTTCCCCCCATTATTCTTCGACGTATGGCCCATCTTGTTAGAGAGATTAAGATATATGGACCTACATTCCTAAGTTACACGTATCCGTTTGAGAGGTACATGGGTATATTAAAGTCATACGTGAGGAATCGGTCGAAGCCTAAAGGTAGTATTATTAAAGGTTATGAGACTGAAGAAATTATTGAGTTTTACGTGGACTATCTAGGCAAAAGACAAGCAATTGGTGTTCCTATATCTTGTCATAAGGGTAGACTTGCTAGCAAATGAACCATTGGATCCAAACTAACGAGTCTATAGTTTGATATGTATTATAAAGTGCATTTACAGTCTTGCAGTACAACGCAGAAGTTTATCCATACATCAAGCAACACAATTTGATATTACAGGAAGAGAATCCACATATTGATGAGCTTTCCATCACGTGAGAACACAACAATCTATTCCTCATATGGTTCAAAGAAAAAGCGAAGGTCTCCGTCAGTGAGGATGTCAAATGGTTGGCTGATGGGCCAAGATTTAATGTACAAATATGGTAAGGGTACGATATTAATGCCCACACCTTTTATACTAAAAGTTAATATACGAAGACTACTGTTCAAAATAGTGGTGTGAGTATAGATACTTTGTCCAATGATCACTCGAAAGGAGGATCGTCAACCGCAAAGATCTCCTACTACAGAATGATCGAAGAAATTTGGGAGCTCTATTATGAAATATATCAAGTTCAATTGTTTCGATGTAAGTGGGTGAGACTTCCACACAAAGTGAAGTTCGACAAGAGAGATTTTACTCTTGTAGATCTCAATAGACTTGTCTACAAAGATTAATTGTTCTTCCTTACAAAGCAAACAAATTAAGTCTTCTACATGTGTGATCTGGCCAATCCAAAGTTGCACATTGTCCTTCATGGTAAGAGGTCGATTGTTGGAGTTAAAAATATCATAGATGAAGAAGAGTACAACCAATTCAATGAAATACCTCTGTTTATAGATGAGGCATGTCTTAGCGGTGACGACGACACATATACGTCAAGGTTTTTGGTTTTACTTGGCCATTTATTTGGTTTAATAGCCATTACTATTTAACAGGCCCATTTTACTGTGCTATTTATTTGGGTAAAGTTGTAAGATTGCCATGTGATATGGAACATTGTGACATACATGAGATGAATGCTAGCTTTGCTTTTCAATGCCATTTGAGCTGTTCACTCATTCAATTAAGATTATTTAATTACATCCACATCATATCATATTTTTTTCTTTATGTCACTGCTATGGATAATTGTTGATAATCTTGTAGTTCCATTATCTCGTAGTTACTAGTATCTTATTTTGTATTTAAACTTGTATTTTGCTTAGAATTAATTGTAAAATTATTTTGAAAACACCTCAAAATGAAAAACATAGAGTTGGTCATTCTTAACAATTCTTGTATTTAAAATATTTTCAAAAAACCAACCTATCAAAAGTTATTTGATTTTGAAACTAGCCCAAAAACTACTCTTAACCTATATTGTCATATTCTAGCATTTTATAAGTTTCACCTCTTGGACTGGATTTTTTTATCATATCTTGGTTCCAAATGGTATTTTAAACTCATACATATGAATTCAAATTAAATATGCTCTTATTTGCTTCTTTTGAGAATTCTTTAAAATGATGTTGAAAACCATATGCATACATATCCTTTTATATGAGCCTCTTTGGTCAAAAGTTAAAAACATTGTTTAAAAGGCCCATATTTGTGAAAATCTTTGTAAAAGTTCTCAAATATGTATTTCAAATGTTTCACAATGCTTTCGGAGTAAAAATCTTTTGTTAGAAATAAAATAGTAAATTTGGTCTCAAATGGATCTTATATGATCTTGTTTTTGGATCAAATGACACATTTTCATAAATCAAAATCTATTGAGTTTTTGAAATAGGTTTCAATACAAAACTATTAGGGTTGGCTATTTCAAATACTTCTTTAGTTTAAAGTTTTTCCAAATGACCAACCGTGTAAAAGTTGTAGCCATTTAAAATTTGCTGAAATCTTTCATTTAACCTAAAATGACATATTCTTACATATTGAGGGTTTTGCAATTTGAGTTAGATTTCTTTATATATCTTAGCTTGAACTAGTATTCCAAACTCATACAAAGCATGGAAGTTCAAATATCCATGAAATTGAAGTTGAATTTCATTTTGAGACTTTGATGGAAGTTCAATCTCTCTTTTTGCATACAAAATGTATTTTACCATATCTTTTGAAAGAAAATTTCTTTTAAGGAAATTCTTTCTGGAAAAGCTTCTAACTACTCCAAAGTAATGCTTTCTGTGAAATTCTTCTTCTAACATCCTAAAAATTTGAACAAAACAAAAAATTAAAATTTAAAATTTGATTGTGTTTAATTCTATATTTTCTGGCTTTTTCTGGTTTTTCTTGGATTTTGCTCTAAAGGAAAAACCTATGTTGAATTACTAAAAGATAAATAAATAAAAAATAAAAGATCCATGATAATAAAATGTAAAAAAATATATTTAATCATAAGAAATCCCCAAAACCTCATTTCTACACTCAGAAGTTGTGTGAACAAATTTATTTACAAAAAGAAAGATGAATTAATGGAAATTTGACTAAGAATAGTATAATTGTCAGATTAAAACAAACATACCCCGACCTTATCTTGAGCTAAAAATTTTATCTTATCTTCTTAATGGATATAAAATTACTAGTAACAATATTAAAAATATATAATTAAGTTTTAAGCATTTAAAATTTAAAAATAGAAAATAAGGAAATTTAAAAATCCAATGTCGAATTTATAACTTAAATACAAAATATATGAAGATTAAATTTTTACAGAAGAATACCAAAATAATAATAATTTCTATAAAATTTTTCAAAAATCTTGACAAAATTTCAGCCCTCAAATAAATTAAAACCAGAAAATGAGAAATTAAGCATTGTAGTTTGATAGAATTAATATAAAATCTAAAAATATTATTTCATGCTAAAAATTTTACAAGATAATTAAAATTTTCTTATATTTACATTATAAAAATATCAAAAATTTTGGGACACGAATACTAGTCCATTTAATGGATTAAAACCGACTCTGCCCACAACCAAAACCATGAGTTCATCCCTATTGTCATTTACAGGTAGGACTCTATTTCTATTCAGACCACTCATCAACCAGTGTGCCTCTCTTGTTCTTCCTCCTCTTGCTGGTTCCACAAAGCCGAGCTCACTTTTGTTCCTTGTAGCCAGCGCCACATTTTTCACGCCACCTAAGGCCACACTGTCATCACCTGCTGCCACACCACCGCCGTCTCCGTGTTTCCCTCTTCCCAACCATACTATCTCATGTGTAGCGCCGCAAAAACCCTCGCTGAGTTCCCAGTACGGATGAGCTCGTATACACCTCTTTTTCGACTATAAAAGGGCACCCCTAAGCTCGCTGGGTGACCACACTTCACTCTCCTTCACTTCCCCCTCACTCACCTCAAGTGAGACACCCTAATTCCTCCCCACTGCTGCCATTGCTGAAGAGCTTCAAAGCTTGGAACAAAGAAAAATTAGAATAGTACACTAATCCATTTCTAAATTACCTTGCACTCTAGCACCAATAGCTCACAAAGATCAAAACCCCTCAATAAATTTTAGAGTTCTTCACCTGGAACCTCACTGCCCCTATGGTCTTCTTCCTCATGGTTGACGCATGGTGATGGAACCCCTTGGCCATTCTCCACCCTAATAGGTAGGTAAAATGGGATGCTTGTGACCCCTTGATGCTTAAACCAAGCTCAGATTGGACCAAATCGCCTTCCTTTCTCACCATGGCCGACCACCGTCACCTTGCTCTAGCCTTCACCGTTGCAAGCCATGCTTGGCTGTCGCCTGCCGTGATTAAACTCTCCCTATTGTGCTCCCAGCTCTCCTCGTGCTAGCATGGAGCTCAGCCACCGGTCTCCTATGTCACCTCATCGCCGAGAAGCTTAGGACTAAGCCTCCCATGCTTGGTGCAACTGACGCATGGGCCCTCTCGGTCAGTCACTAAGCCACACTGAGAGATTGACCGACGGGACCCACATGCCAGTCACACATGCATGCGCACACATGCGCACACGTGCATACTCGCTGACAGCGGGCCCTCCTTGTCAGTTGGTATGATGTAGTTTCAAAGGAAACCACACGCAAAATGCAAGTACGTTTTCATCTCTGTGAAAGCGTATTTTCCAATTCCCATTTATTTTTCAAACCCGAGCTAATTCAAATGTCCATAACTTCTGCATCTTAAATCCAAATTTGGTGAAACAAGTTTCTAAATTTGTGTAAATTCATGTAGATTAATAATATGAAAAATATTTCACTTTTGTTCTCTAGAAAGAATACAAATTTGAATTCAAGCAAGAACCTAGAATATGCCCTATAATAAAATTTGTGCAAAATAACTTCAAAAATGACGGAACAAATTTTATTATCTCTCAAAATATACACAAAATTTTATGTTTGGACTTAGTTTGTATCAAATGCATAAATAGATTAATTTCATTGCATTCAAAATTCAAATATTTATAACATGTTCAAATAAATTCCAAATTCAGTGAAATCAATTCCTATGTACTATAAAAGTGATAACCTTTCCATTTTTGCAAAAAAATTTAGTTATTAATGTCGACAATCCGAATCGCCTAAGTGCAAATGAGTAATAGGGTAGAGTGAATGAGGGACCCAAAACGAGCTCCACTCACCGAAGGAATAGGTTCGCTACTTCGTTGGTCGGGGGAAAGAGAAAAAAGAGCAGAACATAGAGAATTATACTGGTTTGAGCCCCTATGAAGGTAAAAGCTCTAGTCCAGTCTTGCCCTGAGGCGAGGAATTTCACTATACTCGAGTACAAGTGTTTGCTCTCTAGCTTGAGCTCTGGTGAATTCTGTGATTGTGGTGTCTACTGTCTTGTTTCTTGAGCTGCTTGCTTCTTCCCTGAGCATATTTGCCTCAAGGGTTTTTATACCTATCCCGGCCGTTACCAGAAATGGCCGGGAGAGATTCCCGGATTAGTGGCTTGATGTGCACTAAAGGTGGGTTGTAACCATCCTGGATCTGACGACCACATCTGACTTAACTCCGGCATTCAAGGTCTTGGTAACTGTCAAGTAAGCGCACGTCCTAGAACCCGGGATAAACTTCCCCGAGTGGGAGTTGAATCCTTGCTCCCCAAGGTCGAGGTATCCATGCCCCCCAAGCTCGAGGTCGTGCGGGAGCCGCGTAGCCCAGGTCATGGTCGGAGACTTTGCGGCTCAACCCCGAGCAAGGGGCCCCGTTGACTATGCATTAACCTGTTAGAGATTTTTCAGTCCCCGACAGCTAGCCCCCGAGGCTTAAGGTCGTGTCAGGCACTTGGGACGACCTCGAGCCTCACGATATGGAGAAAGGGACGGTCTTCTGGTCGAGATCGGGCGGAGACCAACGGAAGGGCTCTAGCATCGTTACACCTGGCACCCCTTGGACTTCAAAATCTTGGTACGGACATGATCGAGCAAGAGTCCATCGCCGCCATCCATATCTGTGCCACGCGCGGTCTCACCGGGCAGGTCATCACCAATGACTTCTTACAGAACCGGGAGTTCCCTCTGTGAAAGAGGGTGCACCCGTTCTACGAGATAAAAGGTCGCGACGACCTTACTCGTGAAGGAACATCTGGTAAGCCTTCCTGCTCTGAAGTTTGCTCGAGATTGATCTTTGGGTTTCTTTGACGACCTTACCCATCCATCAGCGCCGAAGGAATCCTGGATTGCGGCCAGGATGATCGAGATGTTCGGGAAGGCGGTGCACGACTACACCATCGACGACCTCGTCCCGAAGAACGTGCTACGTCGGAGCGCTGACGTAAGTCACCTTGAGTGAGGACTTAGCCCATGAATGCTTAGGGTTTTCTCTGATCTTTTAGATGCGCCCACAGGACAACGAAGAGTTGTTTCGGACGGCGAAGAGGATGCTGTCATTGCCCAGGGTGAACAAGGGCAAGAAGACTGGCAAGAGGTCACCCCAGACGGAGCAGGCAGTAGTGGCTCAAAGAAACAACACGTCGAATGGGGCGACCGTGCAACGGTAAGTTTTCCCATGGTTGAGCCCCCAAGTTCTTGCTCGTGCCTCTTCGTTCTCTGACATATCTTTCTTCCTGTAGCAGCAAAGAGCTACGGCCGCCGCCAGGACTTCGAGTCCTCAAACGACCCAAGGGTCCCGACCATAGGGCCCCAGGTCTTCTGCAATGGGCAGCCTGGAGCCACCGCGGGCTCCAAGGTCTCCAGTTCGAGGCACCCGAAGGAGGGATGCCTCCTCACCCTTGGGGCACCGAGGCCCTCGCCAGCCCCCTGCAAAGCGGAGGCTATTGACTTAGGTACGCCATTATCCCTTCAATCGCACGGTCTCCCTTTGCCTTTAGCTTAGTGGTCACTCCTTGTCACAGACTTTGAGTGCTCGAGCTCAAACCTTGCCCATCCTGACAATGGCTGTTGTCCAGGGCGAGTCCGAGTCCGAGGAGGAGGAAGAAGCCTCCTACGAGCTGGTGCCCCACCGGCACGCGGGCCAGAATCACGCCCCCACGGGCCCACAAAGTTGGGTCGTGGCCGGTGAGTCCAAGCAAGGGCTCGATGGCCTGGTCGAGGATGAGACTTCACCCATGGCCGACGAAGACGATGCCGATGATACCGTGGCCACCGAAGCCAACGTCAGCCCAGCCAAGGCTGCTGTAGAGGATGATGCTCAGGACGCCTCATCCACTACGGCCAAGGCCAGTCGAGCTATTCCTGTCGTGGTTGTCCCGACCATCGACCGCAGTTTGGCTGGGGCCAGCGCGGAAGATTGTGTCGAGGATTGAGCCAAGGCCCTCACGGGAGAGGGAGCTAAAGATGCTCTGACCATGAAGGCTGGGGCCAATCTGGATGGCGGAGTCGAACTCGGAGGCAAGTCGAGCCCCCCGGTGGAAGAAGCCCGAGATGAGGCCACCTCCGACGAAGTGCCAGGAGATCTTTGCCCAAACACCTCAGCCGCGATAGAGGGCAGTACTGCACCCGAGGCGTCGAGCAGCAGGTCCGCTTGCCCTCACCGTGCAGTCTTCGATAATTGGCTTAACAAGGTACGAAACTTTCTTTTGATCCTGTTGAATCTTCATTCAAGACTTTTTAACCAGATAGTGTTCCCTTTAAACTTTCGTAGGCCGTCGACCTCGTCGCTCAAGGGCTGTAGGGTCTTCAGACACATTCCAATACTATGAAGATCCTATTCGACCTGGTGGAGGAGCGAGAGAAGCACCGATTTCGGCTCGAAGAGACCTTGGAGATCGAGCAGGAGGAGGCCGTGTGTAAGACAGCGACCCACTCTACCGAGCTTACAGCCCTCCACCAAACAATAAAGACGCTCGAGGCCACCCATGCATCTGAGCTCGAGTAGGCCATAAACACCGAGCTCGACCATGCGCTCAAGGCCGTGGAAGGGTAGCGCGCATGGTCGGCCAAAGTGCTTGAAGCCGAGCGAGCTAAGGTGGAGGAGATGAAGAAGGCAGCCGCGGTCCAAGCAGCCGTCCCGTCAGAGGCCTCCAGCGAGCTCGAGGTTAAAGTCGCCGAACTCAAGGAGAAACTGGGGCGAGCAACCAAGACGGCGAAGAGTGCCCTGGCCCAACTCCAGGACGAACGAAGCCACGCCAACCACGCTACAGATGAAGCCCTTCGACTCCAAAGTGAGCTGTCGACCTTAAGGGCTAAGGTCGCTGAGCTTGAGCAAGAAAAACTTGCCCGCGACATGGCCGACCTGTAATTAGGGTTAGACCTGACAACTTGTAAATAGAAGTTTGTAAGGTAAAAGATTAATGAAACAAAGTTATTTTGACGAAATGAGTTTACGTCTCTGTTTGTTCCCCTTTTTTATTCTTTTGTCGTGTACTTAGCCTTTTTCTAAGGTAGTGTACCTTCGTCCAACCCCCGTTGTGACCAAGGTCGAGCAACGCCGCCCTTGGGTGCAAGTTTAGAAACCTACAAAGCTACAACCTGCTAGGTCGAGAAAAAGTCCACAGGGGAAACTGCTAAGCACAACACAGGCGTATGAGGAAGAGACTTAGCCCCGAAAGTGTTAAGATCGTTTTTAGATTAGATCCTCGAATCTCGACCGTGACTCGTGCTTGTTCGACGGTCCCAAATATGGACTTGGTTTGAACCCTGGCGTAGTAGGAGCTGGGATGTGATGAGATTCAGCTTACAAGTAGCTCGACCCCTGAGGGTGAATTTCAAGCTCGCAACATTTGGGTCTAGATCCAAAGCACTTATACACAGTTCGGATTTAGAAAAAAATCATAGACTTAAGCCCAGTGCGAGATATGAAAGAAAGAAAGAACGTAAGGACCAACATAGCAAATGGATAATAAACTTTATTAAAGTTTGAGACAAAGGTGTTACACATAGAATTTATGAAGTTGGTCAATGTTCCACGAGCTCGAGAGCTCTCTGCCATCGGGCATCGCTAGCCGGTAAGCCCTTGTGCGATCTATTGAAACAACTCTATAGGGGCCCTCCCACTGTGGGGATAACTTGTTGGTGTTGGATGAGCCCTAAATTCGTCTTAGGGCTAGGTCCCCAACAAGGAGCTTCCTAGGTCGTACCGACTAAGACACATGTCTGCGAAGAGCTTGCAGGTAATGCGCTGATCATAGCAGTGCACGGCATCTTACTTCTTCTGCCAGGGTAAGGTCAAGGGACCGTTCTTGCTCGAAGTCGACTTGGTTGACCAAGCTGACCCTAGCAGAGCCCAGCGTGACCTCTGAAGGCAAGACGACTTCGGTACCGAATACAAGCCGGAAGGGTGTGGACCCTGTTGCTCGGATAACCGTGGTATGAATAGACCATAATACGGTGAGAAGTTCGTCCACCCAGGTCTTGTCGTGTCATTTGAGCTCATCTGATACTCGTTTCTTGATGCCTTGAACGATCTGTCCATTGGCGCGTCCTACTGCTCCATTGCTTTGCGGATGGCTTACCGAAGCATAACATACTTTGGTGCCAATGTCCTCGCAATATTCCTGTAACAGTTCACTGGTAAACTCCGTTTCATTGTTAGTAATAATTCTGCATGGAACTCCATACCTGGTGACCACGAACAAGCGGAAGAACTTGACAACCGCACAAGCTGTAATGGTCAAAACGGGTTCGGCCTCGATCCACTTGGTGAAGGTGTCGATGACGACGAACAAGAACTTCCCACTGACCGCTTGAGGGAAGGGCCGAGAATATCCAGCCCTCACGTCGAGAAGGGCCAAGCGAGTAGGATGGTCTGGAGTGCATAGGCAGGTTGATGCAACTTTCGAGCATGGAATTGGCAGGCTCGATAGGCGCAGACGATGTTACGAGCATCTTGAAACACCATCGGCCAATAGAACCCCATGCGGAAGGCCTTATCGACCATCATCCTGAAACAAGAATGCACTCCACAAAGGCCTGAATGGATGTCATTTAACAAGTACTTACCTTCCTCCGTGGTGACACATTTTGTCAGGACTCCAGAGACACTCTGATGATAAAGTTTACCGTTTACGAGCTTGTATGAACTCGCCCGATGCTTGATCCTGCTCCTCTCAGCGGGGTCGGATGGAAGTTCGCCCTGTGCTAGAAAGTTGTGGATTGGTTCAGCCCATGAGGGAATACTTTTAATGAGGGCGACCGAGACCTCTTAGTTGGACATTGAAGGCGTCGCCAAGGTCTCCAGGATGACGTCCAGAGGAATTTCATCGTCGGACGACTCGAGCTTGGAGGGGAAATCAGCGCTGGAGTTGTCCTTCCTGGGAACATGTTTGATTTCTAGGTTTTGGAACTACTTCTCCATCTTACGCACCTCAGCGAGGTATTTGATCATCAAGTCTTCCGAGCATTGATAACCTTTTTTAAATTGGTTGATGATGAGCTGGGAGTCTCCCTTGACGATCAACCGGCGCACACCCAGTGCCTTGCAAGCTCGAAGTCCCGCCAAGAGAGCTTCGTATTCCGCTACATTATTGGTTGCCAGAAATCCGAAACGAACCACATACCTCAGTTTGTCACCTCGCAAGGTGAGAATAAGGATTCCAGCCCCCGAGCGCTTGAAGGATCTCGAGCCATAAAAGTACATGACCCAGGGTTTCACCTCCTCGACCTTGATCTTGGGCGCCGGCTACGATGTTTGCTCAACAACGAAATTGAAGGGAACGCGTAGGCTACGCTAGCCGAAAACAAAATTTTCTACGCATTCAACCAGGATACATGCGAGTAGTAGATCATGGATCATTACCCTTGGAGCACGTTAGCGGCGGAAGAAGAGTGGGTGAAGCGCCCCACGCACTCCAAAGCATGAGTAGATGCCGGAGTTGATCGCTCCTCCTCGCGATCGCAAGACGTAACGCCAGAGAGGAAGTAGACGTTTCACCAATCAGCCGAGGCGATGCAACGACGCCCTACGGTATCCACACGCCCTGGGGTGGAACGCCGTGCGCCAGTGTGCTAGCACCACGCGCGCGACGGCTAGGGTTTTGGCAAGGGAAGGGAGTCGACGGCTAGGGTTTTGTGGTGAAAAAACCTCTTTTCTACAGCGCCACCCCATGCCCCTTTATATAGAGTGCACGCTAATGGGCCTTCTATGATAGAAGCCCATTAGGAACCTCGTCCCCGCAGATCCATATCCGCGAAACCCACTAATGGATCCTAATCCATTTTGGCATGTTCCAACCCATTAAGTGTGCGACCCATTAGGTTCATGCGCAAACGGCCATGGCCCTGGAAACCTCTTTTCCAGACCATCAGACAACAGTGGTTCCTAGCAGGACATGTTGTCCCCCGAATGCATAGAGTGATCGTATCGGCTGAACCTTGATATACTCATATACCGATCCTTTTGCCACGCGATACAAGTCAAGCTCAAGGCAAGATGCGTGCCATCCTTGTGGTAGCTCGACCCATTCACTCGTCAATGTAATGAATATAATTCGTGATTAACACTTTAATCACTTTGGCATGGCCATGCACTTTTCCTTATTCATCCACACCGAGGGGCCCAGAGATTCTCTCCCGTTATCAAGGAGGGGCAAATTCCATCTTGATCTCTTATATCTCACGTCATGTTTCATGGTATACCCGTAAGCTACCTTTATAACTCCCTTGCTACGGAGAAGCGTTTGATAGCCCCAAAGTATACAATTACACATGCTGAGAATCAATAAGAATCTCAGGTCAAAGGATCGTATAGGTATACCACTTGAGACTACACCCTGATGGCACTTCTAAGATAACAATCTCATTAGTGCCTTGGAGCGGGTCTATCCAACCCCATGTTCTCTAACATGTTCCCACATTATTGATTTGATATCTCCATATCTATGGTATGTGAAACATTACCGTCAATCAATACATGTGCTGGTCAGATCACTAGTGTCCACATAATGATATGTGACTAGGGATCGTATAGAATAATATCATGTAACCAATGTTGTCGACGATCGGGATCGTCAACCACAAAAAAGAGGTAGGGGTCAGAGAGTTTATGGGACCCGAGCTGCGTTTTACTCGAACGGCGAAGAAAATCGATCGGGCGATGGTCGAGCAAGGCGACAACGAGCACGAGACAAGAGTTTATACCGTTCGAGCCCCGTGAAGGTAATAGTTTATCTAGCCGCCTCGCATGGCGATGATTCTTGTTATATGGGTGTACAGAGCGGTGTTTACAACTTAAGACAAGAATGGTGATTCCTAACTCGAAATGCTGTGTGTGCTTTGTGGTTGTGTTCGTCTTTCTCTCGAGCTCATGCGCCCTGGTCTTTATACTTCCTCTCGACGCAGCGGCCGGAGCCATCCTCGAGAGGAGGCCTCAGGCACCTTGAGGGCGGCAAGAATCGCCTCGAGCTTGCTGCAGACTCGAGTCATCCCTACGACCCGCTTCCGCAACTGTCGACCGACGCTCGATCCGAATCCTGTATGACCGAGGCTTGAACGAGATCCCACCCGAGCTTGAGGTCGAAAGCAGGTCAAAGCCGGGTCCACAGCCTAGGTCGAGCGCCTCAAGATGCACCTGTGTCGTGGTCGGGCCTTCAAGCTTAGGGGCTCCGTTGACTGCTCGCCACCCGGCCAAGGAGTTCCTAGCCTCGTCGCCTAGCCCCCGAGGCTCTAGGTTGAGGAACCCCAGATCTACCTCGAGCCTTATTCTTGGGGCGGAAAACCCTTCAGAGGTCTTGACGCCTTGGTCGAGGCTCGGGCGGAGACCATAAGGCAAGTCTCTTGGCCACGACACTGGCGACCTTCGGACTTCTCGATGTTGGTACGGATGTGAACTGCTGATGGGCACTGGCGGCGTCTCGACCCCGTGGCCCAAGCCTTAATCACACCGCAAGTCATAGTTGGCACGCCTTTTTAAGGCGCCAGGATGGATTTTACCGTGTTGCGGTTCATAATCCCAACAAGATCTTCAACAAGAAAAGCACTCGCCCTTGAGCCCTTCGTCTTCCAAGTTCTCTCGCCGAGCAAGGTCCTTCCGTTCGCCTCCTCGACCAAGCGCCACAGCGCCATGACTAAGCTTGGAAGGAGCACTGTCGTCTCGCGAGGATGAAGGAGCTCGAGGCCCCGGGATAGTGGACCGGTGACATGGCGTTGCTCGGGCGGCGAGACCGAACCTCGCCTCAGGATGATGAGATCGTCGCACGAGCATTACGCTCTCCTTGGCTGCGGACGCCGGAGAGCGAGTTCGTGGCGACGTTCTCTCTTGCGAAATAGAGCTCATCAATCTGGCACCGAATTCCATCCTTACGCTCGTCATCTTTTCCCATTTGTGCGAGGGATTCCTGGGAATCCTTCCCACCCCCTCGCTGTTCTTCCGCTACTACTCCCTCTTCCGCTCCGGGAAGGACCCTGTGATCGGATGTCTGTACTTCCGACTTCGGACCGAGCTCAAATGGCTCTTCCCGAAGTGCGCCACCCGGGACTCACTTGGCCCCTGGCCTGAGCGGTGGTTTTATTTGAAGAAAGGGGAGCTCGGAGCTCTAACGTACGAGGGGAACCCCATCACCGAGAAGAAGGAGACCCCGAGCCCAAGATCCGAGGTTGACGAGGAGGCCATTGCTGCCATACATATTCGCGCCACGCTGCCTTATCAAGGTGCAATCGCCGCCGACTTCTTATGAGCCGTGTCCCCTCTGCGGAGGAGGGAGCACCGTTCTTCGAGATCGCGGGCGCGACGACCCCACTCGTGAAGGTTCGACAGCAAGGCCTCCGCCTTGAACTTCCACTCGAAATCCATCTTCCGGCCTTTCTTGACGGCCCATGTTCTTGCAAAGACCGGCGAATCTCGGTCTCCGACAGATGTTCGAATGTTCGAAGTCGGGCGCATGGATACACCTCGACGATCCGTCCCAAGAACGTGCACGGAAGGCCGAGGCAAGCCGTCCCGACCTTGCCCTTGATCTTGTTTTTAGCGAAGGTCCTCTCGACCCACGCAAGTTCTCAGACCATCAGAGCTGTTCGACATGACCAGAGGATGTTCCACCACGGCTGGGGCAAACTCAAGAAAGGGAGGAAGAGGCCCCCTCACCACGACAAGCCGTCAGAGGTGAAGAGGCCGATGTCGAGTGGGGAACCACGCCACGGTAAGGACCCTACCGGCCGAGCCCCGAGCCTAAGTTCATGTGCCTTGCGCCGACGAGTCCTTCCTAGTTGCAAGAAGAGAGCGCGGGCGGCCGCCAAGTCTTGGCACCCCGCCCTGGGCTTCAACCGGGCCCTTACGCAAGGGCGGGTGAGCCGGCTCGGCCTCGGGATCCTGTGTCGTGAGGACGCCAAGAAGCGAGGCCCTCAAAGATCGGGCAACAAGACCTTCGACGACCTCGGCGAGATTCGAGACCGTGACCTGTAAATTCTTTGCATCTCGCTGCGCGCCGCCTTTTCGTGATCTTTTTGGCTTAGTGTATGCTTTTGATCGCAGACCGTGAGCACCCGAGCTCGAAATTTGCCCATTTTGACGATGGCTATTGTCCAGGGCGAGTCTGAGTCCGAGGAGGAGGATACGTTTGAGTTGGTCCCGCGTCGCCAAGGCCAACGCGACCCGTCGGGTCGCTTGACCTGGTTCCGGTCGGTGAGTTCGACCAGGCCCTTGATGATTCGGACGATGGAGAGCTCCAGCCCGCAACCAGCGCGGATTTTGACACTGGCGAGGCTCATGATACGGCCGCCGTTGTCGACTCTCCCGGCTTCACGGCGAGGGAGGGTGCCCAGGGCTTCGTGGTCGCGCCCGAGGCGACACCCCGAGCTCCCCCGACCACGGCCACCCCAGCGCCGAGGCCGCGATTCTCCGCCACCGAGCAGACTAAGCCGCAGGGCTCATGGACCTGCCTGTAAGCGATCAAGGCTATAACCGAGGCCGCTGTACCCGGCCGGAGGTCGAGAATCTCGTGGCGACCGGCCGCCGTCCCCTCAGAGCCGAGACGGTGGGGCCCGGCCGTGAAGGTGGGACTAGTATCAAGGCGTCGCGCCTTCCTCGGTTGTTGACGGTCGAACCCCTGGAGGAGGTGACGACCACTGCCGCCCCTAGGCGGTAACTCGAGATCCCGCCCGAGCGCCGCCGGTGGTGGTCGGGTCGACCTTGACACTAGTGCGCCGGGTCGACGAGGAGGAAGAGATCCCCGCAATCGATCGACGATCGTGAGGAGTTTAACCGCATACGCTCGAAGGCAATCTCTACAAGGTAAGGGTCTTCTCAAGATTTCAGAGCCGGTAGCCCGTGTTCCTTATTCCCTCATTTTGGGCCTCCCTACTGCCGTGAAGGTGATCGACCATGCCACCCAAGGGCTACAAGGCCTTCAGAGCATGCCGCCAGTCAAGGGCCTTCGGGACGCAATAGAGGCGCTGGAGGTTGAGCGCGACAAGCTTATCTCGACCATTGAGGTCGAGCAAGGAGAGCTCGAGCAGAGGGCCCAGAGATTGACGATTTTGCGCCTGCATTTACGAGGGCACAGAAGTAGCCCATGCGGCGGAGCTCGAGTAGGCCAGGGCCTCCGAACGTGACCATGGTTACACGGCCGTCGAGCAAGAGCGCGCACGGTCGGCCAAGGCGCTCAAGGTCGAGAGGGCCAAAGTTGAAGCCCCGGAGAAGGCCGCCGCAGGCGGGCGCCTCTCCAACCGGACTCGCCCCCGACCTCGAGGCTAAGATCCTCGAACTCAAGAGAAGCTCGCCACGCCAACAAGGCATGAGGACGAAAGCGAGCCAAGGTCGAGGCACTGGAGAAGGCCGCCGCGGACCGGTCTTCCTCGGCACAAGCGTCCCCCGAGCTCGAGGCCAAGGTCTCGGAGCTTGAAGGGAGGCTCGAGCGTGCCAAAAGGGCGGCGACGAGCGCGATGACCCAGCTCCAAGACGAATGGCGCTGAAGCCGGATGCCTCCACGGTGGCCCTCCGTAACTGTGAGTGAGCTATCGGCCCCGAGGACCAAAGTCGCCGAGCTCGAAAGAAGAGAAGTTCGCCTGCCGAGATGGCCGACCTGTAAAAAAAACTTTAAAAAGCAAGGGATGTACTAACAGGAATGGTTAGTTTTTGGTGTACAAAGAAACCTCGTCCCTGTTGTAAATCCGTAGCTTGGGGATACTTGAAGTCTTCCTTGCTTTGCTTATTGGTCGTTCCCGTGCTTTCTAGGTCGTGCGCCGATAGGGTACCCTTACTCAGCCCCCGTTGGGTTCGAGGTCGAGCGACGCGTGCCTCGGGCACAAGACTTAAACATGGACGAGAGGCCACGACCTGCAAAGTGGAGGAACAACCGCAATGGTAGAAGGGCACGGCGGTCATCGTTAGTGCTCGAACGGTCCTTGCGATTATGCATATCGCTCGACGGCTAAAGCGGCGAGGTTCTCAAATGAGCCCGAGCACGAGGAAGAGCTAGATTGCAAGAGGTTCAGCTTACATTTAGCTCGCTCACGGGCGGTGAACGCCAAACTGCGCCGCTTAGACCAGAGCGAATGTGTTCGCAAGACGAGGGTCATGTTCGAGAAAAACAAACGAGGAACCGCTCGAAAAAAAATAGCAAGAATATCACCGAAGGAATATAGAAAATGAAAGATCACTTTATTGAAATGTGAGGCATAGGGTTTACACATAAAACTTCCGGTCGATCTATATTCCACGAGCTAGAGAGCTCTCTGCCGTCGGGCATCGCTAGCCCCAGAAGCCCTCGCGATCTGTTGAAACAACTCTATAGGGCCCTCCCATGAGGGATAACTTGTTGGTGCCGGATGAGCTCAATCCGCCTCAGGCTAAGTCCCCAACAAGGAGCTTCCTAGGTCGCATCGACCGAGACGCATGTCTGCGAAGAGTTTGCGTGTAGTGCGCTGATCGTAGCAAAGGCACGGCATCTTACTTCTTCTCGCGAGGGTGAGGTCGAGAGACCGTTCGCTTCAAGTCGACTTAGTCGACTGTCGACTCGGCAGAGCCTAGCGTGACCTCGGGAGGCGGGACGGCCGGCATCAACACGAGCCGAAGGGTGTGGACCCTGTGGCTCGGCTTGTTGTGGTACTGAATAGACCATAGGACGGTGGGAAGTTCGGCCCACCGTGCCTTGCCAGACGGCCGAGCTCATCTATGACTCGCTTTGACGCTCAACGACGGTTGGCATGCTCCGCTGCTCCGCTGTTCGGGGTGAGCCACCGGTTAAGCAAATTTTAATGCCGAAGTTCCTCGCAAAACTCCCCGAACAACTTCGTTGGTAAACCGAGTACCGTTGTCGCGATAATCTTGCATGGAACCCGTGCACTGTGACCACGAACAAGCGGAAAAATGAACCGCCGCCCAAGCGGTTATGGTCGAGACCGCTCAGCCTCTATCCACTTGGTGAAGGTGTCGACAATGATTTAACGTAAACTTCTTCCTCCTACCGCTTGAGGAAAAGAACCGAGGATGTCCAAATTTCTGTGTCGAGAAGGGCCACGCGAGCGGATGGTTTGGAGCGCGAGGGCGGGTTGATGCGATTTCGGCGTGGAATTGGCAGGCTCGGCAAAAGCGGACGATATGACGAAGCATCCCGGCGCCGAGGGCCAATAGTACTGCGGGACGCGGATATGCAATCCGAAACCTTCAGGTATGCTGCACTAGTCCAGATCACGCTTAGTGCACACAGTGGAAACATAGATGACATATCATTCCATACATCGAAATAACTAAGAAGAAGCAAATTATTATTGAATAAAGCAAACGACCTTATGGTCAAGGTTCATACACCAATGCCTCTTGGCTTAAGAAACAAATAAAGCATTGTAAATGAAATAAAATAACTTGGGCTATTCGACATGCCACAGCAATCGTCTGGAAACGCCTTCCTAGTCGGCGTAGTCTTCATAGTACTCCTCCTCTTGATACTCATTACCGTCCTTCCTCAAGAATCGAACAACAAGCATAAAGCCGTGAGTACAAAGCGACTCAACAAGCCGAGGGAAATGATGCAATATATTCATGCACGGCTTGACAAAGGATAGTTATATGGTTCATTTGCGTAAAAGCAATAACTTGAATTTAAATACAATAAATAGATTGAAGGCGATTGATAAAAACAATAATAAATAATCGTAAATCAATGGTAGACAACATGAATGTAATGACGAGGCATCACCCTACATCATTCAAACAAGTATCAACCACACAATTCAACAAAGATAGCTTGAGACAACAAAACAACAAGTGAACTCCCTGCTCACATCCCAACCATTCCACATTTCAAGAAAATACTCTATACCCCGTGTGAAATTTCGGCTTGTCCATGACCGCGACACGGCTATTCAATAGTTTACACTCGCAGAGGTTGTACAGCTTTACCCACAAGACATGATCATCCCTTAATGCCAAGCGCTAAGAACACACTTCCTTTGGTGTGTCGGCAGAGAGATCACTACAAAGCCTTTACAATGCATGTCTAAACCCAAGATGCCCTCTAAGGTTTTCGCCTCGGGGCCCCTCTTGAGCCATGTGAGTCTACTCCGTCCATCTGGACCCCACACCAACAATGGCAATACTCAAGTCCGACATTGCAAATTAATCAGCTAGGTCGTCCCATACCGGACTTGTGGTTGCACAGTTAGGCCCAGTTCAATGGCGCACAAGATTAAGTCCTTAAATTGTCTCGAGCAAGACAGCCACATCCCAATGTGCCAAACAAAGACCCCTTTATCGCACGATCAATTGCCCGAGGGAAACATTTTGTTCAACCCAAAACCAATGGCATCCTCGCCATGGTACAACAAGTTTTACAACAAAGGGTCAATGTACCACAATTCCATATCTCATTAAGTCAAGATTAACATTAGTTCACAGTGATATGAATCCCATCGGACAACTAAGCATGGCTAAGCATAGCTACGATAACCCAATCTTTGGTACTATGGTTATGTCCAACTAATAATGTCCCAACCTATGGTTAACAATGGATACATGGCATTTCAATAATCAAAGGCATACTCAAACAGTAAATAGCTACCCCATAAACTAGCATTGTTACACAAATAGCATGCAATTGTATAAAACAAAATACTTTTGCAAACATGGGTTCAATATGATCAAAGGTCTACGACTTGCCTTGTTGTTCAAGTGCTGATTCTTGGTCTCGAAGTCTCCGTTCATTCCTTGGGATTCAAGGCTCACGGAAAATAAAGCAACGAAACCAAATAAATACAAAACAGAGGAGAAAACAAGCTCAAAATTGAAAATAAATGGCTCTGGAATGTAGAGCTTGATTTTACAAAAATTTAGAAATTTGAATCACTCTAATCGGAGTTCGGACGAAGGAGAACGGGCTTCCGGAGTTTAAATGGGAGAGAAAATCAGAAATTAAATAGAGTTGACACGTGTCGCTACGCTATTGGCTGGAAATTCGGTTATTCGGAATATCAGAAAAAGGAAAAAGAATTTCCTCTGACGCGTGGGACCCACATGTCAGTGACACGGCTCACCGTGGACCGGATCTACCGAGGCGATGAGAAGATGACACGGCAGACCAGGCTGACGTGGCGCCCATGTGGCAGCCACGTGGCTATTAGGGCCAAGGTGGCGGCTGACGCGGCGGCTACTTGGTACCGACGCAAAGACGGGTCTGAATTTGGCCACGCGGCGAGATCCGGCACGTCCGTTGGCGATCGGATGGCTGAGGAACGAGGGCGCTGGTGAGAAGGCGTGGCACGATCTGGATCGTCGGCGGACGATCGGACGGCGGAGAGCTCGCGAAGGAACTCGACGGCGAGGGGCGGCGCACACTTACCGGAGCCGAGGAAGACGACCCACGGCACGGCGAATGGGCGGCTGATCGGGCGGAAGGAAGTGCGGATCTGGGAGAGTTCGACGCGCTGAGTTCAACCGTGCAAGCGGCAACGGCGTGGATGCACCGTCGGCGAAGAAAATAGCGGCGAAAGGTTGCGGGCACGACGGGGAACTTCGACGAGCTCTCGGGAGGAGACGGGCGGCTCTCGGCGATGGGAGAGGTGGCGCGGTACGGAATGAAGTGGCGAACCTTGGCTAGGGTCGGTGGCGGCTTTTAAAGCCTCGGAGGCGCGGAGAATTCGGAACCGAGAGTGGCAATGGGCTACTGGGTCTCCGAGGCGGCTAGGGTTAGGGTTTGGCGTGGACGACGGTTTGGGCGGCGGTGAAGCGATGATGGGCCGGAGGAATGAATTCGCCCAAGGAATTTTGGAAATTAAAACGTTTTCCGAATTAATTTAAATTCCAGAAGTTCAAGTAAATCCAAATAAATTCAAATAATTACCAAATAAATTCAGAAAAATCTCTAAAAATACAGAAAAACCTTTAATTTGATACTTAGATTAATCTAATTAAATTTTTTAATTATTAGAAAATTCAAATTAAGCTTCGGTTAATTCCAAGAAAATGCAAATGGTCAAATTTGATTTTTAAACATGCCAAAAGTCCAAATTTTGGGATGTTACAAACCTCCCCCCCTTAAACGGAATCTCGACCCCGAGATTCGGACCGCTAGAGAATAGGTGGGGAAACTCTGACTTCAGATCCTCTTCTCGCTCCCAAGTGGCTTCCTCTTCAATGATTGCTCCATCGACTTTGCAAAACGGATGATCTTGCTTCTCGTGATGCGCTCGCAACATCCAATATCTTCACTGGCTGCTCCTTGTAGGTGAGATCCTCTTGCAAATCGATGGCTTCCAATGGCATCTATTCTTCCGCACTCGCAGCACTTCTTCAATCGAGACACATGGAACACATCGTGGATTCCAAATAAGGATCGAGGCAACTCAAGCTTGTAAGCAACTTCTCCTCTTCGCTCCAAGACTTTGAACGGTCCAACATATCTAGGGCAAGCTTTCCTTTTACTTGAAATCGCTTAACTCCTTTTAGAGGTGTAACTCTAAGATACACATAATCATTGGGCTCAAACTCAAATCCCATGACGATTATCTCGTGATAACTCTTTGTCGGCTTTGAGCTATCTTCAACTTGTCTCAATTAATCTGTACTTGCTCTTCGCTTCTTGCAAGATGGCAGACCAAATAACTGCTTTTCTCCGCCTCTTTCCAATTAAGAGGGTTTCTGACTTTCTTCCATATAAGGCTTCAAAAGGAGACATTTGCAGACTCGCTTGATAGCTATTGTTGTATGAAAACTCTGCATAGGGCAAACACTTGTCCCATTTTGCACCATAGGTCAAAGCACAAGCTCTTAGCATATCTTCTAGAATCTGGTTTACGCGCTCAGTTTGTCCATCAGTCTGAGGGTGATAGGCAGTACTAAATCTGAGATGAGTTCCCATAGCTTCATGTAAACTTTGCCAAAAACGAGAGGTAAATTGAGTTCCTCTATCGGAGACAATCTTCTTAGGCACTCCATGAAGACTGACAATCCTTGACATATATAATTCTGCCAATTTATCTCCGGTGTAGGTAGTCTTAACTGGAATAAAGTGAGCTACCTTAGTCAATCGATCCACTATCACCCAGATCGAATCATAACCGCTTGGGTCTTAGGAAGTCCGTAATGAAATCCATACCAATCTCATCCCACTTCCACTGAATCTTCAATGGTCAAGCAATCCTCTTTGGCGCTTGATGCTCGCTTAACCTTCCGCAAACATCACAAAGAGCAACATATTCTCGCAATCTCACGCTTCATACTAGGCCACCAATACCTTTCCTTGAGGTCTTGATACATCTTGGTACTTCCAGGTGAATGGAGCATAACGTCTCATGCGCTTCTTTTAAGTAATGACTCCTTGAGCTCTTTCTGATCAGGTACACAAATACGATTCTCATACCACACAGTACCCTTTTCATCTTCAGTGAATCCTAGGGCTTTTCCTTTCTTCATATTACTCTTGATCTCCTTGATATCCGTGATCATCACTTGGGCTTCCGGATCGATCTTCCAATGTTGGACACACTTCCAAAGTTGCTAAGTAACCTTCTTGCACCACTTCTAGATCGAGCTTCAAATTCCTCATAGAGTCTTGGTCGACTTTCCTTAATCATCAAGGTATTGCAAGAACTCTTTCTACTTAAAGCATCGCTACTTACATTAGCTTTGCTCGATGATAATGAATTCCAATGTCATAGTCCTTAATTAACTCTAACCATCTTCTTTGCCTCATATTGAGTTCGCTTGGGTAAAATGTACTTCAGTGCTCTTATGATCAGCAGTACACCTCACAACGACACGATGAGGTAATGACGCCTAAATCTTTAAAGCATGCACCACGGCAGCTAATTCCAAATCATGGGTCGGATAGTTGACTTCATGTGGCCTCACCGACGCCAAGCATATGCCACAACCTTCTTATCTTGCATTAGCACACAACCGAAGTCCTTGACGGATGCATCACAAAATATCTTAAAATCCTTTTCGATATCCGCAAAACAAGCATTGGGCGCTTGTCAAACACTTCTTTAGCTCTCAAAACTTTGCTCACACTCGATGTCCAAGCAAATTTCTTCTCCTTTTTCAAAAGTTGGGTGAGCGGTCTAGCTTTTCTCGAAAACCTTCTATGAAACGGCGATAATATCCCGCCATTCCAAGGAAACTTCTAACTTGGGTTACCGCCTTGGCGACTCCCAATTGAGCACATCTCTCACTTTACCGTGGTCAATAAAGGACACCTTTACCGATATAACATGACCTAGGAATGCAACTTCCTTCATCCAAAACTCACATTTGCTAAACTTAGCATAGAGTTGATGTTCTCTTAGCTTTGTCAATACTTTCCGCAAGTGATCCTCATGTTCTACCTCACTCTTGGAATAGACCAGAATGTCATCGATAAAGACAATGACAAACTTGTCTAGGTATTCCATGAATACTTTATTCATTAGGGTCATGAAATAGGCAGGGGCATTGGTCAAACCAAAAGACATCACGGTATACTCATATTGTCCATACCGAGTCACAAAAGCTGTTTTGGGTATATCCTCTTTACGAATCTTCAACTGATGGTAACCTGACCTCAAGTCAATCTTCGAGAATACTCCAGCTCCTTGAAGCTGGTCAAACAAATCATCAATCCTTGGCAGAGGGTACTTATTCTTAATGGTGACCTCATTTAGAGCACGATAGTCTACACACATCCTCCGAAGTTCCATCCTTCTTTTCAACTAGAAGAACTGGGCTCCCCATGGCTAAGAACTTGGTCTAACAAAACCCCGATCTTGCAACTCTTGATCTGCTCTTTACTTCACTAACTCATTAGCGAGGCATCCTATACGGTCTCTTGAAATGGGTGGCGTTCCAGGAACTAGCTCAATCAAGAACTCTATATCTCTATCCGGTGGCATTCCGGGCAACTCATCTCGAAACACATCAGAAAAATCTCTAGCAATTGGCACATCTTCTAAACTTATTCCTTTGGCACTACACACTTTGATTCCTTGACCGATCTACTAAGCAGCTTGAAACTTTAGCTTTGTTCCATCCGGACCGTTAATGTGATCTCTATATTCCACAATCCAAAATCGCTTGGTTCTTGGAGAGCCAATCCATTCCTAGGATTATATCTAGGATTTGGTATCTAGGACAATGAGGTTGGCTAGAATTCTACCCTCCGATTAATATCTTAACCGGGGCAGCCTTGGTTCAGACTCAATCCGAACGGTGATTGCACCAATAAAACAGTTTTCAAAGGCCTTGTCTTTAAGTGATGATTTGCAGCAAAATTCTGAGAAACAAACGAATGCGTAGCTTCAGAATCAAATAAAACCATGGCAGGTGCTGAGTTGACTAGGAGCTTACCTAGTATGACGTCTGGTGCAGCTTGTGCATCCTCAGTGGTGACATGATTCACACGACCTCTTCCTACAGGCGGTGGGGTCCTAGTAGCTTGATTTGGAGTCTGAGACGCTCCACGTCCTGCTCCTGGTGCTGGGGTCTTGGCTGGTGTCGATCCCAAGTTGAAACGAATCAAGGCCACTGACTTGCTTCCGGGCAATTATTAGCATAATGACCACGCCATTGCAATTGAAGCACGTCACCCCGCAGCCTGGATTCTTGGTCCTCCGAGGTGGATTGTCACATGGCGTTGATGTTAGGGTTGCTGAAAAAGCCGGGCGAGGTGCCGTGCAGTGTGTCTCAATCTCGATGAAGGAGTAGTGAAACAAGCAGTTGTTGAGCATTGACCTGGCTCTCTGCGGGTGATTCGATGAGCTCCATGTTGCATCATCTTCCTCTTATGGATTCTTCCAACTCACGACGAGACTCCTCAATGAGCATAGCTTTGTCTACCAAGTATCGAAATCTGCATAGTCGCTGCCAATGACTTGTACCTTTAATCCTGGGTTGAGCCCACGCTTGAACCTCTTCTGGCGAGCATCATCTGTGGCTACATCTTCTGGTGCATAGCGAGCAAGTTGAGTGAACTTATTGAGATATTCACTCACTGACATCCCTTATCCCTTCTTGCTTTAGCTCCCTAAACTCATTCTTCTTCATCTCTACCTTCCCATCAGGGATATGAGAATGGCGTAAAAGCAAAAAAACTCGCCCAAGTGATGGTTTGAGGGTCATCATGGGCGCCATGTAGTTCTCCCACTATTCAGTGGCGGTGCCTTCAAACCGATGAGCTGCATAAAGAACCTTCTCATGATCGTGTAATCGAGCAATAGCGAGCTTTTTTCAATGGAGCGAATCCAATCATCTGCATCCAATGGTTCGGAGGAGTTGGAGAAGGTAGGCGACGAGTCCTCATGAATTTCGCTAGCTTGGACCGAGGGCGAAGTGGAGGAGGTGCGGCAAAGAATAAAGAAGAAGCAGTTTTGATTTTGTTGGTTCAACAAGTTTGCTAGGGCAGCTCGCAGCTCGATTCTCACGATTCATCATATTGTTCATATTCTCGCATCATTGTATTCATAAGCCGAAGTCCGAGCTGCCAAGAAATGTCCCAAGTTCTCGTCCGCACTACAGGAGGTGGTGGCGGGGTGGCACTGGCGCTGCATTAGCATTGGCATCCATTGGCTAACCGCGACGGCTCGTAATCTAGTGTCAACCATTCTGCGATGCAAAGACAAGGGTTTAATAGGTAAGAGGAAAAAGCAATAGGAAAGTGGTAAGGTCATCTAGGGGAGAAGGTAATACCCAAGAACAAAGGACCAACCAAGGACATAGCCGAAAAGGCTACAAAATAAAGAACCAAATAAAGCTTTCAACTTAAGGTACAGTTGTAACACCGTGCTGGAGGCAAGTGTACAACATACCCGGCACACAAGCAACAAAACTCCTAATACACGCGCACTAAACGTAGCTAAACCAAAAGAGAATGGCATGCTCAAACACCGTAGAGCACCCCAAACCTATCTTATATGGTAGTCTTCTCGGGCATACTCTTCGACGGCTTGATCATCGTCCCCCTTGATTTGATTCCTTGCAGATGCCTTGGGGTTTGAGAAGTTTCATGAGATAAGGTCAAATTAAATTTCAAAACAATGTTTCAGCAAAGAAGAGGAATAAGAACCTAAGAATAAGATGAGAGGAGACAAACTATTAAATACCAATTTGTTGGTTTGATTTAGAAAATAAATTTGAAGACCATGCTAACTAAGAAAGCGACCTACAGTCGATATGGCTCTGATACCATCTCTGTCGGGACCCGGATATGCAATCCAAACCTTCAGGTATGCCTTGCACTAGTCCAGATCACGCTTAGTGCACACAAGGAAACATAGATGACATATCATTCCATACATCAAATAACTAAGAAGAAGCAAATTATTATTGAATAAAGCAAACGACCTTATGGTCAAGGTTCATACACCAATGCCTCTTGGCTTAAGAAACAAATAAAATTGCGGTAAAGGAAATAAAATAACTTGGGCTATTCGACATGCCACAGTAATCGTCTGGGAACGCCTTCCTAGTCGATTTAGTCTTCATAGTACTCCTCCTCTTGATACTCATTACGGTCCTTCCTCAAAGAATCGAACAACAAGCATAAAGCCGTGAGTACAAAACGTACTCAACAAGCCGAGGGAAATGATGCAATATATTCATGCACGGCTTGACAAAGGATAGTTATATGGTTCATTTGCGTAAAAGCAATAACTTGAATTTAAATACAATAAATAGATTGAAGGCGATTGATAAAAACAATAATAAATAATCGGTAAATCAATGGTAGACAACATGAGCAGTAATGACGAGGCATCACCCTACATCATTCAAACAAGTATCAACCACACAATTCAACAAAGATAGCTTGAGACAACAAAACAACAAGTGAACTCCCTGCTCACATCCCAACCATTCCACATTTCAAGAAAATACTCTATACCCGTGTGAAATTCCTGCTTGTCCATGACCATGACACGGCTATTCAATAGTTTACACTCGCAGAGGTTGTACAGCTTTACCCACAAGACATGATCATCCCTTAATGCCAAGCGCTAAGAACACACTTCCTTTGGTGTGTCGGCAGAGAGATCACTACAAAGCCTTTACAATGCATGTCTAAACCCAGTACTGCCCTCTAAGGTTTAGCCCTCGGGGCCCCTCTTGAGCCATGTGAGTCTACTGTCCATCCTGGACCCCACACCAACAACTCGGCAATACTCAAGTCCGACATTGCAAATTAATCACTAGGTCGCCCCATACCGACTTGTGGTTGCACGGTTAGGCCAGTTCAATGGCGCACAAGATTAAGTCCTTAAATTGTCTCAGCAAGACAACCACATCCCAATGTGCCAAACAAAGACCCCTTTATCGCACGATCAATTGCCCGAGGGAAACATTTTGTTCAACCCAAAACCAATGGCATCCCTTGCCATGGTACAACAAGTTTTACAACAAAGGGTCAATGACCACAATTCCATATCTCATTAAGTCAAGATTAACATTAGTTCACAGTGATATGAATCCCATCGGACAACTAAGCATGGCTAAGCATAGCTACGATAACCCAATGTTGGTACTATGGTTATGTCCAACTAATAATGTCCCAACCTATGGTTAACAATGGATACATGGCATTTCAATAATCAAAGGCATACTCAAACAGTAAATAGCTACCCCATAAACTAGCATTGTTACACAAATAGCATGCAATTGTATAAAACAAAATACTTTTGCAAACATGGGTTCAATATGATCAAAGGTCTACGACTTGCCTTGTTGTTCAAGTGCTGATTCTGGTCTCAAGTCTCCGTTCGCTCCTTCGGGATTCAAGGCTTCACCGGAAAATAAAGCAACGAAACCAAATAAATACAAAACAGAGGAGAAAACAAGCTCAAAATTGAAAATAAATGGCTCTGGAATGTAGAGCTTGATTTTACAAAAATTTAGAAATTTGAATCACTCTAATCGGAGTTCTGACGAAGGAGAATGGGCTTCGGAGTTTAAATGGAGAGAAAATCAGAAATTAAATAGAGTTGACACGTGTCGCCACGCTATTGGCTGGAAATTCGTTATTCGAATATCGAAAAAGGAAAAGAATTTCCTCGACGCTGTGGGACCCACATGTCGCTGACACGCTCACCGTGGACCGGATCTACCGAGGCGATGAGAAGATGACACGGCAGATCAGCCGACGTGGCGCCTATGTGGCGCCCACGCGGGCTATTAGGGCTAAGGTGGCGGTACGACGCGGCGGCCACGGTGCGCCGACGCAAAGACGGTGCGGAATTTGGCCACGCTGGCGAGATCCGCACGTCCGCTATGCATCGGATGGCTGAGGAACGAGGGCGCTGGTGAGAAGGCGTAGACGATCTGGATCGTCGTACGACGACGGACGGCGGAGAGCTCGCGAAGGAACTCGACGGCGAGGGGCGGCGCACACTTACCGGAGCCGAGGAAGACGACCCACGGCACGGCGAATGGGCGGCTGATCGGGCGGAAGGAAGTGCGGATCTGGGAGAGTTCGACGCGCTGAGTTCAACCGTGCAAGCGGCAACGGCGTGGATGCACCGTCGGCGAAGAAAATAGCGGCGAAAGGTTGCGGGCACGACGGGGAACTTCGACGAGCTCTCGGGAGGAGACGGCGGCGTCTCGGGCGATGGGAGAGGTGGCGGCGGGTACGGAATGAAGTGGCGAACCTTGGGCTAGGGTCGGCGGCGGCTTTTAAAGCCTCGGGAGGCGCGGAGAATTCGGAAACCGAGAGTGGCAGCGGGCGGCGCTGGGTCTCCGAGGCGGCTAGGGTTAGGGTTGCGGCGTGGACGACGGGCTGGGCCGGTGGTGAACAGTGATGGGCTGGGAGGAATTCGGCCCGAAGGAATTTTGGAAATTAAAACGTTTTCCGAATTAATTTAAATTCCAGAAGTTCAAGTAAATCCAAATAAATTCAAATAATTACCAAATAAATTCAGAAAAATCTCTAAAAATACAGAAAAACCTTTAATTTGATACTTAGATTAATATAATTAAATCTTTTAATTATTAGAAAATTCAAATTAAGCTTCGGTTAATTCCAAGAAAATGCAAATGGTCAAATTTGATTTTTAAACATGCCAAAAGTCCAAATTTTGGGATGTTACAAGATTCTATGCGAAGGCCTTCCCACCATTGTCCTCAGACGAAGAGTGCGCCCCACGAGGCCCGAGTGAATGTCATGCAAGAGGTACTTACCTCCTCCGTGGAGATGCACGCGTCAGATGCCGGAAACATTGCGCTCAGAAGCTCTCCCTCGACAAGCGCAGGTACAGACTCGCCTTGGCGCTGATCCGGCTCTCCCGGCGAGGTCGGGTGTGTGTCGCCCAAGCAAGGAAATCGTGGATGGCCTCGCCCAGAGGGTGTACCTTCGACCATGGCGAGCGCGACCTCTTGGTCGGAGATTGACGGGCCGCTAGTGTCTCCGTGATGACGCGGGTGGGACTTCGCTGTCGGAGGAGCCAAGCTTGGAGAGGGAGTCCGCTACTGAGTTGTCCTTCCGGGATGTGTTTGAGCTCCAAGTTCGGAACCACTTCTCCATCTTGCGCGCCTCGCGAGGTACTTTGTCATCGAAGTCTCCCGAGCACCGGTAGTCCTTGTTGAACCGATTGATGACGAGCCGAGTCGCCCTTCACGACCAGCGGCGATTCCCAAGGCCTTGCAAGCTCATAAGCCGCCAAAAGAGCTTCAGATTCCGCCACATTGTTGGTCGCCGAGAAGCCAAAACGAATTACGTACCTCTTGTCGCCTTGGGGAGGATATGATCCCACCCTCGAGCACTTGAAGGATCTCGAGCCGTCCAAGAACATGACCTCAGGCTTTTTCGCCTTCGACCAAGCTTGGGAGCGGGCTGCGACGTCTCGCCGACCACGGTCGGCGAGCACTTGCGACTTTTTTATGGTCAGAGCGCCACGACACTGGACGCCGAACGCCGCCAGCCCATGGCCCACTTGGTGATTTGCCCGCCTCCGGGTTCTCAGATGTCCCCGAGCGGAAGTTGCTCGACGACCACGAGTGTGCCCGAAATAGAGCCGAGCTTGTGCGGCCATGAGGAGAGCATATAACAACTTCAGACTGCGGGTAGCGCCTTCGGGCCGCAAGACCTCACGGCATAATAAATGGGTGTCAGCTGAGGCCCCTGCTCCGCTACCAAGACGGCACTAACAAAGATGGGGGTGGCCGAGGTATAGCAAGAACTTCTCACAAAGTTGTGGCGTTGCTAGGAGGGGGGGGGACGACGGGTATGCCTTCAGTCGCCGAAGGATCGCTGGCCTCGAGTCCACTCGAAGCCCGTGCTTGCGCAAGGTTTGGAAGAATGGGAGCCTCAAGCGCTCGCCGAGCCTCGAGATGAATCTGCCGAGGGCGCTATGCGCCGCTGAGGCTTTGCACCGCTGATCGAGGCCGGGTGCCATCTTTCGATCGCTCGATCTTCTCCGGTTTGGTCCAACCCAGAGCGCCCGATCATGTAGCCGAGCACCCACGGACGCGCGCGCCAACACGCACTTCTCGGGGTTGAGCTTGATCTTGTGCTCGCTCAGTTGGCGAAGGTCTCTCGAGGTCGCGAACGTGGTCGCCTCGGCGGGCTTTTGACGATGATGTCGCCCACGAGACCTCAAGGTTCCGCCCGATCCGAGCTCGAAAGTCTTGGTCATCGACGTTGAAAAGTGGCCCCGTGATTGCGCAGACCAAATGACATGGTCGATAGCAATAGGTGCCAAACGGCGTGATGAAGGAGGTCTTGCTTTCGCCGCCGACCGCCACTTGATCTGGTGGTACCCGAGTAAGCATCCAGAAGCTCAAGATCTTAGCATTCGCGTGGAGTCCACGATCCGTCGATGCGCAGAAGCGGAAATTGTCCCGCAAGCCGAGTTCAACCCGTATGGTCGGCGCACATTCTCCACTTTCTCCCTTTTTCTCGAGACGATGACCGGGTTGGCTACCACTTGGAGTAGTTGATCTCACGAATGAAGCCGCCTTCAAGAGCTTGTCGAGGTTCTCTTGATGATCGCGACTTTCTCCGGAGAGAAGCGATGCACTTTTTGGCGCACAGTCGGAGCCGGATCCCACTGCAGCTTTGTGCTCAATCACCTCCCTCGGACGCCGGGCATATCCGCTGGCTCCTGCTTAATATACCCTTGTTGGCGCGAAGGAAGGTGACGAGCTCGAGTTCCTATTTGGGACTCACCATCGGAGACGTGGACACACTGGTCGGGTCGCTCTCGCCGAGCCAAGACGGCTTTCGTTCTCCGCTTAGGTCAGACGCCGCCTTCCGCGGCGTTCTTCGCCGTCTCCTCGATCATGGCTGGGGTAGCATGCTCGCAAGGGCCAAGGCCTTGGTCTCACACCATGCGCCGCTTAGGTCGCCCAAGACGATGATGACACGTTGGCTAGCTGTAACTTCATGCATCGATGGCCATAATGGTTGGCGACCATGAATTTGACCAAGGCAGTCGCCCGAGGATGGCGTTAGACGGAGGTCACCTCGACCACTTCAAGGTGATCAACTCGGTGCGAAGTTGTCGAGCCACCGAAGGTGACCGACAAGACAACTGCCCTAAGGGGTGGTCGAACTCCCGGGGACTATCCCAAGAACGGTATGGTGATGCTCTTGACTTTCGATCGGGAATCAGATCCGGCCGAGCGCCTCACTGCGCAGAAGTTAAGAGAGAGCGCCGCCATCGACCATGACGCGACCGACCGTGGTGTTGCTGATGGTCGGGGTCATGACCAAGGCGGTCTTTAGGTCTCGAGCCATACCTGGGAGAGCATCCTCCGGGGAGAAGGTGATGGTGGCACCGGCCCACACTACTACAGAATAGGTCATCACTGCCGGTTCGTCACGCCATTATCGCGGCTATGGCGCGGCGATGATTGGTCGGCAATGATACTCGGGGTTATCACCGCCGCATAGGAACCGGCAAGGATAATAGATATCATTGCGGTTCATTATACAACGGCATGATATTCGACTATCTCTGCCGGTTTACACTAGAATCCGCAAGTGATACTCGATTATCTCGCCGGTTCAAAATAGAATCGGCGAAGGATATATGTATATCTCTGCCGGCTTATATGAAGAACGGTGATAAAGTATATCCTTGCCGGTTCTGGATGATCACGCTGACCTCGGATGAAAATTTGTAGATGTACTTCATAGATTACTCTACCTATGTATAAAATTGCAGGTTCAAATTCAATACATATGAGGACTTACAAAAACTTACAAAAAAGAGTTTTTGTAAGTCCTCATATGTATTGAATTTGAACCTGCAATTTTATACATAGGTAGAGTAATCTATGAAGTACATCTACAAATTTTTTCAGAGTTTTCGTGACTTTTATTAGTTGGTGTGCACGATGTGTACACAGGAAGGCCTGTGTGCACATGATATGTTGCCTTCAAATATATAGTATATGAAGCGTCGTTAGATCATAATTAAAATATATTAAAGCATCACAATATTTAGTTTTTTACAATTAATAGTCTGTTCACAAATGTAGTGTGAGTACATCTCGTTCACTTTAGATCGAAGCTTTTGTCAGGAACTCGCCTTTGGATCGATGACATGTTCGTCAATGAATCCAAATGATATGCTCTTGAATTGCTAAAATTTCTTTCGACAAGAATCGATTGGTTCTCGGCTTGGAGCGTTTGTTATTGAAGAAAAGAGAAATTTAATTAATGATGATAGATGTTAAATGAAAGAAAAGTAGGCATGAATGTGTAATTATATACCATGTCTTCGTTATAGCCGACACTCTTCGTGACAATTGCATGTAAATTTGTACATACGTAGTATGCGATAAACTATTTCCGGGTGGTCTGTCTCATGCATGGAAAGTCTGTTATTACATTGAAAGTTGTCCTCAGAGGGAAGATGCGGACCACCTTTCTTGCAATACCGTGTGAATGCGCAGTGAATGATTTTAAATAGTAATTAACCTTAAATACAATAGAATAAAATATTACTAGAGCAATACGCGAACGATCGAGTTTACTTGCTCATCATCTTCCAAAAATTATGTTCATACTCACGAAGATCTTTTCTCAACGAGTCCAAGACATAAACCCCGCTAGCTTCTAACTCGATGACGAGGAGGACCAAAGGATAACTAGACATATATGTTCACACAAACCTATTAGTCCCACACCGTGTCACGCAAAAATAGTAAAACAATATTAGAAGTAGGGTAATACGATCGAAAGTTATAGGGTACAAGTACGGAGGTTTTCTTTCTCGGCTTGAAGAAAGTCTTAAATAAATACTCTTCAACAAACTTTGGGTTATCACGACGAGTGTCTCGTTGACAAGCCCCGGATCGAGAAATCCTAAATCTTCATTCTTTTTTTTGCACATAATCAGATTCCATTCTACATATGTAAAAAGAAGTTAGACATACAGCTTGAACGGTAGAAGAATATACAATAATATAAATAGAGACTTACAAAGTCCACAGTCTGACCAGTGACGCGTCCAGAGCATCTGGCCGGTACAACATATACAATTCGCAGAACTCTAACCAGAACATGCCATCCCCATTGTGAAAATCCGAATCTTTGTATTTCTTTCGATCGCCCACATACCCTCTTGGCACTGCTGCATGTAATACTGATGGACGCGCCGCAATTTTGTTGTTAGGTTCTCTAAATCTTTTGGGGGAGCCATCGGTTGCCCCTTAATGTACTTCCAGCTTAGACCTAGGTCGTAATTACGACGTTGTTCAGCAGCATCTTTTTGAGCTTGCGACATCGACGCCAAAGACTAGCCATCTTCAAGTTTTGCTTTCTGGAGATGCGCTCGTAGTCCGACATTTCCGAAGGTTCAGAAGCCCGCCCTGTCTCTTTGGCTTTTGCCATACTCAAGAAAAACTCCTGCGCATTAGCATCGACTTTAGTCTTCTCGGGTGATGGCACCTTTTGGAAGTGAGATGTTACCTCGCCTTCGCTTGTTTCTTTGCGTTCTTCTTCACCATATCGGTAGGTAATTTTTCTTACGGGTCTTGCCTTCACAGATGACCGAGATTTGGTACAAGACGATGCGGACTTCCGAGATGGTGCCGATGTTCGACTCTTCTTATGTGCCTACCGAGGAGTTGGACTTTTCTGGTGGGTGCCGAGGAGGAGTTGGACTTTTTCTCGATGGTGCTTGGCGGAGGACTTGGACTTTTCTGGCCGGTGCGGCGGAGGAGTTGGTCCTTTTGTGGATGGTGCCGCGGAGGAGTTGGACTTGTCCTAACTGGTGCCGGCGGAGGAGTTGCACTTTTCGAGGCGGCATGTGTCTGCGTGTGGAAGTGCGGCTCATCATCATCGCGCCGTTGTCGGCCTCATCGTCCGAGCCGAACATAATCAAGCTCTTGCGCCACGCGAGGAAGCCATGCACGCTTTCTCCAAGTTTGTTTTTTCCGTCCTCGCCAGAATCTCTACCTCCATTTTGCGATATTGTCGGACTACACTGTCTACTTCGACCCTGGAGAATCCCAGCGGTATTGGGCGGCAGTGCAGAACCTGCGAGGAGGCATATGGCCAAGCCCTGCCATCAGCCACCTTGATGGTAATGCCATGTGCGGACAAATGCAGCTTGCACGGTGTCGGTTACGTGATGTCATCCATCGAAAATGGAGTCGATGCTCTCCGGAATCGTTCGGACGCCTTGGTGCTCTTAAGAACACCGTGGATCGAGGTTCGGAGGGTGTCATCGAGTGGCGGTCGTGGTGAGAGCTTTTTATCGCTTGCTCCACAACTTGATCCACCGCTCTCTTCTTCCTCTAACGCTCTTGACACAAAGATCTTGTATTTGACTTTGCAGCTCATATTCTCCTATTCTTTTTTCGCCGCTTGTACATAAGTACGTCATCCGGGAAGCCTTCTTTCCACGGCACCAAACCAACTCCTGGTGCGCCCAGATGCTCTCTGTTACCAGTGGCAACAACATGATCGACTCATCATTCTCCTTCGTGGGATGAAAAGCCCTTCGAAGACTCCACGTGAGCATCCGATATTTTCAGGACACCTCCGGGCTCTATCGCCTCCCTGAAGCTCAAGCCGCCATCTTCGAGGCAGAAGTCCCCCTCCCAAGCAACCCGATGCTTTTTGTGTGTTTGTTCGCATGAAACTCAATATCAACAAGTAGAAAAATTCATGAAGAATAGGCGAGCATAGTGATACAAGGAAAGTTACAATAATTATAAATGCACGCTCAGTTTGTTCAAGAGTTGTCCATAGCAAATTAGAGATGATGATGCTCCATTAGGTACAATTGAAGCAATTCATTACCGTGAAGCATTAACAAAAAATATCAGTCTCAGATTTTAACATAAGCATAATGCGGGTAATACCTTAATACTTCGCAACAAACTAACAATAATGCATAAAATACAAGTATAACTAAAATGAACCGAAGTGAAGTTTGCACATCATGATATTATGCAATCTATCATAGTTGACCACGTTATTTCCTACTCTTATCATATAAGAATGAAACCATATTGCACAAAGGTGTTCGGTGCCTCCCTTTATTTCAATGAATTTGCTCAATACACAAAGACAAGTATGGTAAATCAACACAAATTTACCGTAAGTGTTGTGTTATGCGTAAACAGTCATAATGAGCCACGTTTTTTCTTGTGAAGCATTAACATATTAATGGAAGCACAATGAAGAAAGCCATATATCAATAAGCAAGAATAACTACCTTTTTTACGGTGAAGCATTAACATTGCCAATCAAGCATGCAGTTTTTTGAATACTAAAGATGTAGATTGCCCATGTAAAAATAATAAAGCAGTGTCACAAATTGTCTATTTCAGTCCCAAATCCTCATGAACACTATACCCCACATGTTAGGTCCCCAAGCCAAACGAATTGATCGCCCTTAGCATTCATCGCACATTCACATATGCACATGCACATCGCACATTCACAATCACATTCACATTCACATCGCACATTCACATCTCGCACATGCACATTCACACATCGCAAGAGCAAGATCTGAGGCGACGGCGGGGACATCAAGCAACATTGAACATTCGGGCCTCTGTCATAATTTCGCAAGAGGTGTACCACGGCGGGGAGACGCGGGGAGGTCGACACGACGGCGGGGAGACGGTGGGGAGGTCGAGGCGACGGTGGGGAGACGGCGTGGAGGTGAAGGCGACGGTGGGGAGGCGACGGCGACGTGCTCCGAGGCGAGAGCGACCCGAGTCGAGGCGACGGCGGGGAGTACCGAGGCGACGGCGGCCCGAGTCGAGGCGGCGGCGGGGAGCTCTGACGCGAACCGACGGCGGTGGTCCGAGGCGCGGCGGCGTCAGGGAGCTCAGAGGCGACGGCGCTGTAAAAGTGAGAGGAGGGCGCGGGCTAGGGCTAAGCTAAATGAGAGGAAGGCGCGGCGTTTCTATTTATAGCGGAGAATATCACCGCCGTTGGTCATACCAACCAAGCAATGATATATCACCGCCGCCATTGTACAACCGGCAGTGATAGTGGAATACTACCGCGGTCCATTGTACAACCGGCAATGATAGTGGAATATTCCGCGGTCCATTGTACAACCGCGGTGATAGTGGAATATTCTCACGCCGGTCCGCTGTACAACCGGCAAGTGATAGTGGAATATTCTTGCCGGTCCGTTGTACAACCGGCAAGTGATAAGCTCTTTGCCCATGTTCTGTTAAAATTTGTCTTTTTTATTACTCTTAATATAGGACGAATTTGATCATGAAATTTTATATGTACATGGGGTAAGATGAGATGTACATCCATGATTTTTTTTCAGAATTTTTGGAAACTTTTCTTAGTTGGATTGCAGCAAGAGTATGATCTACTAGCACGTAAAGGAAGTGAACATCATTGCCATTTTCCTAGTTACTTATGAAAGTTTCAGTTTAAATCTAGTTACCCGTTCATATGAAAATCAGATTGCTAACTTTTTAATTGTTTTAATATTTCTAAAATCAAATAATGCTGTCAAATTGAACAACAAATGCTGTCAAATTCGAACAAATTCAAGTGCATTCAAAATCACAAAAATCCAAATGCAGTAAAACTTTCAATTTGATAAAAAGAAAGCATAACCTCAATTTCCATTATTGCATATATTACATTAATTGTTACATATGAGAAAATAAACATGTCGTTCATACAAAAGAAAGCATACATTTCATTACTACAACTAAGCTACGACTCGACCTTCGTTATGATCGCGGCGTATGTATGTAGCTTCGTCACTGTCTTCCATGGTACTTAGGTCAACGTCCTCTCCAAAAGGGGGAAGCTCATCGAATTGGTTGTACTCTTCCTCGTCGACAACATTCTCAACTCCGACAATCCTTCTTTTTCCTTGAATAACCACGTGGCGCTCCTTGTTAGCCGAATTGGCCATAAAGAAGATTTGTGTAATGTAATTAGCAAGTACGAATGGTTCTTCTCTTGTATCCGAGCGAGTTTGAGGTCCACGGTAGTGATGCCGTGCTTGTCGATATTCACGCCAGGAAGTCTCGACCCATTGGCACCGAAAGAGAGGGACCTTCAAAGGACCATAGTCAAGCTCCCAAATCTCTTCTATGAATCAGAGTAGGTTTGCCTATTTCCATTGTTGTCATAGGCATCTATACGGATACCGCTATTTTGATTGGTGCTCTTTTATCTTGCGCTCTTGTATAAAATGTAAAACCATTTATGTCGTATCCTTGGAATGTCCGAATTGTAGTTGACGGTCCTCGAGCCAACAATTTCAAGCGAGTGCGATCTGTCTCCAGACGCATCATGTGTCTACACAACCAATCGCCGAAATTATCTCTGTGCTCTCTCGCGAGCCAACCCTCGACCTCCACAGGTTTGTTTTGGATAGCACATTCTTATGCATGTCGACATATGGGGCCACCACAACTGATTGTCCCAAAACTGCGAAATGTGCTTGTGTAAATGCAGTTAGATTGCTAGTACGTCTTGATTTCTCGCCTAGTGTCCCTTTCCTGTAGCCTTCCTCATGCCGAGATCTGTGCACACCAATCGGTTTGAGATCCATATAATCGACGCAGAACTCAATGACCTCCTCGGTTCCCCGACCATCGGCAATGCAGCCTTCCTACGATTTGATTCTGAACATATTTCTTTATAACCCCATGAATCTCTCGAAGGGTACATCGATGTAGAAATACGGGACCAAGAATTCAGATCTCTTTCACAATGTGAACAATGAGATGGACCATAATATCAAAAAAGATGGAGGAAACACATCTCAAGCACGCACAGTGTGAACCACGCCTTCCGCGGCTTGTCTAGTATTAATGGATCGATGGCCTTCGTGAAATCGCGTTGAAGAATGAACACAACTTGATAATTGGGTCTCGGACTTTCTCCGCAGAACCCCCTAATTGCAATTGGAAGCATCGTGTCATCATCACGTGGCAATCGTGAGACTTCATACCAATTAACTTTAAGTCTTTCATTGAGACTAGTCTCTTTATGTTAGCAGAGTAACCAGACGGAACTTTGATTCCGTGCAAGCATTCGCAAACGCTAATTTTCTCTTTCTTGCTCAAAGTGTAGCAGTCATGGAAGGTACTTTTGCCTCAGATCCATTTCTTCATGATGCGCTCCTTCCTCGATTTCATATCTTCGAGGTCCATCCTTGCTTGAAGTGTATCTTTCGCTTTGCCGGTATGTCCAAGAAGATACCAAGCAAGCTATCACACACGTTCTTCTCTATGTGCATGACGTCGATTGCGGTCGAACTTCCGTGTCTGCCAATAAGGTAGGATCCAAAATATTGATTTCTTTTTCCACAAAGGAGCCTTATCCCGGAAGTCGGAATAGATGTCTTCGCCGCTCCCTTCCGTGAATAATTGTAAGGTCCTTTACAGCGGCAAATATCTGTTTCCCTACCGATTCTTCTGAGCTAATGTCTCCTTTGTCCCGTCAAAAGCTCTCTTATTATTGCGGTATGGGTGATCCTTACGGAGGAACCTACGATGCCGCATGTAAGCCATTTTAATTTGTTCTTCACCACCGGCTAGTCAGATCATCCGAGTAATTGGACGATCCGTTGAAGCCTTTTGTCGTGCGCCCGATAGGTTGCCAAGAGCAGGATAATCATTAATGGTTACAAACAATAATGCCGTAGGATAAAGTTTTTCTTTTATACTCATCCCATACCGCATACACCATCGGTCCACAATATTAGAAGATCTTCAACCAATGGTTTGAGGTACACATCGATATCATTGCCAAAGTTGCTCGGCCCTTGGATCAATAGTGGCATCATAATGTACTTTCGCTTCATGCAAAGCCAAGGAGGAAGGTTGTAGATGCATAAAGTCACCGCCAAGTCTTTGTGGCGACTACTCATGTTGCCAAAAGGATTCATCCCATCTGTACTCAACCCGAACCTTATATTCTCACATCATATGCAAAGCGCTTCTTATATTTTACGTCGATGTTCCTCCATTGCACGTAATCGGCAGGTGTCTCGAGCATTCCATCCTTCTTCGCTCTTGGCGTGCCATCGTAACAATTGGGCATGCCTTTTGTTCGCAAACAATCGCTTGAGACGGGATTATAGGAAATACCACACCACCTTACGGGGACACCTCTTCTTCTACGCCTCACCCGACATCTTCGTTCTCGATATCGCGTCGTTGTTCTTATACCGCTTTGCTTTGCAAACAACACGAGCATCCATGTCCGCAAACTCATTGCGATACAATATGCAATCGCTTGGACATGCGTATTCTTTGTACTTCCGGTCCCAACAGGCGGATAACCGCTTGGCACGGCACGTAGTTGAAGGCAACACGCTACCCTCTCGAAGCAAGTCCCTCAAGAGACATAACACCAAGAAAGCTCTTATCGGACCAACCATTGCTTGCCTTCAACTGCAGTAGTGAAAGCACGGTATGCAGCTTTCTGTGCTCCTCCTTGCGGCCGGGTACAATGGCGTTGTAGAGTCTTCTACCATACGCTGGAACTTTTGAAACTCCCTTTCACTCGTGAAGTCCCCCTCCCCATCACGCAAAGATTTGATCTAGATCATCTTCGTGGGTATCAACGAACGATCTTCCACCGCCATATCGTTGTCTCCGTCATCTCCATCAATGTGTTGCCCTTCATGAACAATATCATCTTCATCAATGTTTTGCCCTTCAAGTATAATATCATCTTCACCGTGCTCACCCAACAGTATAGCCACTTTGAAACCCCTTGAAGCAAGTGTGCACGATCGACTCTATGTTACAAAACATCTTCTCATTTTTGCAATCAACGCATGGACAACACATATAGTCCGCCAGTTTCTTGACTTGTGTGCCGCACCGCATTCGTAAAACAAGTCACACCATTAAAGAACTCGCACCACGACGGTCCGTGTCATACATCCACCTTCGGTCCATCTACGCTAATTATATCAAACTACATTACTTAAACATCCACTACATCACTAAAATGGATATAACAAATTTTCATTAATTAAATTAATTACAATTATGCATAATTGTCCATCTAGCAATTTTATTACTTAAACATCCACTACATCACTAAAATGGATATGAATTTATCAAATAACAATATATAATTGTAAATGATTAGTTTTACAAATACATCTAGCAATTTTGCCTATATAATACATCAAACCTTTTTCACTATTTAAATATCCATCTAGCATTTTTTACTTATTTAGAAGATTTCTTCATTTCATTTTGTTATGTAGCGCTAGCTATTAAATTAAATTAATCTACAACAAATTAACAAGCATATAATTGAATATAAGGATATATTTCTAAATAATTATTTATGTTCCAACTTTCATTATTGCAAAATCCATCTACCATTTCCCATTATTTAAATATTCAACTAGCAATTCTCACTATTTATAATTGATCATCTAGCAATCCTTTACTATTACAAATCCATATAACAAATTTTCATTAATTAAATTAATTACAATTATGCATAATTGTCCATCTAGCAATTTTATTACTTAAACATCCACTACATCACTAAAATGGATATGAATTTATCGCAAATAACAATATATAATTGTAAATGATTAGTTTTACAAATACATCTAGCAATTTTGCCTATATAATACATCAAACCTTTTTCACTATTTAAATATCCATCTAGCATTTTTTACTTATTTAGAAGATTTCTTCATTTCATTTTGTTATGTAGCGCTAGCTATTAAATTAAATTAATCTACAACAAATTAACAAGCATATAATTGAATATAAGGATATATTTCTAAATAATTATTTATGTTCCAACTTTCATTATTGCAAAATCCATCTACCATTTCCCATTATTTAAATATTCAACTAGCAATTCTCACTATTTATAATTGATCATCTAGCAATCCTTTACTATTACAAATCCATATAACAAATTTTCATTAATTAAATTAATTACAATTATGCATAATTGTCCATCTAGCAATTTTATTACTTAAACATCCACTACATCACTAAAATGGATATGAATTTATGCAAATAACAATATATAATTGTAAATGATTAGTTTTACAAATACATCTAGCAATTTTGCCTATATAATACATCAAACCTTTTTCACTATTTAAATATCCATCTAGCATTTTTTACTTATTTAGAAGATTTCTTCATTTCATTTTGTTATGTAGCGCTAGCTATTAAATTAAATTAATCTACAACAAATTAACAAGCATATAATTGAATATAAGGATATATTTCTAAATAATTATTTATGTTCCAACTTTCATTATTGCAAAATCCATCTACCATTTCCCATTATTTAAATATTCAACTAGCAATTCTCACTATTTATAATTGATCATCTAGCAATCCTTTACTATTAAAAATCGGAAGTGAATTATAATTTATTCAATAATTTAGCTAGATCTTAATTTGAGCAAGACTTACATAAACTGCTCACACCGCATAATCAGCAATTATCAACATCTATAGCACTCAGTAAAGTAAAATTTTACGACATATATAACATACATCAAGTCAAGAACCTCGAAAAATTTTAATTAATACAATTTTTCATTGAGAACTCCCCAAGATAATACAGCTCCTCTTTGATTTGTTCACGGAGAAGATGTCGATTCGATGAAAAATATGAACAAAATATCGACACCAAATTTCGCAAAGACTCTCCGGGAAAAATACACCGAGCAAAGAGCGCCTCTCTTCGCTTCGTACCGGGAAATGCGCTCGTCGGTGAAGATCGCTATATAAATAGCTTATCATCGCTCTCGCCAACAACCGTAGTGATAAGGTCATATTATTGAAAATACCTTATCACTGCCGGTTACATGCGAACCGGCAAGCGATAAGGTCATACTACGCGGGAAAATTGCGTTCTTGCGCGAAAATACATATCACCGCTGGGTTGAATATATGAACGGCAATAAAATTTAAATATCATCGCGGCTATAAATTTAATATATCATCGCCGTAATAGGTATAACCGCAAGGCTAGTAGGCTATAGGTGGTAATACAAACCCAAATGATACTCAACGTTCAACTCGCGCCCGCCCAACCGTCGCTTGTTCCGTTCTCTGCTTGCGCCAACCGTTATGCTTCACATTCCTCGCCAAGCTGTTGTTCTTCCCATTCGCCTCTATATAATGCGGTATTGTTGCATCCAATCCACTCTTGTCACAATCCACACAATCCACTCTTGTTGCGCCCCCCACAATCCACTTTTGTTGCAACAATGGCACCCCTAAGAAGCGTGTGCGTGTTGGTGAGCCCCACCGATCCGTCGCTCTGAAGGAGGAGGAGAAGGAGGAGGAGGTGGAGGCGGAGGAGGAGGAAGAGGAGGCAAAGGAGGAGGAGGAGGGACGGCAGATGACGCAACGGCGGCGGGCAGTGAGGCTCGCGGCGTTGGGGCAAGACTAACTCCGCCACCGAATCGGATTCGGATGAGAAGGAGGGCGAGCACCGCCGCACATCAAGCGGCAGCTCCGCATTTAGGAGGAGGAGGAGGAGGAGGAGGAGGATGGCGGCGGCAGCGAAGTTTTGGATATAGGGCTTGGCGCCATTAGACTATTATAATTACAACTAAATATGTAATCTGAACAAAATATGCTTTGTAAATGTTATTTTAATTAATACATATCCCGCAAATTACAAATTTGCTTTCATATGTTCTGTTTTTTAACTAATTATGCTTTCATATGCTCGCTTTTTTAACTAATTATGCTTTCATATGTTCATGCGTAGATAAATTACAATATTTATTATGTTCATGCATCAACTAATATTTGAGAAAAGAATATATCCGCCGGTTCTATAGTAAAACGGTAGTGAAAATGGTCTTATCAACGCCGGTTTTACTATAGAACCGCAATAATAAATCACTACCGGTTCAACATGTAAACCGGCGTAATATCTTCTTATCACCGCCGTTCTCTATTAAACCGCAATGATATTACCTCCATTGTTGCGAGAAATTGAAACTAATCTTATCACCGCCGATTGAAGTTTGAACGGCGGTGATAATATTATCCTTCCGGTTGAATTTGGAACGGCGGTGATGATATTATCCCGCTGCTCGGACCTACCGGCGATGATGGAAATCGCGGATGAGGCGATCGTAGTAGTGCCACTTGCGGTCGCTCGGTGGGCTTCGATGGCGACTGGTAGATGGTATGCGCGGCCTTGACCTCGCGCCGATCGGTAGGCCGACGAGCCACCGAAGATGACGTCGATCCGCGCCGCTTTGGAACTCGTGTCGAGGTCGCCGCCCGCTCCGCGCAAGATTCACCCGGCCGGGCGGTCGTCATCGCCTCGGAGCATGGGCATCTCACCCCGCCCATCGAGAAGGCGTCTAGCTTATTCTCGCCAAGCCTGCAGTTCAGAGATCGTGGGCGCCGCCTGTGGAAAAGACAGAACTTTGTTTACGCCGAACCCAGGCGCCCTCGACCCATTGCCGAAAGCATCGTCTGTCGGGACCGCACGCGGCCCCTCTGCTGGGGTGGTTCTTCGCTGGTGCGGTCGGGTCGACCTTGGCGAGGCTTAGAGTCCTCCCGAGCTTGGCCTCGACCTCGAGGACTCGCTGGCCATCCGCCGAGACGATCACTCGTGGTAGCCCTCCGCCACCTCTGCGATCGGCGCTTGGCTTCTTGGTGGTGGTGCCTTGGTCGGCGCCACGAGTTGGACGAGGCGGCCTCTGCTTGGTTTAGACCAAGCTTACCTTTGTCATAGTCGCGTTTCCAGCGGACGGCATCGTCCGCGTCCGCGTCTGCGCTTCCGCCATGCGGAAAAGTTTGTTGACGCTGAGCCTCGAGGTGATCTCCAGGTCTTCGGTGAGACGTCGAACATGGACCCCGATCTTGAAGGCCTTGATGACGGCCTCATCAGAAATGCTCGGGATCAGGTTCCTTGTGCGGATGAATCGCCGCACAAAGTCATGCCAAGATGGCTCGTTCTTCCCTCGATGACACGATCCAGTCTTTCTCCCGCCTGCCGCCGTAATAACTCGGAAGTTGGAGCGAAGGCGCTCGAATCTGGCGCCACGACCGAAGGAGCGAGCTTCGACAAAGAGCCAGTCCTAGCGCCCCGCCCGTAACAATCGGAGGTAGTTTGCCATTACGAAGTTCGTCCCCACCGCCAGATAGCGGTCGAATAGATGGACAGAACTCGTCGTGGTTCTTGGTCCGTCAAAGCGCTCGATCGGCGCGGGCTTGAACCGAGCCGCCATCGACGCGACGAAGGCGTCAAGAATCGCCATGCGGCCGTGGCGACGACGCGACGCCGGTCATGGTCATTGCCGACAAGATCCCTGCTGCTGCCGGACTCGGAGTCGAGGCTCCCCGGCCCGACTTCCGTCGGGAACGACCATGGTGCCGAGCACGGGAATCACCCGGGTAACGCAGCGGTCTGTACCTGCGGCGCTGGAACGCCCGGGAGAGGTCCGCAGAACCGCTTAGTCGACTTCGAGCGCCGGCTCGAACTGGTCTGGTTGGCGCGGTGCCCGTGGGACGCCGACGCGTCCGCGTCGGAGCCTCGTCCCGAGCCTGTTGCTCGGGGGCTAACTCCTGTGCAGAAGGTGTCCGACGCGACTGATGGCGCGACGTGTTGTCATTACTTCTCTGGGAGCGGGTCCCCGAGTGTTGACTTTGATGCTACGGAGGTGCCACCTCGGTCGCAGCCCGATCGAGTTCCTCGGCTAGGGCTCGGCCAAAGAGCTCCGACCTCGTCCTATCAGGGTTGGCCATGACCCGGGCGATAAGCGAGGCGCCCCGGAAGAACTGGGTGGCCCAGAAGATGTGCTGGCCTTCTCCTGGGCCTCCCGGCGGAGAGCTGTTATGGCTTGGTTGATGGCAACCTGCACCATCCGGCGAGCGTCTTCCGGGGTCTGCGGATCAAGGTCATCCGTATCTCCCTCAATGCCCGCCCGCCACCGAACATCCGCCGAGCGCGGCGGCGAGGGCGTGAACAGGACACTGAGTCGAGTCCGCTCCCAAAGAAAATTGTCGATGAAGGGCGCCATGCTCACGGTGTCTTGGTGTCGTTCTGCGAAAAACAAAACAATCGGGCCCCCGGTGGCGCCATTGCCGACGATCGGGATCGTCAACCGCAAAAAAGTAGTAGGGGTCGAGAGTTTATGGGACCCGAGCTGCGTTTACTCGAACGGCGAAGAAAATCGTCGAGGCGATGGTCGAGCAAAGCGACAACGAGCACGAGACAAGAGTTTATCTTGGTTCGAGCCCCGTGAAGGTAATAGCTTTACTCCGATCGCCTCATGGCGATGATTCTTGTTATATGGGTGTACAGAGCAGTGTTTACAACTTAAGATAGTAATGGTGATTCCTAACTCGAGCTGCTGTGTGTGCTGTGTTGTGTTCGTCTTTCTCTGGAGCTCATGCGTCCTTGGTCTTTATACTTCCTCTGCACGCAACGGCCGGGAGCCATCCTCGGAGAGGGCCTCGTGCACCTTGAGGGCCGGCAAGAACTACCCCCGAGCTTGCCAAGACTCGAGTCATCCCACGACCGCGCTCTCCGCAAGCTGTCGATCAGACGCTCGATCCGAAATCTGTAGGATCGAGGCTTGAACGAGATCCCGCCCGAGCTTGAGGTCGAGCGAGGTCAAACCAGGTCCTGGCGCTCTAGGTCGGCGCCCGGTATGCACCAGTGTCGTGGTCGGGGCCTTCCGAGCTTGGGGGCTCCGTTGACCGTTCGCCAGCCGGTCAAGGAGTTCCCAGCCCTCGTCAAATGTGTTTCACAATTAAGTCATACTCAATGAACAAAGGAGTGACATTTATTCATAGAACTAATAAGTACATGAACATAGACGTATGATACAATCATCTCACATGATCGTCTCTAGGGCATATCACCAACAGAAATCGGCAAGCACCTGTGGCTTGATAGCCGTGCGTGCCACAAACTAGACGTCAAACACAGCCAGCTCCATGGCCTATTTGGCGATACAACCTCCAGCCTCTGGATTCCTTAGGATCTCTCCGAGCGGGAAGTTGCTCGGGACGACCACAGAGTGTGCCTGGAAGCCATGAGGAGGGCGTATAGCAACTTCTGGACCTGAGGGTAGTGCTCCTTCGGACCGTGAAGAACTTCGCTGATGTAGTAGATCGGGTGCTACCGTGAATCCCGCTCGGCCACCAAGACAACGCTGATAGCTTGGGTGGAGGCCACGAGGTAGAGCAACAATTTCTCACCTGGCTGCAGAGTCGTGAGGAAAGGTGGGTTTGAAAGGTATACCTTTAGCTCGTTGAAGGATTGCTGTGCCTCGGACGTCCACTCGAAATTTCCTTGTTTATGCAAGGCCTTGAAGAACGGCAACCCACGCTCGCTGAGTCTCGAGATGAACCGGCTGAGGGCGGCCATGCGGCCGGTGAGGTATTGCACCTGCCTTACTGAATTCGGGGGAGCCATCTTCTCGATCGCCTCGATCTTCTCCGAGTTTGGACCAACCCCTGAGCCCCCGATCATGTAGCCGAGCATTTTTCCTAAAGTAGCACCAAATATACATTTCTCAGGATTAAGCTTAATCCTATGCTTGTTCAGGTTGGCGAAGGTCTCTTCAAGGTCTTGAACGTGATTGTCGTCTACGTAGACCTCGAGGTTGCAGCCGATCTGAGGGTCGAACGTCTTGGTCATCAGGCGCTGGAATGCCACGCCCGCGTTGCGGAGACCAAACAACATAGTCGAGTAACAGTATGTGCCGAATGGTGTGATGAATGATGTCTTACTTTCGTCGCCGATCGCCAGCTTGATCTGGTGATATCTAGAGTAAGCATCCAAGAAACTTAACATCTTGGCATTCGCAGTGGAGTCGATGATCTGGTCGATGCGTGGAAGAGGGAAGTTATCCTTCGGGCACGCCGAATTCAATCCTGTGTGGTCGACACACATCCTCCACTTCCCGCCTTTCTTCTGCACAATGACTGGGTTGGCCAACCACTCGGAGTAATCAATCTCGCGAATGAAGCCAGCCTTCAGTAGTTTGTCGAGGTTCTCCCTAATTATGACAACCTTCTCAGGAGAGAAGCGACGTAGCTTCTAGCGTACGAGCCGACAGTCGGGCCGCACTTGCAATCTGTGCTCGACCACCTCCCTCGGGACACCTGGCATGTCTGCCGGTTCCCAAGCAAATATGCACTTGTTGGCGCGGAGGAAGGTGACGAGCTCGAGTGTCTATTTGGAACTTAGCTCGACTGAGATGTGAATACACCTGGTCAAGTCGCCTTCTTCGAGCAGCACAACCTTCGTCGCCCCGCTAGGCCGGATGACCGCCTTCTGGTGGGCAACCTTCGTGGTCGCCTCGGGACCTCACCGAGGCAGCATGCCGGCGAGAGCCAAGGCCTTGGTCTCGCACCCGTGTGCCGCCTTGAGATCACCCCGGACCGTTATGATGCCATTGGGCCCTAGAAGATTCATTCAACGATGGCCGTAGTGGTTGGTCACCATAAACTTGATCAATGTTGGTCGTTCGAGGATAGCGTTGTACGAGAGATCTCCTTCGACCACCTCAAAGGTGATCAGCTCGGTGCAGAAGTTGTCTGAGTCGCCGAAGGTAACGGGCAAGACCACTTGCCCAAAAGGGGTAGTCGAACTCCCAGGAACGATCCCGAAAAACGGAATTGCTATATTCTTGACCTTCGATCAGGGGATCTGCATCCGGTCGAGCATGCCTGCCTGGAGTAGATGAGGGAGCTACCCCTATCGATCATGACATGCCCGACCATGGTGTTACTAATGGTCAGGGTCACGACCAAGGCAGTTTTTAAATCCTTAGCCATACCTTGGGGAGCGTCTTCCCATGAAAAAGTGATCGTGGCCCTGACCCATTTGCGGTGATCGGCGACGGCCTCGGCAGTAAGCTTGATAAACGGTGCGCGTAGCAGCCTTGAGCTCACGTCGGGTCTGGTACATTGACGATCCACCGAAGATGACATCGATCTGGCGGTCACCCTGCTGAAACTCTAGGTTGAGGTCTTCGAGGTCTGCCCCGGCATTAATCCTGTCAGGTTGTTCGCCTTCCTTCCGAAGTGTGGGCATTTCACCACGCCCATCATAAAAGGCATCCAGCTTGCTCTGCCAAGCCCTGCAGCTACGTAGGTCATGGCTTGGAGCCCTGTGGAACAAGCAGAACTTTGCTTCATCAAACCTGGGGCGCCATCCAGCATCCTGTGACCGAGCATCGGCTTGTTGGGGCCCAAGTCGGTTGTTCCCCTACTGGGGTCGATGCGGCTTCTATTGAGGTCGCGGTTGGCCTCGACGAGGTCGAGGCTCTTCCTGGTCTGGTTCCCGCACCTCCATCACCTCACGCTGGCCGTTCGCCGCGACGGTTACTCGTGGCCGACCGCCGCCATTCTTGCGATCTCTCTTTCGCTTCTTGGCGGTCAGGCCCGGGTCAGCGTTTCTGGAGTTGGTCGGACCAGCCTCTCCCGAATTTAGTCCAAGCTTACCTTGGTCATAGTCGTGTTTCGAGCGGACCGCATCATCTGCGTCCACGTACCGCTCCGCCATGCGAAACAGCTTGTTGACGCTGAGCCTCGTCATGATCTCCAGGTCTTCGGTGAGACGCCGATCACGGACACCAAACTTGAAGGCCTTAATCACCGCCTCATCAGAGACGCTCCGTATTAAGTTCCTCATGCGGATGAATCGTCGCACGAAGTTGCGGAGTGGCTCACTCTTGCCTTGGATAACACGATCCAGGTCCTTCTCCCTTCCCGGCCGCTCGTAACAACTTTGGAAGTTGGAGCGGAGGGCATTCTGAATCTGGTGCCACGATCGGAAGGAACCGGGCTTCTGGTTGAAGAGCCAGGTACGAGCGGCGCCATCTAGAATAGTCGGGAGGTAATTGGCCATTACGGCCTCGTCTCCACCAGTTGCCAAAATGGTGGTCGAATAAATCGACAGAAACTCATCGGGGTTCTTTGTCCCGTCGAACCGTTCTATCAATGTAGGCTTGAACCAGGCCGGCCAGCGTACCCGACGAAGGTCATTAGAGTAGGCCGAACAGCCATAAGCCAGAACAGGAGCATGTCGAGGAAGATGGTCGCCGCTGCTGGACTCGGAGTCGCAGTTACCTCGGCGGCCGGTCCTACGACCGCGTTGGTCGTGACGATGAGCACGGGCATCACCCGGAAGATACCGCAGGCGATCATGAACCCTGCGGCGCCTTGGCGGGACGTCTGGTGAAAGACTTCCAGACACGCTGCTGCTAGAAGGAGAGCCGTTGTAGCTCTGTTGACGCCGAACACCAACCGGGGTCGCGTCTAAGGGACGACGATGCGGAGGGGTCCGAGACAGATCCCGGGATGGTTGACGGGAAGGTGATCGGTGAAGGCGCCGACGTCGGTGCCAGGAGTTGTCGTCACTTCTCAGGGAGCGGGACCCAGAGTGCCGACTTTGGTGCTGCGGAGGTATGGCCTCGGTCGCAGCCCTATCGAGCTCATCATCGAGAGCTCGGCCAAAAAGTTCCGACTTCACCTGATCGGGATCAGTCATAACCTGGGCAATGGCACGGAGGCGCTCGCCCGAGCGGGGAAGCCTGGGACGTCTGGACGAGGTTCCGGCCTTCTCTTGATTCCTAGATTAGTGGCTTGATGTGCACTGAAGGTGGGTTGTAACCGTCCCGGATCTGACACCCACGTCTGACTTAACTCCGTAACTGTTGAGTAAGCGCACATCCTAGAACTTGGGATAAACTTCCCCGAGCGGGAGTTGAATCCTTGCCCCCCAAGGTCGAGGTCGTGCAGGAGTTAAATCCTTGCCCCTCAAGCTCGAGGTCGTGCGGGAGACACGCAGCCCAGGTCGTGGTTGGAGACTTTGCGGCTCAACCCCGAGCTAGGGGACCCGTTGACTATGCATTGGCCTGTCAGAGATTTCTCAGTCCCCGACAATTAAGATCTATTTATTCTTGTTTATGCCTAAGGAAGTATTATAGCAGTGTTGGAGATATGAAATAATAAGAAATGCTACAAATAGTCTCTAAAATCCTTGAAATTACGAAAAAAATCACTTAAAAATGATGAATTCATGCTCTGTGATAGCAGTTTAAGCCTAGGTCTTATGAGTATTAATGTTTCTGCTCACAACACCTTTTACTTCCTTTGTATCCTATTTATTTAATCCAAATAATTTTAGCCTTTAGCTTCTTGAATTCAAAGAAGAAAAAATAACATATCTATAAGAATATGAATCATGCTCTAGAATGAACATAAGACCTGTCTTTTAATTCAATGTTACGAAGGACTGATTAAAAAAATATGTGCATAAAATAATAACACCAACATCCCTAACACCCATGTCTATTTCTCTTAGAAGATTTCAATTTGGTTTTATGTCTGATTTCTTTTTGCCCTTATTGAAAACTTGCTATTTGTTACTTGCCGTGTTTCCCCATTGGATGACGAGTAGATTCCGACGTTTTAGAATTCGCTGACGACGACCTCACTAACGATCTAGACTATGTCCTAGACTGCGATCAGCAAGGCAAGCGCCCTATTTAATCATATTGATACTACTATTTTACGGTGTTTATATTGTTTTATGAAAACTATTATGCATGCTCTATGTTTACTAGAAATTGCTATATTGTGGGTATTGGTAGAAGTATTCTATAACTTGTAGGATTTCCTTAATTAATTTTGACATGTGGACCTTGCTAATCCCTAGGATATGGTTAGACACATAATATTGTCAGACTAGATATACTCGATTATAAGTGCATTTGCTTAGTATGTTTTAATAAATTGGGTACATGAACGGTTGGTTATACTGTTCGTGATGAAAATAAAATGTTAGACATGATGAAAAATGTAGTCATTGGTATTTTGGTAAAAATAAAAATAAAACTATGATTTGACACAAGCGAATTATTGGCAATAGTCGTATGTGCGAAGGATGAACTTGCACGTAGTGTATGGGAAGTTTTCTCGCCTAGGTCGGGTTAAGAACCGAACTACTGTGTTGTTTCTAGCCCAAGATAACTGTACAACCACAAATACTGGTATAGGACAGTTTTAACCTATTAAGTTGCTTAGAACTAGTTTTGCACATTAGAAGGCTGAAGTAGTACGGACTCTCTGGGCAGGATTGCTCGTAGATAGGGGCTTCCACACTAAGGCGTGGGTAAATGCATACCAACACAATAGTGTATGCCTTGCTATAGGGAGAAACATTTATGGTAGGGATGGACTGTCGAAGTTATTGTGTGAATGATAGGGATGGACTGTCATATCTTCTGTATGTGTTTTTGCTACCATAGCAATGGTTCGACATCACCGGGCTGGTACAAAGTTAGATCTATGTAACATAACGGTTATGTTTTGATCTCTCTACGGCACACCAAAGGAAGTGTGCTAGTATGTCACGGACGTGGACCCCTTGGGCTGGACATGGGCTTTGGACGTGGGGCCCATTCGGCTGGCGGAAAGAGCAATACAAAAGGCGAGCGAGCGCTCTTTGGAGGGGGATCGAACAAGCAACAACCAACAACTCTTTTCTTGATTCTCCATTCCTGTGCTATCTTCTTCTTCCTCTATTCTGCTCTGTTCTTCTCAAATCCTCCCCATATACTCTGTAATTTGCACTGCCGAGATATCAGGAACATAACATTTGGTATCAGAGCTTCGATCCAAGCCATGGCCGACGCTTTTGAGAGGGCAATTGCAAAAACTGACCGGATCATCGAGCTGTGTGAGAAGTTGTTCGTGGAGTTGAGCAAAGTGCAATCCAAATTTGTTCACCGAGAAGCTCGTCTTTGGCGACTCCGTTGGGGACCACTATGGGAGACGAACCCACAATCTCCGCACGGGGAGCATCGAGGCGGGAACCACACCATGGCCTGCACGACAGCGATCTGCAAGTGGGCGTAGGACCACTTGCCGTAAATGGCGTTGAGCAGCGGCACGCCTACGACGAGCGTGTTGTTGAGGGTGGCGAGGGAGAAGCCGTGATGGACCAGAGGAGGCGCGCCTTATGCGAAGGCGGCCAAAGTGCCATCGCGAGATGGTGAGGAGCTTGGAGGCGGCGTCGGCGGCGATGACGCGAGCACCGCCCTCACCCTCGAGTTACGCCGTTCGCTTGTTCAAGTGGAGGTGCAGCGATTTTACGCATGTGAGGTGTTCGAGGAATGTCTCCATGGAATGGCATTCGATCGGCGATATCGAGGAAAACCGATCTTTGAGGGTGGCCAATGGAGCAAGCAGGAGGCAGCAATCGTGGTCCCTGGTGACATCGTCCGCATCAAGCTCGGTGACATCGTCCCTACCGATGCTCGTTTCCTGGAGGGTGATCCTCTCAAGGGTGGTGGGTACGTCGTTGGTGCGGTGAGCGTGGAGGCGTCGTGGATCGCCCCCAGCAGCGTGCGGATGTCGGACGGTGGCGGCTTTTGCTGCGGCGTGAGGTCACAACCGGCGAGTCTCGCTAGGGTTGAGATGGCCAGGTTACGCGGAGGCATCGTGGGGATATTCCGCCCGCGCTACGGGTGCGTGCGCGCCACAGCCGCAGTTGACCCTGAAGGTATTCCATCTGGGAAGGTTCATGATGAATTTTCTGGAAATGTTATACCATACGTTGGTGTTGCTTGCTTTGGGGCTATTTTGTTCGGCTACCATCTTGGTGTGGTTAATGGCGACGCGAATATCTCGAAGGATCTTGGAATTCTGAAAATCTTTGTGTTACAAGGATGGGTAGTTAGCACTGGCGTGAAGTGATGCTCTGATGGGTTCTTTTCTTTGGAGGGCTTTGGCGGATAAATTTGGACGAACATGGACATATATCCTGGATGCAATCCCTCTTGCTATAGGAGCATTCTTGAGTGCAACAGCTCCAGATGTTCGCACAATGAATATTGGTCGATTACTTGCGGGAATTGGTATCGGGATCTCTTATGGTCTTGTGGCCCTTTACATATCGGAGATTTCACCAACTGAAATACATGGCGCACTTGGTTCAGTTAATCAGTTTTTTATCTGCATTGGAATTCTTGCAGCTTGGGTAGCTGGTTCTACTTCAATAAGTAATTCAGCAGATCAAATGAGTGATGCATCTGATGGGGATGTCAACCAAGGAAGTGCCTCTGGAAATATGGATGATATGTATGGTCATGGCGGTGTTTGCGGATCTCTGGAGAACACAACTTATGAGCTGGAAATTTTGACTCGGTGTTCCCTCATCTGTTTGTTCCTATTTGGGCAAGCTGGGGAGCTGGTCGATCGGCAATTGCTTTGATCAGTTGCCACAGTTGTTTCTATCTTTGGCTTCTTTGTCCAAAGAAATTTTGTCGAGGAAAGTAGCAATCTTGACATTGAAGGAGTTGACTCAAGTAACACTTGTTATGGTGGAACAATTGCCTGTTGAATTGTGTGAATTGGGTGAAAGTAAATCTGGGATGGGCGCTATGGTCTTGTTGTTTGCACCGATAGCGCGGTTTATGCGAAGGACACCTTTCGGTCTCTTTGAAGTCTTCTTTGCTATTGCAATCTTATTGGTCCAAATGCTCCTATTTCTTTTGAAAATAAATGCAGAGCTTCTCACATGGCTCACGTCTATGATTTCTACAAGCCTGATCTTGCAAGTGAATATCCAGTTGTTGATGGAAAACTATCTCAAACATGCTATCGGATGGCTCTGGATTCATGCTATAGACAGTACTGTACCAACTCGGTTGATAATGATGCTAAAGAGAAGCTTCAGCCTTTTGCAAATTTGACTAGTGAAGAAAGCTACCAAAGTCGTGACTTGGAGAAGGCCTCTCAACAAGTTGCAAAGCATTTGTATGACATCAAAGTTCAGCCATCAACTTTGCTACCAAAACAAATTGGTAACATGTATACTGCATCTCTTTATGCTGCATTGGCATCTGTAATCTACAATAAGCATGATGATCTGGTGCCAACAATTGTCATGTTCTCTTATGGCGATGGATTGACATCCACCATGTTTTCTTGAAACTACATGAGGGTTGACATCCCTTTAGCTTAAAGAACATCGCTACGTGTTCGATGTAGCAGCAAAGCTTGAGTCAAGACATGTGACCTCACGAGAAGTTCGTCGAGACACAAGGCGATAAAGCCTAATCCAAAGGATGAGATTGAGAAGCAAAGAAAGATTTGAGTTTTGGTGCGGTGTTGGATCTGAGATATTGAATTAGTCGGTGGTAGTGCTAAACCGACAAATTCATGAGTCTCGATGGACGAGAACATGGTGGAAAGATCGTGCATTGGAAGGACTCCTCTCACTTTGTGGACTCTGCGGGGTGACAAGATTCTTCTTTTCGGCTATTCCATCGGGATGCTTGACATACTAGTGAAGTTTCTTATAAGGAAGGGTTATTGCTTTTCTCGCTTTGATGGAACAACTTCCATGAATGCACGCCAATCACTAGTTGAGGAGTTCAACAGCAGCTATAGCAAACAGTTGCTTGTCATTGGACAAGAATTTCCATGGGATCCTGGTGACGAACAAGGTTTGCTTTACAAGTTCAATCTTCTGAATCTGACTTTGGCAGTGTCATCGGCTTGGGGGCAAGCCGCATTTCAACGGGAGGAGAATGTCACGGACGTGGACCCCTTGGGCTGGACATGGGCTTTGGACGTGGGGCCCATTCGGCTGGCGGAAAGAGCAATACAAAAGGCAGAGCATGCGCTACTGGAGGGGGATCGAACAAGCAACAACCGACAACTCTTTTCTTCAGTACTCCATTCCCTGTGCTATCTTCTTCTTCCTCTATTCTGCTCTGTTCTTCTCAAATCCTCCCCATATACTCTGTAATTTGCACTGTCGAGATATCAGGAACATAACATAGTAGCACTGCAAAAAGAGATGATCACTTCTTGTGGGTAAAGTAGTACACCTCTGCAGAGTCAAAACATTTTGAAAAGCCGTGCCCGGGGTCATGGGCACTTGGTAAAGTCATCATATATTTAGAAGTTTTGGTATTTTTATAAAATGGGTTGGACTTTAGAAATTGTTGTTGGGAAGCCTTTATTTTAGTTTTGATGTCAATAAATTGGCTATGAATGAATTGTTGACTCAATCATGGAGGAATGAGTTGTTGAATTATGATTACATACCTGTTATTTACTTATTAGTCAATTACTCTTTTACAAATTCTGTTTATGATCTATTATTCAGTATTTACGATCTAAGGTTGATTACTACAAAAGAACTTAGTAACCATTCATTTGGCACAGCGTGCAACTATTAAATATTTGCATACACTACAAGCCTTATTGAGTATGCCATGTACTCAATCTTGCTATTGTTGTCATTTATTAGGTGATGAAACAAAATACCACAATGAATCCTTTTACAACGCAAGTTAAAGGGATTTCATCGAAGAAATTTTCTAAGGTTTACCTTGTTTGTTGCATGAGGGAATATGGGCTAAGGCAAACTGCAAGATAATAATATTTTCGCTGCATCTTTATCTTGGTTTGTAAGAATAATTTGTATAACTATGACATTCTTGTATGTAAAATATAATGTGTATGAATGTGATTTCAATTTGTAAATATGTGTACTACCACTGATCATGGGACTATTACTGTGTGCACAGAGAACCCATTATTGGCATTTAATATAAAAATTGGGGGCCTTGCATTTCTGGAACTAAATTGGGAATTTATCAATGGCTAGGTTAAATACAAGCAACTTGTGTCATCACAATCTATTCCTAATTAGAACCGATCGTGCAAATCACAATCGGTTCTAGATGAGAACTAATCGTGATGCAATGCACATCACAATTGGTTCTAGCTCAGAACTGATTGTGATGATAATTTATCACCATTGGGCAAAAATCGACTATGATAGCGTCTCCTCATTACTGTCTAAGGACTTTGTATCGCCACCTAAATCGATTGTGATAATGAAGAACCGATTGTGATGTACAATCCTGTAGTAGTGTCTCCAAATTGTTGCAACACCTTTTTCATAATTGTTGCATGAATATTTGATTGTATTTACAACATCTATTCATAAAGTTGCACAAGCGACATCTATTGCAATATTTATTTTGATTTGTCACATCAAAGTTTATTTTTCGTTGCATTATATATGTCGAATTGTTGCAAGAAGGAAATTGATGCATCACTTTTTAGTTTTTGTTACAAATGTGTTTCGATTTTAGTGCATCTAAAAGTTTAAGGTGATATGGCAATATATAGTCATTTTCAAGAGCTAAACTAGTTTTAAACTTTACCTTAGTTCTATACTTGTGATTTTCATCCATTATTTAATAATAATTTTTATATTTTCCCAACTTTTTTGTGGACATTGTACTTCTTTTTTTTGCATTTTGTTTCACATGTTGATTGCAATTGTTGTACATATTATTTAGTGATGTTACATCGATACATAAGATAGAAAATTTCTCATTGCAGGCCTGATCCCTATTCATTCCTATTCTTTCTTCATCCAAAATAGCATGAAATAAACTTAAACCTTTCGTTGGGTAATGCAGCGATCTATCCATCCAAGAGAGCCAGTTGTGCCATGGATTTTTTAACCTTGCCTAGAATGCACTACACCAAAGCTAAGTTAGGTCATGTTTAGATATCTGTCAATTCGAAGGGATTAAGTCTAATCCCTATATTCTCAACAAACACTCATAGTCGTCACTACTACAGAAAGTACTATATTAGACTCCTCATCACATACAGCTTTCAAAAACAATCTATGTTAAAGTGTTTTAAGAGCACTCATCACAGACAGTTTTAATCACAAATTGTGATGATGGCAATGCACATGAAAAATGGTTTATGGCTAAAACCGTCTATGATATCAATGCACATCACATATGGTTTTAGCCAAAAAAGTGCGAAAGAGGAGAAATAAGGAGAGCCGTGGGGGAGGCCGAGGTCTCTATAGTATACATTGAAAACATCACAGGTATTTTTTGACTAAAACCGTCTGTGATGTGCACTGATATCATAGATGGTTTTGGCTAAAAACCATCTACGATGATGCACATCACAGATGGTTTTAGTCAAAAAAAACGTCTATGATGTTTTCAATGTATACTACAGAGACCTCGGCCTCCCCCATGTCTCTCCTTATTTTCCCCTCTCTCGCACATTGTTCGTGCCTCTCACCTTCCCCCTCCGACCCCAAGCTCCTCGCCCCTCTCCCTATCACCACCCTTTCTCCACATCGTCGCCTTTGGAACTTCTAGGATTCTATTGGCTTAGGTGAGCTCCTCCATCTCTAGATCTAGCCCTCGGGGCACCTAACCCTATGGCACGATAGTGAACCACCCTCCCCGTGCTCGCCCGCTGCTTGTATGGAAACACGTGACCACCCTAGTACTGACGGCTCCTCCCCTCATCCATTATCCATGTCGATGCGTCAGTTCTTTATTTCGTGGTGTTTCCTTCTCTGGCTTTCCCGGCGAAGGAGCTTGGCTGCCATCCTTTGAGCTCGGCGGTGGCGGGGGATGCAACGGACAGGTTGAGGGGTGCCTGGGAGGATGTCAAGCAGCTGCTCAAGGCCACCTCCTACTATCCCATCCTGGTATCCTACACACAACCTTGTACTTTTGTAGAACGATTGCAACTTCATCGAGCTTTGTTGGTTGAAATTGCTTTGTGCCTAGCCAAAGATGGTGAAAAAGTAAGCTTGTCTTAGTCAACTGATGTGCTTTTATTTACTTTGTTCACTATCTCCGATGTCTATTTTAGCTATGTATAGTGAAGGGATTATGGGAGAGACATTATTTAATTGTAAAATGAAAAGAAATGGAAGCTACCTATATATGTCTATATAAAGGGTCATTGATATTTTCTTGTTTTATTTTCATTCACATAAAATTAAATGCCATTAGAGCCCTTGGATATCTTTCAAGATTTATCAGATTCAATCATCATTCTGATGTAGTCAAATGACCCAAGATTGCTTAGCATTCTGTATGCATCAATCGCTATTTTTCTTAGTTGGTGTCTTTAGTTTGCAATTTTTTGTACTTTTGTAACAATGGTTCGATTTTTGATGGAGATCCTATTTGTCTTGAAAGAATGGTATAGGCTTTGATGTCTTGTGTGTCAACTGGAAATGTAAAGGTACTACAAGAAATGGTTGCACTAAAAAGGTTGAAAATTCATGCGTTGAATGCCTTGCTATTCTCCACAGCAATATCCTGGTTTTTGAGCTATTTCTTGTGTTAAAGCAAGAGAAAAAAATATGCATCTTTGCCTTCTAGTTTTATCCTTGACGAACACCTCAATTAGCAGGAATCGAAGTTCATGAATTTGCCTCTAGTATTTTTCTAATTTCTTATTTCTATGATAAACTATTATTGAATGTAAAGATTCTTGACATGAATTACTGGTTCCATTTGACATGTCTGTGGTCTTTCATTCAGGTTCAATGGAATGTTTGTCATGCTCTTATCAACTTATTCATGAATGACACCTTGAGACTTTCATATTTCAAACAAAGAGACAACCTTGAGAAACAAATTAGTGCTGCTGATGCTTATATAGATTTTATTTACACCGAAGCATGCTTCATAGCATTGTTGAAGCTTTTGCTCCCTTTTTTACAACTTACTTTTATTGCTCTTCATTTACTTGGTTTTGTTTCACCAAAGATGATCAAAGCCTAAAAGATTTTCTTATCACTGTAAGGGACACTTAATCTATGTATTATTGATTTTTAATACATTAAGTCTTCATCTGAATCAATGTTATTCAGTGGCAAATATCAGTTAGGTCAAATTGATATTTGTAATGACCCCTATTTTTGCATAAAATGCCAAAATGAGAATCTATATGCATACAATACTAGTACCATAATTAGTGGCTAGTACACATATTTACAACAATTGGAATTACATCTATACATCATATTATTTAAGCAGGAGCTATTTATAAAATGTATTCTTACAATTCAGAGTATATTATAGTGAAAAGAAGCAAAAGTCTTGTAGTGTGCTCATCTAACCCTCAAACAACTGATAAGGCATAAACCCTAGAAAGATCGCTCTATTGATGTTCTTGTATCATATGACAAAAACTAATCTTCAAAGCCTCATTTTCTCCTCCACCTAAAACAACATATTAAACAAGGTTGAGTACTTTCGTAATGAGTAAGACTAAAGGTGTATTTGCAAAATGCAAGAATACAAGCCATATCAAAGGAGGCTTCTACGGTTAATTTGCACAAAGCGAAGTTGAATTTGTAAATCAAGTTGTAGTTTGCAAATGGAATTTGTAAAAGCCTATTCAACTAATATGAAAATAACAAGTAAGTAAAGTATAAATAATAGTCACAGTCCTTCATAACGTGAGCATCAAAACGCCAATTCCTGCTAACACATGGCATAACACCATTCTTTGTCAACACAAGTCATAATAGATGAAACCAATCCATTTTGAAAATAATAAGACATCTAACTATGTGATAACTTTATTAAGTGCCTTTGACTGTGGACGCAACTTTTAAAAAAGATTTACACTTTACAGAGGTGTATAACTTTACCCACAAGTCATGATCTTTTCTTTTTGCCTCATGTTTCACTCGCCTTTAGCGTGTGGCCAGAATGTTCATGACGAAAACCTTTACATTAACTAGGTTACCTTTGCACCAGCCCGGTGATGACAAACCCTCGCTATGTTGGCAGAAAACACATCCAAGACATGACAGTTCATCCCAACCACACATGTTTCTCCTCATTGCAAGGCGTACACCGCCGTATTGGTATGTAGAAACCCCTACAAGTAGATCTAATCGGAATGCATGTGCTACTCTAGCCTTCCAAAGTGCAAAAGTAAACTAGATAACTTAATTGGTTTAAGACTGTCCCATACCAGCACTTGTAGTTGTACTTGTACGTGTTTCTTGGCTCGATAGCATCTCATAGTTCATTTCTTAATCCGACAATGGTGATAATCTCCCCCTACAATACGTACAACACCTGCACAATTGGCTATTTCCAATAACCGTCCACGTCAAATCATATTTTTATTTTGAGTTTTTAACCAAAATACTAGCGACCATCATCAAGTCTCAAAATTTCAAAGTTTGATCTAATCAATTTATCCAACTTGTTCATCCTAAATCTAGAGCATGGCCAAGTATGATTAATATGTAATCGCATATACCTATGTTGACATTATGTATTGTCTATCCTTATTCTATAGTTATCAAGGTTCACATGTCAATACTTATCAAGGAAGTTCCATATGATAACAGGTATATCTGTTAGTTCCACAATTTAGCAAATTTACAGAAAATACGCGCATGCATAAACAAATTTAATAAAACAAAATGAAAATTAATCTTTGGGATCAATATGATCAAAGATGGTGTTTGCATTGCTTAATTGTTGTTTACAACGAACTCGTGGTCGCAGTTGGTGTTGTTAACGATGAAATCAGGAACATCGGGTTCTATATGTCGTTCAATGGTAACATATCAAGTAATAAACTTCAATAAAGACAAACAGAATATAGATAGAAAACTAAATAAAGACTTGTTATAGAAAACATGTATGGTTAGGGTTTCATGAGCTTATGTATTCTTATTTTAGTCTGTCCTTTATTCATATATATCTTACTAGCGACTTTAGGTTAAGCGATGATACGGATTCTTCTATAGATTATCTATTGTTCTTTTACGAATTCAAGATGCTAAAATTATTTAGATTAATAGAATTAAGTAATTATATCATATGTTAGGTTTTATTTGGGTTTCCGATCGAGGCTAGCCTTGCTTTTAATGAGAATGAGATTCAAGTTCAACTACTAGCACACAGGTGAGGTCTCAAGATTATAATAGATTTAGACGTTAATCTTTACTGTGTTTACTTTTAATAAAGCTATGCATGATTAGGCTTAAATGAGCTACAAGGATCTGATAATTAACAACCTAACATATACAAGGTCTAAGTCCTATAGGTTAATGATTACAAGATATATATATATATATATATATATATATATATATATATATATATATATATATATATATATATATTATATAAAAGGTTCTTGTGATACATATATTTTAATTGCTGATTTCTTATTATTTAAGTTTGTTTGTTTATATTACGGATTTTAGTGTTTATAATACGTAGGGTTATGCTTTTAATATGGTTCAGATGCAAAAGCACATTGCAATAAGATTACTTCTTCATAATAGGATAGTCTTGCCTTAAGGAGTATTTCTATACTGGTTATAGAGAGCTTTTCTTACACATTTATGGATTTTATTTACATACTAATCATTTGTATATGTTTAAAGAAAGATCAATTACAAACTTGATTCAAACTTAAACAAATATGAAATATTTTTGTATAAATAGGGGTATTATGGATTCATGGTCCTAATGAAGAACAAGAATTGGTTTCACCAACATTTGAATTTATTTGTACTAGTTGCAAATGTTTTTAATTTCCTAATATTGAAAAACAATCTATTTTCAAAATTAAATCAAAATAGATTCTAATCTAAATATTTTTGCACTTTTAGAATACTCATGTCCTCAGGAACATTTTAAAATTTATTTCATGATTTAAGGAGTTATAGTTTATACATTTCTTATAGTAACCATATTACGGTTTTACTCTAGTTTTTAATCCACATAATTCAATCTGAGTTTATAAATTAAATATTTTTGTACAAATGAGTTTCTTATTGTCTGATGAGTATTTATAAATTTATTTCATATTTTTATGGGTTATGGTTTTCATATTTGCAATAGTGTCCATAGTAGGGTTTTATTTAAATTGAATTCAAACAATTTGATCTCAGAATAAATATTAAATATTTTGAATATTATAAAAATATATGATTTGATATAAATTTATAAATTCATTTCACTGAAATTAGATTTAAAATGCAAAATATATAAATAATTGAACATCGGCCGGTTTAGAAAATGCACAGAGATAAATGAAATACGCCTTCTTACTGGGGAAACGCTTTTATCGTTTGAACTGGAGCTGCCTTCTCACCACTGACAGGAATGGCCCACAGGTCAGAGAAACAAAACAGAGCAAGGCATAGGGCTTCGCCGGCGTTGGTGGTCCGGCGGGGCTCCGGTCCGGTCGTGGGTTCCCTGAGCATAAGGAAGCTAAGGCACACCTAGTGGTCCAGTCATTGAAGGCCGGTGGCCACCGAGGCTAGGGCGCCACCGGTGAGGAGGGGTGGCGGAAATGGCAGGGTTCTGCCGGAGAGGGAGGAGAAGGTGGTTGAGCTCGGAAAAAAAGGACGTTTTAAGCATCAATGCATAAAAATAACTTCATTTTTCCAGTTGATTCAGCTGGAGATTGACCGGACAGCTCTGCCATCGGTGGCTGGACTCGGGAAAGACAGCAATCGAGGCAGCGGGTCCTCAGGCGATGTGAGCCAAGTTCTAAGGTGGAAATGGATTTGGTGGGCATCTGACGTTCCTCCGACCAAGTTAATTGCGGTTTGGTTCGTCGAGGAGTGGATATTGGATTTCAGTTCTCCCCCTTGGTTTTTCTGGTGGCAACGGGAGTCTTTTGTGATCAATTGACTTGGGTCTGTGGTAAATTATGGGTGAGGTGGTGAAGAGCTGCACCGTAAAGTCCTTGGTGGCTCTTATAGCCGGAGCAAGGCGACTGCAAGCAGGGTTTGAACGGGCTGGTGTTGTGCGGCGGTTTTGCTGATGCTCAAAACAGCGCGGAACAAGGCCGTGGCAGCAAAATTTGCGGTGAGATAATGCTGTGGCAACTGCGTGGTAGGCAGAGGTTTGGTCGGCGCTGTGATTTGCTTGCTATGGCGCTTCGTAGCTGCCCCTCTTTGATCAATCGTCTGCCGCAGTAGAGAAACCAGCGGTAGGGGAGGATGCATCGCTCGGTTTGGCAGAGGAAAAGGAGGCGAGCTGGCAGGATTTCTCGGTGCCCAAGTGAGAAGATGAGGTCACCCAGGCAATGGTTGGATAGCGATGGGAAGGCCGAGTCGGTGCAAGGTCTTCGCTTGCCTGTGGCAGCGTTTTCGCGTTTGGTTTGTTGCCGTGTGGCAGGCAGAGAGTGATTGGAGCCGAAATTTTCGCGACCCTAGCCGCAACATGGCAGCAATTCCGGCCGGGTTTGTCTACCGCGGCAGGAAAAGGGGGGCAGTTGCACCCGTGCATTTTATCGGAGAAGGGGAGACGGGGAAGCCAGGGGCATGTCGTGTGGGTCCATCCGGTGGTGGGGTCCACCTGTAAGAAGTTCAATATAAGACACGCTCAGGACAGAGCTAGAATGAGTCCATTAATTGCGCTTGATACCTTGTTCTAGTATTTTTGAAAAATTTTATATGTGAATTTTGGGAAATATTTTGTCATCCAGTAAAAATATTAGGTCAAGATATTGCATACAAAATTTCCAGTAATTCTGACAATTCAATCTGCTCATTTTCTTATTTTTCAGATTTTAATTTATTTAAGGGCAGAAATTCTAACAAGAACTTTTGAAAATTTTAATAGAGGTTTCTTCTGGTTTTAGCATTCTTCTGTAAAAATTTCAATTTAATATATTTTACATAAATTTTATAGTAATTCTGATAATGGTATTTTTAAATTTTCCGCTTTTCTGTTTTTAAAATTTTTAATTTCAACAAACTGGATTATTTATTTTGATATTTTTACTGTGATTGGTATATCCATTCATAAGATAATATAAAATTGTTATCTCAAGATAATGTGGGAATATTTTTATTAATTCGATAGTGTTCTTTGTTAATAGTCAAATCTTATTAAATTACCTTTCTTTTCACAATTAATTATGTTCACATGACTTTTTAAATTCAGAAATGAGGTTCTGGAGGGTTTTTTAATTTTATTATTATATGTCTTTATTCTTATCTTTCATCTATTGCTTAAATGAATATTAAAAGAAATTTTCCTTTGGAGCAAAAATCAAGAAAAGCTAAAAAAAAATCCAAAAATGCAAAATTAAGCATAAATAAATTTTAAATTTATTTAAACATTTAGAATGTTACCATATTTTAGGAGCATTTGGTGGTCACAAACGGATCTTTCCAAGAACCGTATGTATCACATATGGCTCTAATAGAACCGTCTATGATGTGTATTTCACAGATGATTCAAAAACTGTCTGTGATATTCAATGATTATCACTGATACATGGTTATAGACGGTTCAAAAAATCACATGTGATAACAATTTTGAACCTTCTATGATGTCCTTTTCTGTAGTAGTGCCAATACTTTTTGCAGCACAAGTAGAGCTAGGTAGCATTTTGATAGCATCTAGGCCCCCTAATTCTTTTATCATGTTTATTTATATGATTTTGGTGTTGATGACTAAGTCAATAAACTCTAAGCTATGAAGAACATGGCTTAGAACATCAAAGAAGCCTACTGAAAAGAGAAGATTAAGGCCCTTTTTGTTACTAGTTTCTGGCTTGGGAGATGATTCAAGCTAAGTAGCTAGGATTATTTTAATTTGGACGTACTATAAAGAGGGACTATGCACAAGTTAGAATATTGGTTCATAAGGCTTAGACTAAATTAGACTGCTTAGAGTTAAAATTTCTTAATCATTCTTTGCCTTAAACCAATCCTTCTTCTTATACAAAGTCTAAACGTGCCCCGGACTAAACCTCACTTGCTCATCTCTTAAGTCCAGTGCAACTTTAGTCCAAAACTCTATTCTCACCGGACCATTCCTATTTTAGTCCGGCGCCAAAGCATAAATCAAAATCCTTACCAAGCCCATCCCATTCATGACGGACCAAAATTCCTTAACAAAAATATCGGTCCGGTGCAAGCCATTTTCGCTGGACTCTTTATTTCTTAAGTCCGTGGTGAAAGAATCCTTGTTCTAATACAAACCAAGTGCACACCATTCACATCGGACCAATCTTCGCTAACTCAAAATTCAGTTCGGCGCAAAAGCATTTCTCTCGATTAAATCTTTGTGTTACTTCAAAAAGTCCGTTGTTGTAAACTTCCTTGAATTCCATCTATGACGGACCAAATTTTTCGGTCCGGTGCACACGTAAAATTCTGGACTTTCCGCCGGAACAAATCTTTCAATCATCCCATGTACGACAGACCAAAATTTTCAGTTTGGCGTAAATAGCCCAAATTGGTCCGGAGTACACAGGACTAGTATCGCTAGATTATATTGCTAAGTCCATTGTAAACGTATAATCTTGATTTTTGACAGTCTGACACGTTACAACAGTCACAGTGGTAGGTGTAACGGCTATTTTCTGTCCAAATGCCTATATAAACATTTTCTGAGCCATCTACTACAGAACTTTATGATATCCTTGATATTTTAGCATCCATAGAGCTCTCATTCCACCAAGGAGACTGTGCTTCACTTTCAACTCTTAAAACTTAACTCTTTCTGAGTTTTTAGCTCCAAGTTTAGTCTAGTTGTGTTGTACTGAGTGATTCAAGAGACAGGGCTTGTGCTTAGTCTATTACTCTTGGGTCTTAGTGATTCTAGACGGCTTGGAGGCAGCGAAGGTGCAACCTCTTCGAAGGTGTTTGTGGAAGGCCACCTTGTTTGTGAGAAGTTTGGAACTCACCTCACCGGAGTAGTGAAAGAGTTGCCCTAGTGAAGACCAAGGCTACTGTGACTAACTTTGGGGAGCTATACTACTTCGAGGAGAAGTGCTCCAACGTGGAGTAGGAGGCAGGCTCCGAACCACAAGATAAAATTCTTGTGTCTCTTGTGCTCATTCTTATTGTTAAGTTATTTTCGCTGCTATTTATTGTTTGTACTTTATATTCTGTCATCTTACTTTGGTTAACTCTTTCTTAAGCCAGTTAACAATTCTGTAACTAAGAAGTTAAAATTTGAAAAGGTTGCCTATTCACCCCTCCTCTAGGCCAACTTGATCCTTCACACTTGCAGAGGTGAAATGAAATGGAAAAATCGACAAAACTAACAAGTTTCTCACATGTAAATGGATTTCTCATATTTTTACCATCCGTATACATAGATTTTACTATCAAACCAGAGGGTTCAGTAATTGTGTGGTAGTAAAATCTTATGACACATTTGGTAAATTGCCAGTAAAAAACTTATTTATTCAGCATCTATTAGCAAAACTTATATCATTATGTTTCTCTCATCGTCAGTAAGCTACTAGTAAAAACTGTTCGTCAATCGGAGCTACCAATAAAAACTTATAGCTAAAACAAAAAAAATTCTAATACAAACAAAGAAGCACGTTTACTAGTTGATTTTGCCATGTAACAGGTTTAGTTAACCAGAAAGTGCGTTGTGCTAATTAATGCCATACTTGGGCTTGGTCGATCGGTATGTAAAACTGGCTGACGCTAGGGATGGCAATCGGTAGGTACCTCCGGGTATGATTGTCGCCCACCCAAACCCGAAACCTAGAATCGTGCCATCCACCCGAATCCACTAGATTTTTCGGGCACAGATTTGTGCCCATACCCGAACTCGATGAGTATCCGATACCTAATGGGCACCCATGGGTAGCAGGCTATGCTGAGCTAACTCCAACGATTGTATGGTTTGCATCTACCAACAGCTGGCTCAGTTCATCATTTTAGCACTTTATTGATCTAGATAACCTGTAACAACAACCAGAGAGAAGTGAGGACAAATTAAGACATTACCAACTATCTCATCCTCAAGGCCAAGTGTCGGGACCCGAATATGCAAATCTGGACCCTCTGTGTATTCAGCACTAGTCCAAAATCACGCTAGTGCACACAGGCTAAACAGGGTTAAAGTATCACAATCATACACAGCGGAATAATAATAAAGTACTTCAGACATGAATATAAACGAGTTGTACGACCTTATGGTCACCTTACAATAGTTTGCCACGCAGGGCTTACATAAATCAGAGTATCAGGAAAATAACAACGGAAAATAAAGCATCGTAGTGATCCATCTACTAGCCACAGGCTACTGACAAGGCTTGCTCCCTAGTTCTCCGGCTCCTCGTTAAACTCCTCTTCCCAAACGGGTGTAGACTCTTCCTCTGATATGTTTTTGTAAGCAAGGGTGAGTACACACCGTACTCAACAAGTCATGCACAGGATGCAGTTCTATTACTACATGCATGGCTTATTACAAAGGAATGGTTCAACTGGTTATTTTGCATTGCATCAATATTTTAAATTACTATTTATTTAGATTTAAAGCAACAAAACCATATTAATATAATAAGTTTCTCCAATTGTTTTCCACATAATTTTGGACACATAGTCCTTAATCAATTTCACCATTATCCCAGGCACACAGCCTTTCATCCCATTTTATTTTCAAAGATCTACCCCTTGACTGTAATCCCCGAGCTTTGTCCAATTCCGTGGACTCGGCTATTCGAATAGTTTCTACACTCTGCAGAGGTTGTACACTTTACCCACAGGATACAGTCGCTGTAACATCCCAAAATTTGGAGTTTTGGAATGTTTAAAGTCAAAAAGGAACCATTTACATTTCCTTGAATTAATTCAAGCTTAATCTGAATTTTCCAAAAGCAAAAAGATTTAATTTGATTAATCTATGCATCAAATTAAAGGTTTCCAGTTTTTATTAGGTTCCTTGTGCTCCAAGGAATTTTTCTGTATTTTTGGTAATTTTTTATGAATTTATTTTGTATTTATTTTAATTTATTTGGTTTTACTTGAATTTTTGGAATTAAAAGAATTTGGAAATCAATTTTATTTCTCAAAAACCTCTCGGGCCGAATTTGCCCGGCCCATTTCCTATTCATCCTCGCGGCCCATTCCTATTCCCTCAGCCGGCCCACCTCCTGTTCTTCGTGGCCCGGTCCGCCCGGAAACCCTAAACCTCAGCTGATCCGAGCCGTCGAGTTTGATCACACGGTCCAGAGCATGCCGCGTAGCCGCGCTTTCTTGGCCGCTTGATCAGCGCCGCACGGACGGCCAGCGTCGCGCCACGTCGCCCCACGCCGCCGCCTCGCGAACCCGAGCGCCGCCGCCTGTTCCTATTCATCGGACGCGTCGCCGTTTTGTCGTCCGTGCCGTTCCGCCTCCCTAGGCCTATTTAAGCCGCCGTCGACTCTAGCCCGAGGTTCGCCTCCCCGTTGCGCGCATTTTGCCCAAGCTCTTGCCGTCCGAGTCACCGCCGTCTTCCCGAGAGCTCGCCGAAGTTCCTTGCCGCCCCGAACACATTCTCCACCGTATTACTTCCTCTCCGGTGGGTCTCCGACGTCTCCGATTGCACAGCCGAGTTTCCCATATCGCCCTCTATCGGATCCGCACTCTCTTCCACTCAATCCGGTCTTCCTCCGCCGTTTGCCTCGTCGTCTTCTTCGGCTCCGGTACGTCTGCGCCGCAGCCTCGTCGTCGATTCGCTTCGCCCGATTCCGGCCGTCCAATCGTTCTCCAATGCCATGGATCGCGCCACGCCTCCCTGCCTGCGCCCTTGCATCCCTACCGTCCGATCCCAAGCCGCCATCAGATTAGTGCCGCGTGGCCTAGTCTCATCAGCCACCTCGTCCCTGCCTGGTCAGCCGCCATAACGGTGCCACGTCAGCCCTAGCGCTGCGTTGGCCGCCATGTCAGCGTAGTTCACCACGTCGCCCTCGTGTCCCCTCGGTGATCCTAGCCCACCGTGGACCGAGTCTTTGACTCGTGGTCCCCACGTGTCAGCCGGATTCATTTTTCTTTTCTCTGATTTTTTCAAAAATCCGAAATTCCATCCAATCACGTACTGACACGTGTCAACCCTTGTGAATTTCTCAAATTTAAATCTTCCGGAGGCTCATTCTCGCTCATACGAACTCCGATTGAGCCGATTCAAATTTCTAAATTTTTGTAAAATCAAGCTCTACATTCCAGAACCATTTATTTTCAGATTTGAGCTTGTTTGTATCTCTGTTTTGTATTTATTTGGTTTGTTGCTTTCTTTTCCGGTAGACGCGAACCCCGAAGGAGTGAACGGAGACTTTGAAGACCAATATTCAGCGCTTGAACAGCAAGGCAAGTCGTAGCCTTTGATCAAATTGCACCCATGTTTGCAAAAGTACTTTGTTTTATATAATTGCATGCTATTTGTGTATCAATGCTTAGTTTTGGAAGTAGCTATTCACCTGATTGACATTATGTCACCTTGATTATTGAAATGCCATATACCATTGTTAACCTTAGGTTGGGACATTGTTAGTTGGACATAATCATAGTACCAACATGGGGTTATCATAGCTATGCTTAGCCATGCTTAATTGTCCGATGGGATTCATTTCACTTGTGAACTAATGTTAATCTTGACTTAATGAGATATTATTGAATTGTGGCTATTTACCACTGTTGTAAAACTTGTTGTACCATGGCAGGGGATGCCATTGGTCTTGGTTGAACAAAATATTTTCCCTCAGGCAAGTGATCGTGTAGTAAAGGGGGTGCTGTCTAGCACATTGGGATGTGGCTGTCTTGCCTGAGATAATTTAAGGACTTAATCTTGTGCACCATTGAACTGGGCCTAACCGTGCAACCACAAGTCCGGTATGGGACGGACCTAGCCGATTAATTTGTATTGTTTACTCTTGAGTACTGCCAATTGGATGTGTGGGTTCCGGGATGGACGGGTAGATTCACATGGCTCAAGAGGGGGCCCCAAGGCTAAAACCTTAGAGGGCGTCTGAGTTTGGACGTGCATTGTAAAGGCTTTGTCATGATATCTCCGCGACACACCAAAGGAAGTGTGTTAATATCGATTGCACTAAGAGATGTTCATGTCTTGTGGGTAAAGCTGTACAACCTCTGCAGAGTGTAAAACTATTGAATAGCCGTGTCATGATCATGGACAAGCACGGGATTTCACACAGGGTATAGAGTGTTTCGTGAAATGTGGAATTGTTGGGATGTGAACGGGGAGTTCACTGTTGTTTTGTTGTCTCAAGCTATACTGTTGAATTGTATGGTTGATACTTGTTTCGAATGATGTAGGGTGATGGCTTGTCATTCTGTTCATGTTGTCTACCATTGATTTACCAGTTATTTATTATTGTTTTATCAATATGCCTTCAATCTATTTATTGTATTTAAATTCAAGTCATTGCTTTCTGCAAATGAACCATATGACTATCCTTTGTCAAGCCGTGCATGAATATATTGCATCATTTCCCTACAGCTTGTTGAGTACGTTTTGTACTCACGGCTTTATGCCCCTGTTGTTCAGTTGCTGAGGAAGGACCAGGGAATGAATATCAAGAGGAGGAGTATTATGAAGACTACGTGGACTAGGAAGGCGTTCCCCAGACGATTGCCTATGGCATGTCGAATGGCCTAAGTTATTATGTTTCCACTGCAACAGTTTCACTGATTTCTTAAGCCAAGAGGCATTGATGTATGAACCTTGACCATAAGGTCGTTTGCTTTAATCAATAATAATTTGCTTCTTCTTAGTTATTTCGATGTATGGAATGATATGTCATCTATGTTTCCACTGTGTGCACTAGCGTGATCCTGGACTAGTGCAGTATACACAGAGGGTTTCAGATTTGCATATCCTGGTCCCGACAGAGATGGTATCAGAGCCATATCGACTGTAGGTCGCTATCTTAGTTAGCATGGCCTTCAAAATTATTTTCTAAATCAAACCAACAAATTAATATTTAATAGTTTGTCTCCTCTCATCTTATTCCTAGGTTCCTACTCCTCATCTTTGCTGAAACATTGCTTTGAAATTTAAATGGACCTTATCTCATGAAATTTCTCAAATCCCAAGGCATCTGCAAGGAATGAAACCAAAGGAGATGTTGATCAAGCTGTTGAAGAGTATGTCCGAGAAGACTACCATATAAGATAGGTTTGTGGTGCTTTGTGGTGTCTGAGCATGCCATTTTCAGTATAGTTACGTTTAGTTCGCATATACTAGGATTTTCACTGCTTTGTGCCGGGTATGTTGTACACTTGCCTCAAGCATGGTGTTACAACCATACCTTAGTGGGAAGCTTTTACTGTATTTTTATTTTGTAGCCTTTTTGGCTATGTCCTTGGTTGGCCTTTGTTCTTGGGTATTATCTTCTCCCCTAGATGACCTTACCACTTGTCTATTACTTTTCCCTCTTACCTATCAAACCCTTGTGCTGTGTCGCAGATGGTTGACACTCGTTTTGGAGCCAGTCGCAGTTCACCAGTGGATGCCAATGCTAATGCCAGGGCCAGCGCCAACTCGCCGCCACCACCTGCAGTGTCAGATCAGAACTTAGGACATTTCTTGGCAGCCCAGACTCAGCTTATGAACACCATGATGCAGAACATGAACAATATGATGAATCAACAGAACCAGACTGCAGTTGCCCTGGCCAACCTATTGAACCAACAAAATCAAGCTGCTGCTGCTGTTGCTGCTGCACCTCCCCAAGCTCGTCTGCAGTCCAAGCTAGCAAAATTCATGAGGACTCGTCCACCTACCTTCTCCAACTCTTCAGAACCCTTGGACGCAGATGATTGGATTCGTTCCATTGAGAAGAAGCTTGCCATTGCACAGTGTACAGACCATGAGAAAGTTCTATATGCCGCTCATCAGTTAGAGGGCACCGCCGCTGAATGGTGGGAGAACTATTTTGCCACCCATGATGACCCTCAGACCATCACTTGAGCAGAGTTTTCAGCTGCTTTCCGCCACTCCCATATCCCTGATGGAAAGGTGGAGATGAAGTAGAATGAGTTCAGGGAGCTCAAGAAAGAAGGGATGACAGTGAGTGAATATCTCAATAAGTTCACCCAACTTGCTCGCTATGCTCCAGAAGATGTAGCTACAGATGATGCACGCCAGAAGAAGTTCAAGCGTGGGCTCAACCCTGGATTAAAGGTGCAAGTCATTGGCAACGACTATGCAGATTTCCAGCACTTGGTAGACAAAGCTATGCTCATTGAAGAATCTCGTCGTGAGTTGGAAGAGTCCCGCAAGAGGAAAATGATGCAGCATGGAGCTCATCAGAATCATCCGCAGAGAGCCAGGACCAATGCTCAGCAGCCTGCTCGTTTCACTCCTCCATCGGCCTTCAGGACACCTGCACCAATGCCTCGCCCAGCTCCTTCAGGCAACCCCAACTTCAGTACCAACAGCAATCCGCCTCAGAGGACCAGTAATCCAGCTGCAGGAGTCACTTGTTTCAACTGCAATGAGTGTGGTCATTATGCAAATAGTTGCCCCAGGAAGCAAGCTGTGACGCTCGTTCGTTTCAACCTGGGATCGACACCAGCCAGGACCCCCGCACCAGGAGCAGGACGTGGAGCATCTCAAACTCCAAATCAGGCTACTAGGACTCCACCGCCTATTGGAAGAGGTCGTGTGAATCATGTCACCACTAAGGATGCTCAGGATGCACCAGACGTAATCCTAGGTAAGCTCCTAGTCAACTCAGCATCAGCCATGGTTTTATTTGATTCTGGAGCTACGCATTCATTAGTTTCTCGGAGTTTTGCTGCAAATCATCAGTTAAAAACAATGTCTCTTAAGACTGTTTTATTGGTGCAATCACTTGGTTCGGATTTGAGTACGAACCAAGGCTGCCCCGAAGTTAAGATATTAATCGGAGGGATAGAATTCCTAGCCAACCTCATTGCCCTAGACATCAAGTCCCTAGATGTGATCCTAGGAATGGATTGGCTCTCCAAGAACCAAGCAGTTCTGGATTGTGGAAACAAAGAGATCACATTAACCAGTTCAGATGGAACTAAATTAAAATTTCAAGCTGTCGCAGATCAAACCAAAGGGATAAAAGTTTGTAGTGCCAAAGGAATAAATTTGGAAGATGTGCCAATTGCTAGAAACTTTCCTGATGTGTTTCCAGATGAGTTGCCCTGGATGCCACCGGATAGAGACATAGAATTTTTGATTGAGCTAGTTCCTGGAACGCCGCCCATTTGCAAGAGACCATACAGGATGCCTGCTAATGAGTTAGCTGAAGTGAAGAGGCAGATTAAAGAGCTGCAAGATCAAGGTTTTGTTAGACCGAGTTCTTCGCCATGGGGAGCCCCAGTTCTTCTAGTTGAAAAGAAGGATGGAACTCAGAGGATGTGTGTGGATTATCGTGCTCTCAATGAAGTCACCATCAAGAATAAGTACTCTCTGCCAAGAATTGATGATTTGTTTGACCAGCTTCAAGGAGCAGGAGTGTTCTCAAAAATTGACTTGAGGTCAGGTTACCATCAGATGAAGATCCGTAAAGAGGATATACCCAAAACAACTTTTGTGACTCGGTATGGATAGTATGAGTATACCGTGATGTCTTTTGGTTTGACCAATGCCCCTGCCTATTTCATGACCTTGATGAATAAAGTATTCATGGAATATTTAGACAAGTTTGTCGTTGTCTTTATTGATGACATTCTGGTCTACTCCAAGAGTGAGGAAGAACATGAGGATCACTTGTGGAAGGTATTGACAAAGTTAAGAGAACATCAACTCTATGCCAAGTTCAGTAAATGTGAGTTCTGGATGAAAGAAGTTGCTTTCTTAGGTCATGTCATATCAGCGGAAGGAGTCGCTGTTGACCCGGGTGAAGTACGAGATGTGCTCAATTGGGAGTCATCGAAGATGGTAACCCAAGTCAGAAGTTTCCTTGGAATGGCGGGATATTATCACCGTTTCATAGAAGGTTTTTCCCGAAAAGCTAGGCCGCTCACTCAGCTTCTGAAAAAGGAGAAGAAATTTGCTTGGACATCGGAGTGTGAGCGGAGTTTGCAAGAGCTAAAGAAGTGTTTAACAACCGCCCCAGTGCTTATTTTGCCAGATATCAGGAAGGATTTTGAGATATTTTGTGATACATCCCGTCAAGGACTCGGTTGTGTCCTAATGCAAGATAAGAAGGTTGTGGCATATGCTTCACATCAACTAAGGCCACATGAAGTCAATTATCCGACCCATGATTTGGAATTGGCTGCTGTAGTGCATCCATTAAAGATTTGGCGTCATTATCTCATCGGTAATCGCTGTGAGGTTTACACTGATCACAAGAGCCTGAAGTACATTTTTACCCAGGCTGATCTCAATATGAGGCAAAGAAGATGGTTGGAATTGATCAAGGATTATGACATTGGTATTCATTATCATCCGGGCAAAGCCAATGTTGTAGCTGATGCTTTGAGTAGAAAGAGTTACTGCAATACCCTGGTGATAAAGGAAAGTCAGCCAGCTCTCTATGAGGAATTTCAGAAGCTCAGTCTGGAAGTGGTTCAAGAAGGATACTTGGCTACTTTGGAAGTGCGTCCAACATTGGAAGATCAGATTCGAGAAGCCCAAGTTGGTGATGCTGATATCAAAGAAATCAAGAGTAATATGAAGATAGGAAAAGCCCCAGGTTTCACCGAGGATGAAAGGGGTACTGTTTGGTATGAAAGTCGCATCTGTGTACTTGATTAGAAAGAGCTCAAGGAGTTGTTACTCAAAGAAGCACATGAGACTCTGTACTCCATTCACCCTGCGAGTACCAAGATGTATCAAGATCTCAAGGAAAGGTATTGGTGGCCTAGTATGAAGCGTGAGATTGCAGAGTATGTTGCTCATTGTGATGTCTGTCAGAAAGTCAAAGCAGAGCATCAGAGACCAGCAGGGTTGCTTCAGCCATTGAAAATTCCCGAGTGGAAGTGGGAAGAAATTGGTATGGATTTTATTACCGGACTTCCTAAGACCCAAGCAGGTTATGATTCGATCTGGGTAATAGTGGATCGATTGACTAAGGTAGCTCATTTTATTCCAGTTAAGACTACCTACACCGGAGATAAATTGGCAGAATTATATATGTCAAGAATTGTTAGTCTTCACGGAGTGCCTAAGAAGATTGTCTCCGATAGAGGAACCCAGTTTACTCACTACAAAATGACCCCCCCCCCCTTTAGCAACACATATATGCGTTGCTAAAAGTCCGTATATGCGTTGCTAGGGTCTATACCAACGCATAATTATGCGTTGCCTAAAGTGGCGTTACTAGGGTCTACTGCAACACTTAATTATGCGTTGGTAAGTCCTATTAATAACTGTTGCTAAGCTGCAATGGATATTGATGGGCTATGGCAACGCTTATATATGTTTGTACAACTTATGGACGAATAGCCTTCTATAGCTTGTTGCAACATATAGATTGTACTTATAGCAACTCTTATATGCGTAGCAAGGAATAAACCATCTAAGCAACAATATTTGTAATTATTTTTATTTGGAGCCAAATAAATATGTTATGCATGTGCAATGTATTTGAAGAATTCAAGATAATTTCCCAGGCACACATTGCAAATAAGCGCAAATCAGTACTATATTAAAAAAAATTGTCGCATTACAGAGTTCCATCCACCACTTAGTTATCAAATTGTTGCATTACAGAGATACTACATCTACCACTTAGTTTGACACCTTCACACTTTCTTGAACAAAATCTTGACCAACATCATCTGGATCAGGTTCAACTTTTGTGACCTGCACATTACCTTTCTTTACAGATATAACAACTCTATGTTGGGAACTCTCCAAATCATTCTTGGCGCATTCAAGAAACGCCGATAAGTAGCGACCCTCGACAACACACGGAACTTGCCGGTAAACATGATCCTCCCCAAGCACTCGTGACCAACAATATCAATGTCTGGTTCCGAACAAATTCATCTTCATAGGAATCAAAGATTTTGCGACCACTCAAAGACATGGTCGCTTGACTTGGTCGATCCAAGGAAGCGACTTCCTCATTCAACTGAAAATTTTATAGTATATTAAAGATCGGCTAAACTCAAATATAAAGAGATGAAAACAATACAGAGTAGCTAGCAAAAATTACACCTTATTAAGAGCAAAGAATTTTGCATCATGCTCGAGTGCACCATATGTGCTGCAATTGAAATATACGAGTGTAAAATATAGAAATCAATAATTACTGACAAACAAATAGAAAATCTGCATAAGAAATCTCTATTTTACGAAAGTAGAAAATTGAAGGAATATACAAGTTCATGAAGTAATGTTTTCTTGATACTTTCGTATTTCCTAAATCCTTTCAAGTCATCCGCTCAGAGGCGAAGGATATCTCTTCTCCGAGTTACGTATGAATAATAAGACACATAGATTTATTCTCGAATTTGCAGCATGATAAAACATAAATGTTTATACATGTAGTTATGTACCATACTAAAAACAGCTTATGTACCTTATTGAAGCCTAGAATGCATTTAGGACCGACGCCTACATACCCTATTGGAGCCATTTCAGTCATGAGTCCCACCTCCATCTATCTGAAAGGAAAGCAGAAAAAGCGTAAGATAATGAAACCGTGCAAAGAAAAAGAATCGCCGCTTGAAGATTGTTACCTTGTTCATGATCGCAATTATGCGTGGTCACATGCAAGCATGTGCATTCTTTGAGCTTGAGAAGGTGGAGGATTCAGTGGCACCCGGCAAAAATTTTGAGGACATCAAAAGACACTGATTTTCAAAAAAGAAAGAACGTCTTATGATTTACAAACACACGGTTCCTATAGATAGATTATAGAATCACCAGACAAATTTTAACATTCAAATTTGACGATTGATGAAGTTCAAGCTATAGATATTATCACATCATTATATGCATGACGATTGAAGAAGTTCAAGCTACTTACCCGGTTATCTTTGCTGGACTTGCATCATTTTTTTCATTCACACAAGAGTACAAGACACACATCAAAGATCATGAAGGAAAAACCTTTTTCCATAAGAGAAAGGGTGCTGCAAATAACATAAGGATTAAGGATCTTGGAAAAGGTATGGTCCAGTCTCAATTGACATCCTTGATGCTTCATCTTTGCCCTTTTGATAAGTTCTTGAACAACAGCTTTTGCTTCTTTGCTTGTAAAAGTCAGCATCCTTGAGATCCCGAGCATCATCTAAGCCCTCCGCCGGTGGAAGGCCATCAATGACGCTACGCTATCATTGTCGACTTCACCATTTTGCAATTACAACAAGAAACAAACTAGCATAGGTAAGTGAAGGTGCCACCGCATGGGAAAGCAGAGAAAAAGTACTTCAGCGTGTCTCACCATCAAACATTAGTTCTGAGTTTGTTCACTACTTCACTACACCACAACAGATTCTAGATCTAAATATCTAATTTAGGTGAGAATGAATTTCAAGAGGACTATAAAAATCCGAATAAGAATTAACAAACAACTTATAACTAATCTCACATTCAAGCATCCATATAACACAAGCTCATTCAAGCGACATAATTGAAAAGGGATCAATATGAACACATGCTCATTCAATGAATTCTAGTGTTCTACTCATTGCGCTCTACATTCCTGTCATGTGCATATTTTTGCATAATAACATCACTACAAGAAGCGGCCATAAACAAGGCACATGCACAATCTTACATCAATACAAGAGCAGCCAAGACATCATTTCACATTACCAGATTGGAAAGGGTATAGGAGGAACATTTGTTGGGGCATGTGAAATATTGCAGAACCCAAAAATTGATTGCGAAAGATAGAAAAGTTCGAACTAGTTTCAGAGTTTACACAATGGTAGATTTCAACAAATTTGGCATTGCCCTCTGAAAGTTTTACACATCTCCGATAATTTATACAATTCTGAACTTTGAACTTGTTAGAAAATCTTAAATATCACTAAGTTTGACGTCTATGAAAAAAAATGCATCTCTATGCCATTACAATCTCTGAACATTTAAATAAATCGAACAATTACACCTCTCACATCGAACTCTTTGTCGGTAATGATGCATCCATGAACATGTTATATCAATTAACAGTGGGTACATGTTGCAAATGATAATTTGATGAAAGAAAGAAATCAGCTTGAACAAGCAGGCTACTGAGACATGTTTTCTCTCTGGCATCACTCAAACATCAATTTTTTCATGAGACCTAGAAATTTGGGATGAATCCACACAATCAAAAAAAACTACCAAGGGTGGGTCAAGATCTGAAATTTCTCGTGGTCGCAGCCGTGAGAACAAGAGAGGCCAAAGGAAAGGGGCAGTGGCGAGCTCTTACCTTCGAGAGGCAAGACGAAGGAGAGGTCACCAAGGACCACCGTGAGGGAGTCGGGGTTAGGCGATGGGGGTAGGAAGATGGGCGAGTGAGTCGAGAGCGAGCAATGAGAGGGCGACGGCGCGGAGGATAGGGGGTTTTTACGGAGTGGTCACCGCCTCCCTAGAGACCACGCCGGAGAGGGTGCGGGTGCGAGGCGAGGGGGAGGAGCCGGTAGAGCGAGGGCGAGGCGAAAGACGGAGGAAGATCTGGAGAGGATTGCGTCAGTGGTAGATCGGGAGAGGATTGCGCTCGCGACGGGGGTAGATAGCGCCGCTCAGCCGAGGATCGCGAGCGGGGGCAAGATTGGGTACTTCTCGTTTTTGGCAAAGTTTGTATGAAGCTATGGGAACTCATCTCAGATTCAGTACTGCTTATCACCCTCAAACCGATTGACAGACAGAGCGAGTGAATCAGATTCTTGAGGATATGTTAAGAGCCTGTGCCTTGACCTATGGTGTTAAGTGGGACAAGTGTTTGCCCTATGCAGAGTTTTCTTACAATAACAGTTATCAGGCCATTCTGCAAATGTCTCCTTTTGAAGCCTTATACGGAAGGAAGTGCAGAACCCCTCTCAATTGGAAGGAGACTGGAGAAAGACAGTTATTTGGTCCTGCCATACTGCAAGAAGCTGAAGAGCAAGTGCAGTTAATTCGAGACAAGTTAAAGATAGCTCAAAGTAGACAGAAGAGTTATGCAGATAATCGTCACCAAGATTTGAGTTTCGAGCCCAATGATTATGTGTATCTTAGAGTCACCCCTCTTAAAGGAGTTAAGAGATTTCAAGTAAAAGGAAAGCTTGCCCCTAGATATGTGGGACCATTCAAAGTCTTGGAACGAAGAGGAGAAGTTGCTTACAAGCTCGAGTTGCCTCAGTCCTTCGCTGGAATCCATGATGTGTTTCACGTGTCGCAGATGAAGAAGTGTTTGCGAGTGCTAGAAGAACAGATGCCGTTGGAAGCCATCGATTTGCAAGAGGATCTCACCTACAAGGAGCAACCAGTAAAGATTTTGGATGTTGCAGAGCGCACACGAGAAGCAAGATCATCCATTTCTGCAAGGTCCAGTGGAGCAACCATTCTGAAGAGGAAGCAACTTGGGAGCGAGAAGAGGATCTGAAGTCTAAGTTTCCCCACCTATTCTCTAGCCAGTCCAAATCTCGGGGTCGAGATTCCATTTAAGGGGGGAGGTTTGTAACATCCCAAAATTTGGAGTTTTGGAATGTTTAAAATCAAAAAGGAACCATTTACATTTCCTTGAATTAATTCAAGCTTAATCTAAATTTTCCAAAAGCAAAATATTTAATTTGATTAATCTATGCATCAAATTAAAGGTTTCTAGTTTTTATTAGGTTCCTTGTGCTCTAAGGAATTTTTATGTATTTTTGGAGATTTTTATGAATTTATTTGGTATTTATTTGGTTTTACTTGAATTTCTGGAATTAAAAGAATTCGGAAATCAATTTTATTTCTCAAAAACCTCTCGGGCGAATTTGTTCTACCATTTCCTATTCATCCTCATGTCTGTTCCTATTCCTCACCAGCCCACTTCCTGTTCTTCGCGGCCTGGTCCGCCCGGAAACCCTAAACCTCAGCCGATCCGAGCCATTGAGTTTGATCGCACGGTCCAGAGCATGCTGCGTAGCTGCGCTTTCTTGGCCGCCTGATCAGCGCCGCACGGACGGCCAGCATCACGCCACATCACCCCACGCCGCCGCCTCGCGAACTCGAGCGCCGCCGCCCATTCCTATTCAATGGACGCGTCGCCATTTCGTCGTCCGTGCCGTTCCGCCTCCCTAGGCCTATTTAAGCCGCCGTCGACTCAAGCCCGAGGTTCGCCTCCCTGCTACGCGCATTTTGCCCTAGCTCTTGCCGTCCGAGTCACCGCCGTCTTCTCCCGAGAGCTCGCCGAAGTTCCTTGCCGCCCCGAACACATTCTCCGCCATATTACTTCCTCTCCAGTGGGTCTCCGACGTCTCCGATTGCACAGTCGAGTTTCCCTCATCGCCCTCTATTGGATCCACATTCTCTTCCGCCCGATCCGGTCGTCCTCCGCCGTTTGCCTCGTCGTCTTCTTCGGCTCCGATAAGTCTGCGCCGCAGCCTCGTCGTCAATTCGCTTCGCCCGATTCCGGCCGTCCGATCCCAAGGCGCCATTAGATTAGTACCGCGTGGCCTAGTATCGTCAGCCACCTCCTCCCTGCCTGGTCAGCCGCCATAACAGTGCCACGTCAGCCCTAGCGCTGCGTTGGCCGCCATGTCAGCCTAGTTCACCATGACGCCCTCGTGTCCCCTCGGTGATCCTAGCCTACCGTGGACCGAGTCTCTGACTCGTGGTCCCCACGTGTCAGCCGGATTCATTTTTCTTTTCTCTGATTTTTCTGAAAATCTGAAATTCCATCCAATCACGTACTGACACGTGTCAACCCTTGTGAATTTCTCTGATTTAAATCTTCCGGAGGCTCGTTCTCGCTCATACGAACTCCGATTGAGCCGATTCAAATTTCTAAATTTTTGTAAAATCAAGCTCTACATTCCAGAACCATTTATTTTCAAATTTGAGCTTGTTTGTGTCTCTGTTTTGTATTTATTTAGTTTGTTGCTTTCTTTTCCGGTAGACGCGAACCCCGAAGGAGCGAACGGAGACTTTGAAGACCAATATTCAGCGCTTGAACAGCAAGGCAAGTTGTAGCCTTTGATCATATTGCGCCCATGTTTGCAGAAGTACTTTGTTTTATACAATTGCATGCTATTTGTATATCAATGCTTAGTTTTGGAAGTAGCTATTCACCTGATTGACATTATGCCACCTTGATTATTGAAATGCCATATACCATTGTTAACCTTAGGTTGGGACATTGTTAGTTGGACATAATCATAGTACCAACATGGGGTTATCATAGCTATGCTTAGCCATGCTTAATTGTCCGATGGGATTCATTTCACCTGTGAACAAATGTTAATCTTGACTTAATGAGATATTGAATTGTGGCTATTGACCACTGTTGTAAAGCTTGTTGTATCATGGCAGGGGATGCCATTGGTCTTGGTTGAATAAAATGTTTTCCCTCGGACAAGTGATCGTGCAGTAAACGGGGTGTTGTCTAGCACATTGGGATGTGGCTGTCTTCTCTGAGATAATTTAAGGACTTAATCTTATACGCCATTAAACTGGGCTAACCGTGCAACCACAAGTCCGGTATGGGACGGACCTAGCCGATTAATTTGTATTGTTTACTCTTGAGTACTGCCAATTGGATGTGTGGGTTCCGGGATGGACGGGTAGATTCACATGGCTCAAGAGGGGGCCCCGAGGGGCGAAACCTTAGAGGGCAGTACCGAGTTTGGATGTGCATTGTAAAGGCTTTGTCATGATATCTCTACGACACACGAAAGGAAGTGTGTTATTATCGATTGCACTAAGAGATGTTCATGTCTTGTGGGTAAAGCTGTACAACCTCTGTAGAGTGTAAAACTATTTGAATAGCCGTGTCCGCGGTAATGGACAAGCCCGGGGATTTCACACGGGGTATAGAGTGTTTCATGAAAGGTGGAATTGTTGGGATGTGAACGGGGAGTTCACTGTTGTTTTGTTGTCTCAAGCTATACTGTTGAATTGTATAATTCATAGTTGTTTCAAATGATGTAGGGTGATGCCTCATCATTCTGTTCATATTGTCTACCATTGATTTACCAGTTATTTATTTATTTTTTATCAATATGCCTTCAATCTATTTATTGTATTTAAATTCAAGTCATTGCTTTCTGCAAATGAACCATATGACTATCCTTTGTCAAGCAGTGCATGAATATATTGCATCATTTCCCTACGGCTTGTTGAGTACGTTTTGTACTCACGGCTTTATGCCCCTGTTGTTTAGTTGCTGAGGAAGGACCAGGGAATGAATATCAAGAGGAGGAGTACTATGAAGACTACGTGGACTAGGAAGGCGTTCCCCAGACGATTGCCTGTGGCATGTCGAATGGCCTAAGTTATTATGTTTCCGCTGCAATACTTTCACTGATTTCTTAAGCCAAGAGGCAATGATGTATGAACCTTGACCATAAGGTCGTTTGCTTTAATCAATAATAATTTGCTTTTTCTTAGTTATTTCAATGTATGGAATGATATGTCATCTATGTTTCCACTGTGTGCACTAGCGTGATCCTGGACTAGTGCAGTATACACAGAGGGTTTCAGATTTGCATATCCGGGTCCCGACAGTCGCTCACCACATAGGTGATTGATTGTAACAAAGTCTTTCAGAAACTAACATCTAAACCTATGAACCTCTCCAGTATGGCCTTCCTAACGCTTCCCTCACTCAGAGCCGAAGCTTAGAACAAGCGCATACTGTTGGATGGGTACCAAGCCGTAGCACAGGTACGCTCCCCCACATAGTTACACTCTTGTGTAACTGTCGCCCCGAGGTGTCAAAGGAAAGATATTAGAACCCTACTAAACCAGGTCTGTCCCCATACCAGACATGTGGTTGTACGAGTAACTCAGTTCAAAGGCTCGCAAGGTAATGTCCTTAACTGTCCAGGGCAAGACTTCCTTTCAAAAGTTCGGCACACAGCCATCTCATTTTACTTAAATCATTCCATTGCCACACAGGCCCACCTGGCACGAAGCCATCTTGCCACTTGCCCCAGTCTAAATCATTTCCCACCCTAAGTTGTTTTACGGTGCAACACATGCCAGCAAATCAACCTTCATGTAGAACCACACAGGTCTCCACACTTTAACATCATTACCAACACATTCCACCATTTACCAAAATACATTCACTATTCCTTTAGTCAATATTGCTTTTGTATTATAAAAGATTATTCACGACATAAGCAAGGCTAAGCAACTATTCACGGTCTAGCCTCCCGTGTTGGCATATCATTGCATCCAACTAATGTTATCAACTATTAGAGACAAGGTGGCAATAACAAATAGGTTACTTAACTAATTCACCCAAATCAATTAAATCTATTTTTAGTTAAATTAGCATGCATAGTTTGAATCAATATATATTTTCAAAACTTAGGAGCAAAATGATCAAAGCATAACTTGCCTTCAAATAGCGGCTGATCCTGATCTGGAGCTTGGTCTTGTGCTGGAAATTCCCCCTCGAAGTTTTCCGGCAAATCAACGTCTACTCGAATAAACATACATTCAATAAATACACTAAATAGATAGCAAGGTCAACTCTAAAAATAAAATAAAATTCACCAATAAATAGTTCACATTTTTACAAATTTTTAGGAACTGGAATCACCCAAATCGAAGTTAAGACGCAAAAGTTATAGTGATTACAATTTTGTAAATTCAAATAAAGGAAAACCCGAATTAATCTATTTATTTCTCTACTGGAAAATCCCGGTAAATCCTTCGGCCGACACGTGGCAGCACCAGAGTGAGCCACGTCGCCTCGAGACCATAGACCGGGTTCACAATTCGGCTCAGGTTCACCGTGGACTCGGTCCACCGAATAGTTTCACTGACCTGTGGGCCCTTCAGATGACGTCAGCCCTTACAGCTTCCCCACTGATAGGTGGGACCCACGCATGATGTCATGGTGACGTCACCTGAACACGACACAGCTGCGACGCCCGCTCTCTGGCTGACACTTGGCACGCATCCACTGGTCCACGCGGCACATGCTTTCCCGCCCGTTGGATTCGAATCCAACGGTTGGTACACACAGCCAGCCCATTTGCCACGCGGCACCATCCGAGCCGTTCGTTGGAATTCAACGGTCGGATTTCACCTCGGGCGGCTGCAGCGACGCTTCGGTTTTCACGCGAAGACGTGGCTCAATCTTGACTGTGCGCTGGAACCAACGGCAGGGATTTAGTGACGCTAGGGTTACCGTGCGACACGTGGCGCCACACCATTGGACCACCGCACAACGCATATCCGGCCGTTGATTTGAATTTCAACGGCGTGGATTTATCCCAAAAATACCGGATGACCTAGACTACGTGGACAGCCCGGTGGGTGACGCGTGCCTGCATCACGGCCGATCATCCTAGAATCGACGGCTACGGTTCAACGTGGCTAGGGCTATCGGTCAGCTACGTGGTGAGATCTCAGCCACAGATCTAAGATCCGACAAACATTATCAGACGCATCAAAGGTGGCTACGTGGACTCATTAGAACGGCACGATGAAGATCTAACGGACATTTTCAAGCACATTATATACGACTACGTGGCGTTACCTGGACCGTGCGATGGAGATCCAACGGTCGGGGATGCTCGCGGGTTTCGAAGACGAGGCGGCGGCGCTTGCTATCGGAGTTGGGGAAGATGAAGTAGCCGATGGCGTTTCCGGACGTCTCCAATGAGATGAAGTGCTCCACTCGACGCGTCTCGACACAGCGGACTCGGGATGGGTCTCGGGTGCGGCGAAGGGTGGTGAACGACGGTGGAAAATGGTGGAAACCGAAGCAAGGTGAAGTCCTACTCCGGCGAGGGTTTCTATGGGCTACAGGGCCTTACGACGTACAGGCGAGGGTGCAACAGGTGTGGAACGAAGAGCTCTTTCTACAGGGGTATTTCACACGCACGGAGATGCTTCGATATGCGCGCAAATCGGCCGCCAAATCCACGGCTGCCAACCAACTCGTAATGGCGATGGCGGCCCCGACGATTCGACTCCCGGGCGACGTGGTGCAATCCGGTCCATCCGAGCCGCCTCGATCCGACGACACACGTGCACGGGCGACGTGGCTTCGGCAGAGCCGACCGATCGCGATCTAACGGTCTGGGGCGAATGATGTTAGGGTTTCCCCCGCTGGGCCGAACGGTGCGCACAGTGTTGGGCTCAGCCCAACACTGTAGCAAGGAAATTCCAATTATTTTCTTTTAAAAATACTTTCAAAAAATCCAACTAATTATTTAAAGCACTAAAAATACCAGAAAAATTCTAGAAAATATTTCATGGTATTTAGAATCTGAATAAAATATTTTCATTTATTTTTGATAAATAATTTTCTGATATTTAATTATTCAAGGGAAAGATAAATTCAAATTAAACTCAAATAAATCCAAATAAATCCCAAAAATTCACAAAAATTCAAATAACTCCAAAAATTTAAATTAGGTCAAATTTTGGGATGTTACACCAAGCCTGAGAGTGAGGCGTGGCACCTGCCTACGCCAAGACAAGCTCACATCAACCCTCCTGTATATATAGCTCCCTATCCTCCTTCTTTGCCACCGTGAAGGTTGTGACATGTTGTAGGAAAGCATGCGCATCCGGCGGCTTGGCGCCCTCCACCCCACCATTCCGCTCGGTCGCCTCCTTCCACTCTGCCGCCATCCAACGTGCCCTTTTGTGTGTCGCCTGCGGCGCCATCAGGCATGCCTCCCCAATCTCTAGGTCCGGATTGGCAAGCACCGGCACCACCGCCTCTAGCATCAGAATGCTCGCCTATACTAGGTCGGTGGGCAACCTCACCGTTCGCTTGTCCACAGAGAACACCTCGAAGACAGTGTCCATCACGAACCTGGCCAGATCGGTGCAGTGCCTAAGCGTGTCGGGCAGCTCGGCATGGAGGCGGATGGGGCTGAGGGGGAGGTGGAGGGCGGTGGGAGGGAGAGCCGAGAGGGAGTGGAGCGCGAGGGATTGCGGCGAGGGCTCGAGGGATTTTGGAGGAGACCAGGAGATTGTGGTGGTGGAGGACCCAAGTAGAATGAGTTAGTGAGTTAGGGTTTCAATTTTCTAATATATATCTTATAAAAAGTGTGGCCCACATGTTATAAGATACTCATTGGGTACCCATGGGTACAAATTAATACCTATGCTCATTCTATGACTTTATCGGGTACTCATGAGTCTAAAGTGCTACTTATGCTTCACCCTTATTAGGTTGGGCACCCGCAGGTACCCAAACCTATGGGTAAAATTGCCATCCCTAGCTGACGCTTAGAATAAGCTTGTCTACATGCACCTATAGAATAGTGCACACACCCACACCCATATATATATAGGTGCTATTCTCTAACTAGATGTAGAATAGTATATTCTACATGCCAGCCAGTTTATGTAGTCCGATCGAACCATATTACACGTATTTATTACTTGCACATGGGTGCATAGGCCATCTTTTACTTGTGCTGTCAAACTGACTAGTTAATACATTTTGTAATTTGTACACGAATATGTTTTCTCTTTGTTTTAGCCATATCTTTTTATTAGTAGCTCGAATTTGCAAATGATTTTCACTAGTATCTTACTAACGATAAGAGGAATAACATGATATAAGTCTCACTATTAAATAGTAATTTTTCTTCTTTGTTAACACAAATTACTATATGTACAACATGAAATTACTATATATACAATATGAAATTAGTATATCTGTAGCATATTATACATAGATCAGATATTCGGTAGTAAAGTCTATAAAAACTATATGTAAAAGTTCTGAAAAATTCTCAAAAAATTGCCATTGGTAGGGAATGTGAGTTTCTATAGCCATATAAAATTTGAACACCAAACTCAGTTGTATTTGAAAGATATGAGATTAATAATTGCTAATCAATTATGAATAGTAACTTTTCATTTTCATATCTTTCAAATGACACTAAGTTTGGTATTCAAATTTTAAAATGCTTAGAAGCTTACATCGCCTACCTATGGAAATTTTTTGGGAATTTTTTAGACTTATACATATATTTTTCTTGGATTTTTATTGCCAAATAGTTAAAAAAACTATAAATAAAAGTTATGAAAAAATATCATACGTAGGGGATGTGAGGTTCTATAGTCCTGTAAAATATTACTACCAAATTCAGTTGCATTTGAAAGATATTGCTATATTTTTATATCTTTAAAATGCAACTGAGTTTGGTATTCAAATTTTATAGGAATGTAGAAACTCACATTCCCTACTTGTGGTAATTTTTTAAGAATTTTTAGAACTTATACATATAGTTTTCATGAACTTTACTACCGAATAATTGATCTGTGCAGAATATGTTGAAGATATAGTAATTTTATGTTGTAGATGTTAAGTATAATTCCTGTAACCGATACATATAGTATAAAAGTAAAATCCAATTAGTGATGCTAACAGATCAATCATTTTGGTAGTAAAATTATATGAAAACTATATGTATGAGTTTTAAAAAATTCTCAAAAAATTAGCATCTATAGAGGATATGAGATTCTATAGTCTTGTAAAATTTGAATACCAAACTCAGTAGTATTTGAAAGATATATAATATTTTAAATGCTACTGAGTTTGGTATTCAAATTTTACAGAACTGTAGAAGATTACATCCTCTACCTATCGTAATTTTTTGAGAATTTTTTAGAACCTATACATATATTTTTTATTGACTTTGACTATGAAATAACTAAAAAAATATAGGTATAAGTTCTGAAAAAATCTAAAAAAATTACCATGCGTAGGGTATGTAAGTTTCTACAGCCTTGTAACATTCGAATACCAAACTCAGTTACATTTCAAGGATATGAAATTGCAAGTGCTAATCAGTGATGAATAGTAAATTAGTCATTTTCATATCATTCAAATGCGACTGAGTTTGATATTCAAATTTTATAGAGCTATAGAAATTCACATTTCCTACCTATAGTAATTTTTTGAGAATTTTTCAGAACTTGTACGTATAGTTTTCATGGACTTTACTACCGAATAACTGATTTGTGCAGAATATGTCGCAGATGTAGTAATTTCATATTGTATATGTATTAATTTCATATTTTGCATATAGTAATTTTTGTTACTAGTCAGAAAAATTTCTGTTTAATTACGAGACTTATATCATTTTATTCCTCTCGCTGTCAATAAGCTACTAGTGAAAGCCATTTGCAAATCCAAGTTACCATAAAAAGATATGGCTAAAATAAAAAAGAAACAGATTCATGTACAAACTACAATACGCATTAACTAGCTGGATTGACCAACGCTTTAATTAGTAACTGATTTGGTAGTAATTCAATTTGTTGTCCTATAGTAAAACGCATTTGTGATTTACTACCGAATGGTATTCAATCAGTACTATGTGCTTTGCATGCACTTCGCTAATATGGGGGTGTTTCGCACAACACTATCTCGACCAAAATTCATAGAGTTGGTGGAATATGGTATTCCTAGCTCAAAAATTTATAGCGCTGGAATTGTGGGTACATTAAGAGTGCTTATGTGGGTCATCTTGTTTACATTTTAGACTAAAAATATAAAATTCATTCACTTTATTTTAACCTACAAACTCCAGATCTGAGGTGGTGCTGGAATCTGAAGCTCTCCCAAACAGGGCCTAAATTCATCAATTGTTCTGTAGTAAAATGTTTTGTGATTTACTACTAGGTTGCATTTACTGGCGTTGTTTGCAACACATTAACTCACTACGTTTTGAGCGTGTGGAATTACACGTGTGTATATACATACACACACATCTATACACACACACAACACACACACACATACATACATACATACATACATACATACATACATACGTACGTACGTATGTATGTATGTATATAAATACATGTATATATACATATATATGTGTGTGTATATAGATAGATAGATAGATATCAACTGTGGCGGAGCCATGGGGGTGTGTGTGGTAGGGCCTACCTGCCCCCGCGGCTCATGATATATTAAACTTTGATTGATTAGCACTATGATTTTCTTGTTTCGTACGATTAGCACTATGATATTGTTGTTTCACTTTATTTTTAGCCTCACTCCTTTAGAAATTTCTGGCTCCGCTACTGGATATCAAGGCCCAGTGTGCACACTATATCCATAGGCAACAAACGCAAACATCCCTTCACTGCAGCGTATAGTTTTGAAGGTTGCATCCAATCCATGCATGCATATATGATCTGATGTCTATCTGCAGGACGGAACATGTTGATGACCTGCCCAACACGCTTGCCGATCGATGGATCGAGACAAAGGCTGTTCTGCAGTGTCAAGTTCTCACCCAGTACAAACATAATATGCATGCATGTCGTACAACACAGCAACCAGCTAGCTGCCACGCATGGTAAAACGGTAAACCGGAAGAAATAACAGTCGTGAATGCAAACAAATTAAAGATGCAGCATCACGTGGCTGCAGCTTGAATATGAGAGTTGTACGTACAACTAGCTAGACGACTACATGCAGGCAGATGAGCCTGATCGATGCATGTACATACTGTTGAGATCGAGGTGTATATATATATATATATATATAGGAATAATATCTTTTATATATATATAGACTTCCTATATATATATATGAAAATGATTCTATACTACACACGCCCTAGACCTCATCTGAGCCAAAGTATATTTATATTTCGTCAAAAACAGTACAAGATATCCTCCTTTGGACGATACATACAGTGCTTGCTATGCTTCACTAGGATTAGAAATTGAGATATATCCAAGGCCATAGCAGCAGAATTTAATTTATGGAGAATAGTGGCCTACTAAACAACCTCTACCGTATATTCCACAAAATTCGGACACCATACATATAGCAAAATAAATGTGGTATGTACGCATTATACGTACGTGGTACACTGCTGTTCCAGACTTAATTTAACAAGGAATGTCGCAGATCCTTGCAAACAAAAAATTCGATAAAATCCCTCCGTTCCAAACAGTGCTCCAGCGGCGCCACCTTTTTCCAGCGCGGTAAAACAGTAACTAATCAGCGCAGTAGAATGTAATCTCGTCGTGGATGAGTCGATGGATGGGCGGGTGGGCCACCACATGCGTGGCTTTAGAAGGATCCATCTCCATCGGCGGGAAAGTCGGCTCGACTCATGCACGCAGGCCATGCACCTCCGACGAGCTCACGCCTGTGGGCCCGCTAGCAAATTCATTGTTCCCTCCTCCCTGGGGGCCCACTGGGCCACGCCACATAAAGCCAACCCCCAACTAAAATACTCCCACACGCTAGTACTACTTTTCTCTCGCTGACCCCGCTGTCTCTCTCCTTTCTCTCTCTGCTTTTCTCTCTCTTTCTCTCTATTGATTGTATGGTGTGCATGTACGACGTACGCACATCTACCTTCCTCTTGAAACTCTATTTCCTCGTAAGACTGTGTTTTGTTCCTAGCTAACTTTCAGAGAGAGAGAGAGAGAGAAAGAGAGAGAGAGAGAGAGGGAGAGAGAGTAGTGGTAGCTAACTTTCAGAGAGAGAGAGAGAGAGAGAGAGAGAGAGAGAGAGAGAGAGAGAGGAGAGAGAGTAGTGGTCAGAGGAGAAGAGGCGCATGCTTTCAGATGTTGCTGTACTGCAGGAGAACATGGGGCTCAGATGGGAAGAGATCGCCGTGCATGCATGCTTGTCTAGTCTATGTAGCATATGTAGCAGCACAAAGCCACAGATGTATGTATGCATGCTCCATTAGTTCCAAAGCCTCCAGTTTTGTTCGTCTCGATCGTGACACAATGCAAGACCGTTTGCCTTGCTGTGACGATGGGAGTCATGCATGTAAGCTGGGAATGGGGATTGTACCGATATGCCTGTAAAACTTCAGTCTTGTCGATGACATCTATCTGCAGTAACTGCAAAAGGGCAAAATGCCGTTTTTCTTGAAAAGAATATTGTCTTGATCAGGGCATTTTGTTAGCATAATAGATTGTACGCGATTAGTCCTAGTACACAAGTGTACGCTTTACCTTCATCCATTAATTAAATATTCGTCAAAATCTGCCATAATTCATCGCAATGATGCTTCCACGGCTAAAGATTAGTATAGACCACAGGTATGGGTATAAATTTTTTTTGAAGGCAAGGCATGGGTATAAAATTAAAGGCCTGTTTGGAAAGGTAATCAAGAATTTCACTATAATTTGGTAGACAAAAAGACAATACGAAAAAAATTTATAAAATTGCTCTCATATATAGCACTATTTTATTTTACTTTGTTCTCACCACTTTTTTGTTTCATCTTGCACGAATAGCATTAAGACACATGACTTGCCTCACTACCTCACCTCTCTATCTCTCTTCCTCCTCCTCTACCCTGCCGATCTACTACCCGTCCTCCTCTTCCCCACCAAAATTCTGCTACCCCTCCTTTTCTTCGCAACCATAGCCAGCCATACCCGTCGGTGATCACCACCACCTTCACTGATGTGCCACCCATCCAGTACTACCACCTCGCTCAAAACAGCCACAAGTCCCTCCACTCAAAGCCGCCACCACACTGCTTGCCTCCACCAAAGCCGCACCACCCCCAACTCCACCTCTCCTACTTCCTCTTCGATCTCCCTCTATCTCTCTACTCCTTCGGTAGTGACCTCGAACTCTCGAAGTCTATCACCTTTTTTACTAGAGATCCCAGTACCTACATTTATGGTCTTGGTTATCGATGTTAATGACCAGATCTAGCCGATCGTGCCTTCTTCATCACTACAGCGAGGTCGACGGGGAGGTGGTGGCTGCAATTGTAAAACCCTAGCACTCCAAGTGCTCAAGATGTTACCTCAACTATTTTTTTCAACCTCTTTAATGCAATTCTATCAACAATTTCAGCATAACCTTTACTAATCAATTGACAACTATGTTAAACAAGGTAAACAAGAATAGCATAATGATATAAACTTGAGTAATAAACAATAATAAACTTAGAACCAAGAGCCCAAGAATGCTTGAGACCATGTGCCCGAAAGTGCCCAAGTGCTCGTGCTTGGGTCAACGCACTCGGAAACGCCCAAATCACATGCCTCTGAGAGCAACCTTTACACTTTTGGCGACATCAAAGAACGAAGATTTATAGACAACAAATAAACACTAACTTCTCAAATATTATATAAGTTCAACTAAGTTCAAACAACTATTATTATGATATAAAAGTTCAACAACTAATCCAATTAGACACTTTATTAATCCAAGAATGATCACTAATACGATAATCCAAGAATGATCACTAATACGATATTATTGTAGTAGATGATATGACATGTGAAGTGATGATGCTGCTCCCATTCCATGCATGTCACCTCATTGTTCACCAAAAAATATTAAAGAAGAAAGAATGAGTCCACGACTTAGCAAATACATGATAAGACAATAAACATTAACAATGTCATCAACATTAGCTGCAACATTCCAAAAATTTAAAAAAAATATGAAAAATAAAAATTTGAGCTCTAAAAATATGATTGAATAAAAAATTCAATTGGAACCAAGATTATAATTTAAAACAATATCTTTTCCTTATTTGAGACTTAATAAAAGAATAAATTGCAATATTAAAAATTGTTTCTTCAAAAACAAACAAACTATAGAAATGAATTTGAAATGTGATCTTAATTCAAATTTTCATTTCCTGAATTCTATTCTCTAGCATTATTGGGTTTTCTTGAGCTTTTGCTTTTAAAAGAAAAAGTCATTCTATTGAAATGGTAAAATGGTAAACGCAAAAAGGTAAAAACAAAATAACAACAAAAATCTGTAAAAATAATATTAAATTAATTAGAACACTCTAGAACCCTAATCATGACATTTAAGATATTCTGGATGCATTAAAATAAAAAAAGACATTGCAATCATAAGATATCTAATACAGTACTTGTTAGATTTTCGTAGAAATTTCCAAAGCTTATCCAAAGCTGATATTTTCACCATGCTGACATCAGATCATTATCTACCTCTGGTAAAAATATAAAAAATTAAAACTTAAATTTGGATCCTTTTAAAATTCAAAAAGTGAAACCCTTGAAATTTGGAAATTGAATTGTCAGAAATTTTAGAAAATAAATATATAATAGTTTGACATGGAATTTTTATGGAAGTATTCTTAGCCAAAATCTAACTCTGAAAAAAGTTTCAAAAATAATTGACATCATTTTCATCCTTAAATAAAATAAATTTAGAGATGGATTTTTTGTCCAGTTGGCATTGTCAACATTTTTAAAAATTTTCTATAAAAGGTCTTAACCTAATATTTTTTACTTGATGTCAATCCTACCTCAGATAGAAAGTTTCATAAATCATCATGGTTATTTGATGCTTGTTTTAATGCGAAACCTGTCCAGAGTAGTACACTTGCCTTATCTCTTCTCTCTTTCAATGCCAATTCGGGGGCCTATCCACTGTTGAGACTCCTTTTGCCAGGAGACAACTGAACCAGCCTCTTTTCTATCTCTACCTGGTGGGCTTGGTCCTGCATGTTAGGCACTTCTCATTTTCCCCTCAGCCACCTTCTTACTTGTGTCGACCAGAGCCAACGCTCACTCCCGATCCCCGAAATTGCCCTAGTGAAACGACCCCCATTTTTGCAAAAAAACAAAAATGGAAATCTAATGTGCTTTCCATACTAGTACCTAGATCAATAGCTAGTACGCACATTTACAATAATTAGAATCACAACCATACATCATATTATTAATGCGAAAGCTAATTGTACAATAGATATTTACAATTCAGAGTATTTAACATAGCACAGGAGAAGAAAAGTCTTGTAGTGTGCCCATCCGACCCTCAGGCAACTGACAAGGCACAAATCCCCAGAAAGATAGCTTCACTTGAAATTCCTGTAACCTGCGACGAAAAGAAATTCTTCGGAGTCTCGTTGTCTTATTCACCTAAAACAACATAATAAGTAAGGTTTAGTACTTTCATACTCAGTAAGACTTAAGGTGGTATTTGTAAATGCATAAATGCGGGCCATGTCAAAAGAGGCTTCTACAATTAATTTGCATAAAGCAACAATTGATTTGTAAGACAAGTTGCAATTATGAAACGGAATTTGTAAAAGCATGTTTGATTGATATAAAAGTAATAATAGAGTATAAGTAGCAACTCACAGTCCTCCATGACGTAAGCGTCAAGATATCCAATTTCCTACCACCTATGGCATAACCACAATTTTTGCCAAAACAAGGCACATTAGGTGAAAATCATCCCATTTTGAAAATAATAAAATAACTAGCTATGTGATGAATTTACCAAGTGCCTTTGACCGTAGGCGTGGCTAATTAATTAGATTTACACTTTACAGATGTGTACAGCTTTATCCACAAGAAATGATCAGCTCTTTGTGCAAACTATTAGCGCATTTCGATAGGTGTGCCGTAGAGAGATCATAACATAACTGTTACATTACCTAAACCCGACTTTGCACCAACCCAGTGAAGTTAACCCCTGCTATGGAGAAGAAACAAGAACAGTAGGCATACCCTGTCTTTTGAAGTAGTAATGTGAGAGCAGTACCCCTGCTATAAAGGTTTCTTCCCATAATAAGGCATACACTGTTATACCGACATGTATTTACCCACACCAAGGTGTGGTAGCCCCTCACAAGCAAACCTAACTAGAGTGCTTCTACTATCTCCCACCTACCAATGTGCAAATAAAGCTAGATTTAAGCTACTTAATAGATTAAGGCTGCCCCACAATAGCACTTGTGGTTGCACAGATTTCTTGGCTTGTAAGCAACTCATAGCTCGGTCCTTAAACTGACACGGGCAATACTTCACCCTACACTACATACAAGTCCTCTTGTACATTTGGCTATTGCCAATAATTGCCCGCATCAAAACCATAGTTTTACTTTGAGTTTTTATTCAAAAATACCCACATCCGATATCATGTCGTAACCAACATTTTCAATTTCCCAAGTAACAATTTTGATCTAATCATATCCAACGCTGGTTCTAAAGCATGGCTAAGCATGGATAATATGTAATCGCTTATACCCATGTTGACATTATTTATTGTCTAACCCCATCCTATGGTTATCAAGGTTCACATATCCATACTTATCAAAGAAGTTCCATGAGATAACAGGTATATTCTACCATTACCACAAAGTAGCAAATTTACAGAAAATAAATGCATGCATGAAACAATTTGATAAACAAAATGAAAATTAAATACTGGGATCAATATGATCAAAGGGGTGCTTGCCTTGCTTATTTGTTGCTTACGACGAAGTCATGGTTGCAGCTGGCGTTGATGGTGACAGAGTTAGTAACGTCAAGTTCTACATGTCGTTTGACATAAATATAGCAAATAATAAACTTTAATAAGGGAAAAAAGAAAATAGATAGAAAAGCAAACAAAGACTTGCTATAGAAATAGGCATGATTTAGCGTTTGGGTTAAATGACTTCACAATTTTACATTTTAGTTGATTGTGTATATTTATATATGTTCATTCCGTTAACAGCTTTCCGATCGAGCGACACACAATTCCTTTTATGTATTATCTATTCTAATCTTACAAATTCAAGAAGCTAAAATTATGTATTCTTTTATTTATAATATCGAATTCAAGATGCAAAAATTATTTGGATTAATAGAATTATTCATTGGTCAATTTGTTGAATGATATATGTATGTGAATAGTGCTCATTCCTTAATTAATTTTGCACAAGAGTTAGTTTGAACATACTGTACCTATTATGGTAGGTTACTAATTATATATTCGTGCTTTTGATAAGGTTCTGGTGATACAAATATCTTAAATATAGATTTCATCATTTTTATCGAGTTCGTTTATTCATATTATCAAGTTCGACAATAATAATACTTTAGGTTATTCTACAAATAGGATTAATATTCAAAGCATAACGGAATAAGATTATTTCTTTATATTATGGTAGTCTATACTTTGGAGAGTGTTTCTAAATAAATTTTATAATTTTTAGGGTTTGGACGATACATTATATTCATTACCGAAATGGCTTATACAGTATTGTAAGGTTTACATTATATGGAATCGGACTAGCGAGGTGGAGTTTATAATTATCACCTAGGGGTATTGAGTTAGTAAGATATATATGAATAGCATGTTATAAATAAGATATTTTTCTAGAATATAGTAGTTCATATACAAATAATGTTTCTACGCTAATCTTTCTAAAATTTGCGTTTAGACGAGTTATTCTACATGCCATTGAAATTGCTTAGTTGGTATAGTTTTCTACGTGACTATTCCACGAAGGGTATTTGTAGTAGCGGGATTTATATACAGAGCAATTTCTAAATAGAATATTTTTCTATATTATGGTAGTACAGGTGATGGAGAGTGTTTTAGGACTAATTTCCCTAATAATGGTATTTAGACGAGAAGTTTTATAGGTTGCTGAAAAGGCTTAAATGATTACAAAATTGATGTCATCAGAAATCGAATTTCATTTTAAGTTTGCAACTACACTATGCAAGATATTTTATTCATTTTTTTGGTATTAATAAGGGATGACCCTAGGAGTGTTTTAAAGTTGTTTTTATATTATTTTAACTTTAACTGCGATGGATTATATATTTATTTATTGCTGTGATCTGCTTTTCTTTTTTATTAAAAGAATGCAAACCAAGTCCTATTCTAAATATTTTTACACACATGTGTCCTTGCTGTTTCTAGGAACTTCATACAAATTATTTTATTATCAACTTTTACCTTAGATCACTTACCATATCAATTAATCTTTCTCTACCAATACAATAATTTAGGTTGTCTTTAAACAACTAACAAATTCACTTTAACAGAGTCAATAACCCACATTATCTGAAAGCTCTACCACTCATCATACACTTAACGTTTTGAACATCCTCGAGGGTCACGTACTCAACCTTCAAGGAAACCACAGTTCTTAAGCATGAACAACGTCAATAAACATCTTTCTTTCCAGAAAAACCCCAACCAGAAATCACAAGACAACTCGATCTTCGAATTCCCAAACTCTGACGTGCAACAACTCCTCAAACAAAATCTCAATATTTACAACTTCCACGAAGGAAGATGGATGCAAGGGGGAAAATCAAACGATTAACCAAATCTTTTCTGATAAAGACTTGAAACTTAACTCCACACGACTTAAGGTTTACATCAAAACTTCAATAAGCTCTTTTGAACTCAAAGAATGACAAACAAGAGAATAGTATAATACTTTTCTCCGCAAAACCACCAACCAAACTGAACACCAAAATGGTAGTAGCAGCAATCCGAAAGGACTCATCACCAAACTTTTCCCTTTATCTCTGTAATACCGCGAATGGTTTTACCAGGGTTTGGCCGAATTTATTTATTTTTTGTCGTCTCTCAGTTTTAAGATTTCTTCTCAAAAAGTTATGAGTTGGCCGGATGTTTATCGGAAAGGGAATTTCTCCGAGCCGTAATTCTTCTGCGGCAAGTGTTACTCAAAGGATTTTAAACCGCGTGTTTTGAATTTAAATCCTTGGAGATTGTGGGTTTGTGGTCTCTAGTTTTGTGTAGCTTTTACTCTTTTCTCTTTTCCTAGCCTGTTAGTTGGTTCATCCACTAAATTAAAAGAAAGAAAGAAGAGTTAAAATGGAACCCCAGTTGTATTTATAAAAGAAATGAGAGGAGTGGGAGGGTTCTGGACCGATCATTGCCTCCCCATTTTTCTTCCAGGCGCTCCTCCCCCCAGCCTCTGCCGACTCCCACTCGCCCTGCTCTCCCCTGCAGCTCGCCTCCCCTTTGGCTGGCGCCTCCCCCCTGCTGCTCTCTTCCCCATGGCCGGCGCCATCTCCCTGGTGGTCAGCAGCAGCCGCCTCCTCCCCCAAGTCCGGAGCTCCCCTCGCTGCCAGCTCCGGCCAGCCGCCGCCCCATCTCCGGCGAGTCGCCGGCGACTTCCTCTTGGCCGGCGAGCTCCTCCTCCCCGGGACAAGGCAGCATCCCCCACCTCCCTCCTTCTCCTTGGGTTTTCCCTTGAGGTAAAAACCCTAGAAATTTGGGGTGAGATTTCTTGCATACATGGTGTTTGATGAAATGCTTGGCTAGAGTTCCTGTTTTTGCAATGCATTTAGTTGGGGAATGGAGGGACTAGAGAAATGTGGGAGTTTTCGGTTTGGGCAGATTTCTGTCCTTGGTTAGAATTGCAATTTGAAAATTTTGCATGCTTTTCCTGGGGGTTTGGCTATAACGAAAGATGTAGATAATCAAATTACCTTTCAATGAAATCTGGAATCGCTAAGTTTCGTTCAGCCGTTTGAAAGTTATGCCCGTTTTACCAAGTGCTGTCCCGGTTGGCAGATTTCTGTTCTCGGGTTTTAGGAGTGGGTTGCGAAGCCGGCTTAGTTGAGTCTTGTGTTGAATTATGGGCATGTTTTTGAGTGGATTATGCCCATGTGCAGGTGGTGTGACCCCCGGGTGTGGCAACTTCGCCTCGCCACACCGTCTCGATGAGTTGAAGGCAAGTGCATTGTAACGAATGTGGCATAGATGGCTATTATGTTTTTGCAATGTTACCGTTATTCATGTATTACTTTATTATTGTCATGCTTGATTTTTTTGCAGGCGATATGATGAATGAGAATGGTTAAATGGTTATGCCATTATTAAAACAAGTTTATATGCAAGTGTAACCCGTATATCTCTTATAGGCTATTTAGTTGATTGCTTATGCTATTTATATGCTTATGCTATGACTGCATTTGTGTTTATAAGCACCTCTAGTGGGGTAATTGTCTTTTGATGAAAGGGTTGAATAACCGGATGCAAGTGCATCGTTGATTGAAAGGATTTGTATTGAAAGTTGAAGGTTATAACATTTTGCGATTATGAAGAGCCATCTTTGAGATATCATACTATTATCACTAGTATGAATGGATAATGTGACCGATGAAGTAAGGAGGTTGGATTAATAAGAAGGGATGATTTGGCGATCATGAAACTGGTTTATGACTTTAATGGGAGTATTAATGATAATTGTGACCATGTAGATATGAGTGTCAAGAATAAGAATGTTGGGAATGCGGATATGAGTATTGATAATATGGATACTAATGTGAGAAATGAATGTATTTTGCAAATTTGTTTATGTCTATTGCATTTGTGCATTCATGATGGAAGAGGCGACCCATGCTGATGCGGGCCTCTGTGTTCACACGTAGTGAACACGAAAGTCCTACCTCGTAGTCCCATTCATCGAGGTGAATGGGAGCGAGACAGTAAGAGTAGGCGCCTTCCATCTACGGGATGGGAGGGACATGAGGGTGCACACCGACGGGTGGGCACTCGGTAGTACCGGTACGCACATGGAAATGAGCATTCATATGCATTGCATCTTTGATAATGAGTGTTGTGGTAAATGGTGTGTCGTATGGATGGTGAATATGGAGATTGAAGGGTGAGTCGTGGACTCAACCCAAAAAGGGGAGATTGAATTGAATTTGATGAATTCGCGCATTTCTTTGCCTTGTTAATTATGTGGTATAAATAACGTGGAGTGAAGTCAAGTTATGAACTCAAAGTCAATTGATGAAATGGTTTGAAATTATATAGTATTGCATATCTGTATGGGATATTATGTGATTGAGATGCATGGTTGTATTGCATTATATATCGTTGCATGTCTGTATGGGATATTACGTGAATGAGATGCATGGTTGTATTGCATTATATATCGTTGCGTGTCTGCATGGGATATTATGTGACTGAGATGCATGGTTGTGTTGTATTATATAGCATTGCAATTATGCACGAATATTATGTGAATGAAAGCATAGAAAAGAACATTTCATTGCATTGTGTATTGCGATTGATAAATGTTGAATGATGAGAATGGAAGGAACAGGTTGAGAGTTGAGTCGTGGGCTCATCCAGAATTGATTTCCGAGGCATGGTAAGGTTTTGTTACATTGCCGAGGTGGTTGAGGTAAGTGGAGCTGCTACTACTCCTGTTGCTGGATGTTTTCAGTTAAATGATGGTTATTTACTAATGAATTAATCGTGCTCTTACGTCTTGTATCCTTTATGAATTCAACCGTTTCTTTTAGTTACGGATGTCAATTTAAGGAACTGCTACTTGATGTCTTCTAATATTTGCATTTTAGTCTAATGCCTTACTTTTCCTACTTGTTGCACTTTGCTGAGTCTTGGACTCACGCTTGTTTTCTTCCTGTTTTAGGTACCTTGAAGCTGATTCTTCGGGTTGGGGAGTAGTAACACGTACACGACTGCGGTCTCCAGCAATTTATTTAACAAAGTCATCAAATCTGAATGTGATTAATGTAGTTGTAATTTATGGTTCATCGTTAGGAGATTTTTTTTTCTTAAATTCTGGTGGATGTGTGATTACTTAACTAAGGACCTGCTAGAATGATATCATATCTGCTGCTATTGTTTCGTTTGTCTGCTGAGTGGATGTCCTCTGTTCTAGAGAGGTCATGCCGAAATTTTGTAAATTTCGGTGGCTTAGTTTCTAAGCCGGTCTTAATAGTTTAGTGGGTTGGTGGCATTTGCGGTGCGTTTGGCACTGGGGTGTTACAGTTGGTATCAGAGCGGGCTTCATGTCCATGGTGCTTGAATGTAGTGAGTAATTCTAGAATGAATTAAAATTTTGCTGTATGAAAGTAGAAACATGGTTTAGGTTAAACCTTTAAAATGTGGCCCTAGGGCAACAACCTTAAAATTTGAGGTAGAATGGTTAATTAAGTTAAAACTTGACACACTCTGATGCACAGTAGGAAAGGAATGGGTTATCGTTGTGTTGTGCTACAATGCTTATTTTGTGATTGATGCTATGTTGATGCGTGATGCTATATTATATGTTAGTCTTGCTGAGGCTTGATAGCATATATTATTGCTAAGTTTATGAAGTTATTGGTTTGATTAGTGGAATCTTTTGGGATTCTTTTGTGCCGAAGGATTTGGTTTACTCGTTTGGGCCATGTTAAGGCCTCGTTGGTCGGTGTGGCAGTTTGAGCTGGCACCGGAGGACTCATAACCCCGTGTGAGGAGAGCCATTGTTCCTTTGTCGTAAATTTGAGAGTTGATGGAATTCGTTTTGGGTTTAATCTTATTTGGTCTTTTTGGGTTTAAGTCAAAGAAGAGGGCTGTGGTGTTACGTCCCATTGGTTGATGGAGGGGAAAGACATGGAATTTCTTCGTGTTGTCGTTCTCCGAGTTGCAGTTTTGGATTTGGAGCTTTAAAGGAAAAAGTGTTATTCGATTGATTCGTTTTTCCTTCCCGTGAATTGATTTGTGTAACTTCTTTCCTTCGTGGAATTTTGGAATGTAATGATTGGTTTGGAGATCTGTTGAATGACAAGGCTTGAGTCCTGTCACTTTGAAAAAAATTTGAGAGTCAAGTTTCTTTGGGAAAATCGTTGGTTGGGTTTTTCCAGGAAGAAATTGTTTGAGGCAATCAAAGCGAGTTTGTGGGTTGGTTGAAAATCTTCCCATAAAAGATTGATAGAAGGATTGTGTTGTTAGGGTAGTTGACCCTAATTTGATAGATGTTAAGGATTGTAATGTTGGTCTTGCTAAACCACGGTTATGAGTGGAGGAATGGATATGGTGTTTGCGTAGGGCTAGGGTTGATTATGATGGCGAAGGAATAACCAGTTTGGTTGAGGAACTTGTTTAAATGAGTTGATGGGGAGAATTTGTTTAATGTTGGTATTAACATTTTCCAACGCGGATGCAATTAGTTGAAAGGATAATTATTGGGGAAAGTGATCCGAGGAAGGGTGGTTGTAAAATTCATGCTAAGTCTTGTTGGGGCTTCCCAAAGGCGCTAAGTGTGAACATTGAAACTTTTATTGTTAAAGGTGCAAGAATGTTAGAGATAATGGGATGTAAGATGAACTTAGGTTTAATTACCTATGGAATTGAGTTGTCGGTGTAATTACTTGGAAGGTTTCCTATTGTTTAAGGAATTTTGTTTGGTGTGCAATTGAAATTACCATATGAGTTATGTTTCGCCAAGTGGTGGAGTTAGTGGATGAAAGATTATGAGGAAGAAGGAATGCATACTTATGGAATGGTGTGATGATAGTCTTTGGACTTGCCATTTAAAGGAAATAAATAGATGTAATAGAAAATGTTGGAGGGTCTTGGATGGGAGATATTGGAATCAGTCGCTAAATGCTTTATTTCCGTTAGTTGTCGGAACTATCGGTTTTGTGGGTTAGACTCAATGTGGGTCAGTCGGAAATGGATGGTTCGGTTGCAACCCTTTTCGTTGAGTGATTGTCTCGTTGTATGAGACAAGTTTGAAAGAAGGTCAAATTCGGTTTTGGTTGAGGGAATTTGATTGTTGCCCTGTGGGGCTAATCAATTCAATGGTAAATAATGATTCTTGATCCTGTTGTTTCCAAGAGCAACTGTTGAAAAGATAAAAGGTGTGTTTTGATTCTTAAAGGATTCCGGTGTTAAATGGTTAGCGATAGTGTCATGTTCGGAATTGGTTAGAAACTTGTTGGAATAAAGAATTCTGTGTGTGGCTCCTTGGTTAGAAAGGTTAATCAATGAGGAGAGATGGGAATCAGTGTTTTTCTTGGTTCGTAGAGGATCCAAGTTCAGAACTTAGCTGTTTAATTGAATAGCTTTGGTGTTTCGATGATAATTGGTTGATGCTTAATAGAGTGATGTGACTCGTGTTATTCCTGTCATTCCGAGTTAGTTGATCTGCGGTATGGAGTTTTAGAGGGGAGGTATAAATTGGGGGAGTGAAATTGAATGGAGAAATGGAATTGAGTTTGGGAGTTAGTATTATGATCTTCCGAGAAGTACCCAGCTTGTTCTTTTTGAGCTTTTTGTTGTTGGCAATTCGGTTTGTGTTGCTCTTGTGGGTGAGTAGTGAGGTGTTCAGAATTCGAGGTCGAATTCTGTTAAAGGGGGGAAGAGTGTAATACCGCGAATGGTTTTACCAGGGTTTGGCCGAATTTATTTATTTTTTGTCGTCTCTCAGTTTTAAGATTTCTTCTCAAAAAGTTATGAGTTGGCCGGATGTTTATCGGAAAGGGAATTTCTCCGAGCCGTAATTCTTCTGCGGCAAGTGTTACTCAAAGGATTTTCGCTTCGCCGTGTTTTCGGAATTTAAATCCTTGGAGATTGTGGGTTTGTGGTCTCTAGTTTTGTGTAGCTTTTACTCTTTTCTCTTTTCCTAGCCTGTTAGTTGGTTCATCCACTAAATTAAAAGAAAGAAAGAAGAGTTAAAATGGAACCCCAGTTGTATTTATAAAAGAAATGAGAGGAGTGGGAGGGTTCCTGGACCAGTCGGCTGCCTCCCCCCATTTTTCTTCCAGGCGCTCCTCCCCCCAGCCTCTGCCGACTCCCACTCGCCCTGCTCTCCCCTGCAGCTCGCCTCCCCTTTGGCTGGCGCCTCCCCCTGCTGCTCTCTTCCCCATGGGCGGGCGCCATCTCCCAGTGGTCAAGAAGCCGCCTCCTCCCCAAGTCCGGAGCTCCCTCGCTGCCGGCTCCGGCCAGCCGCCGCCCCATCTCCGGCGAGTCGCCGGCGACTTCCTCTTGGCCGGCGAGCTCCTCCTCCCCGGGACAAGGCAGCATCCCCCACCTCCCTCCTTCTCCTTGGGTTTTCCCTTGAGGTAAAAACCCTAGAAATTTGGGGTGAGATTTCTTGCATACATGGTGTTTGATGAAATGCTTGGCTAGAGTTCCTGTTTTTGCAATGCATTTAGTTGGGGAATGGAGGGACTAGAGAAATGTGGGAGTTTTCGGTTTGGGCAGATTTCTATCCTTGGTTAGAACTGCAATTTGAAAATTTTGCATGCTTTTCCTGGGGGTTTGGCTATAACGAAAGATGTAGATAATCAAATTACCTTTCAATGAAATCTGGAATCGCTAAGTTTCGTTCAGCCGTTTGAAAGTTATGCCCGTTTTACCAAGTGCTGTCCCGGTTGGCAGATTTCTGTTCTCGGGTTTTAGGAGTGGGTTGCGAAGCCGGCTTAGTTGAGTCTTGTGTTGAATTATGGGCATGTTTTTGAGTGGATTATGCCCATGTGCAGGTGGTGTGACCCCCGGGTGTGGCAACTTCGCCTCGCCACACCGTCTCGATGAGTTGAAGGCAAGTGCATTGTAACGAATGTGGCATAGATGGCTATTATGTTTTTGCAATGTTACCGTTATTCATGTATTACTTTATTATTGTCATGCTTGATTTTTTGCAGGCGATATGATGAATGAGAATGGTTAAATGGTTATGCCATTATTAAAACAAGTTTATATGCAAGTGTAACCCGTTATATCTCTTATAGGCTATTTAGTTGATTGCTTATGCTATTTATATGCTTATGCTATGACCTGCATTTGTGTTTATAAGCACCTCTAGTGGGGTAATTGTCTTTTGATGAAAGGGTTGAATAACCGGATGCAAGTGCATCGTTGATTGAAAGGATTTGTGTTGAAAGTTGAAGGTTATAACATTTTGCGATTATGAAGAGCCATCTTTGAGATATCATACTATTATCACTAGTATGAATGGATAATGTGACCGATGAAGTAAGGAGGTTGGATTAATAAGAAGGGATGATTTGGCGATCATGAAACTGGTTTATGACTTTAATGGGAGTATTAATGATAATTGTGACCATGTAGATATGAGTGTCAAGAATAAGAATGTTGGGAATGCGGATATGAGTATTGATAATATGGATACTAATGTGAGAAATGAATGTATTTTGCAAATTTGTTTATGTCTATTGCATTTGTGCATTCATGATGGAAGAGGCGACCCATGCTGATGCGGGCCTCTGTGTTCACACGTAGTGAACACGAAAGTCCTACCTCGTAGTCCCATTCATCGAGGTGAATGGGAGCGAGACAGTAAGAGTAGGCGCCTTCCATCTACGGGATGGGAGGGACGTGAGGGTGCACACCGACGGGTGGGCACTCGGCAGTACCGGTACGCACATGGAAATGAGCATTCATATGCATTGCATCTTTGATAATGAGTGTTGTGGTAAATGGTGTGTCGTATGGATGGTGAATATGGAGATTGAAGGGTGAGTCGTGGACTCAACCCAAAAAGGGGAGATTGAATTGAATTTGATGAGTTCGCGCATTTCTTTGCCTTGCTAATTATGTGGTATGAATAACGTGGAGTGAAGTCAAGTTATGAACTCAAAGTCAATTGATGAAATGGTTTGAAATTATATAGTATTGCATATCTGCATGGGATATTATGTGATTGAGATGCATGGTTGTATTGCATTATATATCGTTGCATGTCTCAGTATGGGATATTACGTGAATGAGATGCATGGTTGTATTGCATTATATATCGCTATGGTCTCGCATGGGATATTATGTGACCGAGATGCATGGTTGTGTTGTATTATATAGCATTGCAATTATGCACGAATATTATGTGAATGAAAGCATAGAAAAGAACATTTCATTGCATTGTGTATTGCGATTGATAAATGTTGAATGATGAGAATGGAAGGAACAGGTTGAGAGTTGAGTCGTGGGCTCATCCAGAATTGATTTCCGAGGCATGGTAAGGTTTTGTTACATTGCCGAGGTGGTTGAGGTAAGTGGAGCTGCTACTACTCCCTGTTCTTTGGATGTTTTCGGTTAAATGATGGTTATTTACTAATGAATTAATCGTGCTCTTACGTCTTGTATCCTTTATGAATTCAACCGTTTCTTTTAGTTACGGATGTCAATTTAAGGAACTGCTACTTGATGTCTTCTAATATTTGCATTTTAGTCTAATGCCTTACTTTTCCTACTTGTTGCACTTTGCTGAGTCTTGGACTCACGCTTGTTTTCTTCCTGTTTTAGGTACCTTGAAGCTGATTCTTCGGGTTGGGGAGTAGTAACACGTACACGACTGCGGTCTCCAGCAATTTATTTAACAAAGTCATCAAATCTGAATGTGATTAATGTGGTTGTAATTTATGGTTCATCGTTAGGAGATTTTTTTTTCTTAAATTCTGGTGGATGTGTGATTACTTAACTAAGGACCTGCTAGAATGATATCATATCTGCTGCTATTGTTTCGCTTTGTCCACGAGTGGATGTCCTCTGTTCTAGAGAGGTCATGCCGAAATTTTGTAAATTTCGGTGGCTTAGTTTCTAAGCCGGTCTTAATAGTTTAGTGGGTTGGTGGCATTTGCGGTGCGTTTGGCACTGGGGTGTTACAATCTCCTCCCAATAAAGCCAAAAGAAACCAACATTCTCCACCCACACTCTAAACTAGGTCACAAAAGATGATGACTCCCACCTACGAGAGGTTCCCAAACTTCTGGTTGTGGCTCTACCTAGCCACCACCACAATCACAGCCTCTACTACGGCCACACCAACAACTAAGGCCCTTAACACAGTCAAGTGTACGAGGCCGAAAAACAAATTGATTCAAACAATTCTTTTATAATCAAAGCAATATGCAATAATAAATTCAGCATCCAACATCAAAGCTCAAATACAACATTTAGGCGCAATGCAATGATACCCATACCCCTTTCTACTATGCATCAGAGTGCGTCAAGTTTTAAAGTAATGAACCACGTTATTCCAGATTTTAAGATTGTTACCCTAAGGTCAAATTTTAAAAGTAGATACCTATGCCATGTTTCTAATTCTATATAGCAAAATTTTAGTTTACTCTAAAGTAATTTACTAACTCCAATCACCACGGACCTGAAGCCCGCTCTGATACCAACTGTAACACCCCGTCATCTCTCGTACCCTGAATGTTACACCCCCAAGCACCAACCAATACAAGACACCATAAATTTTAGCAAAGCAAGTTAAAAAAAACTAGGAGGTTGCTGAACTTAACTAAAAATTTCGGCAGCACCTCCCCTAAAACTAGGACATCCACTCAGCTGACAAGGTAGATAATAAATGTAACAACACAAGCAAGAAAACTAATATCATCAATTAGCAACTATTAAACTTAACTACACGACGAGGCTTACAATAATCAAAACTTGTAACACCCCGGCGCCAAACTCACCGCGAATGCTACCCAAAAAACCCAATTAAAAGAATGACACCTCTACGAAAAGACTGAAAATGAATTCAATCTTTAAACCCTTTAACCGGCTTAAAACTAATCCACCGAAATTTACAAAATTTCGGCATGACCTCTCTAGAACAGAGGACATCCACTCAGTAGACAAAAGAATGATAGCAGTCATATAATATATCAATCACTCAAAATAGGAAGAAACATTCTAGCAGGCCCTTAGTTAATCAATCAAACTCCCAATAGAAGTTAACAACTCCAACACGACGAACAATATATTACAATCTCATTAATTACATTCAGAACTATTGAATTTGTTAAATAAATTGTTGAAGACCGAAGTCGTGCACGTGATACTACTCCCAACCAGATGAATCAGCTTCAAGGTACCTAAAACAGGAAGCAAACAAGCGTGAGTCCAAGACTCAGCAAACTGCAACAATAAAGAAACGTGACCGAATCAAACGAAATACCAATACTTTGAAACGTAACATATTTAAATACTTGACTGAACTTGGTAAATAAATGAATCGAAAACTGATTCCAAATACCACAACCGTCTCAAGAATTATTTAAACTTTACTCATACCTCGATAGCCACTTTTGGATGAGTCCGCGACTCAATCCTCAATCTATAAATGCCATTAGCTCCACAATTAACCATTTACAGTTTCCATTCGCTGCCTTCATGCTCAAGTGCACAAAACATACAAAAGAAGAATCTCATATCCATACATCACAATCAACTCATTAAACACGATTCATCATTGTCTGTGCAATGCCGATGCAAATATGCCATACAAAAGAAGAATCTCACATCCATACAACACAATCAACTCATTAAACATGATTCATCATTGTCAATGTTATGCAGATTTCACAATTTTCATGCATATGATGCACCATGCATGTCTATCATTGCCAATGCAATACAGATTTCACAATTTTCATGTATATGATGCATCATGCATGACTCATCTCCTCTTTTAGCACATACCGGTATTGCCGAGTGCACACCCGTCGGTGTGCACCCTCTCATTCCCCTTCCACCCCGTGGTGGAGGGTGCCTACTCTTACTGACTCGCTCCCATACAACCACGTGTACGGGACTACGAGGTAGGACTTTCGTACTCACTACATGCGAGCACAGAGGCCCGCATCAGAATGGGTCGCCTCTTCCATCATGAATGCACAAATGCAATTAACATAAACCAATTTGCAACCTACATTCATTTCTCACATTTGCAAAGCTAGCCAAATACATAAACATCAACCACTTCTTACATCCAGAAATTACCATTCACATTCTCAACGCTCATAATCACATTCCCAACGCTCATAATCACACTCACATCACCAATTCTCGAGTAATTACTAATTCCATCTATCTTGATCATAAATCAAATCATTTTCGCAGTCCAATCCCATACTTTCGGTATTCTCACTAGCCTATCAAACTACTGAACCTGAATATGAAAGTAAAATTTAGCAAGAAGTCATCACGACATCTAGACGAAATTCATTAAACATCACACATAACATTCAAGCCAGGGATGCAGCGTAATTTCATGATGGCAAGGCATATAAAGTTCATCGAAAGACAATTACCTCACTAGACGTGCTTATTAAACACGAATGCAACCATAACGTAAGCATATACATAACACAAGCAATAAACTAGATACCGTATGAGAGATATACGGGTTACACTTGCATATAAACTCGTTTTAAATAAATGCATAACCAATTAACCATTCTCATTCATCATATCGCATGCAAAATCAAACATGACAATATCAAAGCAACACATAGATAACTGTATTATTGTAAAACCTAGTGGCCACCTAAGCCACAACCGATGCAATGCACTTGCCTTCAACTTCTCGAGACGGTGTGGCGAGACGAGATTGCCACACTCGGGGTCACACCACCTGCACATGGATATAACCCACTCAAAAACACGCCCAAAATTCAACACAAGACTCATAACTAGGTTGGCTTCGCAGCCCACACCTAAAACCCGAAAACAGAAATCTGCCAACCCGGGACAGCACTTGGTAAAACGGTCATAACTTTCAAACGGCTGAACGAAACTTAGCCATTTCAGACTTCATTGAAAGGTAATTCGATTATCTACAACTTTTTCTATAGCTAACCGACCAGGAAAAGCACCGATTATTCCCAGATTTGCGACGAACAGCAAACAACATAATTTAACTTGTTCTGGACAGCAATCGGTAAAACGGTCATAACTTTCAAACGGCTGAATGAAACTTAGCGATTTCGGCTCTATTGAAAGGTAATTCGATTATCTACAACTTTTTCTATAGCTAACTGATCGGAAAAAGCACCAATTATTCCCAGATTTGCGACAAACAGCAAATAACATAATTTAACTTGTTCGGGACAGCAATCGGTAAAACGGTCATAATTTTCAAACGGCTGAACAAACTTAGCGATTTTGGTCTCTATTGAAAGGTAATTCGATTATCTACAACTTTCACTATAGCCAAACCCCTAGGAAATGCTTGCAGGATTTTCAAATAGCGGTTCTAACAGAGGGACAGAATCTAGCTTAAACAGAAATCTCTAAAAACACACTAGACTCTAAATCCCTCAACTAAAAGCATTGCAAAACAAGAACCCTAGCTAAGCATTTCATCAAACACCATGCATGCAAGCAATTTCACCCCCAAATTTCTAGGGTTTTTACCTCCAATCTTACTCATGGAGGAAAGGGAGGTGGAGGAGCCGAGGCAGGGCTGGAGAGGAGGGCTTGCTGCCGGCCGGAGGGAGGCTTGCCGGAGCTGGAGGGGTCGCCGGCCATGGGGAGCAGCTGGAGGGGTCGCCGGCCATGAGGCGCCAGCCAGGGGAGGGGAGGCGCAAGCCACAGCTGAGATTGGAGAGCAAGGTGCCTGGGGAGGAAACGCCAGGGGCTGGCGCCAAGGAGCTTCGGCCAGCGAGGAATCACCAGAGGGCTGGGGAGGAGGCCAGGGGCGCTGGGGAGGACTTCGGCAGAGCTTGGCCAGCAACGAAAAAAATATCGGCCTGGCCTCCCACCAATGTCAGCCACACAAATAAAGAAGAGAGAGAGGTTAAGTGAGGGAGGAGAAATTCCCAAAAACCCCTCCTAAAACCAAAATCCAACGTCTAACCAATAGCGCGAACCAAACAATTTAATTCTTGGTGCGAAACGACAATTGTCAGAATAGACAACTTTCCGCAAAACTGTACGGCACGGAGAAAACACCTATCCCAATAAGCAATCGGCAAAACTCAGGACTTTCTGAGAAGAAAGTTAAAACTGAGAGACGACAAAAAAAAATCAATCCCGACCAAAAACCCTGGAAAACAACTTGCGGTATTACAAAACTACAACACAATATCACAATGATTCTCCACTAGTTATCATTGTGAAACATTATTCCAAACTAATCCTTTATCATGGCATGAAAGTGAGGAAAGGTGAAGCTAAGTTCCATCCCGGCAAGACGATCTCAGAGTACCTAAAATATTAAAAAAAACAAGCGTGAATCCAAGACTCAACAAAGTATATCGAATAATAATTTCATAACCAACTAACGCATTTAAATCCACAACATGATTATAATTCTTATACCACTCAGCAAGTGCATAAAACAATTATATCAACACCATTTACCTCCTTTATCTCATTGCTTATTTCATATACATACCTCCTTAAGCCTTTTGGGAGGAGTCCATGACTCTATCTCAAATTCACATATTTCCAATTAATACAATAATTATCATTAGTGATGCAATGCAACATGCATGCTCATGAATGCACCTTTCTTTGCACATACCGGTATTGCCGAGTGCACACCCGTCGGTGTGCACCCTTTCATTCCTTTCCTTCCCGTGGAAGGGCCTACTCTTATTGTCTCGCTCCCATCCAACTATATGGATGTGACTACGAGATAGGACTTTCGTACTCACTACGTGTGAGCACAGAGGCTCACATCAGCATGGGTCGCCTCTTCCATTATGAATGCATAAATATGAATGAAATGGATAAATTGCAAGTGGCATTGTATTTTAACCTTCACCTCACCATAATCATATTCCTAAACATTAACACACATATGGCATATTCTTACATACATAAGTTTAGCATTTTCATCATCCTAATCAGAACCACAACCACAGTCATACGCATTGACATATTCATATATCCATGAACTTAGCATTTGCATCATCATAATCAAACTCATAATTATCAACATAATCAAAATCACAAAGCAAAACATGTCACAAAACCTTCTAACATTTAATCTACATGATACACTTGTCTTTACCCACTCAGAATAGAGTGGCAAGAAGTTGTGACCACCCTTGAGATCACATTTTCTGCAATAATATATAAATGCTTTCATATCAAACAATGTAAATCACGGTTCAAGCGATAAATAACAATAACACTTTCGCTTCTATGCTTAACCCCGCTTTGAATTTCCTCAATTGGCCTAATTAATCCTTTCACAAGTAATCCATCTCAATTTCAATTCTTACCCTAAAACCAAACTACTGCCACACAGGATAGCAGCTACTAATACATGCATAACTTTTACATAGTTGATCCAAATTGAGTGAATCTAGTTCCTAATTAATCATAAGAGGATAATCTACAACTCTACTACAGCCATTTATTCAGTAAATGCATCAACAATTCCCAGATTTGAAATGAACAGAGGTGACATGCACCTTCACTTGTTCTAGACAATCAATATTAAAACAAGCATAACTTTTGAATGACTAAACCAAAAATTGATTTCTTGTGCTCTAATTGACCACAAGAGGACAATATACAATTATTATAAAGCCATTCATACAGGAGATGCTTCTATAGTTCCCAGTTCAGCAAAGAACAGAGACCAACATCTACTCAGTCAAATCTGGACAACAGGCATAGAAATGAGCATATCTCTTAAATGGCTAAACCAAAAATTGAGTTTTTGTGCTCTAAATGCCCACAAGAGGATAATCTACATTTATCATATAGCTATTCATTCAGGAGATGGATTTAAAATCCTCAAATTACACTCTGAACCTCAGCCCAAAAATCTGAACCTTCATCAGCTTCAGATTTCAGGACAGCAACTTCAAAATAGCATAACTAAGATTCTTGAATCCAAATCAAACAAAAAAGTATATTTTCTTAATCTAAAGGAAATTTTCTAACTTTCTCTAGGCAAAAGGAAAGTCTAAATCGGCCTACATCTATCCTTAAACAACAGTTGAACATTTCAGCTACCAATACATGCACATTCAGAACAGCCCGCACTAAAAAGAGCATAATTTTTGATTGGATGAATAGAATTTAGTGTTCTTATACTCAAATTAAAGGGGAACAACGATCTACAACTTCCTCTATAGTCAACCAAACAGAAAATACTTCTAACCCCCTCGAATCGCAGCTCTAATAGTCAGACAGAACACAGCCCGAAAACAGATTTTCCCCTCCAAACCCTAGACCACCATTTTCCTCCAAAATCCCCAAAATCTTCAACCCTAGAACACCCATACCAGCCAAATATCCCCATTAGCACAGCATGCACACTCCCAAACCAAGAAATCCTCACCTCCTTGCTCATAAGGAAGAAGAAGAGGAGGGGAAAGGACTGTTGCGGCTGCAAGGAGAGGGAGGAGGCCAGCTGGAGGAGGAGGAACCAGGGGTTGCTGCTGGCTTGGAGGGAGGGAGGCGCCACGGAGCAGAGCTGGAGGCGCCATGGACAGGGAAGGAGCACTAGAAAGAAGAAGAAGAAGAAGAAGAAGAAGAAGGGGAGGAAGAAGCAACCGGGTGGGGAAAAAAATAGGGAATGGGTCGGGTGGGGGAGGGAAAAGGAGGAGGGAAGGGGAAAAAATAAAGGGGGTGGGGAGAAAAAATTCATCCGCAACAGAAAAAATGTTTATTTGCGATATCTCATTTCATCTGCAACATTACAAGCATGCCCAAGCCTTCGAGCTTAGATACAAAGGAAAATATTAATTAAACAATAGATTAACTATCCATACTTCTCTATTAATCAATTACAACCGACTGGGTTCACATGACCCTAATGCGACTATGTGGTTCCATCACCTAATTAAAGTTAAGCGCTATCTTATTCATGGGTGAACACTAAACTAGATCATGGTGAATACGGTGTGACAAGTGACGCAATGACGCTAATCCTTTCCCATATATGTTGCCTTCAATGATTACCTAAAATATTTAAAGAAAGGAAGAGTGAGTCCACGACTCAGCAAGTACATAATAAAACAATAACATAACCTTTTATTGCATTTAGAATCAATAAGGGTGAGTCCACACACAACCGGTACATAATAAAATAATATCATACCAGTTGTTACCTTTAACAATACCTTATTCATCTTTGGAGGAGTTCACAACTCAATCTCCTAACTAGGTATCACAATCATCTCATTAAACATGATTCATCATTAGCAATGCAATGCAATGCAGAATGCCATATGCTCATTGCCATCTCGTAGCTCATACCGGTATAGCTAAGTGCACACCCGTCAGTATACACCCTCTCATTTCCATCCATCCTGTGGAGGAGCCTACCAAAGTAGGTCTTTTATGCCCAACACAAGTGAGACATAAAGGCTCACACAAGTCACCTCTTCCATCATGTATGCACATATGCAAATGATATAGTTTATTTGCAGGTTGCATATTTCCATCATTAACATAAACATAACCAGCACCTAAACAATGGTAATAAAGCATAACAAATATTTAGGACAGCTAGGTATTAATTATCCAATCACATCATAGAGTCATCTAAATTCATCCTCATATACAATGCACTTGCCTTAACCACGAGGAACGGAGTGGCGTGGGGTTGAGGCCACTCCTGAAGACACACCACCTTAGAATAATTCACATACAACCCAACAATATAATTCCAGCATAAGCAATAAAATTTAGCGACTTAGAACTTACATCCTACCTCAATGATAATAACTTTCTCACCTGGTGAACAAAACTGTCCCTTTGCTGTCCCGATGGTTTAAAGGTTATATGTTCTACCCTTATAACCCAAACCTCAGGTGCCAAGAACTTTATGAAACTACTGAAAATTACCCACATATTACCCTTAACCAATTATCTCAAATATAATATTTAGCCTTTCATATTTAGCCTTAAAACCCGATGTGCTACCACACTAGACAGCAGAGTTCAAAATAGCATAGCTAATTTTATACAATTCCAAATGAAGTAAAGGATGATATTTTTGAAATATACAGAAAATTTTCTAACTTAATCTAGTCATTAGAAAATTTAATTCAACTTCTAGATAGCCCTACTCTGCAGTTTTTTGCAACTGCTGTCAGCAGAGACAAATTCTGGATAGCAGTCAAACAAACAGCCATAACTTTTAAACTACCTAACCAAATTCATGATTTTGACCTCTAAATAAACTTAAGACAATGGTATACAACTTTCCCAATGGCCAACCCCTTTGGAAACATCCAGAACTATTTTTAATCTCTACCCTAACATGGGGGTTTGCGATGTCTGAATCCTAACCACGCCCAACCCCAGATTTTCCCCACATCCAACCTAATCACAACACGAGTATGAGGGATTATAATGAGCCCTACCTATCATCCAGCACCCAAGGTACACCAAAAACAATCTAGGAACATCATACTTTCCCAAGGATCACTAGATCAACGACGAACACGGAATCCCTCCCTCAAATCATGTGAACCTCTCCTCACGTCAGAGCCCAACCTCTCCAATGCAATCACCTGAGGATGCAACGACCAGGAGACCCAAGAGCAACACCCTGGAAGGAGGAAGGTGTAGGGAACCTCCCTAGGAGGAGGGAGCGCAAGGAGGAGGAAGAGGGGAGAGGAAGAGGCGGCTAGAGGGAGGGGAGGGGAGAGGTGGCTGCTGGTAAAAGGGGGGTGGGGAGCTGTTGCTGGGGAAGAGGGGAGGGGAGAGGGGCTAGGGTTAGGGAGTTGTCGGTGTTTCGTAAAACTGGCAAGTAAATTTGTAAGTTAAGGGGCCGTGCGTTACCTCTCCTTGAATGGTTGACTCAGGGAGCCCAAGATGTATGCTGGTTCGGGCTGAACGTCCCTACTTCCAGTTCGTGTGGGGGTTATGTATTGCTCGGGGTGCAGTGGACCACACAGCGTTACAAGCGAGGGCAAAAGGGCAGGCCTGATGCGCCTTGTCCGAGTGGAAGAGCTCGGGAGCTCGAGTGGAACTAAGGGCTCAAAGCTGTAGGAGCATTCGAGCCGTAAGTGCTAAAGTTCGTAAGCTTGATCGATCGATCTCCCTCCCTGAGGGTCCCGCTGCCCTTCATATAGGCGAAGGGGGCAGGTTACACGGGAGTTTGGAAAAGAAAAGTAGGGGTATGCTATGCCCGGGAGTCCCGGTCTTCGGTCCTGGTGACTGGTGACTGACAGGTTCCTGCTCATCCCACGCCAGGGTTAGTAGACACAACAGACGGTGTTCCGACGAGAAGGTGCGCACCTGCCCTCTGTGCGCTTGTCAGATGCTAACACCATCACGTTGCGCTCTGGCGTTGCCTCGGGAGGGAGCGCGTCTCTCCACTGCGCATGACGAGGTGAAGGGACTGGCGCTTGACTTAGGCGGCCCCCTGGCCACCTTGGGAAGGAGCCACCTAGCCCAGCACGGCCGTCGTGTCCACGGGGCAGGTGACCAGCTTGAGGTCGACCGGAGACGTGGCGGAGATCGCCGAGTTGGAGCTCGTTGGGGCCCCGACCTAAGGCCGAGTCGGAGCCTGCGGGTCGCCCGAATTGAGGCCAGGTTGGGGCCTGCGGGTGCGCCCGACCTATGGCCAGGTCGGAGCGCCCCTGGTAGGCTTGATCAAGGCCGAGGATCCTTCGTAGTCCAACGAGGCCTTTGGCCAGAGCTGGGCCCGAGACGGCCCATTTGGTGTTCTAGCCTACTGGGGGTATCCCTGGTATGAGTATTCGCCAAGAGGCCGGGAGGCCGTTTAACGCTGTTCTGGATGGGCCCATCATCTTCGGAGGCTCGGTCTCTTCACAAATATGATGACGCTTCGGCTTCTTACGCCCCCATTTATTGGATACTGCTCGGCTTCCGTGCCTTAAGCATATATAAAAGTGGTACGATTGCAGGAGTTGGAGGAGTCATCTGTCTTACGAATTTTTCATCGCTCCGCAACACTTGATTCTTCTTATGGCTTCTCCCAACTTCTTGTTCGGCTTTGGAGATGAAGACTCGCCGGCGCCTACGGACGAGGAGGCCTTCCTCACGGAGCTCGGGGGCGACTTCGACCACGCTATGGCCAAATGGGTCGAGCTGGACGCCGCCACCTGTGATGCTGCCGCCGTCGATGCGCTGATCGATGTCATCCCGCAGCTCATCAAGGCGAGGGACGTCCTCATCGAGGCGGTTAGGTGCGCGCGCGGCGCTTAGACACTATCTTGATGTCTTCAAGCTAGATTGTTACGATGCGAGTAGCAATTATATGTAACTCGCGTATCATATAAATGTTACCAGCTTTCGCCCATTGAGAACCTTTGTCCATTCGATCTCTTGGAGACGAGTTATAACGTCGTGTAACGAAGAAACGGGTTCTCTAGGGTGGCCGTCTTGGTCGGCCGAGCTCGACCGACCTGGTCAACCGGTTTCGCCCGGGTGCGCGCGAGCGCACCCGGTGGGTGTAGCCCTCGAGCCCCCGAGTAGGTCGGAGAGTTGGTCGGGGGGTTACTTTGGTCGGCAAAAACCCGACTGGGTGCGCAAGGGCGGACTCAATCGGCCTTGAGCCCCCAAGTTGGTCGGAAGGCTGCCTTGGTCGGCAAAGCCCGGCCGACTTGGTTGGCCGGTTTCGACTGGGTGCGCGCGAGCGCACCTGGTGGGTGTAGCCCCCGAGCAAGTCGGAGAGCTGGTCGGGGGGTTACTTTGGTTGGCAAAAATCCCACTTGGTCGGCGGGATCCGGCCCGACGTTGCCTAGGTCGGCGCGGACGCCTAGATGCCTTTGACAAGGTTCTGGTATCCGAGTGCTAGTTTTACGTCATAGCTGGACGTGGCCTTGGTCGGCACGGATGTCCAGATGCCTCAGCGAGGTTCTGGGTCCGGGTGCTTGTTTTACGTCGTAGCTAGACGCGGCCTTGGTCGGCACGTGACGTCCAAATGCCTCAGCGAGGTTCTCGGTCCGGGTGCTCGTTTTACAACGTAGCTAGACACGTTCGCAAGGCTGGTTTTACGATGGAGCTAGGCGGGGGGCGTCCATCCCGAGTCCTCGCCAGCGAGGCCGCTCTGCGAGGAGGTGGCATTGTCGCCCCACGTATACGCCCCGTCCGCAGGTGTGGGACCTAGAGGGGGTGAGCAAACGCGTGTTTACCATGCGTTGGTTTGAACACCGCGCTCGTGGAGCTACTAACGGGTTATCCGAGTGGGCCCTGGAGATCCCTCCCAAGGGGGACTTTTCCGAGCGAACGATCCCTACGCTGGGTGTCCGACCCACTGGGGGCGACCCATAAGAAACCTTTCTTTACTCGATATCGTATCGGACCCCGAGCCGTCCGCCGACCCGGAGCGCAGCTGGCTGGCACCCATCGATGGGTTCCGCGGGAGAGTGTGAAGTATGGTCTCGGACACGAGTTAAGGTGATTGGGTCATCCGTCGACCCAACTGGAGACCCACTAGGGGTTCGCCTTGTCCTCGCCCCTTGCTCAATTTTCTGCTGGGGCGAGCACAAATCCACTCGGTGGATCAGGCCTTTGGAACCCACAGCGCTTTTGCCACCTCAAGGCCGCAGCGGCCTAGTGGGCTTTTCATACCTGTTTCGGTCCAGTCGACCCAGCCCAGCGGTGGAGATCGAGAGGTTGCAGGGCGTGTCACCCGGAGCGATGTCCTGGCGCCTCCTGCCAGTTTTTAATGCGCGTGGAGGCAATTAAATGCGAAGCAAAATGATTGGGAACCGATGCATCTCACCAGCGGCCCGGCGTGGCGCTCAGACGGGACGGGCGACGCTTCGACCGAGATGGTGTCCTTTGATCGGCGCCCGCTTCATTGCTTTGGTTGTTTGGTCAGGTGCTGTTCGGCGCCTATAAATTTGGCGTGGGGGGTGCTCGGGCGAGTTCTTCGCGTTTGCTTTCCCTGCCTCCTCGTCTTCTTGCCTGAGAAAGGAGAGCAAAAAGAGCCAGAGAGTTCTTCACCTTTCCCCTTCTCCCACCTTTTCGCGGTTTCCATCCCTGGAGATGTCGTGGCCTGAGTGCTCTACCCAGTCCAGCCACGCGCAAGGCTTGGAGAAGAACGGGTTCCTCCCCCCGCGAGACGTCTCGCGGTGGAGGGTGCCGACGGGGGTCGCGGTCCCTGCTCCGGCCGACGACGAGATCGTTGTGCCCACCTCGTTCTACGAGCGCGGGTTCAGGCTCCCGCTCCATTCGTTCGTCCGCGGGCTGCTGCACCACTATAAGGCCGAAGTGCATCAGCTCAACCCTAACGGGGTGCTCCACATCGCGGTCTTCATCACGCCATTGGCGAGGCGTTTTAGGATCGATCCCCACTGGCGCCTGAAGCACTTCTTCGAGCCCGAGGAAGGACCAACCGACAGATACTCCGGCGCTCATGGGTGGCGTAGCCCTCCAGCTGCGCGGCGCCACGCGGCGGGTTACATCGACTTGAAGCTGCCGTCGTTGAATCGAGGGTGGCACCCCGAATGGTTCTATGTGCAGAACTTGGGAGGCAGCGCCCTGGCTTTTACCAGCCGACACCCTGAGGCGAGGTCCGAGTGAGCCTGGGGGCCCGACCGGAGGGAGAAGAACAAGGTGGAGGTGATCATCGAGCAGATCAAGTCCCAGAAGGTGCGGGGCCTAACCGGCGACATCGTTGTGCGCGCATTCATGAAGATGTGCTTTCAACCCCTCATAGAGAGGGCTCGCCCCATGTTCCAGTATGAGGGGGTATCCGATCCCTCGAGGATGGTGGAGGCAGAGCGCCGCGTCGGAGGTCGAGGGTAGGGTGGCCGCCGTGTTGGTCGGGAGCACCACCGTGGCGGCGGGCGGTCACCCCGAGCCATTCTCGGCGCAGAATCCCTCGGATTTGGTAAGCCGAGCAATTTTCTTCCTTTTCTCTTCTTTCTTCTTCAGCCCTTAGTTTTTGGTCCGACCAGTGTCTCTGTGTTGTCCAGGGGCTGGCAGGACGGTCTCCTAGGCATTGCTGCCAGGGGAGAAGGAGATGAGGGCTGAGGCCCGCAAGGCGTCCGCGCTGCACGAATCCGCCCGCAAAAGGCGGAAGGAGGAGAAGAGGAGGAAGAAGAAGGAAGAGTGTGTGGCAAGGGCCGCGCACGGTGGGGAGCTCTCCGACACGACCGATCCAGAGTCGTCCTCGAGCGACAACAATGGCGACGGCGGCAACAACCCGTATCGCGGGATCGTCTTCGGACCGCCGGCGATCGGTGGCTTCGCCGAGGGCACCGATGCGATCTTGCCGCTGCCGAGGCTCGAGTGGGCGCCCCAAAGTGACACGCCCTCGGGAAGTGCAGAGGCGACCCGCCTCCGCAAAGGGGGCCGGCAAAGAAGGCGCTGCCGCGCGCTTTCGCTTCAGCTGGTTCAGATAGGGTGACGGCGGTCCGCGAGGGTCGGCGCTCTGCTGGCCGGCAGAAAAGATCGAGGCATCGAGCGCCGAGTTGTTGCTGCCGGTGAAGCCGACGGACGTCGAGGTGCCGCAGGCGGAACTAGGACCGCCGCAAGAGGAGAGGGTCCCGGAGGAGCTGGGGTGCGAGGAGGTCCTGGCGCCCCTTGGCGGGTCGGGGCCTCGATCGGAGGTCGAAGGAAACGAGGGAGAGCTCTCGCCGCCACCGCCAAGACCTGCGCCAGCTGGAGTGGTCCTGGCACCTGTCGCGGCCCTGTTGCCTCGCCTAGGGGCCCGCCGAAGGGGGCGGTCCAGACTTTGGAGGTGGTCATTGCAGGGCCGTGGGTGGCGGCCCATGACCGCAAGCCTTGACTGTCGGGCGCCACATGGAATTCGCCGGACGCCCTTATGCCTGTCGACTGGCCAGCAACGACCCGACCGCAAGCCACTGCTCAGGCGTCTTTGGACGACACGGCGGAGGGAGGGGCGTGGGAGGCCCTCCAGGGGGGCGTGCAGCGAGTCAAGGCTGAGGTGAGCCAGATCCGGGAGGGTTTGGCTCTTGCCCTCGCATCCGCTGATAGGGCATTGAAGGCCATCTCCGAGGAAGCTCGCTCGATCGACGCGGTAAGCCGAACCAAGCCCCATCCTCCATTCACAATGAGTTTTAGTGGTCGGCGAGCTAATAGGGTGCTTCGTGTCTCGCAGCAATTGCTGGACTGATCGGTGGAGAAGTCGGAGCTTCTCCGGAGCCTGTTCGACCGGAGGATGGAGCTCGCTAAGTTGGAGCTCGTTGGGGCCCCGACCTGAGGCCGAGTCGGAGCCTACGGGTCGCCCGACCTGAGGCCAAGTCGGGGCCTGCGGGTGCGCCCGACCTGTGGCCAGGTCGGAGCGCCCCTGGTGGGCTTGATCAAGGCCGAGGATCCTTCGTAGTCCAACGAGGTCTTTGGCCAGAGCTGGGCCTGAGACGGCCCATTTGGTGTTCCGGCCTACTGGGGGTATCCCTGGTATGAGTATTCGACAGGAGTCTTCCCCCCACAAGGCCCAACGCTGGCCCAAGACCACCCACAATTAGTCCAACAAAAGAAACCAACCCCTAGAAGCCCACAACAGCCCACTAGTCCTCCAGAAATGGCTCACAGCTCTTCACCTTGAAATTGGAATATTACAGTCTTCCTCTTAACAGGATTCGATCCTGAATCTAATCACGCCAATAAGAGCCAACTAAAAACACAAAGGAATTGAATCTCATAACATACCTGAAGTGAACAATTCGGGTTACTTTTCTCACATGTGAGACTCCAACTCCGAAGTTGCTTCCCTCTCCATCTAATGTGACCACAACACCTTAACATACTTCATGTCCTATACTTAAATACCCGCTTTGACTTCCCTAGTAATCACACTGGTCAGGAGTCGATGGCAAGGTGCATAGGCTTGAAGACCAATGGCTGTAATGATAGCTCGTGTTCAAAAACCCACAAGAACTTTCTTCAATAAGGAAACACAAAGCACCCATGCAAGGACTCAGAAGGAACCACTATCGAAGACAGCCTGACATATTGTAATGACCTCCATTTTCACAAAAATGCAAAAATGGGAATCTCATGTGCTTTCAGTTGTAGGATCAAGGATAACCGACTAAAGAGGGTGAATAGGAGATTTTCAAAATTTTCTACTCTAATTTCAAGTTGCAAGATCACTAAGCATGAATTGAAATTTTAACACTTTTAATACCAAGCACTTCTAGTGATCACTAAATTATCTCAACTACTCAAATATTCCAAATACAATTCTATACTAAGCAAGATGCTCAAATTGCTTGAATTGTAACTTTACTCAAGAGAATAAGAAATGCAAACCACAATTGATGAACTTAAGGATTTATCCCGTGGTCTCGGAGACTTGCCGGTCTCCCCTACTCCACGTTAAGGTGACTTGAACTTCTTCAAGCCAGCTCCACCCGTTTGAGCCTTCCTCGATCACTCGTGGTAGCTTTTGTCTACTCCAAGTAGGCGAGCTCCTTGCCTTCACAACGATCGAGCCTTCACATAATCTTCTTCGTGAAGATCACCGACACTACCTTCCTCCAAGCCTTCTAGGAGGCGACAACCTCCAAGAGTAATAAGTTTTGATGCTTGTTTGAAGTCGAATTGAGTGTCTAAAAGCTCACACTAAATGCAACACTCAATTTCTCTCCTCACTTGCTCTAAATGAGAATTGAATGCACTAAAGAGAGGAGAGTGTTTAGCTAGAGCTCAAGTATCTTCAATAATGTCCAAGAGTTGCTGTAGATGGCAGGTGGAGGGGTATTTATAACCCCAACCACCAAAACTAGCCATTTGAGCTTGAAATATTTCTGGTGCTACCGCCCATGTAGGACCAGTAGCACCGGGCTCCATCCTCGTGGGTGTGTCAGAGCATTTAATGCCTTGACAGAGGCCATTGCTGAGGAGGTCTGGTGCTACCGCCCAACTGGGATCGGTAGCACCGGGCTACTGTTCAATTTTTGAGCCAAAAGGAGCGCTCTCTAGAATTTTCACACCATGCCATAAGGCCGGTGCTACCGCTACCCCGATAGCACCGGGCTACCATGGGCAGTAGCACCGCCCTTCAAGAAGTTCCAAAAATCACCCTTACTAGAATTTTTACACCGGGCCAAGGAGTCGATGCTACCACTGCCCTGGTAGCACCAGGCTACCATGGGCGGTAGCACCAACCTGCCTGGATAAAAAATGGTGCGCCTCTGGAATTTTCACACCGGGCGATGGTCCGGTGCTACCGCTACCCCAGTAGCACTAGGCTACCATGGGCGGTAGCACCGCCCTGCCTGGTCCCCAAAAGAACCCCTCTCGGATTTTTACACACCGACCTTGGAGCCGGTACTACCGCTGTCCCGGTAGCACCAGGATTCCAGAGGCTTTCTTTGAGGCTTATGAGGGTTTATAAAAATGGATTCCTATCTGACAATGCATAAGTGTAATCAATTGATTTGAGCTTTTAGACCTTAAAATGACATCAAGATAACGTCAAAACCCCTCTTAATAGTACGGCCCTATTTTTAGCAATCTGATCTTTTCTCCAAACTTCTAGGTCAGTGAAATGACTAGAAAAATGTCCTTAGATTTTTACCTTTACTTGATTGATACTTTGATCTTCTTTTGTTCCATCTTCATGCTTCCATGATCACAAATCCTTGAGACTAACCTATTTCAATATACTCAACGAAAATGTTAGTCTCTTAAACATGATTGTCATTAATTACCAAAACTATGAGGGACTTTTTGGGGCCTAGATGCTTTTATCAGTACTAGTCCCTGGATCAGTAGCTAGTACGCACATTTACAACAATTGGAATCACAACCATACCTCATATTATTAAAGTGAAAACTAATATACAGAGGAATCTTACAACTCAGAGCATATAGCAGTAAAGAAGCAAAATCTTGTAGTGTGCCCATCCAACCTGCAGACAACTAACAAGACATAATCCCTAGAAAGATCACATCAATAAAGCTCCCACATCCTGCGATGAAAACAAACCTTCGAAGCTTCGCTAACTTTATCCTAAAAAAGCTAGGAAATGCAGCAAGGACTTTTAGAAACTTAGAATAATTTTTTTAGGAAATTTTGGGATGTTACAAGTGAGATGACGTTGGGTGGTCGACATGGCATGGTGACGGTGGCGCGTGCGAACTAGGGTGGCAACGGGCAATAGCGGCACGTGGCCTGGGACAGTGGCAACGTAGACCTCGCCCCCACCCTGTATAGCCAGCCAGATCGAATCTGGTTCGACATGCACACCGAAATCGGATCCACCGGCACAACCCTCTTTTTTTTTCTAATTTCGGCTTATCACAGCTATCTGCTGCAACTTTGCTAGAGAAGAATAATAGGTCCTAGGCTTGGAAGATATACGAATAAGAAGGTAGGAGTGGCGAAATGGTCCAAAAAGTTGCTTAATGCCCAGTGCCGGGGCCGGGATTTTAACAATGGGGGTGCAAAATAGGAGACGCTACTACTGTCCATCATTTCGTCCCACACGTTTCGCCTTTTGCAGTTCTTTGTTTTAATCATTTTTTAATGTAATGAAAAAAGTTGTTCAAACTACTCATTTCCTAGTACTCACGTGACATTAACTAATAAATAACTTAAAAAAAATTAGGAAACAATATCATGTGAAGCTGTGAACTTCGAGGCTGATCATCAAAATAGAAAGAGAAGAAAAGACAGAAAATATTAAAATTGTGCTACACTCACGGATCTACCCCTCATCCCCTAGTTGAAGCAAACATCTACTAACAACCCAAGCCAGTGCTATCTTCTTGTTATGAAAGGAATGATGATATTTGGTATACATCTTTTTTTTGGGGGGGGGGGGGGTGGTGTTCAGCTGAATCCCATGCAACTTCAGGTCCGCAATTGATAACGCTATTTTAGCAAACTATCAAGTGAAATGGTGTGTTTATAAGGTGGCAAAAAAGAGTGCTATGAGAGCAATTTTCTCCAAAAAAAACAAATCCACATACATAGACATGGCTGGATGTGTTTGGATGACAAAGCAAATTACCCTAGGTACGACCGAAGTTTGCTAAAATTTCCGCATTACCAAAATTAATTTGGTTGCCAAATTGGTCGTCTCACTACTGCGGATATGGCATCCACAAGCGGTTCGAAACCGCTTTCAGAAGCGGTTTTAGAACCGCTTGTAAGCAACCGCGAGTGATACCCTGTCGGGTGTGATTCGACATCACAAGCGGTTCGGAAGGTGTCCAGGTAGGCTCGAGTAGTCACCACGTGGGGGTCTTCTACAAGCGGTTGGTGTTACCAACTACTTGTGGAGAGGCTCTCTCCACAAGCGGTTGGAGTTACCAACTGCTTGTGAAGAGGCTGACAGCACAGTATTTTGATTATATTCAATATAGAATATGTTTTGAGAGGGGTTTTTGATATAGATTTTAACAATTAAAATAAATAGAACTACAGGAGTTTTTTTGACACAATTAAATATATATTATTCATGCGTACTCATTCAGATAATTACAGGTTCATTTACAGAAAAATATGAACTTCATAACTAGACTAAAAAACGGACAAGTTGATGAACACATGAAATAATAAGCCACCTTTACAAGTTTCAAAGAATAAAAGGCCAGGCGAATGTTGAGCTCATTTCTTGCGTGTGTCGCTCTTTATGTCCTTGGTCGATATTGATGTTGTCAGTTCACCTGTCCTTATAGAAGGACCATCTCGCCAACCCTTTGTGTGGAACTCGCCTTCGGTAGATACAATCTCGTCGACAATAAAGCTGATGAGTTGTTCTTGGATTGCTGCAACCCGGTGCAGCGGGATCACACCTTGCACATCAATGTTGGGCTAACAAAGCGGGAAATAAATAAATCTCTGGACATGTAATTAAAGTGTAAGTACTAAGAAATTGACATGTGCACACTACCTCGACGTTGCTTGTGGGCACATCACCGTGTGTAATATTTTGCATATAGTAGCACACATAATAGCCACATAAGTTGTTTCCAGCCGTCTGTTGTAGAACTTACGATGAATTTTGAAAAGAAAACAATTATTGGGATGAAAAAGTGTTATGGCATATTAATATTCTTTAATATGTACTCGAGTGCTTATTTGGACATGAAATTCGTTCTCGAAAGCTCCTTTTTGCTTCTTTCGGAACCTTGCAAATGCCCTGTGTGATGCGTTATTATGAATAGTAATTATCAGAGTTTGAATTAGAAAGGTATTTCAATATAATAAGGAAACTATCGTATATACATGTGCTATATACCTGTTTAGGATGCCAATGATATATTGATATTTTTCCACCGGAGTCCTTTTTGAGTCTTGAACAATGATCTGGCTACTATCAAGCTTGATGACAAGAAGGATCTAGTGAAACCTATTCATATATTGCAACATATATGTAACTGGCTAGTAGTATTATCAATGCCTTGGAAAAGAAAAGAACGAGAGGTTGTATATATACGTACTCGAAGTTGAAGGGCAGAAGTATGTACGGTTTTGTAGTGCTGTCCCAAAAATGCATTTTGAATGTAATCCTCAACATCCTTTTGGCTGCATCGAGATATGACGAACTCGTTAACAATCTCTGGGTCGATGAAGCCCACATTGAAGATATTCTGTTTTCTACATCGTTGTATCTCCATTCTACATAGAAAGGGATAAGTTATTAGAGTTGCAATTTTATGGTACAAGGAAGCACACGGTAAAGGTATGAGCTTGACACTTACAGGCACCAGTAGCTCATGAGAGACACGTTGATGGCGTCGGCATGGTAAAAATTGTAGAAGTCTTCGAATTCGAGCCGTATGTTGTTGTCCCCCTGATAAAAATCTTCTTGTGTGATATGGAGGGGGAACATCGTTCTTCCTTGAGCGGACTCTGTCATGTACCATTCATGAAATTGCCACATCTTGGTTGGCAGATCCTTTATCTTATTAGAGTCAATCAGCTCCCGGCCCAACTCATATCGTCATCTGACTTTTGCCATCGAGAGATCATCTGCTAATCCAAGAGCTACAGCTGTGGTACTGAGTCCTGCCTCCTTCATAAATATTTCGAGGTTTTCCTGATCTTGGTCTCTCTTCTTCTTTGTCGGTGCCGTCTGACCACGTTTATTTTTCTGTGTAGCCTTTATTATTGTTCATTCATAGTTGGACGACACAGGCTGTGGCTTTGCACGGCATGTCGCGAAGTGTTCCGCAGCTTTTGAATCAATTGGTACTTTTGGCTCTGGCTTCTTTTTTTGTGAAGTGTGTAGCCAATTCTGCTTTCATGATCGCATCATTCTCCTCGTTAGTCCTATCATATGCCCTCTTTGGAGGTTCCTTTATCTTTTTCGATCGGCTGGACTCCGCCTTCTTGGGAGCGGGTGGAGGAGCCCTTCTGGTATCGAGCTTCTTCCTCAGAGGAGATGGTGGAGGCGTGGTTTTCCTGGGGGGTTCGTTTTTGTTTGAGATGCTGGTGGTGGACTAGGGCTTTTGCGTGGAGCAGGTGGTGGAGGAGGCGTGCTCTGTTTTGCCGGCGAGGCATTGCGTGGAGGTGACGTTAGAGGAGGCGTGGGTTGCCGTGGTGGAGATGACGCCTCCACAGCATCTGGAAATATGATGTACCGTTTGCGCCAGAGGATGATATTGTGGAGGGTCTGTCCAAGCTTGGTCACGTCGTCGCCTCCAGCAATATCGAGGTGAAGTTCTTCAAATCTGCTCAGCACCTCCTCCACCGCGACCTTCGAGTAACCCAGGGGTATCTCGTTGTAGTGGAACATCTGGCCCAGCTCCACCGGATATGCCATGTCGTAAGCCACCTTGATGGAGAGGTTACGCGCATGAACGTGTAGCTCACACTGGCGGCGAACCCTTATGTCATCCACGGGATAACGGGCCAGCAAGTTGTTCGCTTCAGGGGCCCCGGTGGACGTGCAGCTACTCCACCGCGCGGAGGGGCTGATCACGGCGTCCGGCTAATTGCTCGGACCTAGTCCCTGAAGCTTGCTGAGGGCAATTTGTACTTGTTGCGCAACTATGTCGCCAATGCTAGCCTGGGTTGCTCTGAGCTCTTGTTCCAATTGTTACATTTTATATGATTCTCTTATTTTGCTTCTATGCCGGCTCCTGTACGTATAAGCATCCTTGGCGAAACCGTACTTCCACAGCGTTAGCTTGCCCATACCTCGTGTCTGTCCTGGGTGTTCAGGGTTTTGAAGGGCATGTGTTAGCTCGTCATTCTCCCTGTCTGTCACCAACGTACACGCCGAGACCTTTCGGCGGCTTGTACAATCTTTTGACCGACCTCTTGCACTCTGGTGCCATCACCAAGCCGCCATCATCCGAAAGGCTCCCCGTGACCCATGAACCAATTGCGCAGGCGCTCTTCCCACAAAGCGATAGCCGGTGTGACGTCCTTCGCCATTAATTCTTCTTCCCGCTTCTCCCATTTCGGTACAGCCTTGAGGTAACAACCGGTGCCAAGATGGTGGTGGTATTTCTTCCTCTGTGAATTGGCTTTATTCTTCTGACTCGTGGCCTGGCCTTCAGCTGACAGCTTGTACTCATCGAATGCTTCCCAGTGATCCGCCACTTAGGAAATTGGTTGAAGTCAGGTCTTTCTCCCTTCTGCACATACTTGCGGATGAGAGATGTCTTCCACGCCTGAAACGAGGTTGCCATCTTCTTCAAAGTGAATTTCTTGGCCTTGTCTTCGGACCCTTGAGGAAATGTGAAATTTTCCTTAATATGTTGCCAGAGTAGGTCCTTGGTTGCTTAAGGAACTTCGGCCTATTTTTTGATGCAAATTGGGACGTGATCCCTCACGTGGTAACCGCAAGCGTTGTTGTATGGCCCAACTGCTGAAAGAGGGGCAACCGGCATCCCTTCGTTGTTAACGTCGTTAAACACGTGCTTTGTGGATGGCTTCTTGTTAGGTCCCCGATGTTTGGATTGGTTGCTCAATGTACGGGGCTTGAAATACACAAACATATGTATAAACGTGTCAGAGTGTATTATATTAACGAATTGCGATTAATTAACATGTCTACGGGGATTATATTCTTCTGCCTATACCTCATCCTTGCCGGAACCAGTGTTACCAGACTCAACGGCTCCAGCGTCAATGGCTTCATCGGCTGCAGCCTCAACGGCCTCACCGGAACCAACGTTAGCTTCAGCGGCAGCAGCGTTAGCATCACCTTCGATGCTACCCAGCGCGATGGAGTCCAGCAAGAACTGTTCTCCCTTGTCGAAAGTAGGGTCACCACGTCCTGGTTGCGCCATCTATTCTAATTCCGAAAAAATGTTGACATAAATATCATATTACTATGAAACAACCATATTACAGATTACAACACAAGCATATTATTACATCAATTTCTGACATTAGCTCAGATTACATATTACACCATGTAGAGCACATCCATTTTAAAAATCAACTCATTTATATTAAGCAATTGAATAAATAACTTCATTTCACAAAACAATCATATAATCAGAAATTATATTGAATTTTGGCTCTCAAGAAATCTTTCATTGTAATAAATTCCTTTCCTCTGCACCACAAAACAAATATAATATTATTTCGACTTGAAAATTTTACAGAATCTTCTGGATGGATAATTACATCAATAGTACAAATATAATAAATTAATAACAAGTTTTATTATATTTAAAAATTCTTGTAATTAATAACCCTTTGATGTCACTCTACTATGCAATACAAAGGATATTTCATCACAGGTAAGGTAATGCACAATTATATAATTCTTACGCTTAGCCCATGAAAAATTATCAAAATATCACATGGCCAATAATGAACATCAATGGGAAAGCAAAACAACAGAGCCATAACAATTGTGAGAAGTAACGTTCTCACAACTTCAGAATTTGAAATATCTGACTTTGATTTCACAGTTCGATGATCAATTATATCTTGTAACTAGGAAACTAGGAAAATCAAAATCAAGTTAACAAATTTAATAAAATGTAACCAGAAACATCAATAGTAGTACATCATTAACTTAATTGCAGTAATAAATGTAACGGAGTAGTATATGCTCGACTCAAACATGAATCAATTTTAAGCTATCAAGATTAGATGAAACTATGAAACAAAATTAGCATGACCGTAATTCAATTTGGCCAATTTAGCGTGCTCCAATTGTGTAAAGAATATAAAGGCAAATATTGGCACCTCAAGTTCTTCCCATCTCGCAACAACATTTCATTTCATACATCAACTCATTTCATACATAAGCTCTACTGGAACCTAAACTAAATAGCCGAACACCTTGTGTGCATTTCACCGAACACCTTGTGGGCAGCCGAATTAGAGAGGGAGGACGACGGCGTGCATAGCTGTACCTCGGTCCTCCGGGGTGGAATGGCAGTGTGGCGGCGGCTTGATGGCAGAGGAGGCGTCGGCGAGGTGGCAGAGGAGGCGCCAGCGGGGTGGAGTGGCGGCGCCTCCTCCTGCCTTTCTTCCTCTACGGGTGACTCGTAAGAAGAAACCTACAGTGACCCATGTATACAACCTTCCAAGAGTTTTTCAGGTACATGTCATCCGTTTCATCTAAGCACTAGATGTAGGCTCTATATCCTTTGATAGTTAGGCCGGACAGGTTACCAAGAGTAGGCCAGTCGTTGATTGTTACCAATAACAATGCACATAGAGTGAAATACTCCCTTTTGTACTCATCCCATACCCTTGCACCATCGTCCCACAACATCACAAGATCTTCAACCAATGGTTTTAGGTAGACATCGATGTCATTTCCAGGTTGCTTGGGGCCTTGGATCAACAACGGCATCATGATGTACTTTCACTTCATACACAACCATGAAGGAATGTTATAGATACATAGTGTAACAGGCCAGGTGCTATGGCTGCTGCTCAATTCTCCGAAAGGATTCATCCCATCGGTACTCAACCCAAACCTTATGTTTCTCACCTCATCTGCGAAGTCCGGGTACGTCCGGTCGACTTTCCTCCACTATGACCCATCTGCAGGGTGTCTAAGCATCCCGTCATCCTTACGCTCTTCTTTGTGCCAACGCATCATCTAGGCATGCGCTTTGTTAGCAAACATACGTTTCAATCGGGGGATTACAGGGAAATACTACAACACTTTAGCTGGAGGTCTCTTCTTACGCTCCCCATCTATTTCACCTGGATCGTCACGCTTCACCTTATACCGTGATTCTTTGCACACTGGACAAACATCCAAATCGGCATACTCATTACGATACAGGATACAATCATTAGGATATGCGTGTATCTTCTGTACTTCCAATCCCAAAGGACAGACGACTTGCTTGGTTTCATATGTAGATTCGGGCAGAGTGTTATCTTCTAGAAGCAACTCCTTTACGAGTAATAACAACTCATCGAATCACTTATCTGACACACCATTTGTAGCCTTCCATTGCATGAGTTCCAGTGTGGTGCCCAGCTTTTTGTGGCCCTGCCCACAGTTTGGGTACAAAGGAGTTCTGTGGTCCTCTAACATGCGCTGGAACTTCTCGAACTGTCTTTCATCTGTGTAGTCTCCCTCTCCATCATGCAGTACCTAGTCTAACTCATCATCACCAAAGTCACCAAGTGTTTCTTCCACGGAACAGTATTACGTGCCGTCCGGGATACTGTTGAATCCATCTTCCCCTTCCTCGCCTTCTTCATCATCTTCCTGGCTAATCGCCTCTACTTCGCCATGGTTGATCCAACAGGTATAGTTCGGCATGAAATCTCTCATGATCAAGTGGTTCATAACTTGCCATCACTGGGAGTGCTCCTTCTCGTTCTTGCAATCTACACACGGACAACATATGAAGCTGCCTAGAGGCAAGAATGCAACGGCCGCATCGAGAAAAGCCTACACGCCATCAATGAACTCTCTCGAGCGACGGTCCGCATTGTACATCCATTGTTGATTCATCTACACCAAGTTACAATTTCATTAAAAATTATAACAAATTTCGTTACAAAAATTATAACCTAACTTATAGTTACATTTAAAAATCTAAAGCTCACAGCCACTTAAATCTAACAAAAAAAGCTCCACCTACACCGTCATCCAATTAAAGACCTACCTTTCTAATTATTTTTTATCCCTTCCTATCTATGCAATTATTTTTTATCCTTCTACATGTTTTTCTATTTTATTTCATACACCAATAATTACTTCCTTGCAAAATTGTACCTAGATCTCCCCCAACTTATTGTGATATTTAAGATTCTAAAGCTAACAACCACCTAGATCTAAAGCTTCCAATCACCTTTACCTTGTAATGTCATATTTTGAACTAGATCTCCACCCTACATCTTCATACAACAACAAAAACAAGCATAGAAAATAAATTTTTGATCATGATGATCTTGCTTAAAAAGTTCAAGATTTTTCCACATCCATTGAAAAAAATAGCAATATCTAGGTGAGAAGGATGTTCACATGATGTTACTAACCTTGAAACGCTTAATTTGGAACTAATCACATCTAATTAAAATTTTAGACAACACCTCCCCAAGAACAGCGCTGGGTCGGCCCTTCTCTGTTCGATCGTACCTCTGTTGGCTTGTGGAGGAAGAAGGGTTTAAATGCGCTGCGCAGGAGGGCTTCCAGAAGCGGTTTGAGACACGAAACGCTTAAAATGACAATATGCTCAGTAACCTCAACCTGTACTCTTACCAATAGACTGACTAGACGCATACCCCAGCCGCATCTGATGAACTCAAAAAACAAAGTCCTTTCCCTTTATATACCAGAGGTGAGGACCTCAATTTGCAAATTAGAGAGTGTTTGGCACAGCTTTAGTTTTACCAAAATTCATGAAGTTGGTGTAGTAGGATATTTCTAGTTTCAAAAATTTATAAAGCTGGAGCTATAGATATTTAAGAGTGTTTAGATATGTCATCTTGTTTACATTTTAAACTAAAAATATAAATTTAATTCATTTTACTTTAACTTACTAGCTTCAGATGTAAGATAAAACTAGAATCTGAAGTTCTGTCAAAGATGACTTCACGTAAAATGATTCATTAGATTATCCGTGGGAAAATAACAAAACCAGCCGGCCAATTGTCTACCTCGATATTCTAAAAAGGAAAAGAACGAGTACTGTATTTGGCGCCTACATGTTTGAAGAACACCTTTACCGAATTTCTTATTATACTGACCTCCATCCGCCTGCGGAATTTTTTCTTGGGCCCGGATCCCACGGGAATATTACTTCCAGCGGCCAGCTTTTTTTCCGCGGCAGGTGAGAGCTGAAATTTTTTCCCTTATTTCTCCACGGCATGCGACCGCTGGATTCGGCGTGGGCGGGGCCAAAATTTGCAGTGGCTGGCGACCGCTTAAAATTTTTTTCTTTTTTTTGAAAGACAGCAGGACTGTAATTTATCGATAGACTGACTAGATCGCTTAAAATTTTGTTTTTCAAAGGCCATGGTGTTTGCTAATCGCTGTTGGGTGGCTGAGTGCGAACTCGCATACGAAACATTTCAAGCGGCTAGACCTGGGCATATGGACCGTGCTTCGATGGGCCGGCCCGAAGAACGGAGGGTCCGGCACGGTCCAAACCCGACCCGGCACATTAGAGGGCGTGCGGGCCGCCCCGATCTTGTAGATCGGGCGTCGTGCGGGCCCTAAATCTTGACACGACGGGCGGCACGGCACGGCCCGACCGTTTGGACCGTGCGGGCGGCCGAAGACGGCGGTGGCACGCCAAAGACGGCGGTGGCACGCCGACCACGACATAGCCCGATCTTCTTTGCGTTGCCACACGCTCGTGCCGCACCAGCGCTGCGCCTCGCCAGCGCCCTCACCCGCGCCCTGGAGGCAGCGGTCGGCGAGAGCGGCATCCCCGGTGGTGCGGGTGAGCACGAGACGCCCATCTCTCGGCTGTTTGTATGTGTATGGCTTTGGTTGCTGCATGATTTAGTCAGTAGATCTTGTGGTTTTGGCTAGTCGAATGCTTGCATAGCTACATCACACATCCAAATACCCAATACGGTTGTGCAAGCTGAGTACAAGTGTAAATCATGACAAGTGAGGTACAATTAATCGAGCGCAAGAGTTTTTGCTGGCAGGACAATCGATCGATCGCTATAATTCTGCTCGTTTATAAGGCGTATTTTTTACAATCAACGTCGTGTATTTTTAGGTCTTTTCCTCTCGTCGCAATAGTATAAATGGGCGAGCTCGGCCGCACGACGCAAGCGAGCACGGCGCAAATGGGTCGCGTGCTCGAGCTTGTTGAAGATGAACCGGCCGGCCCGCCCGCACGGGCACGACGGGCCGCTGCCCGCACGGTTCCGCCCGAAGCACGATGGGCCCGTGTCGGGCCGGCCCGGCCCGACGCCCACCTCTAAGCGGCCAACGAACTCGCACGCGAAAATTTGTTTTTCAGCGGCCGGCGACCGCTTGAAAATTTGCAGCAGCCAGCCCCGCCGTCCCGTTCGTGCCGAATCCAGCGGTCGCGTACCACAGAAAAACAAGCGGAAGAAAAAATCAGCACGGGCCGAATCCAGCAGTCGTCTGCCGCGGAAAAAATAAAATAAAAAACAGTGCTCCCCGACATCTGGAAAAAATATTCCTGTAGGACCTGGGCGCGAGAATAAATTCCGCAGGCAGTGAACGCTGAATTTGGACTACGGGGCTAGTTTCGTAAATACGTCGCGCAAAGGGCCATGTTTGCATGAAAAAAAATACAGCCAGGAGACCAGTACAGTAAAAAAAAACCGCCTTTACCTTCTGATATGTAAGCGTCTCAGACGTGAAAAAAACATAGTTGTCTAGGTCGTTGGGACATAGCTGCATTCATGCACAGATTTGTGTCAACTTCCAACATTGGAAGGTACTTTTCAGCTTGGAAGCTGTATCTCTTTTGCAATTTGCACTTTCACCTTTTGGTCCACCAATTATTTAGACGAAACCGGCATTCTATGCGATACAAATTGCAATCTACAGTGAAGTTTCTAGCATTACGGGCCTATCTAGAGGTAAAAAGCTTTCACCCTGTCTAGAATCACTATGTACAGTGAAGTTTCCCTGGATGATTAGAGGCATGTTTACCTGTTCCATGTATGGCCACCATGACTGTAGCATGAAATACCCTAGACCTGGTAATGGATGGATATCCGAATCCAAAGTTTGATGTCTAATTCATATCCAAGTCAAATAGTTCCAATCCAATATTCTAGCACAAAGAGCCCGTATCAATCCACATCCAAACACCTACATTCCTTGGATATCCAAATCCAAATGGATACGAAGAAATGAACAACTTACATTATTTCTAAATAGATGTCATACTACGCTCTTGCATTTATACTAAAACATATCTATAAAATACTGCATTACTCCTTCTCGCTATATCTTTAGATTGGAAATAGCTAAAGGGAGGAGTACAAGAGAAAAAATGGTACAAAGTCACATTAAAATTATATAATGGCATGCATTTATGAATTGTTGGAGGAAAATATACCAACTCCTTGAGGGGTATGCCTTGTCCGCGTCATACCTCGCAGGACCCCGCAGTGGCTCCTGGGCATACCCCGTGAAGGGTCCTCCTAGACTCCTCGGGCATGCCTCTAGGGCATACCTCGGGTATGCCTCCAGAGCATACCCCGTAAAAGGTCCCCTAGACTCCTCGGGCATGCCTCCAGGGCATACCCCGGGCATTCCTCTGGGGCATACCCCGTAAAGGGTCCTCTTGGACCCCTTGGGCATGCCTCTAGGGCATACCCCGTAAAAGGTCCCCTAGGCCCCTCGGGCATGCCTCCAGGGCATACCCCAGGCATTCCTCCGGGACATACCCCATAAAGGGTCCTCTTGGCCCCTCGGGCATGCCCCCAGGGCATACCTCGGGCATTCCTCCAGAGCATACCTCGGGCAGAGGGTTTTCTCATGCCCAGTGGGCGTGCTCTCTGGAGCATGCCCCGCAAGAGGTCTACTATGGGATCCCCAAGACAGGAGCTTACCCCTGCAAGGCGATGACGTGGAACCCATTGCTCTCACCCGGAAATGACCAAGATGCCCCCGCATTAAGCCATGGTAGTAGGGTTAGAATAGTACTTTCATGTAACCAAGGCTGGGTGCCTATAAAACCCGACTGTAGCCCTCGCTTGTAGAGGGGACTCTGATTGGAATACAAAAACAAAAACTACTGGTGTGTCCCGCGAGAGCCCGAGCTAGGTTCTCCCTGCTCATCTTGGGGGACACGCTGACAGGAGTAGGGCACTCCCTTGGGTGCCCGAACCTGTATAAACCCCTGTGTTCACTTTGTCCCCTTTGGACGGTGGCCCGTAAGACGGCCAGCGTCCCCTCTCGCTCTTGTGTCTCGTTTTACACATACGGCATGAATAAAATTTAAAAGCAATAATAATATATATTCAGAAACGAAGTGGCTCACAGCGTCACCCCACCAATAGATGCTGCTGCTGCCTGCGAGAACATTCAAGCGGGCGGCCGCCGCCATTGGGGATCCTCTGCCGCGTGCGCCACAGTCGCAAAATCATGCTGTCGTCGCCATCGTGGATCGCATCCCGCTGCCATCTTTGGAGAATCCCATGCCGCAACGTTACCGGAATGCATCTCGCCCACAACGGCAGGCGGCGGGCCGGATTAGATGGAATGGAAATAAGGAAACAAAATCGAATCAAAATCCAATTGGCATGGTAGCTGTCTGGTGCAGCGCACGTCGCCAGAGACATGTGACATCGCCGCAGACGCAAGTCGCCACCGCTGTTTGTATCGAAGGCTAGTTGGCTTGCTACCTGCTATACAAGTCGAGGATTCAAATCTCGTCGAAGTTTCGTAAAATCTCGTCAAGATTTCGGTTTTCGAACGTAGATGATTTTTTAAATGTCGGCTGGAGTAAAAATATTTAAATTGCTATAGTAACCTCAGAAATCTCGCCGAGACTCACCATTTTTGACCGGTATTTGATGTTTAATTACCACATTTGATCGGAAATTGACCAATAACTCTTAAGAAAGCCATCTCTTGTGAAAATTTGTTGAAAAACCGAATTTTTGAGATATTTTTTAAAAACTTTAGAAATACTGTTAGATTTTTATAAAATTTTACGTGCTTTATCATGATGTGAAAAATTTATGGTACCAAAATTTTCAAAATAATTGAACTTCATCTTTTATCTTTAAAAAATCAAAAACAGAATGAACATAATTAATACAGTAATATTGTCAAAATTTTATAAATTTTCTCAAGTGTGATTATGATCCAAAATTTCTATGGGAGATTAATAATTGACTTAGTACCATTCTTTAAAATTTTCAAAAAATTTCAACTTTTTTGTTTGCTCAATCAAATCTATGTATGCCTTGAACTTCATTTGTTATATTTCAAAAATCAAACACACAAAGAACATAAATGGTACACTGTACTTGTAAGAATTTTATAAATTCACTGGAGTGTGATCATAATTCAAAATTTTTATGAAATCTTAAGCATTTCCTTAGAACCGTTATGCAAAATTTTCCAAAATTTTAAACATTTTTTTATTGCTAAAACAAATCTATATATTGATCATTAGGCTTTTGTAAAGACGTAGCACTGTCAAAATTTATAGAATTTCTTGAAGTTTGATCATTAGATGAAATTTTTTTAGAAACATTGATGATATATCAAAACCATCCACAAAAATTTTCAAAATTTTCTAACGTAATTTGTACTATTTTTCATTTGGTTGAATTTTACCGGTAAAGCTTTTATCAGGACAATAGCACTATTCAAATTTTAAAAAATTCATAAAGATTGTTCATCAATTGAAAATTTTATGGGAAAATTAATGATGTATCATAACCATGCACAAAATTTCAAATTTTTTCTAACGTGATTTATTTCATTTTTTATTCAGTTCATACTTGCTAGTCGGCGTTTTATTAGAATAGTAGCAATATTTCAATTTTTAAAAATTCCTAAAATTTAATAATTATTTGAAATTTTTATAGGAACGTCACTGATATGTCAGGAACCTCCATAAAAAATTTCAAAATTTTTTAGCATCATTTAAGCTATTTTTCGTGTCGTTCAAATTTACCGAGATCTCGGCAAATCAGCCATTCCACCCAAGATCTCGAAAATCTCACCTCAAAACAACCAGGATTCGAAATTCTGTTTTTCCAGTTCATCCAAAATTTCTAAATCTCACCGAGATTTCATTCTCCAATTCCATCCGAGATTTCAAGTGAAAACGAGATTTTAATCTTTGATACTAGTAAGGTCCAATTGGACTGTCCAACGCCCACTCCAAAATTATCCGATTACTAATACTTTCGAATTTGACTTGGCCCAACTAGATGTACAAATCCAATTGTCTACTAAGGCCCATTGTTAAACATGTCCAATTATCTATAGACAGCCTAGGTCCATTTTCACCTCTAAAATACCCTGTGGCTACTGTTTAACGTAGTACGATTCACAGAGGACATTTACATCAAAAAGAAAAAAAAAGTAACACACTTGACCCACCTATCAGCCTCAGCTTCCTTTTGCTTAAGCTAGTATCAAGAAAATGTCACGTGTAAATTGCTGCAAATAGAATGAATAAACGTGGCCACGGACTTAACAGGCCTCGAGTCTCAGATCTTGCTTGCTAGCCTGCCTCAGACCAGAATCTCCAAATAGGGAGGCAACGGCTGTCATGCCTCTAAATGTTGCGTCAAGGCATGTTACATGAATAAGTAAACCATTCTACACAGCATTAGCAGGCAATGTTTCTCAACGGCTGAGAAAAAAGCCGCTTTTTTCAACAATTACCGACATCTTAACTATTCTGAAGTACAATTTCACAGCATGTAACACAGCTATGCTATTAGGCCGGCCAACTATATTAAAAGTATCTTACATAAAGTACACTTTCACAGGATAACACATCGATGTTAGTACAGTCCTTTACAGGCATCACAAGGTGCATGCACACTGAAAAATTTAACCGGAATTAAGATCAGTTTAGCAACTGGAAACAGCAGCAGAACTCTGATTTACGCCAGAGCGCACACACAAAAAAGAATATCTGATGGTGGATGGTTGCAGCTAGAACTTCCCCATGATTTGTCTGTTGTGTTGAGATGATAATGAATTGAATAAAGTTATCTCAGTACAGAGAACATAAGGATCACAGAAAGGAGGAACTTCAGTCAAGAACATGTAATAGCAAGGACACAGGTAGTCGCTACTTGTTTAGGCATTAGTCAATGCCCAGAATTCAGTATACACAGGAAATTTAAAAGTCAAAACAAATGGATAATAAGAAAACCTTTTCAGTTCTAAAAAATGAAAACTGCCATCTTTACAAGAACAAAAAAAAAGCTTGTGCGGATGGGGGATTTTCTTTTTAAACCCTTTGAGCATGTACTACGCATGTTCTTGTATAAAAAAACTTTTTTTAGCCACGTTGGATGGTGTAGGTGCTTAGAGCATGTACAATGCAAGCGTCTCTTTCATGAGTGCTTAGAGAATGTTGCCACAGCAACAAGCATCTACATAAAAGCAATACCCTCCAATGTAAGCATTCTCATGTGTGTTCCAAAAGTCGGGTCTAGGCGGTGTGTAGGTGCTGGGTGGCGGCCCTCTGCCGCGATTTCGCTGAAGTCGGTGAGCTAGGTGGGGAGGCCACCTAGGCGATCCTGGTTAGTCAAAGGCAGCCTAGGCGACGCTCGGCATGGCAGGATTGGGCAGTGCCACTGCATTCTGGGCAGGCACATGGGACTTCGGCGGCCGACTTGGAGGACCAGGCGGGCATGTTGGCAGGCTGGCTGCGTTGTCGATAGCTCCATCTCAGTGGCACCGGCTACTTGTGGTCGCCACTGGCTGCTTCCTGGTCGTGTCAGTGGATTGTAATAGAGACGAATCGGCAACGACAATGGCAAGAGTCAGATGGTGCTTCCTGCTACGTGCTGCCCTAACTCTGTTTTCTTGCTGGTGGGCTTGGTTGTTGGACCAACAAGGCCCAGCTGGCCCAGATAGTGCTTTATATTATGGGGGCATTGGCTATTAGGTTTTCCCCTCATCTACACAGAGCCGCCACTCTCCTCCCAATGGAGCTTCTTCAATAGTGTCACCACCCATTGCCGACCTCGCAACCACTCAATTGAGCGGCGCGAGTTTGTGCGTTGGAATAATGCATTGGAGACCATAGGTGCTTACATAAGTGCTTAGAATCCCTGGAATCCTCTAAGCACTTAGAAGAGATGATTGCATTGTAGATGACTTTTATATGCATGCTTGCTGATGTGTCAACATTCTCTCTTTATGAACCAATTAAAGAGGTGCTTGCACTGTACATGCTCTACGAAAACACAAAAATTCCCAAAGAAATTCCCCTCATCCAAACACAGCTTGAATGGATAGGGGGGATTTGGATTTGAATCCCGAGGGAATCCATCTCATCCAAATACCACATGCCCTCTCCAGAGCAAATCCCCTCATGGAAAAATGAAAAATATATGAAAACTTCCATGTGAAGGAAAAATCCCCTTCCAAAAGCATCACATGCATAGGAACAACACACATACAAGCTCACGCACACAAGAAATAAATGACCCTGCTCACCACGTAAATAACCTGTGCAAAGCATTGACACAGGTTGTGCATCTGATAAAAGATCAGGTCAATATCCTCTTACAGTATGGATATATTCCTAGTGTACGTATGCAACAAGTACAAATAACTGAAACAGAAACAAAATGAACTGGATATACAAATATCTAGTATAAATTTTAATTAAGATGGAATCAGGAGTTGCATAAGACAAGGGTCAGACTATGAAATAGCCATACTAGTTAAGTAGTTAGTCATCATTCTTACCTTATACGATGAGTCATTCATCTGGATCTTCTGGACGCTGGAAATAGAGAAGGTTAAGTTAGCAGCAGGACTTTGCTGGAAGCACATGAAAAAATAAATAAAAACAATATATAGTTTTCTCGTCCTTGGTTCAGTCATTCCAACCAGTTATAACCATGAAATTTCAGTATATGGCAAGGTAAAGTAACATCCAGTGAATTAGGCACCAACTCAGAAACTGAACATTCATATACTTTTGAAAACGTTGTCTGGTGCACCTCATAGAATAACACAGGAGTGCATAAGTCAAAAGTTAAAATTTTGCTCATGAGGCTGCATCTTTCTTTGGAAAGAAAAAAATTATGCCTATACCGGTGCTATTCCAAGAAAATAACCGGAAGATCAAGCAATTGTTATCATATTTCCAGATTTCAAAGAATGTTAACTCTTAAGAGCAAATACAATAACAAAACCTACTACTTACTCAATCTCTCATCCATGTCATCTAAAGTAAGCACTAAAGGCAGCTGGTGCCAGGCTTATCACGGCGTCGCCTAGGCGCCGACTAGGCGTCCAGTCGGCCGGTTGGACTCGCCGTGCCTCATCGCCTCGCCTAAAGCCGGCCAGGCGGCCGCCTGGGCGCCCAGGCGTCGCGGCGGGGACGACTAGGCGTCGTCAGGCGTCTCTGGGCGGGCGACTGGATGTTTAGAAGAAGACTAAAGCTACCAAGTGGACCAGAGAGACCAGACCAGAGGCAGAGGGGTACTCACGGGGGGAAGTCGACTCGAGACCGTGGACCAGAGAGGCGGACTGGCGGAGCGCAGAGGAACCCTAGCTTCCCGCCGCCGCCGCCGCCAGTAGCTTCTCCACCCCCGGCGCTTCGACTCCGGTAAGCCCTCCACCTCGCGCTCCTCTTCCGCCTCCCCCTCCTCCTTCGCCTGCCGCTCCTCCGCTTCCCCTTCGCCTCCTGCTCGGCTGCTCCTCCGCCTCCTCCTGCGCTTCCCCTTCTCCTCCTTCGCCTCGCTTTCGTGGCGCCGATTCCTCTGGCGAGGCCAAGGGGCTGCGCTCCTCTGCCTGATGCCGAATGGATGAGGAATGGATGCTGGATGAGGGCACGAGGCAGTGTAGCACCGAGCCACCGATTATTGGATGAGGATTGAGGAATGGATGACTGGATGAGGGCATGAGGAAGTAGTAGTAGCAGTGTAGGATGTGTAGCACTAGCACTGATTGTTGGATTGAGTATTGACCGATTGTTGGATTGAGTATTGACCGATTAAGCAGTAGAGCACTAAAAGCAGTAGTAGGTAAGACTGAATGGAATGGGGACTGAGACATTGAGTGCTTGAGCTTGACTGTGCCGAATGGGATGACGATTGAGTATCCGATGGCTTGACTGTGCCGATTAAGTACAAGCACTTGACTGTGCCGAATGGGATGACGATTGAGTATCCGATGGCTTGACTGTGCCGATTAAGTACTTAATCGGCACAGTCAAGCCATCGGATACTCAATCGTCATCCCATTCAGCACAGTCAAGCTCAAGCACTCATTGATTATTGAACTGTTTAGTGTTTATTTTAGCTTATATTACTATATAAGTATTGAGTATTGACACTTGTTTATACAGAGGACACATCGATATATGGCTGACCAAACAACAAGTACCGCCGTTGGTGAGTCCGGTAATGCTACCCAAGAGCAGGAATATGATCCATCCAAGGATCCAAAGCGGAAGGCTAAATCGAAGGATCCTGGGTGGAAGTATGGATTTTGGCCCGACATGACGAACAAAGATATGGTGCAATGTATGCTATGCGGAAAACAAATGCATTCAGGCATCAAGAGGTTGAAGCAGCACCTTGCCGCGGGTTTTGGGGATGTTCAAAAATGCCCCAAAACCACCACGGCCATAATGAGAGAAATGCAAGATTACATTAAGAAGACTACAAGGAACAAGATGATTAATTTAGATGACGATGAAGAGGAAGGTGCAACTGCAGGTGATGATGTTCAAGAGGTTGAGGTTAATCAACAAGTATCCTCGAAGGCGTCGTCTTGTCATGCAAGTTTTGGGACAGCTGCCAAGAGGAAGCAAGCTGCCATTATGTTCAAACCGGTGGCCAAAGTAACAAAATCAGTTGCCTCCATGATAAAAAAGACACCCGAAGAGGTAGTTGAGGAAAGACATTCCAAACAATTGTCTCAAACCTCCATGGAGCAGTGTATGAGGACCAAGGAAGAAAAAGAAAAGGTGGATATGCATGTTGCTAATTTCTTTTATCGATGTGGCATACCATTCAATGCAAAGAAATTCTAGGAGTTTTGAAATTATGATGGAGTCTGTTGGACAATACGGGCATGGATACAAGCCTCCTAGTTTTCATGAGTTAAGGTTGCCGTTGCTTGCTAAGGCAAAGAATGATATACAATCATTAAGAGAGAAGCAAGAGTCTGGTTGGAGGCAATATGGTTGTACACTAATGTCAGATGGATGGAGTGATAGGAGAGGAAGACATTTGATAAATTTTCTTGTCAATTGTCCTGAAGGGACTTTCTTCTTAGAGTCCGTAGATGCATCCTCTCAGTCGGCTGATGCAAGAATGTTAGCAGATTTGCTTGAGAAGAGGATTGAGGAGATAGGCCCCGACAACGCTGCTCAAGTGGTCACCGATAATGGTGCCAACTTCAAGGTCATAGTAAGTATCTCTTTAGCAAAAAAATATATATCGAGTCGCAAATTGCTTGGAACTCAATCTTTTTCTTTAGCGGTAAAATTCTTATGGAGAGGTATCCCTCTCTTTCGGACTCCTTGTGCTGCACATTGTTTGGATCTTATGTTGGAAGATATCGGAAAAATAAGTGAGTTCAAGAAGGCCATCAATCAAGCCAAGCATGTGACTACATTCATCTATAGGCACGGGAGGCTTCTCGATGCAATGAGGGAGAAGACAGGAGGGAGGGATTTAGTGAGACCTGCAGCCACTCGGTTTGCTACTTCTTTTCTCACTTTACAAAGTTTATATAAGCATAAGGATGCTCTGCGACTACTCTTTGTTAGTGAGGATTGGACTAGAGCCAAATTGGCTCACACGGAGGCGGGGAAGAAAGTTTGTGATATTTTGCTTTCCTTGCGTTTTTGGCATGCTGTGGAGGATTGCATAAGAGCATCCCAGCCTTTGCTGATTGTGCTCAGAATTGTTGATGGGGATGAGAAGCCTGCTATGCCAGAGGTTTCAGCAAGTATGGATCATGCTAGGAATAAGATAAGAGAGTCTTTTGCAAGCAAACCAAGGGTATTAAAGAAGGTAATGGACATCATTGAGAGACGGTGGGTGCACCAGATGGAGCAAAAGCTGCATGGGGCTGCATTGTTTTTGAACCCAAACAAGTTTTTTGATATCAAAGAAAAAGGCATTGACTATGCTTCGAGGCTCCGGATTGCATTCAATGATGTGCTCGAAAAAATTGTTAATTGTGATATCAATTTGCTTAGAAAGATAAGTGATCAAGCGGATGATTATGAGAAAATGAGGAAGTGCTTTGGAAAGCAATCAGTTATCATGCAACAAAAAACAAAGAGCCCTCGTAAGTATTACACTTTCTATGCTTAGTTGATTCAATTTTAAACATTCTAAGTTTCTAACATATATACAATGTTTTACGTTTTAGTTGATTGGTGGGATGCTTTTGGTGGCCTTGCTAGAGAGCTTCAAAAGTTTGCAAGGCGCATCCTCGGCCTTTGTTGTTCGGCCCGGCCAGAAAGAATCGAGTATCTTCGAATTTGTAAGCAACTAAGTTGTATTTACTTCAAGACTACTCATATATTCCAAATATTTCTATTGCTGATTAGTGATTCATTTTCAGATCCATACAAAAAAAAAACCGGTTGGAGCATCAAAGATTGAATGATTTGGTCTACATTCAATACAACAGAAAGATTGCCGAACGTTTTCAAAAGAGGCGTGTGGAAGGACAAATTTCAACCCTTTGATCTTAGAAGAGTTTCAATGGGACAATGAATGGGTTGAAATGAGTACCAAGAAGTCCACCACGGAGAAAATCTATCATGGGCTCATGTTGATGAAGCCAGGTGCATCACAAATGCTTCAAGGTCGAATCGCCTAGGATGGCCACCGGGATGTACTCGACGTGGTGTAAATTTGAGCTCAACGGTGAAGGAGAAGACCAAGGCTCGACGAGGATGAAGACTATGAACCTTTGGTGGCCGAGCGATCTAGACATCGACGATGATTATGGCCAAACGCCACCTACTTCTCCTCATGAGAGTGGACCAAGTGATGGGAATCGTCAAGATGATTTAGACTTAGACGTTGATGTTTGAATGTTCTTGTCCTTGGAACATTATATTTATGTTTTAATGTCCTTGCCTTTGGAACATTATATCTATGTTTGAAACTTTCAATATTTTTATCCTTGGAACATTCTCAATTCTGCTTTCAAGATATTTGTGTAGTTTATATGAACTCCATGTATCCAACAATCTAGTGTTTCATTATTTCATACTTTCATCTTGTCGACAAAGTAAATCTCCGCTTGTACCAGGAAAATCAAGACAAGCTGCTGGATGGATTGATCACATCAAAGATTCATACAAGGTACTACACACATCACTCCTTACTTCTACTATATTTGAGCTTGAATGATGATTTTGTACATAGGAAACTTAAATTATAATTGAGATTCAAATTAAACTATTTGGTCGCCTAATTGTCGCCTAGGCGGGCGCCTAGGCGCCTAGGCGTCCAGGCGGTCCGGAGGCGACTCGCCTCGCCGGGGCGCCGTGATAACCATGGCTGGTGCAATAGCTATTTCTAAATATTGGCTCTAGATATCGTATAATAATTATCTCTTCTTTCTTGTACATAACTAATCTACCTATTCTTCTATACAATGCTTACTACTACATAAGAGCCAGTTCTTTTCTTTCTCCTCTTTTCTCACTCTTCCATATAAGACAAAACTAATGTGGACATACTAAAGAGTATGTTGAGGTAGCCTTATTTTACATGCCCTAAAGAAACTGATTTGTTTAGTTGTTAAGGACACCTGCCTTAATTGATTTTAGAAATTTGTGTATCTACAGTTCGGCTTCAAAAAAACCAGCCAATTACTTGGAACAAGTCAAGTTGGCGAGAAAAAGTCATAGACCAATTGTTTTATGTAAGGGTTGGTATCCCATGCAATAAGGTGTAAAGTGATCCTCAGCCAATTGATCAAAAACAGAAGAGCTACATAATTTACATGTAGCCCACCAGCCCAACCACATGGACCATGGGGAAAACAATCTCGCTCTCAGCCCTTCTCTGTATCTACAGTTTGGCTTCAAAAAAACCAGCCAATTACTTGGAACAAGTTGGCGAGAAAAAGTCATAGACCAATTGTTTTATATAAGGGTTGGTATCCGATGCAATAAGGTGTAAAGTGATCCTCAGCCAATTGATCAAAAACAGAAGAGCTACATTATTTACACATGTAGCCCACCAGCCCGACCACATGGACCATGGGGAAAACAATCTCGCCCTCAGCCCTTCTCCCAGTTCCTTTCCCTTCCATTGAACTTCCTGTTAAAATAAATTGCTACCAAAATCTGCCCTTTCATAGTGTTTTTCACTCCATTATTAAAATAACATGGTTCTAATTAAGTTTCTCCAGGCCATGTGACGAAATCATGAAATGTTAGAAATTGGAAACTAATAAAAATCACAAAGCAATCTGTGATTCAATTTCATGAAGAGGTCAAATGCAGAAAATTTGAAAGGCAATAATAAACACCAACAAAAGGGGGAAATGGATTAAGGAAAATAGCACGGATAGGTGGAGGTGGCTTCAGGTTCTAAATCGCCATTGTTGCTATTATTACTCATACAATGGCATCGCAAACAGCATTTAATTGCGCTGCCCCCAGATGAGAAGCTAGGTGAGGGCAAAATAAAGTAAAAGTTACTATCCACAAAGTAGATGGACTTTATAGGAGCCAGATTGACATGTCTCGGGACAGCAAAAGCTCTACAATCTATATCCTCTGTTTTCCATCAGAAGGTTAGGAATACTTTACACCCCATTGCACAGGAAATCTAATTTGCACGTGATACTACTCCTTTTGTATAAGTGCAATTGTTCTTAATTTATAAATCGGCAAAGTTATTTGTTACGGCTGCGGACCGCATATATGTCCGGCGCCGTAAGACAGAGAAATTGGCTGGGCCAACCAAAGCAAATCCGGAAACAAACAGGTTGGCTGGGCCAACCGAAGCAGAGCCGGAATAGATTGGTTAGGCAAAATCTTATCTTTCCTTAAGATTTAAAGCTTTCTATCCTTAGCATATCTTTCCTAATTCTATCTTTAGAGATTTTATGTTTTCGGTTGGCTAGAGATTGTAAGCCGCATGGCATTCAATAAATAGAGGAAGGAAGAGATTTGGAGGCAGGTTTTGACTGCCAAGAAAATACCTAGCAGGCGCTGCCAACGATAACTGGCCGGTGGCGCCGTATAGCCAACTCCATAGGTCGTCGTCGAGTTCGTGGCGCCTCACCTCATCTCGCCGGTTCGAGACACAGCACGAGATTGTTCGAGAGGGAACATCCGTATCAATTGGTATCAGAGCCAAGCGATCCGACCATGGTTCATCTAGAAGATCGCATCGCTGGAGTTAAGGGGCTGGCCGAACTGCACGGTCGCCTGGAGCAGCAGGAGAACGCCATGGAATCGAGAATTGCCGCATTGGAGAACAAACTGGACAAAAGGATGGATGACTTGATGCGTCTCTTAGGCAAGAAACCGGCCGAAGGCATCGTCCCGGGAACGGCCAGCCGGGCGCTGCTCTGTGGTTCGCGCAGAGAGCGCGGGAGAGGACAATGGCGGATATCCATACGGGAGCGCACCAGTCCTCGGTGATCAATCCGATCACGGTGGATTCCTGTGGCACCCAGATGAACTTCCGACCTACGATGGGTCAGAGGATCCCCTGCTGTGGCTTAAGCAGTGCGAGCGCTTCAAAAGGATCTACCAGATTCCCGAATCGGAGTACGTGAAGATGGCCGAGGCTCATCTAAGAGGGGAAGCACAGGAGGTTCTGGACAATTGGGAGTTGGAAGACGACAATATCGGATGGAAAGAATTCTTCGAAACCTTCCTCCAGAGGTTTTCCCGGTATTCTTCTTCAGGGCCTTTAGGCGACCTTTCCAATCTCAAACAGGGGGAAAACAGAGTCGAGGTTTACACGCGGGAATTCCAGTGGCTCCTCGCTCGGACCTCTGGGTTGAAGAAGTGCGACCAGGTGGAGCTGTTCACCGCGGGGTTAGCGGCAACGCTAGCTGCGGAGGTGCGGCGGGACCGCCCCCGGGATCTGGCCAACGCGGTGGGACTAGCACGGGAGGCGGAGCGGCGGGAAGACGTCTGGCTTGCGAAGGCGACACAGTCTTTCCTTCACCGTCCGAGACCTCCGTTTGACCGAGGCCAGGGCGTGACCGCGCCGTCTTATGGGAGTGGCGGTCCGGTGGGGAACAGGGCGACCTCCGCCCGTGCTTCCTTCTCCGGCGGCCGCGTCCTCTGCCGCCCCACCACGCGTTACATCAACCGCGCCACACACACGGGCGCCAGGGCGCAGACTTCAGCGAGTTCCTCAGATGTCCTCCGCCGCATCGTCCCCTTATCGCCGGCGCCTCACTCCGGACGAGATGGCTGAGCGAAGGGCAAAAGGACTCTGTTTCAATTGTGATGAGGCCTTCTCCCGTGGACATTAGTGCAAACGTCTGTTCCTGTGCGAAGTGGTTAATGAAGGAGAGGAGGGGGAAGAAGAAGTCCTGGAGGAGGAAGAAGAGGCGACTGCACTTTCGGCCATGGCGGTCAAGGGGCCGAAGGGAGGCAACACGATGCAGGTGACCCTAACAATGGCAGGTCGGCAACTTGTGGGGTTAGTGGACAGCGGCAGTACACACAACTTCTTAAGCAGCTACGCGGCGGCGGTGATTGGAGTGTGCCAGGAGTCCGGCGGATCCCAGAAGGTGCGTGTGGCCAATGGTGAGGAGCTTGCCTGCCTAGGCCGGGTGACGAGCAGTGAATTCTGCATAGGGCCCCATAAATTCTCGGCGCCATTCCTCGTCATACCTCTTCAAGGGTTCGACGTTGTTTTGGGAGTGCAGTGGCTCCAAACACTAGGGGACATTCAATGGAACTTTGATTCCCTCAAGATGACATTTGGGGTGGCTGGGCGGCAGGTTTCCCTTCAGGGCCGTGTTACAGGGCAGGGTGCGCGGGTGCTTCAGATAGAGGGGCACACTGATCGCGCAGTGGAGGCGCTTCTGTCCGAATTCAAGGATCTCTTCCAGGAACCGCAGGGACTACCGCCGTCACGGAGTTGCGACCATCGTATTGTGATGGCTGAGGGAACAAATCCCGTGGTGGTGCGACCATACCGCTACCCGTACCGGCAAAAGGATGAGATCGAGAAACAATGTGCTGAGATGCTGGCCCAGGGAATCATCCGACCTAGCAGATCTCCATTCTCGTCACCGGTCTTATTGGTGACAGGAGGATGGCTCGTGGCGGTTTTGTGTGGACTACCGTGAACTCAACCAGAAGACCATCAAGGACAAGTTCCCTATTCCGGTAGTTGAGGAGCTTCTCGATGAACTGTTCGGTGCTCAATTTTTCTCCAAACTCGATCTCCGGTCTGGATATCACCAAGTCAGAATGCGCGAGGAGGACATTGAGAAGACGGCCTTCCGCACACATCATGGTCACTATGAATCCTTGGTTATGGCCTTTGGTTTATGCAACGCTCCGTCCACCTTTCAGGCTCTTATGAGTGAAGTGCTCAAGGATTTCTTCCGTAAATTTGTTTTGGTCTTCTTCGATGACATTTTGGTATACAGTCCCACAAAGGAAGAACACCTCAGCCACCTTCAGCTAGTTCTGGAGCGTCTACGCAGTCACCAACTCTTTTTGAAGCAAAAGAAGTGCGCCTTCGCATGTGGGGAAGTGAAGTACCTTGGGCACATCATCTCGGGACAAGGAGTAGCGGCCGATCCTGGCAAGGTGCAGGATGTCGCGGGTTGGCAGGTGCCCACTTCTGCTTCGGCCGTCCGTAGCTTCCTGGGCCTCGCCGGGTATTACCGCCGCTTCATTGCTCATTATGCCGACATCGCCGAGCCCTTGACCAACCTCCTTCATCGTCAACCCTTTGTGTGTCTGGCGGCAACGATCGCTTCAAATGCTCAAGGAACGGCCAGCAAATTTGCATACGATCGCCAAACTTCGACCTTCCATTCATTGTTGAGTGTGATGCCTCCAGCCGAGGTGTAGGAGCAGTGTTGCAACAGGAGGGTCACCCGGTGGCATTTTATAGTCGCCGGCTCGCCGACCGTCATGTCAAGTTGGCCGCGTACGAGGGCGAGCTCATTGGACTCTCGAAGGCCATTCGCCATTGGCGACCTTATTTGTGGGGCCGGATGTTTGTGGTGCGGACAGATCATGCTAGTCTTAAATATCTGTTGGAGCAAGCCTTAGTCACTCCGCCTCAACAGCATTGGGTAAGCAAGCTCATGGGGTTTGATTTTCGCGTGGAGTATAAGCCAGGGCGAACTAACCGGGTGGCAGATGCTTTATCTCGCGCCTTTGAGAGTCCAAAGAGTGCAAAGGTTTTTCCATGCAACAGTCGATCCGAATCTTGGTATGTCGCCTCCGCAATGATCCTGAGATTCAACAAAAGTGCTTCGAACTCCAGTCGCCGAATGCTTCACTTCCGCTGGAGGGCCTTGCTGCGCAGCCACCACCGATCAGCTCCTCATGGACCAGCCAAGACGGATTGTTATACCGTTCCGGCCGGGTGGTAGTCCTGCCCAGTCTCCTCTTCGGCAATCTATAGTGGCAGCTTTCCATGACCTGACGCATGAAGGGGTACACAAAACAGTCCATCGTCTCAAGCAGCACTTTTATTGGACAGATCTTCGTCAGTCGGTGGAGGAGTATATCCGGAGATGTTTGATCTGTCAGGCCCATAAAGCAAGCACCTTGGCTCCTGCGGGCCTGTTACAGCCCCTTCCCATTCCCCAACAGGTGTGGGCTGATGTTTCTATGGATTTCATTGTTGCCCTTCCCAAGTCCGCCGGCAAATCAGCCATTTTGGTGGTGGTGGATCGTCTTTCCAAGTACAGCCACTTCATCGCTTCTCTGCCCCCTTACCGCCCTGTGGTTGCGGATGTTTTTTTGACCGGTGGTCCGCTTGCACGGCATGCCCGAATCAATTGTCTCCGATCGTGACCTTGTTTACGAGCGCTTCCGCAAGGCCTCTTCAAGCGTTGCTATGATAAAGCCGTTGACCTCGTCGCATACCACCCGCAAAACGGATGGATGCGACGAAAGTGGTGAACAGCGGTGGAAATGTACCTTCGCCGCTTAGTCTGCCGATAATCCTCCTCCCGGCTCGGTGGTCGCCATGGGCCGAAGTTCTCGCTATAACTCATCTTATCATTCCGCCTTCGTCGACGCCTTCGAATTGGTTTATGGTCGCCTCCTCGGCTTACTTCAGATACGGAAGGTTCAACCTCCATTGCCGTGGATTGTCAATTGGTTGATCGGGATGCTTTGTTGGCACAAAGTAGGCAAAGATCGCTAATGCTCGTAATCGCATGAAGAAGGTATATGATGGGCATCATCGGGAAGTGGAATTTGCACCAGCGGCTTGGGTTTGGCTCCGTCTCCAGCAACACCGGCAGTTATCTCTCCGGCCATCTGCTCCCCATAAACTCTCTCCTCGTTTCTTTGGACCCTATAAAGTGATCACCGAGGGAGAAGTGGCGTATCGTCTGGAGCTTCCGAGTGATGCTCGTCTTCATAATGTCTTCCATGTCTCACTCCTAAAGCCGTTCCAAGGAACACCACCAGTCGCGCCACCTCCGTTACCCGAAGATACAACTTCGTCCGGTCCTATGGATCAGTCGGAGCCGTACCGCTTGTTGCAGCAGCGATTCCTACGAGGGCACCGACAATTTTTGGTGCATTGGAAGGGTGAACCAGAAGAGGACGCGACTTGGGTGGATGCTATTGTTCTGCGCCACACTTACCCCGATTTCAAGGTTGAGGACAAGCTTGGTGTCGAGGGGGGGAGTATTGTTACGGCTGCGGACCGCATATATGTCCACAACAGAAGACGTAAATTGGTCTGGCCAACCAAGCAAATCCTAAACAAACAAGTTGGTTGGGCCAACCAAGCAGAGCTTAATAGATTGGTTAGGCAAAATCTTATCTTTCCTTAAGATTTAAAGCTTTCTATCCTTAGCATATCTTTCCTAATTCTATCTTTAGAGATTTTATGTTTTCGGTTGGCTAGAGATTGTAAGCCGCATGGCATTCAATAAATAGAGGAAGGAAGAGATTTGGAGGCAGGTTTTGACTGCCAAGAAAATACCTAGCAGGCGCTGCCAACGATAACTGGCCGGTGGCGCCGTATAGCCAACACCATAGGTTGTCGTCGAGTTCCGGCGGCGCCCTCCACCTCATCCTGCTCGGGTCTGAGACCTGGTACGAGATTGTTCGAGAGGGAACATCCGTATCATTATTACTCCCTCCTGTGATCATGTATATTTTAATTTATTGCACAGAGACCAATGAAAGGAATGATTCCTTGTTTTGTCACATATCTACCCCTATTTCATTGGATGCATCTCTAGCAAATATGACCAAAAGGCAAAACTTATGTGGACTCATCCCATCCAAGTTGCAGTGCTACCATGAATGTTGCATACCCAGCAACCCAGGCCATTTCTTCATCTTCAACTAGGGCTACCTCCAAGCCATTTTTTTCTCAGGCGGTGAGGCACACAGGTTGGAAACTACAGCAGAAGTGTAACATCCCAAAATTTGGCTATTTTAAATTTCATAAGTTATTTTGAATTTTTGAGAATTTTTGGAATTTATTTGGATTTAATTGGAATTTCTGGAAATTAATCTTTCTTTGGAAATTAATTTAATAATGAAAGTTTCAACAAAATATAAATGGAAATATTTTATTTGAGTTCAAAATGCTCTAAAATATTTTCTGGAATTTTTCTAGAATTTTTCTGATATTTTAAAAGCCTCAAATGATTTAAATGAATTACTATAATTATTTTTATTTGGATATTAAAGAAAATCCGATGAACAGTAATGGGCCAAGCCCAGTAACCCATTACTGTGCGCATCTCACGGCCCGTGGGCAGGAACCCTAACGTCGCCGCCACCCCACCGTTCGATCCGTGACGGACGGCCGATTTGCCTGCAGCGCCTCGCCAAGTCGTCAGATTGCCGCCACGCAGTACGCACGAGATGCGCCCACGCCGCCAAGCGTTTGCCGCCGCCGTCGTTCCCGGTGAGTAACCGACGCATTGAATCGCCGTTTAAGCACGCACGCCGAGGCTATAAAGCTCGATGATCATCTCGCCGGACTCTCCTATGCTTTCGCTCCTTTTGACCCAACATACTCGCCGAAGCTCGCCGCCGTTTGCCCGTAGTTGCTCGCCGTAGTACCGAAGCCCTTCCGCCGTGTTTGCACCTTCTCCGGTAACTCTTCGCCGTCGTCGTGACCATCGAGTAACCTCGATCGGCGCGTCGTGGAGCCGCTCGTGTCGCCGGAGGAGTTCGGAGCGCCGTCACCGCCTCATCTTCTTCATCTCCGGTAAGGACAACGCCGCTGTGACAACACCGCCGAGCCGAGCTTTGACAGCCGTCCGATCTTCAAGCAACGCCCTTGATTACGCCACGTCGTCGCACTACAGTAAGTCTCATCTTTACTTCTCAGCCGTTAGATCTTTGATATACGGTCAAGATTTAGCCACGTAGTCACGGTAATAGTAAACTTCATCTTCAATTATTAGCCGTTATATCTCGATCGTGTGATTCTAGTGTAGCCACGTAGCCTAATTAGCCGTAGCCGTTGGATCTGTGATATCAGCATAGGATTGAATTAATCTGGACCATTAGATCTTAGATGTGCGGTTCGGATTTGTCCACGTGTCGTGCACCGGGGTAGCCGCGTGGCCGATTACGATGCGTGATTTAGATTCGATCCGAACCGTTGATTTCGAAATTAACATTCGGGATCACGCCACACTGATAGCCAATCCGCGTGCGCCGCGTGTCGCGCGAGAGCCGTCGTCGACCGACTTCGCGTCGGCTTGCGATGATGTCACCCCGACGTCATCCTGCGGGCCGTGTCGAGAGAGGGATTCGAAGAGTTGAATTGATCTGGGCCGTCCGTTTGATCGTGCGATCATGATGATGCCACGTGTCGAATTAGAACCGAACTGTCGGGTTAGATCTAGCCGTCCATTTAAAATCAAACGGATGAGATTTGATCAAGCCTTCGGTTGATAGTTCGTCGCCACGTGTCACGGCCAGATCGTGCCACGGTCATCTTCGACGCCAAGAAATGACGCCATCGATGGGACCCACATGTCACCATGCTAAAGAGATCTTGACGCAATAATTCGATTTTTCTTTAGGAAAATAATTCTAGAGAAAATAGTTTTGCTAACGCCATTATTGGTCATGCCGACGCTATATTTCCGAATTTCCGTATAAAAATAAATAAAGAAATTCGGTTTATTCTTTATAATTTATTTTCAAACTTCAAATGGTTATAACTTTTGCGTTTTAACTCCGATTTGAGTGATTCCAATTTCTAAAAATTTGTAAAATCAAGATCTATTTATTGGAGAATTTTATTGAATTTTTAGAGATGAATTTGCTCTCTGTAAATTATATTTATCGTGTGTATATTGATTCCGATTAGACGTCGATTTGCTGGAGAGCTTTGAGGAGAAACTTCCAGCACAAGACCTAGCTTCGGATCAGAACCAGCAACTTTTTGAAGGCAAGTTGCGCTTTGACCATGTTGCTCCTAAGTTTTGAAAATGTATTTTGTTTCAAACTATGCATGCTAATTCAACTAAAAATGGATTTAAATATTTTGGGTGAATTAGCTAATTAACCTATTTGTTATTGCCACCTTGTTATTAATATTCGTATGCCATAATTCCTTTGATAACCTAAGTGGATAATACTAGTTGGTTGTAATGACATGCCAACACAGGAGGCTAGACCGTGAATAGTTGCTTAGCTTTGCAAATATCGTGAATAGTCTTTTTGAATACAAAAGCAATATTGACTAAAGAAATAGTGAATGCATTTTGATAAAAAGTGGAATGTTGTTGGTAATGATGTTGGAATGTAGAGACATGTGTGGTTCTACATGAAGGGTGATTACGGGCATGTGTTGCATCGTTAAACCACTTGGGATGGAAATTGATTTAGACTGGGGCAAGTGGACCGAGGCTTTGTGCCAGGTGGGCCTGTGTGGCAATTGGGGGTGGGTTGACTGTTGTGAGGGTTGTGTGCTAAATTTGAGAGAAGGATGTCTTGCCTTGGTCAGTTAAGGACTTCACCTTGCAAGCCTTTGACCTGAGTCTCTCGTACAAATACATGTCTAAATGGGAAGACCTAGTTTAGTAGGATTCCATATCTCACCTTTGATACCTCGGGGTGGCGCTACACTGGGTAATCAGACGGGAGCGTGCTCGTGCTTTGGCTTGGTACCCTATCCAACGGTATTCGTCGGTCCTATACTTCGGCTCTATGTGAGGTAAGTGATAGTGAAGGCAACCCGGAGAGGTTCCTAGGTGGAGATAGAAGTCTCTGAAAAGCTTTGTTACGGTCAATTGCCTTTGTGGCGTGCGACTGTATCTTGTAGGTAAAGTGTACAACCTCTGCAGAGTGTTAAAGCTGTTCGAATAGCCAAGTCCGCGGAACTGGACAACGCTCGGGGATTACAGTCAAGGGGTAGAGTTTTGAAAATAAAATGGGGTGGAAGGTTGTGTGCCAGGGTTGATGATGAAAGTTGACTAAGGACTGCGTGTCCAAAACTATGTGGAAAACAATTGAGAAGCTTATTACATTATTAAGGTTTTGCTGCTTTACATCTAAATAAATAGTAATTTAAAATATTGACGCAAAGCAAAATAACCAATTGAGCAATTCCTTTGTAACAAGCCATGCATGTAGTAATAGAACTGCATTCCGTGCATGACTTGTTGAGTACGGTGTGTACTCATCCTTGCGGACAAAAATTTACCAAAGGAGGAGACTACGCCTGCATATGAGGGAGAGTTCATTGAAGAGCCAGAGAACTAGGGGAGCAAGCCTCTGTCAAGGCGTCTGTGGCGAAGATGGATCACGCGTCTGTGGCGAAGATGGATCACGATGACATTTAATCTCCGCTGTTGCACTATTTACTCTGATTATTGTAAGCCCTGCGTGGCAAAACTATTGTAAGGGACCATAAGGTCGTACAACTCGTTATATACTTGATTGAAGTACTTATTTGATATTCCGCTGTGTATGTTGTGGTACGTTAACCGTATAGCCTGTGTGCACTAGCGCGATCCTGGACTAGTGCAGAATACACAGTGTCCGGATTTGCAGATTCGGGGCACGACAAGAAGCCACATGCGGTGGCAAGCCACACCTGCATTGCTTGCAGTGCAGTAACACCATCAATAACAGGTAAATGACAGCAAGAAGATAATGGCTGCAAGTCTTAGGCCGTATCTGGCTGCAACCTGTGGAGAGTAAAGTGCTACGAGCAAGGACTTCACATTGGCATTCTTATCTCGTTTCACTTTGTCACCTTGCTCAATCTCTTCTAGTTTGACATTCAGATCAAGCAACTCTCTTGTTTAATGTTGTTTGTTCAAAAGCCTGATGCAGGTGCAGAAGCATACATATAGTTCAAAAGCTTAATGCAGCAGGTGTGGAGTAAAACGGGTGGGAAATCTATAAGTTAGTTGTATTAAGTGGTGACATTTGTGAAGCAACTACCTAGAAAACCAAAAACGGCAACTATTTGCAAACCAAAACAAGCTCTCTAAAACATCATCTAATTCGGGCTGGAGGTCGTAAAAATTTCCATCAAATATAACTGATCATTTTTAACTAAACACTTCGACTCCCTAGAAGTCCTGGTCACATAGCAAATATGGAAGAAGTTAAACAACCACGCATTCAGAGACAAGCACGCACTGGTTTGCAAGATAGTGCAGAGAATACAAGAGAGCGAGCAATGGCGCGTAGTGCGAGCAAAATGTTGTGTTTGGTCTAGGGAGCTTGTAGGTAGGTGGTCACAAATTTGTCATCAACGCGTAAGCACTAGATCTCCCTAAGCATCAGGTCGAAGACCCTCTTTGACCGGTTGTCCCCTAAAAACTTCTTTGTATCAGTGGTTTCTATCTTAATGAAATGACATGCAAGTCTTGCATATTCTCGAATTTTATTTTAACTAAACACACAAGTTAACAATTTCAAGAAATACAAATATTTATAATCGGGCAGAGTTGGACATGATAAAAAAGAAACAAGTGTGTGTCAATACCTGGTCAACTTCCATGCAAGTTGTAGCTTGTGAAAAGTCTACAGAAATTTGGACCTCAAAAGCTTGAATAAAATGTGCACCGATCAACTCCTTATTTGGAGTTCTTAGTCCTAAGCTAGGAGCCCTAATCCTGCTAGAATGAGTATGAATCCTAAACAAACGACTAAATCGAGATTAGTCATGATCCTAATCCTTCATAGAGCCCAATAGGAATATTAGGGGTGACACCGTAAGTAAGATGAAAAGCTGGATCACAAGTGATGCAGCAGGCAAGAAGGAAAAAACAAGCCCATCCAAACATGTATGGTAACAATGATATAAGCAGTAAAATGGGAGTGGAGAATGTTCTCTATGACCATGAATGTATCTCTGGGATGCAAAGGTGCTAGTTCTATGTAAGAAGAAATAGGCTTAAAAGTCAACATAAAAAACAAAAATTCTAGCTATGTGTCAGTGAGATTAATAGCAAATGAAGAAGATGATGGCAAGATCATCAACTTTACAAGCAATGTATGACAGAACTCAGGTGCTACAAATAACAAACAGTACATATTTGTAACTTGTTCGGTGGCTAAGAGTGTCATACCGGTAAGAAGTCCCAATCTTCCTCTCTCAGATCAAATTCTTCAGTAATATCTACATCAAACATCAACTTAACCAATACAAAGAACATACAAAATTACTCATCAGAAATCATATCATCTAAAGATTGAAATATAAAATGTCATCTGTTGACAAACTCACAGTATGCATTTTAGTGTACTCATTAAAGCCATATATAACTGCTGGGACATACCTGAAAGGAAGAATATTGAGAGAGAAGGGGTCAAAATGGATCACACACTGATCACAACAAATAAAAGAAAATCTAACTTCCTCAATCACCTGAGCACTAAAACGCCTTAAAATAACCTACACATACACTCCCAAGTAACTGATTAACCATAACAACTCCACTGGAAGGTGAAAGGTTATTCACGCTGTTATCAAAATTATTTCCCTTTCTACTTTAACACTGAGTACATTAACCATGTAGGGAGCAGTGTTGAATTGGACAGCTTCTCTAATGTTCCCAAATAATATATAATAACTAAATGAAAAATCCCCACATTGTAAGAAACTTATATGTTCCCAGGCCAAAATAAATTTATGGCCAATTGGCCATTAAGGCATACATTTTGTCCCGTCGATGCCACAAACGAACAATCTCCCCAATACAATTATCTGAAGTTGTCTTTCTTTTCTTCACAACATGCTGATCTTGTGAGCTTCCTGAGTTGCCATTATGAAGAACACTTGAGTTAACCGACTTAGTGGTGCCAAGCATTTTTCTGCAGTTTGACGATCCACAGTGACAATCTTGATCTGCTCCAAACTGGACAAACCTGCAGATAATGCTGAGAGATTTGAAGACAGCAAAACAGTTCCATATAGACGATGCAATAAATTGAGATGGGTGAAAGAAATTTGTATATAATGAAAAAATTAATAAAAATAGGATTGGCCAGGACACTGGGATGAACATACTTATAGTCATAGGTCAGCTCCTCCCCTTCCTTTATGTCACGAAGAGCAAAAATACCAACTCTGGTCTCTCTATCAACGGTCCTGAAACAACATCATGATAATAGCATATATCAGGGTCATCAACAGAGATTTCATAACTCTACAAAATAAACAGAGATTTCAGAAGTAGGGCATATATAGAATAACCAGTAGAATATAACTAACCATTTTTGCATCTCCGTGTTTGGCTCACAACTATGATTTATAAACCTGGACATGTTTCCCTTGTTTGTAGCATCAATGACCATATTGCTACTGACCTCACAAAGATAGAAGTTAGTGTCACGCTGCCTCTTCATTTTCCATAGTCTTTCCTCACATGTTCTGTCATTAATAACTGTAACATTTATGCAAGACATATGGATATTAGTTTGGTTGTTCAGTGTCCAATGTGAGAAAACATCATAACCTATAAAACTAAAATATTTTTATGCATTTTACTTGCTTGCCCACAATAGATTTGAACAAAACTATACCTTCTCCTACATATTCTATAACAAATTCTCCTTTCTTTATTTCATCCTCAGCTACCAATCCAAAGCCACATTTCTCTGTCTAGAAAAAAAAACTAATCTTTTAGGGGAGTGGGAACTGAGAAAAATAAAGGTTTATGAGACAATTAAATTTATACAGCATTCAAAGTTTCACATGTAGATATACAATGGCAATCATCAAATCATAAAGGTTGATTTTGTCATGAAAAAAAATAAAGTATCAGAATCGATTTGCTTAGATTGTCTTCACACATAAGTGTGACACGTTTAAGTCTTCCAACTGCAAAGTATTCAATGGTTGATGTACTGTCTCTATTGCTCATGTAGATACCACCTCACAATATAAAGGAAGTTTCATACAGAAAAGGATTTGTTATGGCTAAAGGTGCAGGATCACTTCTGGACAGAATACGACTCTATACCATAGTGTTGTTGGATCTTATACAAAAAAAATAGTTAATCTCTAGGAAAGACGCATACATAAGGGTTATACAAAAAATTAGTTAATTTCTAGGAAAAACGCATACATAAGGGCAAAAATATACAAAAGATATAAGGATATGGAAATAAGGCTTTTAAAATTTCTCTAAATTGCTTCCAAAAACAACTTCTCTACAAATTAACTTGCAATTTTTCATTTCAGAAATAGTTCACGTTATTAAGCAAATAAAGAAAAGCATTGTACAACTACGCAACATCATAAGGCAAAACAGTACCCGAAAATGTTGTAACACAAATGGTAAGCCAGAGCACTGGTGCAAACTATCGAAACAAATATACTTAGAAGGAAAAATCACAAGAGTATATACAACAAAGGAAATGACACCATCTTAGTAGAAAACCAAGTCCCCCAGTTAGGTCCCCGCTGTACAATTGTTTGCACATAGATTCAACAAATTGACTGAAATGTATAGGAAGCGGTCAAACATGGCAGATCAAGCAATTATTCTCTTCTGTTTGTATCCTCAAACTCAAAAGCTAAGACTTCAACACAAATCAGATCGAATAATGACTTAGTAATTGGCTAGCGCACAGATTTTACAAAGCATAGAACAATTATCACTCACCAGAGTCAAAGACCTGTGATGAAAGGGATTGGAGGTCAGAGGAGGCCATGGGCAATTGTTGGAGGCGCCACAGGCGATAGGAGTCGGGAGAGGATAGCAGCGGCCAGCAAGCACTGGGTGGGGTGGGAGGGCCTGCAGGGGTTGCTCTGGGCTGCCATCACTCTGGCAAAGTCACTTGGGATGGACAGGCTAGAGGAATGAAGCAAGGACACAAGAACTTGATGTCAAGCAGATCACGAATAGCAAACCGGATTCGTTAAACCTGAACCAAATTAGGGTACAGAATTTGCGTTCGTAGTGGAAATTGGAAGAAAAAGTAGCAAACCACAAACCCGAATCCCGTACCGCGACTCAGATGAACAGCGTTTCTGCTAACTATGAAGTAGATAAAGGTGACTTAGATTGGGAGCTCAGACTATTAGATATAGGGTTTTCTTATTGTGATGCACACACGTCCCGACCGCCAAATGGGGACAGGGCCAGGGGAAAAGAAATAGCCCATCCCTGTTCCCTATGGCCTATTTTGAGTGGGCTCAAGCTTGCGGCCAATTCCAGCCAACTGAAAAGAGGCCTAATAGAGCAAGTCCCTATCGGGGAACAGGGAATGGGGTCCCATTGGCATCCCTAACATGGCAAATCTTCACAAACATTTGTGTTTACACAGGACCACATTATGAAATGGCAGAGCAGGGTAACAAAATCTTGACAGCAGAAATTGGTTTGATTCAAGTTGTAATTTCAAGAGAACGATGATTCGGAAATAAAATTATGGAAGGATTTTTTTCAGGGAAAGAGTGGATTGTCTCTATTTTAGGCAGGAAAGCTTTGTCATGATATTACTATCCATTTGAGATCCCTCATACCATCACTGACTTCAAAGGTATAGAGGATTTTTTTCCCTTCTTACTCATACCATCAGATAACACCTCTGCTAGTACTGTACACATTCAAGGCCCGCACGGTAAAGATAGATTATATTTGTATATCATGTATAAAATATTGCATTATACCACCATCTACAGAACCTGCAGTATTTCTCCTCACTTTTCCCCTTAAATGGTCATTGCTTCCCAACTTAAAAATTATGGAAACTTGAACCAGTCGTACCGTAATCAATTTGGTTTTCTTCAGAGGCCTGTGCTGGAATGATTCATTGGCACATTTATTTTCGCATTTACAGTTTGATGAACAACAAGAGAACAGCATCCTGCACCAAGAAATTTCAGTATTTCAGAATGTCTCAACAATGATAAAATTTTGTATTACTCAAATACCTAAAAATAATTTGTATGGTCTCTCCATTTTGCTAAAACTGCAAGGTTCAACAAGACAAACACAGCATCAAGCAGTATTACAGTCAAAATATGTGCTAAATTCTGCGCGCGCACACAGGCAGACAAAGACAACGTGCGTGGGGGGAGCTTACCGCATTGGCAATCTTTGTCACAAACAACTGATGATCCCGAAGAAGGGGTGCAGGAACAAAAAATGCCATCATCTTCAGTGCGTCTCTTAGTAAGATAAACATCTTTATAGAATTAAGGACAGCAATATGATGAAAAGTTCCTATTAGCAATTGCAATTTAGAGGTTCTTGTCATGGCGTTGTAAATGAAATGAGTAACACAATAATAGTGTTAGAACTGAGAGTCCCCACTCACCGAAAAACATGGAGGAGGCATACTATGTTAAGCCATTTTGAAATGTATCCCTGTGTCAAGCACATTATTGAAAAATGTAACCACTCACTTTTCCATAATGCTTTCTACTTTACAGAAAGGCTAAAGTCAAGGTTTCTCATAATGTTACAGAATCATTTTGGATGTACCACTAATCAGACTGCCAAGTGGAAGATGTAAAAGTTTAAACACTTAGCCTTAGACGAATCAAAACACGTCAGAATATTAAACTTTAGCCAGAAGTATTACAATTTTAAATCAGGAAAAGGTGCACATCGCTGCTGCTCAAAGAAGGGCAATAAGCTTAAAGCAGTGGTAGGTACGGATACTCCGCTTAATTGGTATGTAGTAGCCTAACTTCCATTCTTTCAGGGCAGATGGCAGATCAAACTCCACAGGAGCTTTCATCGCTTTGATCAATTCCTCGAACACATTCTCAACATTCCGAGAAGGGAAAATATAAGATTAATAAGCATACAAGATATTATTAACCAAGAACAATAAGGAAGCAAGCATCTAGAAGCAGAACAAAGATACAGATAGCAGTGTTTCACGGATAGCAGAATGATGAAGTGTCTTTCCATGAGGCACCTTCCAAAAGGCAAGTGCATGTTACACTCCACAAAAGTAACGGAAACCGCCACTGTAATCATCCATAACAAGTAGATCATTTGAAATGTCCTGATCAACGCTAGCAAAAATTTCGGCTCACCGACACAACCATTACATTAGACCACTTTAATTCTAACCAAAGTTTAGCAAGCCACCTCACAGAGCCATGGTGTTCGCCCACCCCACCAGGAGGTATCAGGACCCAAACTTGCTGCATTGCTTCACAGCAGGACATACACCCACCTGCAATTTCGACTTGCATGGACTCACCCCAGCACAATTCCGGCAATTCAAGCCTACCAAAGCATTACTATCAACCTGAATACACCCAATCCATACTCCATAGCACAGGAGAATTCTCATGGGGTGCAATGGTGGGCACACAAGGTTGTGAACCCACCCAAGTTCAAGTCTCACTTCTAGCTTAAATTAGTCACATCTCAACAACAAAAAAACTCCATAGCACAGGCCTCCCACCCCTACAGTTTCTCTCAAACAACCGCTATTAGGGCCTCTTTGGTACGGAGGAATGGAGAAACGTAGGAATAGGAAAGGAATGCATGTGTAAAACGGAGGATAGGAAAACACAGGAAACCTATAGGAATATGTGTTTGGATGGGTGGTAGGCAACATACAAGTTTAACAGTTGTACAAATATTAAAGTATGAATGAATGGTAGATAATGATTATTTACCCCTTCGCTTATTTAAGATTTGTGTAACTTATATTGAGGGGAGATGCATAGAAGCACCTCTCAAACAGTAATCACATTTCCCAAATCAGCAGGCTAAAAAATCATTTTAAAGCCACAACAATGTGGTCACACTGAACCTAAGGTCTGACCGATCACATAATAAATGAATGGACTAGTTTCTTATCCCCTCCGCTCACTCCTCTCATCAAGCAGACACCACAAACAATGCTGCAGCCCTCACTCTTTCCTCCATCCACAGCGTTGTTGCCGCCCATTTTCTTTCGCCATTACAGCTGGCTGGGCTCACCACTGGCCATCCTACCCAGCCTCTTCTCGCTCTCCCCTTGGCGCTGGCCCCAAGATCAGTGCTTCCCCAGGTTCTCCAAGGTCCAGATCCGGCACCCATCACCATAGTCGTCAACTTGAGCAGTGATGTGATTCTTTTGCCATGGTGCCTTCGTCTACCGCAATCCTTTGGAATTCTCTGGAGCGAATCCTATAGGAACGGAGTTCCTGCAAAAATCCTTCAATCCAAGGGAGCCCTAAAGCTGGAAAGGAAGCACCAAGAACGGTGCCAAGTCCAGTTTAAACATCACAAAGCGCGATTTGCGAGAACAGGTGAGGTTCCCGACGAGAGGATTCGCGGACAATTTCACGAAATTTGCGAAAACCTTAGGGTTTTGTAGGTTTAGTTGCAGGATTGAATTCAATCAAGAGATGTGGAGAAGAGGATACCTTGATTTTTGCCGGAGGTGGCATGGTTGTGAATCGCCGGCGGCGAGCGGCGGTCGGCGAGCAGGCGGAGGCGTCAAAATCTGAGGGGGGGAAATGGCAGAGGAGAAACAGAAAGAGGAAGAGAAGGAGGCGAAGTGGGAGGCAGCGCCGGAGCTAGGGCAAGCCAGCGGCCGGACTAGGGTTCGCGCCGGGGGCGGGGGGCGCGGGGTGGTGTTGTTGATTCGGGTGAGCTTCTGCCCGCGGCGATTTGGGGTAGGCGTAGCCGGGAGGGACTTGGGTGCACTCAGCCATCCCATGCACTCATGCAATCATATGACGATGGCCAGCGGATCCAAATCTAACGGTTACTGTGTTTTTTGCACTTAAGCCCCCCTACTCACCCCCTCAGCCCATGCGCAATTTGCCAAAACCCCCTCATACGAATTAATGCATCACAAAACAACACGAGAAACAATCTTCCTGTGCCCGGCCGCCACTTCGTATTTCGTCTGGTGCCCAACGTGCCCCGTGCAGACGGATCGCCGCCCTCGCCGCGATCTTCCTGTGCCCGGCCGCCGCTTCGTATTTCGCTGAACAGAGTCTAATTCAGATCTGCAGAATCACAAGAAGGGGCTGCGCAAAAACCAGAGAACTAGTTAGCACTCAAACAAGGTTTTGCGATGTGGCAAAACAGCCCACATCCTTTTCTGATTTTCCTCATTATATAGACAAAGTTTACAAGTTCTATTTTGATTTTTCTGGACTCCTGATCACGCTTAGACTCTGCAAATAAGATAACAACTCAACCGAAACATCTTAACGAACTTAGACTCTGAAAGAAAACACCCGAACTATTACTTATCCGGCAATTTGCCGAGACTACTCTACGCCTGATTACTAGCGCTTAACTCTGACTGACTCTGCTAAACTCTGAAAGATATCTGAGCAAAAAAATGAAACAAACTTGACTTAGAAGCAATAAGATTAGACCAACAGATCCATTGATCATGAAGCTCACGACTCGTTCAGGGGACGGGAGAACTCCGGTCCCGGATGACCACGTCGGTCGCGCAACAGATGACTCGTTCAGACTACGGGCGTCGGCATGCCTCGAACGCTGGTGGAGGAGGCGCGGCGAGGGCGGCGATCCGTCTGCACGCGGCACGTCGGGCACCGCATTTAAATACTGAAGCGCGCCGCATGTGAAGATTGTTTCTCGTGTCGTTTTGTGATGTATTAATTCGTATGAGGGGGTTTTGGCAAATTGCTCATGGGGCTAGAGGGGCGAGTGGGGGGCTTAAGTGCAAAAAACACAGCAACCGTTAGATTTGGATCCACTGGCCATTGTCGCATGATTGCATGAGTGCACAGGATGGCTGAGTGCACCCAAGTCCCTCCCGGCATAGCCAGGCGAGCGGTCAGGGACTTCTATGCGCGGAAAAAATCAACAGAAATTTTTTTTTTAATTTAATATTTATTTTAAATCTTTTTTCCGAAAATAAATAGAAAAAAAATTGCAAAATTGGGTGCCCGTCGCTCGAATATGGGGCGATTGCCCCATATCTAGGCGATAGGAGCACCACCTAATGGCTAGCTGTAACGGCCGGGTAGAAGTAACGGCCAATTTGCACGCATGGACTGATCGTCCGAGATTGGGGTGATAGGTGGGCTTTAAAAGCCCGGGTGCCGCTTCTCTCGGCTCATTTCGCCTAGGAGTAAGAACCAGCGACCGAAGCCAGCGAGAGCCGAAGGAGGAGAAGAGGAAAGGAAAGAAAGGAAAAGAGAGGAGAGGAAAAAAGGAGAGAAAAAAAGAAAGTAAAAAAGTTAGAAAAGAAATTGGAGAAAGTAGATTCGTCGTTTTTGTGGAGGTAAGTTCGAAAATTTTATATGCAAATAATGTATTAGGCAATATTTAGAAATGTAATGTAGAAATTTAATGTAGTAGGATTGTCTAGTATTTAGAAATATTAGGATTATGTAGTATTTAGTATTTAAAAATATAGAAATTTAATGTAGTAGAAATATTAGGCAATATTTAGAAATTTAATATAGTAGGATTGTGTAGTAGAAATTTTGTTATGCAAATCATGTATTAGGCAATATTTAGAAATGTAATGTGGTAGAAATTTAATATTATGATGAAACATAGTAGGCTAACCATATGTTGCGCGGGTAAAGTTTCAAATATTGCAACGTAGAAATTAAAGGAAGTATGATATATCATGTAGATATAGAGTTTTTAAGATTAGGAAAAATTAATAATATATAATAGTAATTCCGTAATGAAAAAATGAGTAGTCGAATTACTTATTTATAGTCGAATTTCTTAGTATGATCACCATACGTTTTATATATTGTATTTTAGAGTAATATTTAAAAAACATGGTAGGCTAGCAGCGTATCGTACGTTGTCAGGCAGCTTGTTACGTTAGAAATTAGTAGAGTAAAAAAAATTTGGAAATGTCAGGCACCGTTAGAAATTAGTAGAGAAAAAAATTTGAAAATATAACGTAACATTTATATGATAAAGCATGATGTGGTTAGATAGACAATTGATGAATTTTTCGGTCCGACGTTGTAGGCAGCATATCGGAGAAATTGTATTTTCAAATATTTTATAGAGATGGGGAGATAGCACAAGGGACGGATGGAATGGATTTGTCAGCATTTTCAAGAATCGTACGGGACATATCTAGACCGAACGATAAGACATACAGGGCTTTGTTCAAGTGGATGTTTCGAACGTTCAATTTGGATTCCCAGACTGTTCGGCTGCGGGTTAGAGCAGTAATAAGCCATGCACAACACTATTTTGTTGGAGAGTTGATTCATATTAACACGACATCATCATGGAGGAGCTATGTTGGGTTTGACGTAGAGCGGGTGGCCGCCATGTTGTCGGGTACAATGGTACCGTGTACCTCTATTTGCTCAAGTTCGTGATGTCGGGGTAGATATTATGGAGGAGAGAAAGACAAATATGCAAGAATGCGATGATGAAGGTGACGAGGAGCCCGGAGACGGGGGACACAAGATTGGCAGTGGCGAGGGGGTCGGGAGGGCAAGGAGACAATCATGGAGGCGCGAGGGGGTGGCCGATGAGGAGGAGGAGGTGAAGGACATAGTTGATATGATGGAGGAGGACTGTGCGGATGAAGAAGTCCCTGATGGCGAACACTCGGATGAGGAGGACAATACTTCTGAGGTGCCTATCCTTGTTGCGTAGACTAATTATAATTTCGAAAACCTAACAATGAATGAAGGGAACAGTGATGCATGGGAGTATCATGAGAACGAGGTCACGCATGGAGCCATATATAAAGACAAGGAGGCTGTGATGGATGCGATGAAGTACTGGTCAATGTCTCTTCGGCGGCAATTCAGGGTAGTGAAGTCTAGCAAAAAAGAGTACGGCGTGAAGTGCGTAGTTGATTCGTACCCATGGCGGGTGCATGCATACAAGAGGAAGTAGAATGACTAGTGGAAATGTTCCATAGTGATGGAACATAACTATGAACTCTAGGAAGCGAAGCAGAAACACCGCAATCTGTCGTCCACTTGGGTGACAAATATGTTTTACAGTCAGATCGAGGACAATCCGTACCTGTAGCCTCGATCTATTATCAGAGCCGTGGAGGAGATGTTTTAGTACAAGATTAGCTACGGAAAGGCATGGAGAGCAAAAAGGACAGCTTTACAAATACGGTTCGGGACGTACAAGGCTTCATACGAAAATATTCCACACTTGCTCCGGGCAATATCACATAGGAATCCCGGTACATTCATCGACCTTGCGGAGTTTTCCGTGGATGGTGTGTGCGCAGGTAAGTGGGTTTTGCAGCGGACCTTCTTCGCCCTCGGCGCATGCATAAATGCATTCCAACACTGTCGTCCGATCATTTGCATGGACAACACATTCCTCACAGGGAAATACGAGGGCTAGATTCTAACTGCAATCGCGGTGGATGCCAACAACCAGGTTCTACCGGTCTCATTGGCCTTCATGGAGGGGGAAAATACGGATAGCTGGTACTAGTTTCTTGAAAGAGTCAAGCTGGCAATTGTTCAGGATTGCCCTGATGTATGTGTCATCCATGACCAACATGCAGGGTTGCTAAGGGCGATCGTGGATACGCAACAAGGGTCCGACATCATGAGAGCTGCAAAGTGGCCAGATCTGAAGGGCAGGTGGTGCATGAGGCACATGGGTGCCAATTTTTTTCATCAGTTTAGAAATAAGGAGCTTATGAACATGTTCAAGTGGCTGTGCAAACAGAACCAGCGGAGGAAGTTCGACGCACTATGGAGGATGTTGGATGAACTAACCAAGAAGTAATCACTGAATCCAAGGGATGCCGCTAGTTCATCAAGGAACCCTATGGTCTACCACAAGCAAGGAGATAATCCCACAGCCTTGTGCGCGCTCCCGACCAATGCACCAAACATTCGGCGTAAGTCGAGGACAAGCATAAAGAGTTTCACGAACTAGATACAACATGAGCCGTTGGAGAAATGATCCCTTTTGTATGACGAGGGCGGTTCCCGTTATGGAATAATGACAACGAACCTAGCGGAGATTTACAACTGGATAATGAAAGGCCCGAGATGACTTCCATTGGTGGATATAGTTGAAGGTGTGTTACTAGGCACCCAAAGATATTTCATTGAGTGATATACGAACTCCGCTGCATGTATGTCGGACAATCGACTGTTCTACTTAATGGTTGAATCTATATACATGGCCAACAAAACACGAAAGGCACAGACACATGGCTTGACACCGGAGTGTGGCGTGGAACGGAGGTAACACGTGCACTGCGGGGACCAAGGTCGCAGAAGTGCCCACCGGGAGAGGACTTCCCATTTGTGCATACTTCGAGCTGCTGACTACGAGTGCTCCTACTAGAAGCCATGCCTGCTGCACTTGCCGTGCTCGCACGTGATTGCCGCAGCCGCCGAGACACACCAATCATGTCGTCCATACATCTCCCACTATTACTACAAGCAAAGTGTTCTCAACACGTGGCATAACGAGGTGTACAGATACCAAGTGGATGAATCGTTTACAGCATCCCCCCTCCAGAGCATCGATGGGTACTGGACATCCGAATGTTGAAGTAGAAGGTCGGGCGTCGAAGGACACGGCGTATTCAAAACGATATGGACGAGTCCGAAGCGCATCGTAATTGGGGATAATGTAATTTTATTTCATATATTTCTAAATGTATTTCTTTACTTCACGTACCTCAATATGTACCAGTTAATTATTGTTCCCGTCATATAATTTTTGATTCTATGTGCGCAATCGAACACATATTTAAATATGCAACATTTTATTATTTTTCATTTAATTTTTTGTAGTTGTAATGTGTAACATTTACTTATTATCCAGTTTGTTTTATTTGCTTTCTACATTATTTATTGTCCAGTTTGTTTTATGTGCTTTCTACATTTACTTATTGTCCAGTTTATTTTATTTGCTTTCTAACCATGTATTTGCTTTGTAACCATGTAGGCACAAGCACCGATGGCGGGAGCTGGGTGTGATGCTGGTGCTTGCCCTAAGCTGCTAGACCGGACCGTGGATTCGACCCACCGGTCTAGGTTCTCCACAGTTCAGAATCGATAGTTGGGAACATTGCAGCCTCGAGTGCCGAACAAGATGCTTCGCATTGACCCACGTTGGGTTCCACAGTAAGCTGCCAACTTTTCCTACTCTTTTATGTACATGTACTTACTTGTAAATGGAATTTTGACGATGCTACACACTATGTGCAGGTTATGTGCGGCTAGCTTACTTCTGCTCTGTAGGATGGTGGAGTAGACCACTTCCCTAGTGGAGGGTAGGCACGTCCCACGGTTCGGGTACGACCGGTCCGTCCTGAGCACACTCATCGACCGATGGAGACCAGAGATGCACATGTTCTACCTGCCCTGCAGAGAGATGGCTCCGACGCTATAGAACGTGTGTTACCTCCTAGGACTCCCCTATGCGGGTCCTGCAATTGTGCCGGACGACGTCTCCGTCACGTGGCATGCGGAGTTGTTGGCGCGGTTCGCCGAGGTGCAGCGACACCCTTGGGGCGGCCCGTATGTACCCCTCAGGCTGGGTGAGCGGCACGGACCGACGAAGGCGTGGCTGCTTTAGTTCACGGTTAGTACCTCCTTCATTGCAATTTAACAGAGACGCGCTAAGTTGCTAAGAATATTGTACCAAATACTGCAGGCTAACCTTATCCACCCACACGCCGAGGATGAGGACGTGGCCCGCCACTTGAGGCATACCTGCTGTTGCTGTTCGGTTGGGTGATGTTCCCGTCCTCGCAGGGGAACACGGTGGACCGGCACCTGATCGAGTACGCCCAGTCCATCGCTGACACCCTGGCACATGAGGTAACACATTCCGTTAAAAAATCTCTTATGACAGGACATGTCTAACTTTCTCGTTGTAAACAGATGGTGTAATGGCCGTAGGCCTCTGCTGTGCTCGCGGCGACGTATAGAGGTCTATGCGATGCTGTCTCTCGGAGAGAGCAGGACACGACAATATTGGGTTGCATCCTACTGCTGTAGTTGTGGTCCTGTGAGCGCTTCTCCATTGGTAGGCCTCTTGTTGACACCGCGCCGTACTCACAGGACCTATATGATGAGAACCCGACGGACTGGCCCACCATGGGCCACTACTGGGTTCAGTGACAAGTATGCCCCCTCGTATCTTATTCCCCACTTTCACACTTTCATAACATACACTATTTTTTATTTCCGCGCAGCAGTTGTATGCCCACCGACAGGTCAGGAGGTCCTACCTCGAGTTTGTTCGGGAGTTCGATAGGCTCCATGACGAGGACGTGTGGTGGACGCCGTACAGCCCGTACGACATCCACGTCCGAGCACCTTACGAGATCTCCGTGCTTTGCTCGCAGGATGAGCAGTTCTGGCTCACCTGTAAGGTCCTCGTCTTCGACCTGTGCGTGGAGGAGTACTCACCATACTGAATGCTACGGCAGTTCGGCTTGTTCTAGTCTTTTCCCTTGCCGCCTCATCATGTTGTCTCACGTGGCGCTCACAAGTACGTCTCCTGAGCACACTGCTTAGCATTCCCGTGGAATGGATGTTGTATGTAAATTTCTGTTTTTGCATTGTAGGATGACCCGGATGGGGGCTGTAGTAGGCACTCTGTTCGCGCATCGCAACCGAGACCTGGGCGTACAACCATGACATGTATGACGAGCACATGGAGTGGTTCGCGCCGCGGACTCAGCTCAGGGTGGGGTACACACCAGCACCGTATGTCCCAGCTCAGGCATCGGTGTCGGAGACATACACTTCATAGATGTCCGCGAGGGACAACTTCGCGGTAAGTGTCACAATTGAATCTCTATACGTATGTCTTTTTATGTAAATTACCTAATATCAATCCAGCATTACATGCAGGCACAGCTTGCAGGGGAGGTGGATGTAGAGGCTACGTCCATGTTGGCACGCCTCCGAGCGGGCATCCAGATGACCACCGCTGAGGCCAAGGCAACTTGGGAGCGGGTCCGCGACAAGGCAAGGCGGTTGTGTCGCCTGGCCACCTTGGGGGTGGAGACATCATCGGACGTAGCGCACCGCATCCTCATGGGCCAGCAACTTGCCCTCCCATGGTGGCTCCTTGTGGAGCCATGCCCACACCTCCCCATGGCAGTTGTCTCCCACAGGCCGACTGTAATGCCCCAAGATTGTTTTTCCAGGGTTTCTGGGGCATCTCGCAGTTTTAAGGATTTTAGTGAGAAGTTCTAAGTTCTACCGGATGCATTTCGGGAAAAGGGGGATTTCACCGAGCCGTAATTGTTTTTGCAGCAAGTTTTACTCAAAAAGGGTTTTCTTTTCTCTGCACGTTTGAAATGTCAAATTCTTGGAGATGATTAAATTTCAGTCTCTGGGGTTTGTGACGTTTTATTCTTTTCCCCTTAGTTTTTGTTCATTGCATCCTCTCAATTTGGTTATGTGCAAGTATATATATATGTATAAGTGTGGTCTATGCATACTTGGAAGGAAAGAGAGAGAAGCAAAGAAAGAAAAAAGAACTCCCAGGCTTGCTCCCGTGCCCTTGCTCCGTCTTCTTGCCTCAGGCTGCTTCCCTGTGGTCAGCTCCTCCTCTGGCCGTGGCCTCTGCCTCCCCCGGCGGCTCCGGCACCTCTGGCGGCCGCCCTGCCTCTCCTGGCGACGCCTGACTCGCCTCCACCACTTGGCGCCCTCCGGGACTGCTTGCCACCTGGCGACCTTCCCTCCGGGCGTGAGCTCTCTTCTTCCCTGTGGCAAGATCTCCCCACCCCTCCTTCCTCCCTATGTTTCCTTGAGGTAAAACCCTAAGAAATGTGGGGATTTAATTGTTGCATGCTAGATGTTTGATGAAATGCCTAGAAGGTTTAGGTTTGTTGAATGTGATTGCGCATATATATTATCTTGATTAGTTGGTATCGGCATCTTGCGTTTCTTGATTTTTAATGGATTGTAGAATCTCTGCTTTTTGATTGATATTGGATTGCGATTGAAGATTGTCTTTGCAACCATCGGTATAATTGGTAGGAAACCTTTTAGGTGGAGCTATTCCTGCTTGTGACAAATGGTGAATTGGATGGCAATGAAAAACGAGTTAGGATGGAAATTGAGTTTTGTTGATAGTATTCTGTGGTTGCTATTTGTTTGCCTATTCATTGGTTTTGTGTTGGGAAAGTTTCTTTTGTTGCTAGCAAATTTATCCTGCTGTGTCAAGGTAAGGAGGGCTTGAATGTAGTGGAAATCTATAACTTATGCATGGTGAGTTGGTGACTGAAATGTGGTATTCATCTCATTAGCAAATTATATTATATGTTGGTCCATATTAGTTTCTTTCTGTCTTTTTGCTTTGTGGGCACATAGAAGATGTATTGACTATGATGGCTGTAAAGTGATGACTGGAGAATGAACTTGGATCATTATTTGTTATTCGTGAATCCTCCACTTTATGAGCAATTGTTTTGGTGATTTTTATATGTGCTTTTGGTAGTTCTTTCTTCTAAGCTAATATTTAATTTATGCTAGAGGTTGAATTAGCATTTCAGATACCTAGATAAATATGGAGAATTTCGTAGATCGTAGTAATGCTCGCAAATGTTTAAATTCAGATTTGTATCGAATGTTTTAAGTGAGGTTGAAGTGAGTTGTCCCGAATGCGAGTAATAGCCTCGGATCTTTGTTTTGTAGTGGGTCTTTGGGGGTTACCTCGACCCTCCTCGCTACTGCCTTCAATAAAAGGCAAGTGCAACCCCTAGAGTGTTATTAGGGTGTTAAATGCTTTGTTTGCGATAAGATTATGAAACTTCTAATGATGTGGTTATGTTTAATAGCATGTCTAGAAGTTGTTTTTAGTATGGTGATGAGGATGGATGAATGTTAGCAAACTGGTAAGTAAGTTATTCAATTCCCATTTATTGCATTGCGTTACGAAATTGTACGAATGGGTATGGTTATGTTGATGCAAGTGTAGGAACAAGCTTGCACTATAATCACCTAGTTGGTCATATCTGTAAATTTAATTTACCTTATAGAAATTATGTGATGCCTTTCCCTGAATTTTATTCATGACTTTATTTACTCTCGAATGAGTCACACTGGGGAAATAGCAAGTTAATTGATACTTCCATATTGGTTATGGCTATGTGTGGTGAAAATGAATGAGGGGTGAAATGCATTCACGTCAATTGCATAATTGCATTCATGATAGACGAGGCGTCCCATGTTGATGCGGGCCTCGGTGCTCACCCGTAGTGAGCACAAAAGTCCTACCTCGTAGTCCCATTCATCGAGGTGAATGGGAGCGAGTCAAGAAGAGTAGGGCCCGCCACGGATGGTTGGATTGAGGGTGCACACCGACGGTGTGCATTCACTATACCCAGATACGCTATGACAATGTGCATTATGAGCATGCATGGTGCATTCATTTTATGATTCATGAGAAAAGGATGAGAGCAAAAAAACATCGCATTTCATTATATGTGTTGCAATTTCTAAGTATTAATTGATGAGAATGGAAATGACAGGTTGAGGATTGAGTCGTGGACTCATCCTGGAATGATTGTTGAGGCATGAGTACGGTTTAGTTATGTTTCCGAGTTGGATGTGGTAAATGGGACTAGTTACTGCTTCCTTTACCGGATGATTTCAATTTAGTTTTGGTTATGTCAAATAATGAAGTAGTTGTGCTCTTATGTTTGGTTTTATATGAATTCAAATTGCTTCTTTTATTTACTGCTATCAAATTAAAGAAACTTTTACTTTACTCTTGAAGCGCTTATATTCTAGACAAATTCATTACTTTTCTTACTTGATTGCACTTTATCGAGTCTTGGACTCACGCTTGTTTGCTTCTGTTTTTAGGTTCTTTGAAGTCGGCTCATGGGATGGGAGTAGAGCACATACACGACTTCTGGCCACCATCAAACTATTTAAATCGATTTGTAAAGCTTAGTGATATGGATTGAGGTTGTAATATGTTGTTCGTTGTGGAGTAGTTATTAATTTATATTGATGTGAGATCGGTTAACTAAGGACCCGCTAGAATGATATCATATACCGCAATGTTTTCTGTCTCACGAGTGGATGTCCTAGTTTCTAGGAGGTCATGCGAAATTTTGTAAATTTCGGTGACTTTGCTTTTAAATTGGTTTTAGAGTTTAGTGGTTGATTGCGTCAAGTTCGTGATAGATGTTAGGTTTTTATGCCTTCTTCGAAATTCTCAATTCAAGTGATTTTGTTGTGGAGAATTATCGTGTGTCGGTAATCCCTTCGGACATGAGTGGGTCCAAAGGGTGTCGCTAGTGAACCAGGGTTTTTGGTAGCATTCGTGGCGCGTTGGCGTTGGGGTGTTACACCGACATCGGCTACTGCGAGTCCTCGTGGCCTTCCCCACAGCAACCTGGGGTGACGAGGGGCCTTCTTCGTCTCACGCCCCAATAGGACCCCAGGGTGGTTTCAGCGACGCGAACTACGACGACCGGGAGGAGGCAGTGTTCAACGTAGAGCAGTACCTGTCGACCTAGAACCTCGGCCCCTCTCAGCTCTCAGGAGCACCGCACTAGGACACACCCAAGTCGCTGCCAGACTACACTACCCCTGCGTTGCAGGGCCGGCCTAGGAGGGCCGTCCGTCCTCCGTCGCCACTCACGTACCCCACGGACCAAACCAGGAAGCGTGGCCGTGAGTGACTTGTTGTATAGCTGTACTTTTGTAATGTCTATACCTGTCTAACTGTTGTATAACTGTCTGAACTCAGTGCTAACATTTTTTTAGCTTATCCTTCTCAATTAGTAACGTGTGTGCCTTTTCCGATTTTTGCAACTTCATGCCGGAGCAACGTCCGACCAGCTTGCCCATAGACAAGTGGTAGCCTACGTTACGTAGGTCGCTCGTGATTTTTCCTGTATTTTCTGGGCCATATCCGGTGGGCCCCACGAGGCTACGAAAACCCCTAAGTGGCCACAATTTCGGGGTTTCGTGGCCGCGTGTGTCTTTTTCAATTTTGCAACTTCATGCCAGGGCAATGTCCGACCAGCTCACCCATAGATAAGTTGTAGCCCGCATTGCGTAGGTCACTCGTGATTTTTCTTGTATTTTCTGGGCCGTATCCGATGGGCTCCATGAGGCTACGAAAACCCCTAAGTGGCCACAATTTCGGGGTTTCATGGCAGCATGTGCCTTTTTCGATTTTCGCAACTTCGTACCGGGGCAACGCTCAACCAGCTCACCCATAGATAAGTGGTAGCCCGCGTTGCATAGGTCGCTCATGATTTTTCCCATATTTTCTAGGCCATATCTAGTGGGCCCAGCGAGGCTACGAAAACCCCTAAGTGGCCACAATTTTGGGGTTTCGTGGCCACATGTGCCTTTTCTGATTTTTGCAACTTCATGCCGGGGCAACGCCCGACCAGCTCGCCTATGGGTAAGTGATAGCCCGCGTTGTGTAAGTCGCTCGTGATTTTTTTCACATTTTTTGAGCCATATCCGGTGGCTCCCGCCAGGCTATGAAAACCCCTAAGTGGCCACAATTTCAAGGTTTCGTGGCCACGTGTGCCTTTTCCGATTTTCGCAACTTCGTGCTGGGGCAACGTCCAACCAGCTCACCCATAGATAAGTGGTAGCCCGCGTTGCATAAGTCGCTCGTGATGGCCATATCTGGTGGGCCCCGCAAGGCTACAAAAACCCCTAAGTGGCCACAATTTCTCAAATCTGAAGTTACTAGGGAAAATAAGGTAGGCCATACTCTTTATTACGACTTAAAACTGGGAGGAGCATTACGAACAAGGAAAATAATGGTTACAACTTGACGTCTAATGAGTGGATCGAGGCCATTTCCCTTTCGCTCATGCCTACGGTGGGCTTCCCTGGTACGACGTGCCCTCTCTCATTTTCTCTCTCTATCTCGGCCTCCTTTTCCTTCGCTTCCTTTCGACGTGCCTCTTCGCATGCAGCGTCACGCTACTCTTGAAGCTGCCGCCTGAACTCCTCATCCCGGTTAGCTTGATCAAGGAGCATTTGGTCTTCGGGGTTGATCTCCATGTCAAACCACTGTTGCTCAAATTCACACAGTGGCAGAGGCGACTGCACGAAACATAAATTAGCAAAGTTTCATGTACAAGTATTACGAAACACGTATGATTGTTACCATCTGGCGATTCTTCAGGCTGTTCTCCGGCGGATCGAAGGCGTAGTTGTAGCACTTCTAATACCTCCTCTTCCAAGTTGGAATTTCCCAAGAGCGAACAAACCTGCAAGGATCTCCGCACATACACATCGGTGGGACATCCCCGCAAGGTAGGAAGAGATCCTTATACGCGACGTTGCGCAGCCAGTCCGAAGCGCCTCCCTCTTCCTTTGCTTTCCCCTTTCCCTTTCCACTTGCATGCCTCGGTATTTTTCCTTCCTCTCTTTTTTTCTCTTCTCCTTCCCTCCTCTCTTCTTTTCTGTTCTCTCGGTTCTATCTTTGCTCTCGGTCTCGCTCACTAGGATGAAAATGAAGGCCGGTCTCACTTGTTGAACCGGCATTTTAAAGGGCAGATTCGCCCTAATATGGGGTGATCTCCCCATATTGGGGCGATATGTCTCCCCGCAATAGCCATTAACGACCACTAACGCCTACGCCCAGCGATTAACGGCGAAGGGTGCCTATCGCCCGGATATGGGGCGATCGCCCCATATCCGGGCGACGGGCACCCAATTTCACAATTTTTTTCCGTTGATTATTTTTGAAAAAAGATTTAAAATAAATATTAAATAAAAAAATTCAGGAAATCCCTCCACTCAGATCTGAGCCGTCCCGATGGGCTTGAGCGGGCTTGGATTCGAAATTTTCAGATTTACAAAGTGGGCCATTTTCTTTACTAATCCGAACTACATATAAATTCTAATCGGTCCCTTCCCACTAGGTGTGGATATTGAGTGAAGTCCTTGTCTCATCCAACTTTTTTCAAAATTGATACATTTTGTTTTAATATTATTTTATTTATAGTTGAGAAGTATTATTAGAATCAAACTAACGAGTTGAATCAAAGCAAAATTCAATTTCATTCAAAATTGACTCATTTCAATGTTTAACCAATGAATGAGTGTAATTGAAGTAACTTTGAACCGAGCCAATGATCCCCACCAACGAGTTTTTTTCTACCCCTACCATCCTCACATATGGTCTAACATGTGGACCCAACACCACACCACTCGTATTATCTTCCCATCTTCTCCTCTCACTTGATCGCAATAGTCCGCACATGTTGCCGCCACTGCCCCAATTTAATCAACCACGTACATAGCATCCTCAGTCAATCCCCATCTTTGTAAATCTCTCGCCTCTCTCCCATCCCCTCGCTTCATCACCGTCTCTCTTGTTGTCCTCAGCTCCACCTCCACTCCCTCCCCTACAAATTTGGGCTAGGTCTAGGCATTGCATCGCCTCCACCCTCCCCCTCACCTCCGTAACTCTCTCACCTCTCTTCCGCTTCGCCATTGTCCCTCTTGTTGTCCCCTTATCTCTGCCATCATGCCTGTTGTCACAGTCAAGGCACTGCACCCACTCTCACTCTCCTCTAGATCTGGTCAGGATAAAGGCACCATGCCATCTCCACCCTCCTACTCTAGATCTTGCTCGGATCAAGGCACCATGCCCATCTGCACTTCTGACGACAAGAGCAAGCACAACAGGAGCAGCGATAGCTATAAAGACATTAAGGAGAGGAGCAACGCTGTAGAAGCAGATGGTGTCGATAGTGCTAGCACCACTCAATGGCCACTACTATAGAAATGTCTATATAAGACGCATCATCACAAACAGTTTTCAAAAATTAACTATATTAAAGCTAATCACGGACAGTTTTGCTAGCATGACCGTTAAAATTACAGAATATACTAAGAACCATCTATGATAAGCTAATACCACATGCAGTTCATGATACAAACTATCTATAAAGTATCATAGACGGTTGAACCACAAACTGCCTGTGATATTAGCTTATCACAAATAGTTTTTTAATAGAACAGTCTATGATAACACTTCTGTATTATATTGAAGGGCCATGTAGAGGTCTATCCATGTTTGTGATGAGTAATTAACTAGATTTAAGCTTGATTTGCTTTGAAATTGAGTTTGATTTGAATTGGATTTTCAATTTGGAGCAATTTAAGATTTGATTGCCTTTTCCGGTGCTACCGGTCATGGTAGAGCGGTGCTACCGGCCGGACGGTAGCACCGGATCTGAGCATTAATATTTTAATTAAGGATTTTGTAATAATTATTGCATATCTTTTGGACATTGCTATGTAATGGGTTTTCCTTATCTTTGATGGTAACAGGACGACGGTTCTAGGTCATGGTGAGGCGGAGGATGATCGGGACTAGACGAGGTGCATCGAAGGTCCAAACAGTCGAAGATCGATGGAAGATGATCATTGACAGAGTCCGGGCAAGCCAAGAAGACAAGAAAAGGCGATGATGGTAGCTAGATACCATATGGATCGGTGAGGGCCGTTGGATCGCGGTCTAGTTGATAGGTTAGCGGGTCTAGATAGTATGCATTGAAAATTGTGCAAGAAAACCTATTATATGCGTGGGTTTTGGGTTAGCCCTTGCATGGCTGTGTGAGTGGGTTAATCCTACCCCTTTGATGAGTGCTCTAGGGTTGAGGGACTCATCCAAGAGTGTTAGGTGGCCTAAGAGTAGTATAAATAGAGAGGAAAGGGTAGCCTCCTCCTCTTGAAGGTTGTAAAGGTTTTTGTGCTCCTTTGAGATTTGCCCACTTTGTTGTGAGGCTTTGTAAACCTCCCCTTTCTGAAATGCAAATCATTTTCATTCATACTTGAATTTACATTACGCATTTAATTTTTGTCTTAAATTTATGAAAATCTGAATTTAAGACATAAAGTAAATGCGTAATGTAAATTCAAGTATGAATGAAAATGATTTGCATTTCAGGAAAGGGAGGTTTACAAAGCCACACAACAAAGTGGGCAAAGCTCAAAGGAGCACAAAAACCTTTATAACCTTCAAGGGGAGAAGGCTATCCCTTCTCCCCTATTTATACTACTCTTGGACCACCTACCACCCTTAGATGAGCCCCTCAACCCTAGAGCACTCATCAAGAGCTAGAATTAATCCACTCAACAAGCTATGAAAGGGCTAACCCAAAACCCACACACACGAGGGGTTTTCTTGCATGATTTTCAAGCATAGTACCTAGACCCGCTAACCTATTAACTAGACCGCGATCTGACGGTCCTCCTTGATCCACGCGGCATCTAGCTAGCACCATCTTCTTTCCTTGTTATCTTGGCTTGCACGAACTCCATCTCCGATCATCTTCCGACGATCCCCGATCATATGGACCTTTGACGTACCTCGCCTAGTCCTGATCATCCTCCATCTCACCATGATTGAGTACCGTCTTCCTGCAACCATCAAAGACAAGGAAAACACCTCACATAGCAAAGTCCAAAAAGATATGCAATTAATCATCACAAAATTATTAATCATATCAAACTAACTCAGAAGGTCCGGTGCTACTGCCCTCAGGCCGGTAGCACCGCCCTTAGTAGGCCGGTGCTACCGCCCCCTTGGCTGGTAGCATCACTCTACTACAACACGCAAAAAGCACTCTCTCTAGAATTCTCACACCGGCTAGTTGGACCGGTGCTACAGCTCGGCCAGTAGCACCGGGAAAGGAAACCAAAAGCTCAAATTGTTTCAAATTGAAAATCCAATTCAAATCAAACTCAATTCTAAAAATAAGCCAAGCTCAAATTTAGTCAAATACTCATCACACACAAGTATAGACCTCCATATGGTCTTTCAATCTCTCCCTTAACGAGTATATTGACAAACACATGAAAAGGTATAAATTTTGAGTTTGAAGAAAGATAGAAGAAAGTAATTTGAATGCAAAGCCAAACTTGGTTCAAAATAGAAACAGAGATCATGACCAAGTTAGTGAAAAAAATTTCAGATCTAATCTCAACAAAGAGCAAGTTTTCACAAAAGCTCTAAAATCTAATAACACGAGCAAACTTATGATCCATACAAGATAGCAAAAACATTACCAAGATCATAAGAACCAAGATGCATTATTATTATTATTATTATTATTAACGATGCCTTTTCTACGATTTCTCCCCCTTTTGACAATATAGGCATCAAGATAACATGTTGTCCCTTTATATATGCATGAGACGCAACCTAGAGGAGTTTTGAAAATTATCCAAGTGACTTATGAAGATAAGATATGACACCAAGCTAGTCAATTTCAAATTTTACTAAACTAAGACATGTCCAAGTGCAAATAAAAAAATTTGCTTGCTACCTTAGTTTTGAAACATCAATTTTTGACATGAGCAACAATTAGCATTAATTTTAAGTCTAGAAGCAAAGCCACTCAAAGAATCAAATGGAGGACCTAGAGTTCAACCTACTTAACACTTTGGAAAATCTAGAAGTGCATATAAGGTACTTCGAGCTTATTTTTCATTTGATGCAAATTTTCCTTTATAGCTTTTGAAAGATATAGCGAGGTGCAAATGTTTGACATTATTTGCATTTTTTACCCACATATGTTTTTTTATTTATAATTATTTTTAAAATAATTGAATCAAGCCATATTTGATCATCTCAAGAAGGACTCTCAAGAGAATGATCTTGGTCATACACAACACATTCCAAGTTTATCCCAAGTGCAATGGAAAGCTGTCTTGTGAATGTGAGGTGTCAAGTATAATGCACATAAAAAGAGTCAACTTTGCTTAATTGTCATTTTAGCACTTTGATTGATAAGCAGATGAAAGACTCAAGTATGGATCAATCTAGTTTCACCCAAGTTGCTATAGGGATTCTAGAGAACTCCAAAATTTCACAAATCATGATAAATACCGCTAGAGAAGAAACTTAGCAAGTACAAGAAAAATGGTTCATTTAGTTTGTTTAAAGCTCATTTTTCATATTTTAGTAAACTTAGCAAGATAAATGAACTCGGACATATCTAAATTAATGCAGTTCTTCAAATGATTTAGCATGGTTTATATCATAAAAATAAATCATTTACATGAAAGACAAAACCCATAAAATAGAAAATAAAGTCTATATGCAATGCATGAAACATTTTCTAAAACTCCCCCTCAACATGTGAGTTAAATTTAAACACAAATCTGGTTTGAGTTGAGTTATTATCACAATTGAGCACAAGGAAGATCTAAATGAACTCAAATAAAACCAGAAATACAGAATGAAGAAAAGAAGTCAAGAATCTGCAAACTAGGTGACTATAGAGCATAGAAAAGATGGTAGAAAACACTAAGACTTGGAGTGTGTTTGGTAGGGCTTCAGCTGGGTATTCCTAGCTTCACCAGATCCGTGGAGCTGGAGCTGTGAGTACATTAAAAGTGTTTAGATAGATCATTTTGTTTACATTTTAGATCAAAAATATATAATTAATTCACTTTATTTTAGCCTACAAGTTTCAAATCTCAGGTGAAGCTGGGATCTGGAGCTCTACCAAACAGGCCCTTAGACTCACTCTCATCTTCCCCAATGACTGGCATAGGAAAGCTGCTTCTAGATCCCAAAGTAAGAAGTACACACAGACCCTGTCTACCCAAGGGGCCCAACACCTGCTAGACTTATAAGACTGTGAGGGAACTCAACCTTGAGAGAAGAGAGAACAGCTAATTAAGCATAATAGCAACCTAAACCACAAGATGAGAGGTCCATGCAAGACATGCCAGAAATCTAAGTGAAGTGAACTTACAACACTAGAAAATAAGCCCTATAAACACACATAATAAAACAAAAGAAAAGGGAAAAACTGGAAAAGAATGTATAAAATATAATATACAAACCAGCTCCCCCTCAAAGAAGGTCGTAAGGGCACACAACTCCAAACTCACTCCTCAAGGCAACAAATCTAGAGCTATCCAAAGACTTGGTAAAGATAACGGCCAACTAGTGGTTACTCTCCACAAACAGAAGCACTATATCTCCTTTCTCCATAAGGTCTCTAAGGAAGTGATATCTAACATCAATGTGATTGGTCCTGGAGTGCTGCACTGGGTTCTTAGCAATGCAAATAGCAGAAGCGTTATCACAGAAAAGTGAAACACTCTATATCTCTAACCAATGTCTCGCAAAGTCGATCTCATCCAAAGCACTTGGCTACAGCAACTGGTTGCAGCAACATACTCGACCTCAGCGGTAGACTGTACAACTTCGGACTACTTCCTAGATGACCAAGAAACAAGAGAAGTGCCAATGAATTGGCAAGTGCCAGAAGTGCTCTTTCTATCATCTTACAGCCAGCAAAGTCATCATTGGAGAAGACTCTAAGGGATAGACAAGAAGATAAGGAGTATCAAATATCATAATCAATGGTAGCTCGAAGGTACCTAAAAATGCACTTCACCGCTTAGCAATGAGAGACACGAGGAGAAGTCTGAAAGTAAGCACACATACACACAACAAAGTGTATGTCTGGCCGCGAGGCAATAATATACAAGAGAGAGCCAATCATGCTCTAGAACTCCTTCTGATCAGCAAACTCACCATCCTCATCGGGCTCGAGGATAGCAGTAGTGGCCATAGGAGTCACCACATGCTTCCCATCAGACATATCAAACCACCTCAGGAGGTCCCGAGTGTACTTACCTTGGTGCAAGAAAGTATCCTCCCGAGTCTGCTTGATTTGGAAGCCGAGGAAGTAGCTCAACTCGTCTATCATACTCATCTCAAACTACTCTTGGAGCCACACACAATGGTAATAGGATGAGTCCTAACATGTTACAAGGAGTCAAATCCTAGATCCTGATTAAATCTACTAATCTTGGATTGGTCTAGAATGAGGTTTAGCTTTTTCTTACCTCCTACAAACTTCTCGAGAGTGCCCATGAGGTACTCACACTCCCAGAAGAGAGAGGCACATGAAGAACAGGGGTGAGAGGAAGAAGAAGAACTAGAAAGAGAAGAAAAAACACCAGCACATGCATTTTTCTCCCTCAGCACGGCTGCCTCAATCTTGAGGGCCTTACAAGAAACGTAAGGAGCTTCTCTAATCCTATGGGCTTGGTCTTCTAACTTCTTCCTAAGTTTGACTTAGATTTTATCCAAGTTCCCCTCAATCACACAACAATGCAAGCAACTCTTATGGGACTTATCTAGTGAGTCCTTATGAAGTTTAGCACACTTGACATTTAAAGCTTCATTATCAAGTTTTAGTTGCTTACAGCCCTCACATGAGCTGATAGGGTCTTTAGAAGCATGCATTTTAAGTTCATCATTTCTAGAAGAAATCTTCTTAAGGTGAGCACTCATGGCATCAATTTCAGTAAGTAACTTAGGGCAATTTGAGCAAGAAGTAGAGTGAGCATGAAGAAAACTAGCATCCAAAGAAGAAACATCAATAGAACAAATCTAGTATTCTTCGACCTAAGACTTTCAAGTTCAGATAGCACACTATCATGCATAGTCCTTAGGTTCTTTAGCTCCACAAGCAATGCATCACATAGCACACAATCATCAGTGACTAGGGAGGGAGAAGATCTAAGAGACGCTAACTCCTGAGTCAAGTTACCTACTTCCTTCTCAAGCTCTATACACCTAACTCTAGCTCTAGCATGAAATTTTCCTAGTTTGCAGAAAGCTTCATTGAGTTGGTCGTAGGAGGGTTCGTCCGAGTCGCTGTAGAGCTCAGAGTCACTAATGCCGTTGGTGTCTACCATGAAGCACATACCGGAGAATTCGTCGCCGCCTTTCTTTTCTTGTGGATCATCCTCACCTTCGTCACTCCATGTCTCCATGTCGGAGAGGCTGATGTCATCGAGGGAGGCGAAGACACGGTGGAAGAGCTTCTTGTTCTTCGAGAAGTTGAGGTACTTCTTCTCGTGCACTGACTCATGAACTGGAGGCTTCTTGTTACGGTTCTTATCGGTGTAGTCGTTCTTGTCGGAACCACTGGAGTCATTCTTGCCCTTCTCCAGTTTGGGACATTTCGCTCGAATATGGTTGGGGCTACCACATTCGAAGCAGGTGATCACGCTAGCTCTCTTCCTCTCTCTCACCTTTTTGTATGCATGAGAAAACTTGTGAGCTAGGAGAGCAAGCTCATTTTTTGAAAATTTTTCCAGTTGGTCATCGCTTAGTTCGCAAAGGGCGGAGAGGGAAAATCTAGTAGAAGAATCGAAAGAAGATCCAATGGGATCAGTGACCAAGGCCATCGACTGTGATTTTGTCTTGTGAGAGACGATATCGATCTCATGAATCTTGAGTCAGGAATAGAAAACGTCAAGAGTCAAGGTCGATAAGTCGGTAGTGTCCTTGATAGTGGTCACTTTCATCTCCCAAACACGAAGAACGAGTGCGGTCAGAAAATGTCGAGCATTGTCTGAGTCAGGGTATGTGCAACTGACAACTTGGAGATCACTCAAAATCTTTGTGAAACAACTGAAACACTCATCAAGGCTCTCACCAGCATGTTGTTCAAATTTGTTATATTCACGCTTGTGCTGATCGTGCTGCACGATCTCGATTTGGGTAGTGCCCTCAAGGTAAACATCGAGAGTCACCCAAATCTCATGAGCAGATCACGGGTGAGCAATCCTATCATACTCACTGCGACTGAGTCCCTGTATGAGAATATTTCTTGCCTTAGCATTTGCCTCAACGTCAGCCATATTGCCGGCCGTGACGTTCTCATCCGTAGGAATCTCATACTGGAGCTTCACTTTCTGCCATATCAGGAAGCCCTGGGCAGTGATGTATGACTCCATCCAAGACTTCTAAAAGGAAAATCGACTCCAGAAAAGATGGGAGACTTGGTGGAATATTTGTCAGTAGCCATGGCTCTCGAGCCCGGTCAAGATCTATGGAAGAGCAAAACCGGCTCTGATACCAATTGAAAGATCGAGATGGCGAATAGGGGGGTGAATGGTCACAAAAATTTTTTTCACAAAATACTCCAACTAAAACCTTGAAAAGATCACGCAAAAGAAATCGTGAAAGACCCGAACGACTTGACAACTATGTGTAACCCTAACTTGCATGGATGAGAACCATGAAATATGTGGGGATTTTTGAGTCATAATCCTGGTTTTCAAGTATCCAAAATAAAAAGAATCAGTTCAACTCTTGCTTTTAGAAAGGAGATTGAGCCAAATCACAAAAGTCGCTTTGAGAAAAGCAAAAGCAGAATTTTCAGAAACTGTCCTCACTTGGAGCGGGTGGTTGGTGGACTTCTAATACTCTAGAAATTTTGGACACTTTTATTAATATGTAAAAATGAGTCTTGAAGTGCTCCACGAAAGATGACATAAAAAATCCCTGTAGAAAAATCAATAAAAATTAAATATCACAGACTATCAAGAACTTCAAGCAGAAAGTTTGGGGCTCGGTTTTCTCCTCATGGAGCCCAAACAGACCAGTGGACTCCAAATTTTTTTTCATAGATGGATATGAGAGTCCCGCACCTTCTCCAATAAAAATCACTCAAAAATTATTTTTCTAGATTTTTATAAAAATTAAAACTGACTGCTGCATGAAGAACAAGTTCTGGGCAGAGATGCAACTTGATAGAAAACTTGATCTCTAGTCTATCCTAGAATGCAAAAAGAGATATGAAACTATACAAACATACTCAAGACATCCAAGATCAGCAAAATTTAGGAGAGGAGGTAAATCCAAATTGTAAGAAAGTAAATTGTGAGAAAGTAAATTGCAGAAATTTAAATGCTGAATTTAAGACATAAAGTAAATGCATAATATAAATTCAAGCATGAATGAAAAGATTTGCATTTATAAAAGGATGAGGTTTATAAAGCCTCACAACAAGGTGGGCAACCTTTAAGGGGAGGAGACTACCCCTCCACCCCTATTTATACTATTCTTGGGCCACCTACCACCCTTGGATGAGTCCCTCAACCCTAGAGCACTCATCTAAGGGCTAGAATTAACCCACTCACACAGTCATGCAAGGGCTAACACAAAACCCACACACATAACAGGTTTTCTTGCATGGTTTTCAAAGCATACTACCTAGACCCCCTAACCTATCAACTAGACCGTGATCCAACGACCTTCCTTGATCCACGCGGCATCTAGCTAGCATCTCCTCCCTTCCTTGTCTTCTTGGCTTGCCTAGAATCTGTCTCCGATCATCTTCCGGTGATCTCCTGACCATTTGGACCTCCGACGCTCCTCGCCTAGTCTCAGTTATCCTCCGCCTCACCATGATCTAGCACCGTCGCTCTGCAACCATCAAAGACAAGAAAAAAACCTTTCACATAGCAATGCCCACAAGGATATTCAATGATTTATCCCAAAATCATTAATCAATCATAATTTTACTCAAAGATCTAGTGCTACCACCCCAGGCCGGTAGTATTGGAAAAAACAACCAACACTCAATTTGCTTCAAATCGAAAATCCAACTCAAATAAAACTCAATTTCACATCAAACTAAGCTCAAATCTCATCAATTACTCATCACAAGCACAGATAGACCTCCACATGGTCTTTCATATGTATTGCCTTTACCTTGACGATTGATTTCCTACTATTGTTACCTAGCCTATGGTGTAGACATTATTTTGTGTCATTTGGGTAATAATCATGAATTATCGCATGTGCATGCTTAGACATGCTCACTAGAATGTCTTTTAAATGTTGGGACATATTACTATCTAGCTTGAGCAATTTTGTTTAATGGTACTGAACCGAGGTATGGTCTCCATGTAATTTGATAAAAATCCAACCCAGAACTTATGTTTTAGACGTGGATGAGTTACTACTTAAACTTAAGGCATGAAGAGGGTCCTCGTGCATAGTTAGGGGGAGATTCTCGCCTGAGTCGGTTAAAGACCGAACTTGATGCTATCACCTAAGTAATTTTGCACAACCACATGTGCTAGTATAGGATAGCCTTAGCTTATTAGATTAGTTGAAGTTTAGCCTTGCATTTTGGTAGGCCAAATTAGTAAGGGCACTCCGAGACATTGTCACTCATAGGTGCTCCCTTCACCAAGGTGTTGGTGCCAAAGCATTCCTATACAACAGTGTATGCCTTACTATGTGGAGAGGACAAGATGGGCGTAAACCATCGTTAGCACAATACGTGTTGGTCCGAATCTTTGGACTATGGCAAGGGTTTAACATCACTGGGGTTGGTGCAATTCTAGGCTTTAACTAGTTGAACGGTTTCATCACAATCTAATAAATCGGGTACGGTACGTATTGCAAGCCATGGTTGAAATGATTGCGAGAATGTGTCATGTGAGTAAAGTGTACACTCTCTGTAGGAATTAAAATATAATTAGCGGTGATGAGAAACTTGAAAAATATTGTCAAGTATAGTCATGTTTTTGGCGAAAACTTTTGGAAACAGTGTTGTAATGGGTTGGTAAATTTGTGAGCCAAGGGTGGCTGTGTTTACTCGTTGTTCACACCACAAAGGGCTATGAAATGATGTATATGAACTTTACTTACTGTTATTTAGCTTCCTATCAAATGCTCTTTACAATTCCATTATTGTTTGATGAAACATTCACTTGCAAATAAAATCTGCTTTATGCTAAAAATGAGACTTAGTGTAGTGACTTGTTATCCTTATTCTAACCATGTATTTACTATATTTCCATACACTAAAGTCTTGTGAGTACATACAATTACTCACTGTTGCTTAATCTAAATAATATAGACAAAGGTACAGAAGAAATCCTCGATAATACGTACTTTGCACCGAGGTTCAACGACTATGTTGATGGATGAACTAGGGCTCTTCCTAGTCGGCTGTCTATGGGTTTATGGATGGTCATACCGCTGTCCTTCTTTTGATTTATGTTTAACTACCGCTATGTTTTACTTTGGTACGTAATATTTGGCCGGTCGGCCATGTACTTGTAATATTAAGTAGTTGGAATAGCTTCTAGTTTATGTTATGCTATGTCAGCTGCCTAGACATGTTTGTATATGTTATGATGCATCTCGAATACGAGATATGTAGGTGCTAGGCGTTGATCTTAGGAACTAGCACTAGACACATATCCGAGTACCTGGAATTGCTCTCGACTGTCTAATGCATAAACTTGAGCGGTCATCATTCCTTGTCTATTGCAGCACACCTCTCTCAATGGATGTGGGCAATACCAAGGTTCTGAGACGGACAAGTGCTATGCTTGGATTGGTTGGTTTCAATCCCGGTATGGTTGTTTGGAATATAATTGAAACTCTCTTGATTACGTAAGTGTGTATGGTGTAACTAGGTGGATGATATTTGCTTGGGTGAGGGCCATCTAGTTAATACTTTATGCACAGGACTTTTGGATGACAGTGAGTATACACTTAAGTAGAGTATGATTGTCATCTCTGAGTCCAACGCACGAGCGAGGATTGATTCGTATTTCCAGGTGCCCACATAGCCATTGATATTTCTACTGTACAATCCTAGATGCTGTGAGTATCGCACCATACAACATGAGCTTATGATTCTTATAGGATTTTGCATTATATTTTTTAACATTCAACACAAGTTGTAGGGCAATGAGGCAGCGAGCCGTGACTTGTCAATAACTAGTTGGGTTCGTCAACCCTGAGCTTGTGTTCATGACCATGGCTAGGTTTCAACTGAAATTCATTACTGGCAACATCAAGGGGGCATTGAAAGTTGAGTCGAAGAAGGATTTCGTTCTATTCCCGTACCACGAGGAATAAGTAGCACTTTACCCTTTAATTACTTGTACACACTTAAACTGTAGGTCAACTTATTTTCTTGCATTAAAGACCATTTAATAAGCAACCATTGGGTTCTACTCATGCTCGATCCGAGTGAAAACAAAGTCTACACTTTTAACTCACTCGAGAAGAGACTGATGACCTATGCTATCAAGCCTACTTTGGAAAGTAAGTGCACTACTCTTACCTAACACTTTTCTAAATTTAACTACATTCATTTTTTTACTCAATGGCATCTCTGTAATGTATGTAGGGGTTTCTCAGCCTACGTCGTTGAAGGAGGGACACACGATGACAAATAGGGCGACAAGTTGGAGTATAAGCGCTTCAAGGTACAAGTACTTAGCATATATAGGATTAATTTTTTCTGACATATATTCTTCATCTCTTAATGTCTTTTTCTTTCTTCATAGTGTCATTAACTGGGCAGCGACGACCTGTGCTACTTCTACATCATGCATCACATGCTGCTCGTGGTCAGCGGTGCAGATATTTTACTTAAGGTATATGTATATTCATAATAATATACTTAGCCTTTTACATAAAAATTTTAAAAATTAAATTAGAGCACTCATTTCTATTATACAAAAGATCAATATCCCCTAGAAGAGCTTACAAAGCAAAGAACTCAACAAATTGTGAGACCACTTATGCCAGTGGTACTAGATAGAAGTTATATCGGAGGACGATAGATTTAGAGATCCTAAAAGCCCTTACTAGTCCACATGCAAACAAAATTATATATGTGAATACGATATGCATGTGTACTGACTGTTAAGCATGTTTGTGTTCTATATTGTGAATGAATGTGACATGTGTGTTGTAATAAAGTGTTTGTCTTCTGTGAATATGATATGTGCATACTATGTGTAATCTATATTGTGTGAATGTGATATGTGCATACTGTCCACAATATGTGCTATTTTTGGAGGATGCATTGGAAAATAGCATACCCCCTCATCTCTATCGGTTCCTAGAAAGAACTGATAGTGATGAGGAGTGTTATCACTATCGGTTTGTCGGGACCCGAATTCACAATCCGGAAACCCTCCATGTTTTCAGCACTAGTCCCAAGATCAGTAGCTAGTGCTCACAGTTAACAAAGATCAATATCACAATCATACACAACGGAATAATAAATAAAGAATTCATCTTTTAATATAACATGTTGAACAACCTTAAGGTCAACTTACAATTGTGAAGCCTAGATGGCTTCAACTCAGAGTAAAATGAACAGCAGCGGAACGAAGAGCGTTGGTGAATCCCATCAATATGCCACATGCAACTGACAAGGTTCAACTCCTAGATATTCACCTCCTCATGGAACTTCTCCTCCTTCGAAGTTGTAGTCATCTTCTCATCTGATGATTTGTTGTTTGCAAGGGGGGTGAGTACACACCGTACTCAACAAGTCATGCACAGAATGCAGTTCTATTACTACATGCATGGCTTATTCCAAAGGAATGGCTGAATGGTTCTTTTGCAATAAAGCAGCATTTACAAATAATCATAGTAGATAGAAAAGCGGTAAAACAAGTAATACCCATAATAAATTTCGTAATCATTCTCAAGTAAAACATTTCTCATCCTTAACCAATTGCCATATTACATTGTCCACATTCTCAACCTCATTTTTTATCAAAATCTAACTCTTGACTGTAATCCCCGAGCAATGCTCAATACCGTGAGCACGGCTATTCGAATAGTTTTTTACACTCTGCAGAGGTTATACATTTTACCCACAAGATATAATCAACTCACCACGTCAGCCGTGAATCGCCATAAACTAGTATGCGAATGAGCGATCATAACAAAGCCTTTCCAAAGATCCGTCTAAACCCAGTACTGCCCGCTAAGGTTTCAACACTGAAGGGATACACCTCCACAATAGGGCCCCCTTCTTGCGCATGTGAGTTTGTCGGAACCCGCAAAAAGGATACGGGCCCCAGCTGTGTTTACCTGTACTAGTCCCTGGATCAATAGCTAGTACACACAGATCATAACAGTATGGACCATAACCATGCGATAAATAAAAATTTAATTCAGAGTACTAGCCGACATGGCCCATTATTACAAAAGTTGGACCCGTAGGTCATACAGCAGCGGAAACATTAAACTGGCAAATAAACTTCACGAAGCCAAGTCCAAAACACCACAGGCAAAGACAGGAGAAAACACATCCTAGACGTCTAGATGATCCTCCTCTTCAAAGCCTTCATCGCAGATGTCGAACGGTGGGATGCAGGCTCTTCGATAACTATCTCTGATCTCCTGATCTGCTTTATGGAATAAGCAGCCCCGCAATGAAAAACGAGGGTGAGTATGCAACAAACTCAACAAGTCCGAAAAAAAAATGCAGTATGTAGTTTGTTTAATTCAAGGGAAGGAATTGGTTAATTTGCCAAAAAGCCAATTTTTAAGATTTTATCCTAGAATTTTGAAGAGCAGTTTTCAAAGGTATTTTCTTTTAAGAAGTGAGAGTTTCAAACTTTTCAGAATACGGCTCCAACCGTGGAAAAACAAAACATGAACCAACTCACGACATCGGCCATGGTTTTATTTCAAGAATACTTTTCCACAGCACCAACCGTGGTTTTCTTTTGAAATCTTTTTCTCGTGGCTCCAACCACGGACTTTTATCAAACCAAAACATTCACAGCTCCAACCGTACTTCATTTTATAAAAATATGATTTTGAAACCAAATAGGGAAAATCTACCATGTGACAACGCCCTCTGTCCACCCTTGACCGTGGGTACGGCTATTCGAATAGTTTGTTTACTCTGCAGAGCTTGCACGCTTTACACACGAGGGATATTTCACTCTTTTCGGTCATACACTTCCTTTGGCATATAACCCCAAGTGAAAATCACAAGGCCATTTCTCTAGCTACATCTTAACTAAGTCACGCCCGCTGAGGTTTCACCGCCAAATGGCTACAACTATAATGGAAGCCCCCTCTTGCGCCTGTAGGACTCCTGTGGCTCCAACCACGCCTACTCCACCGTCTGGCATGCCTTAATTAAGCATTCACTAGTTACTCGGCCTGGCCCGTCCCATACCAGAACCCGCGGCCGCACTGTTGTACATTGTTTGACAATCACAAGGGATCGGTCCTTAGGGTGACTAGGGTGGTACATACTCAAACCCGAGTCTCGTGCATTCTGCACCCGCCATGCAACCTTCCACCCTATTCAAGTTTTAAAATACCAAATCTTTTCTTTTATTTTACCAAACTGGCAGCACCAACTGCCCTTTTAAAAATAATATTTTCACTCAATCATTCAGAACTTCAAGTGACAAGCCTTCAATTAAACATACAAATAGTATTTAGCATAGCTAAGCACTACTATTATACTAAACAAGGTGTCAAGCCATTTATTTTATAATTAATCATTCTAGGGCAGCCAAAGGATAGATGGATTAATATGTAGCAAGCATACATATTAACAAGGTATTTAACTACAATCTATCATAATATATATATATATTTTTGTAATCAAGATAGCATGCAAGTTTGTAAATCTACAAAGCATTTCCAAACATGGATCAACATGCTTCAAGGGAACTTGCAAAAATTTGCTGGGAACTTGCCTTGGTCAGCGAGGAGAGAGTCGTCTTCTTGCAGATCAACAACGGCGTCGACGTCGAACGTTTCTATCGCACGAAAAACAACAAATAAACACACATTCGGAAAATTTAGAAAATAAAATTAATTCATAATTTCATGAAACTTCCAGACCCATAGTTTAGCATTTTAAAAGATTTATAAAATTTGTTTCAACATTTTTGGACATATATTTTAAGAGATACAAAATTCATAAATTTAGATATTCCGTGAATAATTTTACATTATAAATTTATTTATAAAATTTTAGAAAAATTATAGTGAATAGGTATTAATTTTTACTAATTATCAAAATTTGTTGCATGCAAGTTGGAGCTAAAACGAGTTTGCAACGAAAATCACAAAAATCCCAAATTAGTGAAAAGAACTTGTACAAACTAGGGGTGCAAAGCGGATCGATCTTGACGGATTTCGCTCATTCCGTATCCTATTCCAAATTTTTCTTGGATATAGAATCGATATCTGAGAAAGTCTTGGGATTCGAATATGAATACGGATTACTTTTTGCGAATCTGAGCGAATACGATCGTTCCGGATACGGTTAGTCTCGGTTACGAATAGTTAGTCGGATAATACGTGAAAGTAGAAACCATATATGTCGCGCATATTAAGATCAATCAACCATACACAAAACTGTACTAGAACCTTGGAGACATATAAGTGTTTCAAATTCAATAATAGTTGCCTTCCCTATATAAAAATAATATGCAGCCAAGTATAATTACAATCAACATATGAACTTATATGATGTAGAATGTTTATGTTTATCGGATCTGTTATCAGATATCTACTTCACTCATTTATACTGATAATTTTCGGATATCTCGGATATGCGGGTATGGATCGGATACGGATCGGATACTTCTCTTCCCATATCTTACCCCATATTTTTTCCGGATAGGCAGATTCGAATCCAGATCGAATCCGGATATAACCGGATATCATTTATTCGGATTCAAATCAGATTTTAAACGAATATGGTCTCGGATCGGTCGGGAATTATCCGCTCCGTTTGCACCCCTAGTACAAACTAGATAATATTTGTTGCACTATTCATCACGTGTACTGTAGCATGCTTACTAAAGGGCTTGGACTAAAACCTTGGCCAATCGGTGGAAGAAGGGCTAGGGTATCCTCACCGAGGTTGATCGATGGCGGCACATCATTGGCGAAACCGGCGCCGTGGTGGCGCCGAGGGCGGCTAGCTCGGCAACGGCAGCGATGTCGGAAAAAAAAACTACACGGCCAGAAAAGGAAAACTCTCATACCTCTCAATCTTTGCAAAAATCCCATGAACCGAGTAACAGGAGCTCAAGAGGAGTGGAGGAATGGGTTGGCGACGAATACGCGCAATGCCCCTTCTTATAGTGCGGGAGGAGCACTGGAGAGCTAGAAATTGCGGTGGAAATGAAAACGGCCGAGTTAACATTTTTGTGCGATTTAAAAGCAAATTTGTGGAGAATTAAATTGAGAAACGGTTGTGGACGGTGAGGATGCAACGTGGATCCCGAATATGATTTTTATTGAATTTTTGGTGATTAATTGGAGGTGATCCGGAAGCTCTTCGGTTGCTCTAATGGAGGAGAGAGAAGGTGATTTTCTTTGGAAACGCTCTACTGCAGAAGACGGTGCTACAGTAGTTCACGTGGCGTTTTATTTTTTTCTTTGGAATTTGAATAGTGTTAAGAAGAGGAAACACTTGAAATAAAATAGTAAAATGACTCTAAAAATTCTGGAAACATTCTCTAAAATACTAGGGAATATTTGGAACCTAATAAACTTGATTTTGGAATTTTTCGATATATAGATTTTCTGTAAAAATTCTTTTAGTAAATCAGACACTTGTACAAGTCTTTGTAAAATCAACAAATTTAATTTATAAGTCATGTTTTTGAAATTTTTTGAAAAGAACATTCTCATTTTTCAAATGTTTTATTATAAACAAGATTTTATTTTATTTTTATTAATATTTTATGTTTTTATCTTTTATTTTTTACTAATGCTACATGCGTGATTTTAATTTTTATGAAAAATGAGGATGTTACAGAGTTTTACCACCCGTACACCCGGGACTCACTCCACCACGACAGTACCGAAGAATAGATTTCATAATTTACTCAGTTAGGTCCGTCCCATTCCGGAACTTGTGGTTGTATGAATGACTCAGGTCAAAGGCTCGCAAGGTTAAGTCCTTAGGGTTGATCAGAGCAAGACTTGCACAAACCCCTCCGCCCCTCGGGCCCACCCAGTCACACTTGCCCTAGCCACTTGCTCCGATCTAAATCATTTTCTCACCCCAGATCTTTACCATGCACCACGTGCCATCATCAACTCAATAACACATGCCACATTCTCAAAAACACGTTCCATATCTCATTAAGTCAATATTAACTTTAATTTCCAAAATCATGACCAATCTACGTGGCAGGGCTAAGCACACTACATACGGTCTAATTAACCCATGTTGGCAAATTATTAATGTCCAACTATTAATCCACAATCTATGGTGACAAAGGATTCATGGCCTACAATTATATACGACAAGGTGGCATATAGCAACTAGGCATTTAACTAATCCCAGAATTTATTCAAAACCAATTCTATTAAATTAGCATGCAATAGTTTGAATCAATATAATTTTCAAAAGTAGGTTCAACATGGTCAAAGCATGACTTGCCTGGCCCTTGCAATTTTTATTATTCTTTACTCTTTATCTTCGATCCTTGATCCTTGATCTTCAATCTCCGCTTGCTTGATCCTCAGCTCCTTCGAGCGACTTCCGGCAACGCGTCTAACGATAAACAAGCACAAATGCAACAAAACTCAAAAAGCAAATCAAATAAACTCCAAATTAAGAACGAATAACATTGGGCATAACGGCTTAGATGAAATTAGGAATTTGAATGGATTAGGTCAATGATTAGACAAAAGAGAACGGCTTTCGGAAAATACACCGAAGAGAAAGATTAATAACTGGGAAAGAAGGAATGATATTCCGAAGAATATTTCTTCCGAAGTTATTATCTTGATTGGATAGCCGATGACATATGGACTCTCGATCTATAGACTGGGTCCACGATGTTACGTTAGTTCGCCATGAACTAAGCAGATGCTCGAGGTTAACTTTCGTTGATCGAACTGCACAGTCAACCAAAAGGAAGATAGACTAATAGGCTAGGTCTGGCACAAGAATATGACATATGGCTAATGGTCTATCGACCAAGACCACGAATGAATTCTAGGTTAATGGAAGATTAGATTTTCAAGGATAAGACAAGGACGGATGGGATCGACATCCACTACGGTTCGATCCGGAGGTTAGCCTTACATCGGGGACGGGACTCGACGACGACGAGGCGGTGATCACAGGAATACGAGGTTGAACTCAACGTGATAGGCTTGATCACAATAAGGCAATAGAAAAGGTAAGGACATCACATTAGGGCTTCCACTTGCATGCACCCGTGCGATGACAGCGATACGATGAGAGCAAAGCGTTAAGCGGGACGTTAACGACGAAACGTTAATGATGGAACGTTAACGGCGAAACGTTAACGATAAAGGTGAAGCGATGATGGGACGCTCATGGAATAACAAGGTGGCGCCCGTCGGTGCAACGACATGGCAGCGATAGAATGCTACCAAGGATGGCTTACTGAGACGCGAATCGATAACAGAGGACTAGGTTGAAAAGACGACGGTTATAAACCGGAATAAGACTCTGACGGCAAACGGGGACCTAATGCACTCCAAAAATGGACTAAATAGTGAATGACGACCCACCAGACAGGACAACACGACCGAAGCAAACTAAATTGGGTGGCGGCAAAAGACGGCGCGCGGCGGCGGCAAAAGGCGGCGGCCGACGAATAAAAAAAAATTCGGTAGATGCAACAGCAAAGGGGAAGTGTCCATCGCGTAGAACGCGACGAGACGAACTCAACAGTGTAGGCGGATTTGGCGGCGACCCACCGGATTGATCACAAACTGCCGATGAACGGCTCCCGGAGCTAATAGATCAAACTACCACAACTATTAAGGTACTGCAAGAAACCTAACCAAATTTTACAGAGAGCTATCTGGGATCATTTGGCACAATATGATGTGAACGGATCTGAGTTTTACCTTCTGGATCAACGGGGAACGCGTGATGAAGTTTTCTATCGTTGGAATACAGTCCGCTCGGGGAAGATTGATTTTTCTGTGAAAATACCACAGGCAAAACCTTGAGTTAGGGTGAGCACCATGTAGAGGACATCAATAGGAGTATACAGTAAAAATTTCATGGTCAAACTCACGAAAACAAAGGAGAACAGACAGAAACAAGATTTGAGATTGGAACGACCATAACTTTTGATTCTACGAATGAAACTGCATCAAATTTGGAGGGGAGACAGACGGCACCATGGGGCATGAGGTGATGTAGTTGGATATCAGAAAAACTCACTGAGACAGCGAGGAACGCAATGCCAAAACCGACCGACGAGAGGGGCGCCCGGGAGAGCTCGTCGACATTGTAGGAGAAAAGGGTCGCCGGTGGTGCTCTATTTGGAATATTCCAAAACTGTTTTAAAGGGGTGTTGAAACCATCATGGGGGTGCTCTACAAACAATTTGAGGATAAACGGAGTTCGGGAGCGCCCGGTAGAGCTCGCCGAAGTTCTCACCGGAGTTAGGAAAGAAGGCTTGCTGAGGGAGCTCCGTTGCGATTCTGATGCTGATCTTTGAGTATGATGTGGGGAATGAGGAGAGGCGTCTAGGGTTTAATTCTCAGCTACAAAGGAGCAATGGATCAATGGAAAAAGCTCGTCGGAGTTGGGAAAAAAATCGGTGGCCGGAGGTGCTTCGGTAGGCATTTGCAAAATCTGATTTTACTGGATGTAGAGGACAGCAATAGGAAGCTCTGGTAAAAATTTCAGATCAAAAGAAGATCGGGAGTGACCAAGAGAGTTCGCCGAAGATTTCACCGGAGTTGAAAAGAATGGCTTACGTAGGGAGATCCAGAACTTGGATGAGGAAAATTTCAATTGGGTTGTAAAGGGAACGCACGTCGAAAGTTGTGGTTCAATTTATAGGGCGATCGGACCAGTGAATCGTCAAAAAATGCTCACTGAAATTATGACTGAAAACTGCCGGAGTTACTATAGCCGTTACTGTTTATTTAATCCGAATTACTAAATATCACTAATAAAATCAAAATAAATAGCAAACAACCGTTCAAAAATCCAAGAAAAATCTGGAATGTGACCCACAGCCTTAGTAGCACAAATTAAATATTATTACATAAAATAATAATTTTATTCATATACAGTAAATACTTTTATATTGTTTTTAATATCTTTTTAATTTGGAAAATACTAAAACAACCCCAAAAATTCTAAGAAAATTCAGGGAGTTTAATTAGGACATTTTGGGATCAACTAAAATATTTTTTTACCACCAAATATTTTATTTTTATATCACATATATTTTTATTTTGTTAATGCTTTCAGAAAGGCTTTAGAAAATATATAATTTGACAAATGTAGGAAATTTCGCAGAAATTCCCTTAGGTTTATTTATATTAAATAAGATAGTTTTAGCAAAACCAAATCTTTTATTTTGTTTTCAAACTATATTTTTAATTGATGAGACTTTTGGAAAGGTTTTGAAATCAGGATTTTAACAAATAATTGGAAAATTCACCGAAGTTCCCTATAATATATATTTTTAAAATTAATTCCAACTTAAATAGGGTTTTTATTTTTTAAGGAAATAGTTTTAAGTTTTTATAAAAATAGGCAAAAGTCTTTTTCTTTTGAAATGAAATTTTGAGATGTTACACGGTTCTTTCTAGAAACCAATAGAGATGAGCTACACATCACTATCAGTTCTTAGAGTGAACCGATAGTGATAACCTCCTCATCACTATCGGAGATGACAACCTCATCACTATCGGTTTTTTTTGTAGGTCTATTGGGCGAGAACCGATTATGAATTTATGATAGTCCCGCCTGATCATTGTCTAATGATTTTGTGTCGCCACCAAAACCAACTGTGATGACGAAAAAGAACTAATTGTGATGTACATTCCTATAGTAGTGGTTTGGTCCTTAATTCGACATGGGTGATAATCTCCCCCTACATTATGTGCAACACCTGCACCTCCAGTTATTGCCAATAATCGCCCGTATCAAATCATAGTTTTATTTTGACTTTTTAACTAAAATACCAGCAACCATAGTGTCATATCAAATCTTTTTAAATTCTCAAGAAGTAGTTTAATTTGATTATCTAAAGTTTCACTACTAAAGCATGGCTAAGCATGTTTAACAGGTAATCGCATATATCTATGTTGACAACTTGACATTATGTGTTGTCTAACCTTATTCTATGGTTTACATGTCCATATTTATCATGGAAGTTCCATGATATAACAGGCATAACTACTAGTACCATAATATAGCATATTTATAGAAAATATGCACATGCATAAATAGATTTAATAAAACAAAATGAAAAAGAAAACATTGAGATCAATATGATCGAAGGGGGGACTTGCCTTTCTTAATTGTTGTCTACGACAAAGTTGTAGTCACAGTTGGCCTCATTGACGATGGAATCAGGAATGTTGAGTTCTACAGGTCATTTGATGGGAACATAGCAAATACAGATAGAAAAATCAAATAAAGACTTGCTATAGAAAACAGGTGTGGTTAGGGTTTCATGATTTTATGTATTCTTATTTTAGTCTGTCCTTTATTCATATATATTATTAGCAACCTTGATGACACAATTTCTTGTTTTCTATAGATTACTTATCCCTTATTTTATGAATTCAAGATGCTAAAGTTATTTGGATTAATAGAATTAACACATAAGCCATAACATGTTGGGTTTTATCCGAGCTTCCAATCGCGACTGGTTTTACTTTTGATGAGAATGAGATTCAAGTTCGATTATTAAAGGTGAGGTCTCAAAATTATAATAAATTTAAACATTGATCTTTATGGCGCTTACTTTCAAAGGTTATGCATGATTAACTTAAATGAGTTACGAGGTATTATTATTTAACAACTAACGTATATGAGCTCTAAATGAAGGTTATCTGTTATAGGACACAGTTCATGGTTTTAAGATGGTTCTGATGATACAAACATTTTAATTATTGATTTGTAATTATTTAAATTCATTTATTTATATTATGTATTTTAGTGTTTGTAATTTGCAGGGCTATGCTTTTGAACAGGATTCAGATGCAAAGCATGTTATATTAGAATGATTTCTATAGAATAGGATGGTCTTGCTTTATGGGGTGTTTCTAAGATGGTTCTATTAGTGTTAATGTTTATCCGAGATGTTTTATTCATTTCTTAATCTTTCATATTTCTAAAGTTTACGTTATAAAGGGTTAAAACTTCGTCTTAGGTTTGCAACCGCACTTTACGCGATCATGCGACCATTTTTATAGCGTTAGTAGGTTATGACCTTAGAAGTGTCTTAAAACTAGTTTTACATCTTTTTGCTCTTATCCACAATAGTAATTAACGTTTTAGTTTATATACATATGGAACATAAAGTCTTTTATGAGCTTAATTCAAATTAGATATTTTTGCCGACTAATATGATTTTGACCTTAGGAAAATTTTGAGATTAACCCTACATGATCTAATATTTAATATTGTTATCTTATTTGCTTAGACTCCTGATCCTTAACTATATTATATCCACTACATAAAAGCATGTTTTGATTATAAAGCCAAGTGCAGACTATGCCATAATATAATGATTTTTACTGTATTAAGTGGTCTAGTTATATGGGTCATTTAAGAACTAGTTTTTCATGCATTAGCATTTATTCATAGCAGTTATTCATATTTCAGCTTTTTGCATATAACAAGCATAGCTAATTAGGAACTTGGCTCATACTAACTTAATCATTAATTATTTTAGTAGGATTAGATGACATGGGCATGTAGGATGGCTTAAAATACATACCACATGTAGCATCTTTTATTTGTGACATTTTTGTTTATATTCTTTTCTTACATACATGGAGAACAAATTTATTTATAAACTGAATTCAAATTTTAATTAAACATGAAATGTTTTTGCATATCTAAGGATGCTATGGTCTTATTTAAGCCTAATAATTGGTTTTACCAAGATTTAAATTCATATGTTCAAAGTTTTAGCTATTTTGGTTTCTATGCACTGGAATACAATCTATTTGCAAATTTAAATTAAATTTAGTTGAAATCTAAATATTTTTTTTGTATATTTGGAATTCTCATGATCTCAGAAACATTTTAAAATTTATCTCATGATTTAAGGAGTTATGGTTTATATATTTGTAATAGTAACCATATTAAGGTTTACACAATTTTTAAATCAAATAATTTAAAATGGGTTCAAAAATTAAATATTTTTGTACAAAAGAGTTTTGTATGGTCTCAGGAGTATTCAAAAGTTTATTTCATATTTTTATGAGTAATGGTTTTTCATATTGTCATTAGTGCCATATTAGGGTTTTAATTAAATTTGAATTCAAACAATTTAATCTTAGGTTCATAATTAAATATTTTTGTATATTTAGAAACTACATGATTTAACATGAATTTATAAATTTATTTTACTGGAATTGGACCTAAATTGCAAAATATATAAATGTTTGATTATTGGCTGGTTAGGAAATGTATTGAAAAATAATGCAAAATACGTTTCCCTGCCTGGAAAACGCCTTTCCTTATTTTGAATGTTTCCTCAGAGTGGGGATGGCACCGTGCGCCAGAGGCAAGGAAGAAAGGCACTGGAATGGTGACCCTTTAGCCAGTGAAAACTGGAATAAATGGAGGCAAAATGTTTGCCAGATGATCATGGCATGAATGTGCAGAAGAATTGGAAGAAGACTCTACTGTATAGCTCAATGGATTCCTGACCTTGTTTGTGTTGCTCGGCAGCCAGATTGGCAGTGTTGGAACACAAGCCCTCATTGGTGTTGGTAATGAAGAAATCTTTTCAATTTGTCGTGCTTCAAATTGAAACACCGTTTTCTGATTTCTTGACTACAAAAGAGTACAAAGGTCCTGCTTATATAGCAGTCCATGCCTGGAAAGCATACTTGCCTTACATACAACGCGACCGACTAGATAACCAAAAGAATTTGCCTTGCACGCGGAATGCAACTAGGACACAGACTCAATAATCTACCAATTTTAACATGTCAAGATTAATATCCAACATTCACCCTCCTAATCTTGACATACCTCTCTTATTTATTGAGGCAATCGGACTCAACTACAACTTGCCTAACTCATATTCTCGACATAGGATGGAAAACACATCTCCTCAATATTCCGAACTCATCTTCAACAAACTTGACTTTGGAAGGTGAACACATCTCTTCAACGCCCCGGAGTCAACTTTGACAGACTCGACATAGGACAGCAAACACTCCTCTTCAACGCCCTGGACTCAACTTTCTTACTTGAGACTACGTCAAAGTAGAGCTGGTTTGTCGTCACTTTGAACGTCAGCAAGGAGTGCTTTTTCCACATTTTTCTGCTTGTGGCACTTAGAAGCGAAATACCCATAATCATTATAATTATAACACCTCACTTTTGCCTTATCAAATCTTCGATTCTTGCGGCCTCGTCAATCATTGCCTCTCGATCGGGCCTCCTACTCGGCGTGCGTCAAGAGTAGGTGTTCTTCTCCACCGCCATCGGATCACTTAATCCGTTCCTCGTGTGCCTTCAAACGACCGATCACCTCCTCTGTCGTCATTACCTTGAGGTTGCCGAACTGCTCAATAGTGGAGACGATTTGTAGAAACCTGCCAGGGACTGCATGAAGGAATTTTCTTACCACATAGCACACCTCCATCTTGCCGCCAAGCCCTCTGATTTTGTTGACGATCGTCGTCAACCGGATGGCGAAATCATCGACCAAATCCGTCTCCGTCATGCGCAGCCCCTCGAACTCAGCTTTGAGGGTCTGCACTTTTGCCTCCTTCACACGGTCGGTGCCAAGGTGCATCGTCTTCAACGCCTCCCACGCATCTTTGGCCATGTCCTTTTCGGCCAGTAGGAAGAGCATTTCCTTAGGGATGCCTCCGTAGATGGCCGCCAAAGCTATCTTATCCTTGCGCTCATCGACATTGCCATCCTTGATCGCGTCCCACAGTCTTTGAGCCCTCAGGTACATCTTCATCGGATAATGCAGCGAGATAGCGAAACTGTCCTTCGCCATCGCATCCGATATTGCCTCGGGCAAACAGATCAAGAATTTGGCTCTGATCAAGAACTCAGGCTCTGATATCAATTATTGGAAAATAAAAGAAATCAACAAAAAATCAACTCACTCTAATCAAGAATTCAGACTCTGATACCAATTGTTAAAAAATAAAAGAAATCAGGAAAAAAGAAATGCGGACAGAAGGGCTTGAACTCGGGATATCTCAATTCGCCATCAACACCACAGACCACTAAGCTACAAAGCTCTTTTGAACTTACATTTGCTACTTCTTTCAACTTATGTTTACAGGGAGCCCAACGGTGCCTTATAAAGGCTGCTGAACAACCACCGAGTCGGAGTCACTCTATGTACTGTTTGGATTCACCAAAATTTTCTGAAACAAACTTTCCTAATTACAAGATTAAAGCTATCAATCATCCTTTTAATCTTGTAACACAACTCTAATTTATTGAGATAGTCGGTTTTAACTATAACTTACACAACATTTACTCGATACAGAATAGAGAATGTAACACCGTTTTCTGATTTCTTGACTATCAAAAGAATACAAAGGTCCTCGTTACATGCAGTCAACAACTGACTCAAACAACAAGACCGACAAGCAAACACACGTCTAGAAAGAATACTTGCCTTACATGCAATGCGACCGACCAGATAACCAAAAGAACTTGCCTTGCATGCGGAATACAACTAGGACACGGACTCAATAATCTACTAATTTTAATATGTCAAGATTAATATCCCAACAGGCAGCAAGGAGCTTTAGGCAGTGGCGGATCTAGAATTTTAAGTTAGGGTATGCCGAGTTAATACTATAATATACAATTCGGTAAAATCCAATGAACAATTTGGTAAACAACTACAAATATTGTCGAGAAATTCGGTATACGAGTATAAAATAACTAGAAACATGATAATACAAGTATAAATTACAATATAAATAGTTTGAACATTTTAAGTATGAAATATGCATAAAAGAAGCTTACATACCTACAATAGTTCAAATAATACATTATTACTTGTCATGAAACTCTTGATTATATCATTTTCATCAACTTGGAAGAAAATATCTCGCTCAATAAACGTTTAGGAAAAGAGATGCAATGTTTAGGAAAAGAGATGAAGCAAAGACCTTCTTTGCTTCTCGTTTTGCAATGTTTCGAAAAGAGATGAAAGCAAAGACCTTCTTTCTTTGCATGTTTCCGGAAAAGAAATGCAATGTCTCTGTTCCTCTTCATAATTCAACAACTCTACAAACAAAAAAAGCAATGCATCAACAATCAACTCTCTAGTCTCTAGTAAAGTAGCAATTATATTTGTTTCTACTCTATAAATCAACTAGCAGTCTTACACTCAAATCACATGTAGGATTGATATACACTAATATAGCAATAAGAGGGGGATGTATGATTGCGCGGAAGCTAAAACAATTTTTTATTGATTCTCAAATCACCCCTAAACAAATTATAAAAAACTGCTTCGGTTTCAGCAAAAGCAGACTGACACATGTTAACTAAAATAATAATTTCTAAATATCCAGCCGTTGGATTGATGTGAAATTTTAATTGTAGAAACTAGATTCAATTTAGAAACTAACTCAATAAGAATCAGCTCAATCGGATCTACGGATCTAAAGTTATGACCTTCACAAACTGACTGTATAAGATAATGATGGTTTTATGGACTGTATTGGACGAATCTACAGGGTATACCATGACCCACCTGGCATACCCTGTAGATCCGCCCCTGGCTTTAGGCGATGTTCTGGGCAGGGATGGCGGTGAGGGAGTATTGATGTGTCGCAATGCCAAAAGAAAGAGCTCAAGCCGCTTGTTAAATAGGCAGTGAGGAGGTTCAGCCACAGGGTTTAAACGCGGGAGCGATTTTGGCGGCCGGTGCTGTGCGGCGGTGAAGATGATGGACGTGGCAGCTGAGGGACGGTGGCGACGTGATGGCCTGTAATTGCGACACGACGGGGCGAAGAGTAGAGACGCAGTGCAAGTCTGGTTTGGTCACGCGCGGAAGAAGCAGTGTAAGGGAGAGGGGTCTGACGAGGAATTTTTTTTAAATAATACATTTTTTATTTAAATTGTAAAAATATATTTTGATCTAAAAAAAATTACAAAACATATATCATCGTCATATGGTTGAACGACAATAACGCAAAACGCAAAAAAATCTGAGTTAGCGTTGATGTGACCACTCTATCGCCAAATAAAAGGGTGACATTTCTCTGTTGCCAAATTATTTTGCGACAGGAACCTGTCGCCATTTCAATTGACGACAATGAGCTCCTCACACCAAACTGTAACTGCTTTACGGTCTCTGTCGCCAATTGGTTTGGCGACAAAGGCGGCGCACGCCTTTGTCGCTAAAATCAAAGGTCAATTTTTGCAGCGTGAGGCTTATGTCGCTATTTCATTGGGTGATAGGGAGGCTGACCATTTATTCATCTATATGGTGCCGACGTGGCTGTTTTTCGTCAGTTCAAATAGCGACACAACTCTTTATCACCATATCATATGGCGACATTTCCCTCTCGTCGTTTCAAACAACGATAGAGGTATAGTTTTGCAATATTTTTCAATCGAAGTATATTTTTACAATTTGAATAAAAAATATATTATTTTTTTAAAAAATCGTCTGACGATCGGATATCGGGGCCATCTGGCAGTGGTGGAAAGGGGAGCAGCTCGTTTTCTCCTGGCAAAAGGGGCCGAAACAGGTAGCTGGGCCCACTTGCAAGTGACAAAGAGAACCACATTTAATTAGCTATCAGATCAAAGTGAAAAATTTTGAACTTTTTGGCTGAGTTCCAGGGATAAGGATGATTATCCAGTAAAATGTTTAGATTAAAATTTTGTATATAAAAATTTTATTAATTCTAATAGTACTGCTGCACCAAAATTCTACTTTCTAATTTTTATTTTTCTTAGATAAGAAATAAAATTTATTTTATATAAAATTTTTTCTGTATGATCCTATTAGTTATTGGGAGTTACAATAAAAATTTGAGGTGATTACCAGTTATATTTATTTTTATAAAATTCTAACATTGATAATATTGCTTTTAAATTGATTCATTTTTATTTATAAAATGACTGACTTAACTTTATTATTTTTAAACTTTTCTTGAAATTTACACTTGTGCTGTACATGATGTGGTAAATATTTCAAGATAAGATAAGGTCTCCGAAAAATTAAATAAGTTTGACATGTATGTTTTTCATAGTCACATTACACAGTTTTTAATTTCTTTTCAGCACTAAATTAGTTCACATGTCTTTGAAAATTTCAGTAGATTACCTAGAGATGAGTTTGGATTTATATGAATTTTTCTAGATTTTATTTCTTCTCGGATTTTAGGTTTTGCAATTTGAAGTAAGAGAAAACAATTGGCAGATTTTTTTTTTCTGAAGAACCAAAATTCAAGAAAAAATTTCATAATAGATGGAAATTAAAAATAAAATTTTATTTCCAACTCAATGAACATTTTCATTGTTTGTTCATTTTAGAAGAAAATTTTTATATTTGCCATTTATGCTTTTTTTAAGACTGAAATTCAAGAAAAGAGGAAAATTATAATATCTTGATTACAATTAAATTTTTTATTAAATTTCATTTTTAAATTTTTATTTTCCCATTTTGAATTTTTCGGGATGTTACATGGGTCGTTAAAGGCATACTACAAGATGTAAATGTCTCCACTACAAATTTTATTTTGGTTTGTAAGAATAATATGTAAAGAACTGCTTCCGCTATCGAATGTAATATTATGTGTATGGATGTGTCATCAATTTGTAAATGTACATACTAGTCACTGATCATGGCATTAGTACTATATGCACATAGAATATATTATTGGTACTTATTATTAAAAATAGAGGCCTTACATACAGGTATTGCGGTAGTGTCGCCCCTGAGCTGATTTTCTCTTAAAATTTATTCTTTCCCTTCTATTGGATGAAGTGAGGTTTTGGTTGGTTCTTTTAAAAGGAAAATTGATCATTCTCCCCCTCTAATCGCCATTTTCAATCCTACAGCTAGAGAATGTAAAAAGCATTTTCTTAAATGCTGAAAATTCTAGAAAAAGCCAGAAAATGCAGCAAAAACTTTAGAAACTTCCAATAAACTTTTTAGGATATTTTGGGATATTACAGAGTAGTGAGAGCACAAGAGGTCTAAGCGATCATGGGGAGGTCTACACTCTACAGAGAGGTAGAGGGCAACGATAAGAGCGTCAGGGGCTCGTGGCATTGTCTGTGACCTCTCTTGGGATGATGGGCTTAGCTTGAGGTACTTGGAGTCTTGCAGATAGCTATAGTGCGGAGTCATTTGGTTAAAGTGAAGCAGCTAGAAGTGTTGAAATGCAGCAAATAAATATGGACGTATAGTAAAGCACATGAGCAGGCATACGCTCGATGTTTTTGATTGGCATCGGATCGACATACGTCCCAAAACATTACTGAAGAATAGAAGAGATGTGCGTGGCGAGGATCCTAATCCAAATCAGACTAAACCAAGAAGGAATTAAACGGCTTCCGCTTTTTTTCATTTCCCGCGCCTTTCCATATCAGACGCACGTATGCTTTGATCGCTCGCATTCCCATAGGCTCGCCGCCGGCATCTCAACCCTCTGAGACCGTAGCAGCCGGCTTCCTTTCCGCCCCTATGGAGAACGATCCCACGCGCCGCCATCCCTTCTCACCGCGCTCCTCCTCCGCTACGGATCTCTCCTCCAACCGCTGCTCCTCCCTCCTGCCGCTCCACACACCGGCCACCACCCTAGGCTCAGGCTCCGGCTCCCCGTACTATGAGATGCCACCGTCGCCGCTGGCTCCCACGGCGGGCGGTGGCGTCGTCTTCTCCGGCGGCAGGTCCCGCCACGCTCGCTCGTTCTCGCAGCCCTCCTTCTTTTCCTCGGCGCCGGGCTCCCTCGCTTGGCTAGACCTTGACGCCGATCTGGATGCGCTGGCAGCAGCAACACCATCGCGGTCGCAGGGCAACACCTACTTCGGCTTCTCAAAGTCGAACCTGTCCCTCCTGCCACCCAGCCTGCCTCCTGTCGCAGAGCACAATGATTTGGTGGACCTTGACGACCATGACGACATCGTCAGCCAATTCTTGGACCTGGATCGCCTGAGCGAGCTCACCTCCTTCGGCGACGGCACCGAGGAGATCCATGGCCTCCAGGCCGCCAGCCAGAGCGGCGGTCCACTCGCATCGAGCCCCACTGACAATAGCCAGAACGTAGCTGACAGCTGCGTGATGTCGTCGGTGGAGAAAAATGACGGCAGCTCGTCTGTGGACAGCTTCACGGAGAATCTCAACTCTGGAAGCAAAGAGAAGCTACCACTGCCTTTTTCAGGGGCAGGTGCCGCAGCTATCTTTGAGCATGCCAATGGGAAATTCAGTGAGGCTCGGATGAAGAAGATAATGTCGGATGAGCGCCTCGCAGAGCTTATGTTGGTGGATCCTGTGAGGGCCAAGAGGTGTTCATTCCTTTTAGTGCATGCGGAGATATATGTGTGTATATATATGTTGTCAAAACTGACCATGTTCTTTTGAAATTTCAAGGCTTCTAAATAACCGGCAATCTGCCGCCAAGGTGCAGGCCCGCAAGGCAATGTACATGTTGGAGCTTGAGCGTAAGTTTCAGAAGCTGAAGATGGAGGCTAGTACATTATCTGCACAGTTGACATGGCTGCAGGTCTGTTCTCAGAATCAAAAGGTGGTGAGCATTTTGATTTGGCCTTGAATTTTGACAATATTAGTTAGTTACTGATGTAGTGTCTGTTTGCAGACAAAGTCTGCTGAACTTACAACTGAGAATAATGAGCTGAAACTCAAGCTGGAGTCAGGCGAGAAGCTAGGACAGTTGAAAGATGGTATGTTTATTTCGTTATTTATCAGCATTTATGTATGAAAAGTTCTTGTAGTGGCAATAGCTAGCAATCCATGTCTTGAATACAAGTCAACAAAAAATTTATATATGCTACGAGTTGATGCAGATGGCATATATTTCACTTCCTTAGAAAGTTCTTTTGGTTGTTGACTTGGATATGCAACTAATTGTGATATTAGTTGCAAACCCTGAAAATTGGTTGTACATTGGGCAGGATGTACATACGCGTTATTTCACTTGCTTGTGCAACAATTGTCGTACCTTTTCAAAAAGGGAATTGCTAAATAGCACTCAAGTGTTTTTTATTAGACTTCCATGCGCAAGTCAGGTTGTGTACGTTTTCAACCTTTCTGAATGACTAGCGAAAATTTGGTTTGTTATGATGGCCGGCTCTTGAATTCAGAACTTCGTTCTATAGGAGATGGCGGGGCCACTGGAACTAGATATTCAATAACAGGAATTGAATATGGATTTAAGAAAACCAAATATAATATGAGCAGCTGGAGGTCGGGCATAATACTAAATACACTGTTGAATGCTAATGCAGAGCTGCAAAAACCGTCACATGTATGTGCTTCCCTCCAACAGTTACTGGACTTGATGTCGCAAGACATTGAATGTGCCATCCCATGCAATGTTGAGCTTATTTGATTACCCAATGATTGACTGAATTAAAATAGAACCGGCATGTTATTGCTTATCTCTTCATGTTGCTCTAATTAATGTTGTAGATCATGTATTAGATTTATTCTCTTTATTCACTGGCGTTGTATAAGAATTTTCCATTGATTTTCTGCATGTTACATCAATGTATTTATTTGAATTATTTAACGTAGAATATCTAAATTTTTTGCACAAATATTTTGTTGATCAGCCTACTTTTTCATGTGCTTGGCTCATATTGGTCATAACGTTAATCGGTTTGATGCCCAAGTTTAGCCATTTTTTTTGTGTGTTTCCTTCGTTTATTCAATCACTAATTTAACTTGGGTATCTACTCGTTCTGTATCCAGCTCTTAATGAAGCACTACATGCTGAGATCCAGCGCCTAAAACTTACTACTGATAAGATCAGCGACTCTCAGATGCCAAACGGTCCATACCAACAGATGAGCTCACAAATGATTCAATTTCAGGAGCAAATACAACAGCAACCATCACAGCCCGATCAAACTCAGCCAAAACAAGCAGAACAGTTCAACGCTAAGTCACAATGGCGAAACTTTTAGAATGATTTCACATAGGATTTTTTGAAATTTCATTTGAAAAATTCAATTGGGAACAACATATATATATATATATATATATATATATATATATATATATATATATATATATATATATATATATATATATATATATATATATATATGTCCTGAATAATATTTCCTTGAGTTTTAGGATAACAATGGCGTAGAACAATCCACCTTTTGTGTTTTGTTTTGTGCCAAAGTTTTTTTGTTAAATTTATAGTTTGGATGGAGTTTCTATTAATTATGCACAGTGCTATCTCTATAATTTTCTGGTACCATGATTGAAAAGAAAATTAGGACATTTGTTGTGCTTTGCGTCAAAAAGGATAAATAGAAGGCAATGTACAGCATATTCTGTATAGGTAATTCCTGTAGCATGATTTATTATTCATAGCTAATATCCTTAATTATAGTTGTTTTCTATTAGCCGTTTTTCGGGATGCATAATAGTATTAATATTTTAGCTTTAGCTCGTCCGACAAATTGGCTTCTCTAAGAAGTTTGTGGTTGTGGGAGTATTGGATTCAATTTCTTACGCACACGTGTAACTTCCCGAAGAAGTTCAAACAAGCTACACCCCATTTGTGAGAGGTTAAGGTCGTGTTTGGGAAGCTTTAAGCCCCAGTTTTAGTTTCTAAAATGCCAGTAAGTTCTCTCAAACAACTCATATTTTTAGCGGTTTTTGGTATAACCTAAAAGCCATATATAACTAGTAAAAACTAAAAGTTAAAAGCTAAAAACTAGGCTGGACCTATTTTTGCAACTTATTACTAAAGGAAATGTAAGGCCCCCATATTAGATAATAAATATCAATAATAGGTACCATGTGTATACAGTACTAGTCTCATAATCAGTGGCTAGTATGCACAATCACAAATTGATATCACCACCACACATAAACTTTATTACAACAGCGAAAGCAATATTACATAGTATTTTTATAATACCAAAAGTAAAATATTTCAGTGAAGACAAAGATCTTGTAGTATGCCTTTAACCCATTATCCCCACAGGCAACTGACAAGGTGAACTCTAGAAAAATTCCTCATGTGGGCACCCGAAAATATGAATTGATCCTCACACTGCGTTGGACTTAGAGGTGACACCCATACTCCACTTAAGTGTATGCTCATTGTCACCCAAAAGTCCTGTGCACGGAGTATTAACTAGATGGCCCTCACCCAAACAAATATAAGCCACCTAGTTGCATTGTACACACTTACGCATCTATGAGAGCTTCAATTCCATTCCGAATAACTATACCAGGATTGAAACCAACTCACCCTAGCATAGCACTCGCCGTCCGTCTCAAAACCTTGGTATTGCCCATGCTCACCAAGGGGAGCGCGAGCAATAGCCAAAGAACGACGACCGCTCGAGTTTATGCATTAGATGGTTGAAAACAATTCCAGGTACCCGGATATGTGTCTAGTGCTAGTTCCCAATATCAACGCCTAGCACCCACTCACATATCCAGCATTCGAGATGTATCGTAACACATACACATAAGTTTAAGCAGTTGGCATAGCATAAACATAAACTAGAGATTATTACAACTACTTAATATTACAAGTAGTGGCCGACTGACCAAATATTACATGCCAAAAGTAAATTGCAGCGGAATATAAACATAAACCAAAATGTGGACAGTGATATGCCCATCTGATAACCCATAGGCAACCGACTTGGAAAAGCCCAAGTTTATCCATCAACATAGTAGTCAGACCCCGGAGTAAAGTACGTGTCATCGGGGCATTCTTCTATACCGTGTCTATATTATTTAGATTAACCAACCGTGAGTACACGTATATACTTGTAAGACTTTAGTGTATGGAAATATAGTAAATACATGGCTAGAACAAGGATAACAAGTTTCTACACTAGTCTCATTTTCAGTATAAAGCAGATTTTGTTTAACAAGCGAATGTTTCATAAAACATTAATGGAATTATAAAGAGCATTTAATAAGAAGCTAAATGACAATAAGTAAATTTCATATACATCATTTCACAGCCCTCCTTGGCTGCGAACAGTGAGTAAAAACAGCCATCCTGTAGTGACCCCCATTTTTACATAAATGCAAAAATGAAAATCTCATGTGCATACAGTGCTAGTACCATGATCAGTAGCTAGCACGTATATTTACAACAATTGATATCACATCTATACTCTTTATTATAAATAATAATGGTAATTTACACAATAAGGTCTTACAATTCAGAGTAGTGCAGCGGAAAAGAATCAAGAGTCTTGTAGTGTGCCCATCCAACCCTCAGGCAACTGACAAGACATAATCCCTAGAAAAGCTCGTTAACATTCCTGAATCCTGCGTCAAATAAATTTCGTCGAGCTAATCTGATTCTTCACCTAAAAACAATAAATAAGTAAGGGTGAGTACTTTTGTGCTCAGCAAGACTTTTGCAAGCCTATAATATATGTAGGATATTTCAAAGAAAAGGCTTCTACAGGTTAATTTGCATAAAGCAAATTTAATTTGTAAAACAAGTAGTAATTGCAAAATGGAATTTATAAAAGTAAATTTGACATATATGAAAAATATTAAGTAAAGTGTCGACGTTTGTTGTCGGCAATAATGAAAACGGGGCTAGGCGCTAGATCCAAACTTGATAGTGGCACAAGACACAAGAATTATACAGGTTCGGGCTCTCGCAGAGGAGATAATAGCCTAGTCCAGTGCTCTGGAATTATATGTGGCTAGCTAATTTACTGATGAGATTGTATGCTGTTCTCCCGCACCCCTCTTTATATAGCAGAGGAGGGCGGTTACAAAAGAGAGTCCTGGTCGGATACAAGGTGGGGATTATATCTCACGTACATATCCATTTGGTAACGGCCTAGATTACGATTGCATCCTACCTAATCCGGACCAGTTGCTATCTTCAGGGCTTCCTTGTTTCGCATGTTTGGCACACCCCTGGTATCTTCTGTTTCCATACAGCCAGCTTAGCCCGGCCCGGTCTGGTCTAGTTGGGCCTCGCAGGCCTGCCTTGCAGATACCCATGGTGTGTATGCTCCACAGTAGCCCCCGAGTGCTTTGTGATCGGATTGCCTTCTTATTGACGAGATTTCCCGACTGGTTTTCTATGCAGCCGAGTGCTTCGTTGTAGGCAAGGAGGTCATGAAGAACTTGATAGAGCTCCACGTGTAATCATTCCGAGTGGTTCCTGACCCAACTTATTGAGCCAGCATGCAACTCATTATAGAGCATATCTCCATTCAAGTTGGCTTTTTAGCCAAGTGGTACCTGTGTGCCATAGCGCTCAGCTTTTGGCCTGTCATGAGGCATACCACGAGTTATCTAGTCGGTATCCGTACTTGCTTTTTGTAGTGTATGGTTAATAACCCATCATGGGGCATACCTCTGGAATATCTATTTTAAATCGACTTATGATATCTGATTCTGTTTCGAACGGAAACCAGCACGCGACCTGACATGAGGCATATCATAAGAGGATATTTTAGTTTGGAAGGTACCCAAATTCCATCTGGTGTGGTCATTGGCCCCTGGCCCATCATGGGGCGTACCATATTCCAAATCAGATTCGACCCAGTATGTTGTGCCTGTGTACAGTTATCACTGCACATGGCCCCTAGCCCATCTTGAAGTGTGCCCTAGGGCAACCTCAGTACATGCGGAAGGCGAAGTGTTTTCCCGCTCAAGGCGAAAGTTAGCATCGCTCCCTATAAATATAAGACCCGGTGTGAGCGAGACGGTTTTCTGCGCACTATTCTCATTTGCCCCCTCATCTTCACATTTTCAGCGCTTTTCCTGCGATCTCCGCCACTTTAGTCGAAAATCTGGAGTTGGGTCCCATTTAAATATCGTATTCTAAGACTTTGATCTGTAATCACTCTTTTGAGCCTTGGTAAAGACGCTTGGCAACTTGAGTCGTGTCTTGCTTTTAATTGCTTCATTGTGTCCTGCGAGTCTTTTTTGATTTGATGCTTTCATGCGCCGCGTCTGGTTTGGTGTCCCGCATCCATACGTCTTCTCGGTCGTTTCGAGTTATGGTACCAGCGCATCTTTCAAAGCCGCTTCGGCTTCCTACGCTAGCATTTACTCAAGACCGTTTGGTTTCCACGCTTTGGGTATATAAGGATATCACCGCTACTTGAGCGATCACCCATCTCTGAGTCTTTCTCTGCACCCTCAACGTTCTTCTTTAGACCTTCAATGGCTTCTTCGTCCCAATCTTCTTCGTCTGGCGATGAGGCTCCACCATCTCCCCCCCGGCGGGGGAGCCGCCGTCGACGCGCTGACTGAAGCCGTCCCGAAGCTTGTCGGGGCGAGGGACGCTCTTCTCGAGGCAGTAGGTCGCGCGCATCGCGCTTAGGTTTTAGATTCCTGTTCATTTCTTATGTAATGCATTGATGTATCCAAACCTGAGTACGCTTAATGAAATCTTAACGTTTGCTTAATCTTTCTTCCCTATTGATTTAGAGTTTGCCTGAGTGGTTTCTTTCCGTTTTCGTTTAAGCACTCTGCCCGACTATTCCAGCCTCCGGGCGTCGGGAGTTGGCTCATGGCCATTTTTACCAGGCACGCGCTTTTGAGAGATTAGAGTTCGTCATTCGTGGGGTCAGAGTTTCATGATTTGGATTTTAATGCACTCAAGCTCATTCGCAATCAATAGGGAAAAAGTATAAAAAATGACTCACAAGAAGGGTTGCGCATGCGCAACACTATTAGGTGTAGCCCCTGACTTACTGCTTAATTGAGCATCAATTGAGTAGAAAGTCAAGAAGAAAAATTTATTCATGAACACCATAACTAATGTACAATATTTTAAGAGTAAAAACGACGTAGCTGCTCTATGTTCCATGAGTTACCGATGACCAAACCATCTTCCCGCTTGAGTCGGTAAGCCCCCGGGCGTGTCACCTCATCAACGATGTAGGGGCCTTACCAGCTTGGGGAGAGCTTGTGCATGCTTTTTTGATTCTTCATTAGGACCAGGTCTCCTTTGGAGAAAGCACGGCCCCGAACGTTCTGATTATGGTAGCGGCGTAGGCCTTGGAGGTATTTGGCCGACTGGATCACTGCAATTTCCCTGGCCTCTTCCAATCGGTCGAGGTTTTCTATTCGGTTCTCCTCCGACTCAGCCTCCTTGAAGCTCCGAACCCGTGGGGATCCGAACATCAACTCGGTAGGTAACACTGCCTCTGAGCCGTATACCAGGAAAAAAGGTGACTGCCCGGTGGCCCTGCTAGGAGTGGTTCTCAGCCCCCAGAGCACCGAAGGCAATTCTTTTACCCATCGCGTGGCATAAGGCTTGAGACGTAAAAAATCCTTGCTTTAGCCCTTGCAGCACCATGCCGTTTGCTCGCTCCACTTGGCCATTGCTTTTTGGATGGGCCACGGAGGCGAAGCAAATTTTGATGCCGAGTTCATCGCACTAGTCTTGAAATTCTTCTCCGCGGAATTGAGTTCCATTATCCTTGATGATCCTATTTGGCACACCGAATCTTACTATGATTTCTTGGAAGAACTCCTTGGCCTTGGCCGCCGTGATCATGGCAACGGGCTTTGCCTCAATCCACTTCATAAATTTATCAATGGCGACGAAGAGATGGGTGAAACCACCTTGAGCCTTCTTCAAAGGACCGACCATGTCGAGCCCCCAGACTGCAAATGGCCAAGTGATCGGGATGGTTTGCAACTCCTGCGCCGGCACGTGTATTTGACGAGCGAAGAACTGACAACCTTCGCAGGTGCAGACAATATCCTCTGCGTCTGATACAGCAGTCAGCCAGAAGAAACCTTGACGATAAGCTTTACCCACCAGGGTACTTGATGCTGCGTGATGCCCGCAAATTCCCGAGTGGATTTCTCTGAGGAGGTTCTTCCCTTCTTGCTCCGATATGTAGTGCCTCAGGATTCTGGAAGCACTCTTTCGGAAGAGTTCTTTACCGACTACCACATAGCTTTTGCATCAGCGTGCGACGCGCTCTGCCTCTACGCGGTCTTCGGGGAGCTCATCTTTTAACAGATAGTTTAGGAATGGAGTTGTCCAGTCAGAGTTGATGACTAAAACTTCCTCTTCGGTCGGTCTTTCTTCTGATTTGTCTGACTCCTGCTGTCGGCTTATTGAAGGTTGGTGGAGCTCTTCGACAAATACTCCAGCTGGTACTGTTGCCCGACTGGAGCCTAGCCTTGCGAGCTCATCTGCTGCTTCATTGTCACGGCGGAGTACGTGGGTGAGCTCCAGCCCGTCGAACTTGTCTTCGAGCTTCTACACTTCCTAGCAATATGCAGCCATACTGTCCCCGACGTACGACTAGTCTTTCTGCACTTGGTTAATTAGTAACATGGAGTCTCCGCGGATTGTCAGCCGTCGGACACCGAGGGATATCGCGATACGGAGTCCGTGGATGAGTGCCTCGTACTTGGCGGTGTTGTTTGATACCGAGAAGTGGAGCTGAAGGACATACTTCATGCTCTCGCCTGTCGGAGAGATGAGCACCACGCCAACCCCCGCGCCGCTGAGCATGAGGGAACCATCAAAATACATTGTCCAGTATTCAAGCTCTTCAGAAGTCATGGGGGTCTACAATTCCACCCACTCGGTGGTGAAGTCGGCGAGCACTTGAGATTTTACTGATGTTCGCGGCTTGAAGGAAATTTCAAAAGTTCCGAGCTCTACCGCCCATTTTGCAATTCTCCCAGTGGCCTCCTGGTTGTGGAGTATATCACCATTCGGAAAGGCGATGACCACCGAAATTGAATGTTCTTGAAAGTAATGTTTGAGTTTACGAGAGGTAAGTAATACGGCATACAACAGTTTCTGTACCTACGGATACCGTGCCTTGGATTCTCCTAGTACCTCACTGATGAAGTAAACTGGCCGCTGAACCTTCTGGAGGTGCCCTGCCTCCTCCCGCTCTACGATGATTGCGGCGCTGACTACATGAGTCATTGCAGCAATGTAAAGCAGAAAGGGTTCTTCGGGCATCGGCGAGACCAGTACTGGTGGCGAGGACAAGAATGCCTTGAGGTCTTTGAAAGCTTGCTGTGCCTCGGCAGTCCGTTGAAAATTGCCCTGCTTCTTCAGAAGTTTGAAAAAAGGCATCCCCCGTGAGCCCAGGCGGGAAATGAATCTACCGAGTGCCACCATGCAGTCCGTGAGCTTCTGGACGTCTTTCTGGCAAGTCGGTGGCTTCATCTTAAGGATAGCATTGATCTTCTCCGGGTTTGCTTCGATGCCTCGCTGTGACACAATGAATCCGAGCAGTTTTCCTGAGGGGACTCTAAAGACACACTTTTCGGGGTTGAGCTTCATCTTGTAGGCCCTTAGGCTTTCAAATATCTCAGCCAAGTCAAATATGAGGTACTCCTTTGCACGAGATTTGATGACGACATCATCAACATATGCTTCCACGTTGCGTCCAATTTGGGTGTGAAAACACCGCTGTATTGCGCGCTGATAGGTTACGCCAGCGTTTTTCAAACCAAACGGCATTGTGACGTAGCATAATGCTCCAAATGGAGTGATGAACGAGGTCTTGATACAGTCTTCTTCCTTCAGCCTGATCTGGTGATATCCCAAGTAGGCATCCAAAAAACTTAAGAGCTCATAGCCTGCGGTTGAATTTACTACCTGATCGATGCGCGGAAGCCCAAACGGATCTTTCGGGCATGCTTTGTTAAGATCGGTATAATCAACACACATTCACCAGCTTTTATTCTTTTTGCGAACAAGAACTGGGTTCGCTAACCAGTTAGGATGATACACTTATTTTATAAAGCCTACGGCTAAAAGCTTTGTGATTTCCTCCCTGATGGCCTCTCGGCGATCCTGAGCAAATCGGCGGAGTCATTGCTTGATATGTTTTGCCTTCTCGTCAACATTGAGAGAGTGCTCAATCACCTCCCTAGGGACACTGGGCATGTTAGAAGGTTTCCAGGCAAAAATGTCCCGGTTGGCCCGAAGAAAGGTGACGAGCGCGTCTTCCTATTTAGGGCTGAGTCCTGTCCCGATCAGAGCCGTCTGAGCCGAGTTGGACGGGTCAAGCATTACCTTTTTAGTCCCCTCGTCAGATTTCATGCTCATCTTAGCTTGCTTCTTTGCTGGGACTTCTCCCTCACCTTGTTGATTTGCGGCCACCTGTTGAATTTTCTCCCTATCGGCTGCCACTTCTTGCATTTTAGCCATCTCGTAGCTCTCTCTGTCGCACACGAAGGACTGCCTGACGTCGCCGCAGACCGAGATAATTCCCTTCGGCCCGGGCATCTTTAGTACGAGGTAAGTGTAATGGGACACGGCCATGAACCTAGCTAGGCCTGGCCTTCCCAAGATGGCATGGTATGCCGTCTCGAAATCAGCCACCTCAAATTTAAGATATTCCATCCAGTAATTTTCTCTGGTCCCGAACGTGACCGGCAAAGTGATCTACCTGAGTGGAACCGAAGAGGTCTTGGGGATTATCCCATGAAATGGCGATGAGTCCCGCTTTAGCTCCGAGCGGGAAATCTTCATATTGTCGAAAGTCTTGGAGAAGAGGACGTTGTGTCCGCTCCCTCCATCAACTAGCACCCTCTTGAGTTTAACGCTGCAAATCACATGGTCCAAAACAAGGGGATATCTACCTGGATATGGGATGTGATTTGGATGATCCGAGCGATCAAAGGTAATCGGGACTTCGGACCATATGAGATATTGGGGAGTTGCTAGCATAACCGCATTGATGTCCCGAGCGGTAAGCTTTTGTTTTCTCTTGGATTCATAAGCAGCCAAGCCCCCGAATATGTAGTTGAGTTCACGCTCCATTTTCTGGTAGTCGCCCTCATCATCTTCAAGGGGATCTTGCTTTTTCTTTGCTTCGTCCTTTGCTTCACCCGTGGCCGGCCGCTTGTTGGACTCCTTTGTAAACCTTCTCAGAGTGAAGCAATCCTTCGCAGCATGTTTCCCTTGGGATGGAAAGAGCAAGTAGCATCCATTACTGTGTCGTAATCGTCCGTCCGTGGCGCACGAGTTCGGCCGCGTTTGGCCACCACCACCAGTTCTTCGGGCTTTCGCTTCTTATCCTGCTGCCTGGAGGACTCGGCGTGATCCTTCTTGTCCTTTTGCCGTGGGTGATCATCTTGACGTTCGGCTAGGGCATCCGAGGCTGTTGCGTAACGGTCTGCCAATTCAAACATTTCTCTTACCGTAGTCGGCGGCTTTCGGGACATCTTCTTAATCAAGTCGGGGTCGTTGACGCCTTTTTGGAACGCTGCGATGACCGTGGCTTCTGAGATGTCTCGAATTGTATTCTTTTTCTGCATGAAGCGCCCTCCCTTCCCAGCGAGACAACTTCAACATACCTGAAAACAAGTAACAAACAAGCGTGAGTCCAAGACTCAACAAAGTGCATCAACCAAAACGCAACCGAATCAAACGAAATATCTATACTTTGAAACGTAACATAATCAAATACTTGACTGAACTTGGTAAATAAATGAACTGGAAACTGATTCCAAATACCACAGTCATCTCAAGAATCATTTAAACTTTACTTATACCTCGATAGCCACTTTTGGATGAGTCCACGACTCAATCCTCAACCTATAAATGCCATTAGCTCCACGGTTAATCATTAACAATTTCAATTTTCTGCCATCATACTCGAGTGCACAAAACATACCAAAGGAGAATATCATATCCATACATCACAATCAACTCATTAAACATGATTCATCATTGTCAATGCAATGCGAATGCAAATATGCTATACAAATGAAGATGATTCATCATTGTAAATGCAATGCGAATGTAAATATGCCATACAAATGAAGAATCTCATATCCAGACATCACAATTAACTCATTAAATATGATTCATCATTGTAAATGCAATGCGAATGCAAATATGCCATACAAATAAAGAATCTCATATCCAAACATCACAATCAACTCATTAAACATGATTCATCATTGTAAATGCAATGCGAATGTAAATATGCCATACAATGAAGAATCTCATATCCAGACATCACAATCAACTCATTAAATATGATTCATCATTGTAAATGCAATGCGAATGCAAATATGCCATACAAATGAAGAATCTCATATCCAGACATCACAATCAACTCATTAAATATGATTCATCATTGTAAATGCAATGCGAATGTAAATATGCCATATAATGAAGAATCTCATATCCATACATCACAATCAACTCATTAAATATGATTCATCATTGTAAATGCAATGCAGATGCAAATATGCTTGCATGTTCATATGCTCATCTCATTTCACCATCCACATGCATAATTCACCATTCTCATGCATATGATGCATCATGCATGACTCATCTCCTCTTTTTAGCATATACCGGTATTGCCAAGCACCACCCGTCGATGCGTGCCCTCAAACCCAACCATCCCGTAGAAGGGGCCTGCCGAAACAGGATTTGCCCGCTACCCAGTAGCAGGTCCTACACTTAACACCGCTCCCATCCATGCTAGTGGATGGGACTACGGGGTAGGATCTCTGAGCACTCCGGATTAGTCATATAACTCATATGACTTTCTCACCGACCTGGCTCGACACTCAAATCACCTTCTCAACACTCATATCCATATTCTCAACAAATCTTATTAACATGGTCACATCTGTCATTAACACTTGCACCAAAGACATAATCAATTTTCATGATCGCAATTCAACTATTTCTATTAATCCAACCTCACAACTTCATTATTCACGTTCACCTACCATAGTAGTGAGCACTCTTATGAACGTGTTATATAGCAATGTGTCAATTTGACAATTATACGGGGTCCAACAAACAACCCACAAAGCATTCAATCCAAAGATGCACTTTCCATGGATGCATATATGCAAAAGCCATTCTCAACACTCAGATCTATATTCTCAACGTTCATATCCACAAGGTCACATATATCATCACCACTCACATAAACGCCACAATCATATATTATGACGACAAATCGAGCCATTTCATATCTCACATCTTATATCCTTTATGTTCCCATTAGCCTAATCATTCTAGGGAGCATCATCATGGAATATATAAAAGGTAACCCATTCACATGCTCTCATTTCCTTCTTTCATAGCCACAAGTGTAAATCTCATTCATGGATATTCACAAGTCCTACACATACTAGTGATGCCAACATAGCAATATCATGCAATATCAATTTATATAGCAACTAGTATAACAAACAATCAATACTGCAAGAATTCAACAATCGATGCACTTGCCTTTACCGACGAAAGAATGGAGTGGCATACAGTTGAGGCCACTCCCCAGTAACCTTCCTGCAAATAGAACAATATTCATCCAACTCAAATTCATGCACACTCGGTACAAGCGACAGAAGAAAACAACTCTACATATTCACATTTACAATCGAAACCAAAACATCCCTCATAACCACTTAAATGCAAATCTGGGCAGCCGGCACTGAAAATGACATAACTTTCAAACGGCTAATCCAAAAAGGATGAGCCCAGGCTATAAACGATCACAAGAGATAAATCTACAACTTTTTCTACAGACGACCAATCGGGAAATTCACCGATTATTTTTAGATTTGCGACGAGCAACAGACAGACGCAAAGTTAACTCATTCTGGATAGCATACACCAAAATGAGCATAACTTGAGTTTTACAACTCCAAATCACAAAAAAGAATACATTTTCTCAATCTACCCGAAAAATCCTAACTTTTTCTAGACAATGAAAAAGTCTAATTCGGCCTCTACGATGCTCTAATCTGCAGAAGAACACAGACTGAACCAATCGCGATAAGAATTGGACAGCACTCGGTAAAATAGCCATAACTTTTAAATGGCTGAACAAAACTTGATGATTTTGGTCTCTATTAAAAGGTAATTTGATTATCTACAACTTTCGCAATAGCCAGACCCCCAGGAAATGCTTGTAGAATTTTCAATTTCGCGCTACAACAGAGCACACGAATCTGCCCGAAACCGAGATTGCTTTAAACCAATACTAAACTCTCAAATCCTTAACAATTGCATCTCAAAATCTTGAATCCTAGCTAGGCATTCACACAAACACCCTACAAGCAAGCAAATAAAATCCCCCAAAGACCTAAGGTTTTTACCTCAAGGAAAGCCCAAGGAGGAAGGAGGAAGGGTTGTCGCTGGCTGCTGGTGCCTGCTGCTGCAGCTGCCACCACCCAACAGGGGGAAAAGAGGAGAGGCGTCTACCAAGCTCTTGCCAAATCGCTAAAGCTTCTGCTGCCGACTTGAAGAAGAGGCGCAGGGAGGAGCAGGCACCAGGGGAGAGCAAGGCGCCAGGGGGGAAAACGCCAGGAGAGAGAGCAAGACAGGAGGAGGTGGAATCGCCAGGAGAATCGCCAGAGGCTGAGTCAGCAGGAGTGGCGCCCAGAGGAGGAGGCAGGGAAAATTTGCAGTGCATGAAAAAAAGACTCCTCAAAGCTTCTCACCACACATTAGGAGGAAGAGAGAGAGAGGTTAGGTGAGGGAGGGAAAGTTTCTAAAGAAACCCCTCCAAAACTGAAGTCCAACTTTTAACCATTAGCGCGAACCAAATAATTTGAATCTTGGCGCGAAATGACAATTGTCAGGACAGACAACTTGCCGCAAAACTATACGGCTCGGAGAAAACAACCATTCCGATAAGATTACGGAAAAACCTAAAACCTTTAATAAACTGTGAGGCGACAAAACTTTTCTCCAAAATAAATCCTTGAATCAAGAAAATGAAGACAATTCCGGCCAAAAACTCAGGAAAACGATTTTGCGGTATTACACACTCTTCCTCTGATGAAGCTGGTACAGGTCCCACTGAGTCCCAGGCCTTTCATAGGTGCCTTGGAAGTTGGTGATGAACTGCTCGCAAAGATCTCCCCAGGAATCTATAAAATTCGCTAGAAGTCCTGTGAGCCAGGCTTGAGTCGAAGGGGTAAGTGTGACCGGCAGATAATTAGCCATTACGTTGTGATCGCCCCCGGCTGCCATGATTGCAAAGGAATAAACTTGCAACCAAACCTCTGGATCTCTTTCTCCATCGAATTTGGTGATGCCTTTAGGGTTGAAACCTTCAAGCCAAACCACTCAGCGAAGCCGGGGAGTGAAGGCTCGGATCCCTTCAATAGGCCCATCGCTACGCCGACGTGGGGAGCGTCGAGAAGGTGATCTGACTCGGCGGTCCTGGCTATCGTCCTTGTCGCGGCGGTGTCGGTTTCCGCGGTCGTCCCGGTCATCATGGTGGATGCCGAAACACTCGTAGTCGTCTTTGCTCTGGCGGCGCTCTTCATCTTCTCGATCCCTCCACCTGGCATTCAAGTCTATGTGAAGATCACGGCTGATGCTTTGTCGGGCATCCTCACCTCGTCGAAGTTCAAGTCGGCCACGCATGGCCCGACTGCGGGCTGTATTGCTGCTTGCAGTCTGAGTGACTACGCGGGAACGAGAGTGCTCTTTCTCCCCTGGTTCTTCCTGATGCTGCTGGATCGTCGCTGCCATCACCATGGCTTTGACTTGGGCCACGATCGGAGCGGCTGGGCTATCAGAATCGAGCATTGGTCCCAATGTGTCGAGAAGTGTCTTCGACGCGACAATATTCTGCTGAGTATGAAAAACCGATTGGTTTTCCATCTTCGTCTGCAGGATGTCTTCGTTGACATTACGGCCTCTTGCTTGGAGAGCCTTCGCTCGGGTTTCTTGTGCCTCATGACGAAGGCGCTCTTCTTCTGCGGCGTTCATGGTATCTTTCTGTTGCTAGGACTCAGTCCGTGGGTTTTCGATCACGAAGATGCTACGAAAGCTTTGAGAACCTCTTGCCCTGCTTTCTGAGTCAAAAGAACAATAAGATAGATTGGGCTGACCTTTAGATCCGAGTGGTTCGCTGAAGCTTTTCTCCACTCGAGACTCGTCCTTGACCGAACCCCGCCCAGACCGGGGAACAGACTCTTGGCTTACTGTCTGGGGACAGATGGCTATGGCTGTCCTTGATTCGAGTGGCTGCTTGGCCGGGAGAGCGATGGAATCACTTCTAGATTGGATCTGATCCGAATCCGAAAGGATAAGCTTGACAAGATCGTCGGCGATGAAGTCCAAGCTTCCAAAACGGAACGCCTAGGCGGGAGCGAAGGTAGCCATAACTTCGCTGGGGATTGCCATCGAGCTTGATGAGATTGATCTTAACGCAGCCCCTACCTGGCGCGCCAACTATCGACGTTTGTTATCAGCAATAATGAAAATGGGGCTAGGCGCTAGATCCAAACTCGATGGTAGCACAAGACACAAGAATTATATAGGTTCGGGCTCTCGCAGAGGAGATAATACCCTAGTCCAATGCTCTGGAATTATATGTGGCTAGCTAATTTGCTGATGAGATTGTATGTTGTTCCCCCGCACCCCCTTTATATAGCAGAGGAGGGCGGTTACAAAAGAGAGTCCTGGTTGGATACAAGGTGGGGATTATATCTCACGTACATATCCATTTGGTAACAGCCTAGATTACGATTACATCCTACCTAATCCGGATCAGTTGCTATCTTCAGGGCTTCCTTGTTTCGCATGTTTGGCGCACCCCTGGTATCTTCTGTTTCCATACAGCTAGTTTGGCCCAGCCCGGTCTGGTCTAGTTAGGCCTCGCAGGCCTGCCTTGCAGATACCCATGGTGTGTATGCTCCACATAAAGCATAAGTAACAACTCACAGTCCTCCACGACGTGAACATCAGGTCGTCCATTGCCAACACAAGGCACAAATCTGAAACAATTCTTTTCCAACAAATATTTTCAATCCAACCCATTTTGAAAATATCTAAACTGCTAACTAATGCAAGTGTACCAAGTGTCCCTTGACCGCGGGAACTGCTTTTTGAAAAGATTTATACTCTGCAGAGGTGTACAGCTTTACCCACAATACATGACTGACATCTTTGTGCAGATCATTAGCACACTTCCTTTGGTGTGCCGCAGAGAGTCATGACATAACCATTACATTATTTAACCCTAATTTTGCTCCAGCCTGAGACGAAAACCCATACTATGGCAGAAGAACCCAGAGCACAGAAATGGTGGAACTTCCCCACAGCATGGCGTACACCATTGTATCAACAAACGTGACTCCCAACACCTCGGTGTGGGCGCCTCTCCGAGCAATCCATTAAGAAACAGCTCGTACTACTCCAGCCTACCAATGTGTAAAGCTAGTTTTAAATAACTTAATAGGTTAAGGCTGTCCCATACCAGCACTTGTGGTTGTACGGAAATACTTGGATATAACGTATAATTAGTTCGGTCCTTAATTCGACACGGCCAATAATCTCCCCCTACACTACGTACAAGTCCCCTGGCTATTGCCAATAGTTGCCCGCATCAAAAACATAGTTTTATTTTTATTTTTAATCAAAATACCAATAACCATCATCATGTCTCAATATTTCCAAGTTTCATTGATCAATTTTTCCAATTGATTTATCCTAAGTCTAAAGCATGGCTAAGCATGATTATTAACCATCACATAAACCCAAATTGACATCATATATTGTCTAATCATAATTCTAGGGTTGTCAAGGTTCACATGACAATACTAAGAAAGTTTCATAAGATAACAGGTATATCTACCAGTTCCACAATATAGCAAAATTTACTGAAAATACGCGCGTGCATAAAACATTTGATGAAAATAATTAAAACACTGGGATCAACATGATCAAAGGAGATGCTTGCCTTGCTTATTTGCTGTTTACAACGAAGTCGAGGTCGTAGTCGGCGTTATCGACAATGGAAGTAGTGACGTCAAGTTCTACACATCGCGAACGAAGAACATAGCAAATAACAAATAATTTTTTTTCAATAAGGGCAAAATAAATCAGATGGAAATCCAAATAGAAACAAATCATAGAAAACATGTGTATTTTAGGACTTGAGTTGAATGATTCTATATTTTCATGTTTTAGTCGATTAAATATATATATCATTAATGGGTGATGCATGGTTTCTTTTATAGATTATATATTCTTGTTTTATGAATTCAACAGGCCAAAATTACATATTCTTTTATTTATAATATTGAATTTAAGATGCAAAAATTATTTGGATTAATAGAATTATGACATTAGTTATTATGTTCAATGCTATGAATGAATAGCACACTACTTTTTAATGCTTTTACATGAGAAGTAGTTTCAAATATGTTAGATCTATTAGGCCGAGCTATTGGTTACAGATTCATATTTTTTAAGAAGGTTTTGGTGATACAAATATCTTAATCACTATTTTCTTATTACTTAAGTTTATTTAGCTTTGTTGCAGATTTTAGGGTTTATATCAATGCAGAGTTATGCTTTTGATGGGATCAGATGCAAGGTAGATTGAAATAGAATTACTTTTATAGGATAGTCTTAAGTTATAAGAGCATATATGAATTAGTTTTATTTGTATTAATACCTATTGATTGTAGATATACATACATCAATCTTTTATATAAAGAAAGCATTACCATTTTATGATCAAGATTTTATTAAGCTAGATATAATTATTGCATCAAGTTTATTTAACCTAAGACTTATAGCATATTTATGGATTATATTGGCTCTTAATTATGGACTTTATTTATATATATTAATCGTATGTATTCTTTGAAACAAGATGAACTACAAACTTGATTCAACTTAAGTAAATATGAAATATTTTTGCATAAATAGTATTGTTATATTATGAAGATCTAAGAATTAGTTTTATTATTATTTAAGTTTATTTGCACTAGTTGCAACTTATTTGATTACCATATATTGAAGAACAATCTATTTTCAAATCTATATCAAACTAAATTCAAATCTAAATATTTTTATACAATTGGAATACTCATGATCTCAGTAACATTTTATAATTTGATTCATGATTTAAAGAGTTATAGTTTGTATATTTTTAATAGTACCATATTAGGGTTTGTTTGATCTTTGATTTCAAATAATTCAAATCAAATTTGAAAATTCAATATTTCTAAACAAATGTCTTTATTAGGGTATCAGGAGCATATGTGAATTATTTCATTATTTATAATTTCAAATTCAAGAGGCTAAAATCATTTGGATTAATATTGAACTATTTACTTACTACACACAATAATTCAATATTTCCTGTAGTGAACCCTAAGTATTTTTGCATATTCAGGTTCCTAGGAGTTCAGGAGTCTAAAAAAATTTATTTGATTCAATTTGAAGTTCATTTGCAAAAATTCTATGAATGACATATTTTTAAATTCTTTCTTTAAATTTGAATTTAAAATTTAAACAGAGTTCATTTTTAAATTATTTTTGCATGTTCTGAATATACATGATTTTATATGAATTTAGAAATTTATTTAATCAAATTTGGAATCAAAATACACAAGTTATGGTCATTTGAATTTGCTACGGTTTGGAAAATACTAAAAAATTAGAAATTTGCCAAAAAGGGAAGGTACGCTTCCGAAGTTAGAATGCGCTTTCCGTTTTTGGGTGAGGTTGGGCTAAGGCACTGACACGCCAGGCCCATATGGCAGTGTGAGGCCGAGTGCACTAGTGACTGACGGTGGGCCTGCGAGCTGCGCAGCGCAAGTGGCTGATCAGCGGGGCCCACTCGGCAGAGACACATCCGGTCCCACATGGCGGTGACCTGGAGCAGAGGAGGCGACGCCGAGGCTCTCCGCCGGCGAGGAGAGGCTGGACTCGATGAATGGGTTCCACGATGAGCACCAGGGGACCCATGCGCATGTTGGGGAGGTACTAGTTTGGCCGGAGGTGGCCAAAATTGGCGCGCCACCGTGCGGGAGCGGTGGACGCCATGGCCAAAGAGGTGAAACTAAAGGCTAAAGCTTCCCATGATTCATTTTCAGCGGGAACAGCATCAGAGTGATCTAGTGATTCCGTTTTTGTAATTATTCAAAAGAATGAGTAGAGGGAGATGGGTTCTCACTGTGCGCCACTAGGCATCACAGAAAGGTGCTGTGCAGTGGCTTGTCAGGGAAAATTAGCTTGAATTGATGATGGGGATAGGTGCTAGGTGTGATGTGGAAGCTTCAGGCTAAGTGATTTGGGCTATGGTTCACCGTAGAGGCTATTTGAGCTTTTCCCCTATATACTGGTCTCACCGGACTTGGAGAAGACGAAAGTGGTTCTGGAGTGGCTGAGGCAGTGGGGTGATGTTCTATGGTCTGGAGGTCTGCAGGGATATTTATCCCTAGCTAAGGCGGTTTGATTTCAGTGTTAGCGCACGGTTTCGGCGTTGTTCAGAGGTAATTTGGAACTCACGAGGAGCTCTCGTGTTTCTCTGATGTAGAGTTGATTGTCTTTGGTCAAGGAGGTTTTGTGGCGTGGTGAGTCGAAGGGTGACCTTGGGCGAAGGGTTGCGGTGCAGGTAAGACAAGGAGCGGAGGTGGTTCACTGGTTGAGTTGGTTGTGCGCGAGAGTCAGCAGAGACCGAGCGAGAGAGGAAGAAAGGAGAAGAAATGGGAGACTGCGGCTGATGTGTGGGTCAAGGGTCCACAAGGCAGTCACATAAGTGAGGGAAGTCAGCAAAACAACTATGTTGCTAGGCCCACTTGTAAGCGAGACAATCGGGACAACTCAGGTGAACTCTCTAGACAGACTAAGGTAAGTCCACTGGATTGAGCCACCAAACTAACTCAAGATTTTATGAAACTTTTTGGATATGTCGAAAAGATAAGGATAGTTATCTAGTAAAAATTTCAGATTAAAATCCTTGGTAAAAATATTTAAATAATTCTAATAGTGCATGATGTTAGATTTTTCAGTTTCTAATTTTTATTTAATTTAAGATCAAAGTAAAGTTCTCTTCAAGCAGTAAAAATGGTGAAACAGATTGAGGCTGGGCTTGATACCCAGGAAGGCCTCACAGAGATGAGAGAAAACACTGAGCATCATGATTAAATTGGGGCTCAGGTGAAAAATCTGGATTCTGTAGAAGTCCAGAACAGCAAGCAGAAAAGCAGAAGGGGGAAAGTTGAGACCACAACGGAAGAAAGACTCAAAAACTATAGTTTTATCCTCATCCTTAGGAGTCAGATAATCCTCACCAATAGATGGCCTCCAGTGAAAGAACACCCGAGGAGGAACGAAGCCGCCTTTCTCCAACTCCACGAGACGCTTCTCTATCATGGTGGACTTGTGCCACACTTGTTGAAAAGTCTCATCGCTGAAGACCGGCCCATAGCTGGCGATGCCGCAGTCTCCTTCTTCGGCTGTGCGGTGGTCTTAGGGTTAGCAAACACCATTGGAATAGGAAAAAAAAGGAAATCTCTCAAGGTGTGGAAACACAAGGGTTCAAGGAGGCAAAACGGAGGCTTCGAGAGAAAGGCTGAGTATTCAAGAATGAAACAGCTATAGTTGCAAGTCCAAGGATTTATAGGTCGAAAGTGTCCAAATACAATGGTTCAATTCCCGCTGGCACGTCGATCGCCGAGAAAAGCGGAATGATGGCACCGCATTCACCGTAGCGCCTCTAACAGTAACAATAAATATTGAAATTGCTCAACGTTTAGAATTTCTGACAATGGTTCCAACTCCGCTCAGAGTTAGGTTGACTGGTTAATATCGAGTAATGTAAGGTTACCCTAAGTATTGGAGCTAGGCTTGCAGCAGGGCGCTCGACCCCACACATCCTACTCGATACTCAACGATTCCCAACTTGCTTGAATCATTCGACCACAAGCAGGCGAGGCATTGATCGACCAAACCAAGTTTGGCGGTAATCGACCAAGCGCTCAAATGGACCCTCCACTAAGTAGAGTTTGGGGGCTACTATCAAATATCCAGATACGGGATATGGGCATGTACCATAAAGTCAAAAGCCGTACCATATACATCTCTATCAGCATTTGAGAACTCCATATATTTCGAGCCCAGTTCAATGGGATAAGATATATGGAGAAGAGATATCCCTGTACAAGGCAGGACTCAATCATGTTCCTGATATGAGGAAACCTACTCGAATACATCTGCCATCTATAGAAATTCAGTTGTGATATAGAGATCACAATGGCAACAGGACTCCCCGCTATATAAGGACCAGGGAGGACGTCGTCCAGAACAAGTGAATTGGAAGCCAACCAATCGCAGATCCCAACAAGCCAATTCAGAGCGCAAGCTTCAAGCCATTGCCATTCCAAGCCAAACGCACAAGAAGATCTCCACGTAGGCATCCAATAGCCATAGTCTAGCCACCCCCCATATTCATATTCTTCTTTGTAATCAGGACTAGCATCCTCGACTTGTAATCTGTTCATCGATCTCATCCATTGCCGACACAGGAGTAGGGTATTACTCGACCAAGTGGTCCAAACCTGTCTACATCATGTGCCCCCGATTACGTGTTTGATCCTGCATATCCCGAAGGTACCCGAATATAAGTGTGTTGTCGATCACAAACCTTCAACATTATCCCACAGAGTTAGGCCCATGATATCCGGAGTTTCCTGACGCTTACTTGAGCATATATGGTATGATCTCTGAGTTTCTGGTGCATGCTCATACCCTATATTTAGATATTCGATGTCATCTCTTCTTTTTCCTTCTGCTCGTGATGCCCTAGCCTTTTCGCTCTTCTTCATGGCCTCAACTCTCTTGCCCTCCTCATCCATTGAGGTCCTTGGAGAGTCCCCTCCCAGAACGCCACTGGCCATCTCTCATCGGGACGGATCATCATTTCCTCCGATGAGGAGGAAGAGATTGATTGGGAGGCCATTGAGAGGGAGGCGATGTCGCTTCTGCTACCCTCGTGAGAGCAGATGCTGCCTCTAGCACACGAGGAGAAGAAGGTGAACCTGTGGACACCGGTGAAGGTGGTGAAGCTCAATACAGCTTCATCGGTCCAGCACCTGCTCACCCTCCAAGCGCTCGCGGTGGTCAGAGTCTTTTAATGACGGAGAGGTCGCCTTCTCCGTTGATGAGCAACTGGGTCTTCGCCGCCTCTTCCGACCCATATGGAGGGCATAGGCCTATCCTGGGGACCCTTCTTTTCCAGTCCCCGTGGATGCAGGGAAGGCGATGCAATGCCTCCAAGGACAAGTAAATATAGGATACCTTTCTCAAGATGTAATAGAACAACTTTTGTTAGCAAAATTAATAAATTCTTACTTACTTGAGCTTTTACTGTTCGATGTCTCAAACACACTATTTTTTATGTATGAAATCTTCTCAGCTGATTGATGTTCCACGAATTGTGCAGTATCGTTCCTTCCAACGTAGATAGTTGTACTGATCTTGGTCGAGTCATTTCAACTACCACGTAAAGACATTCCCACTTAGGTGATAGTTTGTTACGATTATCCTGCTTCTGCACCTTTTATAGTACTAAGTCCCCGATAGTGAGTACTCTTTCATAGATTCTCTGGCCATGATATCTGCGTAAGGCTTACTAATACTTGGTTGCTCAAATGGATGCGCGATCCCTATACTCTTTGTGTTGATTTACATCATCTGCTTGCACTTGCTCTTGTTCCTTTTCTGAGTAGCTCTCCACGCGAGGTGATCTGAATGTTAACTTAGTCAAAAGCACTACTTCTGCTCTGTAGACTAAGAAAAATGGTGTTTTACCAGTGGCTCGACTAGTCGATGTATGAATGGCCCATAGCACCAAAAGGAGTTCTTTTGCCCATCGAGCCGAATAAGCTTTGAGCCTATCAAATACACGAGTCTTGATCACCTGCAGGATTATGCTGTTGGTGCGTTCGACCTGACCGTTACACTAAGGATGAGCTACAGAGGCGAAGCAAAGTTTGATACCCAATTCTTCACAAAATACTGTGAAAGCACTGCTCTTGAACTGGCTACCATTATCCATGATTACTTGATTTGGGATGCCAAATCGAGTAATATGCTCCTCATGAATTTTTTAGCCACTTCTGAGGTGATGTTCCTGACGGGTTCAACTTTGATCCACTTGGTGAATGTGTCGATTGCCACGAACAAGAACTTGTAACCGCCTTGGATTCTTGGGAAAGGTCCCAAGATATCCAAGCCCCAGATGGAGAAAGGATAAGATAGAGGAATAGTTTACAGGGCCTGGGCTGGTCGGGTTGTTTGCTTGTCGTAAAATTGGCAGCTTTCACACTTCTTCGCTAGCTTGCAATCATCCTAGAGGGCAGTCGGCCAGTAGAACCCCTGTTGAAAAACTTTCACAACTAGAGCGCAATAGGACACATGGTTGCCGCAGATGCCTCCAAGGACATCGAGTAATATTTTATTGCCCTCTTTTTGAGTGATGCACTTTATCAATATTCCGTTACTCCCCTTTCAGTAGAGTTTGTCGTCTACCAATGCGTATAGCTTAGACTTACGTGCAATTTTCTCGGCTGAGGCATCATCATCAATGATCTCTTGATCTTCGAGATAGGCTTGCAATGGAGTCATCCAAGTCTACTCGCGTTTGAGTAGTGCAGCATCCGTGTCTATGGATTCTACCTTGCTGACTCGACTAGGCTACTGGTTGAGTTGGGCAGCATCTACTTCCCGTACAGGGGAGATAGATGGTTTAAGGAGTTTCTCAATGTAGATTTCTGCAGGCGTGGGTAAATGGGATGAAGCGAGCCTGGCAAGTTCATTGGCAGTGGAGTTGTCACTTAGCCTAATATGCCTTACCTCGAGCCCTTCGAACTTGTGCTCTAGCTTGTGAACCTCATTCAGGTATGCTGCTATGTTGTCATCCGAGCACTAGTACTCCTCTACACTTGGTTTACAACTAGCTGTGAGTCTCCTTTCACGAGTAATTGCTTAATCCCAAGTGACACAACTTTTCAGAGCCCATTGACCAGTCCCTCATTTTCTGCAATACAATTTGAGGCTTGAAAATCAAGTAGGATGACATATTTGAGTTGTTCACCTGTCGGGGATTTGAGCATGATGCTGGACCCTGAGCCCTAGAGTGTGAGTGATTCATCGAAGAACATAGTCCAGTGGTTATCGACCGTCATGTGCTGCTTTTCCTCGACGTGTGTCCATTCCACGATGAAGTCTGCCAAGACCCCTGCTTGACACTAGTTTGTGGAGCAAAATCGACCTTGAACTCATTGAGTTCGACCGCCTACTACGCAATTCACCCTGTCGCCTCTCGGTTGCGTATTACCTCCTTAAGCGGATACGTCGTCATGATCGTAATCTTGTGCACCTGGAAGCTGTGCCGCAGCTTTCAGAAAGTCATCAAGACTGCGTACAACATCTTCTATTTCTGAGGGTATCGTAGCTTGGCATCATACAAGACCTCGCTCATGTAGTATACTGGCTTCTGGACTTTGATCTTTTTCTCGGGGCAATCCCACTTGATAACCAGGACTGTACTTACTACTTGAGAGGTAGCTGCAACATATAAAAAGAGCTCTTTTTTGTTAAGTGAAAATAGAATTGACAGAGATGACAAATACCGTTTCTTGTGTTGGAAAGCTTTTTCTGCCTCCCTGGTCCACTCGAAATTGTCCTACTTCTTGAGTAGTTTGAAGAAGGGTAGCTCTCGCTTGCCCATCCGAGAGATGAATTGACTAAGAGCGACGGCACAACTCGTGAGCTTTTGCAGCTCTCTCAGTGTTCGTGGAGGACGCATCTGGTTGATTACCTCAATTTTGTACGGGTTGGCCTCGATGCCTTGACTAGACACTAGGAAGATGAGAAGCTTGCCAGACAGAACGCCGAACGTGCACTTCTCAGGATTAAGCATCATTCGATACTTCCTGAGGTTGTCGAATGTTTCCTCGAGGTCACTGACTAAGGTACTCCTGGTTTTCGATTTAACCACGATACCATCTACATATGCTTCTACATTGTGCCCGATTTGGGATTTCAAGCAATTTTGAATACAGCGTTGATACGTAGCACCAGCACACTTTAAACCAAAAGGCATCTTAATATAGTAGAATACACCGAATGGCGTTGTAAAAGTAGTTTTATTCTCATCCTCTGCAGACATGCTTATTTGGTGATACTCCGAATAGGCATCTAGAAAGCTTAGCAATTCACAAACCGTAGTGGAGTCCACTATTTGGTCAATGCAGGGGAAAGGAAAAGGATCCTTGGGGCTGGCTTTGTTGAGATCAGTGTAGTCGACGCACATCCTCCACTTGCCATTGGGGTTCTTGACGAGGATAGGGTTTGCCAACCACGTCGGGTGACGAACCTCTCAGATGAAGCCAACCTTTAGGAGTTTGCTAACTTCCTCTTGTATCACCCACTTCTGATCTTCCATGAATCTGCGCTGATTCGGCATCACGGGTTTGGCACTTGGTTCTACAGCCAGTCGTTGGACGATCACCTCCTTGGGGACCCTGAGCATGTTGGACGGTTTCCATGCAAACACTTCACGATTTTCCTGAAGAAAGGTGACGAGCTTGATTTCCCATTTGGGGTCAAGGTCGGCGCCCACCTTGATCATCTTGAAAGGCTCTGACGGGTCCAAGGGCACCATCTTGACACCCCCATAGGTCTTCTTATCCTTCTTGACATCGTTGGCCAGGTTGTTGGCGACACTGTCGGACGCAGAAGCTTGATCGCTGCTCTTGGAGTTTTGGCGTTTAGCTCTCTCGTTGCTGGCACTGGATGCTGATTTGTAGAGATGTTCAGCCATCTCCAGGCTCTTCTTGTCACACTTGACCGCACCACGCTGGTCTCCCTTAACTGTAAGGACTCCCTTTAGCGCTAGCATTTTGATGGTCTGGTACCTGTAGTGCACCACTACCATAAATTTGGCTAGCATTGGGCGGCCTAGGATCACGTTTTTGGTGGTCTCAAAATTTGCCACATTGAAGAGGATTTTTTCAATGCGGAAGTTGTCTAGTGTACCAAACGTGACCAACAGCTCGATCTGTCCAAATGGTATTGATGATGATCGTGGAGTTATGCCATGAAATGGCTTGGCTCTGGCCTTTATTTCTGTTCGAGGAATCCCCATGCTCTCCAGTGTTTTCGTGAAGATGAGGTTCAACGAGCTACCTCCATCGACTAAGGTTCTAGTGACCATAACGTTGACAATGGTGGGCTCGACCACTACGGGGTATTGCCCTAGATGCGAAACCGTGGCTGGGTGATCTGACTGGTCAAAGGTGATCGGCGCCTCTGACCACTTGAGAAATTTGGGGAGAGCTAGCGTGGCCAGTTTGACCTCTCTTTCAACTGCCTTGTACCGCCTCTTGGACTCATACAAGGAAGATCCCCTAAAAATGTGCGCCAGCTTGTTATCATCCCAATGGTACTTGGGCTCATCGTCCTCGGGCTTTTCTTTGGCCTGCTTGATTCTAAGCTCGGCGAGGGTGGCCTTAAGCTTATCTTGGACCTTCTTACTGATCACGTGGCACTCATCAAAGTCGTGTTTGTCCATATGATGGACTAGGTAGTATTTGTTCCCTCCATGACTTCGGCCTTTGTTGTCACCTATATTATGCACTTTGCCCCTATATGGCGTACTTATCTTCCAACTCAAAGAGCTCCTTGGCGGTTCTAATCTTTCAAGTGGTAAGCTTTCTCTTGAACTCTGTATGCTTGACACTATTCTCGAAGGCCGCTATGACCGCTTCATTGGAGATGTCAGGTATCAAGTTGCGTTTGTCGCCGAATCATCGAATGAAGCCGTGCAATGACTCTCCTTGCTTCTGTATTACTCGATGTAAGTCAATACACGTTCCAGGGCGTTCATACGTACAGTAAAAGTTGGCAGTGAACTGGGCCCGCAACTCCACCCACAATGATATCGATTGAAGTGGGAGGCTGAGTAACCAAGACCTCACTGCACCATCTAGGGTGGTAAGCAGGTAGTTGACTATCACATTCTCATTTCCTCCAACAACTCTCATTACTATAGTGTAGATCTACAACCATTCAACGAGGTTAATTTTTCCTGAGTACTTTTTGACACGGCCTGACTTGAACTTGTCCGGCCATCTAACCGCACGTAGCATGGGAGTGAACATTTTACACCCCTTATCGACATCCTTGAGGGTCACCTGCCGTGGCCATTGCCATGCTTCTCGCCAAAGCGGGAACCTGTGATGTACTGGCGAGCGGCCCCTTGAGGGCGGAGATTCACCTTGTCAGGCTCGGCGTGTGGGACATTGGCCCCTTGAAGGTGGGGACTCGCTTTCTTGCTGCTCACAGTCTTCGCGGTCACGTTCTTCCCTTCGATCGCGAAGGACATCCCGTAAATCCCATCGGTCATGAGGGATACGATCTCGAAGTTCCCTAGGGCGTCTCTGGTGAAGGTTGGAATGAGCTGCCCTAGAGGCCCGATGGCCAGAGGTAGCCACCGCCAACCTTACTACTTGATAACTAACATGAGATTGTCCCAGCAGCTGGCTCCTAGCGCCCTGTTGGTTGGGGCGCCCAAATCTCGTGTTGGCAACTCAAGTGGTCTGATCTTGTGCTGCATCGAGTAGTGTTTTCATCTGGTTGAACACTGGAGTCATCGGGGTGCCCGGATCTAGTGGTGGAAGAGATTTTAATAGAATATGAGCACACTGGACATTTGCCTCAGGGCTACTGAAGATGTCACTGTCGTGGCTCTTATGAGACGCTGCTCCTAGGATGTGGTCGGGCCCACCGTTGTTGTCTTGCTGCCAAAGAATCTACCGTCCCTACAAATCCAGCGCCCACGGGTGGGGTGTCGTTGGATTGTCAAGGTCGAGTTGCTTTGACAGATTGGCCACAATCCCAGCTATGGCCAAGGCGGTTAGATCTCACTGATGGTCTGCAGTGTTAGGAGCAATAGTGTTTGCTACCACCAGCGCTACAGTTGTCGCTGTACCAAGATCTTGAGGTGTGCATGGGGGGATTTGATGTCCCTGACCACCTGTGGTGCCTGTCCCTAGCATCAATCTGTTCGGCTACAGCTCTGACTACTGTTCCGGCTGCTGAGGCCATCGCTATCACTGTCGCTCTCCGTCTCGATGTACTTGAGGACGTTGGGCTCCATAGGGTCGAAGTCTATGAAGCACACCTCTTGGCGTAGGTCCCAAGAGTGGGACTCGATGAAGCTGATGTGCCCAAGATCTCAGCCCGGCCCACATCGATAAAGCATGGTCCTGAAGGCGATCTCAGATCCGACTGTTGGAGCTCGATCGATGAAGTCAGCCATGCTGAATTCTTCTCAGGGGTCGGCGTTAGAGAACTTGCTGTGAATGCGCACCGAAGACATGTCTGATCTGCAAAAATAATTATTATAACATCAGGTTAGAAAAAGATAATAAACTTATAACATCAGGTACCTTCGAGTTAGCAGAGTTAGGCACGAAATTGGAGGCACACAATTCATAATTTAGATAGGTTCGAGCCCCTGGGTAGAGTAATACCATACTCCTGTATGGATGACGTATGAAGTTGATGAACAGAGTACAAAGTAGGATGCCTAGCTCTAGTTACAATTAAGATTGAGCTTGGGGGTGGCTAAGCTAGGCTTAAGGATTAATGAAGCACAGTTTGTTGGCTCTTGGATGCTCTGCTCAATAGATTTTCTCGCTTGTCTAGCTCTAGATGGCTTGTAATCTGAGAATTACTTGTCTTCCTGCGGATGCCTACCCTCATCCTTATATAGTCGGGGTAGCCTTGGGTCGAGTTGTAGTCAGTTTGGAATACCAGATCGTAGCCGATGAGGAGTCCATCGTTGTATGATCTTCGCAGCATATCAAACATTCTTAGATATCAAGTGTACTCGAGTTGGTTTCCTTATATCGGAAAAATGATCGAGTCCTTCCCTGTATGAAAATACCCCCTCCGTGCATATCTTATCCCATAAAATTGGGCTCATGATATCTGAAGTTTCCTAATGCTTGGTTGAGTATATATGGTATGATCATTGAGTTTCTGGTGCATGCTCATACCCCATATTTAGATATTTGACAATCTCCTAGTGTTCTTCGGATACACACCCTCTTGACTTGTTGTTGAGACGTGTATTTAAAGAACAGTAGGAAGATGCTGTCAAATTTTTTTTTGAAGTTGTACAATAGCTTAGGAACTTGTCCAAACCACATATGCTCAAATGGGATTAGGATCTAATCTAATTGGAGATTAGAAGTCATCGTTGGTATGTACTTAGTTGGTCAACAGATAGACATTTCATTAAGATAAATCAATTCCTCAACTTTATTAATGCTTCTACCCTTATTTTGTTCATAACAATTGCAAACTTACTGCATTAGGTAATTCCATATCATTGTTGATATTTTAAATGTATGTCTCCTAACTATTGGATTGAAAGCTCTTAACTAGATAAGAATGTATTAGGAGTAAAATTATATATGTTGGAACCCGTGCTTTATTTTGCAAAGGTAATTAAATAATATCTCAATATTTGAAAAAGCTAGTTGTTGCTCCATTTTTTCTTAATTCATTGTGCTTAGTTTAATTGCAGAAGGACTGTGAAGAATGGATGTATCAAAAAAACCGTGTTAGTGCTAAATTTTAGAGGAGTGTTAAGGAGTTTAAAAAAATTGTAGAGGAAGATATAGTGAAGAGGGGGTGTAAACTTCATATATTGATCTTGCTTTGATTGTACCAATCTTACTAGATTTAACAACTCAGCTCAAATTAAAGACCACTTGATTTGACAAGGCTTCGTGAGGAATTACATACGTTGAATTCGTCATGTGGAGACAAGTAGTACCCGTTCGGTATGCAACATAGACATGCTGGAACCTGATAGTGAGTTGTAGTGTGATATGTTTGAGGACAATTTAGAACAAATATTGCAGTATGTGGAGGAAAATTACAGCAAAAGAGAGTTTAAAAATTTTAAAAGCTTGATGGAAGATGATACCAAACCGTTGTTCTTGGATTGCAAAGCGGAATACACCAAGTTGGATTTAGTGTTTGTATTGTTCAAACTAAAGGCATAACACGGTTGAATAGATACAAGTTTCAATGCACTTTTAGTTCTTCTATCAAATGTGCTTTTGGTTGGAAATAAGTTGCTAACAAGCATTTATGAAGCGAAGAAGCTACTATGTCCCGTGGAAATGAAAATAAAAAGAATACATAAATGTACGAATGATAGCATATTATACCACAAGACGCATAAGAAATTGCACATTTGTCCAATTTATGGTGTACCCCGATACAAACAAAAGGAGAAGTTAATGACAAGAAGCGTAAGAGCCGAGCCGACTACGATGAAGAGATGAACAAAAGGGCACTAGCCAAGGTATTGTGGTATTTGCCCATCATTCCCAGTTTGCAACGGTTGTTTGCAAATCTCAAAGAGGAAACATTATTGTTTTGGCATTATGAATCTCGAAAGAAAGATGGCTGGCTGAGACACTCTGCTAATTTGGCTCAATAGAGAAATATTGATTTGAAATAAAAGGAGTTTGGTACGTGTTGAAACGAGGAACATAAGATTTGAATTGAGTACTGATGGAATGAATCTATTTGGTAATATGAGCAGTCGTCACAGCACTAGGCTAGTTCTGTTGTGTATCTACAATCTCCCTTCTTTGTTGTGCATGAAGCGGAAGTATATCATGATGTCATTACTAATCTCAAGACCCAAATAGTGAAAAAATGATATTGATGTGTACCTAGCACCACTGACTGAGAATTTCATAAAATTGTGAAACAAGTGGGTAGTGATGTGGGATGCATATAAAAAAGAGAACTTAACCGTAGGGGCTATGATATTTTGCACCATAAATAATTTCTCGGCCCTTAGTAATTTAGCCGGCTATAGTACGAAAGGAGCCAAAGTATGTCCCATTTGTGAGGAGACTGAGAGCTTGTGGCTGTTAAATTCTAAAAAAACTGTGTACATAGGTCACCATAGATTTCTACCTTGAAGTCATTGATATCGTAAGATGGATAACAAATTTGATGGGAAAAGGAAAGTTCGCTTGGGCCTAAAGCCTATGAATGGAAGGCAAGTATATGCACGTGTAGAGTATATCGATATTCAGTATAGAAAGAGCCATAAATCTATTCGTCCTAGGACCATTTGGAAGAAGAGGATGATATTTTGGGACTTACCTATTGCAATATGAAATATTCAGTATAGAAAGAAGAAGAATGTTTGAGACAGTTTATTTGGCATCCTACTAAACATACCTAGAAAAACCAAGGATGGTGTGAATGCTTGACGCTACATGACCGACATGGAAATCAGGCCCAAGCTTGTAGTGATAGAGGAGGATGGAAAAAATCCATACATCTCCACTGCATGCTACACCTTATGCAAGAAGGAGAAAGAAAACCTCTGCAAGTGTCTAAAAGGTATTAAAATTTCATCGGGCTACACAACAAACATTAAGAAGGTTGTGTCCATGGATGATTTGAAATTTCTTGGTACGAAGTCCCATGACTATCATGTCTTAATGACTCAAATGCTCCCTATTGCAATCAGAAATATTTTGACAGAGGATGCCAGGTTGGTAATCACAAAGCTTTGTTATTTTTTCAATTTTATTATCACAATTGGTTTGTAGTTTGAACCGATTGTGATAATGACTACGTCACAATCGGTTCCAACTAAGAACTGACTGTGAGGTATACATCATCACAATCGGTTCTTAGTCAGCACCAATTGTGATAATGACATCATCACAATTGGTTCCGACTAATAACCAACTGTGATGTCCTCTCTTAATTAACGTTGAGCTAAGTGACTTTTTGTATTGTAGAAGAATAATGAAGCCTACGTATGCACCGACACTCTCTTAGTAAGTTTCTTCAAAGAGTGTTGATGTATGCAGACTCATATACTCATTGGTACCACTAAGACATACCCCATCTACAAATGCAAGTATTTCATCAAATTGGTTATACTCTTATTTATCAACGACATTTTCAACTCAAACGATCCGACTCTATCCATGAATGATGACGTGCAACCTTGAATTGGCCGGATCACATATGTAGAAGACTTGATTTGCTTGCTTCGTAAGGACGAATAGTTCATCTTTGTAGGCGAGTCTATTGAGATCCACAAGAGTAAAACTTCTTTGATGACCTTCACTCCATGTGGAAGTCTCACCCACTTATATCGAAACAATTGAACTTGGTATATTTCATAATCGAGCTCCCAAATTTCTTCAATCATCTCGTAGTAGGAGTTCATTGTGGTTGAGGATCCTTTTTTCAAGTGAAATCGGAGAAATCATCTATGATCACACCGTTGTTTTGAATAGTACTCTTTGCATCTTGACTTTCAGTGTAAAAGGTGTAGCCATTAATATCGTACCCCTACTATGTATGTACATTAAATTTTGGTCCGTTAGCCAACCATTTAACATTCTCACTGACGAAGTCATTCGCCTTTTCTTTGAACCATGTGAGGAATCGATCGTTGTGTTCTCACGTGATGAAAAGCTCATCCATATGTGGATTCTCTCCTCGTAATATCAACTTGTGCTGCTCGATGTATGGATGAACTTCGATATTGTGCTGCAAGACTATTAAATGTGCTTTGTAATACATATCAAACCACAGATTCATTAGTTCGGACATAATTGTTCTTTTACCACCAAGTCTGCCCTCATGACGAGATATATGAACACCAATTGTTTGTCTTTTACCTAGATAGTCCATGCATAATTCAATAACCTCTTCAGTCCCATAACCTTCAACAATACTACCTTTAGGTTTCGACTGATTTCTCACGTATGAATTTAACATACCCATGTACCCTCTTGAATGGATATATGCAACGTAGGAATGTAAGTCCATATATCTTAATCTCTCTAACAAGGTTAATAACAAGGTGGACCACGACGTCAAACAATGAGGGGGGATGCATCTCAAGCTAACTAGAGTCTACACCACCTTACTCTGCAAATTGTCTAGTATATCGGGATCAATAATCTTGCAAGAAATCGACAATATGTTATCACAATTTATAGAGACAAATTAAAAAATGTCTATAGGAAAATGCCTCTGCGTGTGAGGTTTTTGTTGTTGTGGTAGTAGCATATAATGTCTATTGTGTCCAAACACAACACTTCCGAGTTAACCTTTTTACATAAAGCGAGGACAAAAGTGTAAGTGGGGTGCTATGCATGTGTTGGCCTGCCGCATGGAGGGTTAGGCGTTGCGCGGATGACCAGGGCATTACCGTATGTAGGGGTGCAACTGGAACGGATATTTTCCGACCGACCGACCGAATCAATTCGGATAGCGATTTGAATAGTTTTTCGGATATTCGAAGAATTTTCCGGATACGGATCTGAGATAAGGATAATTATCTCGAATAAGGATACGGATCACGGATAGTAATTATCAAGCGGATCTGAGAATATCAGAGTTTATAATCGGATAATATTTGGATATAAAATATGGATATTATCCGAAAACTTTAAAGACTTCTCCAAGACTGTGAGTCTGTAACTCTCCAATCAAAGAGCACCAATCACTAGAGTTTGGAGGCACTAGTACCAGTGTTCCAATACCACTCTTGGTAGTCTACCAGTACCAGTGCCAACTGCCAAGTGCCAAATACCAACTACCATTCTACCAAGTACCACACTGCCATTGCCAAAGTGCCAACGCCAAGTGCACCACAGCGCCAAAGTGCGTTCATTATTAATTCTTAATTATGTACAATGCAACTATAGTAAATTCTTGTACTATTTTCTTCACATTTTGTCATAACTCATAAGTAATCTACCATTCAGTATGTTACATGTGCAATAAATGATCTATATTTTCGTGTATTATCCAGCTAAAAATATTCGTACCCGTATTGAATCCGGATGCGTATTAAGCCGTATTAAGTAAGTGATAGTATCCGATATTATTCGCATTCGTATTCACATCCGACACCATTCGTATCCGACTTCATATTCGATAAAAAATATGGATACGGATACGGGATGAACAATATCCGACCGTATCTGATCCGATTACATCCCTAACCGTATGTTAGAGTATATTTCACAACGAATCTTGTATATATTAACTATAACCACTTTTGTATCAATGTAACTACTTTCTATATATTGATGGACAAACTTGAATTGATGTGGAAAGAGTGTCTAATTAATTGTAACATCCCAAAATTTGGGTTTTCAAAAATCTTTTGTGAAGATTAGCTTCCCAAAAATCCCCGCTGTTTTTTTCGCTTAAATAAAGCTTAAACTGGAATTTCCTAAAGTCAAAACAATTTAATTTGACTAATATAAACTTCAATTAAAAGAAATTCAGTTTTATTTGGGTTCCTTGTGCTTCTAGGATTTTTTTTGTATTTTGTTTTAGAATTGTTGGAATTTATTTGGAATTATTCAGAATTAATTTAAACTAAGCCTTTTACTTAAAGTAATTAAATGTTTCAAAAGTGTAAATAAAGTTCTTCTGAAAACATTTTATTTGAGTTCAAAATGCCCCAATATTTTCTAGAATTTTTCTGGTATTTTTATTGCCTCAAATGAATTAATTGAATTGCTAAAATTATTTTTATTGGAAAATCTTGGAAAAGGTTGTGAAACGATCTTGGTAGGCTTTATTCTTTATTCATTCTTGCGTCAGTGTTTGATCCGTCTTTGTTTTGGTCCAATCTCTGTTTTTCTTCAAGTTTTCTTGATTAGTTCAACTTCTCAAGCATATTCAAGGGTGCCATGACCCCTCACCTGCCCTATAAAGCCCAGAGCACGTCCTCCCACCTCCAGAGCACCTCCCCAAATTCCAAAACCGAAGTCTTTTCATCTCCCGGGCGCCCCTCTCATCGACCGGTTTTGGCATCGTATTCCTTGCCAGCTGGGTGAGTTTTTTTGAGATCCAACCACGTCACCTCGTGCCCCATGGTGCCATCTGTCTCCCCTCCAAATTTGATGCAGTTTCATCCACGAAATCTAAAATTTCGGCCGTTCCAATCTCAAATCTTGCCGTCACCCATTCTCCATTGTTTTTGCGAATTTGACCGTGAAATTTTTACTGTAGACTCCTATTGATGTCCTCTACACGGTGCTCACCCTAATTCAAGGTTTTGCCTGCGGGATTTGCGCAGAAAAATCAATCTTCCCCGAGCAGACTGCGTTCCAACGGTACAAAACTTCGTCACGCGTTCCCCATTGATCCAGAAGGTAAAACTCATATCCGTTGATGTCATATTGTGCCAAATGATCCCAGATAGCTCTCTGTAAAATTTGGTTAGGTTTCATCTATTATTTTAATAGTTGTGACCGTTTGATCTATTGGCTCTGGTAGCTGTTCGACGGCAGTTTGTGATCTGTCTGTACGGTTGCTGCCAAATCTGGCTATACCGTTGAGTTCATGTCACCGCGTTCTACATGGTACTCGCTTCCCCTTTGCTATTCCATCCTTTGAAAAGTTTAATATTCGTTACCCATGGCCTTTTGACACCATCACGCGTCGTCTTTTGCTACCAACCATATTGTTTTGTCATGGCCATGTCATTGTGTCCAGTAGATCATTATCCCCTGTTTTGCCAATCGGTGAAGTTCATTTGATCCCCGGTTGCCGTCAAAGCCATGTTCTAGAATCTACCCGTCGTCTTTTGGCCTAGTCCTTCGTATCGGTGCGCGTTTCGGTTCGCCATCCTTGGTAACCTTTAATCGCAGAGCCAACCCTACCATTCTACCCTATGTCAAGTGTATCCATATGAAGAATACTCATACCAGGGATACCCCCAGCAGGCCGGAGCTCCAAATGGGCCGTCTCAGGCCCAGCTCTGGCCGAAGGCCTCATTGGGCCACGAAGGATCCTCAGCCTCGATCAAGCCCACAGGCGCTCAACTGGCCTCGGGTGGGCGCCCCACAGTCTCGACACGGCCTCGGGTCAGGCGCCCGTGAGCTCAGGCACGGCCTCAGGTCGGGCGCCCTTGCTTGTAACACCGTGCAGTCTTCTGCACCCTAAGCAATAAAGAATCACCACACAAACTAGAAGTAGGAACATTCAGCTCGAACCAGTATACATCTTGGGCTCCCCGAGTCTAACCATTCAAGGAGAGGGAACGTGCGGCCCCTTAACTTACAAATTTACTTGCCGGTTTTACCAAACACCGACAGTTGGCGTGCCAGGTAGGGGGCTTCGCGCGTCATCTTTGTCATCTCCGGATTCCCACTTGCTTCCTTGATGGCTTCTTTCACCCACGACGGCGCATCCTCGTCGGGGAGCTGGATTCATTTCGGCTCCCATGACTTCATCGCCACCCCGGCGGGAGAGCTCGTGCTCGTTCCGCCACCTCTCGGAGACGGCGTCGCTAGAGCTCAGACTCCATCGCCAGCGCCCTCGGCAACCTCCGGCAGGCCCGCGCGAACCTCGGCTGGGGCACAAAGCTTCTGCGCCACCTCTCAGTAGCAGCGTGGCGTGGGCTCGGCGGCGGCCACATCGCCCCCCGCTGGCTCGCAGTTTGTGGCGATGGTTGGCTATCAGCCGGCCTCCATCCACGACTTGCTGGAGGACTCCTCCACCACGACTCCGGCTCGACACGGGCGCGATCATGCGAGCGAGTTGTACTCTCGTGAGTGCAACATGGCGAGTGTGGTGACCATTGCAACCCGTAAGTCGAGAACCGCCACGGCGTGCCAAAGCGCGAGGCGAATATCGCGAAATTTGGAGGCTCGGAAGGCAGTGGACAAACTCGGTCGACTTGAAGCGGCGCCGGCTGAGCCCCACACTCATCGGCGGCTAGCGCTGCGCCGAGTTCAACATCAAGCGGCGAGGGCTCGGCGGTCTTCCGTTCTTCCCCACGCCCGGCCAAAATGTCGCGCGGCGGCTATCTTTGCCGTAGCATCCCAAGCGAAGACCCGGAGGTCGGGGCCACGTGCAGAACCTCCGGTGGCGGAGTGTCTTCTTGTGCGGCACATGCAAACTCGACTCCCACCACTCGGGGCTTCGCCGAGCCACCCGCAGCGCCGCCGCCGGGACCCGCAGGTCCGTGAAGACGGGCGCCGAACCTTGGGAGGCCCGGGCCTCGTGCACCCGGTGCACTAGCGCTGGCGGCGATCGCGATGTCGCGCCACCCTCGGCGCGGAGGAGGCGATAGGCAAGCGGCCCAGTCGCGGGCCGTGGATAGCGGCCGCCACCACCGCAGCCCAAGCCCCGATGGCCCTGGGCCTCGGGCGTTCTGTCGAGAGATCGCGTGAATTTCCTGTCGGTCTGGGCACTATCAACATCACTAAGTACGAGGCGACAAACCCGGTGTGCGGTTGGAAGATTACCGGCTCGCATGCCGGGCAGGGGGAGCTACTGATGATCTTTTCATCATCCAGTACCTCCCCATCTACCTCGCGGACTCGGCTCGAGCCTGGCTCGAGTACCTGCCCACAAACACCATCAGGAACTTGGCCGACTTGAAGAACCTTTTCGTCGGTAACTTCTAGGGCACTTACAAGCGCCCTGGGAAGTCCTGGGACCTGAAGGGCTGCAAGCAGCAGCCAGGGGAGTCTCTTCGGGATTACATCCGGCGTTTCTCCCAGCAGTGCAATGAGCTCCCCGACATCTGCGACGCCGACGTCGTCGGGGCGTTCATCTACGGCACCACCTCCAAAGCTCTGGTCCACAAGCTGGGCTGCGCTAAGCCCAGGACCACCATGGAGCTCATCGACATCGCTACCAACCACGCCTCTGGCGAAGAGGCTATGGGGGCCATCTTCGACAAGGGGAAGGCCAAGCGAGAGTCGGCGCCGGCTGCGGTGCCCCCCGAAACCACTCAGACAAGCCAGGCGAAAGGGAAGCAAGGCCACGAGGCCATGTGGTCGTGACCGACCGCCCTACCAAATGCTTAGCGCGAGCACCACCACCGAGGCGATGGGACAGCCCGTGTCCAAACCACGGGTACCCCGTTAAGCACAAACTCCGTGATTGCGAATTCCTGAGGCGCTACCTCTCCACGGCCCCCACGTCATCACGGGGCAAGGGGAAGAAGCGAGACTCGGCACCAGATGCCGAGGAAAAGAGGGCGGACGCCGAGTTCCCAGAACCCGACGGCTGCCTCATGATCTTCGGCGGGCCGGCGTGCTACGCCGACAAGCGGTGGCTCAAGCTTGCCTTCCGGGAGGTCCATATGGCGACTCCCACCGTACCCAAGTACCTCCGGTGGTCGGAGTCACCGATCACCTTTGGTCGGACCGACCATCCCAACCACGTTCCGCAACTAGGGAGGTATCCGCTAGCTGTTGCCCTCGTTGTGGGGCCAAAGCGCCTGTCCAAGGTGCTCATGGATGGCGGCAGCAGCCTCAACATCCTGTGTGTACTGGACGATGTACTTCGATGGGTCCTACACCAAGAACGGAGCGGGTGCTGGAGTCGTTATTGTTTCTCCGCTCGGAAACAAGCTCCAGTACGCCATCCGACTGCTCTTCGACGCAACCAACAACGTCGCCGAATACGAAGCCCTCGTCAACGGTCTCCGGATTGCTGCCGACCTCGGCGCGCGCCGGCTCTACGTACACGGCGACTCCAAGCTCGTCGTCGACCAAGTCATGAAGGCCACGGAGCCTCGTGACGCTTGCATGGCAGCATACTGCCGGGAGGTACGCAAGCTCGAGAAAAGATTCAAGGGTTTCGAGCTTCACCACAGCTACCGACGCTACAATGGAGAGGCCGACTACCTAGCAACCTCGCCTCCAGCAAAGGACTGGTCCCGCCTGGGATCTTCATCTCCGATCTCCACAAGCCTTCCGTCCATTGGACTCATGGTGACGGTAAGCCGACTCTCCGTCTTAGCGTCTCCGACTTCTGAAGGCGGTCGGGCAGGAACCGTCCGGGTCGGACCACGGCGTGCTGGTTGTCGACTCCGACTGGAGGAAGCCCTTCATCGACTGGTTGACTGACGGATCGCTCCCCGCCGACCCAACCGAGGCCCGGCGCCTCGCTCGATGGGCGAAATCCTTCATCCTGGTCGGAGAAAACCTCTACAAGAGGAGCCCCTCTGAAGTCCACCACAAGTGCATCCTAGCCGACCAAGGGAGGCAGCTGCTGCTCGATGTCCATGGCGGCATCTGCGGCCACCACGCCGCACCACGGTCCCTCGTAGGGAAAGCCTTCTGGCAAGGCTTCTCTTGGCCTCTGCCGTGGGCGACGCCTTGAGCAAATCGTCGTCACTTTTGCGAAGGTGCGATTCTTCGCCCGTGAGCGCATCTTCGTAGCGAGCCTGCGAGACGATCCCCATCACGTGGCCGTTCGCAGTCTAGGGACTCGATTTGGTCGGGCCCTTCAAAAAGGTGCCTGAGGGTTTTACCCACCTGCTCGTCACGGTGGACAAGTTCACCAAGTGGATAGAAGCAAAGCCGGTCGCCACCATCACCTCGGTGCAGGCGGCCAACTTCTTCCGCGACATCGTTTATCGGTTCGGAGTCCCGAACTCCATCATCACCGATAACGAAACGCAGTTCACAGGGAAAGAGTTCCTTGAGTTCTACGACGACTTCAATATTCGCGTCGACTGGGCAGCCGTAGCCCATCCGCGGACCAACGGCCAGGTCGAGTGGGCAAACGGCATGATCCTCCAAGGGCTCAAGCCGCGAATCTTCAGTCGACTGAAGAAGTTCACGGGACGATGGGAGGCCGAACTGCCCTCCGTCCTCTAGAGCCTGCGGACCACACCGACTCGGTTGACCGGGTTTACACCATTCTTCATGGTGTTCGGTGCTGAAGCTGTCTTGCCGACCGACCTAGAGTACGGCGCCCCGAGATTACAAGCCTTCGACGAGGCACGGGGGCTCGAATCACAACAAGATGCCATCGACCAGCTCAACAAGGCGCGTGATGTGGCCGTCCTGCGATCAGCCAAGTATCAGCAAACGCTGCGACGTTACCACGATCGGCAGATCCGCGGAAGGTCCTTCAACGTTGGCGTCCTGGTCCTGTGCCAGGTTCAGTCCAACAAAGACAGGCACAAGCTTTCCCCTCCGTGGGACGGTCCCTTCACCGTCGTGGAGATCCTCCGACCCGGCACCTTCCGACTCAAAGATCTAATGGCAACACTGTACCCAACGCATGGAATATTGAAAAGCTAAGGCGATTCTACTCCTAAGACTTTTCCTCTATTCTCGCGTTTTCACCAGTCCCCCGAGTTCGAGCGGCGCGTGCTGACCACAACCCGGTCCTCGTGCACCACTCGGGGGCTATGGTTCTCATGCTTTCCCAGGTCAGCTCCTCGACCGGCTATCGGGACCTCCCGAGTGGTAACCCTCTCGACCCAAGCGCTACGGCCTACGCCCCGGCGGCTACGGTTGCTAAGTAATGCTTTGCGGGAGAAGGAAGTGCCCATGCGGGGCTGTCCATAGTCGATTGGGAACGCGCTTCTGGGATGCTAAGTCTGTGCTATCTTTGCATTTTCCTCAAAGTGCTAGCGCTCTGACCTACGCCCAAACAACCCCAGCGGTTTCTAAGGGCTATGGTCGTTCGGCAAGTGCTCCCCACAAAGAGAAAATGCAAATGATAAGAATCAGAAACTTGCGATCGGTCCGCCGAACCAGCCAAGATATCAAACAAAGTTTTCATAATATATATTACATTATGTTGTCCAAAAACAAAAGTCAAGTGCGGGCGCCCGGGACGTTCCTAAGCTAACCAAAGGCGTCGTCGTCGTCAGAGCTGTCACTGCTCACGATGACCGCGCCTAGCCCTGCCACATACTCCGCCACCGCCCGTACTCTGGCCCGCGCCTAGCCTACGTCGCCCTCGATCCCGACGATGGTCGCGATCGGATCGAAGGAGGCGTTGCGGCTGGCGCAGCAGGCCAGCACGTACTCCGCCACGTCGACGACGACTTCCCGCCCCTCGCGAGCGGAACGCTCGTTCAAGGTGTGGGGCAGGTCGGCCAAAGCATCGGCCACCTGGGTGAGGCCGAAGGCGTACTGCGACGCAGTACGCTCCAACGGCCCATTCAGCCTCACCCCCAGTGGCTCCAAGCTCCTGGCCATGCTCTCGTAGGCCGGGGCGAGCATGGAGACGAGGCTCTCACGCGTGGCCCAGCGCTCCTCGTGCATCTTCGCCAGCTCCTCCTCGGCGGCCAGAGCCCGAGCTTGCTGGGACGCCACCTCCTCGCGTGTCTTTGCGAGCTCCTCCTCGGCAGCCCGGGCCCGAGCCCGTTGGGCCAACACCTCCACTTCCAGAACGGCGGCCGTTGCGGCCTGAGCCGTCAGGGAGGCCTCCAGCCGCGCCAGCACGGCCGTCATACCAGTTGCCCGGGCCCTCGTCGCGGATACGGTGGCATCCACCTCCCCCGCCGAAGCGGTCGGCGTGGGCGCAGCTGGCGGCAGGTGTGAACCCGACCAGGCGGGAGAAAGAAAAACAACCGCGTCGGCAAAAAGAAAATCAAAGCCATCTCGAGGCCAAGCAAAGGAAACTCACTCTGGAAGAGGATTCTGAATGCGGAAGGTCAACGAGGGCAAGGTGATCCCGCCCCTCGCCGCGGCTGCGGATGATCCGACATCGGTGCGGGGCCTTTTGCTGGCCCTTCGATCACCGGCAGCATCACGCCCTCCGCTCGTCATCTTGCTCTTCAAAGGGTCGGAGACGAGCACAAGGAGGCGGAGAAGCAAAGGAAACAAGTGGGTGTGGTCGCTCTCACACCCCCCATGCCTTACTTATAGAGGCGGGGCGGAGCGGTCCAAGCGGGCGTCGCCCCGGGCAGAGCGCCGCACGTGCATTAAATCCACCCCCTACAGGATGCGATGTGCCCTTTCCACTCCTCCCACTACGCATTAAAACACGACACGATGGCTGAGGACGAAAGGACACCACTTCGGCCAGGGCGCCGCGTGACCCCTCGGTTTCGGCTCCTGGGCTGGACCGACCGTGCCGCGATGGGGAAGAAAGCCCTGGATGGGCCGCTGCGGCCTCGAGGTGGCAAAAGGCCCATTAGCTCGCCGCCCCGGTGGAAAGTTAAGTGAGGGGCCCGATAGCCACGCCGTCTCCAACATGCGGAATAAAAAAGTTAAGGCGACTCTATCCCTAAAACTTTTTTCTCATTCTCGCATCCATTTTCCATTCCTCCGAGTTCAAACACTGCGTGGCGACCACAGCTTGGTCCCCACGCACCGCTCGGGGGCTACAAGTTCACACACTAACACGGGTCGGTGACCCGACCGACTATTCGGTTCCCCCTAGCGGCAACCCTCTCGACCCAAGTGCTATGGCCTACGCCCTAGCGGCTACGGTTGCTAAGTAGTGCTTCGCAGAAGAAGGAAGTGCCCGTATGGGGTGATCCATAGTTGGTCGGGAACACTCCTTTCCCGCACAAGTGTAGGTGAACGATTTGTATCCAAGTTCCTACACTTACACGGGTCGGTGACCCGATCGGCAATTCGATTCCCCCTAGCGGCAACCCTCTCGACCCAAGTGCTACAACCTACACCCCAGCGGCTACAGTTGCTAAGTAGTGCTTCGCGGAAGAAGGAAGTGCCCATGCGGGGCGATCCATTGTTGGTCGGGAACACTCCTTTCCCGCGCAAGTGCAAGTGAACGATTCGTACCTAAGTTCTTGCTCTCTTTGCACTTCCCTCAAAAGTGTTAACACGCCGACCTACGCCTGAACAACCTCCGCGGTTTCTAAGGCTATGGTCGTCGAGTGTTCTTCACTACAAGGAAGTGCAGAAGACAAGGTCGAACTTACGGTTGGCCCGACTGGCCAAAACATCGAAATAAACTTTAGTTCATGACATACTAAAGTTCCTACATTGCTGAAAGCAAAATATCTAACTTTTTTTCCTACTCCCGGTGGAGGATGTCCTGCGGCGATATCCTGGCGGCTATCACTCGGGCGCGCGGCTCGGCTTGGAACTCGAATTGGTCAATTTCCTTCTCGGTCCGGTTCCTAGCGATCCCACTGCTGACGGTATCGAGGTCGATACCATCATAGTGGGAGATTGCGCAGACGAGTGCTGAAGTGGCCCCGAGCACGGCACCTTCGTTCACCGAGCTCTTGACGTGCTCGGGCACGCGAGCCAGGTCGGCGGCAAGCGAACTCATACCCGGCGGCGCGGTCCCGAGCACCCGGTCGCAGACGTCCCTCCCGACGTCCCGAAGGGTCGCTAGCTCGGCGGCAAGGACGAACTGATCCCCCTCCGCCAGCTGCTTCGCTGAGATTCTTCTGCATCTCTGCAGATCGAAGCAATATCAAAAAGCATGCCTGGCGAGCCGCGATCACAGAAACTAAACCAGGATTGGGTTGCTTACCAGCCGCGGAGGCCGTCAGAGTGCGGAGATCCTCCTCGGCCTTAACCTGGGCCTCCTGGTCGTGCGCGGCATCTCTCCTCACGGAGTCCAACTCTTCCCGAGCTTGGTCGCGCTCACCCTGGAGGCGGGTCACATCCGACTGCGTGGTTTCTTCCGCGGCGACGGCGACGTCCTTAACGCTGTTGGCCTCCGCCGGGAGAGACTCGAGCTCGGACATCCTTGTCTTCAGGGACTTGGTTGTCCAACACTCCTCGAGCAGCGCCTCGGAGAACCGACCCAGCTCGGCGAGCCCGCCCGCCTCCGTCTGCTCCACGCCTTGAGCCTCCCGAGCCGTGCGGCTCGGGGCCGGCCGTCGCACTTCTCCTCGGCGGACATCCTCCGGCCATACAAACGCCGGAGGAACCCGGACTTACCCTCCAATCAGTCCCACAAGTGCTGCAAAACACGAACATCCTGTTAGCCTGTAGCATATCCATCAAAAATTGCAAAGATGGGGTTTTTGGTCAGAAACACCACACGATTAGGCATGAATTCTTTGTCTTGGCATCAATGCCTTGCCGGAGGACTCAAGGATAAGGTCCAGACCCTTTCAGATCTGGTCCACCTCAGCCTCGACTCGCCAAGCGCCCTCCTGCAGAGACTCGCATTCCCCGCTCTCTGCCATGTCATCTAGCACAAGCAACGGCTTGCCGGATGGGTCGTTGCCCGGCCAGACCAGCGTAGGCAGGGGTGGTCGAGGGAACTCCCCTGAGACCGTCCCGGCGGCCCGCGCTTGTGGCGGATTGTGCGCCGCCTCCCCCTGCGGGCTGACGACAATCACCTCCAACAATTGGGTTGCCTCCGCTAGCGGGCTCCTGGAGACGGCGGCAGCAGGACAACCCCAGGCGCCAGGATCGCAGGAGGTAGTGACCCTCCTGGTGGCGGCGGCGGGAGCGCCTCCTCACCTTCCTCGGCCTCCGGTTGGGGCACTGGCTCGCCCAGGGCCGCCGGAGCTTCCTCGCGCTCCGACTCTGCCGACAGCTCCCCGACCCTCATTGGCTCTGCCAGCAACTCCGACACTGTCTCCGACGCAGCGACGATCACGACACAAGCCGCCACCTTGACTCGCCCGGCCGTTGCTCGGCCAAATGACTTCCCAATCTCCAATGGCACGCTAAGCGGCGGTGACTGCCCTTGCGGGGCCACCACCGGGTCCACCGGCGCCGCGACGACACTCCCCGTGTAGATCCTGAAAACAACAATTGGTTGGAAATGGCTCAAGCAAAACTAATGTGACACGCCTCCGGAACGAAAAGAGGGCTTACAATGCCGAGCGGGTGCGCGGCAGCCGCGCCTTCTTCGCTGGCCCCCCTAGTGGGTGCAAGTCACCCCTCCGTTTTCCTGAGGGAGTCTCCACCGGGGACGCCTCCACTTGAGGCACGATGACGGCGGTACTCGCGCCGACACCCTCGTCGAGCCACCTTGATCGGCCCAAAGTCGACGCACAGACGGGTCGCCATCACCGCCATCATTCTTGTCATTTGGAAGACAACTCCTACTGGTCGATCGGCAATGATGCGTCTCGAGACCTCCTCGCCGCACGCGGCCCTTGCTACGTGCTCTTTCTTCTTCTTCTTCCTCTTCTCCTCCTTCCGCCTCTTGCGGGCGGACTTGTGCAGTGCGGACCTCGCGCGGGCCTCGGCCCTCGATTCCTTCTCCCCTGGCAGCAATGCCCGGGAGACCATCCCGGCCAGCCCCTGGACAACACAGGGACACTAGTCGGACCAAAAACCAAGGGCTGAAGAAGAAATAAGAGAAAAGGAAGAGAATCGCTCGGCTTACCAAGTCCGGGGGATTCTGCGCCGAGAATGACTCAGGGTGGCCACTCGCCGCCACGGTGGCGCTCCCGACCAACACGGCGGCCACCATAGCCTCGACCTCCGACGCGGCGAGCTCTGCCTCCAGCATCCTCATGGGGTCGGATACCCCCTCATACTGGAATGGGCGAGCCCTCTCCATGAGGGGTTGAACGCGCTCCTTCTGGGCCTTGATCCGCTCGATGATCACCTCCACCTTGTTCTTCTCCTTCCGGTCGGGCCCCCAGGCCCACTCGGGCCTCGCCTCAGGGTGCCAGCCGGTGAAAGCAGGGGCGCTGCCCCCCAGGTTCTGGACATAGAACCATTCGGAGTGCCACCCCGATTCGACGACGGCAGCTTCAAGTCAATGTAGCCCGCTGCGTGGCCGCAAGCAATTGAAGGCTCGCCACCCATAAGCACCGGAGTATCCATGTTGGTCCTTCCTCGGTAGCTCTGAAAAGTGCCTCAGGCGCCCGTGGGGATCGATTCCCAAGAACGCCTCGCACAGCGTGATGAAGACCGCGATGTCGAGCACTCCGTTAGGGTTGAGGTGGTGCACCTCAGCCTTATAGTGGTGCAGCAGCCCGCAGACGAACGGGTGGAGCTGGAGCCCGAACCCGCGCTCGTAGAATGAGGCATGCATGACGATCTCGTCGTCTCCTAGCGAGGGGACCGCAACCCATGTCGGGACCCTCCACCGCGAGACGTCTTGCGGGGGGAGGAACCCCTTCTTCTCCAAACCTTGCGCGCGGCTGGACTGGGTGGAGCACTCGGGCCACGACATCCTCTGGAATGGAAACAGCGAAAAGGTGGGAGAAGGGGAAAGGTAAAGAACTCTCTGGCTCTTTGCTCTCTTTTCACAGGCAGGAAGACGAGGAGACAGGGAAAGCGAACGCGAGAACTCGCCCGAGCACCCCCGACACCAAATTTATAGGCGCCGAACAGGCACCAGCCGAACGGGCACCGGCCGAGCGAACGCCAGTCCAAGGGACACGTCTCGGTTGAAGAGTCGCACGTCCGGTCCGGGCGCCACGCCGAGCCGCTGGTGAGACGTATCGGTTCCCAATCATTTCGCTTCACATTTAATTGCCTCCACGCGCATTAAATACTAGCAGGAGGCGCCAGGACACCGTTTCAAGCGACACGCCCTGCGACATTTCGATCTCCGCCTTCAGGTCGGGTCGGTCGCCCTGCAACAGGTATGAAAAGCCCACCGGGCCGCTACGGCCTCGAGGTGGCGAGAAAGCTCAACAGCTCGCGCCAGGGCCCAATCTGGCGCCGCGGGTTCCTAGGCCCTGATCCACCAAGTGGATTCAGGACCGCCCCGGCAGAAAATCGAGCAAGGGGCGAGGACAAGGCGAGCCCCTAGTGGGCCTCGAGTTGGGTTGGCTGACGACCCAATCGCCTTAACTCGTGTCCAAGACCATACTTCACACTCTCTAGCGGAACCCATCCATGGGTGGCGACGATTACACTGGGTGGTGGCGGCTCGAGTCCGTCTGGATCGAGTAAAGAAAGGTTTCTTATGGGTCACCCCCAGCGGGTCAGACACCCGGCGCAGGGATCGTCCGCTCAAAAAGTTCCCCCTTGGGAGGGATCTCCAGGGCCCACTCGGATAACCCGTTAGTAGCTCCACGAGCACGGTGTTCAAGCCAACGATGGTAAACACGCGTTCGCTCACCCCCTCTAGGTCCCACACCTGCGGACGGGGCGTACACGTGGGACAAACAGCGGCCACTCCTCCTAGAGATAGCCTCACCAGATGTGGACCTGGGACGGACGCCCTCCGCCTAGCTCCGGCGTAAAACCAACCTACAAACACGCCTAGCTCTGGTGTAAAACCAGCCTCACTAACACGTCCAGCTACGATGTAAAACCAGCACTCAGACACCAGAACCTTGCGTAAGGCATCTGGGCATCCGCGCCGACCAAGGCAACGTCCAGCTACGACGTAAAACGAGCACTCGGATACCAGAACCTTGCATAAGGCATCTGGACGTCCGCGCCGACTTAGGCAACGTCTAGCTACGACGAAAAATGAGCGCTCGGACACCAAAACCTTGCATAAGGCATCTAGGCGTCCGCGCCGACTAGGGCAACGTCTAGCTACGACGTAAAACGAGTACTCAGACACCAGAACCTTGCGTAAGGCATCTGGGCATCTGCGCCGACCAAGGCAACGTCCAGCTACAATGTAAAACGAGCACTCGGACACCAGAAACTTGCATAAGGCATATGGACGTCCGCGCCAACCTAGGCAATGTCCAGCTACGACGTAAAACGAGCACTCGGACACCATAACCTTGCATAAGGCATCTGGACGTCCGCGCTGACCTAAGCAATGTCCAGCTACGACGTAAAATAATCGCTCGGACACCAGAACCATGCATAAGGCATCTAGGCATCCGCGCCGACCAAGGCAACGTCGGGTCTGATCCCACCGACCAAGTCGTTCAACCTTCACAAACCAATGTAACCCCCCGACCAGCTCTCCGACCCACCTGGGGGCTCGGGGGCTACACCCACCGGGTGCGCTCGCGCGCACCCGGTCGAAACCGGCCGACCAAGTCGGTCGGGTTTTGCCAACCAAGGCAGCCTTCCGATCCACTCGGGGGCTCGGGGCCGATTGGGTCCGCCTGCGCGTTCACACTCGGATTCTACTGACCAAAGTAACCCCCCGACCAGGTCTCCAATCTGCTCGGGGGCTACACCCACCGGGTGCGCTCGCGCTCACCCGGTCAAAACCGTCCGACTAGGCCGGTCGGACTCGGCCAACCAAGGCAGCCATCCCAAAGAACCCGTTGCTTCGTCGCACGGCGCTGTGGCTAAGATCCGAGAGATCGCAGGGACAAAGGTTCCGAAAGGGCGATTTCTACTACGCACAATTTATAAATTGTTTGCGTCTTAACAGTTAAGAAACAGCAAAAGCATCAATCCAATTTGAAGACATCAAGATGGCGTATGAATCTAAGCACCGCGGGCGCGCCAAACCGCTTCAATAAGGGCGTCCCTCGCCTTGACGAGCTTCGGGGCAACGTCGATCAACGCGTCAACAGCGGCGGCGTCTTGCTCGTCCCATTCGGCCATGGCGAGCTCGGAGTCAGCCCAAAGCTCCGCTAAGAAGACCTCCTCGTCCATAGGCGCCGGCGGTTCTTCATCTCCAAAACTAAATACCAACCCAGCCATTTAAGATTTAAGGGAAGCTAAATGTTGCGGAGTAGTGGGAAATTTGTGAGGCAAGCGATTGCCCCAAATGCCTACGACCGTACCGCCCTTATATGCTCAAGGCGCAGAAGCCGAACAGGTTCAAATGAATAAGGGCGTGAGAAGCCGAGGCGTCATCACGTCCGTGAAGAAACCATGCCGCCGGAGATGGTGGGCCCATCCAGGAACGCACTGAGCAGAAAAGCAGTTGGCGCGTGTTCCAGGACGGCCTCGGGGGCTACTGACAAATACTCATACCAGGGGTACCCCCAGCAGGCCGGAACTTCAAATGGGCCGTCTCAGGCCCAGCTCTGGCCGAAGGCCTCATTGGGCCACGAAGGATCCTCGTCCTCGATTAAGCCCACTAGGGGCACTCTGACCTGGCCTCAGGTCGGGCGCCACCGCAGGCTCCTACCTGGCCTCAGGTCGGCGCCCCAATGAACTCCGACTCAGCGACCTACACCAAGTCGCCGGTCGACCTCGAGCTAGTCACCTGCCCCGTGGACACGACGGCCATGCTGGGGCAGGTGGCTCCTTCCCAAGGTGGCCAGGGGGCCGCCATAGTCAAGCGCTAGTCCCTTCACCCCATCATGCACAGTGGAGAGACGCGCTCCCTCCCGAGGCGACACAGAGTCAACAGAATGGCGTCAAGATCGACAAAGGCAGAGAGGCAAAAGCACCTTCCCGACGGAACGCCGCCCGTTGTATCTACCAACCCAGGCGTGGGACGAACAGGAACCTGTCAGACACCAAGACTAAAGACCGGGACTCCCGGGCGTAGTATACCACTACTTTTCTTTTCCAAACTCCTGTGTAACCTGCTCCCTTGTAACATCCTCAAATTTGGCTATTTTTGAATTTTATAATGCATTTTGAATTTTTAAGAATTTCTGGAATTTATTTGAATTTTTGTAAATTAGTTCTTCTCTGGAAATTAATTTAATAATGGAAATTTTTAATAAAATATAAATGGAAATATTTTATTTGAGTTAGAAATGTCATAAAATATTTTCTGGAATTTTTCTAGAATTTTTCTGATATTTTTACTACCTCAATTAATTCAAATGAATATTCGGTATTATTTTTATTCGAAAAACGATTAATATTTGGTTGAACAGTAACGGGCCGAGCCCATTACTGTGCGCCGCTCGGGAAAACCCTAACGCCACTTCGATTTTCCACCATTGGATTTCGCGTGGACGGCTAGATATCGCCACGCCGCGCCGTCTCGCTGCGAATGAACGCCGCTTGCCGCTTGTTGCGTCCAGTGGAAACCGCCGCCATTAACGCCGAGCACTATCTCTTCCGCTTCATCTTCTAGTCCGGTGTATAAATCACTTCGTTCCACACCCGTAGAGCTCTTTCACGCGCATTGAGAACCACCATAGCTCTCGTACGTGCTCACCGAAGTTCCGTGACTTTCCTCCGTGCGTTGCGCCTACTCCGGTGACCCTCTGCTGTCGCCGTGACCTCCGGAGTAAAGCCCGTGTCGAGCCGCCTCCGAAGGACTACTTCATCTCGCCGGAGCATCACGGAAACGCCGTCGCGGAGGTCTTCTTCCTCACCTCCGGCCGTCGGTCTTCGCCGTGTTTTCGCCGACCTTGCGAGCTTCCTCGACCGTCCGATTCACATCCAACGTCCGAGGTGAGTACACGTGTTCCTTCGTATTAGAAACCAGCACAGTAGCGCGTTAGATCTCAGCCGTAGAAATCGAAATAGATGGCTAGGATTAGTGCCACGTGCCCAAGGAAGGGATTGCCCACGTGTGCGTAGGAGTTGTATACGTGTTGCGATGAGAATCTGCCACGTGTCCGTGCTGACGTCATCGGTGGGGCCCACATGTCAGACCTGGCGGGGTCGATGCTGACATCAGCAGTGACGTCATGCTGACATCATAATTAGGGATGCTGACGTCATAAATCCATTTTTTTGGAATAAATAAATCGGCTGAAAATGTTTTCGGTGCTGACGTCATAAATAGTGATGATGACGTCATAATGAATTTTAAAAAATATATTTTCTGGTAGAAAACCGACTCGGCGCTGACGTCATAATTCACCATGATGACGTCATAATTCTCGGATTTTCCGTATAGAAATAAATAAAGAAATTCGGTTTATTCTTTTCAGATTTATTTTAAAACTTCAAACACTTATAACTTTTGCGTTTTAACTCCGATTTGAGTGATTCTAATTTCTAAAAATTTGTAAAATCAAGATCTATATAATGGTGAATTTTATGGAATTTTTAGAGGTGAGTTTGCTCTCTGTAAAATATATTTATTGTGTTTATATTGATTTTAAATAGACGTTGATTTGCCGGAGGGTTGCGAGGGGGAATTTCCAGTACAAGGTTTGACTTCGGAACAGGACCAACAACTTTTCGAAGGAAAGTTATGCTTTGACCATTTTGATCCTAAACTTTGAAATGTATTTTGTTTTCAAACTATGCATGCTAATTCAACTAAAAGTGGATTTAAATATTTTGGGTGAATTAGCTAGTCAACCTAATTGTTAATGTCACCTTGTTAATAAAATTTGTATGCCATGATCCCTTGGATAACCTAAGTGGATAATACTAGTTGGTTAATAATATTGTGCCAACACGGGAGGCTAGACCGTGAATAGTTGCTTAGTCATGCTTACTACGTGAATGATATTCTTAAATACAAATGTAACCTTGACTAAATATTATTGAATGATTTTTGAATAAAGCGGAATGCTGTTGGTAATGGTGTTGGACTGTAGAGACCTGTGTGGTTCTACATGAAAGATGATTACGGGCATGTGTTGCACCGTTGAATAACTTGGGGTGGAATTGATTTAGACTGGGGCAAGTGGACCGAGGCTTCGTGCCAGGTGGGCCTTCGTGGCAATTGGGGGGTTTGAGTGTTGTGAGGGCTGTGTGCCAAATGTTGAGAGAAGGATGTCTTGCCTTGGTCAGTTAAGGACCTTACCTTGCAAGCCTTTGACCTGAGTCTCTCGTACAACCACATGTCTGAATGGGAAGACCTAGTTTAGTAGGATTCTGATGTCTTACCTTTGATACCTCGGGGTGGCAGTTACATGGGTAATCAGACGGAGGAGCGTGCCTGTGCTACGGCTTGGTACCCATCCAACGGTGTTAAATCGGTCCTATACTTGCTCTGAGTGAGGGAAGTGATAGTGAAGGCAACACGGAGAGGTTCTTAGGTGGAGACGAAGTCTCAAAAGCTTTATTACGGTTAATCGCCTTTGTGGTGTCGATCAGATCTTGTGGGTAAAGTATACAACCTCTGCAGAGTGTTAAAACTTTTGAATAGCCGAGTCCACAGTCTTGGACAATGTTAGGGATTACAGTCAAGGGTAGTGTTCTAAAAATAAAATGGGGTGGTTGGTTGTGTGCCAAAATTGTGAAATGAAGTTGTCTAGGACTGTGTGTCCAAAATATTGTGAAAATAAACAACTTGAGTTATATATAATGGTTATATGGTTTGATGCTTTCAATCTAATTAGATATTACTTAAAAATATTGATGCAAAGCAAAATAACCAAGAGAGCCATTCCTTTGTAATAAGCCTTGCATATAGTAAATAGATCGCATATTGTGCATAACTTGTTGAGTACGTGTGTACTCACCCTTAAGGACAAACTTACGTAAGAAGAGACTACACCAAAGATATGAAGAGGAGTATGTCGAGGAGGAAAACTAGGGGCAAGCCTTCGTCGGAGCGATCGTGGAGAAGATGGACATCACGACTTTTTATATTCATTGCTGAACTTTTGTTATTTGATTATTGTAAGCCTGCGTGGGTATAACTATTGTAAGGATGACCATAAGGTCGTACACTCGCTTATATAAATGTTTGAAGTACTTTATTTAATATTCCGCTGTGTATGATGTGATATTACACCATGTTTAGTCTGTGTGCACTAGCGCAATCCTGGACTAGTGCAGGATACACAGAGTGTCCGGAATTGCAAATTCGGGGCACGACATCCCTCTGCCTATATAAAGGGAGGTAGGACCCTTAGGGAGGGGGACTGGATCCGAAGCATAGACAAACTCATACGAGCGGACTGAGACTTAGAACAGCTCTAGCTCACTCCGACCACACTCAAACCCGAGCACACAGCTCTCACTCCTCTCACTCGGACGAGGCGCTCAAGGCCATCCCTTGACCCTCACTTGTAACACCGTGCAGTCTTCTGCACCCTAAGCAATAAAGAATCACCACACGAACTGGAAGTAGGGACATTCAGCCCGAACCAGTATACATCTTGGGCTCCCCGAGTCTAACCATTCAAGGAGAGGGAACGCGCGGCCCCTTAATTTACAAATTTACTTGCCGGTTTTACCAAACACCGACACCATCCTTGAATCGTTTCGCTCAAACCCGGACTTAACCTTTGGTCCAATTTGTCATTGTGTCACGATATGTATACCTCGCAGATCGCAAATCAAACTTGAGCCACATCATGACCTCGCTGCCATACCATGGTACCGATGGTCGCCACCCTGTAATCTCATAAGTATTATGTTAATGCTTCACCTTCATCGTTAACGTTCCATCGTTGACGTTCCATCGTTAACGTTCCGCCGTTAACGTTCCGCTGTTAACGTTTTGTCGTTAACGTTCCGCCGTTAACGCTTTGCTCTCGCTTCGCTATCATCGCAAGCGCGCATTCAAGCAAGAGCGTAGCGCGATGTCATTATCCTTTCTATCGTCGTATCGTGATCTAACCCCATTCCTTGTGAGTCTGGCTTTATCTTTCTATCATCTGCAAAGCCGTACCAAAACCTAACTTAAGACCGGTTCGATGGACTGAGTTCATCGTGAGCCACGCTGCCGGTATTGCGGTTTCCCTCGTTGTGTCCACCGTAGTAAGATATTTGTGCTCTGTCTTACTACATATCGTCATCGCCCTATTATCGTCAAGTCTCTTCATTGATGTATGACTGAACCCTAGATCGGATCGCACTGAATGTCGATTCCTTCCGTCTTTGTCTTATCCCTGAAAATCTAATCTGCCATTAACCCAGAATTCATTCATGGACTTGGTCGCTAGACCATTGGCCATGTGTCATATCCTTGTGCCATATCTAATCTATCAGTCTATCTTTCTTTTGTTTGATTATGTATATGTTCAGTCAACAAAAGTCAACTTTTTGCATCAGCTTAGTTCATCGTGAACTAACATATCTTTGTGGACCCGGTCTATAGATCGAGCCCATATGTCATTGTCAATCCAATCGAGATAATAACTTCAAAAGAAATATTCTTTGGAATACTATTCTTTCTCTCTCAATTATTAGTCTTTTCTTTTCTGGTGTATTTTCCAAAAGCTCATCCTCTTTTGTCTAATCTTCGATCTAGTCCATTCAAGTTCCTAAATTTATCTAAGCCGCTGCGATCCAATATTATCCGTTCTCAATTTGGAGTTTATTCGATTTATCTTTCGAGTTGGTTTGTGTTTGCTTCTTCTTTAATCGTTAGACGCGTTGTCTGGAAGTAGTTCCAAGGAGTTGAAGATCAAGGAAGTGAAGATTGAAGACCGAAGATCCAGAGTCAAAGATAAAGAGTAAAGAACAGTAAAAATCGCAAGGTCCAGGCAAGTTATGCGTTGATCATTTTGCTCCTAAGTTTTGAAAATGTATTTTGATTCCTACTATGCATGCTAATTTAATTAAAAATAGATTTAATTAATTTGGGTGAATTAGTTAATCAACTTATTTGTTATTGCCACCTTGTCACCAATATTTTTATGCCATGATTCATTTGTTGCCTAAGTTTGGTAATATTAGTTGGTTGTTAATATTGTGCCAACACAGGAGGCTAGATCGTGAATAGTTGCTTAGCGTTGCATATATCGTGAATAATCTTTTTAAAATACAAAAGCAACATTGATTAAAGGAATAGTGAATGTATTTTGGTAAAAGGTGAAATGTTGTTGGTAATGATGTTGAAATGTGGAGACCTATGTGGTTCTACATGAAGGTTGATTTACTGGCATGTGTTGCATCGTAAAACAACTTGGGGTGGGAAATGATTTAGACTGAGGCAAGTGGACCGAAGCTTTGTGCTAGGGGAAGCCTGTGTGGCAAATGAGGTGGCTGTATGCCAAACTTTTGGGAAAAAAGAAGTCTTGCCTTGGTCACCCTAAGGACTTAACCTTGCAAGCCTTTGATCTGAGTCATTCATTCAACCACATGACTGGTATGGGACAGATCTAGTTGAGTATGATTCCGAAGTCTTAGCATGTGAGATCTCAGGTGGTTTTGTATCTGTGGATGTGGGAAGAAGGGTGTAGTGTTTACCATTGCGGTCTTACATCTCTTCAATGGTATACGTTGGCCCTGTACTTCCGCTCTGCGTGAGGGAAGGGACAGTGGGAACTATACTGGGAGGTACGCATGCGAGGATGGAAGTTTCGGAAAGGCTTTGTTATGATCGCTCATTCCCATACTCTTGTATTGCGATTCACGGCTAACATGGTGAGCTGATTATATCTTGTGGGTAAAGTGTATAACCTCTGCAGAGTGTACAAACAATTCGAATAGCCGTATTCACGGTATTGAATATTACTCGGGGATTACAGTCAAGGGTTAGATTTTGATGAAAATGAGGTTGAGAATATGAACAATGTGATATGGAAATTGGTTAAGGATGAAAAATGCTTTACTTGAGAATGATTACGAAATTTATTATTGGTATTACTTGTTTTACTGCTTTTCTATCTACTATGATTATTTGTGAATGCTGCATTATTGCAAAAGAACCATTCAGCCATTCCTTTGGAATAAGCCATGCATGTAGTAATAGAACTGCATTCTGTGCATGACTTGTTGAGTACGGTGTGTACTCATCCTTGCTTACAACAACATATCAGAGGAAGAGTCTACGTCTGCTTGGGAAGAGGAGTATGTCGAGGAGTCAGAGAACTAGGGAGCAAGCCTCGTCAGTTGCCTGTGGCAAAGTGATGGGTCACCACGATGCTTTATTTTTCGCTGTTATTTTCCCGATACTTTGATTAATGTAAGTCCTGCGTGGCAGACTATTTGTAAGGTGACCATAAGGTCGTGCAACTTGTTTATATACATGTTTGAAGTACTTTATTATTATTCCGTTGTATATGATTGTGGTACTTTAACCCTGTTTAGCCTGTGTGCACTAGCGTGATCCTGGACTAGTGCAGAATACACAGAGGGTCCGGATTTGCAGATTTGGGTCCCAACATTAATGTGGTTATTATATTGCGAAATGGTGGGAGTATATTAGAGTATATTTCACAATAAATCTTGTATGTACGTATTATGACCAATCTTGTATCAATCTAACTACTTTCTATATATTGATGGACAAAGTTGAATTAATGTGGGAGCAGTCTCTAAACAAAACATGTTGTTCTCAAACACTCGTACATTTAAGTTCGGGATATGTTTAGAAAGATCCAAGCCATCACAAAAATTGTTTTCTTTTTTTATTAATGTTTGAAATTCATGAATTTTTCTTTTTCTCCAATTAATACGATAATTTCTAGCTTTTTTACTCCTAAAGTTAATGCAGGAGCTACCGAAGGAGCCTCCAATTAGTAAAGAGAGAGAGAGATATATAGATTAGAATCTAGCTAGGCTTCACTGTCGAACTGGAATATTCTTTACCGAAAGCAACATGAAACACCTAACTCTGGGGTCTTGAGAATAAAGAAAGAAAATAAGATGCAAAGAAAATAAGATGCCTGTATATGTGAAAGTAACTGAGCTTTGTATAGGAATTACGGATAATTGCCTGCTAAATTGACTGCATATTTCAATGTTTCGAAACCAGTCAAACTCATTCTTCTCACCTTTAATTTCACTGGTACAAATTAAATTAATGTGGAAAATAAATTATTTTATAGAATGGTACGTAGATATTGCGTTCCAATTGTTGTTACAATATCAGGGTGCAGAAGATTCTGGTAATGAACTCCGAAGAGTAGACCAATGATCGAATAATAGATCAAGTCATTTTGATGAAGAATCTGATCCGATGAAGACTTTGAACAAGATAGTAATTAACAAACCAGTCATAGTTGCCATCACTATTCATTATTCATTAAAGTAGGTCTGTAAAATGCTAGTTAATTTTTCAGAGTGTTGCATCTAACGTTCTCCGATCCATCACCAGCTTCCGCTCTTCCCTCTGCCTCCCCTCGCCTCGCCCTCATCCACAGAACCCTAGTTGCTGGCTCCGAGCTGGTACAATGTGACCAGGGTGGATCTATATGGGTGGTACCAAGCTGGGTATGCCCTAGCACTTCTAAAAATTTGAAAAACGTTACAATATCATCTCTTCAATAAATCAAATTTGTTTATTGAATTGATTCCAATTTCAGTGGTTTAGAATTTTTAAGACTTTAGAACTATTTATATTGTACTTTTAGCAAATTTCAAATATATGTATTGAATTTATGATATTACGAAATCGTTATGCAAGACTATATAGAATTGTACATATAAAGTGTGCATAATTATAGAAATTTTTCTAGTTCTGTTTTTTTGTTCACATCTACATGGGCTCCGTAGATTATGTGATGGAGAATGTCCGATGAGATCTTCTACAGTTGTGGACATCTAACCGGTAGGCATACTACTTCGAAGTATTAGGAGCTATGTTAACAAGAACATATTACTACAGACTGGTTCATCCATGACCCTCCATCACTGCCGAGCAGGCCTGAGCCGGCAGTGATAATCTTACCACTACCGATTCCAAGTTCAACCGGCAGTGATAAGAACAATATATTTTTCCTGCGCGAACGACAGCAATATCATTGCCGGATTTAGAGATAGAACCGGTAGTGATATATTACTATCGGTTCAAAAGCATAACCGGCAGTGATAACATGATTTCCCGTGCGAATGACAGCGATATCACTGTCAGATTTAGAGATAGAAGTGGCAGTGATATATTACTGTCGGCCCAGAGCAAGAGCTGGCTGTGATAATGTGGCACTATATATATCTCGGCTTCCTTCCCTAACCTATCCAGAACAGAGAGGAGTTATGTTCTTGCTCGGTTGGGGTAGAGAGGTGGTGAATTTTTACTCTCAAATTTGGTGGAATTCATTTCTAATTCGTGATCTAAGGTTCGTATCTTGATGTACATTTCGTTAGTAGTTTATTTAGTTGGATATTATATTTTATATTGTTGTAGGTTGTGAGAATTATTGATTGCATAGTGAGCACAATTAGAGCTCTAATTTAGATACTAGATTTTAAATTACCAACTTTTATATGTATAGTAATTGGTGAGATTATAATGTACGTTGAATTTAAGTATTTAGAGGACTAAATTAGTTATTGCATTCAATACGCAGATTGAATTTAAATGTGGTAGCACTTCATAATTAACTATTGTTTAATCTAATTACTTAAAATTGTTTCTTTATTTGGTGTATGTTAATTTAATACTTTTGTAAGTAATGCAAATTTGCTGGATGGATCATTATAACTAATAACAATTATTTAATTGATTTTACAATCGAGATTTGGATATTGATTTATAATTAATGAAAATTTCTAGATTAATTAGCACTACATAACAAATTGAATGATAAAACAATTTGTGACCACTTAATGATTTACTGAGATTTCATTTGTTATAAATATTTGTAGATGGACCGAAGATGGATGTATGAAGCGGGCCGTCGTGATAGAGAGTACTTTAACGGTGTGACTAGTTTTCTGAGCGTGGCTGCGGTGTACAAGTCAAATAAGCTAATGGACTATATTTGTTGCTCGTGCATCGATTACAAGAATGAGAAGCAATTTCTAACCTTGAAGTGATCTGTGCACACTTGCTTCGAAGGGTTTTCAAGCCTGCTTATACCTGTTGGATCGAGCACAGTGAAGATGAAATTGTACGTGAAGGGTATCTGATTGATGATAATGATGAAGACAACGACTCGATTGCGATCGAAGATACATTCATCGACACCCATAGAGACACATTCATCGATAACTATGAAGATGATCTAGAACAGATGTTGCATGATGGGGAGGAGGACCTCACAAGTGAAAGGGATTTTCAGAAGTTTCAGCGTATGATAGAGGATTCTACAACACCTTTGTACCCGGGCTGCAAGGAGGAGCTCAAAAAGCTGCATGTTGTGCTTACGCTACTGTAGTTGAAGGCAAACAATAGTTGGTCCGATAAGAGTTTCACAAAGCTGTTAGGTTTCTTCAGAGACGTCCTTCTAGAGGGTAACGTGTTGCCAGTAACCACGTACCAGGCCAAGCAGGTTGTTTGCCCATTGGGACTGGAAGTGCAGAAAATACATGTATGTCCAAATGATTGCATATTGTATCGCAATAAGTTTGCAAATTTGAATGCGTGTCCCGTTTGCAAGGCATCTCGGTATAAGCGCGGCGATGATGACATCGAGGCGCAGCGTAAGAAGAAAAGACCCCTAGCCAAGGTGGTGTGGTATTTTCCTATAATCCCCCATCTGAAACGTCTATTTGCGAACAAAAGGCATGCTCAATTGCTACGATAGCACACCGAAGAGCGTAAGAAGGATGGAATGTTTAGACACCCTACTGACTCCGCGCAGTAGAGGATCATCGATAGAAAATATAAGAAACACTTTGTATATGATATGAGAAATATAAAGTTCAGGCTCAGTACGGATGGGATGAATCCTTTCGACAATATGAGTAGTCGTCATAGCACTTGGCCGGTGACTTTATGTATCTACAACCTTCCTCCTTGGTTTTGTATGAAGCGGAAGTAAATTATGATGCTGCTGCTGATCCAAGGACCGAGAAAATCTGGCAATGATATTAATATGTACCTCAAACCACTGATCGAAGATCTTCTGGTATTGTAGAACGACGGTATACAAGTATGGGATGAGTATAAAAAAGAGAACTTCATGCTATGCGTGTTGTTGTTCGTAACCATCAATGATTACCCTGCTCTTGGTAATCTTTCGGGTCAGACTATAAAAGGATTCAATGGATGCGTCCATTGCATGGGTGATACAGGTAGTTGGTGGCTAAAATACTGCCGAAAAATGTGTTACATCACTACACCAGGAATGAGCTATAGCAACATAGGTATATGTTGCTATATGCACACATATGTGTTGCTAGGATAGATAGCAACACATGTGATAAGTGATGTTATTGGTCATGTTGCTATGGTAGATATACTGCAACACAAACTAGATGTTGTTAAACAAAAGAAAAGGTGTTGCAAAGTAGCAACATGTGTTTTTATATATAACAACACATATTTTCAACACATATGTAACACCTGTTAGAAACACATAATTAGTCTATTGCAACACAACTAAGTAAACGTAAATTATGGTTTATTTATTTGCTATATATATACAAAATATAATTGTCGCAAATAATTTTTATTTGATAATTAAGAAATTCATATTAGATGATATATAATACAATTCAACACGAGCAATGATCAAAAGGTAGATTGCATTGCATTAATTAAGGAAATAAATATAAGTATTGAACATCATTCCACATAGAACAATACATCTCATTTGTTGAGAACAAGAGTAAAATTTGAGTCCTACCATATGAAATTCTACTACTACTACTAATACTAGTACACTACCAGCACTATCTTTTCCTCTTGAAATTCCTTGCTTCTTGATCCCTTGATGAGGTAAACATCCAAATACAACAATTCAACCATTGATCTTTTCAACCTGCAAGAATAACAAGAAAATTGCATGAATGTAAATATACAGGACTTGTGTGACACACCAAAATCGAATCAAGATGACATTAACATACACAAATTGAAGGCCAAGCAATCGATTTTCCTTTTGTTTGGCCAATTGTCTTGTAGTTCTCCCATGGCCTTACCAACAACTCTATCTAAAAAAAATAAACAAAGGGAGAGAAACTGATTAATTATTACTGCCTCAGTTAATGTTGATATTGATCAGCAAATCTAATTCAGACTATTCACTGTACTCAACATGTGCTGAATAAGTGCACATCCAAGAAAGATAAGGTCAAAATGTCCATATACATATATGATGTATAATACATGAGTGAATGATACGCTGAGAGTTGAAACGCTTTTCGCAGGTATAACATGCAGTACCGACAACAATGACTCATGCACCACAAAGGCACAAATTGCTATCTATGTTCTCGGTTGGTCCAGCTATATAACATGTGCCATTTCTTAAATTGTCCCTCAACACCATTAATCCAATATGTGATAACTGGCAACCAAAATCCTTCAAGACTTCACCATGGCACTATAACTCATGAATCCAACCCAAACAGCAATAGATGTGAACATCTATAGTGGAAACTTTCAGTGGGTATTAAGTTTCACCTGTTGAGCAATCAATCCCGGTCCAGCCAATTTCACATTCACAGATCCCGTTAGCTTTGCATATACCATGACCATCTTTGCACTTTTCGGGCAAGACCACATTTACCAAAACCAACACTAGTTAGCAAATTAGTGAGGTATGAGAATGAGCACTTAAATACATAACGAAGGTGATCCTGCCAATGTTTCAACTTTCAAGGGACCAAGGACCACAAATCCACAATATATATTGTCCTCTGCACTCATGACACCGTTTTCACAAGAACCAACGATTCTTTATAGTATTGACGAATAAACTATCCTGATTGACAATATACATTCAGCTGAACACAAACAAAACCTGCATGGCACTTTTTTCACCCAAAATTATTACTTGAAGACATTGCTGGACTATAAAAATATTCCACGTGAATACCTCTCAAAAATGCAAACCAGGACCTACATTTTCTGTTCATCACCAAGCCCCGTCTAAGCTCTAATGCATTTCTTTTGGTCCACAGTGTTAGTAAACTCAAGAGATATTAGCGATTCGTCACTTATCCAGTTATCTGTAGAATCAGATCGCAAACATGTAACATATTATACCAATGAACAATGCAATAACGATTGCATCCAACAGCCGAATTAATACAATCATCAAATTGTCCGAATCAATGAATTTTCTTTCTAAGCCCCAAATCACACAAACTCAAAAGTATTATTCAATATCTAACTCAACCAAATCAGCAATCCCAAAACCTACATTGCAAAATTGACTAAAGATGCAAGCAAGCGTAGCTACTTACCATAAGCATAAGTCGTCGCCAGTTGTACTCAAGCACACAAGCCGATCTCCATCAGCATACCACGAGATCTCGTCGCTGTGTTGGATCTCCCACTCGCTGCAACCACACAAAATCCAGCCCAAATCAGCCGGAACACTCGCAACCATGCCCAAGCACAAGGTCCTAGCAACAACGCCCCGCAAACAGATGAGCGCATGAAGATATAAGTACAGCTTAGAGCAATATTACCTTGAGTGGTTGTTGGCCCAAGAATTGGGTGTGATGAAGTGCTTTCACGATATGAAACTGCCAAGGTGATACCTTCATACTTCCTACCACAGTAAAATTAAGAATTACTCGACGAGGCTCCCAGCGCGTCGACGGGCTTGCAGGGGCGGCGAGGTGGCTCCCTGGCGGCGTGGACGGGAGGGAAGGGAGCGGCGCCGGCTCCGACGGGCTCCTTGGCGGAGGCTAGACTGGACGGAAGGGAAGACAAGAGCCCCTCGCGGCACCCCTAGCGCGGCAGATTTCTGAGGCGGCGCCGCATGCTGCCACCATTGCGCCCATGGGGTGGGCGAGAGGAGAGAGGGAGACAACCGCGAGGGCATCCGGAAGGAGGCGACGGGCTGGACGCAGGGCTAGGGATTTGGGGGGTAAAGCTCGGATTTGGGGGGAGACAACTGCTGGCACGCTTATACCAATGGTGGCAGCCGAGAACTGAGCGGAAGCGTGGATCGCTGAATGGACGGACGGATTGGAGCAACAGCCGAGAACGGCAGAGGCCACTTACGACAGACGACACGCTTCCACCGATCCGACGGATAGTAATATTCCGAATTTGAATCCGAAAAATAATATCCAAATCCGACACCGAATCCGAAAACTATCCAAAAAATTATCCAACTCCGATCCGAGCAGATCCGGTCGGTCGGATGGTCGGAAATTATCCGATTCAATTGCAACCCTAGTGACGAAGGATAGTGTCGTGGTGGGTCATGCCTCGGGCCGGGTCGGTAGGCCAAATATATATTCGGATATCCGAATCAATTAATTCGGATATATCCAAAAATATTTTCGAAATATACCGATCCGACGGATAGCGATCTTCTAAATCCGAATCCGAATCCGAAATAAAATATTCGAAACCGAATCTGAATCCGAAAATTATCCGAAAAAATATCCGAATTCGATCCAAAACTATCTCGGTCGGTCGGTCGGAAATTATCCGATCTGATTGCACCCCTACTGGGGGATTGTTGTCTTCAATATTCTTTTTTTTTTAAGTATGTTATGTTATTCTCATATTGCCTGATGCCCCTTCAATGCAGAATACTTAGACAAGGAGAAGTCAAGGCACCACACATCTCGAGGAAGATTAATTAGCGCAACAGCCTTCATCACCCTATTTTGTTTCTCCAAAATTTATATATGTTTCTTATCTCGATTCTTTGTTCACCTACCAACACATCTGACAAGTGTAGCAATATGACTATCAAGTGTTGTAGGGTAATTCAATGGATACTATATGTTTGAGAATTCTACATATAGGTGTTAGCAACACATAACATGTGTTGCAGTTGAGTTTTCCTACAACACAAACTATATGTGTTGCAAAATGTGTGTTAGAATAGATTGGTCCTGTTGTAGTGCATGCGGCATCGTAAGTTTCTTCGCAAGGATCACCCGTATCACAACAACAAGAGAGTTTTTGACAGTACAAAGAAGACTGCTTCAACTCTGCAACATCGCAACGGCAAAGAAATATTTGCAGCCGTAAAGGATATTAAAATTATCCATAGAAAGGGAGCCAAAAGCACATCAGTCCCGAGTTCCGTTGATACAGCTCCTTTGTGAAAAAAGAGATCAGTATTTATGGACCTACCTTATTGGCAGTACCTGAATGTTCGACATGCGATCGATATCATGCATATAGAGAAGAACGTGCGTAACAGTTTGCTTGGTATTTTACTAGACATACCAGGCAAAACAAAAGACACACTCAACGCACGGATGGACCTGAAAGATATGAAACTCAGGAAGGAGCTGCATCACGAAGACCTGGGTAAAGGCAAAAAGTACCTTCTCGTAGCTTGCTACACTCTTTGCAATAATAAGAAAATTAGCGTATGTGAGTGCTTGCACGGAGTTAAAATTCCGTCTGGTTATTCTATCAACATAAAGAGGCTAATCTCAATGAAAGACTTGAAATTAATTGACATGAAGTCTCATAATTGCCACGTGATGATGACACAGATGCTTCTTATTGCAATTAGGGATGTTCTGCTAGAAAAAGTGCGAGACCCAATTATAAAGTTGTGTTCATTCTTCAACGTGATTTCGCAGAAGGTCATCGATCTATTAAAACTAGATAAGCTACAGCAAGAAGTGATCCACACTTACTTGCGCCCAAGAATCTAGGAGTGATATAAAAATCATAGCACAAGCAAACTTACTTGAGCCCAAGAATCTGTTGGAACAGAACACTAAAAAACTTTAGAATAATTTTCTTTTGTATTACTTATTGCTTATAAAACTCAGAGCTATCTCTGAATTTATACCCAAACTACAGGCCTTAAAAAATAGAATAGGATTATACTTTCTTGTCTCAATTAGACTCCTCATCCTAATCGACTTAATCAAAACTTACAGAGTTTCAACCTTCTAAAATTGAAACTCATGTCAAGGTTATATATAACATTTCCCCCCTAATCTTGACACACTGACTCTTACTTATTAGGGCAATCAGTCTCAACTACGATTTACCTAATACATACTCGACGCAGGACGGTGAACGCATCTCCAAAAGTTCCGCCTTCTTCTTGTTGGTCATAACACCAGTGACACATCTCACTGGTGATTACATCCTATGTCTCAGCTTTAATTATCTTTTCACTGGTAACACAACTTTATGGCTACGGGCTACGTAGACTTGCATGAAACTTTACCTTTGAAAGAACTTGACACAACTACAAGAACTCCTATGCGCACGCACATCTATAACGACGGTGACAACTCCTCAACATCCTGGACTCCTCTTGGTACACGCAGCTAGCGGATTCCTTTTGATCTTCTTGTGCAGCATGATCCTTTTCTAACACGTACAACATCTCTAAAAGAATTCGCACAAATTTATCTTGTAGATACAATTCACATAAAAACTTTTAACGTGTAGTTTTTTTTTCTTGCGTTGTACTATACTGCCACTGAGAGGAGTAGCACATTGTTAGAACTATCGAGAGTACTTTTTTTTCCTAAGCAACTGCTCGAACTCGCCCTAGCCTCTTAGGCATCGCTAGGGATGGCAACGGGTCCGGGTACCTCCGGGTCCAGTCTCCGTGGACCCAGACCCGGACCCGAAGTCAGTCATGGGTCCAAACTCGGACTCGGACTCGGATCCGATGGATACCCGGACCCGAACAAGTACCCAGATCCGAAACCAGTCTGTGTACGTACATGCTTTTCCTGTCATTGCACAGGCGTTTCGCTCACTCGGTCTATTGGCATATTTCTGGAAACGAACAACGTTTTCCCACCCGATGGCACGAACGAACGAATGAACGGGTTGTGCACGGCACAGTGCCTGGACAGGTACGCCTGGCGCGGTGCCAGCGTCTCGACGCAGGTCATGGCGTGCCGTGTCAGCGGATGGACGCCGATGCCTTGCGGTGGTGTGGCCTCCGAACGATCTGTTGTGACTTACGAGACTGCCGATCATGAACTTCATCGCGTCTCCCAACCTGTTGAGGATACTTTCAGCGTGGCGGGAGATGAGCACGTTGTCAGCGGTGAACAAGATTAGGAGGCTGGGGGCAGGACAGGCTGTGCTTGCATGGGTCTCGAATAATTTCGCCCATACGCGTGGGGCCCCGTGAGGAACAGTCCAGACCTATCGAGTCCAGTCCAGTAGCTCTAACGCTCAACGCAAGCTCTACGTGTACGTAGCCGATAGATAGATTAGATAGATAGAATTCTATTCGGTGCTACTTCTGGCCTTCACGTGAGTATATTATTTCAGGTCCGGATCTAGGTACCTATGAGTCCAAAATGAGATCCGGACCCAGACTCGGACCCATCGGGTCAGGTACCCGCGGGTACCCGGATCCACGGGCATTTTTGCCATCCCTAGGCGTCGCTGCTCGCGTGCCGCGTACGAAGTGACGCATGCTGCCGCACGTCACGCTTCGCCCTGCTACCAAGGTTCAAATTTTCGATGAATTTCGGCGAAATATCGGATTCGGACCCCCACCGAGATTGTAGAAGCCGGGCAAATTCAAAAATTCAAAAAAAATTGAAAATGCTACAGTAATTTCAGAAATTTCGGGTAATTTTGCCGAAATATTTGGTCCAATAACCTACTAGAAAGTGATCTTCCATGAACATTTGATGAAAAACTAATTTTTTGAGATTTTTTAAATTTAGGCGGAAACAATGTCAGATTTTTAAAAATTCTTAAAAGCTTGATAATGATATGAAAAATTTATGGTACCATACTTAGTAGTTTAGGATCATACCAAAAAAAATTCAAAATAATTTAATACCATTTTTATCTTTAAAAAAAAAAAAAACAGAATGGACATAATTGGGACAGTAAACTTGTTAGATTTTTCTAAATTTTCTCAAGTGTGATCATCATCTAAACATTTTATGACAGATTAATAATTTCCTCATTACCATGCTATAAAATTTTCAAAAAATTTCAACTTCCTTTGTTTGCTCAATAAAATCTATGAATACAGTAAGCACTAAACTTATCTGACAATCTGCTCTGCACAGTTTTCTGATTTCGGATTTTGATTTATCAGACAATTCAAATATTTTTTACACTTTTTGAAAATTTGTTCTTCAAGTTTATTTGTGCTAAGGATCCTTGTGTAAAATTTTCAGCTCCAAATATTATTCCAGGAATTTATAAAAATTCTGACATTCAGAGTACTAATTTTTAATTTTCTCTGTTTTTGAATTTTTAAATATTATAACATAATTTATTAATTTCTGAAAGTTTTACTGTAGGTGAATTAATGGATTCACAAGATAATATAAAATTTTTAGCTGGAGATAAGTCATAATTATTTTCATTTAATTCTGACAATGCTACTGTTTCTAGTCTTGGTGCAATAAATGAGTTTGGATTTTATTCATAAATGTTGGATATGACATTTTATAATTTAAAATTGGGATTCCAGGTTATTTTCAAGATTATCCATGATTTTGGAATTTTATTTGCTTTAGATTTTATTTTTGTTATTCTTTTATTTCTTGATTACACTTTTCCAATGAAGCAGAAACACTGTCAGATTTTCAAAAACTTTTACAAGCTTGATAATGATCTAAAACATTTATTTTACCATCCTTATAACTTTTGGATCATACAAAAAAAATTTCAAAATAATTTAACATCATTTGTTATCTTTAAAAAATCAAAAATTGAATGGACATAATTGGGATAGTAAACTTGTTAGATTTTTCTAAATTGTCTCGTGTGTGATCATCATCTAAAATTTTTATGACAGATTAAGAATTTCGTCAGTACCGTTCTATAAAAGTTTAAAAAAATTTCAACTTTCTTGGTTTGCTCAATAAAATCTATGAATGCAGTAAGCACTGAACTTAATTTGTTATATTATATTTCAAAAATCAAATAGAGAAAGAACATAAATGGCACTGTACATTCTACGAATTTTATAAAATCTCTGGAGCGTGATAATGATTCAAAATTTTTATGATATGTTAATAATTTCCTTCTCACCCTTATGTAAAATTTTAAAAAAATTTAAACCTTTCTTATTACTAAAGTAAATCTATTATTGATCATCGGCCTTTTAACAGGATAGTAGCACTTTTGGAATTTTTAAAAATTCATGACACTTGATCATTATATTGAAATTTTATTAGAATATTATGGATGTGTCAGGACCATCTAGAAAAATTTTCAATATTTTATAACCTCGTTTGTTCTAATTTTCATTCAGATGAAACTTTACCAAGATAGTACCAATATTTGAATTTTTAAAAATTAATTGCATTTGATAATCATCTGAAATTTTTACATAAATATAATAAATATGTCAGGAATCTCCACAAAAAATTTCAAAATTTTCTAATGTCGTTTGTACTATTTTTCATCCATTTCAAACTTGCCGATCAATGTTTCATCTACATAGTATTAATGTTTGAATTTTTAAAACTTCCACATGCCTGATAATCACCTAAAATTTTTATGAGAACATATCTAATGTGTCAGAAACCTACAAAAAAATTTTCAAAATTGTTCGACAACGTTTGAAGTAATTTTCAGTTAGTGCAATTTTGGCAAAATTTCGGGTAATTTCGGCGAAATTTCGGTGCAAAATGAACCGGATTTGAATTCTGTTTTTTGAATTTTGAACGAATTTCAGCAGAAAAATGAAATTTCGTCCGAATTTTCAAATTTTGGCCTGGTTCGAATTTTTTGCTCAAACAAAAACTTGATCCTGCCTGCTACCAGCCTAGTTGAGCTCCCAAGCCTCCTGCACTGTGCGTCCAGGCAACTATGTCACATTGGGAACTCCTCCCTCCATTATGTTTCTCACATCGCCGCGCGTCGCCTTCTTGCGCTAGCTGCGCACCGCTGCTTATCACTATTTCCGGAATTGTAATACCGCAAAATCGTTTTCCTGGGTTTTTGGCACGAATTGTCTTTATTTTCTTGATTCAAGGATTTATTCTCGAGAAAATTTTTGTCGCCTCTCAGTTTATTAAAGGTTTTGAGTTTTTCCTTGACATACTTATCGGAATGGGTGTTTTCTCCGTGCCATTTAATTTGGCGGCAAATTTTGTTTTTCTTGTTAATTGTCGTTTCACGCCAGGAATTGAAATTAGTTGATTCGCTTTAAGGGCTTAAAGTTGGACTTTGGTTTTTAGGAGGGGTTTTTAGGAATTTTCCCTCCCCCACCTAACCTTATATCTCCTCCTCTCATTCTTGTGGCTGTAATTTTTCCTTTGGCCAGGATTCCCTTTTTCTTCCCCAAGTCTCTTGCGACTTCCCCCATTTCCTCTCCCAGGCCGAGTTGATTCCCTGCAGGCCGCCTCCTCCCTAACCCTCAGATGGCGATTTCCCCTGCTGGCTCTCTCCCTAGCCCGAGCTCCCTGCAGGCTACCCCCTCCCTGCGCTTCTCTCCTTGGCTCGGCGCCCTCCCCCTGCTGGGAAATAGCCAGCAGACCCAAATGAGTAGTGGCAAAGAAGAATAAGAAAGAAGCAACCGCTCCAAAGACCGCCAAGCACCTCCAGCCTTGCCTCCTGTGGCTTCCCTCTGGTTCGCCAAGATGCGGCGCCAGGCGAAATGGCAAGAAGAAGCAAGGCCAAAGCAGCGCTCATAAAAACCAAAAGACAACTCAGATTACTTTACTCAAGGCAAAACCTCTCTAGCTAACCCAGAATCAACATTCGGCAGAGGAATCCGATCCTCAAGTTACCAAACCGTCATATTCTTCCTCAAGAGAAAAGAAAACTCGTTCCCAACAAAAATCACTTCACCCACAGAATCACTTACGAAATATGCACCAGATTCACACTCTGAAATACTCGCCAACACATTACACAACTCTAATCAAATCCGGCTCTAGTCAATCATAGAATTACAAAACCCAAACTTCCTTTAATTAATTTCTACTATTCATACATCCATCACTGGTCATAGCATCATCAAACCCTAACCAAATCTATCTCATGACAATCAACAAGGAGAACTACGTTCTCACTTCTTTAGCAGAAATAACTTCTCAGTTAATTCAACACAAGACGCGTGTCATCCTTTACTTTGGTTTACTAGCCATGACGAACCTCGATAAGATCTCCACTAAACTTATTCCACAGATAAGGCTCCCAAATAGACATTCATACAACCATTCCATATACTCATTCTTTAATTTCACATTGATTAATTTATTTTGTCGGTCCACCATTTAATTAACTCATAAGCAACATAAATTTAACAACTCTCATGCCTTTGCGCTAATATACTCCGGTACTTTACATCAACATCTTACTAATATAAATTCATCCATGGAAGATTCTAAACCCTTTCAATCCTGATCAATACTGAACTTATCGGAACACAAAGCTCGCACTTCCAATCAATTTTCATGATTCACTACCATTGTAATAATTCTAATCAACTTTTTCACTTTAAAATCACCTACCATTCCAATTAGTCATTCTGTACCACGCATTACATTTGGGTGCCTGTATATAATCAATGACCCACGTTAACAGAATCAATAATCTACATCATCTGAAATCTCTAACAACCCATCATACACTTAACGTCTTAAACGTCCCTGTGCCACGTACTCAACCTTTGAGTAAATCCACGATTCTTAAGTATGAGCAACAACAAAAACCATCTCTCCTTACAGAAAAAAAAACCCAATCATAAAGCATAAGAGAATTCGACTCTCGAATTCCCAAACTCCGACGGGAAACAACTCCTCAAACAAATCTCAAGATTTTCAACTTCTAGGAAGGAAAAGAGATGCATAAGAAAAACCAAATGATCAACCAGATCCTTCTCGATAAAACCTTAACACCAAAGATCCACACGATTTTGGTTTGCACCAAGGAAGCTTCAAGAGGCTCCTTAAATGGAGAGAACAACAACTACAATGGTTTTCAACACAAGGCAACCCACGAGAATCAACAAGAACCCAAGAATTCAACAAAACCGAGCACAACAGTAAAAGCAATCCAAAGGGATTCTTCACGAAGCTTTGCTCTTTAAATCCAAACATAGATGGCAAAAGAAACCAACCTTGCCGCCTTACCCTCTAAATTGCTCCACGAAATCGACGACTTCAAGAATGAGAGGTTCCCCAAACAGCAAGGGGTGGCACCAACCAGCCACACCCACAAGCAAAACCCACAACTCGGCCAAAGGAATAAGGTCAAAACTTTCCGGCTTCACTAATAACATGAACATAAGAGTACTGATCTCAACAGTCCTTTCATGGTCAAAGCAATATGCAAAGATAATTTTAGCACTCAACATCTGGGCGCAATGCAATGTACCCATACCCATCCTACTGTGCATCAGAGTGTGTCAAGTTTTAAAGGAGTTAACCATTCTAAGTCAGATTTTAAGGTTATTGCCCGAAGGCCAAATTTTAAAGGAGTAGAAACCTATGCCATGTTTCTAATTTCACACAGCAAAATTTTAGTTTACTTTAGAGTAATTTGCTAAATTCATATGCCATGGACCTAAAGCCCGCTCTGATACCAACTGTAACACCCCAGCGCCAAACGCACCGCAAATGCTACCAAAAGATTCAAATTGACGCTTACAACACTTCGAAACCACTCTTGCCCAGAGTGTTCCCAACATGATCCAAGAAATAAGAACTCGACAAGAAGTTCAATTGACTTAAGGACTCAACGAACGAGTCACTAAACCTATTACCTCTAATAAAAAGTTGAAAACCGACCTTGAAACTCTCTAAACTAGCTTAAAGCTAAGTCACTGAAATTTAGAAAATTTCGGCATAACCTCCCTAGACGAGAGGACATCCACTCAGCAGACAGAAAACACTTGCAGTTATAATATCATTCTAGCAGGTCCTTAGTTAATCAATCACACATCCAACAGAATTTTAATAACTACACCACGACGAACGACATATTACAACCATAAACAAAACAACCAGGCTTTACAATTTGATTAAATGGTTTGATGCAAACGTGCTTGTGCTACTACTCCCCCCATGCATGTCGGTTTCAATGTACCTGCAACCACACAACAAACAAGCGTGAGTCGATGACTCAGCAAAGTACACGAGAGTAACAATTCCAATTTATCAAAAGTAAAACAAGAGCTTGACCATAAAAACAAGGAAGACAATTGAAGCAACATCCGGACAATACGCATTTAAATCCATTTAAAACAAAACTTGACTAAACCAAAATTCATCGCAATCAAGTAATAAACTTGATAATAAAACCATTCAACGCCAAAGAAACATTACTTAACTCTAAATCCAACGTCTCCCGACTTAACTACCCCTTGTTGCAACTCAAACCATTTTCATCAATTGAATTTGAGTTCATAACTCGACTTCACTCCACGATATTCATACAACATAATTAGCAAGACAAGAAAATGCGCTGATTCATCAAATTCAATTCAATCTCCCCTTTTTGATTTGAGTCTACGAATCAACCTTCAATTACCACAATTACCATCCAAATGACACGCTATTTACCACAACACTCATTATGAAAGATGCAATGCACATGAATGCTCATTTCCATGCACGCATCAGATCGCCGGTGCCCACCCGTCGGTGTGCACCTCACGCCCCTTCCATCCCGTAGATGGAAGGTGCCTACTCTTCTTGTCTCGCTCCCATTCACCTCGATGAATGGGACTACGAGGTAGGACTTTCGTGTTCACTACGTGTGAACACAGAGGCCCGTGATCAAGATGGGTCGGCTCTTCCATTATGAATGCACAAATGCAATTTTCATGAATGAAATGCAACTTTTCATTCAATGCATACACAAACATACCATATCCACATACACACACATAGCCAATTCTCACATTCCTAAGTCACTAGCGGTACTTGTACAAGCAGATTCAACAGTAAGGCATGGCAACTCATGACAGCGTTCCTATCATGCAACCACATCCTACGGTCACCGAAACATGTTCACACAATACACTTGCAGTTAAATGCTCACGTATACTTCCTTTATAAAGGACTTAACCGTTTGAACCAAACCCATACTAGTCCCAATCACTCGAACAATCTACTCACTATAATCAACCTTACTAAAAGCTCGGTCTCACTTAGAATTCATCTAATTAACAGAGCAACAATTAAACTAAGGAGCATCACATATGAACACACATCCACACTCAATAACACGGTGTACTTACATCATTTCCCTTAAACTTTTAATCATCATAGACATTTTCATAAGAGGGAGCACTTTCTAGTTATAGCCAAGCAAGGCTTACCTCTTGTGTATGCATCGACAATTACTTAAGCAAAGAGCAAACAATCGTTTAATCCTCCTAGCCGCAATCTAGGGAATGCACTTGCCTTTTACCGACGAAGAATGGAGTGGCATTCGGTGGAGGCCACTCCCGACAGAACCTTCTCTGCAAATAAGCCATCAAAACTACCATATATCATTTTCCGATTAAACCAATATGCGCTTGGTAAGCCATCATGTTTCTTTTTCAAAAATTTTGGTGCAGGGTATCTTGTAATATTCTAGGTTTGTCTTACCTAGCTAACCAGTAACCAATCCAAGAAGCTACAAATTCAAAGCTTGCAACCAATTGAATAGTTAATTTACATATCAAACGCCGGCCCATTGCAAGGAATAAGTACATGGCTTGGCATCCTTCTATATTAGAAAACGATCTATAAGAAACAGTAGAAATGCAAGAATATTACATAAATCCTGAAACGGAGGGTCAGGATTGGAGATTTGCTTCATGAAGCAATTGCCGAGCATTAACATGCATGCAACATTCAGATTTATTGTTTTCAAAACTACAATGTATTCGTTTGCCATAGAGATGCCGCCTTGAAGGCTAGCTAACCCAAGTAATCAAAACTGATTATTTCACATAAGCCACCTTATATAATGAATGAAGCTGAATTTCGGATCTGAAGCTACTATAGCATTCCATTTCTTATAATCAAAGGATGGGCATACATACACTAGTGTTTCACTCAGCACGAAATCAGGAAACTTATACCAAGAAAGGGCATACATCCCATATGAGAACTCTAAATAAGATCACCTTAAAGCATCAAAGTTATGCATAAAGCACATGAATACCTTAAGCCACAGCCACAAAATAGCTCCATGCCCGACTATTAAACATAAAATTAAACACAGCTAGCTCACAATTAATCTAGGGGATGAATCACAACACAGAAACTCCCTTAGCAATTCCATTTCATGCACAAAGTAATAAAGATCAAAGGCACAAGCATAACCAGCATGTTGCTCAAACAACAGATGACCTTATGACTTATAAGCTCAGAAAATATAAACTCAAGCATGCCAAATCAGTTCATCCTCATGGAAGCCAAGCTAGGCATTACATCAAACACCATATGGGCAAACTATTTCCCCCCAATTATACCTCAAAGCCAAATCCATGGAGGAAGGAGTGGAGGAGCCGCCGCTTCTGGAGCTTGGCCGGAGGGGCACCAGAGGAGGGGTGGCGTCGCTGCTGCTGCTCCGGTGTTGCTGCTGCCGACCAGGGGAGGACGCAGGGGAGAAACACCGGCACTGGGAGGAGCAGACACGGCGTTGGGGAGGAGCCAGCAGGGGCGACGCCGGCAGGGAGGGAGGCCAGGAGGCAGCTCGGCCAGGGAATAAGGGAGGCGCTCGGCCGGCAGGGAGGAAGAGGGCGCAGGGAGGTAGCTCGACCCGGAGGAGAGGCGGCACAGGGAGGAGCTGGGCGCAGACCTCGTCGGTGACTGGCTCGGCCTAGGCACCTCCTCACTAGAGGCATCCTCCACTTGCTGCTTCGATTCAGGAAGTAGAGTGAGCTGGGCAGCCTGAGCCATGGAGAGGGCGCAGGGAGAAAAGTGCTGGCCGGCTGGGACTGAAGCACTTGGGTGAAGGGAAAAAAATATCGGCAGGTGCTGGAGCAACGACAGCCACACAAAAATCCCATGAGAAAGAGGTTTGGTGGAGGAGTAGGTGGAGAGGGGAAAATTCCCAAAAGACCCCTCCCAAACCCACAACTTTTAGCCCTAAACCTCCCAGGCGGACCAACCACCTCTGAAATTAACTGTCAGATGGCCTCGGGCCAGACGGCGGAAGGCCCAAAATTTTGGAGCGAGCTTCGCAATATTACACAGACGGTGTTTTCCTCATATTACATACCTATTAATTTGATACGAGCAGTATGAGAATGTTACTGAGTTAATTACTTTAATTGGTATTGTTATTGTCATTACTAGTTAGTGTGCTTGGCTGAGTCTTCGACTCACGCTTGTTTGCTTATGGTTTGTAGGTACCTTGAAGCCGGCATGCATGGAGGGGAATAGTCGCACGAACACGTTTCGCCTCACCACAATAACATACTAACTTATCGTTACAGATCTTAATTTGTTCTTGACATGTAATTTAAATGTGGTGGATGTTTGTGCGTGGTTGGTTATTGGTAGTTGCTACATGTTGTTGTTATATTAAATGCTATTCTTTTGTCTGCTGAGTGGATGTCCTACTTTCTGGAAAGGTCATGCCGAAATTTTCCTAAAATTCGGTGGCTTAGCTTTAAACTAGTTTAGAGAGTTTAAAGGTCGGTTTAATTCTTTTATTAGAGGAAAAAGATTTAGTGACTCGTTCGTTGAGTTCTTAGTTCAGTTGAACCTCTTTGTCGAGCTTTTAATTCTTGGGTCTTGTTGGGAACACCCTGGACAAGTATGGTTTTGGAGTATTGTAAGCATCATTTAGGGTCTTTTGGTAGCATTCGCGGTGCATTTGGTGCCGGGGTGTTACAGGAATCCCTTCCATGTTGCGTCACGCGCGGTTGACTGCCCTGGGAGACTGGGAGTCTCCTTCTCCCGGAGTAACAGCTAGAGTTTTGAATTCAGAACTCTAATACTAATTATTAGAATAAAATATTAAAAACTTTAAAGTAATTTTCTCTTATATTACTTTTTACTTTCATGCTTAGAAAACTCAAAGTGTCTCTGAATTTATACTCAAGCTACAGGCCTTAACAAACAGAATAGAATTCTACACTCTTGTCCTAATCAGATTCCTCATTCTAATTGACTTAATTAAAATTTGTAGAGTTTGAACCTACCAAACTTGAAACTCATGTCAAGATTATATATAACAGAATCTGCAAGAATCCACGAGCTGTACTATCTTGGAATTCTTTGTCAACTTGAGGTCCTCCTTCAAACCAACCTAATTCAGCGAACAACAAAACCACGTAACCTTCTTTGATCAAGAGAACTCGACCACCCCAACAAGAAAAGCTGCAACTTTTCGGTTCACTTCGATTCAATCAGTAGCAGAGTCACAGAGGAGAACATTGCCGGAGCCGAGGGAGAGGACCAGCAGCAGGCTCAGCTTAGGGTCCGCGGGTGTCAGGCCAGGGAGACAGGCAAGCGGTTGGCTGGGCTCCGGGATAGCGATGGGCTGGGAGGAAGGGCTTGAGAGATGACCATGGTGGGCTGGGGAAGGCGGACATCCAACTTCGATCCATGGAGGCCGAGCTCCCATCCGCGGCTAGCCTGGCTAGGGAACTCCAATCCGCCCGCAGGGAGCTCCGACTGCGGCAGTAGCCACGCGTATTGTGCAGAGTTTAGAGGGATTTGGGTAAGACGGGGGACTAGGATGGAGGGCACGAACACACGATGGCTTGAACCCGAGGGGAATTGGGCACTGAACAAGGCCTCATTTGGCTGGGGTTACGATTTTGATCTATCCACGTGTATGAGCCAACATTTTAGTTCAAACTTTTTGTCCACCTGTGTGAATCCTAGTAAGATTTGAAATCTCGTTTTCGAATTATATCTCAGAGATGGTCGAAATCCGAAATCTTGCCAAGATATTGGAATTTTGGATAAATTCTGAATGAAATATGAAAATAAAAATTCAAATCCGATTTTTTTTACGCCAAGAAAACCCAAATTTCAGCCGAAATTCCAGAAATCTTGACGAGATTTGCTGAGATTTCAATGAATATGCACCGAGCGAAAAAATGGCACAAACAATGTCGAAAATTTTTGATTTTTTTTAGAGGATCTTGACACATCGGTTATGTTCTCATAAAAATTTCAGATACTTATCGAGCATGAGAAATTTTTAAAAATTTGAATATTGCTACAATCCTGAGAAAACACTGACACTTATGTTTGAACCGAATGAAAAATGGAACAAATCATGTTAGAAAATTTTAAAATTTTTTATGCATGGTTATGATGTTTCACTAATATTACCATAAAATTTTCATATGATGAGTAAGCTTCATGAATTTTCAAATATTTGGATAGTGCTACTGTCTTGATTAAAAACCTTACCGATAAATTTCAACCAAATGAAAAATGGTTCAAACCATGTTAGAAACTTTTTTAAAATTTTTAGATGGTTCTGATGTATCATTAAAGTTTCTATAAAATTTTTAAATGATGATCAAGTTTGAAAAATATTCAAAATTTTTGACAGTGCTACATCCTGATAAAAGCCTGATGATCAATATATTGATTTGCTTTAGCAAACAAAATAGTTTTAGAATTTTTGAAAATTTACATAATGGTGCTAAGAAAATGCTTAAGATCTCATAAAAATTTTGAATCATGATCATATTCCAATGAATTTATAAAATTCTTGCAAGGGCACTGTACCATTTGCGTTCTTTCTGTTTTTTATTTTTGAAATATAACAAATGAACTTCACTGCTTACATAGATTTGATTGAGTAAAAAAAAATTTTAAAATTTTTGAAACTTTTAGAGAATGGTGCTGGGGCAATTATTAAGCTCTCATAAAAATTTTGGACCATAATTACAATCGACCAAATTTATAAAATTCTAACAAAATTACTGTCCCAGTTATGTTCATTTTTTTATTTTTGAAATATAACAAATAAGTTCAATTATTATGAAATTTTTTGTATAATCCTACTCTATTAAAGATAGTACCATAAAATTATTAGATCATAATCAAGCTTGTACAATTTTATAAAAATTTAATAGCGTTTCTACTAAAATTTTAAAATGTCTCAAAAAATCGGTTTCTCAACAAATTTTCATGGATGATGACTTTTTTAAGGGTTATTGTACTAAATCTGGTCAAATCATGCCATAAAAAGTCAAAATTGGTAAAAAAAACCTTATATTTTAGTGAGATTTGGCAAAATATCGCCGAAATTTCTTAAATTACTGTAGCAATTTAAGTTTTTTTCAAATTTTTTTACCTAGCCTAAATTTTGGATCCCATCCCCGACTGGAAACCGAAATCTCGATTGAGATTTCTGAGATTTCAACGGTTTTTTTTTTACCTTGATCCGAGTCAAGAATGCTCTCCTAAACAAGGCCATAAGTGAATATATCTGCTTGTCTTGCTCTTTCTCTCTCTTCTTTTTGGGACAATAAAAGGAGCGAACAAAAATGTTCTATGACGCCATATCTAAAATTTCGCCTCCTCTCCCAAATTTGTTTCGCAACACCCGTCACACTTCTTCTGATTTCTTTATCTTTTTGGCCGGCTTTGATTTTTTTAATTGACTCGATGCCAATATGTTTTAGAGACAAGCATGATCAGTCAGACTCATAATGTTGTGAGAGCAAAAGTGGCTGCCTCAAATTTGGATGCATTGCCTCATATTAGAACCTGCCACCGATGCAAGCGATGTTTGCCTTATAACAGTATTGCAAGGCTAACGCTTTGTCTCTGAACGTCTATGATTTGTCTTTATCACAGATGGTTAGTGAGTAGCCATCTGCAATAATGCATATGACAGATGATTAGCATTTTTTAAATAAACTTTTCTATTTTATGATTAGCCTCAGAAATCATGCTAACCATGCTCTCCATAAAGATAACACAAGGCACATAACACATATATTTAACAACACACATAACACAAGAAAATAATTCACTGTAGACATTGACAAACATAGTTGGCAAGACAATAATTAATGGTTGAAAAACATGTACTCAATTTCCCCAATTTATAGTTGAAGAAAATTATATGGCAATCTACCATTACACGAATAAATGACCCTAAGGAATGCCAGAGCCCCTAAACTCGCCCTGCTCTTGGATCATGTCAATCAGGAAGAAGGCGGCAAGCTCTCCTTAAACATTCAATAGATCCTCAGGGGGATAAGTAGAAGTTGAGGATTTCACATCCTACACACCGCTAGTAAGAATAGTTGTTACTCAAGAGTTTTAATTCAAAAGAATAAAATGTAGACAAATTGAGAATTTTTTAAATAATAATTTTTTAAAAAAAATTGCAGAAATAATATGCCACAACCAAAATTCATAGAAGTACCCACCTGATGCCATCTCAAATGGTGACATGTCACCATTTCACAACCAAAATTCGTAGAAGTGCTCACTGATGCCATTTGAAATGGCGACATGTCGCCATTTCAAATGGTGACAATGCGTTGTAGCATTTGAAATGGAGATAGATGAGTGGTAAAAAGCCTCCCAAGCGCCCAAATCTAACGAGCGCTCAGGAGAGGGAGTTTAGCTGACAAAAAAGAAAGGAAGAGGGGAGATGAAAAGAGAAGAGAGAAGAGGGGAAAGAGGAGAGGAGGAGGAGGAAGAAGAAGGGGAGCAGCAAGAAGAAGTCATCAGCAAGTTTGCAGGTATAATTTTTCTCCATTCAATTATGTTTCCAAGACATGGTAGGTTAGCAGCCAGATTAATTATACTTGTAAGTATTTAGTTGTGTAGAATAACAATAGTTATGTGAATATGTAGGTATTTTTAGATTCATAGTGATCTTTGTATGACATAGAATGGATCGGATTCGACATGCAAAGTTGTGGAAATTATGTGGAGTAGTATGTAATTAAAAAATTAAATTTATGTATGTTTGCATCACTAGTTTCATGTAGTTTAGAGTAGCTCGTCATGCTACATAGGTGTAGCGGTGTGGGTAGGTTTAGAATTAATAAGGTGTAGTACATATTGGTTGACAAGATGGCATTATGTTGTGCATGTAATAAAAATTTGATGAAATATTCGAAAGGTATGGATCAACAAGTACAATTTAAAATACACTATGGAGAAGGAGTTTCGCATATGAATCCACAAGGGGTGGAACTAGACCATTTTTCAAGTATAGTGGCTAGCCTATCATGTGTAGGGCAGCGTCCATAGGGCATGGTTGTTAGATAGTTGTACCACATGTTCTCGTTGGACTATGAGTTCTATGATTTGAAGTTGCATAGGGTAGGCTGTCGTACATGGAGTGCAGGTACTAGGAGTTAGTGGAATCGAAGGGGCCAAAGTCATGAAGGTCGTACGTAAGATTAGAGAATGAACAAGGATGGCCATTAGTATGGTTAGTCATGTGATGAAGGAGGAAGCTAATAGCGATGAACCGAATAAAGTTGGGGAGAGCAGACGTAGTGAAAATGCTTAATGAGGTAGGATATGAGTTCTGGTTAGGAGGGAGTGCAAGGTGAGAAAGTTGATATTGCAATGAGAGAGATGCAGGAACCATTGGGTGTGGTATACGAGGGAGAACAGATTGAAGGATTGGTGGAAGTAATGGAGGCTAAGAACCGTGGCAATGAGGCTTTATCTGATGCTGAAAGTGATGATGATAGGAAGGTCGGTGGTTAAGAGTCTTATCCTACGAAGTGGGAGGAGTACCAATTCGATGGGCTTGTGGTCAACGATGGTAAAGGCGTTGCATAGGAGTATGATCATAATGAGGAAGGCAAGGAGCGATTTACAAGAGTAAGTGGGAGGTGTAGGAAGTAGTGATAGCATAGGCAGTGTCGCTACAGAGAACCTTTAAGGCTGTGAAGTCAGATCTGTGGGTGTACGATGCAAGATGCGAGATGGAGGATTGCCCATGGCATATCCATGTGTACTAGCCTAAGTGGGATATCATTTGAAAGTGTTCTATAGTCATCCAACACACATACGTGTTAACATAGTATATGCAATCGCATAGAAATATTTTAGGTTAGCTTTGTTGCGAATGCAATGTACGGGGAGATTGTGGGCAACCTGGATTTGGAACAACGCGCCATCATACCTACAATAGAGAAAAGATTCCAATACACCATAAGCTCTACCAAGGCCTAGAGAGGGAAGCAGAAGACATTGGAAGCTAGGTTTGAGATGTACAAAGATTCCTATCAGAACCTACCAGGTATGCTTGATGTGATCAAGGAAAGGAATACTGGGACAATGCTTCTCTAGGAAGATGGTACTAAAGTAGGAATTCTTTGCTTTCGGTGCATGCATCAATGTGTTCAGACATTACTGTCAGCTGCTTTTTGTGGACAGGACATTTCTGATTGGGAAGTTTAAGGGCCAGATATTGACTACCATAGGAGTAGATGGCAATAATTATGTTCTTCCTGTAGCGCTGGCATTTTTGGAGAGTGAGAACACTAATAGTTGGCTCTGGTTTCTAAGGAACATGAAAGCTAGTGTAGTTGATCAGCAGCCTGGAGTGTGTGTCATACACAATCAACATCCCATGCTATTAAAGGCGATCATGCAGTTGCAGCAAGGGCTAGACGAGGCACATCTACAGCCTAATTTTCAAAGTAGGTGGTGCAAGCGCCATATGGGTGCCAACTTCTATAAACTTATGAAGCTTTTCAAGAGGCGTGCGACTAGAACCAACAGAGAAAATTTGATACACTATGGAGGAAGTTGGATGAGTTGACATCGAGGGATATAATGGAGGCAACGAAGATGGCAGTGCCTACCATAGAGTCCCCAGTAGCACTTGAAGAGTTATCCACAAATCCTCCACAGTTGGTTTGGAGGAACAGAAAGGCACAAAATGCTTCTCCAAATGGATAGAGCATGAGTCTACCGATAAGTGGGTTCTACTTTCTGACATCGACGATGCCAAGTACGGGGTCATGACGACAAACTTGGTTAAGGTGTACAATTTGGTCATGTGGGATTTGAGGCCCCTTCCCTTGGTAACTATATTGGAGGGAGTTCTTTATGGCATCACAAAGTATTTTGTGGATCATTAGGCTAGGGTGTTGGTCCATATCATATGAATGATCATGTTGTGAAATACTCCAAGATGATCAATACCTACACGGAAGAGAAAAGTGAGAAGGGGGAGATGCATAGAGCAATGAAGATAGGCATGAGGGAGTTTCGTTTCAAGGTATTATATAGAGACAAAGCTGGTCGTGGGATGAATCAATGAAAAGTTGTTCACAAGTGCATCCTTCAGAGGCAAACATATGTCTGCACATGCAACAAGCCTCGTCTGTTACATAGGCCATGTGCACACGTGATGGCTTCTTGCTCGACAATGTGTATGGGTCTAGGCTTATTCATGTCAGAATTCTTCACAAAGGAAGTAGTGAGGGCAACTTGGAGTGGAAAAATATACAACTTCCATGTGGTTAGTTCCTTCATGGAACATCAGAGTTGGGAGTAAACATGATGGGTTCCCGACGTGGGCAAGCTGAAGGGCATATCAGGAATGACATAGATATAGTGCATTGTGGGCATCATGTCTAGAAATATTCAGTTTACAAGGAGATAGGCCACACTTTCAAGTATTGCCCAACAGTGCAAAAGTCATAAAAGGTTGCATAGGTGTAATGCAGTTTGTATGTCATTCATGATGTGCCGTGGTGCAAGGATTATGTATTAATTATTGTATGGATTTTTTATGTGAAATTATTGTACATATTTTTGGGTGTAAAACTATTGTATGGAATTTGTATGTCAAATTATTATCCAGAATTTGTATGTCAAACTATTGTATGGAATTTGTAGGTCAAACTATTGTTTGGACTTTGGAATTTGTATGTCAAGCTGTTTATGGAATTTGTATGTCAAACTATTGCATGGAATTTGTATGCCAAATTATTGTCCAGAATTTGTATGTAAAACTGTTGTATGGAATTTGTATATCAAATTATTGTTTTGAATTTGAATGGCAAACTATGTCTCAATGTGTATATATGAACTCACTTTTTGTCATACTAACGGTGAACTCCTTAATTGCATGTATTGAGGGTGATGCTGCACATGTGCAGCCGTAGTACGAACTGCTTGACCCATTGATAGACGCAACACATGGGAGCCGCTTAGCCATCTTACCCCCTACGGACGGTGAGGCACCGATTGAGCTTGGCTCTCTCAGCTTGCGCACCCCGATGAGGGCATGATGGATCAACCAGTGATGGATTCCGTGGTGTGTGCACCTCATTTCATAGTTGCATCTTGATGTGTTGTACTGATTAGATGAACATACTAACAATGTCTTCGTGCAGGTTAAGAACAGTAGGATTGCTTCCTTTAGCACAGACAATGGAGGCCATGGGCTCCTACACAGAGGATAGGCATGGTCGTCCAGGAGGTTTCTGTATGACAAGAGCTTACTAACGGCTCTTGTCGATTGCTGGTGACTGAAGATGCACACATTTCACCTCCCGTGCAGGAAGATGTCATCGACACTTGAGGACATCAGTAACCTGTTGGACCTTACTTGCATCGGGGATGTGGTTGTGCCTCAGGACATCAACCCAGAGTGGCATACTAAGCTTCTTGGTAGGTTCGATGGGGTGCTACTCGAGGAGGCATGCTACACACCGTTCTCTAGTGTGGACGGTCCGATGCAGAAGTGGCACACTCAGTTCCAAATAAATATGAATTCATTTGGACATTTCCATTTAGTTTTGCATTTCTATTATTGAACTGACTTTTATGTTTTACAGACAGAAAGGATGGTAGACAAAGTAAGGCACTATGTCATGCATCGCCACTTCGAGGCATACCTGCTTTTGTTTTTTGGCTAGGCCATGTTTTGCTCATCCGATAGGGATAGTGTGGATACACACATGATCTGTTACACGAAGACGATGGTAGACACGGACCTAGATGAGATGCCGCAGCAAGCTTGGGCCCAAACTATATTGGCTGGCATGTACTGTGCGCTTTGCGATGGGTGTCGTCGTGTGGCGGATGGCTCTACTCTCATCAGATGCACTCTACTTCTTAGTTGTACGTCGTTTGAGTACTTTTAGAATGAACATCCATAGATCGAGTTGGTACCTTATGGTTAAGTCCATTGCTAGGCCCTAGGGATAACATGGACCGTCCTACCATGGGGACATTATGGTGTCATAGACGGGTTAGTACTATCACCTTTGTCGTCAATTGTACAACAGTTTGCCATCTTCTGTACTAACATTTGCCTATTTCATTATTTTTGCAGTCGACTTTCACCCTAGTTACATCGCACGCATCATACCCCTAGTACATCATGATGTTTGACCAGCTTGTGGATGATCATGTCATTTGGAGGTAGTACATCCCATAGGTTGTTGTCACATGAGCACCTCGGGACCTATCGCTATAGTGCACCCATGATGCCACCCTCTAGCTCACCCTTCATCACCTGGTGTATGGTGTGTTCATCGAGACCTATGATGTCCACTGTTTGATGTGGCAATTCAGTCTCTGGCAAGCTTTTCTAGTCTTGACTGGTAACGTTGTCTTGCAGACCATGCACACGTGAGTTTTCCTTTCATTCATTGTCCATTGCAACACTCTTTGTATGTCCTTACTAATGACGTTCTATTGTGAATAATTTTTTATAGGCACACACAGAAGGGTGTCACGGGACGTGGGGGCTGGGCAACACACATGCTACCTCACGTTGAGGAGTGGCTGCATGCATTGGAGGATGTCCACGACGAGGCTGCCCCTATGACCACACGACATTCGATAGCTACATCCAATGGTACAGCCACACACGTTCGAGTCGTACGTGTGTTCAATGATTTGTACTATGCCTACATTTCTTCCAATCTACAATTGCTACAAAGTTTATGGCTAACAAGCCTTTCATTTTAAACGCAGTACAACCATTGTAACATCCCAATTTTTTATTATTTGGATTTAATATGGATTTATGGATTTTTTGTAATTTATTTGAATTTATATATTATTATAGAATATGGCCTACTATGATAATTATTTAATTAATGAGAAAGTTAAAATAAAGTTTTATCAAAAATATTTTATCTAAGTTCCAAATGTCTCAAAGTATTTTTTAGAATTTTATTGAAATTTTTCTGATATTTTTTAATATATATTTTGGCTTAAACTATTTTTAGGAATTATTTTTAATTGGGAAAAAGCTTTTTAAAATCTAGTGATAGTGTTGTGCTAAACCCATTAGGGCCCAGCCCAATTGCATCAGCCCAACACATAGCCGCCAACCCTTGCTGCTTGGATCATGACTGTTGTTTTTGTTTGTGTGGCTTGGATCTTGCCACGTAAGCTCTAGCGATGTCAACCGGCGGATCAAAAATGAATGTGTATGGTTAGATCATGCCATTTCAAAACCGTAGCATTAGTAACCGTTGGATCAAAATTGGGCACATGGTATTGATTGTGATGATTTAGGACTCTAACAAATCCTGGCCGTTGAAGACACATGCGGCTTAGATTGGATCGAGGCCATTGCATCACAGCCATTGATCATGCCATGTGTACAGTTGCTACGCGTCTCTGCTGCTATCTCAGAGCTGGACACCATCACTGTGTATGGGATGGACTTCGCCTCGGACATGATCACTGAGGAGGCTATTTAAGTTGTAGACCACGCCTCGAGATTCCTTGTGTTGTGCTACCTTGTTCGCCCTAGATAACATTGTCGGATTCGATCTCAAGTCGTCGATTGAGCTCGTTGTTGTTGCTGTGAAGCGCCATCAAGGGTTTTTTCAAAGTTCCACTGTCGTCAAGTAGTTTTTAACATGTTTGGGATCAGATTCAAGGACCTTGTGTTCCACCACTTCAGATCTGTGACATAACATCGTCGGGGAAGTGCTAGGTCACCGTGGACCGCATCGTCTTCTCCAAGTCCAGTAAACCCTGCCACCGTGGACCGTGTCATCTTCTCCAAGTCCAGTAAATTGCCACCGCTGCCGCTCCATTGTCATCCCTCACCATTTGTTCTAGCTGTTTTATCTGGAACGTGTGGGTGAGATTGCACCATGCGTCGCACACTGAGGCAGCCATGTTTGCTCGCTGACATCACCTACTAACAACATGTTGACCGACGGTCAACCATCTCATGCGCTGAGTCCACCGAGGACCGAGTCCATGCGTCGGCCATGTGTTAGGCTCTAATTGGCTCGATTCTATGATGATGTAATAAATTGGTTTTTCAGTATAAAAATTGTTCAATTAATTTAGTGTTTTCTATTTTCTGTATTTTCTTTTTTATCCAATCTTTGGAGAGCCTGTTTTTCCTCATACGAGCTCCGATTGAGGCGATTCAAATTTTTAAAAAATTGAGATCTATTTCATAGTAAATTTTATTTGATTTTTGGAGATTGGTTGCTGTTTTGGTGTTTATTTTGTGTTTTCTTTTGTTACATATGGATGTTGAAGTGCTCAAAGCATTAGAGGATGAATCATTGACTCAAGACCAAGGTTCAAAACAAGAGCAAGAGCTTTTCCAAGACAAGTTGTGCTTTGATCATGTCGAACCCAATTTTACAAAATTACTTTGTTGATTCACACCACGCATGATATTTTGTGTGTACATCTGTTTCAGAATAGTTTGGGATCTAGTTAATCTACCAAATTGAATTATTCCCTACCTTGTCATTTGTATGCTATGATTAATTATCACCCTAGGATGGTTCGTTACTAGTTGGTTAATATTGGAAATCAATACAGGTTGGTTTGATCATATTTAGTATGCTTAGCCATGCCACGTACAACTCATGTCTTTTGAGATATTCAAAGTTAATCTTGACTAATGGAATATAGAACATGTTTATGAATTGGTATGTCAAGTGTTGTCACACAATGATGTTGAATTACAGTGACGGGGTTATCACGCAACGATGTTGACTTGTTGATGGTATGTGGTGCTTGGTAATCAACTAGAGTGGTAATAATTTAGATTGAGGCAAGTGGCAAGGGGCAGTGTACCAAGGTGGGCCAGAAGGGTAGAGGGTTTGTGGAAGTCTAGCCTTGGTCATCATAAGGACTTAACCTTTCAAGCATTTGACTTGAGTCAAACATACAACCATATATCTGAAATGGGATGGACCTAACTGATTAATTTGCAATGTTTTAGCTTTGGTATTACTAGTTGTCAGCGTACTTTACGCCAGGGTACCCTCGTCGCCGCAGATAAGTAAGACCACATGGCAACCTGGCGGGCGATCAGGCCCCACTCGCCCGGCGAGTAGCCCACGTGGTGGCCTGGCGAGCAGGTGGGCGATCAAGCCCTGCTCGCCGGGTGTTGGCCTCCGTGGTAGCCTAGCGAGCAGGTGGGCGATCAGGCCCTGCTCGCCGGGCGTCGGCCCCCGTGACGGCCTGGCGAGCAGGTGGGCGATTAGGCCTTGTTCGCCGGGTGTCGGCCTACGTGGCAGCATGGCAAGCTGGTGGGCGATCAAACCCCACTCGTCCGGCGAGTAGCCCACGTGGCGGCCTAGCGAGCAGGTGGGCGATCAGGACCTACTCGTCGGCCGTCGGCCCATGTGGTGGCCTAGCGAGCAGGTGGGCGATCAGGCCCTGCTCGCCGGGCGTCGGCCCCCGTGGCGGCTTTGTGAGTTGGCGAGCGCTCTGGCCCCACTCGCCAGGCCACGAAGGCAACCAAAAGAATGAGAAGAAGGCTTCGCCTTGAAGTCTCCTTCCCCTGGCACGCTGTGTCAGAGCCTGACACGCTGTGTCAGGGCCATTGATTGCAAGGAATTCTACTATTGACACGACGATGGCCTATCCCTCTGACACCTCACACCAAACCCGTCGCAGGAACATCACATCCCGAGCGGACCGGGCGAAGCCATACAGCAACATTAATTGAAGCTTGAAGGACAAGGCTACAGCGATGGGTGTAATAAATGAGTCATGGGCCAGTATGATAAGGCCACAGTGATGGGTGTAATTAATGAGTCATAGATCAGTATGATGTCACCTTCTTGCCTGCCCAAGCTAGCCCACTCTATATAAGGAAGCTCTGGTGCATGGGGAAGGGGATTCCGGACTGAGAGTTGGAACGACTTAGTGAAAAAAGAGAAGAACGAAGAACATTGTAGCCAGCTCCATCTACGTCAACGAAGATCTAGCAGGACATAGGGCAATTACCGAGATTGGGGGCCTGAACCTGGGTATATCGCTGTGTTATTTGATCTATTGATCCCTTAGATCCCCCGTGCGAGAGTCATTAGGGTTTCCGACTGTGAAGACGCCCACTACCGAACCCTAACCTCCATCCTTGGAGGACCCCCTGTCCGTTGACGGGGTCTTGTCCGGTGAAATATGCCGATAGGGGCGCGCCAGGTAGGGGGCTAGTGGTTAGCTCACCCGGCCATCTCTTCGATGGATTTCGATCTTCTGTCTGCATGGACTGCGCATCTGGTGATGGCGGGTTCACACTCACAGCAACAAGAAGCAGCGGAGGCTAGCAGCGCCCAAAACATGTCTCGGCACTCTCATCGGATGAGGGATCGCCTCACGCCGCCCCCGCAGGGAGGCGGTGCTGCCCCCCTGGCAGCGGTTGAATATCCAGTTTAGCGTTAGCTGGCCATGGAGGCAGCCACTCCGGCCCAGAACCTGCATGCAGTCCATCTCCTCCTGGACCACCCTCGGTGGAACTTGCAGGAGACACCCTGGCCACGCCGTGGCTGTGGGACATTGCGGGCCTCATAGACGCGGCCCAACTCCGCGTAGGGATGCCCGACCGGTCGGGTACCGCTGGCACCCCTCGATCAAGGGTGCGTCCTGACCGCACCCAAGCTTCCAGTCGCCCGAGCGGGAAGCGTTCTGGCCAGGAGGGCCAGGATAAAGGAAAGGGCATACAAGAAGAGGGTCCCAGTTCCGCGAGGAGCCGTGGGGACCTGAGAGTTCATCTGGAGAAGCATCACCGGTGGCACGACGATGATTTGCGTGATCACTTGTAGCGCTGTCGCGCCCAGGAGCAGGGCTGCGACAAGCGGATGGCTCCTGGGGATGAGGGCTCCTCCCATGACTCTCACCTGCAGAGCAAGGAGGAGGTCCACTCCTCCAACTCTTTGGGAAGTCGCGATCCGCACTCCGCGGCACTGTCTTCGGGCCGGGGTTCAAGGGGACGGCAGGACTCCCCCTACGACGTCGGATGCTAGGTATTTTCCCGGCGGCTGCGTCGCGTGGCGTGGCCCAAGAGGTTTCGCCCGGCCTCCATCGAGAAGTATGACGACACCACCAACCCAGAGGGGTTCTTGCAGATCTACACCACGGTGGTGCGGGCCGCTGGCGGGTCTGAAAAGGCCATGGCCAACTACTTCCTGGCTATTGAACCTTCCGCGAGGATCAGTACGCTCGTGGGAGGAGTTGTGCGGCCTCTTCGTTGCCAACTTTCAAGGCTCCTTCACACAACCGGGTGTGGAGGATGATCTCCATGCCCTCAAGTAGGAAAGAGGGGAGTCGTTGCGCGACTTCATTCGACGATTCTGCCATTGTCGCAACACGATCCCCTGAATTTCAGAGCAGTCGGTCGTCATCGCCTTTCAAAGAGGCGTTCGAGACCGCAAGATGCAGGGAAAATGGCCACTCGCAACATCACCACCACCTCTGAGCTCTTCTCCCTGGCGCACAAGTGCGCGCGGGCGGCGGAGGCTCGAGGGCCGGTGTCTGGCCCCACACGTGGGCGCGGTGGAGATGAAGTCGGGACCTCGAGGGGTCCCGGTCCGGCGAACAAGAGGGCGATGAGGCGTGAGGCGGTTGAGACCAGGCGGGTCCTGACTGCTGAGAGTGAGCATAAGGATACCAAGCCACAAGGGCGCGACCGCCGTGACCGGTGGGATGACCACCATGACCGGCGAGGCGATCGCCGCGGTCGGAGGAATGACCGTCGCGAGGAGAAGGAGGGCAGACCCTTCTGCCCGATCCAAAGGACCAACACTCACGATCTGGCTAGCTTCCAGGTTGTGAGCAAGATGGTGGAGCAGTGGCTTAAGGAGCGCCGCCCCCACGACGACGACCAAGACGAAGACCCTACCCCGCTGGCCTTCCAGCAGGTGGACCAAACCATGGCGTACATTCATGGTGGCTCGTCCACCTACCTCTCCAACACGACATACAAACGTCTGAGGTGGGAGGTGCACCACGACACCGAGTTCAGGGGCGGGTCGGATGCTGAAGTGGTCGGAGGAGCCGATCACTTTCAGTTAGGCTGACCACCCTGAGAGCACCGTCGGCCTTGGTCACCTTCCGATTGTAGTTTCGCCCATAGTCCGGAATGTAAAGCTTGGGCGGGTGCTAGTGGACGGAGGGAGTTCCATCAACCTCCTGTCCTCTAAGGCATTCCGGGCACTCTAGATATCGCGACAAGAGCTGCGCCTGGCCTTGCCCTTCTACGACATCGCCCTGGGGGCTGGCTTGGTCCCCCTGGGCTAGGTGCACCTCCCCGTCACCCTCGGGGAGGAAAGCAACTACCATACAGAAATGGTTGACTTCGAAGTCACCAACTTCGACCTCCCGTACAACGCCATACTTGGCCGACCCGAGTTGGCCAAGTTCATGGAGGCAACTTCTAGGATCGGATGGCGTCAATCAGAGGGGGTGAATGATTGCGTGGAAGCTAAAATCTTATTCTTAAACTTTTTGAAACACCTCATTTCAAACTCAAATTGCTTGAAGACCGGTTCACGAAGTTGGGAGAACAGTTTAGAAGTTTGGGCGACCAGTAGAGCACTTGGGTGACCAGTAGAGCACTTGGGCGACCAGTAAAACACTTGGGCGACCAGTTTGGGCACCTGGGCGACCAGTAGGACACTTGGGCGAGCAGGTAGGGCACTTGGGCGACCAGAAAAGCACTTGGGCGAGCAGGTTGGGCGAGCGGGCGAGCAGGTTGGGCGACCAGTTTGGAAAAACTGAAATTCCAGAAGATCCAACAGTTGGATTAACATAAAATTTTAACTGTAGAAATTAGACTCAATTCCACAGCTAACACAAAAAGAATCAGGTCAATCGGATCTACGGATCTAAAGTTATATCCTTCGCAATATAACTGAATCCGGGCGACCACGCGAACAGTCGAGCGAGCAAGACATCAATCTGGGTGACCACAAATTAAAGAAGATCTAACCATTGGATTGATGTGAAATTTTAACTGTAGAAATTAGATTCAATTACAAATCAAACCCAATAAGAATCAATTCAATCGGATCTACGGATCAAAAGATATTACCTTTCCAAGATGATACCTTTGCAAAGAACCGAACTCCGTGATGAACTTCGTGACTGCTGCGATGAACAAAACTTCAAGCGATTGATCAACTATGTCGAAGCCAAGAGCAAATCACAACCACAAGAAGAAGCTCTCTAGAAGATTGATTTTTATTTCATTGTCTAAAGTACTCCAACACAAGAGTACAAACCCTCAAACATGAACACTCAAGAATAAACAGGAGACACCTCCCCCTATTTATACAGAGCAAACACACAGAGATAGAATACAACTCCACTTCCAACATGGAAAGAGTTCGTATCTATCTCTACTTGGCCCAACATGGCCAAAACCAAAACCTTGCACGCATGAACAGCCCACCTGCTGCGCATACGTGACTAACCAGCCTTCATGTGCATGTTCTCTAGCCTGAACGTCTCGCATAACATCCTCGACCACCAGGACCTCGATTCCTCCCTGAACCTAGTTCAACCTCGGTTCCTCCATGAACCTAGTTCGGTCCGTCATCGACCACGTTCGCCCTCGAGCAACACCTGCACATGAATAAACACACAAACCGTGCACGAGCACAAGTCCACGACTTGACTCACGGTCAATCCATGCAACCACTCACTCGAGTGCATTGCATCAAGCAGAATCCATCATGCTATCATCATCTCAACATGGCACATGCACAAGCACCACACATGCTATAATCAAAGTCACTATACAATGCCAATTTCACCATTCAACCAATTTTTCATCACATGATCTCACACAACTCACTATGGATATATGGTGGTGAAGATACCAGGGCCTGGTGGCCCCATAATCATCTGGGTGGACAGACCAGAAGCCTTGCGTTGCCACAAGCACATATTGGACCTAGCCGACGCCACCTGCGCAGGGTTGGCTGATGCCTCCTGTCCGGGAGCCCCTCAGGCGAAGACCCGTGCCTCGCCCAGCTCGGCTGGCGAGGTGAAGGTGGTCTCCCTGAGTGTGGGCGCACCCGGGAAGACCGTCAACATTGGTGCCAGCCTCAGCGCCAAATAGGAAAACGCGCTCGTCACCTTCCTCTGGTCTAACTCCGACGTGTTCGCCTGGCAACCATCCGATATGACTGGGATCCCCAGGAAGGTGATCGAGCACCGACTGGCAACGCTCCTAGGAGTGCACCCGGTCCAACAAAAGGTCCGGAAATAGGCACCAGAGTGGCAAGATGCCATTCGGGAGGAGGTAGAGATGCTACTGCGCGCAAGGATCGTACGGGAAGTCTCTCACCCTGAGTGGCTTGCTAACCCTATGTTTGTTAAGAAATCCAACGGGAAGTGGCGGATGTGTGTCGACTTCATCGAAATGTGTGTGAACTCCAAAATTTCTCCCTTTTGACAATAAAATATTTTACTTCTCCCCCTGAATGTAAGCTTTCTTCTCCCCCTTTGACAATGATTTCAGCAAGAAAAAACAAATGAGTGCCAAGACAAGAACCAATGAGCTTCCTTGATCATATAACCTTATAGATCACATAATAAGCATAATACATGAACTTAATATTATTTAACAAGTTAGGGAATGACATGCATCTCAACCTCAATTTAATCAACTATATCCAAGTACTAAGCAAAATCTTGATGAGAAAACACTAGGCCAAAAAATGAAGCAACTAACAACTCGGGGCAAGCAAGTAGTTTCAACTCCGATCTAGTAGACCAAATTAATCTTGATAACGAAGGCGCATGTGGCATGCTTGAAGCATACTTTTTATTTTCAATGAATGGCATGCTTGAAGCATACATCTTATCTTTTAGGGAATGGCATGCTTGTAGCATACATCTTATCTTTTAGGGAATGGCATGCTTGAAGCATACATCTTGAAGCTTTTGCATATTTTGATAATTTTAACAAGCTTCTTCTTGCAGATTTGAGCACCTTTTTTTTACTTATTCCCTTTTCTTTTATTGTAAACATGCAAAGTGATTAAGTGGTCTATGAAAGAGTAAAGCTGAAAATATACATGCTTCATAGCCTAAATTTGTCAATAAGATTCATTATTAAGCCTATAGAAGCAAGATATCACAAGGTATTGGCTATAGACAATCAAACCAAGGAATTCCGCAATGTTACTTTTAGTTCAAGTAAAGCAATTTAAATTATCATATATAAGCTCAGTTACATAACATATAAAGAAATATGATAAAGCAAGCTCATCAAGTAAAAGACTTGGCATGGAAACCCCCCTCAAAACAAGCTCATGGAATGCTGGCATGACTCTCCTCTCAAAAAGGCAAATCGAGAAGCATCAAGTGGTTTTGTGAAAATATCAGCAATTTGCAATTCAGAATCAACAAAATGCAACACAACATCTCCCTTTTCCACATAATCTCGAAGGAAATGATAGCGAATGTCAATATGCTTGGTTTGAGAATGTTGCACTGGATTTTTAGCAATATTAATAGCACTAGTGTTATCACAGAAATGGGGAACACTATCTAAGTTTAATCCAAAATCCTTTAAAGTTGATATCATCCAAAGCACTTGAGCACAACACGCGGCAGCAGCAACATATTCAGATTCAGCAGTTGAGAGAGCAACAGAAACTTGTTTTCTAGATGACCAAGCTACTAAAGATGTACCAATAAAATGGCATGTTCCAGAGGTACTTTTCCTGTTAATTCTACAACCCGCAAAATCAGCATCAGAGTAGGCTCTAAGTGATAAACATGATGATGAGTAGTATCATAAGCCAAACTCTAAAGTGGATTGTAAATAGCGAAGAATTCGTTTTACCGCTTGTCGATGAGAAGCACGTGGGGAAGCTTGAAAACGAGCACACAAACACACGGCAAAGTGTATATCCGGCCTTGAAGTAGTGAGATAAAGAAGTGATCCAATCATGCTTCGATACTCCTTTTGATTAACCGGTTCTCCTTCATCCGGATCCAAAGTAGTTGTTGTGCCAATAGGTGTGGAAATTGGTTTGCATGTTTCCATCTCAAAACGTCGAAGAAGATCTTTTGTGTACTTCGTTTGGTGAATAAAGATACCTTGCCTTGTTTGCTTGACTTGTAAACCCAGAAAGTATGTGAGCTCACCCATCATACTCATCTCAAATTCCCAGTTTCGAAGCACACGTACATTTAACTCACCAATCATCTATTCAGGAGGATGTCTTCGTTGAATATGCAATGGTGATGAAATTTCTGAAGATGCCTGAGGTCCAGTACCATGTGTGTTTGCTGGAAGAATTTCTGAAGATGCTTGCTGATTTTCTTCCTGTGGCTGAATTGGCTGAGCCGAGTTGCCAACTTGATTACCACTTTCATCTTAATTTTCATGATCACTTTCTTCCAAGAAGATACTTTCAGAGTTGCAAGTAACTTGTGTCCCTGAAAATTCGGGTCTAGTACCAGGACTAGCCTCATCAAAAGTGACTTCACAAGTCTCAACAATTTTGTTAGTTTCTAAATTCAGCACACGGTAACCACGAGTATGGAGAGCATAACCAAGAAACAATCCATCTGAGCATCTAGATTCAAACTTATCAAGATTTTCATGTTTGAGAATGAAACATTTGTAACCAAAAACACGCATATGGGAGATGCTAGGAGTACGTCCAAACCGAAGTTCATAAGAAGTTCTATGAAGCTTTGCTCTCAAAAATACTCTATTTGAAATGTAGCAAGCAGTAGAAATAGCTTTAGCCCAAAACTTCCTAGGAGTAGAATATTCATCAAGCATTGTCCTAGCCATCTCAACTAGTGTGCGATTTTTCCTCTCAACAACACCATTTTGTTGAGGAACTCGAGCAGAAGAAAATTGATGCTCAATTCCATGTTCAGAACAGAAAGAAGCAAAAAGATTGTTCTTGAATTCTCCTCCATTATCACTCCTAATTACTTTAAGTGTTTCAGGCAATTCCTTGAGCAACCTTATTGCAAACTCTTGAAACAATTCAAAAACTTCATTTTTGGTAGTCATGAAATATACCCAAGAGTACCTAGAGTAATCATCTACAATCACAAGAACATACCACTTACCTCCTACAGATTTTACTCTTGCTGGTCCCACAGTATCCATGTGTAGAAGCTGACCTGGAGCATTAGTCATAACAGCAGTGACTGGAAAATGTTTAGGTGCAGTCATTTTTCCATGTTGACAGGGAGAGCAAGTCAAATTACTTAATTTGTCATACTTTAATTCAGGGAAACCTCTGAGTAAATTTAATTTACTAATGCGTGAAAGGTGATCAAAACCAATATGACCAAGTCTACGATGCCAAAAAGTTAGATCTTTTGAAACATGAGATACAAGACATGTCATTTCAGATGTTGGACATGAAAAATCACCTTTAAACAAGCGACCAATGCGAGTGATGTTGCATACTAGATTTTTAGAAACATCTAATATACGACAAGATTTTTTCTAAAATATTACCTCAAGATCTTCATCAAGCAACTGAGAAACTGAGAGCAAATTATATTTGAGCTTGCTTACCAAAGCTACATCCTTGAGAATGAAGTTTTCATTGACTCGCACAATTCCTCTTCCAAGAATTCTTCCCTTTGAATTGTTGCCAAAAGTGATGACCTCATCATCAGAACTTTGTGTGAGGGAGGAGAACCATTTTGAATCACCAGTCATATGTCTTGAACATCCAGAATCTATGAACCATATGTTCTCCTTCTTCTCTTCCACAGTCTATACAAAAGAGAATGTCGATGTCTCAGTACTGGGGTTAGATAAAAGACATTTAGGAATCCAGCACTGAGACACACGACGAGTAGGCACTGCACGAGTATACTTGTATACAAAATCAGTTTTTCTTTTTCTCGTGTTTCTTGCAACAAAAGGTGTTCGCATCACCTTAGGCACATAATGAGGAGTAAAGCGTGCCTGTCTGAAATTAGACCTAGCCTTAGCTTTTTCTTGCTTCTGTTGTTTGGCTAGCCTAAAGCAAAAATCTACTAGATGTCCATCTCTACCACAATGAGTGCAAGTGTATTTAACAGAATGTTTAACTTTAGAAGTAGAAGCAACATTTGCATTCATCACAGTAGAAGATAAAATTCTAGCAGATTTAAAGACAGTTTTCTTAGGCTCATTTGCAATTTCAAACTTTCCACTTTCAAGAACTTTGACAACAGTGGGAATATGTGCTTTATGATGAGCATAAGAATCAAAACCTAAACCTTTGTTATGAGTGCTGACTTTTTATTGATCCAAAATCATGTTTAGATTTTTCTTTCCTTTAGTGAAACGTTCTAACGATTTTTCCATGTAATCAACCTTTCTAGACAGAGTTAAACAATTGTTACAGGGAACATCCACTATTCCTTTCTGTTTTCGGCATTTGGAGCAGGAAAGAACTTCATGAGTGAGCAAGGCATCTGTCATTTGAGAAACTCTAGCATTTGCATCATACAACTTCAATTCCAGTATGGAGCATTTTGAACAAGAAGCTGAATCATGCAGATCAATGGTTGAACAGTTAGCATTTTTCATTTGTTTCTCATTTTCCCTATCTTGCTTTAACAGAGAAGTATGTTCTTTCCTAAGTGAAACAAGCTCATTGTGAATTAAGTCACATGACTTACAGGCATCATCATCAAGAATCAAAGACCTAAGCCTTGCAATTTCAGAATTAGAACTATCAATTTCTAGATCTTTTTTTAAGAGCCTTCTTAGATCTTTTTAAGTTCAGAAGCTAATTTAACCATAGCATACTCAAGTTCATCATAAGAAGGTCTTACCTCATCAAAATCAGAATCACTGTCACTATCCCTTTTAGCCATAAAGCACATGCCAGTGAAGTCATCATCAGTATCTCCCTTCTTGTCCCGTGGTTCATTGTCACTCTCAAAGTCCACATCACTAAGATCACACTCCTCCAAGACAGCTAAGACTTTCTTAGCGACTTTTCGAAAATTGGAACGCCTAGGAGTAGTACGTCTTGAGCTGCGTTGTGCTGGTTCCCTTTCTTCCTTCTTTTTCAACTTGGGACAATTTGCTTTGATATGCCCGGGAAGACCACACTCAAAGCAGTTGAAAGGCCCTGAAGTAGTGCCTCCACGCCTCCTCATCCTCACATTGTTGAGTGCTTTGACAGCGCGTGAAGAAATGAGCACAAGATCTTCTTCAGGAGCATCTCAAACTGTTCATCTGAAAAAAAGCTAATGCGAGACAAGGAGAGGCGAAGATGGTAATCCGAGAAGGCGTCTTTGGGGTTAGCAACAAGTGCATGTGTAGAGGTTTTATCAGCTCTAGGTGATAAAGAATCCATCTCATAAGTTTTCAACCTAGAATACAGATCATCCATGGTCAACGTATCCAAATCAACAGTTTGATTGATTGCAGTAACAACCATGCGCCATTCAGGAGTCAGAAATCTCAAAATCTTACTAGCATTCTCCTCTACTGGATTGTTAACTCCAACACCACGCAAATTGCACAAAATTTTCTCAAATCGAGAGTAAAGATCATCAATTGATTCACCTGGTCTCATAACAAAATCAAAAAAGTCTTTTTGGTAAATATTTTTGCGCACTTTCTTAATCTTAGTTGAACCTTCATGATAGTCACATAATGTCTTTCAAACTGAATGTGCAGAACGTAAATGTGAAACTCGATCAAATTCTTTTTCAGAGATTCCTTGAAAAATCAAGTTTTTAGCTTTAGCATTTAAATCAACGTCTGTTTGTATTGTCATTAGTGACTATATCAGAACATCATATCTGATGAGAGACTTTGCGCCAAACATCATTACCTTGAGCTTCAATATAGGATTGCATGCGACTTTTCGATGAAAAAATTTGAATCATTAAGCATAGGAGGACGATTAACATAGTTATCGACGCCATACCTCAACCTTGCTCTGATACCACATGTAGGATCGGATGGCGTCAATCAGAGGGGGGGTGAATGATTGCGCGAAAGCTAAAATCTTATTCTTAAACTTTTTGAAACACCTCAATTCAAACTCAAATTGCTTGAAGACCGGTTCACGAAGTTGGGAGGCTAGTTTAGAAGTTTGGGCGACCAGTAGAGCACTTGGGCGACCAGTAGAACACTTGGGCGACCAATTTGGGCACCTGGGTGACCAGTAGGACACTTGGGCGGCAGGTAGGGCACTTGGGCGACGTAAAAGCACTTGGGCGGCGAGGTTGGGCGGCGGCGGCAGGTTGGGCGACCACGTTATCAATCGGGCGACTAGTTCAGAAAAACTAAAATTCTAGGAGATCCAACCGTTGGATTAATGTACAATTTTAACTGTAGAAATCAGACTCAATTCCACAGCTAACACAAAAAGAATCAGGTCAATAGGATCTACATATCTAAAGTTATATCCTTCGCAAGATAACTGAATTTGGGCGACCACGCGAACAGTCGGGCGAGCAGGACATCAATCTGGGCGACCACAAATTACAGAAGATCTAACCATTAGATTGATGTGAAATTTTAACTGTAGAAACTAGATTCAATTACGAATCAAACCCTATAAGAATAAATTTGATTGGATCTACGGATCAAAAGATATTACATTTGCAAGATGATACCTTTGCAAAGAACCGAACTCCGTGATGAACTTCGTGACTGCTGCGATGAACAAAACTTCAAGCGATTGATCAACTATGTCGAAGCCAAGAGCAAATCACAACCACAAGAAGAAGCTCTCTGGAAGATTGATTTTTATTTCATTGTCTAAAGTACTCCAACACAAGAGTACAAACCCTCAAACCTGAACGCTCAAGAATAAACAGGAGACACCTCCCCCTAATTATACAGAGCAAACACACAGAGATAGAATACAACTCCACTTCCAACATGGAAAGAGTTCGTATCTATCTCTACTTGGCCCAACATGGCCAAAACCAAAACCTTGCACTCATGAACAGCTCACCTGCTGCGCATACGTGACTAACCAGCCTTCATGTGCATGTTCTCTAGCCTGAACGTCTCGCATGACATCCTCGACCACCAGGACCTCGATTCCTCCCTGAACCTAGTCCCAAACCTCAGTTCCTCCGTGAACCTAGTTCCGGTCCCGTCATCGATCACGTTCGCCCTCGAGCAACACCTGCACATGAATAAACACACAAACTGTGCACGAGCACAAGTCCACGACTTGACTTAATGTCAATCCATGCAACCACTCATACGAGTGCATTGCATCAAGCAGAATCCATCATGCTATCATCATCTCAACATGGCACATGCACAAGCACCACACATGCTATAATCAAAGTCACTATACAATGCCAATTTCACCATTCAACCAATTTTTCATCACATGATCTCACACAACTCACTATGGATATATGGTGGTGAAGATACCAGGGCCTGGTGGCCCCATAATCATCTGGGTGGATAGACCAGAAGCCTTCCGTTGCCAGAAGCACGTACTGGACCTGGCCGACGCCACCTGTGCAGGGTCGGCTGATGCCGCCTATCCGGGAGCCCCTCAGGTGAAGACCCGTGCCTCGCCCGGCTTGGCCGACGAGGTGAAGGTGGTCTCCCTGAGTGTGGGCGCACCCGGGAAGACCGTCAACATTGGTGCCAGCCTCAGCGCCAAATAGGAAGACGCGCTCGTCACCTTCCTCTAGTCTAACTCCGACGTGTTCGCCTGGCAACTGTCCGATATGACTGGGATCCCCAGGGAGGTGATCGAGCACCGACTAGCAACGCTCCTAGGAGTGCGCCCGGTCCGACAAAACGTCCGGAGACAGGCACCAGAGCGGCAAGATGCCATTCGGGAGGAGGTAGAGAAGCTACTACGCGCAAGGATCGTACGGGAAGTCTCTCACCCTGAGTGGCTTGCTAACCTTGTGCTTGTTAAGAAATCCAATGGGAAGTGGCGGATGTGTGTCGACTTCACCGACCTCAACAAGGCTTGCCCGAAGGATCCTTACCCCCTGCTGCGCATCGATCTCATCGTCGACTCAACGGCCGGGTGTGAGCTGCTGTGCTTTCTGGATGCGTACTCTGGGTTCGACCAGATTAGCATGGCGACGGAAGACGAAGAAAAAACCACTTTTGTAACCCCCATGGGCATCTATTGTTATATCAGAATGGCTTTTGGGTTAAAAAATGCTGGTTCTACTTATCAACGCGCCATGCATATTACTTTCCACCCACAGATAGGGTGAAATCTTGAGGTGTACGTCGACGACTTGGTTATGATAATTAAGAAGAGCGAAGAACTGATTGAAGACCTGGTGGAAACCTTCGCCAACCTCCGGAAGAATTGCTTAAAGCTCAACCCCGAGAAATGTGTGTTCGGTGTGCCCTCTAGAAAGCTGTTAGGGTTCCTCGTGTCCAGTCGGGGTAGTGAGGCTAATCCTGACAAAATAGCGGCCATCGAGCACATGAAGCCGCCGGTTCGGCTTAAGCAAGTGCAGTGCCTAGCTGGTCGCCTGGCCTCCCTTGGGCGATTTATCGCCCGGCTGGGAGAAAGAAGCTTGCACCTATTCAAGCTGCTGAAAAAGATCAACCACTTCGAGTGGACAGAAGAGGCTCAATGAGCATTTGAAGACCTAAAGCAGTACCTCTCCTCCCCACCAGTACTGGTCGCCCCCAAGCCTGGCGAACCACTACTCCTGTACATTGCGGCGGTGGTGAGCACGGTACTGGTGGCGGAGAGGGAGGGTATCCAGAAGCCGGTTTACTACGTCAGCAAGGTGCTACACGAGGCAGAAACCAGGTACCCACAAGCACAGAAGATGTTGTACGCCGTCCTGGTGGTGTCCAGGAAGCTGCAACACTACTTCCAGGGGCGAGAGATCACGGTGGTCATTGCCTACCCCCTGCGAGAGATCCTCCACAACCGAGAAGCTGAAGGCCGCATCGCCAAGTGGTCGGTGGAGCTGGGGGAATTCTGTCTCAAGTTTGTACCCCGCATCGCCATCAAGAGCCAGAAGCTGGTAGAGTTTATCGCCGAATGGACTCCTACTACTTCTGAAGCCGAAGAGACACCCGCACCTTCCCCCTGGACCTTGTTCTTCGACGGCTCCTTCAGGCTCGAGGGCGCAGGGGCTGGAGTTGTCCTGGTCTCCCCGACCGGTGACACCCTCTAGTACGTGGTCGCCCTGGACTTTAAGGCCACCAACAACATCGCCGAATATGAGGGCCTGCTGGTTGGGCTGTGTGCCACCTCGGCGTTAGGCGTTCGGTGCCTCCAAGTCAAAGGTGACTCCCTACTGGTCATCAATCAGGTGCAAAAAGAATTTCAATGTTCTGACCCTACCATGGCCGCCTACTCGGCGAAGGTCAGAAAGATGGAGCACCACTTCGAAGGACTGGGATATATCCATATCCCTCGACGCGACAACCATATGGCAGACGGGCTTTCACAGCTCGCGTCCTTGAGAACTTCTGTCCCGGTTGGGGTCTTTGAAGAAAGACTATCGTGACCGTCCATCGCTGCCCCCGTTCAAAGTGGGGACGATGGTGCAACCGTTGCGGTCTCCGACTTAGGCGGGGAGGGTGGTGTGGCTGTCACGGTCTCCAGTTCAGGGAGGGTAGGCAGCGCACCCGCCTCAGCCCTCAGGTCCAGGAGGGAAGGTGGCGGTGCCGCTGGTGCGGCACCCGAGGAAAAGCTTGGCCAAGCGGAGTACCTGGCCGATCACCACGTGATCACCACACTTGGTCGGGAAGGTCAGTGGATGGATCCTTTCCTAGCCTTCCCGCGAGACCGAGTGATCCCCGACGATGATGCCTCAGCTGAGAAAATTGCACGTAAGGCCAAGTGCTATACTCTGGTAGGTGGGGACCTATACGGCTAGAGTAGAAACAGAATTCTACCGAAGTGCATCACTCGGGAAGAGGGAAGCAACTTGCTCTCTGATATCCATGGAGGCATGTGCGGGAGCCATATATCCGGCCGGACGCTTGTTAGCAAAGCGTTCTGCCAAGAATTTTATTGGCCTACTGCCCTCTAGGATGCTTACGAGCTGGTCAGGAAATGCAAAGCATGCCAATTCTTCATCAAGCAAATCCACCGACCGGCCCAAGCTCTGCAAACCATCCCGCTCTCTTGGCCATTCGCGGTCTGGGGGCTGGATATCCTGGGTCCATTCCCACGGGCCACAGGAGGCTTCACCCACCTGTTCGTCGCCATCGACAAATTCACCAAGTGGGTCGAAGCCGAAGCAGTACGTGCCATCACGGCTTCCGCTGCTATCAAGTTCATCCATGAAATCTTCACCTGCTTTGGAGTCACCAATCGTGTCATCAACGACAATCATCACCGACAATGACACTCAATTCACCAGTGCGGCCTTCCTGGAGTTTTGTGATGAGATAGGCACCAAGGTGTGCTTTGCTTCGGTGGCCCATGCAAGGAGTAATGGTCAAGCGGAGCGTGCCAACGCGCTGGTGTTGAGGAGCCTCAAGACCAGAGCATTTGATCAGCTCCATAAGCGAGGGGCGTGGTGGACAGAAGAACTCCCGACTGTGCTGTGGTCGCTTCATACCACACCCAGTCAGGCGACTGGAGAAACACCTTTCTTCCTGGTCTACGGCGAGGAAGCTGTCCTTCTGTCCGAGCTGTCGCTCGGCTCACCGCATGTCTCGGTGTTTAGTGAGGAAGGACAAGAAGACCGCCGCGGAGAGGAAGTCAACCTTTTGGAGGAGGTGTGAGACCAGGCGGCCCTGCGGGCCGCTCGGTACCAGCAAAGTCTCAGGCGGTACCACGCCACTCGGGTCCTTGAGAGAACACTGAGAGTGGGCGACCTGGTCTTGCGTAGAATCCAGATGCATGTCGGGCACCACAAACTGTCTCCCCGGTGGGAGGGCCCCTTCAAGGTGGTCTCAGTATCTCGACCCAAGGTGGTTCGGTTGGCCACTGAGGACGCCCAAGAGCTGGCCAACTCCTACAACGTGGAGCTGTTGCGAAAATTTTATCCATAAGAATTGTAAGTACTCGGCAGTTCGTTCCGATCAGCTGAATGGGTGGGCTCCCCCTTGGCTGATCGGCGACTGCTGACAGTTGGTAAAGTTGTTTGCCTTAAAGGCTTTTGCTTTATCTTCCCTACTTGTGCCCTGGTGGGTAATATTTCGCATGGATGTCATGGGTACCGACAGTTTGGCTGCTCCTTGTCAATATGCGGTAACACCCGGTGTTTGTGTCAGGCAGGGATGGGCGACCAGGGGGCGAGTGTGGCACAGTGCTCAAACGTGGCTCACACACCTCGGGTTGGCTCTGCGAAGCTCCGCTGGCTGTCACCACGAGCATCGCTAGCCCAATACCACTCCTGGGAACCTGCTGTCTTGCCACGTGACGCTGCGGTCAGGCTCCAAGGGATCACAAGCATATAAGTTCCGAAAGGGCACAAACTAGTGACAACCTTACGAAAGAACTTAGGCTCTATTTGTCTACGTCCTGCATGTTTTGCGTAACGTTTATTTGCGTTTGCAGCAACTGCATGCGATCACTGAAGGAGAGCCGAAGCGCTGACCTAACCTAAACATTCGGGTTCGCGTCGTGGCAAGGCTGGGGGCCGGTCGCCCAGTAGCTAAGTCAAGCAAAACGCAATCAAGCAAACACACACAGGTAAAACCAAAGGATGCCAATTTCATTAGAATTGATAAGGTAGTTTTGGCATACAGACAGACAAAACAAGAACAAAAAAGAAGAAGAAAACAAAGGCGGTGACCCGGGCCATCAGTTGTCGTTTGCAACTTGGATGTGACCGTCGCCTCCTCAACGTCTGCCTCCGCCATTGCCACACCGAGGTCCGGGTCCTCCACCGTCATCAGCCCAGCGACGTGCTCTGCGGCCTCACGCACGCGCGCTTGTGCCCGAGCTTCGTCTCCCTCGATGCCGACCACGGCGGCCATTGGATCGAAGGAAGCGTCGCGGATGGTGCCACACACCAGCATGAAGGTCGCAGTGGCAGCTACGACTTGCCGTCCTACCTAGGCGGAGCGGGCGGCTAGGGCGGCGGGCAGGCCGCTGAGCGCCTCAGCCTCTCGGGTGATGCAGTGCGTATACTACATTGCCGAAGGCTCTAGCAGCTCGCGGAGGTCCACGCCCAGCGGCTCCAAGGACCTCGCCATCCACCGGTAAGCCAGCCGGAGCATGACGACGAAGTTGTGCAGCGTGCGACGCTGCTTCTCCACCGCCTGCCACTGCGCTGCCTCGGCCTCCTGCGCCCGGGCGAGCAGGGCTGCCCCAGTTACCCTCTCTTGGGCCAACAGCGCCTCCCCCTTCTCTAGCTCATCGCGCAGCGCCGCCATCTGTTGCGATGTCTGGGCTTCGCGCTGGGTGGCTGCCATGAGGAGGACGCCCGCGGCTGTGTGCGCTTCACCAAGTTCGGCAAGCAGCACACCCAGGCCGGAGGCACGGGCAGCGAGAACGACCGGAGCGGTAGGGGTTTGAGTGTTGGCTTCGACGATGTCCACTTCGGCCGCTTCGGAGGCGCCAGGCTGCCCCTGGGCAGAAGTCCCCGCTGCCTCTGTTGGCGCTGCGGATGTCTACGCGGCCGGGCACCATGACGGGCTGCCCTTGGAGGTGACTGAAAGAGGAACGAAGCCACTGGAATCGTGAGTCCGCCCGGGCGGGCGGTGGCAACAACTGGAGTTGGCGCCGCTAGAGATGGCGCTAGTGGAGTCGGCGCCGCTGGAGGTGGCGCCAATGGGGTCGGTGCCGCGGGTGTTGGCGCCGTTGAGGTCGACGCCGTAGGAGTCGGCATCGGTGCAGCCGGCGCCGGAGCAGGGGCGGCAGACGTCGTCGCCCTAGATGAAGATGCCACCACTCCGGGCGCGCTTTGTGAAGTGGCGGAGTCGGTGGCGGCAGGAGTTTGGTCCCGGGTACAGGCCCTCTTAGGGTCCACACCCGAGGTGTCCGGAGCGATCGGCCACTTGCCTGTGCTTCGATCGTCGGCTGGAGACTGGTTCCTGATCAATAAGGGACTGTGGGTCGGTAGCGCCGAGGGGCCCGTGGAGTCCATTGCTGGGAACATCCTGATGATCCGCAAGCGCTCTACGGACTCACAATCGCAGAGCGGCCGGGCCCCAGTGTGGAAGTCTGGAATGCTCAGTGTTGGCGAGAGCAGTCTAGACGTCTGGAGGAGAAAAGGAGACAAGAATGTTGGTTGGTGGCCTGGGTGTGTGCGGGTCATTTCGTTGTCCACTGTATACTGCCATGCCGGGCGAGCACGACGACGAAGCGGGCTGATCCTCCAGGCTATGAAGTCCTGAACAACCAGCGCCCCAAACAGGCCGGCGTCTCGCAGGCGGTTGATGCAAGCCGCCATCGCCAGGAGCTCTACTGTCTCCTCGACGGGCGAGTTCCAGCTCTCGCGGGCGTCCGCCTACGCACAGGGCACCCTGAGGAGGTCGATCCCGCTGTCGTCGCCGATGTTCAACCAGTCGCTCCTCCATGACTTCCAGTTGTACTTCGGCTGAAGAGGAATGTAGCGGGGAGCCAGCCCATCGCGGAGACGAAAATGGTAGCTCCCCGCAATCCCGACATCGGCGGTGCTACGAAGGATGTAGAAGTAGCGAAAGAGTGGGAGATTAGGCATTACCCCTACGAACATCTCGCAAAGGTATGCAAAGGTAGAAAGAATGAGAATGGAATTGGGAGTGAGATGAAGATGATGGATTTCATAAAAATAGAGGACGGTGAGGAAGAATTCAAAAAATGGCAGCACCAGGCCCGCCAGGAGCCCCCAGGCGAACACGATGATCTCCCCGGGTTCACACCGTGGCACAAGGGTTCCACGGCGAAGGTGGAGGGAACCCTCAGGCGCCATCTTGGAGAGCGTCTCCACCCTGTCCTGGTCAACAGTAGAAGAAAGAAAGGACTACGCCATTGAAACAGAAGTAAGGTCTTTAGGCAAGAAAGATGAAAGGGCAAAGAGTAAAGTGTGTAAGAATCAGAAAGCGTGAACTGCTGGTCAGGGGTACGCATATATATAGGCCCCTCGCACAGACGGTTCATAAAAAGGCAAAAGTACATGACGTTTCGGGTCCCGAGAAAAATCGACAGAGGTGGGGAGGGCCGAGGCGGTTGCGTGCTCAAAAGTGGTGGGCCCATCCCGGGACGCACTGACATTAAATGAGGTCTAAAAGAAACTGGCGCGCGTTCCAGGACAGACCCGAGGGCTACTGTCGGCGTACTTTAAGCCAGGATACCCTCGCTGTCGCAGATAAGTAAGACCACGTGGTAGCTTGGCGAGCTGGCGGGCGATTAGGCACCACTCGCCCGGCGAGTAGCCCACGTGGCGGCCTGGCGAGCAGGTGGGCGATCAGGCCCTACTCGCCGGGCATCGGTCCCCATGGCGCCCTGGTGAGCAGGTGGGCGATCAGGCCCTGCTCGCTAGGCATCGGCCTACGTGGTGGCCTGGCGAGCTGGCGGGCGATCAGGCCCCACTCGCCCGGCGAGTAGCCCACGTGGCGGCCTGGTGAGTAGGTGGGCGATCAGGCCCTACTCGCCGGGCGTCGGCCCACGTGGCGGCCGAGCGAGCGGTGGGCGATTGGCCCGCTTTCGCCGGCGTCGGCCCGTGGCGGCTCGGGCGAGTTGGCAAGCGCTCTGGCCCCACTCGCCAGGCCACGAAGGCAACCAAAAGAATGAGAAGAAGGCTTCGCCTCGAAGTCTCCTTCCCCTGGCACGCTGTGTCAGAGCCTGACACGCTGTGTTAGGGTCATTGATTGTAAGGAATTCTACTATCGACACGACGATGGCCCATCCCTCTGACACCTCACACCAAACCCGTCGCAGGAACATCACATCCCGGGCGGACCGGGCGAAGCCATACAACGACATTAATTGAAGCTTGAAGGACAAGGCTACAACGATGGGTGTAATAAATGAGTCATGGGCCAGTATGATAAGGCCACAGTGATCGGTGTAATTAATGAGTCGTAGATCAGTATGATGTCACCTTCCTGCCTGCCCGAGCCAACCCACTCTATATAAGGAAGCTCTGGTGCATGGGGAAGGGGATTCCGGACTGAGAGTTGGAAAGTCTTAGCGAAAAAAGAGAAGAACGAAGAACATTCTAGCCAGCTCAATCTACATCAACGAAGATCTAGCAGGATGTAGGGCTATTACCCAGATTGGGGGCCTGAACCTTGGTACATCGCTGTGTTATTTGATCTGTTGATCCCTTGGATCCCCCGTGCAAGAGTCATTAGGGTTTCCGACCGTGAAGACGCCCTCTACCGAACCCTAACCTCCATCCTTGGAGGACCCCCTATCCGTTGACGGGGTCTTGTCCAGTGAAATACGCCGACACTAGTTGTGGTGTGAGTCCCGGGTATACGGATCAACTCACATGGCGCAAAAGAAGGATCTTGTTGTGGTGGTGAAAGTTGCAATTTGACTTAGGGCTGGATGCCATATTTACTTGAGAAATACCTGCAAGTACTTGTGAAATATCTGCAAGTCACTTATTACTTTTATTTGTTTTACTATCTTTTCAATCTAATTATTGTATTCATTTATAAATGTTGCTTTACTACAAAATAACCATGTTAGCCATACCAATGGAATAATCCTTGCATATAGTTATGTTAGAATTACATTTTGTGCACAACTTTTTGAGTGCTTTAAGTACTCACCCTTACCAATAACAAACCACTAGTTGAGGAGTCTATACTAGCTTTGCAGGAGGAGTACTAGAAGGAGACGAATATTTATAGTGCGAGCCTTATCGGTTGCCTGTTGTATATTGAAGGGTCATTTACATTTTCCATTCTGCTGTAATTCAATTTAGTACGTAATCTTAGCTTGCCCTGCGTGACATATTCATGTATGTTGACCATAAGGTCAGTCAACAGGTTATAGTCAATATATGGAGTCTTTTAATATGTTCCCACTGTGTATGATTATGATATTCATCTATGTTGAGCCCATGTGCACAAGCGTGATCATGGACTAGTGTGATACACACAGAGGGTCCAGATTTGCATATTCAGGTCCCGACAACTTGTCGGGACCCGAATTGTAAATCCAAAACCCTCTGTGTATACTACACTAGTGCACACAGTGGCAACACAGATGAAATATCATTCCATACAACAAATTAACTAAGAAGAAGCAAATTATTATTATTTAAAGCAAATGACCTTATGGTCAAGGTTCATATATCCATGCCTTATGGTTTAAGAAACAAATAAAACATTGCAGTGGAAATAAGATAACTGGGGCCATTCGACATGCCACAGGCAATCGTCTGGGGAAACGCCTTCCTAGTCCACGTAGTCTTCATAGTATTCCTCCTCCTAACACTCATTACTTCCTGGTCCTTCCTCAGCAACTGATCAACAAAGGCATAAAGCCGTGAGTACAAAAAGTGCTCAGTAAGCCGTAGGGAAATGATGCAATATTCATGCAAGGCTTGACAAAGGATAGTCATATGGTTCATTTGCAGAAAGAAATAACTTGAATTGAAATACAGTAAATAGATTGAAAGCATATTGATGAAAAAGATAATAAATAACTGGTAAATCAATGGTAGACAATATGAACAGAATGGCGAGGCATCACCCTACATCAACCAAAACAAGTATCAATCCACTAAATTCAACAGTATAACTTTAAACAACAAAACAACAGTGAACTCCCCGTTTACATTCCAATAAATTTCACATTCCCACATTTCATGAAACACTCTAAAACCCGTGTGAAATCCCTGGCCTTGTCCATGACCGCGGACATGGCTATTTGAATAGTTTTACACTCTGCAGAGGTTGTACAGCTTTATCCATAAGACATGATATTCTCCTTGCACCTGGCCATTAGCACACTTCCATTGGTGTGTCGGTAGAGAAATCATGACAAAGCATTTACAATACATGTTTAAACTTGGTACTGCCCTCTAAGGTATCGCCCCTCGGGGCCCCCTCTTGAGCCATGTGAATCTACCCATCCATCTTGGAACCCTCACTGACAATTGGCAGTACTTAGGGTTAAACATTGCAAAGGCAAGACAACCACATCCCAATGTGCTAGAAAGCACCCCCTTTACTGCATGATCACTTGCCCGAGGGCAAATATTTTGTTCAACCAAGACCAATAGCATACCCTGCCATGGTACAACAAATTTTACAACAGTGGCTAACAGCCACGATTCAATATCTCATTATGTCAAGATTAGCATTAATTCACAAGTGATATGAATCCCATCGTACAACTAAGCAGGTCTAAGCATAGCTACGGTAACCCATTGTTGATAATATGGTTATGTCCAACTAATAACATCCCAACCTAGGGTTAACAATGGATACATGGCATTCCAATAATCAAGATAGCATAATGTCAACTAGGTTCTTAGTTGTTTCCCATGAAATAAACATTGATGCACAAATAGCATGCATTTGTATAAAACAAATTACTTTGCAAATATAAAATCAATATGATCAAAGGTTACGACTTGCCTTGTTGATCTAGTGCTAAGTCTTGGTTTTTGAAGTTTCCATTCACTCCTTTGGGATTCGAGTCTATCGGAAAAGGAAACAACGAAACCAAATAAATAACAAATAGAGAATCAAACAATCTCAAAACTGAAAATGAATGGCTCTGAAAGATAGAGCTCGATTTTAGAAAAATTTAGAAACTTGAAATCACTTCAATCGCAGTTCATATAAGAGAGAACGAGCCTCCGGAAGATTAAATTCAGAGAAAAGGCTGAAAAAGAGAAAAACCGAATTTCCTAATTTATTTTTCTATTGGAAAATCAATTTATTGTGCAACGCTGATGTTAGCAAATCAAATTCTTGAATTAAAAATAATTCCAAAAATCCGTATTTCACTGACATGTGGGACCCACGGTCTATGGATCGAGTCCATGAGCACAGCTCAGCCCATGGTGGACCGAGTGCATGGAACAGGGGAAGGGCCGATGCAGCGGCTGATGGGGCGGAACGGCTGACACGACATTGATGCGGTGCTGACGCAGATGGTTACGCAAGCGCTGACGCGGATGACCACGCGTCACGCATCCGACGGCTCGACTAGATCAGACGGTAGGAGAGCAAGGGAGTGTGCGGCGGAGACGTGGCGCGATCTGGGGCGTGCGATCGCGATCGGACGACCAGTTTTTGGTGACACGATTCGACGGTGAGGGCAGCGGTGCAGCTCACCAGAAGCAGAGAAGACGACGTAGAAGATGGCGGAGAATAGCCATATCAGATTTGGTTCGGCTCGGATCTGGGAAAGGGCAACGCGATGAGTCCGGACGTGCAACCGACGATGGCGGAGGCCAACCGGAGTGGTGGATGAATGGAGAGAAAAAGGTCGGGCGGCAGCGCAACTCCGGTGAGCTTGTACGACGCAATGGAGGAGTCTCGGGAGAAAAGAGAAGAGCGGTAGGCGCGGCGCGCAATGCGGAAACCGAGGATGGCTACGGTTAGGGTTAGGTTTCGGCGGCATTGGCGGCAGTGTGACGCGCGGGTGGACTAGGCCGGTTGGGCTGCATGCGAAGATTGGCTGAGCGACGACGCGGGTTGTGGCACAGCAAGCCGGGTGGAGTGGTTGGACCAGGCCAAAGCGGGGAAAACAGGCCGAGCCAGAATGAATAGGAAAAGGCCAGCAGAAAGGACTCCACCCAAAAGCAATTTAAGTGTTAAAATCATTTTCCGAACTAATAAAACTCCAAAAATTCAAATAAAAACAAATAAATTCCAATAAATAGCAAATAAATTCAGAAAAATCTCCAAAAATACAGGAAAATTTCTTGAAGCATAAGGAACCCAACAAGAACTGGAAATCTTTAGTTTGATGCATAGATTAGTCAAATTAAATGTTTCCATTATTAGAAAATTCAAATTAAGCTTCGATTAATTCCAAGAAAATGCAAATGGTTCATTTTTAAACTTAAACATTCCAAAACTGAAATTTTGGGATGTTACACAACCTTGCCTAGGAGGCTTGAGAGATGCTCGCCTGCCTTAGGTCTCTGGCCGATCTGGAAGATAGACTAGAGCATAGCATGGACTACCTGCGAGGGGTGTTGTAGTGTCTTCACGAGAAGATGATATGCATCATCCAGTTGACATCCTACAGGAGGCCTAGGGATGATGATGTACTATAGGTTCACACCCATTCCTCCTTTGTATGTGGTCAACACATCCTACGCACCACAGCTACGACGTCACATGTTCAAAGTGCACCTCCTTCGGATGTGTCGTGGGGCTCCAGTTGGCAGGTTATGGCACCATACCCCCACATGTTCCCAAATATAGCTTTGCATTATCATTGCATCTATTACATTGTGTACTTCCTGTTCTGTACTAATATAAAACATGTCATGTATTTCTTGAACAGTGGACGATGCCCCCACAACAATGCTGTGATCCACTCTAGTGACCTATACTAAATGACGATGCCCTGGTCGACAACTTGATCATATAGCCCTCCCAACACTTGCTTGGCATTATACTTTGGTTCCTCGTAGCTTCTTGATGCATCAGGACCAACCCAGCCAGTTGAGGCCACCTTTGTTACTCCGCTAGCACCAATACATCCTATAAGGACCACTCGGGGAGTCCCAATAGGACAACTGACATACCCATCCAGACATGCGCAGCGACGTTGTAGACCGGTCACCACGTGGGCGTTGCACCGCTGAAGAACCACGGCTAGTGTTTGTTCTATCTTCACTGCTGTAATTTTGTGTGGATAACTACATTCGCATGCTCGTGCTGTGAACATATCTTCGCCATTTATCATTTTATTTTAGCCTATTAGTGATGTCGTTTGTCTTTTCTTTTCTCATTTCACACCTGCTCCACCACGTAGAAGTGACATCACACTGTGACCCTGATTTTTCAACCGACATGACAACACACTACCCCATGCTTTCTCAGTTTGAAGTGACAACATGCTACCCTCTGCTTTCTCAGAGTGAAGTGACAATACATTGGCCATTGCTTTGTCACCCTAATTTGACAACACATTGCAAGAGTTTGGGGAATGGCAAGAGTGCTTCAAGTTCATGGAATTAGATTTTCACTCACCGGGGAGGAAGAATTGAACTCAGTGTGCTTTGGAACCTTTGACGGCAATGGAGGGGGTAAGACAGCACGGAGAGCCAGTTTAGCCATGGAGGATCTCCGTGATGGTGTGGGGACGATGGCCATTGCTAAGGCAGTGTTTAAATATGCATGGTAGAGAAGCTTGGTGCGACGCCTATGAGCAAGCATCGTGTCCAAGGGAGAAAGGACAATGGAGCAAGGATCTTCAGTGGGGAAGGTGTGCACACGAGGCCAGGGATCAGCAGGGTGTCAAAGGGGAACAAGGCAGCAGTGGGCTAACAAGACGACATGGCAGTGGCCTAAGTAGACGGAGCAAGTACCAAGGTGTGGCGGTTGCTAGGTGGGCTAGTACCAAAGAGAGAAAGAGGGAGGATAGAGGGAAGGTAGTGGGTGGCTGCTAGGTGGGCCAGCCTCGTCAATGGGGCAAAGAGCTGTTGCATGGAGCCCAGTTGACAGTAGGAGAGAGAGAATTATTTTGAAGTTTGGCAATCATTTATGTTTGAATTTAATTTAGCTAGGAAAGTGATTTTAAATTTTTTGAAAAGTTTTGGAGATGTTTCTGAGGTATTACTAATGTTCTCATAAAGTTTTCATAGCATGAACAAATTTTTAGAATTTTATAAAAATAAAATAGTGCTTTTGTCCAATTAAAGAAATGTTGTTTTTGATTTTTCAAAAGCATTAAATAAATTCAAAATTTTCTAAAAGACTTTTTGGGATGTTTTGGGGATCATTTAAGATTTAAATAAATTATTTTCATACTTTTATATGTTTAAACAATAAAATTTGAAATTCAAAAGCCTTACTAGGTTGTTCAAAAAGGATTTTTCTTGATTGAATAAATTCCAAAAATCCAGATAAATGCTGAAAACTTAAATTAAGACCAAAGTCAATTTACATACTTGAATATCACTTTTGATGAATTTTGGGATGTTACAGTTAATGGATGCTTATAGTATCTAGGGCCATAGGATTGAGATGTCAAGCTTAATGAGGTTGAAGAGCTGAAATATGTCCTCGAAGTACACCTGAAAGTAGCTCGCCTTATGGTGAAAATGGGCCTCAGAGAATTTGATCATAAAACCCAACGGATAATTTTCCTAGTCTCATTTGTCTTCTTCATATATCATGCATGCAATGACTGCCATACAATTCTGAGTGTGCCCAGGACCACAATAGGAACCAGATGCTTTCCTAATGTGATTTTGAGTTGTCCTTGGGGATTCAATATATCCTTTTGAGGCTACTTCTTCATGGATTTTTCTATTTGCAAATCCTGATGACTGGCAACGTTACCTATATACATTGGCAGGAGGGGTCTATTGCCAATTTGGAGGGACCGTTGTTGAGGTGGAAGAGGGCTCAGTTGTTGAGGCAGAAGGTCCAGTTGGCTAGGAGGTGACTAGGTGTTCCTTGTAGGAGATATCATCTTGTTAAGGTCCATGTCCTTCTTGGGGCACTACACGTATGTGTCGATGGTCGCCTTGATCATTGTGACCTCACTATTTGATGACTTCTTGAAGAGGACAGCCTTGAAAAGTTTGTGGAATTATCCACTTGAACATTTGCAAAACTAGCCGCTAGAGGGGCACCATGGACCATCATCCCTATTAGGCATGGAAACACAAAACCATGGCAGCCTCAACTAGAAAGAAGCCACCAATGCACAGCTAAATCCTGTAGGAGGCTAGTATATGCAAATAATAAAACATTAAGGTGACATTGTATCACAAGGCGAATTAGACATTACCTGCAAATAATCGACCGATGCTGCACATCGGTCTCCTCTAGCAGCGACGTCAATGGGCAACTACTACGGTAGAGACCAGGGATGAATTGAGGAGCATCCCCTGTGGCTTGGGGATGACTAAGTTCTTTAAACCTTGCTTGAATTTGAGCCAACTAATGCCTAAGTTCGGTGTAATGATGTTCCATCTCTAACCACTTCTTAGATCAAAGCTCCTCTTGACATCACAGATGATTTTTGGACAAAACCATCTACGATGTCACTTGACATCACAAACGGTTTTTGGATAAAACCGTCTGCAATTAGATCATCACAGATAGTTTTATCCACAAACCGTTTGTGATGATCATTTCTGTTATTTATAAAAGAATAGAGAGCCTCGACCGCCTCTGTATTTTTAGGGTGACCGCGATTGAGAGGCATTCTAGTGAAAGAAATCCTAGATTTGGAGCAGTAATTGTAGATCCTTGTGCTCTTGGTCATCTAAGATTAGTAATTGCCTAAGATTAGTAATTGCCTCAAATTTGAATTACATTTTAGATCTAGCTTGGGGGAAATGAAGATGTGTTCTACATCTTGCTTGTTGTAGATCCATTTGTTCTCTGTGATGTAAATTAGTAATTAATTCAAATTTGCATTATATTTAATATCTACATTGGTGAAGAGGGAAACGAAGCTGGTTAATTTGTTCTCTGTGATGTAAAGTAGATACATTTGCTATAACTTTGTGCAGATTCATTTATAGTTTTTGATCTCAATTAGTAGTTGGTTCTTACATGCATATCCATTCGTTCTTTTTTATGTTAGTAGCTATATAGGTTAATCGGCAAGTAGAAATGTAGCCTATATATAGCACATGTGCACATGAGCACTGCTAGAGTACTTAATTCATCATTTAACACCTATTGTTACATATGTAGCGTAGATGGACCATGCGAGCACCGAGTACATTAATGGTGTCTCCACTTTTTGAAGAGCTGTAGAGGAAGATATGTTGAATAAGGGGATGGAATTTATGCCTTGTCTATGCATTAACTGTGAGAATCTGTGGATGTTTCGAAACTCAGCACAGATTGATGCTCACTTGATTACTGGGTTTCAAAAGGGGGTATACATGTTGGACCAGTCGCAGTGAAGAGTAGATTACGCAGGACCAAGTAGTACTAGCATCATTGACGAAGTTGATGATACTTTGGATATCATGAACAAAATCAACGATACTCCGAGTGATATTGACTGTACTTTGGATGGCAATCTAGATTAGATGCTACGGGATGCAGAAGGAAACCGTGATGAACGGGAGAACGTAACATTATTGGGCTTGATGGATGACTCGGAGAAACCTTTGTTCCCGGGTTGCAAGTCCAAATACACAAGATTGTTGTCCGTGTTGGAACTGCTGAAATTAAAGGCAAGCAATGGTTGGTCTAACAAGAGTTTCACGGCGCTGTTAGGTCTGTTAGCGGATATGCTTCCGAAGGGAAACGAGTTGCTGATAACCACCTACAAAGACGAAAAGGTTCTTTGTCACTTGGGAATGAAAGTAGAAAGAATACATACCTGTCCGAATGACTGTATCCTGTACCGCAAACAGTACGCAAACTTGCATGTATGTCCAGTGTGCAACGTATCCCGGTACAAGCGTAAAGATAGATCGGATGATGACGAGGAGGGCATGGAGGTGAAGAAAGGATCTCCCGCTAAGGTGGTATGGTATCTGCCTATAATTCCCCGTTTGAAGCGTTTGTTTGCGAACCCAAAAGAGGCAAAATTGCTTTGATAGCACTTGGATGAGCGTAAGAACGATGGAATGATTAGGCACCCTACCGATTCGACGCAGTGGAGAAACATCGATAGGAGGTTTGAAGAATTTGCATCAGATCCGAGGAATGTAAGGTTCGGATTGAGTACAGACAAAATGAATCCTTTCAGTAACATGAGCAGCCGTCATAGCACTTGGCCCGTGAATCACTATGTGTACAATCTTCCTCCTTGGTTGTCTATGAAGCCAAAGTATATATTGATGTCTATACTCATCCAAGGCCCGAAGGAACCCAGGAATGATATTAATGTGTACCTAGCACTATTGGTGGAAGATCTCAACACATTGTGGGCTCCTGGGTTGCAGGTATGCGATGCTCACAAACGAGAGTACTTCACTTTGCACTGCCTGTTGTTCTACACCATAAATGATTATCCTGCCCTTGCTAACCTGTCGGAGCAAAATACAAAAGGAGCCAAAGCATGTACTCACTGCTTGGATAACACCGAGAGTGTCTGGCTAAATCACTCACGCAAAATCGTGTACATGCATCACCGTAGGTTCCTTAAGAGGAATCACCCATACCGCAAGATGAAGAAACAATTCGACGGCACAACTAAAGATGCTTTAGCTCTAAAGCCTTTAAGGGGGATAGACATTCATGATATGGTTAAGAAGTTGGATGTTGCACTAGGAAAGGAACGTAAATCGAGGACCCGTGAGAAGAGTATGTGGAAGACATGATCAATATTTTGGGACCTACCTTATTAGGAGCACCTAAAAGTTCGGCACTGCATCGACATGATGCACGTAGAGAAGAATGTTTATGATAGCTTGATTGGGCTCTTACTGAACATTAATGGTAAAACAAAGGACAGTATGAATGCATGGCTTGACTTGGTCGATATGGGTATCAAACATGAGTCAGCACTGAAAGAGACTGATAAAGGCCGAACATACTACGAACCTACTTGCTACATTCTATCCAAGGCCGAGAGAACCGAACTGTGCCAGTGCTTACATGGTGTGAAAGTTCCGCCCGGTTACTCATCCAACATGAAGAGACTTGTTTCGATGCACGATTGAAGTCCCATGATTGCCATGTGCTTATGACACAAATACTCCCTATGGTAATTAGAAGTATTTTACCGACCAAAGTTCGAGAGACAATCACAAGGCAGGAGTACTAGATCATCAGGTAGCATAACCTTCAGTTCAACAGATGGTTCAAGGAGCGACAACCCATTACTGGAAGCACGTCAGGTGATACATTGACATGATTGGCAAAAGGGCTAGCTTTTATAGTTGTAACATGGATAGGTACACATTTTACACGAGAGATTAGGACATAAAGAGTATAAACCAGAATAGTGGTATTCGCATTGATGCACTGAATACCGCTGAATCGTCGAGGAGCTCATACTATGGGTTCATTAAGGAAATTTGGGAGTTTGACAATGTACTATTTAAGATTCTCTTATTTCGGTACTGTTGGGTTAACCTGTAGCACGTGAAAGTTGACAAGTATGGCGTCACAACTGTGAACCTCAAACGTATTGGATACCAAGGCGAACCATTCATTCTCGCCAACCAAGTTGTTCATGTCTTCTATGTAACCGACCCGTCCAACAAGCAGCGCCACGTTGTACTTTAGGGAAAAAGGAGGATTGTTAGAGTCGAGAATGTGGTAGATAGGAAAAATACAATCAGTTTGACAATTGCCTCCTATTGGTACCAGCATCACAATCCAGGAAAGACCAACCTGAGGAAGCTAGCTACACACGCGAAAGGCTAATTTTTGTACAAAAGTATAAGCATGTGGAGTTGTCATGAGGTCTTTATGTATATACCAAGTGTTCCTATATTATAATTAATGAGATGTATTAATTAATGAGATGTGCATTAATTATAAATACCAAATGAGATGTATGTATTATAGTTAATTTTAATACATGACATATATGTTTGTACGGTAAAAAAACAATAAAATGGCTCATCCCAGACGGTTCTGGGCTTGAGTCATCTGGGATGACTTTATTCAATCCCGGAACCGTCTAGGATGGTCTTCCCGCGCTGTTCACTAAGTCCCGCACTTGCCATTCACCAAGTCCCGCACACACTTAGTTTATTGCAACCCTAGCTATCGCGAGCCCTCTCCCTCGATGGCGCCCTCCCCCCTCGGTTGTGCCCTCCCACCTCAGTGGCACCCTCCCCCCTCGGCAGCGCCCTCACCCTAGCTCGGTGGTGTCCTCCTCCCTCGGCGGCGCCTTTCCCCCTTGGCGGTGACTCCCTGCCACGCCCTTCCCCTCAGTGGTGTCTCCCCTCTCCCACGTGGTGCCCTCCTCCTTCCCCCGTGCCCTGTCCCCTCGCAGGGCCCTCCCCGCGTTTTGGTCTCCATTTTTTTGTTGCCTTACTTGCTCGATGATGATAATGGGTACTGTGATGACTAGAACATTTATTTCTGTGAACTAGGCCATGAACCATAGGCTTGCTTAAACGCTGATTAGATTATATCTGGCTAATAGCTTGTTCTTGACTGTTATTACCATTTCTGTCGAAACTTCATTATATACACAGATTGAGATTGTTATATCAGTACATGTGTTATTTAGATGCTTCGCTAAATACACTTTGTTATCTTAACTGTTACTGGTGTGCTTAAAGCCTGATTGAGTGGATCAGTTTTAGTGCTATTGTATTGCTTTAGAATAATCTTGTTAAAATGTTGAACTAGTAGTCTATTGTTGATTCAGTTACCAAGTGCTCAATATGAATATTTAGGTGGTAAGGTTTCAAGACCTTATTCACTGAATTAATTGTTAGACCATTTATGATTGCAATTAAAGACTTAAAATCTTCAACCACCTCTTATCTGAGAGCAATATAATATCTTCATTCAATTTGTGATAGAAGATATGATTCATTGTATGAATAACATAAAATTCATTTCATGCATCAGCAAATTCAGCCATTAAAACATAATACCATTCATGATTGCGAATGAAGATTCAAAAATCTTCACGTTTGCCTAATTGGTGTTGCAATCATTGTTGATTCTCTTAACCTTGCATGTGCAAAATAACTCTTAACTTACCTTCTCTTAAATTTGTCTCTCTTAACTTACCTACTCTTAACGTTGCATCATACAAGATGGCGTTCCTTCAATCCTCGCTGCCCGGGTAACATGTTTGCAATGCTCCTTACATAGACTTTAATATTAGACGTATTAGTTAATTACTTATGTATCCTTATGTAGGTGGTCATGCCGTGCAATCTACATGTGAGGCTTGCCAACAGATCTGTTCCCCTGCAGGCTGCTTGGGGACAAACATATGCATCTAGTGTAGGGGCATTAGTGCACGGTCATACTGTAGAGCCGAGCTACAAGAAGGTCCATGTCAACGGTGTACATGAAATTTTCAAGGCCAACACGCTGGACATGCCCCTAAACAATGAGATTGTCACACTAGGGGATGCCATCGGCACATTCATCTAGTGGCCCAAAAGGACATCTCCTTCGATGCCTGCCCAGGAGCACCGAAGTTACAAGCAGTCCCAAAGGTACCACATGATGCGCTGGAACTACCAACACTACTGGAGCCATGCCATGCATCGCAGGAGCCCATGATTTTATCTTGATTCCAAAAAGGGCTGCACCCATGATTTTAAGCCTATCAAAGATTTTCTCGACACATCGTTCGGTGTCTATAAATCGAGGGGAGGGCCACACAAGAAGGGCCCAGCCACTCTAACGCATACTTTTAAGTTTCCGGTATCCGATAGTACGTAATAATCCTTCACACTCCATAATAATACATTCGAAACTAATTAACCTATGTTTTGGTAGTGCCACCAGTAGCCAAAGGGCACTGACTTATGTGGATTCTATGTTTACCATAACATGGTACTCTTCTTTGGTTCCTAGCAGACCAATGTCGTACAGGTCTGTCAATCTTGTAACAATTGTCTTCACTTATTAATTTATATACACGTGAGACTTTACTCTTCTTATTAACACACTTGGCAATGCGTTGAATCTATGTGGGAACAGGCTGGCTTGCTAGCTATTCGAGGGCAGTTTTGTGCCTTTTTGGTACGTGAGGTCTTAAATTCAAAGAGCAGATGCTACTCATGGCTCAACAGATCATGAGTTATGAATTTGTTACTTACCGTATATTCAAATTAATTTGTGAACCTTGTGCTATGAATTTGTCATTTCTACTTTTGAATCCAATTGGTTAGTACATATGTGAGTTGATTTCTGAAATGGGTGAGCTGTACATATGTTGTAATATGCGATCTGAGTTGATTTATGAAATGGATGTGCTATATGTTGTGTTACATGTGATTGGAGTACATTTTTTAAATTTATGTCATAATAATATGCTGGTCATGCTGTGTACTGTCTTTTGTTTCAGAGGGTATGGCTAGCAATTCCTGAGGCTAGCTAATAAATTATAATTTAGTAAAAAATAGAAAATTAATATCACAGACGGTTCTAACGAAGAGCCATCAGTGAAGAGGCACAAATTATAAACGGTTCCTCTGCGGCACCGTTTGTGTTCAGGGCATCATCACAGACGGTTTCAAATTGAAACTATCTGTGATATGTGCCTTTTCATAGATGGTTTTTCGTTAGAACCGTCTGGGATAAACCCATCATTACAAACAGTTCCTAAGTGGAACTGTCTGAGATGATATCACATCACAGATGGTTCTAATTTCGAACCGTCTGTGATGAGTTTTTTCACAGACGGTTGGAAAACTGTCTGCGATGACTCTTTATCATCACTGACACTTGCATTCAGACGGTTTACAAAACCGTCTGTGATGGTTTGTTGTATAGTAGTGTATGAAAACTGTATCATTAGATTTATTGTTAAAATTACTTTCATAATATTATAATTATTTTATTTTAGTATAAAGAAAAGAAAGAGTATACAGGAATTTTTAAACTGAAAATTAACAAATCTAAAGTAGTAAAAGTTGATGGTACAGAGAGATATATATTCCAAACCAAAGAATTAGAAGTTCGAATTTGACTAACTTTCCAACTTTGAAACATGTAGAAAGCTCATATGGATGCACCAGTTATAATGACCATCATTGATCGGTATCAGGCAGATTACACCCAAAATAATGGTACTGGGCCATGCATATGTGGAAATCTAGGTGAAGGGATATTAATTCAGCATACGATTCGACTGGGACATCCAAGCGTGAGAAATAGCTGGTCGTTTCGCACCGGATGCTCTCTTGGCAACTGATCGAGCTCAGAGTCGATAAGCCCAAACTTTCCAAAGCAGATTATTGAGCATCGTTCAGATGCTTTTTCAGGGGAATTTGAGTTCATTCTGGGATGAAAAAAAATTATATTTGTGCCTATCTCGTAGGGAAGAAAGGCAGCACGGAAAAAACCGGTTGTTGAACAAAAATTAGAAAGTTGTCATGAAAAATAATCCTTTTGTTGTATTATAATAGAAATTACAAATTTATTTAAAAAATAATTGTCGCAATTGTGAAAAGTTGGAAACCATTTAATTAATAGACACGGATCGGGTACAATCATCATACAAAAATATGTAGCAAAGTAAACTTTAATATATAGCCCAAATGCACTGTGACTCAGGTCAATACGGAGTCCACGCGCGACAGAACGCCCGTGTTCACGTCAGCCACCGTCCGAACACGGGCGTCAGCCCCTGACGCTACGGCCGCTCTCCGTCGTATCCTCGGCCACCGGTGGAGGACAGTGGCGAGACTCCATGCGGGAGAAGCCGCACTGCTGATGACGGCGACAGCGACGGCCCTGCCAGCAGCCTGTCAGTCGAAGGGCTGCGCTTGCCCTCGCCTCTTGCATAAGAAACATCGCGACGTGGTGAATCCGGTGGCGACCCTGTCGGATTTGGCGGCCTCTCCGTCGAAGGAACAGGCTCCGGCACGGGCGCATCCTTTGGGGACTTCGTCGGTGACGGTGTCGGATTCGAAGCAACCGGCGCCACGTCAGCCATTTCGGGCTCCGCCGTACCTCCACCCACAGCCTCATGCTGAGGACGAGGAGGAGACTGAGCGCCCTTGTTTGCCTTATTGCAACAGTTGATGAAAATGCAACTGTTATTGCAGCAACGGAGATCCTCGCAGGGAGGGAGGACGAGGGCGCTTGGGCACCACGATGGGAGACAGTTTCCCATCCGTAGCGGTGCAAACACACCAATCCGTCCCTCTTGACACTTCTCCCAGGTTTTGCGCTTCATATATATAGTTCCCACAGAGCCCATAAATTGGGGTTTCGCTTTCCACATGCCGAAAGTTTACTCTTAAAATCCATAGTTATTGCAATGTGTACGTCCACCCTCTATTCCCACTTTTAATATCGTGAATACGGCTGAGTTGTCGTACGATTTCAAGCAGGGGATATCCCCGTCTTAGATCACGTTGCCCGGCACCGTGGTGCAGGGTTCACAATCTTGATTTCGTTCGAAATACCGTCTCTAACCAGTGAACGAAATTTTGGCGAGCTCTTGGAAATTCGAACAAATTCTGGCCGACATGCAAAAACAAAAATTCAAATCCTGTTTTGGAGCTCCCGGTTGGACCGAAATCTCGCCGGTTTTGCTGAGATTTTGGCCGGTTTTGCCGAGATCTCGACAAAATTTCACCGAGCGAAAATGGCTCATACGATGTCAAAAATTTTTGAAATTTTTTTGAAGATTTCTGACACAACTATAATATTCTCATAAAAATTTCAGATGATTATCAAATCCGTGGAATTTTTAAAAATTCAAATATTGCTACTGTCCTGATAAAACGCTAGCCGGCAAGTTTGAACCGAATAAAAAATAAAACAAACTACATTATAAAATTTTGAAATTTTTTGTGCGTGGTTATGAAGCATCACTAATGTTCTCATAAAATTTTCAGATAATGATCAAGCTTCATTAATTTTTAAAAATCCAGAAATTGCTACTATCCTGATAAAAGGTTTATCAGATAAATTCAACCAAATGAAAAATGGTACAAACCAAGTTAGAAAATTTTGAATTTTTTTTATAGTCTTGATGTATCATAAATGTTTGTATAAAATTTTCACATGATGATCAAGCTTCAAGAAGTTTCAAAAATTCTGACAGTGCTATGTCCTCAAAAAATCCTCATGATCAATACATAGATTTGCTTTAGCAATAAAAATGTTTAAATTTTTTGAAAATTTTGCAGAAGGGTTATAAGGAAGTGCTTAAGATCTCATAAAAATTTTGAACCATGATCACACATCAGTAAATTTATAAAATTCTTATAAATGCAGTGTACCATTTATGTTCTTTCTGTTTTTGATTTTTCAAACATGACAAAAGAAGTTCAATGCATATGTAGATTTGATTGGGCAAACAAAAAAAGTTAATTTTTTTTTAAAAATTTATATAATGGTACTGAGTTAATTATTAAGCTTTCATAAAAATTTTGGATCATTATCAAATTCGAGAAAATTTATAATATTCTGACAAGGTTACTATCCCAATTATGTTCATTCTATTTTTGATTTTTTAAAGGTAACAAATGAAGTTAAATTATTTTCAAAATTTTTAAGTATGATTCTATGCTTCCTAGGATACTACCATAAATTTTTCACAACATTATATATAATTTAATATTTTATAAAAATCCAATAGTGTTTCTATAGTTTTTAAAAAATGTCTCAAAAATTTGGTTTTTCATCAAATTTTCATAGGAGATGACTTTTTAAGGCTTATTGATCATTTTGCAGGCAAATCGGGTAAAAAATGGCAAAAACCAGTCAAAAACCTCGAGATCTCGGCGAGATATGGCAAGATCTTACCGAGATTTCCGAGATTACTGTAGCAATTTAAATTTTTTTGAATATTTTCACTCTGGCCGGCATTTCAAATGTCATCCCCGTTCAGTAAGCGAGATCTCGTCGAGATCTCGTAGGTTTCCGATGAGATTTTGAACACTGCCGTGGTGTCCTAGTCTTTTATATACTAATTGGTGGTCCTCGCAGAAGCCATCACATTAATCAGAAAATACTATAAATTTCCATGTTAATATAAAAAATAACTAGAAAATCCCACATTATTCAAAAAAGAGAAAATCTTGGTCGTTCATTCTCCTTAATCATTTTCATCTACATCTTAGATCTATTTATTTATTTATAAAAGATATATGGTAAATCAAAGGAGTACCATATGGAAAGGGATGCTTTGTTTTTTTTATCTACACACTATCTTCAGGCGTCTAATAAAGGAGCAATGACATGGAAATAGCAAGTAAGATGAGAAGATATTATTGCATCGTTATGGATTAGCGAAATTGCTAATAAAGGAGCAATGACATTTTCATGACTTTTATTAGTTGATGTGATAAAATTGTAGTATGTACATGAGAAGCATACATAGGTAAAGTGTACATCACATTAGTTGATGATATGTTGTCTACAAACATACATACATACATACATATAGAAATACATACATACATATATGAAGCCTCTTTTTTGTACCCCGGGAGTAGTTACTTCCTATATCGTATCTCATATTATAGGGAGTATCTCCTATAACGGACAGTATGTACGCATAGCATATGAGTATGTAAGATTATCTAGGTGGTATGTACCTTTTTCAGACATATTCATTTTTATGTGCGTACATAATGGTATTTCCAAAATACACTAAAAACTATGAACCCTCTTGAAAGTGTTATTCTACATCCGAATGTAGAATAGTTATTCTACGCATTGGCTAGACGAGCGTGTCCAAACCATCCCACACACGGCCACTTTCATGTGTTGACTAGGAAAATCAGTTATGTGGTTAATCAACTAATAAATGTGTTTCCTTATTTGTACTATAATCTTTTTACTTTGATTTAGCTATAACTTTTTACCGATAGCTTCGATTCACGAATGATTTTTACTAGTAATTTACTGACAACAAAAGGAACATAATGGTATAAGTCTCGCCAATAAATGCCACATGATTCAGATTTTACTACTAAATAGACATCAATTTACTGAATATATTATTAGATTTTAATGCTATATAAACTCCATAGGCTGCTGAATATCACTAGAGCACTAGTTGCAGTATGACATAATAGCACGTCCAGTGAATTAGTGCACATTTTGCAATAACATTGGTACCATACAGCCATGCTCTATGGTGAATTAACAAGCTTCTACGGCCATGCAAATTTCATCTATACATTAGACTCAATAGCCATTTTTCCTAACAACATCAAACTTCACAAAGCAACTCACACTATCACGCGCCAAAATTAACATGTGGTGAGTCCATGTCACATTGGAGCAACATCATTTTCAAAGTTAACAGGCATAAGAGTAAACAGATTTTAAAGAATGCAGCATCTATTTTGCCACAGAATCAAAACTAGAGCAAAAAATTCGAGCACATAAACCAGCCTCACAACGACCAGAGTTCAGAGATCAGATCGATCAAGTTGGGTATTGGACTAACTGAACTCTGTAATCTCAAAAACTAACCACAGATGAGGCATTACCACGTAGGGTGATGAATCCCGACATGGCTGGGCGACAGCAACTTGTGCACCCACTTCCTTCCATCCCGCACAGCAAGCCCTCCATTGGCACGGTGGTTGCTGACGTGGCTTCCATCGAGGAGATGCAGGCTAGGGTTTCAGTTGGTCACGCAAGAGCCACTACTATACAATAGGTCATCACAGACGGTTCGTAAACCACATCACAGACGGTTTTGTGAACTGTCTATAAGTAACTGTCAATGATGACAAAGAGTCATTGTAGACGGTTTTTCAACCGTCTGTGAAAAAACTCATCACAGACGGTTCCAAATTAGAACCATTTGTGATGTTGTATCATCTCAGACGATTCCACTTAGGAACCGTCTGTGATGATGGGCTTATCTCAGATGATTCTAATGAAGAACCATCTGTAAAGAGACACATATCACAGACGGTTCTAATTTGAAACCGTCTGTGATGATGCCCTCATCACAAACAGTGTCGCAGTGGAACTGTCTATGATTTATGCCTCTTCACGGACGGTTCTTCATTGAACCGTTTGTGATGTTGATTTTCTATTTTTTACTAAATTTTAATTTATTGGTTAGCCCCAAGAATTGCTAGCCATATCCTCTGAAACAAAAGACAGTACACAGCATGACCAACATATTATTATGACATAAATTTAAAAAATGTACTCTAATCACATGTTACACAACATACAGCGCATCCATTTCGTAAATAAACTCAGATCACACATTACGACATATGTACAGTGCATCCATTTCAAAAATGAACTCACATATGTACTAACCAATTGGATTCAGAAGTAGAAATGACAAATTCACAGCACAAAGTTCACAAATTAATCTGAATGTATGGTAAGTAACAAATTCACAACTCATGATCTATTGAGTCCTGAGTAGCATCTACCCTTTGGATTTAAGACCTCACGTAGCAAGAAGGCACAGAGCTGTCCTCGAATAGCAAGCAGGTCAGCCTGTTTCAACGCAGATTCAACGCATTGCTAAGCTTGTCGATGAGAAGAGTAAAGTTTCACGTGTATATAAATTAGTAAGTGGAGATAATTGTTGCAAAATTGACAGACCTGTATGATATTGGTTTGCTGGGAACCAATGAGGAGTGCCATGTTATGGCAAACATAGAATTCACATAGGTCAATGCCCTTTTGCTGCTGGTGGCACTACCAAAACATAATAGGTTAATTAGTTCCGAACGTATTATTATAGAGTGTGAGGATTATTGCGTACTATCGAATACCGGAAACTTAAAAATATGCGTTAGAGTGGCTGGGCCCTTCTTGTGTGGCCCTTCCCTTGATTTGTAGACAACAAACGACGTGTTGAGAAAATCTCTGATAGGTTTTAAATTGTGGGTGCCGCCCTTTTTAGAATCAAAGTAAATTACCCGGTTCTGTCTCGGTATAATTACAAGTAGAACCTAGTGATATGTACGCAGTTATGTTGTCATGGTTACTGAACCTAACTTTGAGGTGAGATATATAGTAGAAATCAATGAGTATAGAATCTAGATGAAGCATTTACCCCGGGTTGTAGGGTAAAAGTATGAATTTTTTTGTCCGAATGAGCCAGCGGTACTTTTTCCATATACTTGTGGACGATTTCTTTTATTTCATCCATGGTTTGCTTGGACACCATGTGTGGGTCAGCAAAACCCACCGGTTGTTCCCTTGCTATTGCTTCCAGGATCATGTATCTACATATACAAATGAAGGATGATATATATATATATGACATTTATCAGTGCGTCAGAAATGTAGACGGTGATTACACACACTTACATTGTCCAGTATCTTATGAGTGAGGCGTCGAGCGCTTTGAGGTTGTACAGATCAAACAAGTCAGTGAAGCCAACCATGAAGACGCCATCTAAATACCAGTGTAAGAAATACTCCTCCTTGAAGCTTACCGAGATACTCGTTGTCCGTTGTGCCACCGACTTATTGGCTTGTTGCATGTACCATTCTTGCAATCGAACGTAGGCTAATAAAAGCGTCTCCTTGCACTCATCCAGTACAAATGATAGCCCTAGCTCAAATTGCTGCACCAATGGGGCAAACAGAAAGTCACGGGCTGACGTGGTCCATTTCGATTTGCCCTTGTCTCCCCGTCCTTCTACCAAACTTCATCTTCACAGGAGACGACTCAGCCCTTATTGCAGTAATGGTCTACGCGGAACAGGACACGATAACTGATTTGGCGGGCTCTTATGGTGCATGGCATGGTTCCGGTAGTGTTGGTAGCTCTGGCGCATCATGTGGTACCTCTAGAACTGCTTGTAGCTTCGATGCTACTGGCGGGTGTCGAAGGAGATGTCTTTCTTGGGCCACTGGATAAATGTGCCAATGGCATCCCCTAGTGTAACGATCTCATCATTTGGGGCATGTCCAGTGCGACAGCCTTGAAAATTTCGTGTACACCATCGACATAGACCTTCGCGTAACCCGACTCTACAGTACAATCGTGCACTAATGCCCCTACACCGGATGCATACGCTTGTCCCCATTCAGCCTGTAGGGGAATAGAGCCATTGGCAAGCCTCACTTGCAGATTGCATGGTGTGACCACCTACATAAGGGTAAATAAGTAATTAGCTAACACATCCAACATTAAAGTCTATGTAAGGAGCATTACAGACATGTTACCTGGGTGTTGTCAGGAGGAAATTTGGCTTCATCCACGTCCATCTCAGGGGCAGACGCGCAACTGCTCTGATGGTTGGTTGGGCTGAACTACACCTATGCTTCTTGGACTTGCACATTCCGTGCCTACCTCTCCTCAGCCACCCTTTGCTCCATCCTTTCCTCGAGGCTTCGTAGCAGATAATCGAACAACGCTCTAAGCCTATCCTAAACCCTTTTCTCAATCAGGGCTACTAGCTATTCCTCACGCTTAACTTTGCTTCTCATCCTACACCAGTATGTGGCCGAGTCCTTTGGGAATCCCAATTTCTAAGGAACGAAAATACCTAGGCCTCTGGTGCGACCCAAGTGCTCCTTGTTTCCCAAGGCCTTGGAGAGTATGTTTTTCTCTCTGTTCGAAAATGAAAGAGCCCTGGGAAGATTTGGTGCTCAACAATGTTAGGCGTTGGGACACTTCCTCATCAGCAGGGTTTGCAAAGGACACGTCGCCCGAAGAAGTGTGACGTGACCTCACTCTTACCCAGTTTCAGGCACATGGGTCCACGATCGAGGCAAATGGTGGCGCAGCCACCTTCTAAACTACCTCGTTGTCCTCCCTCGTCCATTGCGCCATCTTACCCATGTACCCAATTGAGCTGAATCCGTGTGGGTGTGTGTTTTTTGACTAGACGGTCTTGTGAGCCACGCTTTGAAGCGCGAACTCTTCCGTCGTCTTCAACTCAACAAATTATCCTCAAACGTCTTCACAAATGTGAACCCATACTTCTGGAACGGAGTCATATCCTTATTGATGTAATTAGCAATGAGGACGCTCTTAAAGTTCGTCCATGCCTTTCCCACCACTAGCTTTGCATATCTTCGCAGTGCTGGCATGGCGTCTTATGGAAGCTCGAACGATGCAAATATTTCTGTCACCAGGTTATCACGCTCCTTATCTGTCAGTGTCTTTCAGGATGGATAGGTGATGGGTAGGGGTGAAAACGGATTGGATACAAACGATAATAGCTTTACCATATTTGTTTTCATTTTTTTTCTCGGATGCGGATACGAATACGGATAAAATCGAATACGGATATGGATCGAATACGAATCAAATCGAATACTGTTTCGAATATTTATCAGAACATGATAACCCCTTAAATTGTATATAAAAAATCAACAGAAACACATAACTAATTGATTGATCAAAATATTATTGAAAATTGAACAAATGCAAACATTTTCATTCACTTAGACAATAGTTAGATACCATGTCGCAAACAAAATTATATACGGTTTAGTTTATCACACATATACGATTAGTTCATCATAAACATAGATTAAAACACAAAATAAAGGTAATTCTTGCTCAGAGATACAAATAGAAGCAAACACATGACACACTAAAAGTTTGATAATATTTAGATATCATATCTCTAGGAAAACTATATAACACTTACATGTAATGACTCAAGATTTATAATCTTAGTTGAATTATGTTTAAAATAATAAATGATGTATTTATGAGTTTTTATAAATTTTAGCTACTTATTTAATATATTTTCCTATTAAGAATAGGAGTTTTTGAATTTTTGAGAAAAATGAAAATCTTATAAAATCTTGAAAATATTTTTTAAATGTTATATTGTTTCTGGAACTTTCTCCAAAAAATTTCATAATTTTTGGAGTTGGTTTGCTAATTTTAATAATTAAAACTTGCTTTAGAGATTAATTAAATTAGAAAAAAATTATGAAATTAAGAAACTTTTTGGGCTAAAAGTGTAGTCTTGGCCCAGCCCATATGTCTATCCAGATATCCGACCTACCATTATCTAGATTATCTGAATCCATATCCGTATCCGTATCCGATGGATAATAAGCTACCGAATCCATATCCGTATCCGACAAAAAAATATCCGTATCCGTATCCGATCCGATACTATCTGACAAATATCCGATCCGATAGAATCCGTATCTGAAAATATCCGGATCGGTCGGAAAATATCCGAACCATTTTCAACCCTAGTGATGGGGACCCTTTCACACCCAACTATCCTGCACATGGTTTGGAAAGCTGCCGCAGCCTTTAGAGGAGAGATTTTGAAATTTGACACCATTTAAAAATGAATTTTTCAATATTTGACACCCTGACCCACTGTCATTGACTCAGATGGACCCACATGTCATACACAGAGCTCGAAAGGCATGCGAATTGGGTGTCAAATATCGAAATACCCCCCTTTAGAGGGGCGGTAGGGGCCCCATCATACGGATTGATCACCGTGATGATGTATCGGCTTTGAGGCCTTTTACTAAGCTCTCTTATACCATGCCTATTTCCTTCTATGTTGGGTGTGTCATCCCTTCGGTAGCGAGGATTGAGGGGACACCATCTTGTATGACGCAAGGTTAAGAGTAGGTAAGTTAAGAGAGGCAAATTTAAGAGAAGGTAAGTGTGGGATATATATATACCCCGGGCGCCCAAGGCAGGCCTGCGAGGCCCAACCAGGCGGAACCAGACCAGGCCGACTATAGAAGGCCGGAGGCAGTTTGGGCTGAGCAAGGCGTGAAGAATCAGGATAAATATTGGTTAAGGAAACCAAGTCGTATTAAGCAAGGGACGATTGTAATCCAAACTAATATGAAGTCGGAATAGATGTAAAGATGTAAACTCCACCTCGAGTCCGAGTAGGACTCTCTCTTGTAAACCGCCTCCACCCTGCTATATAAAGGGAGGAGACGAAGAAGAGGAGACAAGATCATCAGCAAATAAGCTAGCCAATCATAATCCCAGAGCATAGGACTAGGGTATTATCTCCACCGTGAGAGCCCGAACCTGTATAATTCCCGTGTCTTGTGCTACCATCGAGTTTGGATTCAGCGCCTAGCCCCCTTTTCATTATTATCGGTAACAACCCTCGACAGTTGGCGCGCCAGGTAGGGGCTGCGCTAGGATCGATCTCAGCAAGCTCGATGGCAATCTTCAGCGAAAGCATGGCCACTGTCGACGATCGGGATCGCCAACCGCAGAAAATGAGGTAGGGGTCAATGAGAAATGGGACCACAACTGCGCTTTGCTCGAACAGGGGAATGAGGTCGAGGAGGTCGATGGTGGGAGCTAGGGGACAACGAGCGAGATGGAGGATTATCTGGTTCGAGCCCCGAGAAGGTAATAGCTCTACTCCAGTCACCTTGCGGTGGTGGTTCACGATGTTTGTGAGTACAAGAGAGGGTTCTGACTCAATCTTGGCGATGCTAAGTCTAAACTTGAACTCGGGTGTGTGTCTGTTGGGTTCTCTGCCCTAAGTGTTTACAAAGCCTCGATCTTATACACATTCTCCTTGCAGCGTTCGGGAGTATTCCTCGGATCGTGGCCTTCATGCACATTGATAGCGGTGGAAACCGTTCGATCCCGCCAGCCAGATTACTCCACGATCCCACGTTCTCAGAAGCGCCAAGTGATGGCGTGTGCGGGATCCAAGGAGCGCCACCGACCTTGAATCATCCCAAACAAAGGTCGTGAGGGCCCCGAGCTCGAGATATCTGCGCCCTAGGTCGAGCGGCCTCGAGCTTGATCCGAGTCTTTGATCGAGGCCTTCCGAGCTAGGGGACGGTTGTTGTCTTGACCGACCAAGGGTTGCCCCGCCTCAAGACAGCTAGCCTCCGAGGCTCAAGGTCGAGAAGTAGCACCAAGGGCGGCCTCGAGCCTCACCCAACAAGTCGTTGGTGGCAACCCTTGCAAGGTCTTGGAACCTTGTTCGAGGTCGGTGGAGATCGCAAAAGTGAACCCAGGCGAGACACTGGCGACCTTTGATTTTTCAGTGATACGGATGCCAGCAATGGCGGACACTGCAGTGCTTCGAGTCCGCCGCCCAGGTCTTAATTGAGCCCGTCTAATCATGCCGTGGCGCCTTTTGAGGCGCCGTAGGAGGTTAAATCCCAAGAGCGCCGTGGAAGACCCCGAGCTTTGGATCACCAAAGCTGCGCCCTCCTCCCAAGCCTTCTCGCCCGAAAGCGGACCGCCTTTCCATCTCCACACGACGCCGCCATGGCCAAGGCTGGGAAAAGTACCTTGTCGGTCACGAGGATGAAGGAGCTCGAGGCCCTGGGGCTGTTGGATCAGGTGACCTGGCGGTTGCCCGGTGGTGAGACCGAACCTCGTCCTCGAGATGACGAGATCGTCTGCACCGAGCAGCATTCTCTCTTCGGGCTGCAGACCCCGGAGAGCGAATTCCTGGCCGATGTCCTCGACAGTTGCCAAATTGAAGTGATCAACCTGGTACCCAATTCCGTCCTCACCCTAGCCGTCTTCTCCCATCTATGCGAGGGGTTCCTGGGGATTCTTCCCACGCCCTCGCTCTTCTTCCGCTACTTCTCCCTCTTCCGCTCCGGGAAGGACCCCGTGGTCGGGTGCCTCTACTTCCGGCAGCGGCCCGGGCTCAAGTGGGCTCTGCCCAAGATCCCTGGCCGGGACTCTCTTGGTCCATGGTCAGAGCGCTGGTTCTACCTCAAGAAGGGGGAGAACGGGAGGCTGCGATACGAAGGAGCCGCCGTCACTGGGAAGATGGAGACCCCAGAGACTGAGGACCTCAACGTCGACGCAGAAGCCATCGCCGCCATCCACATTTGCGCCACACGCGGTCTCACCGGTCAGGCGATCGCGAACGACTTTCTGCGGAATCGGGTGTCTCCCCTGCGGAAGAGGTTACATCCGTTCTCCCAGATCCAGGGACGCGACGATTCGACCCGCGAGAGTTCATCTGGTAAGGTCTTCAGCCACAAGGCTTTTGCTTGACTTCGTACTTCTTCCTCCTCTGATGGCTCTTGTTCGTAGATGGCGAGAAGGAGTCTGGTCGCGCGGGATGCAGAAATGTTCGAAGCTGGCGTATGAGTACACTCTCGATGACCGGTCTCAAGAACGTCTTTGCATTTAAAGCCCGAGGTAAGCCTTCCACGACCTCTGACCTCATCCGAACATGCGCACGCGTCTTTGCTCGACCCGTGCTTGCTTGTAGGATCATCAAGAGTTGTGGGAGGCACATGAGATCGCTGCTCCCTTGCCCGATGAGGGCAAGAGCAAAAGGAAAGAAAAGACTCCCCTCAACCGGAGCCGACCGCCGAGGGGCGAAGAGGCCTCACATCGAATGGGGTAACCGCGCCACGGTAAAGACGATCATAGCCAATTTCGAGCTCGCGCCCTTGGCTTCTCGGGGCCTAACAAAGTTTCTTTACTTGGCAAACAACAAAGCGCCGGCCGCCGCCAGACCACCGAGCCCCCGCCCAGCGATGCGGGCTCATCGCGGCTCGCCTCCCTGGACCAAAGGAAGGAAGCGGATTCCTCCTCCGAGCTCGAGAACAACAGGACCATCGCGAGCCATCGGCGAGGCAGAGGCCACCGACCAGTAAGAGCACGGCTTTGCAAACTGCTCCATCTCCGTGTTTTCTTAGTGCTTATCCTTGATTGCAGACCTCGGCGCTCGAGACCCGAGCTTGCCCACTCGACAATGCACATTGTTGTGGCGAGTCCGAGTCCGAGGAGGGGTAGACGCCACATCTTGGCCCCACGGTCTTACGGACAAAGCGCGCTCTGCCGGGCCTCGAGCTGGGCCTGGTCGGAGGGTTCGACCAAGGCCACGATAGCAGGACGAAGGGACCCCTAACCTGCAATCGGCGAGGATTACAAGACCGGCGAGACAGGTACCCTCGCGATCGTCGATCCTCCGAGATCGAGGAGACATGGGCGTCCGGGCCCCTCAAGTCATGGCGCCGCCCGATCGTTGGCGGCCATGTCACCGAAGTCCCCGAGGCCCGCCGACCAAGACCGCGCCGATGGCGAGACCGCGGTTCCGGGCCACGGAGAGCGACCACGACAACGGAGGCACTCCGATGACCCGCTTGCGAACTTCCGGCCTAGGGAACACAACACTCCACCCCGGAGGATGGGTGGGATCTTTTCTGCTGCGGCAACTCCGCCATCGAGCTGGCGGAACCTTGACTACGGAGGTCGGGCCCGGCTACGCTGCCGTACCTCTCGGTGGGGTCCGACATGGCGGCCGATGTGGAAGGATCTCGGGCTGCCCGCACACGTCGTCCGTAGGCCCCGGACAAGGTGTGGCGGTGATTGAAGAAGGCCTAGGTCACGGGGACCGGGCGAAGGTTTTGAGATCAAGACTGGCTTCGCCTCGGCGAAATGAGCGAGGAGTTCTCCAGCAGCGTCAACGGCCGACTCCGTGAGGTAGGAACCTTCCTTATATGCCTGTAATGTCGTTAAGTTGTGTGTTCTTGACAACTTCTTACCAAATCGTGTTCCTTGTTTTCAAGGCGGTTGGCGGCGTGACCCGAGGGCTTCAAGGTCTCAACGAGCATGTCGGCGTGCTCGCCAGATCTTGAACGCCGTGGAAGAGAGGGAGACCGAAGCGCTCTAGGCTCTAGCGACCATTGAGGCCGACGCAGAGAAATCGGCGGCTCAACCGGAGCTCAACGATATGCATCGCCGCGATGGTGGCGTTGAGGTGTCCCATGCCGCCGAGCTCGAGAGGACCAGATCCTCGGCGCGAGCATGGGTTGAAGGCGCAGAGAACGCAGCGCCTTCGAGCGACTAAAGCGATCGAGGCCCTTGATGCGGGCGCGCCAAGGTCGAGCTGCTGGAGAAGGCCGCCGCAGAGCGAACTTCTTGAGACTCGGCGCTTCGAGACCCTTCGCGCGCGAGATCGAGGCCCTCGAGAAGGCGGCTGAGAACAAGCGCCGCCGCCCCAGCGCTTGCCGACGAAGGCGTGCCAAGGTCGTGGCACTTGAGGAAGTCGCCAGGAGCAAACCATCGCACTGACCACGGCGCTCGCCGAAAGCGTGCCAAGGTCGGATTTGCCGAGAGGATCGTTGCGAGCTATCATCCTCAACCAAGGCGTCTCGAGCTAGAGGCCAAAGTCGCGGGTGGAGGAGAAACTTAGGCGTAAATAGGGCGGCGAAGACCACCTTGGCCCAACTCAGCGAGCGAGCGTCGCCGAGCCACGGACGCAACTAACGAGGCCCTCTGCGGCGGCCAAAGCCTCGACGCTGCGGGCGAGTCGCCGAGCTCGAGCAAGAGAAGCTTCATGGCGAGATGGAGGATCTGTAGCTCAAACATCCTTGATCTGTAAAAACATTCGATGTTATCAACTGGTTTGGGTTACCTTTTTTGAAGTGTGCGCTTCTTATTCGCGATCAAGATCCATAGGTCGATTCAGTAGATGTTACATCCTAGCTAGCCCCGTTGGGTCTAAGGTCGAACAACGCCGACCTTGGACACAAGTATAAAACGAGCAAATGACCATGACTGCAGAATCGAGATGGAGTACTCGCGAAAAAGAAATGCAAGAAGCGAACCCGATGAATAAATCACCAACTCCACGACCACGACCATGCACGCACTTTATAGCCAAGGCTGCCGAGCTTGTAGTTCAATCCCGGACGCAGGGGGGTGAGCTGATTGCGAAGAGTTTCGGCTTACGTTGAGCTCGACCACTGGGGGGGTGAGCGTAAAGCTCGTGATACCCAGACTAAGGAGCGAATCGAAAGTCGTGCCGAAGAAAAATTATAGAGGCGCTCATAAAGAAAAAGACATGAATGATAGAAATCGGAGAATATCCTTTTATTGAAGCTTTAAAGGTATAGAGATTACACATAAAACTTGCGAAGTTGATCTATGTTCCACGAGCTAGAAAGCTCTCTGCCATCGGGCATCGCTGGCAGTAAGCCCGTGCGATCTGTTGAAAGCGACTCTATAGGGGCCCTCCACCATGGGGATAACTTGTTGGTCTTTGGACAATACCGAATCCGTCTCGGGGCTAAGTCCCCAACAAGGAGCTTCCTAGGTCGTCTCGACCGAGGCGCATGTCTGCGAAGAGCTTGCGGTGTCGCGCTGATCGTAGCGATGCACGGCATCTTACTTCTTCCGCGAGGGCAAGGTCAAGAGACCGTTCTTGCTCGAAGTCGGCGTGGTCGACAGACCGACCTGGCGGAGCCAGGCGTTACCTCCGGAGGCGGGGCGGCCAGATTACCAAACACACGGTGAAAGGGTGTGGACCTGTTGCTCGGCCGATCGTGGGTGCGAATAGACCATAAGGCGATGGGAAGTTCGTCCACCAGTCGTGCAGTAGCGTTTGAGCTCATCTGTAACTTCGCCTTTTGGCGCCTTGGGCGATCTGTCTGGTTGCGCGCTCTGCCCGCTCCGTTGCTCGAGGATGAGCCACGAAGCGAAGCACACTTTGGTGCCCATGTCCTCGCGAAATTCTGGAATAATTCCGTAAACCGGCGAGTACCATTGTCGGTGATAATTCTGCATGGGACCCCATACTTGGTGACCACGGACAAGCGGAAAAAGCGAGCAATGCCCGGCGGTGATGGTCGAGACCGCTCGGCCTCAATCCATTTGGTGAATGTGTCGATGGCCACGACAGAACTTTCTCCCCGGTTGCACGGGAAAGGGGCCGAGGATATCGAGCCCCAGTCGAGAAAGGCGAGCAAGTGGAATGGTCCAAAGGCGTGGTGGTGGTGTACCTTTCTGGCGTGGCCCGACATGCTCGGCGGTCCGGACAATATCCCGAGCATCTGTAATGCCGTCGGCGATAATATCGCACGGAAGGCCTTGCCGACCATAAATCTGTCTGAAGAGTCGCCCCGAGAGACCGAGTGGATGTCGTTGAGTAGGTACTTACCCTCCTCCGTGGAGATGCACCGAGTCAGGATGCCAGAGACATTCCGTCTGTAGAGCTTGCCATCCACGAGCTTATACAAGCTTGCTCGACGCTTAATCGCTTACATTGGCGGGGTCGGCGGCGAGTCGCCCGTGCGTCAGAAGCGTGTATGGGCTCGGCCCATGCGGGAATACCTTCCACCACAGCAAGCACGACCTCCTGATCGGAGATAGACGGAGCCGTCAGCGTCTCGAGGATGACGTCGGGGGGTATCTCTTCGTCGGAAGAGCCGAGCTTGGAGAGAAAGTCGGCACTAGAGTTGTCCTTCCTAGGGACATGCCTAAGCTCCAAGTTCTGGAACCATTTCTCCATCTTGCGGACCTCGGCGAGATACCTTGCCATTGCATCCCCCGAGCATTGATAGTCCTTGTTGTCTTGGTTGATGGCGATTTGGGAGTCTCCTTCACGACCAACCGTCAGACGCCCAAGGACTTGCGAGGCTCGTAAGCCCGCCAAGAGAGCTTCATATTACGCCATGTTATTGGTCGCAGAAAGCCAAAGCGAACTACATACCTCAAGCGAGTACGCCTGCTGGGTAAGGATAAGTATCGGCCCGGCGTTTGAAGGACCTCGAGCCGTCGAAGAACATGATCCAAGGCTTCTCTTCTTCGACCTCGAGCCCGCGGCGGCTGCGGCGTCTGTTCGACCACGAAGTCGAGCACTGTGACTTGATAGCTGTTAAGCCACGACACGGATGTCAACGCCGCCAGTTCCATAGCCCATTTAGCTATCCGTCCGCCGCATATACGGATTCGCGAGGATGTCACCGGCGGGAAGTTGCTCGGGGCGACCACGAATGCGCCCGAAGTAGTGTCGAAGCTTGCGCGAGGCCATGAGAAGAGCATACAGCAGTTTCTGCACTTGCGGATAACGCTCCTTTGGGCCATGTAAGACCTCGCTGACATAGTAAATTGGATGCTGCTGTGCCCCCCGTTCGGCAATTAGGACAGCACTCACGGCTTAGGCGGTGGTGCAAGATAAGCGACAACCTCTCGCCAGTGCGGAGTTATAAGGAGGGTGGGGATGAGCAGATATACCTTGACTCGTCGAAAGATCGTTGTTAGCTTCGAGTCCATTCAAAGCCCGTGCTTGCGCAGGTCTTAAAGAATGGGAGACCTCGCTCACGAGCCTCGAAATGAATCTGCCGAGGCGGCCATGCGGCCGGTGAGGCTTTGTACTTGCTTGATCGAGGTCGGGGCTCCATCTTCTCGATGGCCGATCTTCTCGGGTTTGGACCAACCCCGAGCCCCGATCATGTATCCAGGACCTTCCCCGATGCCGCGCCAAACACACACTTCTCGGGGTTGAGCTTGATTTTGTACTGCTCGGGTTTGCAAATGTTTCCTCAAGGTCACGGACGTGGTCGCTCCGGAGGGGCTTTTGCGATGATGTCATCTCGTAGACCTCGAGGTTTCGCCCAATCTGTGGCTCGAAGGTCTTAGTCATCAATATTTGGAATGTTGCCCCCGCATTGCGCAGACCAAACGACATGGTCGTGTAGCAATAAGTGCCGAACGGGGTGATGAAGGCAGTCTTGCTCTCGTCGTCGACCGCCAGCTTGATCTGGTGGTAGCCTGAGTAAGCATCCAAGAAGCTTAGCATCTTGGCGTTGGCGGTGGAGTCGACGATCCAGTCGATCTTGTGGAAGGGGAAAATTGTCCTTGGGCGGCCGAAGTTCAACCCGTATGGTCGCGCACATTCTCCACTTGCCACCTTTCTTACGACGATGACCGGGTTGGCGGCCACTCGGAGTAGTCGATCTCGCGGATGAAGCCGGCCTTCAGGAGCTTATCAAGGTTTTCCTTGATGACCGCAACCTTCTCTGGGGAGAAGCGACGCGATTCGCGCGCTGAGTCTAGAATCGGCTCGACACAGTAACTTGTGCTCGATCACCTCCTTGGAGCGCCAGCATATCTGCGGGCTCCCAGCGAATATACCTTTGTTGGCGCGAAGGAAGGTGACGAGCTCGAGTTCTATTTGGGACTTAGCTCGCCGAGACGTGACACACTGGTCGTGTCGCCTTCCTCGGCGGCATGGCCTTTGTTGCCCGCTGGGTTGGATCGCCGCCTTCTGCCGGGCGTTCTTTTCCGTCACCTCTGGACCTTCTTTGCAAAGGCGACATGCGAAGCGCCAGGCCTTGGTCTCGCAGACCATGTGCCACTGCAGTCACAGCGACGATAACGATGCCGTTGGGGCTGGGAGCTTCATGCACCGATGACCGTAATGATTAGCCGCCATAAACTTGATGAGGGCAGGCCTTCCGAGAATAGCGTTGTACGGGAGGTCGCCCTCGACCACCTCAAAGGTGATCACTCGGTCGCGGAAGTTGTCCGAGCCGCCCGAAGGTGACGGGCAAGACCACCGCCCTAAGGGAGTAGTCGAGCTCGTGAGCGATTCGAAGAAGGGATGGCGATGCTTTTGATCTTTGACCGGGAATCGCATCCGGTCGAGTGCTTCCGCTATGACAAATTAAGAGAGCCGCCGCCGCCGACCATGACACGCCCGACCACCGTGTTGCCGATGGTCGGGTCACGACCAAAGCGGTCTTTAAGTCTCGCCATACCTTGTAAGGCATCCTCCGGAGAAAAGGTGATGGTGGCCCGGCCCACTTGCAATCTTTGCTCGACGGGCTTTCTGATGTAACGATAGATGGTCCGGCAGCAGACCTTGATCTCGCGCTGGGTGGTAGGTCGCCGAGCCACCGAAGATAACGTCAATCCGCGCCGCCTGTTGGAATTCCAGGTCGAGGTCGCCGTGCTCCGACCCGGCATTCACCCTTTCAGGCTGGTCGTCATCCTTCAGGAGCACGGGCATCTCACCACGTCCGTCATAGAAGGCTTCAAGCTTTCCCTGCCAAGCCCTGCAGGACCGCAGGTCGTGACCGGCCGCCTGCAATAAACGAGCAAAATTCGCCTCGTCGTACCCGACCGCCCTTGGCTCCTGCGGTCGGCGGCCGGTCCTCCGAGGTCGAGCCGCCGGCCCTCTTTACCGGGCTGGCCACAGGCTGGCGGGATCGAGGCCGACCTTGACAAGGTCGGGTCCCGTCCGAGTCGATCCGGACCTCAAGGACCTCACGCTGGCCGTCCGAGAGGCGATGACCCATGGTGACCTCCGTCGGTCCTGCGGTCACGCTTCCGCTTCTTGGTGCGGGTGTCTTGGTCGGCGCCCTTGGAGTTGGACGGGCCAGCCTCAGAGTGGCTCCAGACCAAGCTTACCTTGGTCGTAATCGCGCTTCGGCGGACGGCGTAAATCACGTCTGCGTGCGTTCGCCATGTGAAACAATTTGTTGACGCCGAGCCTTGTCGTGATCTCGAGGTCTTGATGGCGCGCCGTCGCGAACGCCGAACTTGAAGGCCTTGATAACCGCTTCATCAGAGATGCTTGGAATCAGGTTCCTTGTGCGGATGAACCACCGCACAAAATCACGAAGAGGCTCGCTCTTGCCCTGGATGACGCGATCCAAGTCCTTCTCCCTCCCTGGCCGCTCGTAACAGCTCTGGAAGTTGGAGCGGAGGGCGCTCTGGATTTGGCGCCACGACCTGAAGGAACCAGGCTTCTGGTTGAAGAGCGAGTTCGAGGCGGCGCCGTCGTAACGGTCGGGAGATAGTTGGCCATGACCAACTCGTCACATCCGGCCGCCAAAATGGCGGTCGAGTAGATGGACAGGAACTCGTCGGGGTTCTTGGTTCCGTCGAGCGCTTCGATCAGCGGGTTTAAACCGGCGAGCCAGCACTCTGTGACGAAGGTCGTCGAGTCGCCACACAACCGTAGGCGGGGCGGGTGTCTGCGGGAAGCGATCGCGACAACGAGATCTCCTTCTCTGTGACGAATCCGAGCGGGCTCCCTTGACGACCGATCTTGGCGAGATCGGTCATGATGCCGAGCATGGGAGTCGCTGGGAGGTATTGCGGCGGTCTGTCTTGCGCGACGCGCTGGGCGGAATGTCGGGAAAGTCCCGTGACTGCTTGCCGATTGGCGTGGAGCTCGTGTGGCTCACCTCGCATCCGGTATGCCGGGTCTTGCCCGAGGGTATTCCGAGACGGCGGCGCTTCTCGCCTCGGCGGCGGCGATGGGTGCGCCTCGACGGCGTGATGAATTGTCGCCGCTTCTCGGGGAAGGGTCCTGAGCGGTGACTTCGGTCTTTGTGGAGGAATGGCCTCGATTGCGGCGCGGTTGAGTTCTTCGGCCAAGGCCCGGCCAAAGAACTCGATTTTGCCCTATCGGGATCAGCCATGATCCGCAATATGAAGGCGCTCCCGAGGGAGGAGCCTCTCTGGTCCTCCGTCGGGCGTGGTAATGGCCCGATTGATTGCAACGTGGACCATTCGGCGAGCATCCTCGGGAGTTTGTGGGTCGCGATCCGCCGCCGCGTCCTCACCGGCGCCCGCCATGAAGCGTCTTTGCTCACACGGTGGTGGGGAAGGCGCGAGGATGCGGAGCGGACTCGCGTCCGATCCCACGCTTCGAAGAGTGTTAAATCGATGGAGAACGCCATGCTCCTAAGACCTCGGAGTTTTTTCTGTGAATGAACAAAGTAACCGAGCCCCACGGTGGGCGCCATTTGTCGACGATCGGGATCGCCAACCGCAGAAAATGAGGTAGGGTCAATGAGAAATGGGACCACAAGCTGCGCTTTGCTCGAGCAGGGAATGAGGTCGAGGAGGTCGATGGTCGGAGCTAGGGACAACGAGCGAGATGGAGGATTATCTGGTTCGAGCCCTGAGAAGGTAATAGCTCTACTCCAGTCACCTTGCGGTGGTGGTTCACGATGTTTGTGAGTACAAGAGAGGGTTCTGACTCAATCTTGACGATGCTAAGTCTAAACTTGAACTTCGGGTGTGTGTGTTGTTGGGTTCTCCGCCCCTAAGTGTTTACAAAGCCTCGATCTTATACCCATTCTCCTTACAGCGTTCGGGAGTATTCCTCGGATCGTGGCCTTCATGCACATTGATAGCGGTGGAAACCGTTCCGATCCCCGCAGCTGATTACTCCACGATCCCACGTTCGTGAATCGCCAAGTGATGGCGTGTGCGGGATCAAGGAACGCCACCGACCTTGAATCATCCCAAGCAAAGTGGTCGTGAGGGCCCCGAGCTCGGAGATATCTGCGCCCTAGGTCGGCGGCCTCGAGCTTGATCCGAAGTCTTTGATCGAGGCCTTCCGAGCTAGGGGACCGGTTGATCAGGCTTGACCGACCAAGGGTTGCCGACCCCAAATGACCACCTTCGCCGGCCAGGCAAGCCGCCGAAGTCTGGATTTCATCGCCGACGATTTTGGTCATCTTACTCTTTCGGATTCGGATCAATTCCAATCTGGAGGCAATCTTGAGGTTCCCTTAGCCGGACAACCACTCGGATCGGGAACAGGCATGGCCATCTGTCCTTGGATGGTAAGCCAAAGATCTGAACCTCGTCTTGAGCTGGAACCGGCTAATAGCAAACCCCGAGTGGTCAAATATGCAAGAAAGCCACTCGGATTCAAAGGCCAGTACTCCTCATCTTCTTGTTCCTCCGATTCAGAAGGTGAGGCAGAAGATTTCCAGAGCTTTCGTAGCGTTTTCGTAATCGAAGAGCTGCGAACCGAATCCCAGCAACAGAAAGATGCAGCAAACGCTGCAGAAGAAGAGCGTCAACGACAAGAAGGCCGCGCGAGACTCCTCCAGAACAGAGGCCGCAATGTCAATGAAGAAATCCTGCAGACGAAGGTGGGAAACCAATCGGTTTTCCATACTCCTCAGCAGAATATCGTTGCCTCCAAGACGCTTCTTGATACTTTAGGACCACTGCTTGGTCCTGACAGTCTGGCCGCTCCGATCGTAGCCCAAGTTCAGGGCTATGGTGGCGGCAAGAATTCAGCAAACACCGGGAGGAGCCAAGGGAAAAGGAGCCATCTCGTACTCGCCTCCTCAATTCACAGTCGCTAGAAGAACACGCCCCCATGATCACAAAGCGAGAGCCGGTGGGGAAGACGCTCGGCATAGCATCAGCCGGGACCTCCGCGCGGATTTAAACGCCAGACGGCGTGACAGGGAAGATGAAGAGCGCCGTAGGCGCAGAGATGACTATGAACATTTTGGCATTGGCCATGACGACCGGGACGATCGCTGCAATAATCCCCGCTATTATGGAGGGGAAAACAAAGACCGCCGAGCTAAATCACCCTATCGACGTTCTCCACGGCAGCAGCGGCCCTATTGAGGGCATCGGGCTTTCACCCTCGCCCGCCGAGTGGTTTGGGCCAAGGATTCAATCGAAGAGCATCACCAAATTCGACGGAGAAAGAGATCCGAAGCTTGGCTCGGGTTTACTCTCTTGCGATCATGGTCTGGGGCGTCGCAATGTGATGGCTAATTACCTCCCAGTCATGCTCACCTCTTCGGCTCAAGCATGGCTCACAGGACTTCCGGCAAATTCCATAGATTCTTGGGAGGATCTTTGTGAACAATTCATCACCAATTTTCAGGGCACTTACAAGCGACTTGGAAAGCAATGGGACCTATACCAGCTCCACCAGAAAAGGAATGAGACGCTCCGAGAATTTATCCGATGCTTCATGCAAAAGAAGAATACGATCAGGGATATCTCGGAGGCGGCAGTCATCGCGGCATTCCAAAAGGGTGTCAATGACCCCGACCTGATTAAGAAGATGTCCCGAAAGCCGCCGACCACTGTAAGGGAGATGTTCGAGCTGGCGGATCGCTATGCGACGGCTTCAGATGCTTTGGCCGAACGGCAAGATGATCGCCCACGACATAAAGATAAGAAGGAGTACGCCGAGTCATCAAAACAACGAGATAGGAAGCGGAAGCCCGAAGAGATAGTGGTGGCAGCCGAGCAAGGCCGGCATCGCGCACCACGCACCGACGACTATGATACGGTGATGGAAGCTATTTGTCCTTTTCATCCAAAAGGTAAACACGCTGCAAAAGATTGCTTCACTTTGAGGAGGTTCGCCAAAGAATCTAGAAAGCGACCAGCCAGAGGCGAAGCAAAAGATGAAGAGAAGAAAAAACAAAATCCCCTTGAAGATGATGAAGGCAAATATCAAAAGATGGAACGTGAACTCAACTACATTTACAGAGGTTCAATGGCTTACGAGTCAAAGCGAAAGCAAAAACTCACGGCCAGGGACGTCAACGCCGTCATGCCAGCGGCTCCCCAGTACCTCAGATGGTCCGAGGTCTCCATCACTTTTGATCGCTCAGATCACCCGAATCACATCCCTTATCCTGGAAGATTTCCGCTGGTGTTGGACCCAGTAGTGCGCAATGTTAAACTCAAGAGGGTGCTAGTCGACGGAGGGAGTCTACTCAATGTTCTCTTCTCCAAAACTTTTGATGATATGAAGATTCCCTGCTCCGAGCTGAGGCGGGGTTCATCACCATTCTATGGAGTAATTCCTGGAACTTCTTCGATTCCACTCGGACAAATCACCTTGCCGGTCACGTTTGGAACCAAGGAGAATTTTCGTACAGAATACCTCAACTTTGAAGTGGCCGACTTTCAGACGGCATAATATGCCATTTTAGGAAGACCCGGCTTGGCCAGATTCATGGCCGTGCCTCATTACACTTATCTCATCCTGAAAATGCCAGGGCCGAAGGGCATCATTTCCGTCCGTGGCGATGTCAAGCAGTCGTTCATCTGCGACAGAGAAAGCTACGAGATGGCCGAAGCTCAAGATGTGGCCGATGACAGAAAGAAGATCCGACAGGCGTCCACACACCAAGAAGACGAAGGAGAAGTACCAGCCAAGAAGTAGGCCAAGGCAAGCCTAAAACCGGATAAGGGGGCCAAGAAGGTAATCCTCGACCCATCCAACTCCGCCCAGACAGCTCTGATTGGGACATGCCTCACCCCCAAATAGGAAGACGCGCTCGTCACCTTTCTTCGGGCCAACCGGGACATCTTCGCGTGGAAACCATCCGATATGCCCGGTGTTCCCAGGGAGGTGATCGAGCACTCTTTGAACGTTGACGAGAAGGCCAAGCCCATCAAGCAACGGCTCCGAAGATTTGCTCAAGACAGGAAAGAAGCCATCAGGGAAGAAATCACGAAGCTTTTAGCAGCAGGCTTTATAAAAGAAGTGTACCATCGATCGGTGGCGAACCCAAGTCTTGTTCGCAAAAGAATAAAAGCTGGCGCATGTGCGTTGATTATACCGATCTCAACAAAGCATGCCCGAAAGATCCTTTCGGGCTGCCTCGTATTGACCAGGTGGTAGATTCGACGGCAGGCTGTGAGCTTCTCAGTTTTCTGGATGCCTACTCAGGATATCACCAGATCAGGCTAAAAGAGGAAGACTGCATCAAGACCTCATTCATCACTCTGTTTGGCGCGTTCTGCTACGTCACGATGCCGTTTGGATTGAAGAACGCTAGCGCAATTTATCAACGCGTAATACAGCGATGTTTTCACTCCCAGATCGGGAGCAACGTGGAAGCATATGTGGATGACGTTGTTGTCAAGTCTCGTGTAAAGGAAGACCTCATACCGGACTTAGCTGAAACCTTTGAAAGCCTAAGGGCTTACAAGATGAAGCTCAACCCGAAAAAATGTGTCTTTGGAGTCCCGTCAGGGAAATTACTCGGATTTATCGTGTCGCAGCGTGGCATCGAGGCGAACCCAGAAAAGATCAATGCAATTCTAAAAATGAAACCTCCAACCAGTTAGAAGGACGTCCAGAAGCTCACCGGATGCATGGTGGCACTCGGCAGATTCATTTCTCGGCTAGGATCACAAGGAATGCCCTTTTTCAAACTTCTGAAGAAGCAGGGTAACTTTCAATGGACCACCGAGGCGCAGCAGGCTTTCGAAGAACTGAAAAAATTCTTGTCATCCCCACCTGTGCTGGTTCCTCCAATGCCTGAAGAACCCCTTTTTCTCTACATCGCCGCGACGACTCATGTAGTCAGCGCGGCAATCGTGGCAAAGCGGAAGGAAGAAGGGCACCTCCAGAAAATCCAATGACGATCTATTTCATCACGAGTCTTTGGGAGAATCAAGGTGCGCTACCCGCAGTACAAAAACTATTGTACGCCGTGTTGCTCGTCTCTCGCAAACTCAAGCACTACTTCCAAGAGCATTCAATTTCGGTGGTCACCACCTTTCCGCTTGGAGACATACTCCACAATCGGGAGGCCACCGGGAGGATTGCAAAATGGGCAGTTGAGCTCGGGGCCTTTGAAATCTCCTTCAGGCCGCGGACGGCAATAAAGTCTCAAATACGTGCCGATTTCACCGCCGAATGGAAAGAATTGCAAACTCCGACGACCATCGAAGAACTGGAATACTGGACAATATATTTCGACGGATCCCTCATGCTCAGCGGCGCAGGAGCTGGCGTGGTCCTCATCTCTCCAACAGGTGAGCGCCTGAAATACGTCCTTCAGATCCACTTCCCGGCGTCAAACAATGCCGCTGAGTACGAGGCACTCATCCACGGGCTTCGCATCGCGATATCCCTTGGTGTCCGACAGCTAACTATTCGGGACGACTCCATGTTGGTAATTAATCAAGTGCAAAAGGATTGGTCGTGCGTCGAAAACAACATGGCAAAGATATTGCCAGAGGTCGGAAGTGGAGGACAAATTTGTGGCCGAGCTTATTCATGTGCTCCGCCGTGACAACGAAGCAGCAGACAAATTGGCAAGGATGGGTTCCACTCGGGCAACAGTACCAGCCGGCGTGTTCGTCGAAGAGCTCCATAAGCCTTCAATAAGCCAAAAGCAGGAACAAAGCAAATCGGAAGAAGCACCCGTTGAAGAAGAGGTCTTAGTCATCAACGCAGATTGGACGGCTCCTTTTCTCAATTACCTATTAAGGAATGAACTTCCAGAAGACCAAACAGAGGCAGAACGCATCTCGCGACGTAGCAAGAATTACATGGTAGTAGGAGAAGAATTATTCCGAAAAAGTGCCTCCGGAGTTCTAAGGCGATGCATATCAGAACAAGAAGGAAAAAACCTACGCAGAGAAATCCATTCGGGAATCTGTGGGCACCACGCGGCATCAAGCACACTAGTGGGCAAAGCATATCGACAAGGCTTCTTCTGGCCGACTGCCGTAACTGATGCAGAGGACATCGTCCTAACCTGTGAAGGATGCCAGTTTTTGCTCGCCAAATACACGTGCCCGCTCAGAAGCTGCAGACAATTCCGGTCACTTGGCCGTTTGCAGTCTGGGGGCTCGACATAGTCGACCCATTGAAGAAGGCTCAAGGCGGCTTCACTCATCTCTTCGTCGCCATCGATAAATTCACCAAATGGATAGAAGCAAAGCCAGTGGCTACAATCACAGCGACCAAAGCCAAATATTTTTTTCAAGAAATCGTGGTAAGGTTCGGCGTGCCAAACAGGATTATCACGGACAATGGGACCCAATTCCGAGGAGAAGAATTTCAAGACTGGTGCGACGAGCTCGGTATCAAAATTTGCTTCGCCTCCGTGGCTCATCCAAAAAGCAACGGACAGGTAGAAAGGGCAAACGGCATGGTACTGCAGGGCTTAAAGGCACGAATTTTTGACCGTCTCAAACCGTACGCCACCCGATGGGTAAAAGAATTGCCTTCGGTACTCTGGGGGCTGAGAACCACTCCCAGCAAAGCTACCGGGCAGTCACCTTTTTTCCTAGTCTACGGCTCGGAAGCGGTCCTACCTACTGAGTTGACCTTCGGATCCCCTCGGGTCCGGAATTTCAAGGAGGCCGAGTCGGAGGAAAGCAGAATGGAAGACATCGATCGGCTCGAAGAGGCAAGGGAGGTCGCTGCGGTCCAGTCGGCCAAATACCTCCAGGCCCTACGCCGCTACCATGATCGAAACGTCCGGAACCGAGCGTTCTCCATGGGCGATTTGGTCCTAATAAAGAGTCAGAAGCACGAACACAAGTTATCTCCGAATTGGGAAGGCCCCTACATCGTCGACGAAGTGACACGTCCGGGAGCTTACAGGCTTAAGCGAGAAGACGGCGCCATCATCAGCAACTCATGGAACATAGAGCAGCTACGTCGTCTTTACTCTTAAAATATTTTTATCTTTTCCTAGACTTGCTACCCAATTGCTACTCAATTGAGCAGTAAGTCGGGGGCTATACCTAATAGTGTTGCGCATGCGCAACTCTACTGGGAAGTTCACTTGTTTCAAGAGATGCCATGTGTCAGAATTTTGATTCAATTGACTTGCTACTCAATTGCTTCTCAATTAAGCAGAAAGTCGGGGGCTACACCTAATAGTGTTGCACATGTGCAACCCCGCGCGCAAACTAATTCCTATGATCACGGCTAAGTACGAGTGCTCTAAAACTTTTGATTGTGATACCCCGAACGAAAAAATCTAGTTACCTAATAGCATGCCCGAGGGAAAAGAGCCAGGCGCCAACTCGCGATGCTCGGGGGCTAGACTAATCGGACGGGGTGCCTAAACATAAGGGAGGATGAAGACCACTCGGAAAAGTCGAAAAGATCTAAATAAGGAAAAAAGAAAAGTGCTACTTTCCTTGCAGAGATAAAAAAACTACCCCCGGCGAGCGCGGCCGACGGCTTCGATAAGGGCGTTCCTAGCTCCGATGAGCCTAGGAATGACCTCGATCAGGACATCAACGGCGGCGGCATCCTGGGCGACGGCCTCCTGCTCCGCAGCCTCCGCCATGGCGAGATCATATTCAGCCCAAAGCTCGGCAAGTTCGTCCTCCGGCTCCGCAGGGGCGTCATCTCCAAAATTGAAGAGCAGATTCTCGATCCACGGCTCAACCAGCGGACCCAGGGATTCAGGAGGGAGAGACAAGGGAGAGAGATCCTCAGAAGAAGAAGAAGAAGAATCCATGAATAAGAAGAAAGGAACCTGCAAAAAAGACGAACGATCAACCGACAGTCACAATTCTAGGAGCACGAAAAGCGAAGAAATCAAGCAAATAGGAAGGCGAACGGACGAGTGTTTCAAAGAAACAAGAAGAAGTTCTTGAAGAAAAGAAGAGGAACGAGCCGGCGGAGAGCGGTAGTGCGCTGCAAATCACAAAAACCGAGGCTGAGTTCACTATTATACAAGGCAACGTCTGTCCCTGGAGAGAGACTCGCTATCGCTCAAAACGACGCTTGTCATCGAGGCGGGAATGAATCACCTCCCGGACGTGCTAGACATAACGTCGCACATGTCTCGAGGGGGGGTCAAACGCCATGATGATCGAAGACTTCAAAACGGGCCTGGACGCCAGACACGCCTCCTAATGGGCCGGGAACCAATGAGTGCATTAAGGCAGAAGTAAGACATTTTCACGGTGCAAATTCAGGCCAGAGGGGAATTTTTTCAATATTGGAATAATCACCCCAAAGGAACGAAAAATCGCAGGGCAAATTCAGTACAAACAGAAGACTACACAGGACCCAAGTCCAAGTTTTTAACTAAAGCAGCGGTAGTGTCCTTGACCTCATCCATAAGGGCAAGCGCTTGATCGTCATCGACAGTACGGGCAAACCCTTCCTTGACAGCCTCAAGCTCCACCCGCAGATATAAGGACTTGGTGATCGCCAACACCGGCAAAGCGCTTCGTGATTGCGATGTCCTCCAAATCTGTGATAAGCTTCTTAGGGCTTCTTCGACCTCACGAATTGTGATATCGGCGTCATAAGGGACACTGCTGGTGCCGGCTTCATCAGGACTCAAGATTCGCAACATCCTCTCTGAACCCGCTTGGAGACGATCGGCTCGCGCTTCAGTACATTTGATCTTATCATTAAGGACCTGGTACTGAGCTTGCGAGTTGACCCGATGCACTGCAGGATACCAGTCGGGTAAGTTCGGAACTGCCAAAAGAAAGACGACAAGACAGAGGACAAAACCGAGAGCGCACCTTCCAACTCTCTTGTCAGCCTGGCCACTTCTTTCTCGGCACCTTCTTCAGCTTTCTTCAGTTCCTCATTTCGGGAAAGTGAGGACTCAAGCTTCTCCCGGAAATCTGAAAAGGCAAGAACCGAGGCATCAGAAGACGAAGAATAAGAGTCGGGGCTCAAGGCACTCGGACAAGAGGAATACCGTCAGAAGAATTAACCAGGTTCAGCTTCTCCGCCTCGAGAGACTGGATTCGACTTCGAAGTCCTTCCAGTTCCTCTCGATTCTCTACGCAGGTGCGTGTGAGCTCTCCCTCCAGCTCAGTACGGATCTGCTCAACTTCGGCAGCATAATCTTTCCTCATTTTCATCCTCGGGAGCAATTTACGAAGAAGGAAGTTCCGGTCTTTGGCGAAAGACGATAGGCGCTGAAGATGACAAAGCAATGATAGGCTTCAAGCCAAACAAAAAGAAGACTCCCAAAGAAAGCGCAGACAACTCACATTGCCAAGGCGATAACAGGTGTAGGCGGCGTCACAAAATGACTCCCAATCCTTGTCCTCATCCTCGCCATCCAATAGGACCACATCACCGTCGTCATCAACAAACGCAGCTCGCACCGGAGATTTCGGGCGAGGAGGCGGGGGGATTTCTTCACGTGGTGGTGATGAGAGAGGGGAGGTGGCAGGATCTTCTGGCGTCAAAGGAGGAACAGCAGCATTGACAGGGGACGCGACACGAACAGTCGGTCCGAGAAGGAAAGGCGGTCGGGAACCACTCGGCTCCAAATGGGCTTCACTGCTTGTGGCCTCGGGGGCTGTTGAGAGGACCGTACCGACTAATTCCGCGGCAACGTTGGAAGCAGCGGATGTAGCATCAACCAACCTCTCAGCCTCCACGGTGCCGGAGTCACCCCCGTGGACAACTGCCGGAGACTCCAGATGCGGTGTTTCATGAAGGACTTCATCAACAGGATCCCTATGAGAAGAAACAATGAAGACGCGGTCCAGGGGAACAACGAAGGGATGACAAGGAAATCCAACCTGTTGGATCTTGTTATCTTGCACTTTAAACCCCTCCGGGAGGATGGACTACCAGCAGGAGTCCCTGCAGGCGCACTTTGCGTGGCAAACAAGGGAGCTCTAGCAAGCGCCTGGCGAGGCACACTTTCATTGTGGGGTGAGCCGAGGCTTAGACACTTCGGGTCCACAGACCGCTTGAAGAGGAAGAAGCCGGGGGAGGAGGCCGCACGGTCGTAGGGTCCTGGATCTTTTGACCACCAGTCGGACGTACATCTTTAGCCGACTGCTTCCTCTTAGCCTTGCGAACAACCGGATTTTTCCCTTTCCCGACAGGATCATCGTCAGGTTCATTCACTCTGCTCCGCTTTGCAATCGGGGCTGCGGAAGAAGCACGAGCGGGGAAGTTTCGCTTGTCACCCTTATGCACGGGGAATTCAGGGAGCGGTGCATCGGAAAAGAAGGCATCACGTCCCTGCAAGTATGAAAAAGAAGACATATATCCAGGTCAAAGTCCTAACAAAAGTCAGAAGATTCAAAGACGGAAGGCGATGAAGATCCCTTTGGGAGGAGCGGGGTTGAGCTTTGTAAAGGTCTCGGGCTTACAGGAGCAGCGATCTTCTCATTGGCGAAAAAAAATCAACGCGATCAAAAACGCCGCCGAGGTAATTTCCTCAGAAATCTCCCGAGTAGGATCGTTGGCACCCTCATATTCGTACCCAGGATGAACTCGATCTTTGAGAGGCTGAATTCGGCGGGTACAGAAGTTGGCAACGACGGCCGTGCCAGTGAGCCCATTCTCCTTCAACTCAGCAATCAGCCCCATGAGGTCAATCACTTGGTCCATCCAATCATCTCTGGGAAGCGATGTCCAGTCAAGAGATGGCATGGGTGGCGTCCCGGTAAAGGCGGGCAATGGAGGATCAGCATTGGCGCAATAAAACCACTCTTGGTGCCAACCCTTGTTCGAGGTCTTGAAAGGAATGTTAAAGTAAGGCTTTTTCATGCCGTCCCTTAGTTGGAACCCGGCACCCCCAACCACTTTAGGAGAATTCTTATTAGGAAAAGGCTTAAGAAGGAAAAGGAGGCGAAAGAGATTGAAGTGGGGGCGAATACCAAGGAAGGCCTCACAGAGGTTGACGAAGGAAGCAATTTGGAGAATGGAGTTGGGGTTAAGGTGAGTTAGTTCGATCCCATAAAACCCAAGAATGCCGCGGAGAAATGGGGATGCCGGGAGACCAAGCCCACGCATAAAGAAGGATTCAAAGACGACCACCTCCTCAACACGAGGGGTAGGGCAGAATTCACCTGCAGCAGGGCGGGCGGCAAGCATTACCAATTGCGGAAAAACACCGATGCTTACTAAATCCTCCAGCCGCCCCTCCGTCGTTACCGATGTAGCCCAATCCTTGGCCACGGCGGACGGACGAACGGTTGCGGGAGAAGAAGACGACATTCTCGAACGAAGAAGCCTCGCGATCGCGGGAGATCAGGATGACAAGAAGAGTTAACCCTAGCGGCGGAGGTCGCGAGGGAAAAAGATTGGAGAACAAAGGGGCAAATGGGAACAGTGCAAGGCCACTTCATTTGCTCCATATTGATATGAAAGCGGCGCCGACTCTCGCCTCGAGCGGGAAACAGCATCACCCTTCCAAGGTCCTGAAGCCACCCTAGGGAGCACTTCAGGGTGGGCCCGCAGGCACGCACATCGTGCACAATCGCCAACGGCCCAAAAAATTGAATTTGGAAATGGTATGCCCAAAGATGGGCCAAAAGCCAGAAGCCCATGACACACGGGATAACGGGTACCACCCAAGAAATAACATCCTCTTATGGTATGCCTCATGATAGGCCGTAAGCTGATATAAGTTCAGAGAACGAAGTCAGGTACCGTAAAGATGACTCTAAAAATAGACGCCTACAAGGTATGACGATCGTGTGACCCCAAGAAGGGCGGCGATGGATACCCGATGGACAGGCTGAGATGCGCTCTGTAAAAAGGCCAAGGGTTATGCGCCCAGATGCGCTAATACCACTCAGCTGAATACAAGTGCGCACAGGGAACATGCCAAGAAACGAGTCAGCCTGGTAAACCAGGTCAGAGACAGCTCGGAAAAAATCGCACAAAGAATTTCATCGAGTTCTTCTTAACCGCCTCGCCAAACGACAAGCACTCGGCTAAAGGCACTCGGGAAGGCTTGACCGCGGGAAAGCATTCGGTCACGAAGCACTCGAGAGACTCTTGTGGGATATATATATACCGGGGGCCCAAGGCGAACTCGCGAGGCCCAACCAGGCGAAACCAGACCAGGCCGACTATAGAAGGCCGGAGGCAGTTTGGGCTGAGCAAGGCGTGAAGAATCAGGATAAATACTGGTTAAGGAAACCGAGTCGTATTAGGCAAGGGACGATTGTAATCCAAACTAATATGAAGTCGGAATAGATGTAAAGATGTAAACTCCACCTCGAGTCCGAGTAGGACTCTCTCTTGTAAACCGCCTCCACCCTGCTATATAAAGGGAGGAGACGGAAGAAGAGGAGACAAGATCATCAGCAAATAAGCTAGCCAATCATAATCCCAGAGCACAGGACTAGGGTATTATCTCCACCGTGAGAGCCCGAACCTGTATAATTCCCGTGTCTTGTGCTACCATCGAGTTTGGATCCAGCGCCTAGCCCCCTTTTCATTATTGCCGGTAACAACCCTCGACAGTAAGTTAAGAGTTATTTTGCACATGCAAGGCTAAGAGAATCAACATTGCTTGTAACACCAATCGGGCAAATGTAAAGATTTTTGAATCTTCATTCTCAATCATGAATGGTATTATGTTTTAATGGCTGCATTTGCTTATGCATAAAATGAATTTTATGTCATTCATACAACGAATCATGTCTTCTATCACAAATTGAATAAAGATTGTATTATATTGCTCTCAGATAAGGGTTGGTTGAAGATTTTAAACATTCAATCACAATCACGAATGGGCTAACAATTAATTCAGTGAATAAGACCTTGAATCCTTACCACCTTAATATTTAGATTAAGCACTTACTAACTGAATCAACAATAGACTACCAGTTCAACATTTTAATAAGATGATTCCAAAGCAGTACAACAACATTAAAACTGATCCACTCAGTCAGGCTTTAATCACACCAGTAACAGTTAAGATAACAAAGTGTATTTAGCTAAGCATCTAAATAGCACATATACTGATATAACAATCTCAATCTGCACAGAGATCAGAAATTAAACCAGAATGCTGTGAGTGATTGCACAATCAGCGTTAATCCAACAACTAGTATATACAATGAAGTGTTGATAGAAAGGCAATAACAGTCAAGAACAAGCTATTAGACAGATATAATCTAATTAGCATTTAAGCCTTTGGTTCAAGGATTAGTTCATAGAAATAAATGTTCTAGTCATCACAGTACCCATTATCATCATCAAGTAAGTAAGGCAACAAAAAAACGGAGACCAAAAAAGTGGGGAGGGCGCAGCCGAGGGGGAAGGCACGGGGGAGGGAGGAGGGCACCACCGAGGTAGAGGGGAGACACCACCAAGGGGGAGGGGAGACACCACCGAGGGGGAGGGCGCTGCCGAAGGGGAGGGTGCAGCTAGGAGTCGCCGCCATCGGGGGAGGGCACCACCGAGGAGGGAGAGCACGGCCGAGGGAGGAGGGCGCCGCCCAGGGGGGAGGGCACAGCCGAGGGGGGAGGGCGCCGCCGAGGGAGAGGGCTCGCGATAGCTAGGGTTGCAATAAACTAAGTGTGCACGGGACTTGGTGAATGGCAAGCGCGGGACTTATTGAATGGCGCGGGAAGACCATCACGAACCGTCTGGGATGACTCCCAAACGGTTCAATCCCAAAACAGTCTAGGATTGAACCGTCTAGAATGGGATAAAGTCATCCCAAACGGTTCAAACCCAGAACTGTCAGGGATGGGCCATTTTATTATTTTTTTGCCATACAAATATATATGTCATGTATTAAAATTAATCATAATACATACATCTCATTTAGTATAATATATATACACCTGATTAATTTTAATCAATACATTTCAGTAAATATAATTAATGCACATCTCATTAATTATAATATAGGGACACTTAGTATATACATGAAGACCTCATGACAACTCCACTTGCTTATTCTTTTGTACCAAAATTAGCCCTTCGCGATGATCAACACATGTGTAGCTAGCTTCCTTAGGTTGGTCTTCCTGGATTGTGACGTCGGTACCAATAGGAGACAACTTATCAAACTAATTGTATTCCTTTTCATCTACCACATTCTCAACTCCAATAATCCTCCTTTTTCCCTGAAGAACAACGTGGCGCTGCTTGTTAGATGGGTTGGTTACGTAGAAGACTTGAACAACTTGGTTGGCGAGAATGAATGGTTTGTCTTGGTATCCGACATGTTCAAGATCCACAGCTGTGACGCCATACTTGTCAACCTTCACGTGCTGCAGGTTAACCCAACGTCACCAAAATAAGGGGATCTTGAATAGTACATAGTCGAGCTCCCAAATTTTCTCAATGAACCCATGGTACGAGCTCCTCATCGATCCAACGGTATTCAGCGCATCGATGCGAACACCGCTATTCTGGTTTGTGCTCTTCATGTCCTGATCTCTTGTGTAAAATATGTACCCATTTAAGTCATATCATTTCCATGTTACAACCATAAAAGCTAGCTCTTTTGCCAACCATGTCAGCGTATCACTTGACGTGCTTCCAGTAATGGGTTGTCGCTCCTTGAACCATTTGTTGAACTGAAGGTTATGCTGTCTGATGATCCAGTACTCCTGCCACGTCGAATTCTCTTGCCGTAGCCAATTCTTGTGCTCGTCGATATATGGGTCCACAACAGCCATATGTTACAAAACTGTGAAATGGGCTTTCATGCACACAACTGGATCAGGCGTGATTGCTTTCCTTCTGATGGTCCCGATGCCCTGGAGCCTCACCTCACGACGGGATCAAGGCACACCTATCAGTTTGACCTAAGCCATGTAATCCATGCAGAATTTGACGACCTCTTCAGTTGCATAACTTTCGATAATGCTACTCTCCAATCGAGATCGATTCCGTACGTAGGACTTGAGAATTCCCATGTACCTCTCGAACGGGTAAATGCTACGTAGGAACACATGCCTGCACATCTTTATCTCCCTCACAAGGTGAACAGTGAGATGGACCATAATATCAAAAAATGATAGAGGGAAATACATCTCAAGATTACATAGAGTCATTACCACCTCGGCCTGCAGAGCATCTAGTCCTTCGGGATCGATGACCTTCTGACCAATTGTGTTAAAGAAATAACACAGCCTTGTGATTGTCTCCCTAACCTTGGTTAGTAAAATATTTCTAATTGCCATAGGGAGCATCTGTGTCATAAGCACATGGCAATCATGGGACTTCATGCCAGTTAAACTCAAATTGTGCATCGAAACAAGTCTCTTCATGTTGGATAAGTAATCGGACGGAACTTTCACACCATTGAAGTACTGGCACAGTTCAGTTCTCTCGGCCTTGGATAGGGTGTAGCAAGTAGGTTCACAGTACATTCGGCCTTTATCGGTCTCTTCCGGTGCTAACTCGGTTCTGATGCCCATATCGACCAAGTCAAGAACTGCATTCATACTGTCTTTTGTTTTACCCTCAATGTTCAGTGAGAGCCCAATCAAGCTATCACAAACATTCTTCTCTATGTGCATCACATCGATGCAGTGCCGAATTTCTAGGTGCTCCCAATAAGGTAGGTCCCAAAATATTGATCTCTTATTCCACATGCTCTTCTCACGGGTCCTCAATTTATGTCATTTTCCTAGCACAACATCCAACTTCTTAACCATATCATGAATGTCTATCCTGCTTAAAGGCTTTGGAGCTAAAGCATCTTCGGTCGTGCCGTCGAATTGTTTCTTCATCTTGCGGTATGGGTGATTGCTCTGATGGAACCTATGGTGATGCATGTATACGGTTTTACATAAGTGATTCAGCCAGACACTCTCGATGTCATCCAAGCAGTGAGTACATCCTTTTGTACTCTGCCCTGACAGGTTAGCAAGGGCAGGATAATAATTTATGGTGTAGAATAACAGGCAGCGCAAAGTGAAGTACTCTCGTTTATGAGCATCCCATACCTGCACCCCAAGAGTCCATAATGTGTTGAGATCTTCCACCAATGGTGCTAGGTACACATCAATATCGTTCCCAAGTTGCTTCGGACATTGGATGAGTATAGACATCAATATGTACTTTCGCTTCATAGATAACCAAGGAGGAAAGTTGTACACACAGAGATTCACGAGCCAAGTGCTATGACGTTTGCTCATGTTACCGAAAGGATTCGTTCCATCCGTACTCAATCCGAACATTATATTCCTTGGATCCACTACAAATTTTTCAAACCTCCTATCGATGTTTCCCCACTGCATCGAATTAGCAAGGTGTCTAATCATTCTATCATTCTTACGCTCATCTGAGTGCTATCGATGCAATTTTGCCTCTTTTGGGTTCGCAAACAAATGCTTCAAATGGGGAATTATAAGTAGATACCACGCCACCTTAGTGGGAGGTCCTTTCTTTATCTCCATGCCCTCCTCGTCATCATCCGATCTATCTTTACGCTTGTACTGGGATGCGTTGCACACCGGACATACTTGCAAGTTTGCGTACTATTTCTGATATAGGATACAGTCATTCGGACAGGTATGTATTCTTTCTACTTCCATTCCCAAGGGACAAAGAACCTTTTTGGCTTTGTTGGTGGTTGTCGGCAACTTGTTTCGCTCCGGAAGCATATCTGCTAATAGACCTAACAGCACTGTGAAACTCTTATCGGACCAATCGTTGCTTCCCTTTAATTTCAACAGTTCTAGCATGGACGGCAACCTTGTGTATTTGGACTTGCAACCTAGGAACAAAGGTTTCTCCAAGTCATCCATCAAGCCCCGGAATTTTACGTACTCCTACTCATCACGGTTCCCATCTGCATCCCTAGCATCGATCCAGATTGTCATCCAAAATACAATCGATATCGTCCAGAGTATCATTGATGATATCCGGAGTATCGTCGACTTCATCAACAATGGTAGTACTACTTGGTCCCTGCGTAATCTGCTCTTCACCGTGACTGGTCCAACATGTATACCCCCTTTTGAAACCCCGTAGAATCAAGTGTGCTTCTATCTGAGCTGGGTTTCGAAACATCCACAGATTCTCACAGTCAATGCATAGACAAGGCATATATTTCACCCCCTTGTTCAACTTATCTTTCTTTGTAGCTCTTCTAAAAGCAGAGACACCATTAATGTACTCGACGCTGACATGGTTCTCAGCGAACATCCAGGTTCGGTCCATCTACGCTACATATGTAACAATAGATGTTAAATGATGAATTAAGAACTCTAGGAGTGCTCATGCGCACATGTGCTACATATAGGCTACACTTCTACTTGTCGATTAACCTATATAGCTCCTAACATAAAAAAAGAATGAATGTATATGCATGTAAGAATCAACTACTAATTTAGATCAAAACATATAAATGGATCTGCACAAAGTTATAGCAAATGTATCTACTTTACATCACAGAGAACAAATTAACCAGCTTCATTTGCCTCTTCACCAAGGTAGATATTAAATATAATACAAATTTGAATCAATTACTACTTTACATCACAGAGAACAAATGGTTCTACAATAAACTAGATATAGAACATAGCTTCATATCCCCCAAGCTAGATCTAAAATGTAATTCAAATTTGAAGCAATTACTAACCTTAGATGACTTAGAGCACAAGGATCTTCAATTACAGCTCTAAATCTATGGTCTCTTTCACCAGAACGCCTCTCAATTGTAGCCACCTCAGATATATCTAGGAAACCCTAAAAATACAAAGGCAGTCAAGGCTCTCTGTTCTTTTCTAGAAAACAGAATTCATCATCACAGATGGTTTGTGGATAAAATCGTCTATGATGACCTAATCATAGACGATTTTATCAAAAAAACCGTTTGTGATGTAAGGTGACATCGCAGATGGTTTTATGAAAAAACCATCTGCGATGTCACCTGACATCACAGACGGTTTTTTGATAAAACCGTCTGCGATTAGATCATCACAGATGTGACATCGCAGACGGTTTTTTTATAAAACCGTCTATGATTAGATCATCACAGACAGTTTTATCCATAAACCGTCTGTGATGTTCCTTCGTCTTCCCAATGTAGACGCGCGTAGTGTTTCGAGTTGATCGTTTCGTCTTCTAAGAGAATTAAAACCATCTATTTAAATTCCACTTAGAAGACTGTGTTCCATGCGGCATTTCGTTTCTCCAATGCAGATCGTTAATTGCAATTCTGCGGCTATAAGAGGAGAGAGGCTAATCGACCGCCTCTACACTTGATCAATCAGCAACAAAAAATTCCCCATCGATCTGATGCTCCCATGAGCAACTGAAAGAGCTCATTCGATGCCTCCTCTATTGGCTCTGCTAGGCCTCTGACAAAGGCTCCGTCACCACCACCACCTTCACCTCCGACAAACCCTTCGCCTCCGAAAAACCCTCCGCCTCCTCCACCTCTGAGACCCCTACGACCCCCGCTGGAATGGCTGCGGCGCCATATCCATGAATCCGTTGATCACCCATTAACTATAGCGTCCGCCTCCAGCCGCATCGGACAGCACCCTTCTGGTCGCCTCCGCCTCAAGCGTCTGTCGCCGGCCTCCTCCTCCTCCTCCTTGTCCTCCTCCTCCGATAGCTACGACTCATCGGAGGGCTATCATGATGGCTGGGAGCTAGAGGATGACCTCGACAGAGCCGGGTCAAGCGAGGACCCAGATGGTCGGAGCGACGACTTCGACTTCGACACTGACGACGACTCCGGCATTGACGAGTTGACTAATTAAGTTGTCTTTTTTAGTTAAACTTTTGTAGTCTTTTGTAGTTAAACTTTTGTATCCAGCAACAAGCTAGTTAAAATTTTGTATCCAGCAAGTTCTTATATATATAATGCAACATTCTACTTCTCATATTAATCCAGTAGTCTTTTGTAAGGCATGTTTCGCGTGTTTATTGTTTTCAATTGATCATCATAGACGGTTTGTGGATAAAAACATCTGTGATGAGGGAAATATCACAGACTGTTTTATCCACAAACCATCGGTGAAGTTATACCTGTCATCACAGTCAGTTTGTCGATAAAACCGTCTGTGATATTTCCCTCATCACAGACGTTTTATCCACAACCTGACTGTGAACTTCTCGTTTTCATCACAGACGGTTTGTGGATGAAACCGTCTGTGATAATCAGACATCACAGACGGTTTTAGCTATAAACCATCTACGATGTGCCCAAAACAGATCACAAACGATTTTAGAATAAAATCGTCATTGATGATGTGTCTAATATAACCCCTTTTGTAGTAGTGAGCAAGACCCAAACTAGTTCTCTGGTGATATTTCAGGAGGGTTCAGTAGCCTGTGTAGTCTATACAACAGTAAAATCTAACCATTCATTCAGTAAATAGATGTTCAATTGGTAATAAAATCTAATTCATGTGGTATTTATTAGCGAGACTTATATCATTATGTTCCTCTCATTGTCAGTAAGTTAGTAGTAAAAATCGTTCAGGAATTGGAGCTACTAATAAAAAATTATAGCTAAATCAAAGAAAAAATTCTATTACAAACAAGGAACCGTATTTATTAGTTGGTTGGCTTTGTAACTCATTGGCTTAGTCAACACACGAAGTGGGCTTATGGTATCGTATTTATTAGTTTGTTGGCTACATAACTTATTGGCTTAGTCAAAATACGAAATGGGTGTATGGTACCAAAGTTACTGCCAAATATACTCCAATTTACTAAATGTGTTGTTAGATTTTACTATCATGCTGTAACTAGTTCTCTAGTAATATTCTAGGAGGATTCAACATCTTGTGGAGTCTATATAGCAATAAAATCTAACAACACATTTAGCAAATTGATGTTCATTTCATAGTAAAATTTTATTCATGTTGCATTTATAGGCGAGACTTATATAATTATGTTTCTCTTGTCATCAGTAAATTAGTGGTAAAAATCATTCGAGAATTGGGGTTGCCAATATTAGTTGGCCGGCTACGTAACCCATTGTCTTAGTTAACACACAAAGTGGGTGTATGGTACCAAAGTTACTGCCAAGTATACTCCAATTTACTAGATGTGCCTATTAGATTTTACTGTCATGCTGTAACTAATTCTCTGGTAATATTCTAGGAGAGTTGAATAGCCTATGGAGTATATATAGTAGTAAAATATAACAATACATTCAGTAAATTGATTTTCAATTGGCAGTAAAATGTTATTCATGTGGCATTTAATGGTGATACTTATATCATTATATTCCTCTCGTCGTCAGTAAGCTAGTCGGTTGCACACACCCTAACTCGGGTAATACTCGACATTTCTTCACCGCATCGTCCTTCGAGTTTGGAAAATGAAAGTGACAACCATCAAGGACACTACCGACTTGTCGACCTTGACTCTTGACGGGCTCTATTCCCGACTCAAGACTCATGAGATCGATGTCGTCTCTCGCAAGACAAAATCTCAGTTGATGGCCTTGGTCACTGGTCCCACTGGATCTTCTGTTGATCTTTCTACTGGATTTTCTCTCTCCACCCTTTGCGAGCTAAGTGATGACTAACTAGAAAAATTTCTAGAAAATGAGCTTGCAATTTTAGCTCACAAATTCTCTCATGCATACAAGAGGATGAGAGAGAGAGAGAGGAAGAGAGGCAGCATGATCACCTGCTTCGAATGTGGTGGCCCCAACCACATTCGAGCAAACTGTTCCAAGCTGGAGAAGGGCAAAAATGACTCCGGCGGTTCGAGCAAGATCGACTACACTGATAAGAACCGCAACAAGAAGTCTCCAGCTCGCAAGCAGGCACGTGAGAAGAAGTACCGCAACTTCTCGAAGAACAAGAAGCTCCTCCACCACGTCCTCGCCGCCCTCGATGAAATCAGCCTCTTTGACACAGAGACATGGAGCGACGAAGGTGAGGGTGATCCACAAGAGAAGAAAAGCGGTGACGAGTTCTCTGGCATGTGCTTCATAGCGGACACCAAAGGCATCAGTGACTCTGAGCTCTACAACGACTCGGACAAGGTACCCTCCTATGACTAGCTCAATAAAGCTTTTTGCAAACTAGGGAAATTTCATGCTAGAGCAAGAGTTAGGTTTATAGAGCTTGAGAAGGAAGTAGGTACCTTAACTTGGGAGTTAGCTTCTCTTGGATCTTCTCCCTCCCGAGTCACTGATGACTGTTCTTTGTGTGATGTATTGCTTTTGGAGTTAGAGAACCTAAGGACTATGCATGATAGTGTGTTGACTAAACTAGATAGTCTTAGGTTGAAAGATGCTAGCAATGAATCTTCTAATGCCATAACTTTAGATGCTAGTAATTTTCTTCTTGCTCACTCTACTCCTTCATGTGATAATTGTCCTAAATTGCTTACTGAAATTGATGCCATGAGCACTCACCTTAGGAAGCTTTCTTGTAACATTCCAAAATTTAGAGTTTTGGAATGTTTAAAGTTGAAAAATGAACCATTTGCATTTTTCTTCGAATTAATCGAAGCTTAACATGAATTTTTCTAAAAATGAAAAGATTTAATTGGGTTAATTTGGTTCCTTGTGCTTCAAGGAATTTTTCTGTATTTTTGGAGATTTTTCTGAATTTATTTGCCATTTATTTGAATTTATTTTCTTTCATTTGAATTTCTGGTATTTATTAAATTGGAAAATCGTTTTTATTTTGAAAATTTGCGCTCGGGCCGAATTCTCCTTAGCCCGTTCCTATTCCCAGCCGGCCCACTCCTGTTTCAGCCTGGTTGACCTCCGCCCGGCCCGTTTTCTGCGTCCGCTCGGCCCAACCAGCCTGCGACCTGCGACCGTTCGATTTGTGACGCGTGTGTGGTCAGGATTGAGCCACATTGCACCGCGCCGCCACTCGTGAAAACCCTAGCGCCGTTTTCGGCGTTCGTGTCGGGCCTGCCTCTCCAGGCCTTTTTAAGGCGCCGCCGACCCCATCCCGAGGTTCGCCTTGTCGCGCTGCGTCCGCTGCACCTTCTCTCCTCGCCCAAGTCACCGCCAGTGCCGAGATATCTCTCGCCGGAGTTCTCCGCCGCACCCGAAGCATTCCGTCGCTATTTTCTTTGCTGTCGTTCTTCCTCCGCCGTCACCGGTTGCACCATTGCATTGCCCGCGAAGCCCTCTCTCGGATCCCCATTGTCCTGCGCCCAATCCATTTGTCCTCCAAGGCATGTTTCTTCAAAGACCGGTGGAATAGCACCGCCCCTCACTGGTGAGCACCTCCGCTCGCTCGCAGCCATTCGATCATCAGTTAACGTCCCAGATCATGCCACGTTTCTCCGTCACCGTGCTCCCTCTCCGCCGTCTGATCCAACAGTGTGGCCCGATGCGCAACGCGTGCCCCAGCCGCGTTAGCCGTCACGTCATTGCCTCGTCAGCCACTCTGTCAGCGCCACCTCAGCACTTCTGCCCACGTGTCGCCTCGTCATCTGTGACATCGGCGATGACGTCAACCTCGGGCGTTGTTCTGTGAACTCGGTCCATTGTGGGCCAGCGCCTCTCCGTGGACTCGGTCCATAAACCGTGGGTCCCGCCTATTAGTGAGATAAGGAATTTTTTAGATTTATTTTTATTCAAGAAATTCATTACTGACATCAGCGTTGTGCAATAATTCAATTTTCCCGTATAAAAATAAATAATGAAATTCGGTTTTATTCTTTTTCAGCCAATTTAATCTTTCAGAGGCCCGTTCTTGATCATACAAACTCCGATTGAAGCGATTCAAATTTCTAATTTTTTCTAAAATCAAGATCTATCTTCCAAAACCATTTATTTTGAGTTTTAGGCTTGTTTGTGTCTCTGTTTTATATTTATTTGGTTTCGTTGCTTTCTTTCCCGGTAGACGCGAACCCCAGAGGAGTGAACGGAGACTTTGAAGACCAAGATTCAGCGCTTGATCAGCAAGGCAAGTCGTAACCTTTGATCATGTTGAATCTATGTTTGCGAAATTATTTTGTTTTGTACAATTGCATGCTCTTTGTGTATCAATGCTTAGTTTTGGGAGTAGCTATTCACCTAATTGCCATTATGCCACCTTGATTATTGGAATGCCATGTATCCATTGTTAACCTTAGGTTGGGACATTACTAATTGGACATAATCATAATACCAATATTGGGTTATCGTAGCTATGCTTAGACCTACTTAGTCATACGATGGGGTTCATGTCACATCTGAATTATTGTTAATCTGGACTTAATGAGATATTGAATTGTGGCTGTTAGCCACTGTTGTAAAACTTATTATACCATAGCAGGGGATGCCATTGGTTTTGGTTGAACAAAATGTTTTTCCTAGGGCAAGTGATCGTGCAGTAAAGGGGGTGCTTTCTAGCACATTGGGATGTGGCTGTCTTGCTTGATACAATTTAAGGACTTAATCTTATGCACCATTGAACTGAGCCTAACCGTGCAACCACAAGTCTGGTATGTGATAGACCTAGCTGATTAATTTGCAATGTCTAGTCTTGAGTACCGCCAAGTGTTGGTGTGGGTTCCGGGATGGACAGGTAGATTCACATGGCTCAAGAGGGGGCCCCGAGGGGCGAAACCTTAGAGGGCAGTATCAAGTTTAGACATGCATTGTAAAGGCTTTGTCATGATATCTCTACGACACACCAAAGTAAGTGTGTTATTACCAGTTGCACCAAGAGATGTTCATGTCTTGTGGGTAAAGCTGTACAACCTCTACAGAGTGTAAAACTATTCGAATAGCTGTGTTCGTGGTCATGGACAAGCCCGAGGATTTCACACGGGGTATAGAATGTTTCTTGAAATGTGGAATTGTTGGGATGTGAACGGGGAGTTTACTGTTGTTTTGTTGTCTCAAACTATACTGTTGAATTTGGTGGTTGATACTTGTTTCGAATGATGTAGGGTGATGCCTCGCCATTCTGTTCATGTTGTCTACCATTGATTTACTAGTTTTTTTATTATTTTTATTAATCTGCCTTCAATCTATTTATTGTATTTAAATTCAAGTTATTTCTTTCTGCAAATGAACCATATGACTATCCGTTGTCAAACTGTGCATGAATATATTGCATCATTTCCCTACGGCTTGCTGAGTACGTTTTGTACTAACGGCTTTACACCCTTGTTGTTCAGTTACTAAGGAAGGACTAGGTAAAGAATATCAAGAGGAGTACTATGAAGACTACATCGACTAGGAAGGCGTTTCCCCAGACGATTGCCTGTGGCATGTCAAATGGCTCAAGTTATCTTATTTTCGCTGCAACAGTTTTATTTATTTCTTAAGCCATGAGGCATTGGTGTATGAACCTTGACCATAAGGTCGTTTGATTTATTCAATAATAATTTGCTTCTTCTTAGTTATTTCGATGTGTGGAATGATATGTCATCTACGTTTTCACTGTGTGCACTAGCGTGATTCTGGACTAGTGCAGTATACACAGAGAGTTTCGGATTTGCATATCCGGGTCCTGACATTTCTGCTAGAAACGATGAACTTGAAATGCATGCTTCTAACGACTCAATTAGCTCATGTGAGAACTTTAAGCAACTAAAATTTGACAATGAATCTTTAAATGTCAAGTGTACTCAACTTGCTAAGGACTTATTAGATTAGTCACAAAAAGGTTGCTTGCAATGTTCAGTGATTGAAGGGGGCTTGGATAAAATCCAAGTCGAACTTAGGAAGAAGCTAGAAGGCCAAGCCCATAGGATTAGAAAACTCCTTGTGTTTTGTAACATCCCAATTTTTGACTTTTCAATTATTAAATATTATTTTATTACAATTTATGATTTTTGTGAATTTTCTGGATTTATTTGGATTTTTTGAGATTTATTTGAATTAAAAGTATTTGGCATTTTGTTAAGAATTAATTATAAGTAGAAAATTTTAAAATAAAGTTTTGCCAAAAATATTTTATTTAAGGGCCAAATGTCTCAAAGTATTTGTGAGAATTTTATTGATTTTTCTGATATTATTATTGCCTAAAATAAACCAAACTAATTTATTTAATTATTTTATTTGGAAAACCCCGAAAATTTCCAATAAACAAGATGGGCGAAGCCCGGTGTCTTGGCAAACACCATCGACCGTTAGCCCGTAACTAACCACGACGCATCGAGGATTTTTATCGTGGATGAGATCGAAGTCGAGTGGTTTCCGTCAGGATTCTAAGGAAAGGCTAAAATTTCCTTATGTCATGCGTCTCGCAGCGTTGATCTGGAGATCAGACGGTTCCCCATCGTCTTCTCTGAAGCGTGACCGAGCCGGACTCTGTTCGCTCAAGCCGTTTGCGCCATGGACTCCTCGCCAAATTGCGCAAGTTCCGGCCGCCATAGGCTATATAAGGGGAGCATTGGGTGCGCAAAGCCGCAAGCATTAGAGGTTTCAAAACCCTAGCCTGAGAGCCGCCGTATAGCCGCTGCAATCGGAGCTTTTTTGGGAGCGCCGCCGAAAGTTTTGCCGCACCGATTAGCCGCCGTAGGTCATTGTCTCGAGTCACCAGCCGGACCATCGCATCCGTCGCGTCGAGGCGCATCTGGTGCGCGTTGAAGCTTCGCCGAAGCACCGCCGGAGAAGGAGATCACGGGGGAGGTCACCGCCGCCGAGGAAGAAGCCCGCGCCACCACCGTTTCGGTGATCAAGAGAGGAAGCCAGCCGTGTAATCAACTTCACGACGTCGAGACGAATCTGTAGGTATCGGCCTCGACCGCCGGCGATGTCCCTAGGGCTGCGCGCGCCGCCGGCCGACGTGGACAAGCGCCGAGATTGACGTGTGGCGCCAGGTGGGCGTGGTCGGTTGCGTGGCACTGATCTGGCATGGCACGGCGCCGAGTCACCGCTGAATCACTGGCGGCGCCAATGAATCAACATATGTGGGGCCGGTAGCCGTCACCGCCATATACACGTGAGCCGAGCCTCCGTGGGCTTAGTCCATGGACTACGCCACGTGTCAGCGTCATGTTGGTCCAGTTAGGCGCTGATGCAATAAATCAAATTTTCTTTATAATAATAATTCGGTTATTTAATGATTTTCTGATTTTATGTATTTTCAGGATTTTGAATTTTCCAAGAGCTCGTTCTCCCTCATACGAACTCCGATCGAGGTGATTCAAATTCCTAAAAAATTTTAAAATTGAGATCTATCTAATGGTGAATTTTATTTGATTTTTAGAATTTTTTTGCTCTTTGTTTTGGTGATTATTTGGCATTTTCTTTCGTTTCAGAGAGCGTTAAACCTGCATTTGACGATCCGGAGAAGATTCATCGACCCAAGACCAAGGTCTAGAGCAGGGATAAGGGTTTTCCTAAGGCAAGTTGTGCTTTGATCATGTTGCACCCATAAATTAGATTGCATGCTATTTTGATTTACATTATCACTTGTTATTTCATGAGTACAAATGATTTTGACCTATATTGGGATTTAGATATTATACCCTCTTGAATTACACCCTACCTTGTTAAATTGTATGCCATGATCCACTTGTTACCCTAGGTTGGTTAATTATTGTTGGTTAATAGAAAATCAACATGGATGGTTAGATCGGATTAGGATGCTTAGCCATGCCACGTCATCACATGCTCATGGAATATTGTTTATTAATCTTGATTAATGGAATATGGAACTAAGATGATAATTTGTGGGCCATGAGTGGTCGCACAAAGAGATTGAGTTGTTGTGACAGCGGAGTCGCGCAACGATGTTGATTTGTGAAGAGCACGTGGTGCTTGGTAATCAACTGGGGTGGGAAAATGATTTAGACTGAGGCAAGTGGCAAGATTGTTTTTCCGTGGGCCAAGAGTGGCAAGCTGGGCGGTCGATTTGGTTTTGTTGGTTTTGGATATTGAGATTCCACTTGGTTAGTCTTGCCTCGATCGATTAAGGACTTAACCTTGCAAGCCTTTGACTGAGTCAATCATGCGTACCACATCGCTCGTTATGGGGCAGCCTAGTGACTAATTTGCAAATGCTTAACTTAAGTGCTATCTTGGTGGTGTGAGTCCGGGTGCACGGAGAAACTCACATGGCGCAAGAGGGGGCCTGTTGTGCGGGCGAGCCCTTGATGTTGAAACCTTAGCGGTAGCACCGGGTTAAGAGGATGCATTGTAAAGGCTTTGTTATAATCGTCACTTTGTGTGGTGCATGGTTATATCGTGTAGGTAAAGTGCATAACCTCTGCAGAGTGTACAATCTATTAGGATAGCCGTGTTTCACGGTATTGAGCAATGCTCGAATTACAAATCAAGGGTAGTTAATTAAAATGAACAATCTGGATGGGATGGCAGGATGCCATATGGATAATGAAACTTGATTTAGGATGGAGAACTTGGTTTATTTGAGAATCATGAATCTATTTACTTGTTATTATTTGTTTTATCGTTTTTTCAATCTATGTCTCGTATTGTTCTTAAATGTCGCTTTCATCGCTTCGAACCATTTAGCCATTCCTTTGGAATAAGCCTGCATATAGTTATAATAGAAATGCATTCTGTGCACAACTTGTTGAGTACGTTTTGGTGTACTCACCCTTGCTTAACAACCAACAACAGTGGAGGAGTCATCGCTTGTGCTTGAGGAGGACTTTCAGGTGGACGCGAGTCACTAGGCCAAGCCTTGTCAGTCGCCTGTGGTGTACTGATGAGTCACTACGTCTTCTACGATTTTCCGCTGCATTTGTCTTATTTTATCTTAGTCTTGCCCTATGAGGCCGAATAAATGTAAGTGATCATAAGATCATACACTAGTTATATTAAATAAATGAAGTCTTATTGTTATTATCGTTGTGTATGATGTGATGCTTACCGATGTTAAGCCGTGTGCACTAGCATTGATCCTGGGAATAGTGCGGCATACACGGTGGATCCGAATTGGTAAATTCGGGTCACTACATGTTTCTTGTGAGGCCCTCAAGATTGAGGCAGCCATGCTGAGGGAGAAAAATACACGTGCTGGTGTTCCTTCCCTTCCTGGATCTTCTTCCTCTCCTCTTCCCTGCTCTTCATATGCCTCTCTCTTCTGGGAGTGTGAGTATCTCATGAGCACTCTTGAGAAGTTTGTAGGAGGTAAGAAGAAGCTTAATCTCATCCTAGACTAATCCAAGATTAGTCGATTTAATCAGGGTCTAGGATTTAACTACTTGGAGCATGATAGGAATCATCCTCCTACCATTGTGCGTGGCTCCAAGAGTGGTGAGATTGTAGTTGGTCCCAGAGTGAGCACTACTGTGTTTAGGTCTGCTGGAGTTGTCCTTGGGATCACTAATCAGAAGGTTGTTTCTCCTGCTACTTCAGCCTCTGGTAAGGCGAAGTATACATGCACTTTCTGTTAGAAGGATGGACACCTAGTAGATTTTTGCTTCAAGCGCACAAAGATCCCGAGGCATGAGCGTGTTACTGCTCTTAGGGGTATTTAGGGTCATCCCCAGACTATAGGTGCTCCTAAGGCATACACTGCTATTAGATAGGTTAAAGAGTCGCCTGTTTTTGGGCGGCGTCCAGGACTTAGTTTTCATGTTGTTCATTCGAGTTTTAGTTCTGGAGCTGCTTGTGGTCAGTCTTACCACCGTCCTCTTGATATTTCTCGTTTTTTCTATTGAGGTAGATATCAGCGGTGTGAGGTGTTTTTTGGTAGGAGAGTCAAGCAGCTTCACTGAGATGGTTCGGCCTTTGCACCACAGCTGGTCAACCCAGTCTCAACTCCCAGACTTTCTACTAGGTTTTCTACTTTTGATCTTGTGACAGTTGAGCGTCAGAGAGACACTAGAGTCTAGTCTTCTTCCTCTATGGCTGGTACTTTGTGGTGTCGTGTGGTTCAGTATTAGGTTCTCAGGTCTTCACTTTATCCCAGTACTGAGTCCTTTCTCTCTTTTGGCTTGATCAGATCCATCAGATAGGGAAGGGAGATCTTTGGATTGTTGACTCCGGTTGTTCTCGCCGTATGACTGGAAACTCTTATTGGTTCTCTTTCCTAGTCCGAGCCCCCGGTAATGAGTTGATCACTTTTGGGGATGCTTCTTCAGGTAGAGTCATTGCCAAAAGTACTGTTTGCATTAATGAGAATTTTATTCTTAAAGATGTTGCCTTGGTAAGTAAGCTGTATTATAATTTGCTTTATGTTTCTCAGCTTATCGATGACTCTTTCAAGGTAAGCTTTAAGAGCAATACTTGTAAAATCCTTGATTCATTAAGAGAGTTAGTTTGCGGGATTTCTAGATTTGGGAGAGTCTTCTGTGTTGATTTTTTTACTTCTTTTGGAGACTCTCTTCGTTGTTTGATTGCTTCTGAATCCCGTGATCTCTCCTTCTGGCATAGGAGACTTGGTCACATTGGTTTTGATCATTTGACCAGAGTTAGCAGCCACGATCTTATTCGTGGTTTGCCCAAACTCAAGATGGTCAAAAACTTAGTTTGCTCTTCCTGCCGATGTGGCGAGATGGTTACTGCTTCTCATCCCCCAGTCACCGTAGTGATAATGGCACGGAGTTCAAAAACTCTTACTTTGAGAGTTTCTGTGTGGCGTCTGGGTTAGAGCATCAGTTCTCTCCATACACCCCTCAACAAAATGGCATTGTGGAAAGGAAGAACAGGACCTTGGTTGAGATGGCCAGGACGATGCTAGACGAGTACAGTACTCCTAGGAAGTTTTGGGTTGAGGCTATAGCTACTGCTTGCCATGTTTCAAATCACGTTTTCTTGAGAGCACATTTGCATCGCACTTCTTATGAGTTGAGGTATGGGCGAAAGCCCAGTGTATCTTATTTTCGCGTATTTGGTTGTAAGTGTTTTATCTTGAAGTCTGATAACCTAGATAAGTTGGAGTCTCATTCTTCTGATGGTATTTTTTTGGGTTACTCAACTTCTTCTCGTAGTTATAGGGCCTGGAGTTGCGATGTTAATAGGATCATAGAAACATGTGATGTGACTTTTGATGAGGCTAGCCCACGAGCTAGACATGATATTTCAGGCTCTTCTTATCCCTCTGAGACCATCTTTGTAGAGGATGAGGATGATGGAGATAATGGTGTTCCATCTGATCCAGTTCCCTCTACACCTGAGGTGTCTCCTATTTCCATTTCTGCACCTTAGGGAGACCAGCCCTTACCTTTAGACTCTCCTTCAGCGAGTGGCTCTGTTCCTACCTCTTCTGCTCAAATGGTAAAGGCCACTTCTGCTTCTGGTCCTCCGCGCCACATTCAGCGTTCTCATCCACCTAATTAGATCATTGGTGATCTGTTTAAGTGTGTGACGTGCTCAAAATCAGGCTTATCTTTTTTCTATCTTCACTCTGCCTTTCTTGCCTCTTTCGGACCAAAGAATGTTACTCATGCATTATCCGATGAATCATGGATTAATGCTATGCATGTGGAACTAGAAAACTTTGAGATGAACAAAGTCTAGCAGCTTGTAGAGCCCTCATCTGGTCGTAATGTCATTGGCACCAAGTGGGTGTTCAAAAATAAGCAGAGTGAGGATGATGTTGTCATTCGCAACAAGGCTAGGCTAGTTGCACAGGGCTTCACTCCGGTTGAGGGTCTTAACTTTGAGGAAACCTTTGCCCCTGTAGCTAGACTAGAGGTGATTAGGATCCGGCTTACATTTTCTGCATCCCAGGGCTCGAAGCTCTATCAAATGGATGTTAAGAGTGCATTCCTCATAGGCTTTATTGAGGAAGAGGTTTATATCAAGCAACCTCCAGGATTTGAGAACCCCAAATACTCAAACCATGTCTACAAGCTTTTCAAAGCCTTGTATGGACTTAAGCAAGCCCTTAGAGCATGGTATGAGAGGCTTAAGTTCTATCTTCTCCGTCATGATTTGAAAATAGGTATAGTAGACAAAACTCTATTCATCAAACACCAGGATTCTCATTTCCTTCTTGTTCAAATTTATGTGGATGATATTATCTTGGTGGCTCTTCTCATTCTCTTGTGTCTCAGTTTTCTGAGGTGATGAGTACAGAGTTTGAGATGAGTATGATGGGTGAGTTGAGCTACTTTCTCGACTTCCAAATCAAGCAAACTCGGGAGGGTACTTTTCTACACCAAGGTAAGTATACTCGGTACCTCCTGAGGCGCTTTGATATGTCTGATGGGAAGCCTATGATGACTCCTATGGCCACTACTGTTGTCTTTGAGCCCAATAAGGATGGTGAGCGTATTAATCAGAAGGAGTTTCGGAGCATGATTGTCTCCCTCTTGTATCTCATTGCCTCGTGGCCAGACATATACTTTGTTGTGTGTATGTGCGCTCGCTTTCAGGCTTCTCCTCGTGCCTCTCATCACCTGGCGGTGAAACGCATCTTTAGCTACCTTCGAACTACCATTGATTATGGTATCTGGTACTCTTCTTCATCTTGTCTATCCATTAGAGCCTTTTCTGATGCTAACTTTACTGGCTGTAGGATAGATAGGAAGAACACTTCTGGCACTTGCTAATTCATTAGCACTTCTCTTGTTTCTTGGTCATCTAGGAAGTAGTCCGGAGTTGCACAGTCTATCGCTAAGGCCGAGTATGTTGCTGCAGCCAGTTGCTGTAGCCAAGTGCTCTAGATAAGATTGACCTTGCGGGACTTTGGGTTAGAGATAGAAAGTGTTTCACTTTTCTGTGATAACACTTCTACTATCTACATTGCTAAGAACCCAGTGTAGCACTCTAGGACTAAGCACATTGATGTTAGATATCACTTTCTTAGGGACCATGTGGAGAAAAGAGACATAGTGCATCTGTTTGTGGAGAGTGACCACCAGTTGGCCGATATCTTTACCAAGCCTTTGGATAGCTCTAGGTTTGTTGCTTTGAGGAGTGAGCTTGGAGTTATGTGCCCTTACGGCCTTTTGTGAGGGGGAGCTGGTTTGTATATTATGTATTATATATTTTCTTCCAGTTTTTCCTTTCTTTTGTTTATTGGGTTTATTCTCTAGTGTTATGAGTTCACTTCACTTAGACTTTTGGCATGCTTTGCATGGACCTCTCATCTTGTACTTTAGGTTGCTATCATACATAATTATCTATTCTCTCTTCTCTCTATGTTGAGTTCCCTCACAGTCTTATAAGTCTAGCAGGTGTTGGGCCCCCGGGGTAGACAAGGTCTGTGTGCACTCCTTAGTTTGGGATCTAGAGGCAGCTTCCCTATGTCAGTCATTGGGGAAGATGAGAGCGAGTCTGAGCTGTAGTGTTCTCTACCATCTTTTCTATGCTCTATAGCCATCCAATTCGTAGTTTCTTGACTTCTTCTCTCTATTCTGTGTTTCTGGCTTTAATTGAGTTCTTTTCGATCATTATCTTGAGCTTAATCTTGCTGATAACTCAACTTAAACTAGATTTGTGGTTAAATTGAATCACATGTTGAGGAGGAGTTATGTATTGCATATAGACTTGATTTTCTATTTTATGAGCTTTGTCTATTATGCAAATGATCTATTTTTTCATGTTATACACCATGCAACATTACTTGAAGAAAATTACTGACTTAGATATGTCCAAGTTCATTTATCTTGCTAAGCTTGCAAAAATTGAAAAATGAGCTTTAAAAGAAAAACTTGATAAAACATGTTGCGTTTACTTGCTAAGTTTCTTCTCTAGGTGTATTTGCCATGATTTGTAAAATTCTAGAATTTTCTAGAGTCCCTATAGCAACTTGGGTGAATCTTGTTTGATCCATACTTGAGTCCTCCACTAGCTTAACAATCAAAATGCTAAAATGAAAGTGAAGCAAAATTGACTCTTTTTGTGCGCATTAGACTCAACACCTCACATTCACAATACGGCTTCTCATTGCACTTGAGATGAACGTGGAATGTGTTGTGTGTGACAAAGATCATTTTCTTAAGAGTCCCTCTTGAGATGATCGAATATGGCTTGAGTTAATTGCTCTAAAAATGCAAAAAAAAACATATGTGGGTAAAGAATGCAAATAATATCAAACATTTGCACCCCGCTATGTCTTTTAAAGCTCCAAATAAAAATTTGCATCAAATTGAACATAAGCTTGAATGACCTTTTATGCACTTCTAGATTCCCAAAGTGTTGAGTAAGTTGAACTCTAGGTTGTCCATTTGATCCGTTGAATGACTTTGCTTCTAGGGTTGAAACTAATGCTAAATGTTGCTCATGTTCAATTTTGCTAAAAATGACATATTTTAAACAAATCTTGCTAGCAAAATTTTTTATTTGCACTTGGACATGTCTTGGTTTAGTCCATTTTTTTCATTAACTAGCTTGGTGTCATAATTTGTCTTTATGATCACTTGGATAATTTTCAAAGCTACCTTAGGTTGCATTCCATGAATATAAACAAAACAAGGGGAGAAAATGCCATCTTGATGCCTATATTACCAAAAGGGGGAGAAATCATAGATAAGGCATTATTTTGCGTTTTGATTCATTTTAATTATCTTTGTAAATCTTTGTTATCTTCTATAGATCATAAGCATGTTTGTTGGGTTATTAGATTTTAGGGTTTTCATGGAAAACTTGCTCTTTCTTGAGGATAGCTCTAAAACTATTTTCGTCAACTTGGTCATGTTCTCTCTTTCCATTTTTAATCAAGTTTGGCTTAGCATTCAAACATTCAAATTGCTTTCTTCTATCATTCTTCAAACTCAAAACTTATGTCTTTTCATGTGTTTGTCAATATACTCATTAAGGGGGAGGTTGAAAGACTATGTGGAGGTCTATCCATGTTTGTGATGAGTAATTGACTGGAATTGGGCTTGGTTTGCTTTGGAATTGAGTTTGATGTGAATTGGATTTTTAATTTGAAGCAATTTGAGATTTGATTGCCTTTTTCGATGCTACCGGGCGGTTGGTAGCACTGGACCCTAGTGCGGTGTGAGAGGGTGTGTTTTTTTAGTCTCAGGCAATCCGATGCTACCGAATTTTATGATGATTATTGCATATGTTTTGGACATTGCTATGTGATGGGTTTTCCTTGTCTTTGATGGTTGCAGGATGACGGTGTTAGGTCATGGTGAGGCGTAGGATGACTGGGACTAGGCGAGGTGCGTCGGAGGTCTAGACAGTCAAAGATCGTCGAAAGATGATCGGACACGGAGTCTGGGCAAGCCAAGAAGACAAGGAAAGGAGATTATGCTAGCTAGATGCCTCGTGGAGCAAGGAAGGTTGTCGGATCGTAGTCTAGTTGATAGGTTAGCGGGTCTAGGTAGTATGCTTGAAAATCATGCAAGAAAACCCATTATGTATGTGGGTTTTGGATTAGCCCTTGCATGGCTGTGTGAGTGGGTTAATCCTATCCCTTAGATGAGTGCTCTAGGGTTGACGGACTCATCGAAGGGTGGTAGGTGGCCCAAGAGTAGTATAAATAGAGGGGGAGGGGTAGCCTCCTCCTCTTGAAGGTTGTAGAAGTATTTGTGCTCTTTTGAGCATTGCCCACTTTGTTGTGAGGCTTTGTAAACCTCCTCCTTCTAGAAATGCAAATCTTTTTCATTCATGCCTGAATTTACATTACGTATTTAGTCTATATCTTAATTTCAGCATTTAAATTATTGCAAGTTAATTTCTCGCAATTTACTTTCTTGCAATTTGGATTTGCCTCCCCTCCTTCTAAATGCTACTGATCTTGGATGTCTTAAGTGTGTTCACATGGTTTTACATCTCTTTTGCACTCTAGAATAAACTAGAGATCAACTTTTCTATCAAATTGAAACTCTGTCCAGAACTTGTTCTTCGTGCAGTAGTGAGTATTTGATTTTTAGAAAATATATAAATATCCTTTCTGAGTGATTCTTGTTGTAGAAGGTGTGGAACTCTCATATTCATCTGTGAAAAAATTGGAGAGTCCACTGGTCACACCATTTGGGCGCCATGAGGTGAATACTGAGCCCTAAACTTTTTGCTCGGAGTTCCTGATAGTCTATGATTTTTTTATTTTTCCTGATTTTTCTATAATGAGTTGTGAGGTGATCTTTGGCAGAGTGCTTCATAACTCATTTTCTCATAGGGAGAAAAACTTTGAAAATTGCTAAAGCACCAGAAACGCACCAACTACCTGCTCCAAATGAGGATAATTTTTGGAAAATCTGCTTTTGCTTTTCAGAAAGTGAATTTTGTGATTTGGTTTGGTCTCCTTTCTAAAATCAAGGTTTGATTTGATTCTTTTTTATTTGGATACTTGACAACCAGGATTGTTGTGAAATCATGTGTGCTGAAAAATTGGCTTAGTAATAAAATTGGCATTGCAAAGTAGTTGCGATCATGGCATGTGTTGTGCATGTGCATGTGCTGTTTGAGATGATTATTTGATATACTTGTGATAGCATGATAATGATTTTGCTTGATGCAATGCGCTCGTGTGAGTGGTTGCATAGATTGACTTTGAGTCAAGTTGTGGACTTGTGCTCGGATTTGTTTCTTGTTTATTCATGTACAAGTGTTGCTCGAGGGTGAACGTAGTCGATGACAGGACCGGAACTAGGTTCGGGACTAGGTTCAGGGAGGAATCGAGGTCTTGGTAGTCAAGGATGTCATGCGGAACGTTTGGGCTAGAGAACATGCACATGGAGGCTGGTTAGTCACGTAATTACAGCATGTGGGCTGTACATGTGTGCAAGAGTTGTTTTTGGCCATATTGGGCAAGGTTGAGATGTATACGAACTCTTTCCATGTTGGAAGTGGAGTTGTATTCAATCTCTTTATATTTGCTCAGTATAAATAGGGGGAGGTATCTCCTGTTTATTTTGAGCCAGTTTTTTTAGGGTTTGTACTCTTTTATTTTGGAGTATTGTAACCAGATCAAAAAATAAAGAAAACCTTTTGTGGTCAGAATTTTGTTTTCTTGCGGCAAGAACATTTGGTGGCTCTTGCTCGGTTCGACGGCGTGAAAGAAAAATTAAGGGCAAGCGGCTTTGAGTCTTGTGGCCATGAAGTTGAAGACTTGATCGTAGCATGCATGCAGGAGGAACAACGATTTGTGTTTTGCTTCAGGCGGCTGTGCATCTAGTGACTAGATAATTTTGGTGGTCAGGTTGTTTTTCCCTTGCACTCCTGAAGGTTCCTTGGCTTGGATGGTTTACCTGGCGTCGACTTGCTCCTGGTGAATTTGGTCTGGCGTCAACGTGCTTCTTTTGGTCCGGCATTGAAGATCAATTTCCGTGATTATTTGATTGAGTCATCTTGCAAAGGTAATATCTCGAGATCCATAGGTCCGATCGAGTTGGTTCTTTTTAGGTTAGCTTTGGAATTGAATTTATTTTCTACAGTTAAAATTTCACATCAATCCAATGGTTGGATCTTCAGGAATTGCTATTTTTGTGAACTGGTCGCTAGAATGCTCGCCGATTGGAGAAACTGGTCGCCCGACTGCTCTCCAACTGCGAAAGTGGTCGCCCGACTACTCTCCAACTGTGAAAGTGGTCACCCGATTGCTCTCCAATTGCATGAACTGGTCTCCCGACTATTTGTCAACTGCGTGAACCGGTCTCCCGACTGTTCGCTGATTGTGTGAACTGGTCTCCCGAATGTTCGCCGACTGTGAACTAGTCTCCAATGAATTTGAGTTTAAAGTGGGGTGTGTTAGAAAAAATTATCAAAAATTTGATATTAGCTTCCACGCAATCATTCACCCCCTCTAATTGCTACGTTAGTATATTTCGATCCTATAAGTGGTATCAGAGCTTAGTTTTTCTAATTAATCTTAATTGGTAATTAGAAACCGTGGCATTGGATAGGTATTCAACAAAACCTTGTGTTTTCGATGGTGTTGATTTTCAGTTTTGGAAAGAAAAGATGGAGGCATACATTCAAGCTCAGAGCTTTGCAATCTAGGAGACGGTGTACAAGCCATATCAAGTTCCTAAGAATGATCAAGCCAATGAAACCAATCAAGTACATGTTGAAGCGAATAGCAAAGCACGAAATTTGATCATCCAAGGATTGGGAAGAAGTGACTTCGACCGCGTGATCCATCTCAAGTCTGCATATGAGGTATGGAAATCTCTTTGTGATTATCATGAGGGTTCTAACACTATCAAAGAGGTTCGTCAAGATATATATAAGAAAGAATACATGCAATTTGAGATGAAGCCTGGTAAGTCACTAGATGATTTCTTTGCACGTTTCAATAAGATTCTTAGCAATTTACATGCTGTTGGGGTTTACTTTGATGAAGCTACTAATGCTAGACAATTGCTTGCTGCATTAGACATGTCTATTTGGAAGATAAAAGTTACATCCATTAGAGAATCAACTGTCATGAGTGAACTTACTGTAGATGTTCTTTTCTCTAAATTAAAAACTCATGAATTGGATGTTCTTGCCAGGAAGAATGATAATAAATCAATTGCATTGACCTCCCAATCTAGCATGTCTCAGATTAATGCTTCTTCAAATTTTGCTTTGTCTTCACTAACCGATGAACAGATTGAAGAATTTTCTGAAGAAGAGTTGGCACTACTCTCTTCTCGTTTTAATAAAACTTTGCAGAATGTGAGAATAAGGAAGAGAGTTGGTGGTGGCCCTCCATGATGCTATGAGTGTAGTGATCTCAACCACATTCGTTCAAATTATCCTAAACTTGCAAGTAGAGCATCAAGGGTGGAGAAGGATAAGGACAAAAGAAAAGAGGAGAAGTTCTCTCCAAGTGATAAAAAGAAGAAGAGTTTCATCAACCGCAAAGTTGTCCACCGAGTCCTTTCCGCTCTTGAACAAGTCAATTTGAGCAATGTGGATTTGGAGAGCAGTGAAGACGACACGATAGCTCCAAGCAAGCATGAATTGACAAGGTTGTGTCTCATAGCCAGAAGTGATGAAAGCTTCACCGAGGATGATCACGACAGCAATTTCAACGAGGTAGAACCTTCTTACGATGAATTAGCTATTGCTCGTCTTAGTAAATTGCTTGATAAACGTGACAAGAAAATTAAGAAACATGATGTTCTTGTGGAATCTTTGAATGCTGAAATTGCTAGATGTAAATCTTTGATTCCTGATGATGATGCTTGCAAATTATGTGACTTGATTTACAATGAGCTTACTTTGCTTAGGAAAGAATATGTTATTTTATTAGAGAAAGTTAATTCTGAAAAGAAGGGAAATGAGAAACTTGTAAGAAATGCTAGCTGTTCAACTACTGATTTGCATGATTCAACTCTATGTTCTAAATGCTCCACACTAGAGTTGAAGTTACATGATGCAAATGCTAGGGTTTCTCAAATGACAGATGTTCTGCTCACACATGAGGTTCTTTCATGCTCAACATGTCGCAAGTAAAAAGGAAAAGTGGATGTTCTCTGTGATAATTGTTTAATTCTTTCTCGAAAGGTTGATTACTTGAAAAAATCTTTAGAACGTTTCACTAAAGGAAAGAAAAACCTAAATATGATTCTGGATCAATCAAGAGTCAGCACTCGTAATAAAGGTTTAGATTTTGATTCTTATGTTCATCATAAATCACATGCTCCCATTGTTGTTAAGGCACTTGAAAGTGGAAAATTTAAAATTATCAATGAGCCTAAGAAAACTGTTTTTAAGTCTGCTGGTGCTTTATTTTATACTGTGATGAATGCAAATGTTGCTTCTACTGTTAAAGCTAAACATCATGTTAAGTACAATTGCACTCATTGTGGTAGAGATGGATATTTAGTAGATTTTTGCTTTAGGCTAGCCAAACAGTAAAAGAAAGAAAAGGCTAAGGCTAGGTCTAATTTCAGAAAGGCACATTTTACTCCTCATTTTGTGCTTAGGGTGATGCAAATACCTTTTGCTGCAAGAAACACGTGAAAGGGCAAATCTGATTTTGTGAACAAGCATACTTGTGTTGTGCCTACTCGTCATGTGTCTCAGTACTGAATTCCTAAACATCTTATTTCTAACCCCAGTACTGAGGTCTCGACATTTTCTGTTTTTATGTAGGCCTCTCGCGCGAGGAAGGAGAACATTTGGCTAGTGGATTCCGGATGCTCACGCCACATGTCCGGTGATAAAAATTGGTTCTCCTCCCTCAATCGTGCATCTCGTGCTGAAAGTGTTACTTTTGGAGATGTGACTTCCATTTCTGTTGTGGCAAAAGTTACAGTGAAGGTAAGTGACAAGTTTATGTTCAAGGATGTAGCTCTGGTTGAAAACTTGAAATACAACTTGCTTTCCGTCTCACAAATCATTGATGAAGATCTCGAAATATGTTTCAAGAAAAATAAATGTAAAGTTTTAGATGCTTCAGGAGATCTTGTGTTCAGGATTTCTGGCTTTGGAAGAGTATTTAAAGTTGATTTTGATGTATCACCTTCTTCTAAGCATAGGTGTCTAGTTGCCAATGTTTCTAAAGATTTATCCTTTTGGCACTGTAGACTTGGTCTCGTTGGTTTTGATCATCTTACTCGTGTAAGTGGTTTAGATCTCATACGTGGCTTGCCTAAGCTTAGGGGTGATAGCGATTTAGTATGCACTTCTTGTAGACATGGTAAGATGACTGCAGGTTTACATCCACCTCTTACCATGGTGATGACAAACGCTCTAGAACAGCTACTACATCTTGACACGGTTGGACCTTCTCGTGTTCAATCTTTTGGAGGCAAATGGTATGTACTGGTTGTTGTTAATGATTATTCTAGATACTCTTGGGTTTATTTTATGGTATGTAAAGATGAGGCTTTTAGTCATTTTAGAAGTCTTGTTATTAGATTATCTGTTGATCACTCAGGAGCACTTAGATCTATCAGAAGTGATAATGGAACTGAGTTTAAAAATTCTTCTTTTGATCACTTTTGTGTTGAGAAATGAATTGATCATCAATTTTCTTTACCAAGAGTGCCTCAACAAATGGTGTAGTTGAAAGAAAGAACAAAACTTTGGTTGAGATGGCTAGAACTATGCTGGATGAACATCACACTCCTAGGAAGTTTTGGGCCGAAGCAATCTCAACTGCATGCTATGTTTCTAATAGAGTGTTTTTGAGATCGAAGCTAGGCAAAACTTCTTATGAGCTTCGTTTTGGTCATAGACCTAGTGTATCTCATTTCAGAGTTTTTGGATGCAAATGCTTTGTCTTGAAATCTGAAAATCTTGATAAATTTGAAGCTAGATCAACTGATAGTATTTTTCTTGGATATCCTGCTCATACACGTGGCTATCGTGCTCTTGTTTTAGAGACTAACAAAATTGTAGAAACCTGTGAAGTTACTTTTGATGAGACTAGTCCAGGCACTAGTCCAATTGATGCAGGTATAGATGCATATGTTCAGGGGGAGAGTATCTTTGTTGATGATGATGATGATGTTGAGGATGAGTTGTTGATTCCTATTGCACAACCAGCTATAGCACCTTTGGCACCTACCACTACATCACCTTCAGCTGAGCATCCTCAAATCACATCATCTGTACATGCTGAAAATGAAGAAGGAGAAGTTTCTGAAGTTTCAGCTCCCTTGCACATTCAAAGGAGGCATCCACCTGAACAAATGATTGGAGATTTAAAAGAGAGAGTCACTTGATCCAGGTTTACTGATTCTAATTCTCATGCTTACTCTGCATTTGTTGCTTCTTTTGAACCCAAAGATATATCTCATGCATTAACTGATGACTCTTGGATCAATGCCATGCATGAGGAATTAGAGAATTTTGAGCGAAATAAAGTCTGGAAGCTTGTTTCACCACCTCCTAATTTTAACATAATTGAAACTAGTTGGGTTTTAAAGAATAAACAAAGTGAGGATGGTGTTGCTGTTAGAAATAAGGCTAGATTGGTTACTCAAGGTTTTACTCAAGTTGAAGGTTTAGATTTTGATGAAACCTTTGCTCCTGTTGCTAGAATTGAAGCCATTAGAATTCTTTTAGCATTTGCTGCATCTAAAGGTTTTAGATTGTATCAAATGGATGTGAAAAGTTCTTTTCTTAATGGCTATATTAATGAGGAATATGTTAAGCAACCACCTGGTTTTGAAAATCCCAAGTATCCAGATCATGTGTACAAATTGTCAAAAGTTTTGTATGGTTTAAAACAAGCCCCTAAAGCATGGTATGATAGGCTAAAAACCTTTTTACTTGAAAAGGAGTTTACAATGGGAAAAGTTGACAAAACTCCCTTTTTACTCAAGCAAGGCACTGATCAACTATTCGTTCAGATTTATGTTGATGATATCATCTTTGGTGGTTCCTCTCATGTTTTAGTGTCCAAGTTTTCAGAAACCATGAGGAAGGAATTTGATATGAGTATGATGGGTGAGTTCACTTACTTTTTGGGACTGTAAATTAAACAAACGAAGGAAGATACTTTTGTTCATCAAAGTAAATACACAAAAGATTTGTTTCGCCGCTTTGGAATGGAAAACTGTAAACCAATCATGACACCCATGGGAGGCACTTGCACAGTTGATCTGGATGAAGATGGTGAAATGGTTGATCAAAAGGAATATAGAAGCATGATAGGTTCACTGTTATATCTCACTGCATCAAGGCCGGATATTCAATTTGCTGTGTGCTTGTGTGCTCGCTTTCAAGCTTCCCCACGTGTTTCACATCGACAAGCTGTCAAGTGGATTTTCATGTATCTCCACGGTACTCAAGATTTTAGCATATGGCTTTCTGCTTCCTCATGCATTAGTTTAAGAGCATTCTCTGATGCTGATTTTGGAGGTTGTAGAATTGATAAGAAAAGTACAACTGGCTCATGTCACTTCTTGGGTAATTCTCTTATTGCATGGTCATCTAGAAAACAATTTTCTGTTGCACAATCAACTATTGAATCTGAATATGTGGTTGTTGCTAGTTATTGTTCTCAAATTCTTTGGATAGTAGCTACACAAAGATTATAGGGTTAATTTGGATAGTATTCCTCTTCTGTATGATAACACTAGTGCAATATGCAACCCTAAGAACCCTGTGCAACATTCTAGAACAAAACACATTGTTATCAGATTTCACTTTCTTAGAGATCATGTAGAAAAGGGAAATATTGTGCTTCATCATGTGGATGCTGAACATCAATTGGCAGACATTTTCACTAAACCTTTGTCTTCTTCTCGTTTTACTTTTATTCGGGGAGAATTTGGGTTGGTTCATCCGATGGGTTATTTTTGAGGGGGAGTTTTTGTAATATTTTGTAACATGCCTTTTTATTTTGTGTGTTTCTTAAATAAAAAAATGAAAAAGTACTGAGCATTGTATTTCATGTCATTTGAAGCCATATTTATGTTTCAAGATCTTTGCAACTTTATGTTCATGCATATATGGTGTAGTTTATGACATGACTATTTAAATGGAATGATAACTTGAATTAAATCTTGTCATGGTTGAACTTTTTTGGCTATCTTGATCCTGCTCAAAAAGTGCTAAATATGAAAGTTAAGTGCTAAAGCAAAAAGAGTGATTGTTGATAAATGCAAGAACAAGGTTATGTACTATCGCACTTCTTCTTTACAAGACTGCTTATCATTGCACTTTGATATGAACTTGGAAGAGGTTGTGTATGACCGATACCGTGAAACCTTAAGCTTGTGATTGCTTGGCATGGTTGAAAAGTAAGGCTGATGGTGCATGTAATTTCTTGCAATTGTTATTGTTGCAATCAATTAATGAATCAGTTTTTCAAGCACAAATAAAGTGCACAAAAAATTCAATGCTTTTAGGTTTTTAACATTGTTGAGAAAGGGAGATCATGCCATGCAAAAAATTGTTAATAGTACTTGATTTCTAGTTATGCTTACTCTATATTGTTTATATGTAGATTTAAGGATGCAAGTACTTTTGATAGCATGACTTGGTGATGAATTTGTTACATTTGTGCATGACTTATAATGCTTAGTACATAACAAAAAGTCAAATTAAAAATAAACAAAAAGATTTTGTTCTCTCTTTCGTATTCTTGATGAATCTATTGTCAAAGGGGGAGAATTTTGGACACATTTTGCACATTCACGTACATTATTTCTTCTTTTTATGGGGAGATTTTTCACTTTGTTTTTTTTAAAACAAAATTTCTTAAAACTTTTCTTGTGAGGTGAATGCCAATGTTCAGTTCTAAATGATGTTGCCAATGTTTTCATCAAGGGGAAGATTGTGAAATCATGTGCTGAAAAATTAGCTTAGTAATGAAATTAGCATTGCAAAGTGGTTGCGATCATGGCATGTGTTGTGCATGTGCATGTGCTGTTTGAAATGATTATTTGATATGCTTGTGATAGTATGATAATGATTTTGCTTGATGCAATGCGCTTGTGTGAGTGGTTGTATGGATTGACTTTGAGTCAAGTCGTGGACTTGTGCTCGGATTTGTTTCTTGTTTATTCATGTGCAGGTGTTGCTCGAGGGCGAACGTGGTTGATGACGGGACCGGAACAAGGTTCATGGAGGAACTGAGGTTCGGGACTAGGTTCAGGGAGGAATCGAGGTCTTGGTGGTCGAGGATGTCATGCGGGACGTTCGGGCTAGAGAACATGCACATGGAGGCTGGTTAGTCACGTAATTACAGCATGTGGGCTGTACATGCGTGCAAGAGTTATTTTTGGCCATGTTGGGCTAGGTTGAGATGTATATGAACTCTTTCCATGTTGGAAGTCGGGTTGTATTCAATCTCTTTATGTTTGCTCAGTATAAATAGGGGGAGGTGTCTCCTATTTATTTTGAGCCAGTTTTTTTAGGGTTTGTACTCTTTTGTTTAGGAGTATTATAACTAGATCGAAAAATAAAGAAAAACTTTTGCGGTCAGAATTTTGTTTTCTTGTGGCAAGAACATCTGGTGGCTCTTGCTTGGTCCAGCGGCGTGAAAGAAAAATTAAGGGTGAGCGGCTTTGTGTCTTGCGGTTAGGAAGTTGAAGACCTGATCGTTGCATGCATGCAGGAGGAACGGCGATTTGCTTTTTGCTTCAGGCGGCTGTGCTTCCAGCGACTAGATAATTTTGGTGGTCAGGTTGTTTTTTCCTTGCTCTCCTAAAGGTTCCTTGGCTTGGATGGTTTACCTGGCGTCGGCTCGCTCCTGATGAATTTGGTCTGGCGTCAACATGCTTCTTTCGGTCCGGTGTTGAAGATCAATTTCCGTGATTATTTGATTGAGTCATCTTGCAAAGGCAATATCTTGAGATCCATAGATCCGATCGAGTTGATTCTTTTTGGGTTAGCCTTGGAATTTAATCTAGTTTCTACAGTTAAAATTTCACATCAATCCAATGGTTGGATCTTCGAGAATTTCTATTTTTGTGAACTAGTCACCAGACTGCTCGCCGATTGCGGAAACTGGTCGCTCGACTGCTCTCCAACTGCGAAAGTGGTCGCCCAACTGCTCTCCAACTGCGAAAGTGGTCGCCCAACTACTCTTCGATTGCGTAAACTGGTCTCGATGTTTGCGGTACTGGCGGGTCTCGATTGCTTGCCGATCTGCGTGAACTAGTCTCCGATCGCTCGCCAACCGTGTTAATCTTGGTCTCCCTCTCGTTTGTTGATTCGCGTGAACTGGTCTCCAATCAATTTGAGTTTAAAGTGGGGTGTGTTAGAAAAAATCAACAAAAATTTTGTATTAGCTTCCGCACAATCATTCACCCCCCTTTGATTGCTATGTTAGTATATTTTGATCCTACAATTGTGATCAGAAAATTCCACACATATTCCGTGGTTCTCATCCATGCAAGCTAGGGGTACACATAGTTGTCTAGTTGTTTGAATTTTGGAGGATTGCTAAATTTGATTTGTGTGATCCTTTCGAGGTCTTAGTTGGAGTATTTTTGTGGGAGAAAATTTTGTTTCGCAACCATTCACCCCCTCTGTTCACCATCTCGATCCTTCAAATTCCTTGTCATTTGAAATGGTAACATAAACAGTAAATCCTTGCAATAACGGTTCCTTCCTATAACAAGGCGTATATCGTTGTAGCAACATGCATTTACCCACACCGAGGTGTGGAAACCGCTCACAAGCAAACCTAACCAGAATGCCTCTACTAACTCTCACCTACCAATGTGCAAAGCCAGATCTAAGCAATCTAATAGATTAAGGCTATCCCATATTAGCACTCATGGATGTACAGATATCTTGCCTAGTAAGCAATCCATAGCTCTCGGTCCTTACACTGACAAGGGCAATAATTTCCCCCTATAGTACGTACAAGTTCATCCCTTGTAAAACCAGCTATTGCCAATAATTGCTCACATCAAAACTATAGTTTTATTTTGAGTTTTTAGCTAAAATACCATCGACCGATATCATGTCATAACCAACATTTTTCAATTTCTCAAGAAACAATTTTGATCTAATCATATACAACGTTGGTTCTAAAGCAAGGCTAAGCATGGTTAATATGTAATTGCTTATACCCATGTTGACATTATGTATTGTCTAACCCTTTTTCTATGGTTGTCAAGGTTCATATGTCCATACTTATCAAGGAAGTTCCATAAGACAACAGGTATATCTACCAGTACCACAAAATAGCGAATTTATAATAAATACATGCATGCATAAATTGTTTTAGTAAAAAAATAAAAATTAAATACTGGAATAAATATGATCAAAGGGGTGCTTGCCTAGCTTATTTGTCATTTATGACGATGTCGTGGTTGTACCTGACAGCGGAGTTAATGATGTCGAGCTCTACACGTCGTTCAACAAAAATATAGTAAATAACCAACTTTAATAAGGGCAAAAAGAAGACAGACAATAAATCAAATAAAAACTTCCTAGAGAAAGCAGGTGTGTTTTAAGTTTGGATTGAATGATTCCACATTCCCATGGTTCAGTTGATTATATATATTTATACACGTTCATATCGTTAACAGCTTTTCGATCAAGCGATGCACAGTTTCTTTTATGCATTATCTATTCTTGTTTTATGAATACAAGAAGCTAAAATTATGTATTCTTATATTTATAATTTCGAATTCAAGATGCAAAAATTATATGGATTAATAGAATTATGACATTTAGTTACTATGTTATGCGATGCATTTTTGTATAAAGAGTGATTTATATTAGTTAGGTTTATAGGATTAGGTTACTGGTTGCAATTACATGGTTACACGATGATTCTTGTAACACAAACATTTTAACTAAAGGTTTCATATACTCAACTATTCATATTATGTTTTTGACGACCTTAACACCTAAGGGTATTGCACTAATAGTATTCAGATACAAAGCAAGTTAAAATAAGAATATTTTTCTAGATTATGGTAGTTCATGTCTTAAAGATCATTTCTAGGCTGTTCTTCACAAAATTTGCATTTAGAATGCATGTTTTACGAGTTGTCGAAAAGGCTTAAGTGGTCATGATAAAGTTTGTATGAATAGAACTTAATCTTCAAATGATTATGCATAAAATTATTTTCATGTAAGTTAGATGTCGGGACCCGAATTCGCAATCCGGAAACCCTCTGTGTTTTCAGCACTAGTCCTAGGATCAGTAGCTAGTGCCCACAGTTAACAAAGATGAATATCACAATCATACACAATGGAATAATAAATAAAGAATTCATCTTTTAATATAACATGTTGAACAACCTTAAGGTCATCTTACAATTGTGAAGCCTAGATGGCTTCAACTCAGAGTAAAATGAACAGCAGCAGAACGAAGAACGTCGGTGAATTCCATCAAAATACCACAGGCATTTGACATGGTTCAACTCTTAGATTTTTGCCTTCTTGCAGAACTTCTCCCTTCTTCGAAGACAAAGACTTCTCTTCAACTGGTGATGTTTTGTTATACCAAGGGTGAGTACACAACCGTACTCAATAAGTCATGCACAGAATGCAGTTCTATTACTACATGCATGGCTTATTCCAAAGGAATGGTTGAATGGTTCTTTTGCAATAAAGCAGCATTCACAAATAATCATAATAGATAGAAAAGCAGTAAAACAATAATACCCATAATAAATTTCGTAATCATTCTCAAGTAAAGCATTTCTCATCCTTAACAAATTTCCATATCACATTGTCCATATTCCCAACCTCATTTTTACCAAAATCTAACCTTTTACTGTAATCCCCGAGCAATGTCCAATACCGCGGACACGGCTATTCGAATAGTTTTTACACTCTGCAGAGGTTGTACACTTTACCCACAAGATACAATCAACTCACCACGTCAGCCGTGAATCGCCATACAAGAGTATGCGAATGAGCGATCATAACAAAGCCTTTCAGAAACTTCTAGCTCAACCTAGGAACCTCTCTAGGTTGCCTTCGCTATCACTTCCCTCACACTGAGCAGAAGTATAGGACCGACGAACACCGTTGGATGGGTACCAAGCCGTAGCACAGGTACGCTCCCCCATACAGTTACCCCTATGTAACTGCCACCCCGAGGTATCAAAGGTGAGATATCAGAATCCTACTAAACTAGGTCTTCCCATTCAGACATGTGGTTGTACGAGTAACTCAGGTCAAAGGCTTGCAAGGTGAAATCCTTAGGGTGACCAAGCCAAGACTACCCCAAATAATTCACCAACAATACCATCATATAATCCACCAACAACACCGCCAAATACCAAAGCGACATATCCAATGCCACTCTTACCACTTGCCTCAGTCTAAAACAGTTTACCACCCTAGTTAATTATTGCGCAACACAATGCCAACAACAACTCAACATCCATGCAGAACCACACTGGTTCCACATATCAACATCATCGTGTGGCAACACGTCACACCATTTCACCAACACATTTCATAATTCATTAATTAGTATTAACCTTTTATTTTCAAAAGTCATGAGTTGCGTGGCATGGCTAAGCAATTATAAACGGTCTAACCAACCCACATTGGCAAGTAATAACAACCAACTAATAATCAACCATCTTAGGGTGACAAATGAATTATGGCATACAAATAATCATGGCAAGGTGATATTAGCAATTGGATTGAATAACTAATCCCAAATTAATTTAAATCATTTTAATCTTGAACTAGCATGCCATAATTTGAATCAAAGTAAATTTGTAAAACTGGGAGCAATATGATCAAAGCACAACTTGCCTGGCACTTGCTATAAACTGCTCTTTACTCTTTTAAATTGATCTTCGACTTCCTCAACCTTTGGCTCTTCAATTGAATGCTTCGACTTCCTCGTCCTTCGGCTATTTCGGGTAACTTCTGGATGACACGTCTAACGACAAAGAAGAACAAATACAACAAATCTCAAAAGGCAATTCAAATAAACTCCAAATTAAGATTAGATTGTTACTGAACGAAAGGGATTGAATTTAGGAACTTGAGTAGATTTGATCAAAGATCGGATAAAAGAGAACAGGCTATCAGAAGATTTATCGAGAAGGTTACGGCTGATAATTAGGAAAGAACGGAGTATATTTCAGGGAATATCCTTCGATATTAATTAACTCGACTGGACAGATACTAACATATGGGCCAATGGTCTATTGACCAAGTCCATGAATGATTTCCCAATCAATGGCAGATTAGATTTCAAAGATAAGACAAAGACAAGTGGGATCAACATCCACTGCGATTCGATATGGGGTTCAGTCATACATCGATGAAAAGGCTCAATGATGACAAGACGGCGATGATAAGAAGACGGGGCTAAACTCAAGGTGATAGGGCTAGATCACATCAAGGTGATAGAAAAGATGATGACATCGCACTAGGGCCTTTACTTGCATGCACACGTGTGATGAGAGCAAAGCGTTAATGGCGGGTCGTTAACGACGAAACGTTAACAGCGGAACGTTAACGATGGAACATTAACGGCGAAACGTTAACAGCGAAGGCGAAGCGATGACAGGATGCCCATGAAATAACAAGGTGGCGACCGTCGGTGCAACGACATAGCAGCGATAGAATGCTACCAAGGATGGCTAACCGAGACGCGAATGGATAACAGAGGGCTAGGTTGAAAAGACAACGGGTAGATTCTAGAACATGGCTTTGACGGCAACCGGGAATCAATTGAACTTCTCCGATGGACAAAATAGGGGATAATGGTCTACTGAACACAATGGCCTAGCCACATCAAACCAAAATGGTTAGCGGCACAAGACGACGCGCGGTGGTGGCAAAAGGCGGCGGTCGACGAATAAAAAGAATTTCGGTAGATGCAACAGTAAAGGGGAAATGTCCATCGCGTAGAACGCGACGAGACGAACTCAACAATATAGGCGAATTTGGCGGCGACCCACCGGCTTGATCACAAACTGCCGATGAACGGCTCCCGGAGCTAATAGATCAAACGGTCATAACTATTAAAATAATAGATGAAACCTAACCAAATTTTACAGAGAGCTATCTAGGAATATTTGGCACAATATGACGTGATTGGATCTGAGTTTTACCTTCTGGATCAACGGGGAATGCCCAAGGAAATTTTAATTTGTCATAGCAACTTGATCGATCGGAGAAAAGAATTTTCTGCGCAAAATCACGAGGTCAAAACCATGGGTTAGGGTGAGCACCATGTAGGGGACATCACCAGGAGTCTACCATAAAAATTTCACGGCCAAACTCGCAAAAACGAGGGAGAACAGCCTCCGGCAAAATTTGATTTTTGGGCGGCCGTAACTTTTGATTTCATAAACCAAATTGCACAAAATTTGAAAGGGAGATAGAGGGTACCATAGAGCACAAGGTGATGTAGATGGATCACCAAAACTCATGACAAGACAACATGGAACGCGACGCCAAATCAGGCCGATGTTCGGCAGTGTTTCGGAGGATGAGGGATGAATTTCTAGGGTTTGGGTGAGGTCCATGGGGTGGCATATATGTGGAAGAGACCATGGGAGGTCTACACAAGGTTGGGGTGGTGGCTAGGTCAAGAAAAACCGGATTTGGAGCAAAAACGGATCAAATCGGCATTTATACGAGCATGTGGCGTGCGTGCACAGAATTGGGGCGACGTGGCCAATTGAGGGCCGGCCAGTGGTGGGGATGGGGCGGAGAGGTGAGGGGAAGCTCGTGGGCACGTCGGCCGGCCACGGGGAGGCCTAGGGCAACAGCGCCATGGACGACCGGTGATGAGTAAGACGACCCGAATGGCATGGTACCCGAAATCACATTAAGACGCAAAATTTCTCAAAACTAGCGAGAGCACGTCATAGAGCAAGATCATACTAGGCTATATATATGTAGGATCGGATGACGACAATCAGAGGGGGGGTGAATGATTGAGCGGAAGATAAAATCAAAATTTTCTTGATTCACAAAACCCCCTAAATTAATTATGAAATATTGCTCTCGGTTTCAACAAAAAACAGATTAACAGATGTTCACTAAAACTGTAATTACCGAAGATCCAACCGTCGGATTGATGTAAAATTTTAACTGTATAAACTAGATTCAAATACGAAACTAACGCTGACCACCGAGAACGCCAAGGATCCAAGACCTGCAGCCGCAAGGGCTTTTCTCTGGCGCAAGGATCTTCAGCCACGAGGGACACAAAAACTGTCAGCCGCAAGAAATTATCTAGTCACCAAAACAACCTTACGCTAGAACTTCCAGCCGCAAGAACCAACTAGCAGCCGCCGGCCTCCCGAAGATTTTTGTCACAAGGAAATCCAGGTAAATAACTAGTCGCCGGTTGGATGAACAAAAACTGCAAAGCCACCAACGAAGGAAAGCCCCAGGAAAACTTCTAGTCGCCTATAACATGCATGCAAAACTTTCTAGCCGCAATGTTAGCCGTCGCTTCTTGCATGCATGTAGTCCAGCCGCCGCTAAGACCAAAGACGCCGGCCACCAACGAACAAAGCAAGAAGGCTCTCGCTGCAATTCGATTTCCCAGCCGCCGGACAAGCAAGAACTGTAGTCGCATGAAAAACGGCCGAGCTCACCAACCGCCGCAAAAGCCACGCTTTATTGATCAGGTTTTGAAGTCCTTTTATACACCTCAAAACCCTAACACATGTATGCATATCCACCTGGCCCAATACACATGGCCCAATATATGCATACAACCCAAAATTCACACATGCACGCCAGCGCGGCCGCGCCGCACTCACGTGACTAATCACCTTCGTGTGCACCTTCTCTAGCCCGAACGTCCCGCATGACATCCTCGACCACGGGACCTCGATTCCTCCTCGAACCTAGTCCCGAACCTCGGTTCCTCCATGAACCTAGTTCGGTCCGTCATCGACCACGTTAAGCCCTCGAGCAACACACTGCGAATAAACAAACAACGCATCCGAGCACAAGTCCACGACTTGACTCAAAGTCAATCCATGCAACCACTCTCATGAGTGCATTGCATCAAACAAAATCATTAATCAATCATAATTATGCTCAATGATCCGGTACTCGCCCTAGGCGGTAGCACTAGGAAAAACAACCTACACTCAAATTGCTTCAATTTGAAGATCCAATTCAATTCAAACTCAATTTCAAATCAATCCAATCTCAAATCTTGTCAATTACTCATCACACACAAGGATAGACCTCCACATGGTCTTTCAATCCCCCCCTTGATGAGTATATTGACAAACACATGAAAAGGAATAAGTATTGAGTTTGAATAAAGAGAAGAAAGCAATTTGAATGCAAAGCCAAACTTGATCAAAGAAATAGAAATGAAGAACATGACCAAATTGGCGCTTATGATCTATGAGCGATAGCAAAGATTAACAAAGATCATAAGAAAGAAGAATCAAGTGCAAAATGATGCCTTTTCTACGATTTCTCCCCTTTTTGGCAATATAGGCATCAAGGTGACATTTTCTTTTCTCCCCCTTTTTTGTTGTTTTTATGCAAGTAATGCAGCCTAAGGGAGCTTTGAAGATTATCCATGTGATCAACAAGACAAGTTATGACACCAAGCTAAGTTATGGCAAAAAATAGACTAAGCTAAGGCATGTCCAAGTGCAAATAATCATTTTGCTAGCAAGATTTAATTAAAACCATGTCATTTTTAGCATGATTGAACATGAGCAACACTTGTCATTAGTTTCAAAACTAGAAACAAAGCCATTCAAAGGATCAAATGGAAAACCTAGAGTTCAACCTACTCAACACTTTGGGGAATCTAGAAGTGCACACAAGGTCCTTCGAGCCTTTTTTTTCATTGTATGCAAATTTTTTTTGAATCTTTGAAAGACATGGCAGGGTGCAAATGTTTGACATTATTTGCATTCTTTACCCACATATGTTTTTTTTTTGCATTTTTAAAGCAATTGACTCAAGCCATAATCGATCATCTCAAGAGGGACTCTTAAGAGAATGATTTTGGTCATACACAACACATTCCAAGTTCATCTCAAGTGCAATGAGAAGCCGTCTTGTTAATGTGAGGTGTTGAGTCTAATCTTGCACAAAAGAGTCAATTTTGCTTCACTTTCATTTTAGCATTTTCATGTTAAGCTAGTGAAGGACTCAAGTATGGATCAAACAAGATTCACCCAAGTTGCTATAGGGACTCTAAAGAATTCGAATTTCACAAATCATGGCAAATACACCTAGAGAAGAAACTTAGCAAGTAAGCAACATGTTTTATCAAGTTTTTCTTTTAACGCTCATTTTTCAATTTTTGTAAGCTTAGCAAGATAAATGAACTTGGACATATCTAAGCAAATAATTTTCTTCATAATATAGCATGGTGTATAAAATGAAACATGGATCATGTGCATAATAGACAAAGCTCATAAAATGAAAAATCAAGTCTATATGCAATGCATGAGACAGATTTTTAAACTCCCCCTCAACATGTGATTTCATTTTAAGCACAAATCTGGTTCAAATTGAGTTATTAGCAAGATTAAGCTCAAGAAAGATCGAAAAGAACTCAATTAAAGCCGAGAAACACGAATGGAGGGAAGAAGTCAAGAAAGCGCGAATCGGGTGGCTATAGAGTATAGAAATGATGGTAGAGAACACTATGGCTCAGACTCGCTCTCATCTTCCCCAATGACTAACATAGGAAAGCTGCCTCTAGATCCCAAACTAAGGAGTGCACACAGACCCTGTCTACCAAGGGGGCCCAACACCGCTAGACTTATAAAGCGTGAGGGAACTCAACCTAGAGAGAAGAGAGAACACTAATTAAGCATGATAGCAACCTAAAGCACAAGATGAGAGGTCCATGCAAAGTATGCCGAAGTCTAAGTGATGTGAACTCATAACTCTAAGGAATAAAACCCATAAGCACCCAGAGCAATACAAAAGGAAAAACTGAAATAAAATATAATACATAATATCTGGATCAGCTCCCCCTCACGAAGGCCATAAGGGCACACAACTCCAAGCTCACTCCTCAAGGCAACAAACCTAGAGCTATCCAAAGGCTTGGTAAAGATATCGCCAACCGGTGGTCACTCCACTGGCCGAAGCACTATGTCTCCTTTCTCCACATGGTCTCTAAGGAAATGATATCTAATATCAATGTGACCAAGTCTCCTATGCTAGAAGGAGAGATCACGAGACTCGAAGCAATCAAACACAAGAGAGTCTCCGGAAAAGCAGAAAAATCAGCACGAAAGACCCTCCCAAATCTAGAAATCCGCAAACTAACTCTCCTGATGAATCGAGGATTCTACAAGCAATCGATAAGCTGAGAAACGGAAAGCAAATTATATTGCAGCTTACTCACTAAGGCAACGTCCTTAAGAATAAAATTTTCATTAATGAGCGGTACCTTTAGCAATGACTCTACGAAGAAGCATCCCCAAAAGTGATCAACTCATCACGGGGCTCGGACTAGGAAGAGAACCAACGAGAGTCTCCGGTCATATGGCGAGAACAACCGAGTCAACAATCCAAACATCTCCTTCCCCATCCAAGCGAACTGATCAAGTCAAAGAGAAGACTCGATCTTGGGATAAAGTGAGGACACAGGAACCCATCTTGAATCACACGACGTCTCAAAGTACCAACCACAGAGGAAGAAGATCGGACTCTAGTGTCTCTCGACGCCGACTCTCACAAGATCGGAAGAATCAACTCTAGTAGAAGATGTAGGAGTATCCTTTGGTTTGGCCCGCCATGGTGCAAAAGCCGGACCATCCCAACGAATTGCCCAAATCTCCTACCCGAAAACACCTCACGCCGCTGATATCTACCTCAATGGGAAAAACGAGGAATATCAAGAGGACGGTGGAAAGACTGACCACGAGCAACTCCAGGACTAAAACTCGACTGAACAGCATGAAAACCGAGTCCTGGACGCTGCCCAAAAACAGGTGACTCTCTGACCTGTCTAGTAGCAGTGTGCGCCTTAGGAGCACTCAGAGTCTGGGGATGACCCTGAATACCCCTAAGAGCAGCAACACGCTCACGCCTGGTGATCTTGGCGCGTCTAAAACAAAAATCTACTAGGTGACCATCCTTCTTATAGAAGATGCATGAATACTTCGCCTTGCTAGGCGCAGAGGAGTGAGAGAAGCACCCATACGCCGTAAGTCCCATGGACAACCCCAAAGAGACCTAAACACAGTGGTACTCACCAGGAGCTACCACTATCTCTCCACTCTTGGAGGCACGTTACAAGCCTGAAGGCGGATGCGCCGTCGTGCTCAAGTAATCAAATTCTAGACCTTGATTGAATCTGCTAATTTTGGTGGTCTAGAATGAGATTGAGTTTCTTCTTGCCTCCAACAAATTTCTCAAGAGTGCTCATAAGATATTGACACTCTCGGAAAAGTGAGGCGCATGAAGAGCAAGGGGAAGAAGTAGAAGAAGAGCCGAAGAAGAGGATCGAGCAGTAGCATGCATATTTTTCCCTATACACACTGCCTCAATTTTGAGAGACTCACAGAAGCACAAGAAGCATCTCTAATTCTACCAACCTGGTCCTCTAACTTCTTCCTAAGCTCTGCGTGGACCTTATCCACGTCATCCTCAACGCCAATACACAGCAAGCAACCATTATTTGACTTAACTAGTAAGTCCTTAGCAAGTTGATCACACTTGGCATTCAAAGCTTCATTATCAAGTTTTAGTTGCTTCTGACCCTCACATGAGCCGACCGGGTCCTTAGAAGCATGCAATTCAAGTTCATCATTTCTAGCGTAAAGCTTCCTAAGGTGACAACTCATGGCATCAATTTCAGCAAGTAGCTTAGGGCAATTTTCATAAGATGCAGTTGTGTGAGTATGAAGAAAACTAGCATCAATAGGAATAGGATCAATAGAACATGTGCTAGCATCCTTCGACCTAAGAGCCTCAAGATCAGAAACCACACTATCATACAGGGTTCAATTTTCCTAATTTGCAAAAAGCTTCATTGAGCTGGTCATAGGAAGGTACCTCGTCCGAAGTCATTTGTAGAGCTCGAGTCATTGATGTCGTTGGTGTTTGCCATGAAGCACATGCCGAGAAGTCGCCGCCGCCTTTCTTCTCTTGCGGATCATCCTCGCTTGTCGCTCCATGTCTCCGTGTCGGAGAGGCCGATGTCGTCGAGGCGGCGAGGACGCAGTGGAAGAGCTTCTTGTTCTTCGAGAAGTTGCGGTACTTCTTCTCGTCTTGGCAAACTTATGAACCGGAGGCTTCTTGTTGCGGTTCTTGTCGGTGTAGTCGTTCTTGCCGAACCACGAGTCGTTCTTGCCCTTCTCCGATTTAGGACAACCGCTCAATGTGGTTGGGGCGCCACATTCAAGCGGTGATCCCACCACCTCTCTTCTCTCTCTCACCCTCTTGTAGGCGTGAGAAAACTTATGAGCTAAAAAGCAAGCTCGGTTTACGGAAACTTGTCCGCTTGGTCATCGCTAGCTCGCAAAGTGCGAGAGGAAAAAACCAACAAAAGAATCAAGAGAAGATCCAATGGGATCGGTGACCAAGGCCATCGATCGTGATTTCGTCTTGCGAGAGACGGCGTCGATCTCATGAGTCTTGAGTCGGGAATAAAGCCCGTCAAGAGTCAAGGTCGACAAGTCGGTAGTATCCTTGATGGTGGTCACTTTCATTTCCCAAACACGAAGATCGAGTGCGGTCAAGAAGTGGCGAGCATTATCCGAGTCGAGGTATGTGCAACCAAGCGCCGGAGATCGCTCAAAATTTTAGTAAATCGACCAAAACACTTGTCAAGACTCTCACCAGCGTGTTGTTCAAACTTGTTGTACTCACGCTTGTGTTGATCCTGTCTCACGGTTTTGATTTGGGTAGGGCCCTCATGGTATGCATCGAGGTCACCCAAATCTCGTGAGCGGATCGCAGTGAAGATCCGATCATACTCACTTCTTGGTGAGTCCTCAGATGAGAATGTTCCTCGCCTTAGTATTTGCCTCAATGTCGACCATATTGCCGTAGTGGCGTTCTCATCGGCAGAACCTCATATGGGAGCTTCACCTTCTACCATATCAGAAGCCTCGGCGTGATGTATGACTCCATCCGGATTTCCAAAAGGAAAATCAACACCACAAAAATTAGAGGCTGGTGGAATACTTGTTCTGTCGCCATGGCTCTCGAGACCGGTCAAGATCTATGGAAGAGCAAAACCGGCTCTGATACCACTTGTAGGATCGGATGACGACAATCAGAGGGGGGTGAATGATTGAGCGGAAGATAAAATCAAAATTTTCTTGATTCACAAAACCCCCTAAATTAATTATGAAATATTGCTCTCGGTTTCAACAAAAAACAGATTAACAGATGTTCATTAAAACTGTAATTACCGAAGATCCAACCGTCGGATTGATGTAAAATTTTAACTGTATAAACTAGATTCAAATCCAAAACTAACGCAATAAGAATCACCTCAATCGGATATACGGATCTAGAGTTATAACCTTCGCAAGTTGACTATATCAAATAATGACGAGAATAGATCTGACCTTAATAACAAGATTAATCAACTTCCCTTGATGACGCCGATCTGCTCGTCGCCAGGAACTTGGATTGTGACTGCAACTGCTGGCCTCGAACAAATAGCATAGCCTTTCTAATCTCGCGAAGCCGACCACCGAGAACGCCAAGGATCCAAGACCTGCGGACAGCAGGGCTTTTCTCCGCGCAAGGATCTTGACCACGAGGACACAAAAGCTATCGACCACAAGAAATTATCTAGTCGCCAAAACAACCTTACGCTAGAACTTCCAGCCGCAAGAACCAACTAGCAGCCGCCGGCCTCCCGAAGATTTTTGTCGCAAGGAAATCCAGGTAAATAACTAGTCGCCGGTTGGATGAACAAAAACTGCAAAGCCACCAACGAAGGAAAGCCCCAGGAAAACTTCTAGTCGCCTATAACATGCATGCAAAACTTTCTAGCCACAAAGTTAGCTGTAAACTTCTTGCTCGCATGTAGTCGGCCGCCGCTAAGACCAAAGACGCTGCCACCTGTGAACAAAGCAAGAAGGCTCTCATTGCAATTCGATTTCCACCACGGACAAGCAAGAATCAGTAGTCGCATGAAAAACGGCCGAGCTCACCAGCCGCCGCAAAAGCCACGCTTTATTGATCAGGTTTTGAAGTCCTTTTATACACCTCAAAACCCTAACACATGTATGCATATCCACCTGGCCCAATACACATGGCCCAATATATGCATACAACCCAAAATTCACACATGCATGCGCAGCGACGGCCGCTGCACGCTCACGTGACTAACCGACCTTCGTGTGCACCTCTTCTAGCCGAACGTCCGCATGACATCCTCGACCACCAGGACCTCGATTCCTCCCTGAACCTAGTCCCGAACCTCAGTTCCTCCATGAACCTAGTTCCGGTCCCGTCATCGACCACGTTCGCCCTCGAGCAACACCTACACACGAATAAACAAACAACGCATCCGAGCACAAGTCCACGACTTGACTCAAAGTCAATCCATGCAACCACTCTCATGAGTGCATTGCATCAAACAAAATCATTAATCAATCATAATTATGCTCAATGGTCTGGTGCTACTGCCCCTAGGCCGGTAGCACTAGGAAAAGCAACCTACACTCAAATTGCTTCAATTTGAAGATCCAATTCAATTCAAACTCAATTTCAAATCAATCCAATCTCAAATCTTGTCAATTACTCATCACACACAAGGATAGACCTCCACATGGTCTTTCAATATAAAAGGAATTTGATTGGGGATTACCGGCTTGGGAGGAATCGACGACGAACGGAGCGACGACCGACGATGAACAAACTCGAAATTCGGGGTCAAACTGCAACGAAAATCAAATCCAATTGAATGGTTGTGATCACGGAAGCAAAAGGCACAAAGTGACTTGGTTGGTTTACCCGGAAACTCACCGGAGCAAAAGATGGTTCACCGGTGTCTTTGGAGAACGTCGGGCGTCGGGTTTTCTCGAGTTTTGGAAAGGTAAATGAAGCTGAATCAACTGGGCAAGGTGAGCACGGAATAGGGAACGTCAATACACACATTTTAAGTACTCACATGTCCGGGGAGGTGAAGAGACGCCCAAGATAATTGCCGAGCAATAAATTGTCATTAACGCTTTATTGCGGCCATTTCGCTCGGATTGAGGACGGGTAACAGTAGGGCATTTAATCTCCATTACGACACCGTCGCGATGCTTCAGCCCTCACGTGATTTGGTGCAGTATTTTGAGAGATATGAGGATTTGAACATTGGCTAGACATGGGAAGCTGAGACTGGAACAGTGCTGCACATTTGGAGAAGATGAACAGTGCGATTTTTAAAGTGCGTGAGATAAAATAGATAACAAGGTCTAAAAATACCGAAACAGATCCTAAAAATCATAATTAATAGAATGGAACCCAATAAAATTGGTTTCGCTGATTTTGGATAAATTTTGGAATTTAGATAATTTTGGGACAAATAAAAATGGATTTAATGAAAGCGCGAGAGATAAAATACCAGAGGAATTCCATAAATCTTGGAAAAATTCTCAAAATCATTTTAGAATATTTTTAACCTAATTCTATGAATTTTTAGATTTTTAGAGTATTTTAAAACTCGGGTGAAATTTCGAATAAGGACTGGAATTTAAAATTTTGGCTTTGCGGACGGAAAAGGATTGAACTTTAATTTCTGAAGGATATGGATGCTGGGTTATTTAGAACACCAAGGAAAATCCAAATTTTGAATTTAAATGGAATTTCAAAGGAAAGGCTTGAATTGGAATTTGGATATAGAATTGCCCGAACAATTAATAATTCAAATTAAAAATCCAATTAACATCCAAATGTTTAAATTAATAATTTTAATTAATTTTTAGCAAAAATCAAATTTGGAAAATTCCCTTAGATACAAAGAACACTGTAACAACTAAATTTTAAATTACTTGATGCACACAAAAGGCACATTAAATTGTTTTAGATTTAAAAAATTCTAAATTAAGCTTCTTTAATCAAATAAGATTGATGTAAAATTTTTGGAAAGCTAATTTAATATAAATTTTTGAAAACCCAAATTTTGGGATGTTACATTAGATCTTTTGATTTAGGCTACTGGTATCATTTTCATGGTCTTTGGTAAGGTTTTGCTGACATAAATATCATAACCACTAATTTCTTATTTATTACTAAAGCTCTTTCAATCATATTACAGATTTCAGAAATTATAACACTTTAGGCTATTTTGCTATCAAGATTTATATGCAATGCATGACAAAATGAGATTCTTTCTTCAAAATATGGTGGTATATACTTTGGAGAGTATTTTTAAACTAATTTTGTACAATTTATTGTCTAGACGAGTTATTTTATTTGCTGTTGAACTAGCATAAATGATCATAATGGTAACGTTATAACGAGTTAGATTTTGTTTTAGGTTGCGACTACACTATACATGATCATTCACTCATTTCTCTGGTATTAGCAGGGAATCACTATAGGAAAACCAACATTTTTCGTCGGCCAAAAATATATTTTCGTCGGCCTGACAAAAGCCGAGGATTAATACAGATATATTCGATGACCTAACTAGAGCCGACGATTAATAACTATATTTTCGTCGTTATAACAATAGCCGACGATTAATAACTATATTTTCGTCGGCTCTACTTTAGGCAGACGAAAATATATAAGTTAGGGCTAGGAAGTCTGCCACGGTTACTTTGTTTTCGTCGGCCCTAACCCTAGCCGACGAAAATATAAAAGTTAGGGTTTGGGTTTTACGACCGAGTACTATGTTTTAAATCGGCTCTAACCTAGTCGCTGAAAATGACACCTATATTTTAAATCGGCTCAAACCTTGGCATGAAAATAACCGATTTCGATGGCGCAGATCTGGCCGAGCGAAAACACAAGCATACTACACGGCACACGCCCCCCTGCTGTTGTCTACTCAAGACAACACACCGCGCCTTGTCGCGCGCCCCATGCATGCGCCTTGCCCGCCCTGACCACCACCAGCCATGTGTCCGCTTCACCGCCCTCCCTGCCCGCCTTGCGCCTTGCCCATGTGCGCCGCCGCCCGCCCCTCCAGTTGCCCTGCCTTGCCCGCCACCGTGTGCCGCCATGCCCCATGGCCACTGCTCACCCCTCTGCCTCACTTTGCGCTACCGCACTCTCCCATTGCAGCCTTGTTGCCCTGTGACTCCCGACCGCCCACCCCCTCGACCGCCACCTCCTGGCGGCGCCGCCTCCTCGGCCAAGCACAATTCTGGTTGGTCGGCGCCACCTCCCTAGCCAGGCCACCGCCTCCGCCTCAAGACGATCGCCATCGACACCGCCATGGGACGCCTACCCTCTGTCGCCTCGGTCCAGCACCTCCCGACCAAGCCACTTGCCGCACGACCGCCACGACGCGTAGCCTCTGCCGCTCGCGCCCGCGTGAGTATCTTCTTCTTCTGTGAACACGCATATGTGCTTTGAACCACTGTGAGGTTTCTAGCTTTGTGTTTACGGGCTTTAGTCAACACATATGCATGTTTCATTGCAGTGGTGATGCTCCTAGCTTCTACCAATGAGGTAGGAGGAGGAGGCTGGCAGTGCATCGATCATCTTGTCGATCGAGAGGAAATTAATTAAAAGGGGAGCATGTGGGAGCTGCTGTGAGAACCTTATTCCTAAGATAAAGTTGGAATCTAACCCATGCCTATGAGCTAGTGCAGCTCAATTAGATAAGGGTTCCTCATGCATGGCCCCATATAGATCATGCATTCACTTGATATTTATGTATATTGCACACTGACAGGAAATTAAACATGCAATGAATTAGTTGTTATTCAGTGGGCTATATGCTTTCTATGCATGCCTTTTTATATTGGTTTTAATTTTGACCCGACCCAATCCAAGCTTCTTTTGTTCCTGGAAAGAAAAGTAAATGCATGAAGACCACCATGCATAACTCAACTTAACTTATAATTTTTGCTGGGGAAAAAAGGAACTTTTTAGATGCAACAATGAACCCCACAAATATACTTTTCATAAATTTCGATCATTCGATGTGACCTCATAATTAGGAACAAAAGCGATTCGCCTAGCTATGACATTTCGATAAGCAGTTCCATGTATTACGGCCACTCATTTCTTCATTTTTGTTCTGTAACACAGCAGAAACAAGATAAAGATATGCACTCTCTCTTCCATATGAAGAATAAACCTTGTATATGACATCAGGCATAAAATTCAGCTACATATTAAGCCTATGCATGGTCTCCCCGGACTGCTGCTTGCAGCCCTTCAGGTCCCAGGAGTTCCTAGGGCGCTTGTAAGTGCCCTGGAAGTTGCCGACGAAGAGGCTCTTCAAGTCGGCCCAGCTCCTGATGGTGTTTGCGGGCAGGTACTCGAGCCAGGCTCGAGCCGAGTCCGCGAGGTAGATGGGGAGGTACTGGATGATGAAGAGATCATCGGTAGCTCCCCCCGCCCGGCATGCGGGCCGGTAGTCTTCCAACCAAACACTGGGGTTTGTTGCCCCAGTGTAATTGGTGATGTTGACGGGTGCCCGGAACCGGGTAGGGAAATCCGCGTTGCGGATCTCCCTGGAGAATGCCTGAGGCCCTGGGCCGTCGGGGCTTAAGCCGCGATCGTGGCGCTGACCGCTATCCACGGCCCGCGATCGGGCCGCCTCGTCCATCATCCTCCTCCGCGCCTTGAGGGTGTCGCGAACGTCGCGACTGTCGCCCAGGAGCCGGTGCACCAGAGTGCGCGAGGCTTGAGGCCGCTCAAGGAGAGGCGCCGTCTGCGCTGGACCTCGCTGGTCCCGCGCAGCTGCACGGGTCGGGTGGCTCGAGGAAGCCCCCGAGTGGTGGGAGCTGGAGCCTTGCATGTGCTGCACAGCCGCACGCTCTACCAACCCCTGGAGGTTCTGGTACTTGACCTTGGCCTCTGGGTCTTCGGGCTCGGGGATGCCGGGGAGCAGCATCGCTGCTGCGGTGACATTTTGGCTGGCGTGGGGGAAGAACGGAAGATCGTCGAACCCCTCGTCCAGTTGACGTTGGACCTGGTGTGTCTTGCGGCCCAGTGCGTGTGAGGGAGGGCTTCTTTGCCGGGTCGACTCGAGTTTCTCGGTTGGGCCTTTTGAGCCTCGGTATTGTCATTCGCCGCTGGCTGAAAGCCAACAAGGCGAGCCTAGAGCTCTCCTCCCTCCTGCGCCTCGGCTGCCGGGGCAATGTGCAGTGCCGGACTTACGGGGGTCGCGGCCGGATCGGCCACACCCGCCATGTTGCACTCGCGAGAGTATAAACGGTCCGCCGAGTGCTCCGCGTCGGAGCCGGAGCAATCACTGGAGGAAACCTCCAGCAGTTTGTGGACAGAGGCCGACGCATATCCAGCCATCACCACGAGGTGTGAGCCTGCGGGGTGCAAAGCCTCTACCCTTGAGGGCTCACGCCATTGCCACGGATCTGTGCAGGCGGTATCAGAGATCAGCGTCGAGGTCCGCGCAGGGACCTCGAGCTGGAGGTCGCCGAAGGCATCGACGATGGAACTCAGGCTCCCAGCGGAGGCCTGGGCCTGAGAAGTGGTGGGAACGAGCACGAGCTCTCCCGCCAGAGTGGCGACAATCGCGGAGGGCAGCGGATCCAGCTCCCGACACAAATCTTGTGGTTGTGGGTGAAGAAAGCCATTAAGGAGGTGATCGAGTCTCGAGACGAAGACGATGACGTGAGGCCCCTACTGGCGCGCCAACCGCGGTGTTTTTATAACCGCAAGTAAATTTGTAAGTATAGGGCCGCGTGCCCTCTCCTTGAATGGTTAGACTAAAGGAGTCCAAGATGTATACTGGTTTGGGCCGAATATCCCTACGTCCAATTCGTGGCGGTGGTTTTTATTGCTCAGGGTGCAGTGAACCACGTGGGATTACAAGCGAGGGCTAAGGACAAGCCCTTAGCGCTCATCCGAGTGGAGGGACTCGGGAATGTTCGTTGTATGTTTCACTTGCTCGAGATCGAATATGTTTGCTTAAGTCGAATGGCTCGACTGCGAATGCGAATGTGAACTGAAATGCCAATTGCCCTTCCCTGAGGGCCCTGCCTCCCTTTATATAGGCGGAGGGGGCAGGTTACACGGGAGTTTTGGAGAAAAATAGTAGGGGTACGCTACACCTGGGAGTTCTAGTCTTCGATCTTGTTGACTGACAGGTTCCTGTGCATCCCACGTCTGGGTTGGTAGACACAGCGGGCAGCATTCCGTCGAGAAGGGGTGCACCTGCCCTCTGTGTGCCTGTCAGATGCTGACGTCGTCTATGCTGCGCTCTGGCGTCGCTTCTCCACTGAGCGGGACGGAGTGAAGGGACGGGTGCTTGACTTTACAGCCCCTTGGTCACCTTGGGAAGGAGCCACCTGCCCTAGCATGGCCGTCGTGTCCACGGGGCAGGTGGCCAGCTTGAGGTCGACTGGCAACGTGGCGGAGGTCGCTGAGTCGAAGCTCGTTGGGGATCCGACCTACGGCCAGGTCGGAGCCTGCGGGGGTGCTCGACCTGAGGCCAGGTCGGAGCCTGCGTGGGCGTCCGACCTGAGGCCAGGTCGGAGCCTGCGGGGGCATCCGACCTGAAGCCGGGTCGGACCGCCCCTGGTGGGCTTGAGCGAGGCCGAGGATCCTTCATGGCCCAATGAGGCCTAGAGCTAGGCCCAAGATGGATCATTTTGCATTCCAGCCAATATTTAGTGATAATCCCATCTGTAAGGGGCGGGGACTTTGGTCATACCCCTTCCCGCTCTCTGCATCGCTTCCAGTCTCGCCGCCATGTATTAACGACTGAGAGATATACGATCTTGAAATAGATGTATACCTTGCTGTGGGGTACCCCTGGTATAAGTATTCGTCAATAGTCGACTGCACACGGAGCAAGTGGGCCCCAAGGTCAGCTAGAGGAGAGTGCAACAGTCTGCTAGCCGACCCGGGGCGAGGCCACGGAAAACTTACAACATGCCAAACAACGCTCACTGGGTTGTCACTTTCCCGTCGCCACCCGGAACTTATGCCCTTGCCATCTTTGTGGGACCAAGCCAGAGAACTGCGGGGCTAGGGAGCAGGTCACCAGAGGCCGGGCAAATGGTGGGCGAAACATTGCCGTGGAGCACCATAGTGGGCAGAGCTTTGCTGTGAAGCACCGTGCCACACGCACCTGCTGAACGCCTGTCTGGGCATGGCGCAGAAGCTGGGGTCCACGTTATGGCCAAGGAGCCACCGGGATACTAGCACTCATGACAACCGTGTGAGGCGAGTTCAGGGGTAGAACTTTCGTAGCAACTCTATATTCTGGGAGTTCGCCAGCTCCCATCCGTCTTTCGCGGCTAAACGAACCACCTCAGGTCGAGAGACAGAGACCACCTTGAAGGGGCCCTCCCAACGGGGAGACAGTTTGTCGCGGTCTGCTTGCTTTGCCCACCATGATGTGGGCGTTCCTCGCTCGGGTGGCTTGAAGCTTGCGTACGCTCTACACACGACTTCGACTGCAGGGTACCAGAGGTACCCGGCCATTCTGACGCCTCTACGCGGAGCTGGGCCACATCAACGAGGCGGGCGATGTCCCGCAACCATGGCGCGGCCGGGGTGTCGCCCCCCGCTCCACCGGTGGGTGCTCTAGAAGGAGGCGAGCCGCATGCAGGTTCTGGGCCGACGTGGCCTCCTCCATCGCTAGTCGCCGTCGGATCGGCTATGCTCCTACCATGGTGGGGGCGCCGCTGTCTTCTGCGGAAGGCGTCGGATGGTCCCCCGCCTGATGGGAGCGCTTTCCATCTTCGCTACCGGCGCTTGATGATCCGCCGAAGATGAGCAGAAATAGCTGCTACCACCCCTACCTGGCGCGCCCTGTCGGCGTGTTTGTGCCAGACAGTATTGGTTCGAGTGTATAATCAAGTTTCAGTAGGTGGTTTTCGCAGCTGCGTCACTCTCGACTCTCCTCTCATGATGAGCAGAAAAGAAAGTCAAGAACACATAGGGAACACATAGGGATTTACCCAGGTTCGGGCCCCCAATGCGGGTAACATCCCTATGTCCTGCTCAAACCATGTTGCTCTAGTATACCACTTGTTCTTAGTTCGCCCGATCTGTCGATCGTTCGAGATTTGGATCTATTCTCTGTTGTGAACTGATCGACCGACCTTCTCCCCCCATGCACGCTAGCTCCCTTATATACTCCCGGGACTGGCTAGGGCAAGTGGACAGAGTGGTTTTACATTAATTACATTGATTGTGTCGAGTCCTATCGCTACTGTCCTTCTGAGCCTCTTGGTCAACGTCGTTGCTTGACACCACCTGTCTTCGAATTGCTCGAGGGGAGGGGTTCGGACGCTGCGTGACGAACGCCTAGTACAAGCGTCTCCCCAACTTGCCCTGGGCGGTGCAGATGGAACGGGAGTTGGTGGAGCTAGCTCAGTCGGAGGGACAGGTTATCATGGCGTTAGGGAGCCACGCCTATTTAATGGCTCCCAGGTGCAATGTAACGGCTCTCTGCACATTTAATGGCTCCCATGTGCATTTAATGGCTTCCATACGCATTTAATGACTATGATACGCTGTGATCCGGGCGAAGGCTTCGGGCGGAAGCCTCTCAACCCCGTCTACGCGGATGACTACAATGGGCCCGTCTGCTCACCAGACGACCACGTGGCTTGGTCGCCTGGCTGCTCTTCGGGTGGCCACGCGTCCTGGTCATCAGGGGCCGCGACCTAGTCACCCGGGGTTGGGACCTGGTCGCCTGCCTGCTCGCCGGGCGGCCACATGTCCTGGTCACCCACCAAGCCTCTCTTCAGCCGGTTGAGTCCTTTGCACAGGACCTTCTTCTTTCTGTATCTTGCGCACGCAGTCCCACCTAGCAGTGTTGCAGAGAATACCCTAGTGTAGAATAAACCGACAGGGCTTGTACTACTTATGTGCATATCCATACCCATTGTTGTAGCCGGTCTTCATAATAATAAGCTTCATAATATAGGGGGCCAAAATAAATGCTCTTACCCCTCTCTCTCACTGATGAAGCTATCTCCCAAATGATGAAGTCCACAACATCGAACTTCTATCTATGCATGATCTTGCTCATTATATTCCAAGCATATCCTCGAATATCATCAAAGTTACCACTTTTGGGATGAATAGTAACCCTAACAATATGGTTCACTAGCTTGCCTGTGGAAGAATTCCTGCCAACTTCCCTGGCCTCCTCACATTTGCTGCCAGATCATAAAACTCCAATTGCCGTGCAATATCAAGTGGCCTCTCATTGTGGATTTTGGGATATCCACTAAAAGATACCAAGTGCCTGCTCAAACTCATCTTTCGTGGCAATGTAGTCTCTAACACTGGTCATCTAAGAGATGGAGTCATACGAGTCAGGGATGTACAGAATGAAGTAAAATTGGTGAATTGCATCTTCTACAAAATCACATCTCAGGGACACCAGATGCAGCATCCCGCTCCATCAAATAGCTCAGGCACACGGGCAAATAGTGGCAATTTTCTTATGTGACTCTAGTCAACCCACTTTTGATCGGTGAAGTCCTTATTTGAATAAATCTCATTGAATACTTTTTTTTGAAACAGGGTTCTGAAGTACATCTCTCAGGCGGTCCTTTGCAACTTGTACTGATTTGAGCCTCTCAAGGAGTAGTACTTATCTGCTTTGATTTGTCGAAGGTCCACTTTGGGGACAAAGCCCGAAAGCCCCTCCTCATCAGATTCTTCCTCCTCCTCCTCATCTCCGTCTCCCCCTTCATCCATATAATTTTCATCATCCTCACTTGACTCATAAACAACATTCTTTCCCTTATGACCCTGAGAACTACTGCCACCTTGCCCAAGCTCACGCTGCACAAGCTTCCTTATTTCCACATCCTTTGCAGCATGAGAATCATCATCTCCACTGTCTGAGTGATGAGTAAGAACTCCTGCACCTTGAGTTGATTTTTGCACTTGTCGTCCTCCACGAGGTGCCTTCGGTTGAGAGGGATTCTTCACCCGTGGCATGATTACTGAATCAAGGAAATGAAAGGATTGATGAGCAGTGATACTTGAGTCTCAAAACAATTTTAAAGGCTAGATAAAAGTGTAAAACTTCAATTTGTCCAGCCAGGTGCGGCAGTACCGCCTATGCTAGACTAGTAGTGCCATGCCTGAGCAGTACTACTAGCCTCACATGGCATCGACACTACCAACGGTGAATTTTAATTTAGTTTAGATTGGGCAAAAACTTTGTTCAATATGATTTGCTTGGTCACCGATCTAAACACTAAACTAAAATTTTTACTTCTATCCATTGAACATTTGCAACATTTTGATCCAAACCCTAGAATATGAAATTTGAGACCTAGAGCACAAGATGATTTGAAATCAAGCACAAATCTGAGGGAGATGAGTACCCTGAGATGAGAGAGTGCAACATTTCATGAAGAGAAACCCTTGAAATGAGAGAATGAACTTGGTGAAGATTTTGGAGAGAGAGAGGTGGTGAAGATTTTGGAGAGAGAGAGAGAGGGTTCTTATGCTTGAGAGGAAGGAAGCAAGAGGAGGAAATGAGAGGACTGGCATCAGCCAGGACTAAATGAGAGAGTAACCATTGGAAAAAAATAAGATACGACCCCTTAATTGTCCCAGCCCGACACATCCGGCAATATCGCCCAAAGGGGGCAGTAGTGCCTGCCTAGGTTGACAATGCCGGGCTTGTAACACCCTGGCCCAAATTAGCTCAAAGTCTAGCCTACCGTAGGGCGGACCTACACATGCATAGCATCCCACTTACGCTTTGTCCTCGCTTTGGGTAAAAGGGTTAACCTAGAGGTGCTATGTTTGGACCCAACAGGCATTATATACTGCTACAACTCACTTTGTACAAGCAACGTGGGACTAATCTCACCACCGCTCCACATGGGCCTTCACATTAACTGGCCGGGGTATTTCACTTACCTCCCTTAAGGGCTGACAACCTCGACATCACACCATATACATGGTAGATACCCAGAACCACCCCTCGATACACGACCGTGCGTCCAGTGCCGGCACATATGCCATGCCATGTGGCCACTCTGAGCCCACACGCGCCATGCGCCATATGCCCGCACCCCTGTCCCACACGCGTCCGTGCAGCAAAGGTTGATGCTTTGATACCATCAGTAACACTCTAGCCCAAATTAGCTCAATGTCTAGCCTACCGTAGGGCAGACCTACACATCCATAGCACCCCACTTACACTTTCGTCCTCGCTTCGTATAAAAGGGTTAACCCGGAGGTGCTATGTTTAGACCCAACAGGCATTATATACTACTACAACTCACTTTGTGCAAGCAATGTAGGACTAATAGCACCACCGCTCTACATAGGCCTTCACATTAATGGGCCGAGGTATTACACTTACCCCCCCTTAAAGGCTGATGCCCTCGGCAGCACACCGTATACATGGCAGATACCCAGAACCACCCCTCGGTACACCGTGAGTCCAGTGCCGGTACATATGCCATGCCGTGTGGCCACTTTAGGAACACACGCACCATGCGCCACATGCCCGCACCCCTATCCCACACGTGATCGTGCAATGAAGGTTGATACTCTGATACCATCAGTAACACCCTGGCTCAAATTAGCTCAAAGTCCAGCCTACCATAGTGCAGACCCACACATGCATAGCACCCTACTTACACTTTCATCCTCGTTTCGTGTAACAAGGTTAATCCGGAGGTACTATGTTTGGACCCAACAGGCATTATATACTACAACAACTCACTTTGTCCAAGCAATGTAGGACTAATCCCACCACCGCTCCACATGGGCTAGGGTATTATCAGCCTAGCAAAGGCAGTACTGCCACACCTGGGCATGCGTGTGCTCACCCCACGGTGGGCTAGGCCATGAGGAAAATTTGAACCATGGTGTTACAGATGGTATCAGAGCATCAACCTTCACTACACAGGCACGTTTGGGACAAGGGCACGGGCATATGGCGCATGGCATGTGTGGGCCCGGAGTGGCCACACGACATGGCATATGTGCCAGCACTGGATGCACCATTGTGTACCAAGGGGGGTTCTAGGTATTTGACGTGTATACGGTGTGCTGCCGAGGGCATCAGCCCTTATGGAGGGTGGTGCAATACCCCGACCCGTTAATATCAAGGCCCATGTGGCCCATTTGGAGTGGTCGTGGGATTAGTCCCACATTGCTTGCACAAAGTGAGTTAGAATAGTATAAATTGCCTGTTGGGTCCAATCATAGCACCTCCGAGTTAACCCTTTTACATGAAGAGAGGATGAAAGTTTAAGTGGGATGCTATGCATGCATGGACTCGCCCCACGGTGGGCTAGGCTATGAGCGAAATTTAGACCAGGGTGTTACAGGGCTCAAGCCACGGTAGTGCCAACCTTGACTTGGCTACTCTTAAGTCTTAGAGAATTTTAGTTGCAAATAGCTCTAATGTTTTTACCAAAAAGGTAGAATACATTTAAGAGCATTTCAACTTTATAAAAAGATCAATTAGATAATTTTCAAATAATTTTTAATTGAATAGACTCATTTTGATCAAATGAAAATAATTTGAAAATAAAACAATCATCAAGAGAAACTTAAAATTTGGAATGTGAGAGTTATGAAATACCCTTTTGTAATATCCCAAAATTTGCTTTTCCTAAATTTATTATGATTTTTCCTTTTATTTGAATTTTTGGGATTTTATTTAATTTATTTTGGATTTATTGAATTAAGTCTTTTTGCAATATTTTATTTTTATAGTGAAAAGTGTTGGCGATCTTTTATTAAAATTTTTTTATTTGGGTTCTAAATATCTTTTGGAATTTTTCTAGATTTTTTCTAGCATTTTTGCTATTTTATTTTGACTTAATCTATTTATCTACTTTATTTTAATTCAAAAATGTATTAAAACATAGTGAATAGTGTTTGGGCTGAATCTCTCTAGTCTGGCCCATCTTTCCCACATGTAGCCAGTTGCTCTGCTTTGTTGGCATGTAGCCAGTGCCCGCCAAACTGCTACACGCGATCGTTGGATTCAATCCAAGCATTGCTTTGCACCGTGCCATCGCTCATTGCTGGCCGCTCGATCGTGTCTGCGTGGATGCTCAAGATGCAGCCATGTCAACTCGCCGTATCTCATCCGAATCCGCCACCGCCGCTATTTCCGTTTGTGTTTCCGCGCCCTACACGAAAGCCGAGGGCCCTATTTATTGCTCCACCACCACCCCTGTGATGCGCATGTCAAGACGCACCTACAGCCCCCTCACATGCATCTCGAGCCACTACCATTTACCCACAAGAGCTCGCTGAAGTTCGCCAAGCCCCCACCGTGAGTTTTTGCACTTCTTCGCAGCTGTCGATCCAATGCCGCCTGTTGTCGATCTAACGATGCCACGTGTGCTGCCTGCATTAGCTTGCATCAACCGGTGCATGGCACAGTGCCGTCGATCCGTCGTGGACCAGCGTTAGCTGTGGACCAATTCCATGCGTCGGTGATACGTGTCAGCCTCTGGTTGCGCCGCGTGTCAGTGTTGTAATACCGCAAAGGGTTTTGCCAGGGTTTTTTGTTGGCTGGAATTGTTTTTGTCGTCTCTCGTTTTAAGATTCTTCTCAAAAAGTTCTGAGTTTTGACGAATGCTTATCGGTAACAGATTTTCTTCAGGCCATAGAGCTTTTGCGGTTAGTGTTAGTCGGCAAATTTTTCTTTAGCCCATCCGACTGGTAATCTCAGGGGTGGCTGACCCATTTGGGAGTGTTAGGGTTAAGGGTTTGAGAGTGGGAGGGTATTTCGAATTTCCTCCTCACCTACCTCTTCCACCTAATCTCATCTCTCTCTTCTTTTTGTTGTGTGGCTATCATTTCTTTCCTTGGCCAGGATTTCTTCTTTTCCCCAAGCCAAATGCTCATGTTTTCTTTTCCCCAACCAATTGGCTTGCCTCCTTGCCCTAGCCGCATGCTCCTGCCTCCTTTCCTTGGAGCTCCTGCCTCCTCCCCATCCAGGTCCTTTCTTGGCACCTCCTGCCCTCCCACAAGGTCCTCCCATGGCTGGCGCCCTCCCTGCAGCTCCATCTTCTCCCTCTTCCTCTTCCAAAGAGGCTTAGAGAGGTAAGAAGTTCTTTCTTGGAGGTGATCTAATGGAGGTATTTCCTTGTTTGGTAGGCTCTAGGGTCCCTAGATTTGAGTTTTGGGGGGGGGAATCTAGCTCTAGAAATGGAGGGAATCATGTTCTGCTTTTCGGGCCTGTTCTGTCCGAATCTTGGAGCTGCGGTTCGAGCTAGATAATCTTTTTCTGGTTGTCCAGCTGTAGAGGAAGTTGTAGCTTGTGCTTTCCTCTTTAATTTGAGCTAAAGAACACTCCATTTCATCCAGCCATTTGAAAGTTATGACCTTTTTAGTGCAGACTGCTCTGTGTTGGTTTTCAGTGATAGATGTAATGTTCAACTGAAGGGTAGACCAAGTTGCTGGCCGAATTAGACTTTTTGGTTGCATAGAGAAAGCTAGAATTTTTCCTGTAGATTAATAAAATGTATTTTTTTGCTACATTTGCATTCAAGAATAAAAAGTTATGATGTTTTGAACTTCTGTCCAGAAAACCTGTAAGTTCTGGAAGTCCAGTTTGGGGTTTTATGTTCAGTGGTCGATTTGAGGCTCTCTGAGCTATCTCCTGAACATTTGGTAGTAGTAAAAGTTGTAGATAATCGAATTACCTTTAAATAGAGACTAAAATAACTAAGTTTTGTTCATCCTTCTAAAAGTTATGACTGTTTTACTCAGGGCTGTCCAGAATGAGCCGAGTGGTCGGTACCCTCTGTTCATCATCGATCTGGGAACAGCTGGTGCATTGCCCAAGGGAATGGCTATGTTATTCTTGTATTTTATTCCCTTGTGGTCGTTTTGAGTATAAGAACATGAAAATCCGTTGAGCCAATCAAAAGTTACGCTATTTGGAAGTTTTTGTCCCGAAGCTGGGAATTTCAGCGAGCTCAGTTTCTCAGTTGAGTTTTAGTGTGTGATTTGGTGGCCTTCGTGGCATCTCTCACATGAATGGTTGTGTTGTAGCTATAGATTAGCCTCTTATGGTTAAGTAGAGGTAAAGATCTCATTTCCCGGCTAAACCAATTAGGAGTTAGGCTCTTTAGAGCGCTACTGTCCCGGTTAAGCAGATTTCTGTTTTTGGGTTTTGGGAGTGGATCGTAGGATCGAAGTCGTTATAAATCTTGTGTTTGTTTTGTGGGTATGTTTTGAGTAGAATGTATACATGCAGGTGGTGGGACCCCAGGAGTGGCATCAACTTCTCGCCACTCTAGTTCGAGAGGTTAAAGGTAAGTACATCGAGTTGGGTGCCTAATTGAGTTGTTCGTTGTTATTTATCTGTTCATGGCTAATTTCTATTGATTGTCGCAAGTATGAGTTATATTGGTGATGTCCCTTCGAGCACGTGATTAGCTATTGGATTCGAGTGGTCACTAGTAAGCCTTAATCTCGGTGAGTTTATTGTACCTTTGCTAATATTGTAGTGAGTAGCAAGTATAGGGTATGTGGTTATGGTTATGTTAGTGGGCAATGAATGAAAGGTTGCATTTCATTCATGTAAATTGCATTGTGCATTCATTAAAGGAAGAGGCGACCTATTCTGATGTGGGCCTCTGTGTTCACACGTAGTGAACACGAAAGTCCTACCTCGTAGTCTCATTCATCGAGGTGAATGGGAGCGAGACAGTAAGAGTAGGCACCTTCCACGGGATGAAAGGGACGTGAGGGTGCATACCGACAGGTGGGCACTGAACAGTACCGGTACGTGCATCGAAAAGAGCATTCATGTGCATCGTATCTGTAATAATAAGTTTTGTGGTAAATGGTATGTCATATGGGTTGCGACTATGGTAAAGGAAGGTTGAGTCGTGAACTCAACCCAAAAAGGAAAGATTGAATTGAATTGATGAATTAGCGCATTTCATTGCCTTGCTAATTATGTTGTATGAATATCGTGGAGTGAAGTCGAGTTATGAACTCAACTAAAAATTGATGAAAATGGTTTGAGTTGCAAAAAATAGGTGGTTGAGTCGGGAGACATTGTGATTTAGAGTCAAGTGATGCTTCTGGGGCATTGATTGGTTTTATTATCTAGTTGATGGCTTGATTGCGGTAATTTTTGGTATGGTCAAATTATTGCTTTAAATGGGTATAAATGCGTAGTGTCCGGATGTTGCTTCATTTGTATTCCTTGCTCTTATGGTCAAGCTCTTGTTTTACTTACGATAAATTGGAGTTGTTATTCTCGTGTACTTTGCTGAGTCTGGGACTCACTCTTGTTTGTTTCTTGTCTTAGGTACTTGGAAGCTGGCTCGTCTGGTTGGGAGTAGTAACACATGCACGACTTTGGTCTCCAATAACCTACTTAAGCGATTAGTTAAGTCTGGATGTAATTAATGCGGTTGTAATGTATTGTTTGTCGTGGTGGAGGTTATTAAATTCTGTTGGATATGTGATTGGTTAACTAAGGACCTGCTAGAACGATATTATATAACTGTAAATGTTTCTGTCTGTTGAGTGGATGTCCTACTTTCTAGAGAGGTCATGCCGAAATTTTCTAAATTTCGGCGGCTTAGTTTTAAGCTGGCTTAGAGAGTTTCAAGGTCGGTTTCAATCTTTTAGTAGAGCTAAGAGGTTAGTGACTCGATGTTGAGTTCTTAGTTCATTTGGACTCCTTGTCGAGTCTTTTGTTTCGTGGGTCTTGTTGAGGGCACTCGGGACATGTTGGGTTCCGGAGTATTGTAAGCGTCATTCAGGGTCTTTCGGTAGCATTCGCGGTGCGTTTGGCACCGGGGTGTTACAGTTGGTATCAGAGCGGGCTTCAGGTCCGTGGTGTTTGAATGTAGTGAGTAATTTTAGAATGAATTAAAATTTTGCTGTGTGAAAGTAGAAACATGGGTTAGGTTGAATCTTTAAAATGTGGCCCTAGGGCAATAACCGTAAAACTTGATGTAGAATGACGAATTAATTTAAAATTTGACACACTCTGATGTACAGTAGGAAGGGATGGGATATCGTTGTATTGTGTTACAATGTTTTGTTTTGAGATTTATGCTATGTTGATACTTGTGGTGAAGTTATATGTTAGCCTTGATAAGGCTATGGTATTATTTTTGGCTATGCTTTTGAAGTGGTAGATTGCTTAGTGGGGTCCGGTGGGGCCCTTTGTGCCGAAGGGATGTTGGCCCTATCGTGTAGCCGTGTTGGTCAATGTGGCAGTTGAGAGCCAGCACCAGAGGATTCATAACCTCGTATGAGGAGAGTTCCTGTTCTTTTGTTGTAGATTAGAGAGTTGGTGGAATTTGGTTTTGGGTTTTATCTTCCTTGGGCTTCTCGGATTTAAGACTAAGAAAAGGGTATCGTTTTGCACCTCTTTTGGTTGCTTTGCGGAGAGAGTTATGGAATTCCTTCTTGTATTGGGCATTCTTCCGGTTGAAAAGGAGTCGTTCTTCTGTTGTAGATTGGAGAATTGATGGAGTGAGTTTTCCGGGCTTTGTCTTATTTGGTCTTTTTTTGGGTTTAAGTCAGAAAAAAGGGGGGGTGGTGTTGTGCCCCATTGGTTGATGGCGGGGAAAGACATGGATTTCTTCGTGTTGTCATTCTCCAAGTTGAAGTTTTGGTGAAAAACTTAAGGTGTGGGGCTTTAAAGGAAAAAGTGTTATTCGACCGATTCGCTTTTCCTTTCCGTGAATTGATTTGTGTAACTCCTTTCCTTTGTAGAATTTTGGAGTTTGATGATTGGTTTGGGGATCTGTTGAATGACCAGGCTTGAGTCTTGTCATTTTCTAAGTCTTTTGAGAGTCGAGCTTCTTTGGAAGTCATGGTTGACTTTTCTGGAAAGGAAAATAAGACAGTCAGAGTAAGTTGTAGGTTGATTGAAGATCTTCCTGTAGAGGGTTAGTAGAATATTTATGTTGTTGGGATAAGATGGTCGACCCTAATTGGATAGATGGCAAGAATTATTTTGAGGGTCATGGTGATCCACGGTTATAAGCGGAGGTTGCGTAAGGTTAGAAAAGAAAGTGATCCAAGGAAGAGTGGTTATGAAATTCTTACTAAGCCTTGTTGGGACTTCCTAAAGGTGCTAAGTGTGATCATTCAAACCTTTATTGTTAAAGGTGCAAGAATTTTAGAGATAATGGGATGTAAGATGAGCTTAGGTTTAAATGCCTATGGACTTGGGTTGTCGGTGTAATCATTTGAATGGTTGCCTTTTGTTTAAGGCATTTTGTTTGGTGTGCAATTGAAATTGCCATATGAGTTGTGTTTCACCAAGTGGTGGAGTTAGGGGATGAAAGATTATGAGGAAGAAAGAATGCATACTTATGGAATAGTGTGATGATAGTCTTTGGACTTGCCATTTAAAGGAAATAAATATATGTAAGGGAAAATGTTGGATTTCAGGATCGTTTTGGGATTAGTGTGTTGTGTTGTTTTTTTTAATCGAGTGATTCTTTGATGAGAATCTTTCCACCTTAGGGCTCAAGGTGAGGGGAATGGTTTATGCTGTTAAGAGAATGGAGTTCTCTTCGATTTTGTGACTGTTTTTGAAGAAAGATTATGTGAAGTTCCTCTTCTCAGTTGAGTCTTCTCTTGTTGTGCATTTTATTGCATTGATTTCAAATTGAGGAAAGTGGTTAGCTTTGTAAGAGAATCGAGATTCTCTTTGCTTCCCAGTGTGAGAAAAGAAAATGTTTAGTTGTGGTTTCTTGCTTGAGTATAATTTGAGAGTATGCTCATTGATTTCGTTCTTCGGTCAAGATCGTCCTAGGAGGAGAAACATGTGTGGATGGGATTTGATGAAATCCTAATTGGGGTTAAGGGTTAATGGTATATGGATTTAATGTGGAGAGTAATGAGGAGTGTTCCTTGTCGTGGTTGCAACCTTTGTGGGAGGATCATTTTGATCGTGTTGTCCCTGGGTTGTGTGGGACTTTGTTGTTGGTGGGGCTGGGTGGAATCAGTCACTAAATGCTGTATTTCCTTAAGTTTATCAGAACCCTCGGTTTCAAGGGTTAGACTCAATGTGGGTCAGTCGGAAATGGATGGTTCAGTTGTGAATCTTTCCTTTGAGTGGTTATATCGTTGTATGAGACAAGCTTGAAAGAAGGTCAAGTATGGTTTTGTGTTATGAGGGAATTTGATTGGTGCCTTGTGGGGCTAATCATTTTGATAGTAAATAATGATTCTTGATCCTGTTGTTTCCAAGGGCACTATTGAAAAAACTAAATAAATAAATAAAAGTTGTGTTTTGATTCCTAGAGGATTCCGGTGTTACTTGGTTAGAAATAATGATATGTTCGGAATTGGTTAGAAGCTTGTTGGAATAAAGAATTCTGTGTGTGGCTCTTTGGTTAGAAAAGTTAATCAATGAGGAGAGATGGGAATCAGTGTTTTCTTGGTTCGTAGGGGATCCAAGTTCAGAACCCAGCTGTTTAATCGGATAGCTTGGGTGTTTTGATGATAATTGGTAGGATGCTTAATAGAGTGATGTGAATCGTGTTATTCCTGTCATCACGAGTTGGTTGATCTGCGGTATGGAGTTTTAGAGAGGAGATTTGAGTTGGGTGAGTGAAATTGAATAGAGAAATAAGAATTGAGTTTGGGAGTTAGTATTATAATCTTCCGGGAAGAATCGCTATAGAACATGTTTATTAACTTGTGTGTCAGGTGTTGTCACACAATGTTGGTGTTGTTGATGGCACGTGGTGCATGATAAATCAACCGGGGTGGTAAAATAATTTAGACCGAGGCAAGTGGCATGTATTTGTGATGGGCCAATGTGGCACTTGGGCGATCGTATTGCTTTTTATGATAATTGTGGTTCATGGTTATGATGGTTTTTCGTTAGTCTTGCCTTGGTCAATTAAGGACTTAATCTTACAAGATTGAGCTAAGTCATTCATACAACCATAAGTCTGGTATGGGACAGACCTAGCTGATTAATTTGTTGAGTCTAAACTTTGGTACTATTAGTGGTGGTGTGAGACCTCGGTAGTGGTAACCAGTCTTCGCACGGGTTGGCTCACATGGCGCAAGAGGGGGGCCCTAGATGCAATAACCAGTCCCACTAGTGTTGAAACCTTAGCTAATAGTACTGGGTTTAGAAAGGCATTGGAAAGGCTTTGTTATAATCACTCGCCTTTGTGGTGTATGATTTTATCTTGTGGAGAAAGTGTATAGCCTCAACAGAGTGTAAAACCTAGTCGAATAGCCATGCTCGCAGTATTGAATATTGCTTGGTGATTATAGTCAAGGGTTAGATTTTATCAAAAGCAAATGTGGAAATAGGATGTTGAAATGTGGCATAAGGTTGTGAGTTGGTTATTGGAAAACAAATGCAAAAGTTACTATTGTTATTATTCATTTTACTGTCTTTCAATCTATTTATGCTATTCTTCACAATTGTTGTTTCTGCAAAATAACCTTGTAGCCTATCCTTTGTACTAAGCTATGCATATAGTATATTAGACTTACATTCCGTACACAACTTATTGAGTGCTTTACGTACTCACCCCTTGCATCAAGCACCATCAATTGGAGGAGAAGCAACACCGGCTTTTGAGGAAGAGGCGAACAACTAGGGTGCGAACCTTATCAATTGCCTGTGGCAGAATGAAGGGTTTCTACGCCTATGTTTATTTTCGTTACTGTTTAATTATTTTTCAGTCTTAGCCCTGCGAGACGTATTCATGTAAGGTGGACCATAAGATCATTTAACAGTTATACTCAATTTGATGAAGTCTTTATTATGTTATCGCTGAGTATGATTATGATATTCATCTATGTTGAGCCTATGTGCACTAGCATAATCTTGGGCTAGTGTAGAATACACGGGGGGTCCAGATTTGCATATTCGGTTCTCGACACCTTTTTGGATACTAGACATAATGATATTCTAGTTCCAAAGGATTTAACTTAGGAGGTACATTAAATAGGCCAATATAGACCAATTTAGTATTGTGTGGAGATTTATAAAAGACAATATTTTGTCCAAAATATTTTAAGATATTTTAAACATAAAGGAGATCTATTAGTGTATGAATATTCAAGAGATGAGAGTTACATATTTATGCTTTGAAAATGAAGGTTTTGAGGAATTAATCACTTTACGACTCAAAAATAGGATAACTTTAAATAATTTGACTTAGTGGTCTAGAGTCTTCCTTTGAAAATTATTTGCACCCTTTTGATATTTTCACATTATAGGGATGTATTACACATATAATGGTGTACTACTCCCCCTTATTATGTAGCTTACAAAAATGAGTAGAAAGATCAAATAAGATCCAACAATACCAAATAGAAAACTCAACTATGGTGCATACATTCAAGTCACATTAGAAATATCTATGGCATTTAACTCATTCCTCAATTTGCAAAAGTAGGCTTCATCTAAGAGCTTGGTGAGAATATCCGCTAATTGATCTTTGATTCAAATGTGACTAATCACAATATCACCTTTACTCACATGGTCTCTTAGAAAATGATGGCGGATATCTATATGTTTGGTTCTTAAATGTTGGACTGGGTTGTTGGCTATCTGAACTACACTTTCATTATTGCACAAAAGATGCACACTTTTAAAGTTTATTCCATAATTCATTAGAGTTTGCCTCATCCACAATAATTGAGAGCAACTATCGGCGAATATATACTCGGCTTCGGCGGACAATAGGGCTACGGAATTTTGTTTCTTGAAAAACCACAAAACAAGGGATCTACCTAGAAATTGGCAACTTCTCGAGGTACTCTTTCAATCCACTTTGCAACCCACATAATCCGAATCTAAATATCCAACTAAATCAAATTTAGCACCCTTAGAATACCATAAGCCTATATTTGAGGAATGCTTTAAATATCTTAGAATTCTTTTAATGGCCACTAAATGGCACTCTTTAGGTGAAGCTTGAAAACATACACTCATGCAAACACTAAACATAATATCGAGCCTAGATGCAATAAGATAAAGCAGGAATGATAAAGCTTTAAATCTACCCGTTTACCTCCCTCTTTGAGGTCAAGATGCTCGTTCGATACCATTGGAGTCTTGATTGGCTTTGCATCCTCCATTCCAGACCTCTTAAGTAGATCCTTCATGTACTTCGTTTGGCTTACGAATGTCCCATTTTTGAGTTGCTTGATTTGAAGTCCAAAGAAGAAACACAACTCCTCGATCATTGACATCTCAAACTCTCTAGACATTATATCACTGAATTCTTTGCAAAAATCTTCATTAGTAGAGCCAAAAATAATATCATCAACATAAATTTGGTAAATAAAGAATTCTCCATCTATTACTTAAGGAAAAAGTATTGTGTCAACCTTCCCAATTTTGAATCCTTTTAAAATTAGAAAATCTCTAAGTCACTTATACCATGCTCTAAGAGCATGTTTAAGACCATATAGCCCCTTAGAGAGTTTATATACACAATTTGGGTGTTTAGGACTTTCAAAACTGGGAGGTTGTTCAACAAATACCAATTTGGATATTTGTCAATTTAGAAATGCACTCTTCACATCTATTTGAAATAACTTAATATCAAAATAAGATGCAAATGCAAGAAATATTTGAATGGCTTCTAATCTAGCCAAGGGTGCAAAGGTTTCACCAAAATCTAATCCTTCAATTTGTGTGAACCCTTGTGCCACAAATCTTGCCTTATTTCTTACACAATGCCGTTCTCCTCTTGCTTATTTCGAAATACCCATTTTGTGCCGATGATGTTGTGATCCTTGAATCTTTCGACTAGCATCCATACATCATTTCGGGTGAAGTTGTTTAGCTCTTAATGCATTACATTCACCCAATCTAGATCATCTAAAACTTCATCTACATGAGTAGGTTCAAGAAAAGACACAAAACAGTAATGTTCACAAAAAGAAACAATACGAGAACAACTTTGAACTCCCTTACTAACGTCACACAATATTTGGTCTATTGGATGATCCTTGGAGATTGCATGATGGACTCTTTGAGGTAGTGGTTGAATTTTGTGAGATCATGTGATGAAAAATTGGTTGAATGGTGAAATTGGCATTGTAAAGTGACTTTGGTTATAGCATGTGTGGTGTTTGTGCATGTGCTATGTTGAGATGATTATTATCTTTGGTGATAGCATGATGGTTTTGTTTGATGCAATGCACTCATGTGAGTGGTTACATGGATTGATTTTGAGGCAAGTCGTGGACTTGTGCTTAGATGTTTTAATTATGCTAGTGATAGCATGATGGTTTTGCTTGATGCAATGCACTCGTGTGAGTGGTTGCATGGATTGACTTTGAGTCAAGTCGTGGACTTGTGCTCGGATGTGTTGTTTGTTTATTCGTGTGTAGGTGTTGCTCGAGGGCGAACGTGGTCGATGACGGGACCGAAACTAGGTTCATGGAGGAACTGAGGTTCGGGACTAGGTTTAGGGAGGAATCGAGGTCCTGGTGGTCGAGGATGTCATGCGGGACGCTCGGCTAGAGAACATGCACATGAAGGTGGTTAGTTCGTGTGTGCGGTGGGTGGGCGTCTGGCGTGCAAAAGATGTATTGGGCCATGTGGGCCAAGTAGAGATAAATATGAGCTCTTTCCATGTTGGAAGTGGAGTTGTATTCAATCTCTTTGTGGTTGCTCTATATAAATAGAGGAGGTGTCCTCTGCTTATTCTTGAGCAAGAAATTAGGGTTTGTACTCTTTGGTGTTGGAGTCTTGTTAGAAAAAGAAATAAAAACCTTTTGCGGTGGGGGAAGCCGTTTTCATCTGACATTGTTTTTGTCTCATGTCATGCTCATGTATGCATGATCGGTGATTGCTTCCGGCATGCAAGCTAACGGCGATTAGAAGTGCTGTCTGGCAAGACTTCCTTCCTAGCGTCAAAGTCTGGAGGTCTGGCGTGGCGTGAGTTCTTTGACCGGCGGCGCTGTTCAAGAAAAATTTGTGACGTGCTAGCGTACATCATCCTCGGCGCCGTCTCCTCGGTACCGAGATCTGGTGGTCGCATTGTTTCCTCGCGCTTTGTTTTGCTTGCGCCTTTGGTTCTCTGGTGGCGGTGGTGCATGCTTGCAAAGAAGAAGAGCCTGGCATGACTAGAAGCTGGATCGGCCACATACATGCATGCAAGCAGAAGGATCTTGAGCATCTCGATGATGTGTCTCTCGGGTTGGAATTGATTGTAGAAGACGTCCTTGTCCCTCACGGCGCATGCATGCATGAAAAGGAGACGTCCGAGCGCTGCAGTAATTTCGGTGCTACAGTGCCCACGTTGCTACAGTAAATCGTGGATTACTGTTCACTCATGATGCGCTATGGTACCGATTTCTGACCCTGTTTGCCCAATTTCGGTTTAGTAGATTGAATCATTGTCCTTTTTATTCAACAAGTTTAATTTTGATTTGATCCATCTAAAACCTTCTTAGGGCATTAATTTAGTGTTCCTCAAAGTTTTGTTGGTTAATCTTTTGTAGATTGTGATTAATCACGAAATTAGGGTTTGCTTGATTTTCGTCATATTCTGTCACAGCAAGCTTGCAGGATTTATAACTTTTGATCCGTAGATCTGATCAACCTGATTCTTTTTTTTTAGATGCGTATTGGAATCTAGTTTCTTCTGTTCAAATTTCAGGTCAATCCGACAGCTAGATCTCCGGGAATTCACAATTTACCGAACGCATATACTCTGTTTTGTTGAATACGAAGCAATTATTTGAGTCCGAATTAGGTGAATTTTTAGTAGATCAAAAATTTGATTTTAGCTTCCACGCAATCATTCACCCCCCCTCTGATTGCTAGTTTAGTATATTTAGATCCTACAAATTTGTTGATCATTCTACTTCTCATCCATATCAATTGATTGAGCTTGTCTTGGTGTCACGAAAGTAGGTGAAAGTAGGTGGTTCAACTTGAGTGGATGAGAGTTGATCTTCTTTATCTACCTGCAGCTTGATGTCTCCAAGTGTCATATTATTCATTGCTTGTCTTAAGCTTTCATCACCTACATCATCCAAATTTTCTTTCTCTTTTTAAGAGCTGTTAGTCTCATCAAATTCAACATCACAACTTTCTTCAACTAAACCTTTGGCTTGATTAAAGACACTCTAAACTTTACTATTTGATGAATAACCAAGTAAGAAACCAATATCACAACAACTTTGAAATTTTGAGATCTGAACACCCTTTTCGAAAATATAACACTTGTAACCAAAAACGTGAAAATACGAGATGTTTGGTCTACTTCCAATGAGAAGCTCATAGGAAGTCTTTTTCAAAAGGCGATGCAAATAAAACCTATTTGTTGCATGGCAAACGGTATTTATGGTTTCTGTCCAAAAACTATTAAGAGTACCATATTCATTAAGCATGGTTCTTGCCATTTCAATTAGTGTTCAATTTTTCCGTTCCACAACTCCATTTTGCTCCTGAGTGTAGGTAGTGGAAAGCTCGTGCTTTATTCTAAGTTCATTATAATAATCTTTGATTCTAATATTACTGAACTCAGAACCATTATCACTATGAATTTTTTTTTCTTAAAATCAAACTCATTTTGAGTCCTTTTAGCAAAACTTTTGAAAATACTGAAGGCTTCAGATTTGTCATCTAAAAAGAGCACCCATGTATATCTTGAGTAATCATCAATAATGACTAAATAATAAGAATTGCCCCGATATTCTTATAGGTTGTTGGGCCAAACAAATTCATATGTAAGAGCTCTAATGGTTAAGAAGTGGACATGATACTCCTTGAAGGATGAGAACTAGCCACGTACATGTCGGCTTGACAAGCACTACAAAGTCTATTTTTCTTAAACTTCACGTCCTTCAAGCACACAACTAAATCATTTTTGAAAAGTTTTTTAAGTTGAATCACCTCAACATGAGCAAGTCTTCTATGTCATAACCAACCCAAGGAGGATTTCCAAATACAAGTTTAAAGACATGACTCATTTGAGATGAAATCAACTAAATACAAATTTCCAAATCTAAAACCATTGAACACCAATGAATTATCGTTTTCTTTAGAAATAGCAACCCCATAATTAGAGAATGTACAAGTAAGACCAAGATCACAAATTTGAACGATGAATAGCAAATTGAAATTCAATGTTTCTACTAAAGAGACATTTGAGATAGCGATTTTATCCAATCCCAATATCTTTCCTTTGCCATTGTCGCCAAATATGATTTTGTCATGTTTGCTACTCCCTACTTCAAATGTGGTGAACATTTTCGGTCACCAGTCATGTGTTGCGTGCATCTGCTATCCAACACCCAATGTTGTCCATCGGTTTTGTAGTTCACCTACAAAAGAAAATCAAACCTTTTTAGGTACCCAAATTTGTTTGGCTCCTTGGAGGTTAGTAACTAATGTTTTGGGCACCCAAATGGTATTCTTTCTCTGGCTAAGTATAGGAGTCCCAACAAATTTAGCAATAACCTTACCATTGCTATTTTTCTTAAGTACATAGCATGAATCATAAATATTATTTTTAGAAGATTTGGCTAATTGGCACTCACTTGCTATATGCCCTATATCATGGCACTTATAACAAAACTTCCTATTTGATTTTACAAATCGATGAGCTTTGTTACTTATTTTCTTACCCTTCTTGGGAATACACACAAGGCCTTCCTTGTTGTAGGAACACTGTTGACTGTTCAAAATTTATATGAAGTGCTTCCTTGCCTTCAAAACACATATCTAAGCTTTTGCTTAACTTGTTCAATTGCTTTTTAAGCTCATTATTCTCAACAATTAAATTTTCATGACTAGAAATGAAGGAAGAGCATTAACTCAAAGGCATATTAAATAAATAATCACAGGAAGTAGATATTCTATTTTTTATTTACAACACGTATCAATTTCTAAACTAGGCATATCATCAATAATATTGCAACTAATACCAATATCAATTTGAGGCTTTGTATGCCCCTTGGCAAGGGAGTCTCATGAGTCTCCTTTAGCTATTCATAAGAGTCCTTGAGAGAGAGAAATTTTTTCTCAAGGCCTTATGTCTTGACTTCTCTTTGTGTAGGTTTCATTCAAATCCTTAAGCATATCCATGAGCTCATCATAAGTAGGTTCATCATCGTCATAGGATTTTATCTTAAATTCTTCTTTTGCCATGAGACATAAAGGAGTGATGAATGGTGAAGAAGCCTCCTTAATGGTGATCCTAGAGAGACCCTTCTTCCTTCAGGGTGCATCTTCTTCGAATGAGTTGGAGTCCAAATACTTTCTTCGGAATCCCACTCTCTAATATGTGCCTCGTCTTTACCATCTTTGTGAAGATTATTGAAGAGATTCTTCTTTCCTTGGAAGACATTCTTCTTTTTGGTCAATTTGTTCTTATCATCCTTCTTTGGACAATGAGAGGTGATGTTCCCCTTGTCGTCACACTCATAGCACCGAATGTTTGCATATTAATTCGTGCTTGAGTTTTATCCCTTCTTGAATTTTGAGAGGCGTTTGAGCTTGAACACCTCTTCATGAACCTCTTAATTCTTCTTACAAGGAGTGCTATCTCCTCTTCAGTGTCATCCTCTTTAGAGTCAGCAAGCGACTCATCTCTTGACTTCGCTTTCGCCTTGAAGGCGATCTTCTTCTTCTTCTTCAAAGAGCTTTGCTCCAAGAGCTCTTTCTTGTCCTTCTTGTAGAGCTCATTTGTGATGAGATTTCCAAGAAGTCCTATTAGTATCATCCATGGCCATACCAGTGAGTTGAGAAACAACATCACCAAAGTCTCATACTTGTCTGGAAGAGCCCTAAGCATCTTACGAACAACATTCAAATTGGTTAACGATGCCCCAAAGCCTTTGAGCTTATTTACTATATTATTTAGTCATCAATACATCTCATTGATGTTTTCATGGAGTAACATAACAAAACTCTCATACTTATCCGAAGTATATGCAATTTTGCTTCTTTGACCATGAATGTTCCCTCATGAATTTCTGAGAGGGTAGCCCCAATCTCATGCATGGATTCGAGATTGCTCACTTGGTTAAACTCATCCGCGTTCAAAGCGCCAAATAGAGCATTCATGGCTTGAGCATTTAGATGAGAATTTCACTCTTCTTGTTTCATTGTAAGTGTGGGATTTACTCCCATAGTGAAACCCTCATCTATAATCCTCCATATGCCCAAGATCATGGCCTTAAGATAAATGGTCATAAGTATTATCCAATATGCATAGTTTGTTTCATCAAAGAATGGTGCTTTGCCAATGGACACCTCATCACTAGCCATCCTTACTCTCTCGGCGGTAAAGCCCCAAAAGAAAGTCCAAGCTCTGATACTACTTGTAGGATCAAGGATAATGACTAGAGGAGGGTGAATAGAAGGTTTTTAAATTTTTTGGCTCTAATTGCTATAAATAAATTTACTAAGCAAAAAATACAATTTTGATAATTAAAGCCTAAATGTTTTAAGTCTCACTAGGTGCACCAACAAGCTATTTTGAGCAATTATACTATTCTACTTACAAGAATACTACCAAAGGACTAGAAATATAAATTGCATGTAAGAATTAAGAAATTAAACCACAAAGTAGAAAGTGACACAAAAATTTATCCCATAGTCTTGAAGATTTGCCCGTATCCCCTAATCCATGTTGAGGAAGCTTGATCAACTTCAAGCCGGCTCCAATCATACGAGCCTTCCTCGATCACTTGGTAGTTCTTCCCACTCTAGGTAGGTGAACTTTGGCCTTCATAATCAACCAAACTTTCTCACAAGCTCCTTTGAGAAAATCACTGATTCCTTCACCTCCAAGCCGTCTAGGAGGTGGCAAACTTCAAAAGTAATAAACTTTGACGATTGTTTGAGACGTATCAAGTGTCTAAAGAACTCAGTTTAATGCTCACATTTGAATTTTCTCTCAACTACTCACAAAATGTAAATCGGATGCACTAGAGTAGTGAAGAAGCAAACTAGAGCTCAAGAGTATGCAATAAGTGTCCAAAAGAGTCTCTATGTTGCATATGGGGGGTGTATTTATAACCCTCAAAAACAATTCTAGCCGTAACTACCAAACCCAAAAAAATTCAGGGAGGCTGGCACTACCGCCCATCTAGGGTCGATACTATCGACCTTAAGTCCAACGTTCGACTGTAGCATTAAATGTATTGTCAGACTAGCCATTAATATAGTGGGTTGGCACTACCATCCATCTGGGGCTGGTAGCGTCGGCCAAGCGATAGTACTGCCCCATAGGGCGGTAGTACCGGCCGGACACCACCCCAAATACACCCCTTTTGTGAAATAACTACTAGTCCTAGGGCCAGTACTGTCGACCAAGCATCAGTACCCCCCTACTATGGGTGGTAGCACCGACCTTGGTAGGGGAGAAAAGGATTTTAACTTTCCTTATATGAAAAGTGAAAACAATCATTTCTATGAGCATTGATTTAGCCATTTTCACTAATAAAACATCAAGCTACTGATCAAGAATCTCTCTTAATAGTACGGTACCTAATCTACCAATTCGATCTTTCTCCAGTACTCCGAGATCAGTAAAAGCTATGAAAAGGTCCTTAAGTATATACCTTTGCTCTTTAGCTTGACACATTGATCTCCTTTAACTTCATTTTTATGCTTCATCGTGTTTCATGTCTATGACCAACCTATTTTCAACATTCTCAATGGAAATATTAGTCATGTTATCGCGATTGTCAATAATTACCAAAACCAACACAAATTTGGGGGCCTAGATGCTTTCAATAGCACCAATGAACAACAAAATCAACAATTGTTCAGAAGAACAGTAAAATCAGGGTGACTGCAAAAACGGTACGAGTTCAAATCCAAGATTTGATGTATCTTCTGATTGGATGATCCAAAACTCATTAAACTTTATGTGCCCTTCTTATGGATGTCCGGAAACTATTCCAACCTTCAATCATAAAGATTGACATCAAAGTTTTGATATTTTCCAATCTAAGAAATCTTGCACCAAAATCGGATAAAAACCAAAAACTTTACCCTAAGCTTGCTCACGAGAATTTGATGATCAAGATGACTCTAGATGGTCTCCCACATATCATAGCAAGCAAGAACAGCAAGGAAAGATGACTCTAGATGGTCTCCCACATATCATAGCAAGCAAGAACAACAAGGAAACAACTCTCAAATGAGCATGAATATGATCTACCAAAAATCTTTCTCTTCTCAAGCAAAAAGATCGATTTTTTGCAAAAACATAGAAGAGAGAGTTGCAGCTTTCCTAGATGATTGGAATATGATCTATAAAAATTTCATCAAACAATCACTCATCTTTGTCAACACAAGAACAAGAGAGAAAGAAACCAAAACTCAAGAAGGAAGGGCAACCAAAAGAGCAAGAAATTGAACACGAAAATTATTTCTATTTCTTCATGAGTGGATTGGTTACAAAGCCTGACAACTAGATAGGCAAAGCTCAAGTGAAAATAAGAAAACCAAAATCTTTCTCACAAACCCTAAAACTATTGATCCAACGATCCTCCTTCACTTAAGTAGGGCTTAAGTTAGTATCTGCTCCATCCACTAGTCATCTCAACTTACAGCAACTCTCCGGCCACAGTCATCTTCTAGCATCACCTTGATTATCTAGACCTTACCTCTCCTAGCCTAGTCCTGGTGTCCTCCACCTCACCATGACCTAGCTCCGAAGTCTTACAACCATCACTGACAAGCAAACACATCACATAGCAATGTCTGACAATATATGAAATTAAATCAACACATGATTCAAAATGATACACACACCTCACTGGATACCCGGTACTACCACCCCTAGGGCCGGTAGCACCTCAAATTGCTTCAAATCAATGCAAACACAATTCAAACTCAAATCACAAGCTTGAACATAGTTAATTACTCATCACAAACATGGGTAAACCACACCACATTGTCTCTCATACTGAAGAGATGCTTTGGTGACTAAATGCATAAATGGAAAGTAGGGATGAAGAAGATTTTACCATGAAACATGGCACAAAATGTGTACATCAAATGACCCTCAAAAAGAATTTAATTGTAATGCCGTTCACGTTTGCACTAAACTACTTAGCCCAATCTCACAGTCACATATTTTAAGTAGTGTGTATTGTATACCATAAATAGATGCCACTTATATATTATAATTCAAGCAACCAAGAGGACAATTTTTTAATTAAGTGAACAAAGTCTAAATTCACACCCATCTCGAAATGAAAGAGGTGTTGTCATGCATCAAGGGGAAAGCATTAGTAGGAACAATATAACTAAACATCTAATTTTTATACTAACTAATTCATTAATTGAAAATAGAGCAGCTCGATGGGTTGTTTACCTACATAGTTAAATAATGATGATGCATAGACCTCATCGATGGTGACTCATTTTTTTGCTTGTTGACAATTAGTATATGGGATTCATATATGAACGAGGTCCAAACAATATTATCAACAATATAATCAAATAATAAATGATGAATAATGTCCAAACTATATATGTCCGAGGGCTTGGGGAGATGGCGACGGGCTCAGGGGAGGAGGCACACGAGCTCAGGGGTAGCAGCATCGAGGTTGGGCAGTGGTGAGGGGCTTAGAACGGAGGCTATGGTCCTATGTAAGATTTCATTTAGGTGAGGAGTGCGACGGGCAAAAACACTAGAATGATATTGTCGGCGTACTTTACGCCGGGGTACCCTCTTCGCCGTAGACAAGTAAGACCACGTGGCGGCCTGGCGAGCAGGTGGGCGAATCAGGCCCCATTCGCCAAGCGACCGGCCCACGTGGCGGCCTGGCAAGCAAGCGGGCGATCAGGCCCCACTCGCCGGGCGACTGGCTCACGCGACGGCATGGCAAGCAGGCGGGCAATCGGGCCCCACTCACCGGGCGACCGGCCCACATGGCGACCTGGTGTGCAAGCGGGTGATTAGGCCCCACTCGTTGGGCGTCTGACCCACGTGGCGACTGGCGAAAGCAAAGCGGTGATCGGGCGCCACTCGCCAGCGCATCGCCCACGGGCGGCTCGGCGGTAGGCGGCGATCCGCCCCACTCGCCAGCGATCGCCCATGTGGCGGCTCGCAAGCAAGCGGGCGATCGAGGCACACTCGCCGGGCGACCGCCCACGTGGCGCCTTAGCGACCAGCGGCGATCATGCCCCACTCGCCGGGCGGCCGGCCCACATGGCGGCCTGGCGTTGAGGCGGGCGATTAGGCCCCTCTCCCCGAGCTGCCAGCCCACATGGTGGCCTAGTGAGCAGGATGGCGATCTGGCCCCACTCGCCGAGCGGCCGGCCTATGTGGCGGCCTGGCGAGCAAGCGGGCGATCAAGCCCCACTTGCTGGGCGACCACGTGACGTGGCGGCTACCGGGCGAGCAAGCCGGGCGATCAGCCCCCTCTCCGAAGCGGTCGCCCACGGGCGCTGGCGCGGCAAAGCGAGCGATCGGGCTCCACTCGCCAGGCCACGCGGGCAACCACAACGATGAGGAGGAGGCTTCGCCTCGAAGTCTCCTTCCCCTAACACGCTGTGTCAGAGCCATTGATTGCGAAGAGTTCTCATTGCCGACACGACGATTTACCCATCCCTCGACGCCTCACACCTAACCCGTCGCAGAAGTCACATCCTGTGGACCGGCGAAGCCATGCAAGCAACCGACATTAAATGAGGCTTGGGGGACAAGACTACAGTGATGGGTGTAATAAATGAATTGTAGATCGGTATGATGTCACCTTCTCACCTGCTCGAGCTAGCCCAGTCTATATAAGGGAGCTCTGGTGCATGGAAAAAGGAAGGAGGAAAAAACTGAGAACGAACTGAGAGGAAAAGAGAGAGCCAAAAGACGAGCAGAAAACCTGAGGGAAAAGCATTGTAATCGGCTCAATATACATCAACAAAGATCTAGCAGGACGTAGGGCTGTTACCCGCACCGGGGGCCCGAACCTGGGTACATTGGTGTGTTCTTTGATCTGTTGACCCCAGGATCTCTCGAGGGAGAGCTATTAGGGTGTTCGACCACGAAGACGCCCTCTATCGAACCTTATTCTCCGTCCTAGGAGAAATCCTGGCAGACAAAATTTTCCGATAGGGGTGTGCCAGGTAGGGGGCTAGCGGTTGGCTCACCCAGCCATCTCTCCGATATATCCCGGTCTTCTGTCTGGATGGAAAGCACATCTGGTGATGGCGTGTTCACACTCACAGCAAAAAGAGGCGGCGGAGGCTAGCAACGGCCAGGACACGTCCCGGCACTCCCGTCGGACAAGGGATCGTCTCACGCCGCCTCGTGATGCCGCGGTGGTGCCGGGCGGCGATGGGGCTATATGGAGGCGCTATTCGCCCGTAACCTACATGCAGTCCGTCTCCTCCTGGACCACCCTTTGGTGGAACTCGCGAGAGACACCCTGGCCGCGCCGTGGCTTCGGGACATTGCTGGCCTCGTGGATGCAGTCCGGCTCTATGTGGGGATGCCCGACCGGTCAGGTACCGTTGGTACTCCTCGATCAAGGGTGCATGCTGACCACACTCAAGCTTCCAGCCGCCCGAGCGGGAAGCGCTCTGGCCAGGAGGGCTAGAGCAAAGGAAAGGGTGTACAAGTCACAGGTCCCAGTTCATCTGGAGAAGCATCATCGGCGGCGCAGCGATGATTTGCGTAATCACCTGCAGCGCCGTCGCGCCCAGGGGCAAGGCCGCGACAGGCAGATGGCTCCTGGGGATAAAAGCTCCTCCCATGACTCTCACCTTCAGAGCAAGGAGGAGGTCCACTCCTCCGATTCTTTGGGGAGTCGAGATCCACACTCCCCAGCACGGTCTCTAGGCCGGGGTTCAGGTGGACAGCGTGACTCCCCCTACGACGTTGGGTGCCAGGTGTTTTCCCGATGGCTACGCTGTGTGGCGTGGCCAGAAAGGTTTCGCCCGGCATCCATCGAAAAGTACGACGGCACCACCAACCCGGAAGAATTCTTGTAGACCAACCACTTTGAGTGGACTGAGGATGGCCAAGAGCTGGCAAACTCCCACAATTTGGAGTTGTTGCGAAAATTTTATCCCTAAGAACTGTAAGTACTTGTTAGTTCGCTCCAATCTGCTAAAAGGGTGGGCTCTCCCCTAGCTGATCGGCGACTGTTGACGGTCAGTGAAGTTGTTTGCCTTAAAGGCTTTTGCTTTATTTTTTTTGCCTTTCCAATTTGTGCCCCAACGGGTAGCATTTGGCATGGGTGTCATTGATACCGACAGTTTGGCAGCTCCTTGTTGATATGCGGTAACACCCGGTGTTCGCGTCGGGCAGGGACGGGAGACCAGGGGGCAAGTGCGGCATGGTGGTTCAATGCGGCTAGCGCACCTAGGGTTGCCACCGCGAACACCGCAGGCCCAAAACCACTCCTGGGAACCCGCTACCTTGACATGCAGCGCTGCGGTCTAGTTCTGAGAAAAATCACAAGGGCTTAAGTTCCAAAAAGAAAGGGACCATGACAACCCCGCGTGGGGACTTATGTTCTTTTAGTCTATTTCCCACATGCCCCGCGTAACGTCTACTTATGTTTGCAGTTTGTGTGTGTAATCACAGATGAAGTGCCCAAGCACGGGCCTAATTTAAATGTTCGAGATTGCATCGCGGCAAGCCTGGGGGCTGGTCGCCCGACAGCCTGGGATCAAGATAAGTTGTTTGCATTGTGTATTATCGATCTGTCTTTCGTATTTGCACCCTGTTGGGTCGGGTTGTGCGTGGTTGTCACGGGCGCGGTAACCCGACGGCTCCTTGTCGATAAAGGAGACACCCAATAAGAAGGCCGCAAGGACGGCGACGGAGGGTGAGTTTGGCACGGTATCCAAACGCGGCAGGTACACCTCGGGTTGTCACCGCGGACACCGCTGGCCTAGAACCACTCGGGACTCCATCGCCTTCTTTGCAAGCAGTCAAGCGTCGTTCCGAGAGATCGCCAGGATCTAAGTTCCGAAGGGGCATGGGCCAGTGACAACCTCGCGTAGGGACTTAAGACTCTATTCGTCTAAATCCTGTGTGTCTTGCGTAACTTTTGTTTACGTTTGTAGTGGCCGCTTGCGATCACCAAAGAAGCACCGAAGCATTGACCTAACCTAAGCGTTTAGGTTCGCATCGTGGCAAGGCTGGGGGCTGGTCACCCGGTGGTTGAGTTGAGCAAACGCAACCAAACCTAGACAAGCAAACATTCAGGTAAAGGCAAAAGATGATAATTTCATTAACTTGACTAAAGAGTTTGTACAGGATCACAGAAAGGCAAAACAAGAAAAAGAAGAAATAAAGGAAACAAAGGCGGCGACCCAGACAGCTACTCGTCGTTAACGACTTGGATATGCCTGGCGGCATCCTCGGCTTCCTCCTCCGACAGTGCGGCGTCGGTGTCCGGGTCTATCACGTGCATCATCCCGGCCACGTGCTCCGCTGCCTCGCACACGTGCGCTTGTGCCTGGGCTTCGTCTCCTTCAATGTCAGCCACGACGGCCATCGGATCGAAGGAGGCATCTCGGTTGGCGCAACACGCCAGCACGAATGTCGCGGAGGCAACTGTGACTTCCTGCCCTTCTCGGGCGGAGCGAGCAGCCAAGGCGGCAGGCAAGCCGCTGAGGGCTTCGGCGACCCAAGTGACGCCATGGGTGTACTGCAAGGCCAAAGGCTCGAAAGCTTGCGAAGGTCCACCGCCAGTGGCTCCAGGCACCTCGCCATGTGCCGATAAGCTGGGCGGAGCATGATGACGAGGTTGTGCAACGTGCGACGCAGCTCCTCCACCGCCTGTTTCTGTGCCGCCTCGGCCTCCTGCGCCCGGGCGAGCAGGGCTGCCCCAGTCGCCTTCTCCTGGGCCAACAACACCTCCCCCTTCTCCCACTCTTGCGTCAGCTCCTTGCGCAGTGCCACCATCTGTTGCGACATTTGTGCTTCGCGTTGGGTGGCTACCGTGAGGAGGGCACCCGAGGTTGTGTGCTCCTCGCCAAGTTCGGCGAGCAACGCAGCCAAGCGGGAAGTTGAAGCAGTGAGGATGACTGAAGCGGGGTGGGCGGGAGTGCTGACACCGACGACGTCCACTTCGGCCGCTTCGGAGGCGCCAGGTGGCCCCTGGGCAGAAGTCTCCGTTGCGTCAGTTGGCGCCGCAGACATCTGCTTGGCCGGAGCACCTTGGGAGGCCGCCCTTGGAGGTGACCATAAAATGAATAAAGCCGTTGGAAGTTCAAGCCTGCCCTGGTGGGCGATGGCAGCAACCCCTAGTGCTGATGGAGTCGGTGCCGCCGGAGTTGGCGCCGATGAGGTCGATGCCAATGGAGTCGTCGGTGCCGATGGAGTCGTCGGTGCCGGCGGAGTCGATCAGTCAAAGCGAATTGGCGCTTGCGGAGCCGTGGCTGGAGCAAGGGCAGCAGACGTCATCGCCCCGGATGAAGATCCCGCCACTCCGGGCTCGCTCGGAGGAGCGGCGGAGTCGGTGGCGGCGGGATTCTGGTCCTCGGTGTGAGACCTCTTGGGGTCTGCACCCGTGGCATCCGGAGGGTACGGCCGCTTGCCTGCATTCCGATCATCAGCTGGGACCGGGTCCCTGATCACCAAGGGACCACGGGTCGGCAGCGTCGAAGGGCCGATGGAGTCCATTGCCAAAAACAGCTTGACGATCCAGAGAGCCCGCGACTCCAGATCGAGAGCGGCCGGTTCCCGCTGGGAAATCCAGCCGCCATCATTGGCGGAGCAATCCACCACCATTTGGAGATGGCAGGGCCATCCAAGTTCCCTACGCCTGGCGGAAAAAGGAAGACAAGATTGTTGGTTGATGGCGACTACAAGAAAATATGTATTCATAAGAAGAATAAGAACTTACGACCTAAGTGTATGCGGGTCATGTCATCGTCACCCGTGTACTGCCATGCAAGGCGGGCACGACGACGAAGGGGGCTGATCCTCCGGTCTACGAAGTCCTGGACTACCAGCGCCCCGATCAGGCCGGCGTCTCATAGCCAGTTGATGCGAGTTGCCATCGCCAGGAGTTCTGTCGTCTCCTCGACGGGCGAGCTCCAACTCTCGCAGGCTTTCGTCGGCACGTAAGGCATCCCGAGAGCGTTTACCCCACTATCGTCACCGGCGTATAGCCAGTCGCTCCGCCACGCCTTCTAGTTGGACTTCAGCAGGAGGGGAATGTAGCGGGGGGCCAACCCATCACGAAGACGAAAATGGCAGCTCCCCGCGATCCCGCTGTCGGAGGAGCCACGAAGGATGTACAAGTACCAAAAAAGGGGGAGATTCAGCATTACCCCTATGAACATTTCGCAGAGGTATGCAAAGGTGGAGAGGATGAGAACAGAATTGGGAGTGAGATAGATGAAGATGATGGATTTCATAGAAATGGAGGACGGTGAAGAGAAATTCGGAGAAGGTGGCACCAGGCCCGCCAATAATCCCCAGGCGAAGACGACGATCTCCCCGGGTGCGCACCGCGGTGCGAGGGTTCCATGGCGAAGGTGGAGGGAACCCTCGGCCGCGATTTTGGAGAGCGTCGCCACCCTCTCCCTGTCGACAGAAGAAGATGGAAAGGATTGTGCCATTGGAGCAAGAGCAAGGTCTCTAGACAGGGGAGTTGAAAGGGCGAAGAGCAAAGTGCGCAAGAATCAGAAAGAGCGTGAACCGCTGGTCATGGATACGCGTATATATAGGCCCCTCACACAGACGGTTCGTGAAAAGGGCAAAAGTACACGATGTTTCGAGTCCCGAGAAAAATCGGCGGAAGCGGGGAGGACCGAGACAGTTGCGTACTCAGAAGCGATAGGTCCTTCCAGGAACGCACCGACATTAAATGAGGCCTAAAAGAAACTGGCGCGCGTTCTAGGGCGGACCCGGTGGCTATTGTCGGCGTACTTTACGCCAGGGTACCCTCTCCGCCGCAGACAAGTAAGACCACGTGGCGGCCTAGCGAGCAGGCGGGCGAATCAGGCCCCACTCGCCAGACGACTAGCACACGTGGCGGCCTAGCGAGCAGGCGGGCGAACCAAGCCCCACTCGTCGGGCAACCGACCCACGTGGCGCTCTGGCGAGCAAGCGAGCGATCGATCCCCTTACCGCAGGCGACCGCCTAAGTGGCGGCTCGGCGAAAGTGCAGCGACAGGCCCCACTCGCCAAGCGGCAGGCCCACGTGGCGGCCTGGTGAGTAGGCGGGCGATCAGGCCCCACTCGCCAGGCGGCAGCCCACGCGGCACCGCAAGCATCGGCGATCGGGCCCCACTCACCGGGCGATCGCTTACGTGGCGTTTAGCGAAGGTGGGCGATCGGCCCCACTCGCCGGGCGACGCCCACGGGCGACCGGCGGTAACGGCAATCAGTTCACTCGTCGGGCACGGCCCAGGTAGCTGGCGAGTAGGCGGCGACACCCCACTCGCCGCGGACGCCTGACGGGCGGCTCGGGCGAAAGGGCGGACGATCGGGCCCCACTCGCCGGGCGATCGCCGTGGCGGCTCGGGCGAGCGACGGGCGATCGGGCCCCACTCGCCAGCGATCGCCCACGTGGCGGCTCGGGCGTAAAGCGGGCGATCAGGCCCCACTCGCCAGGCGATCGCCCATATGGCACCGGCGAAAGCGCGAGCGATCGGGTCCCACTCGCTGGGCGGTCGCCCACGGGCGGCTCGGCGAGCTGGCGGGCGTCGGCCGCGTGGTGGCTCGGGCGTCTGGTGGCGATCAGCCCCACTCGCCGGGCGACCGCGCGTGGCGTACTGGCGAAAGCAGCGGCGATCAGTTCCACTCGCCGGGCGCATCAAGACGGGCGGCTCGGCGAAAGAAAGCTATTAGGCCCCACTCGCCGGGCGGCCGGCCCATGTGGTGGCCTAGCGTGCAGGCGGGCGATCAGGTGGGCGATCGGGCTCCACTCGCCTGGCCACACGGGCGACCAAACGGATGAGGGGAGGCTTCACCAAGTTCATTCTCGACACATCGTGTCGAGCCATTGATTGCGAAGAGTTCTACCGCTTCATGATGACGACATTTTATCTCTCGACGCCACACCTAACCCGCCGCAGAAAGTCACATTCCGGTGGATCGAAGCGGCCATTGAATGGCACGGCATTAAATGAGGCTTGGGGGGCATGACTACAGTGATGGGTGTAATAAATGAATCGTAGATCAGTATGATGTCTTCTTCTCATCTGCCCGAGCCAACCCAGTCTATATAAGGGAGCTCTGGTGCATGGAAGAAGGGAGGAGGAAAAAGCTGAGAACGAACTGAGAGGAAAAGAGAGAGCCAAAAGACGAGCAGAAAACCAGAGGGAAAAGCATTGTAACCGGCTCAATATACATCAATAAAAATCTAGCAGGACGTAGGGCTGTTACCTGCGCCGGGGGCCCAAACCTAGGTACATTGGTGTGTTCTTTAATCTGTTGACCTCGGGATCCCTTGAGGGAGAGCCATTAGGGTGTTTGACCGCGAAGACGCCTCACCAACCTTATTCTCCGCCCCGAGAATCTGCCATGCTAAATTACGATATATATATATATATATATATATATATATATATATATATATATATATATATATATATATATATATAATAAGAAAGTGTTATTACTTACAATTCTATTATAAACATCTGTGATTAGCTAATATCACAGATAGTTAGCTAATCATATATGGTTCTTAGCGTATCTTGTAATTTTGACGGTCGTGCTAGCAAAACTGTCTGTCATTAGTTTTAACATAGACGATTTTTGAAAACTATTTGTGATGAAATGTCTTATATAGACCTTTTTGTAGTAGTGTTTGCCCTAGCGTGGCTATGTTGCTAACCATGATGTCGCGTTATTTGAGGGTAGACGCATCTGAGACCAAGCCAAGTTGAGAATGAATTGGACCTATTAAGGGCCATGTAAAGGCATGACCGTAAGAAAGTCGAGAGTTCAATCACATCTTGCTTCTTGAGCAAGAGTTGCCCTAGCAAATAGCTCCCATTGCGAAATGCATTTCAATCCTCGAGTTAACCATTTTATGTAAAGCGGGAATGAAAGCGTAAGCGGTGTTGGTGTACGTACGTGGTTTATCTGAAATGCTAATAGACCTAACCTATTTGGAGCTGAGATGCTAATGAGTTCTTAAGCCCACTTGCTTGACTGTGTCAATGAGTCGGCACTTGCACAAAAAAATGTTTGTCCAATTAAATTTTAGACAAGTCCAAATTGTAGCCAGTCGGCATATCTAGATACCACTGCAGCGCAGCCTAACCACATCACTATCTGCCTATATCCACCAGTCAACTTAACTTTCGGCAAATTTCCAAGTATCTGAGTTTAGTACCGAAGGACCTAACAATGGGTTTTGATACCTTGGTAATAATAATATATACTCCAAATATTAAACATGGAAGCTTTCCCGGATGCTCACCGCTACGCATATTTTTGGCCGACATGACCTTTCCGCGCGAGGCCGTGTCGTGCGCGCGGAAGCGCCGTGCGTACGGCTGGCTCACGCGTGAGTATATCTTATGCCAGGAAGAAATGCCACGTAATCAGCCATGCTACATCATTTTTTGCGAAAAAGTCCTCCGAGAATTCTAAAATAGCAAGCAAGTTCTTCCACGGTTATTTTGCAAAACAACCCTCGTGGTTTTACAAATTCTCCCCAGTCGCCGGTTATTTAAACCTGGCCTGAAAGATTAAAAATTATGTTTAGGTCCGGTTATTTTGCAAAAAACCCGTGGTTCTGCAAATTTGACACGGGCGCCAGTTTTTTAAGCCTGGAAGATTTGAAATTACATTTAGGTCCCCCTGAGAGCTGGTTCTTTAAACCCGAAATATTTAAAATTATATTTAGGCCTGAATATTTTGCAAAAAAACCTCATAGTTCCGCAAATTCGACAAAGGCGCCGGTTCTTTAAGCCTGAATGATTTAAAATTACATTTAGATCCTTCTACCATTTTTGCAAAAAAAAATCTAAAGTGATATTTGCGCTGCGCGGCATAGCGCACTATACTATCTAGTTACTACGATCTTTTATCTGAATGCGTGTATTCTGCGACAGTTACAAGACTGTACAGGATGTTTTTATACCATTCGGCAGCAGGGAGATTGTGGTGTTTGGTAGGCACTTAAGGCCTGCATATAGCTGAATCATGAATTTTTTAAAATAATATTACAAAAATAATACGCCAAATTTTTTTTACAACAATATACCTCTATCGCTATTTAAAATGGCGACAAAAGATCTGTCCCTATTTCAATGGGCAGCTCGTCATTTGAATTGGTGGTAGGGTTCTATCACTATTTCAAATGGTGATCGTAGAAGTCTTAGTCTTGTCAACCAAATGAATCCAAGACAACATAATCCATCGGCCAATTCAATCTATGCAAAACAGACCCCTCTATCGTCAAGCCTGTCGCCAAATGAAATTGCGACAATGTAATTTTTTTGGCGCATTATTTTTATAAAATTATTTAGAAATGTATTATTTTTAAAAAAATTGCTGAATCATTTAGCTGATCTTAAATGTAATTGTATTCATGTTTTGTTTTTGTTTTCCATTTGGTGGGTACCTTGATTCGTTTTGATCCTAGTTTTAATTGTATTCATGTTTTTGCTGTTTTTGTTTTCCATTTGGCAGGTACCTTGATTTGTTCTTCGCCACGTTGTTAGACGTTTGATCGCTGGATGTTATACCCTTTCTATCTTTTGCTAAGACACGTAAGTTTTTTTCTGTGTTCTAAAAAAATTATCCTTTTTTTAGAAATTACCATAATTTAGAGCGTTGTTAAAATATTTGATACCAAGATCTTATTCTATTGTACTTTGGTAATTTTACGTCTCGATCATAAGTTGATCTGTGAATTTTGCTCTGAATACATGTCCTTCTACACTTTTAAGATAACTTTTTACCATTTTTCTTTTTTATACCCCTGTCATTCTTGTTTCCAACATCATTTACTACTATGGATTAAATTCTAGCAGCTAGACCTTCGGTACTTCTTTAGCATGGACACTCAATTTTTGGCATAGGGATAGTGAATGCACATGCATTTGGGCATGGCTTAAGGAAGAAGAAGCTTTGCTAGGTGCATGAACTGCTTTATGTGTGGCTTGGTGGACTGTTGTTTATTGAAGGCCTAATTTATCAATTAGTGACTTTGCTTGCTGCTTGCACAAATATAGACTCGACCCTAGATGCACACAAAGGCAATGGCGTCTGCACGCGCGGCAGAGAGAGAGAGAGAGAGAGAGAGAGAGTGGTTCAACGTCTCTCCTTCGTGAAGACATGGCAATCCAACGAGTCAAAGGTGCTTGACGTGCATTGCGGAGAGTGGCCGGGGAGCCAATGAGGGTGTGGGCATGCAGCGATGAGCAACCCACTGTGGCGATGGGGAGTGGGCAGGGAAGGCAACGTAGCGTGAGTTAGTGAGTGGCGGACCATCTAAGTAGGCTAACCAAAATAACAAATAGGCAATGTGAGCCTCTCTTCTGATATATATTTTTTTTTGTCAATTGTCGTTGTGTAATGGGTTGAATAGAGACATTAGCTAATTTGTTTGATTTATTAGTGTTAACTTCTTCATAGATTTACAAAAGTTTGATAAGTGAATGTTGTACAAGTATTTCTCAAATAATAGTATTATTAGTAACTCTCAAACCGATAAAAATACAACACAAGCTATTAATATGTTTTCTTTTTATCAATTTAGCCCAATTCTTTGAACCCACCCTCTATTTTATTTCTGGATTCGCCAATGCACACGACATTTAATAGCAATAAATGAATAAATAAAAGAGGATAAGATAGTCTTTTGTGTGCATGTTTTGTTCTTATGCAAAATTTTAGAATGCTATTTAGGCTCTGTTTGGGAGAGCTCTAAATCCCAGCTCCAACTCAGAGCTGAAACTTATAGGCTAAAATAAAGTGAATTAAGTTTATATTTTTAGTCTAAAATGTAAACAAGATGATCTACCTAAACACTCTTAATGTACCCACAGCTCCAGCTCCACAAATTTCTAGAGCTAGAAATACTCTGCTTCACCAACTCCACAGATTTTGGTGGAGCTGGAGCTGTCCCAAACACCCCCTTATTTAGGAACCGAGGGACCATGCCATTATATGCCCGATCCATATATATCCTAGAGATAATGATATTTGCATTATAATGGGTATCTAGTTAGAAGGCCACTACAGCAAACGATTCGACTGGGAGCTATCGATCGATCCAAGCTTCAGCTAATGATTGTTTCGCAAGGAATACCCTCCAAAAGAATTGGATGCTGCCTTCAGTGGAGGCGACTATACTTTCGCCCATGCTATGTGGGTTCATTCCGTCGGTGCGTTGTCTGTCCTGGTCATGCATAAGTAACTCGTATTTACGCTGTTTTGTGTATGATTGATGTTGGCAATATTGCCAAGTGGACTATAAAGTGCAAAGGACTGAATAATATATTTATTCTAACGAGTCCCGGATTCCTATGTTCAAATCTCAAAATATTATATATAATCTGCTAAGAACACAATAGATATATTTGCAAGTTTTTTTGTGCAGATATATATATATATATATATATATATATATATATATGTATATATATATATATATATATATATATGTATGTATGTATATATATATATATATATATATATATATGTATATATATATATATATGTATATATATATATATATATATATATATATATATATATATATATATATATATATATATATATATATATATATATATATATATATATATATATATATATATATATATATATATATATATATATATATATATATATATATGTATGTATATGTATGTATGTATTGGAGTACTAGAATCCTTGTCTCTTCGCTTTTATCTGATGTTGCTGATTTTTATGGTCTTCAATGTCTTAATTTAACTACTATTATTTTATAACTTTATATTAGTATATATTAATTAATAGAATTAAAACAATATGAAATTTCAACAAATCTAGTTTTGATATAACCAATTTTGTTCGTGTATGTAAGTTAAAGTAAATGATCTCTACTACTTCTAATTAGAAGTTGGTGGCGGTCGTCTGTTCTTCTTCAGAGTACTTAATTTGTTGGATCTAACATGCATGATTGAGATGGAAGAGGATTTAACCCGTTTCACTCTTTTCGCCACAACTCTCTACAATCTCCACACATCGAGTTGTTGAAACCCCAAATCCTGTCTCATCTCATCTCTCATATATTTAAGGACTCGTGGCGACAATCACCTCACCGGAGATGAGACGCGATATAGCCACCGATGAACGGGTAGCACACCCCAACGTTGTAGGTCTTCGGGGCTCCGCCTCAGCAACAGCAGGTCCCCCACCGTAATACTACCAGGCGCCACCGCAATACTACCAGCCAGGTCCCTCGCACGTCCTCTGCCAGCAATGTTGGGCCAGCCGCAATACGCGCCCCTACCACTGCAGCAGTATGCGCCTCTGCCTCCTCACCAATAAGTGCCTCCACCGCAGCAACACACGCCGCCACCGTCGCAGCATGGGGAGCAGGTGTTGGGCCAGCTTGCGCCCATAGGTGAGTAGATCAGGTCCCTGTGGATCAGAGATCTTTAGTATTGGATGGATGATACCTACCCCTTCGACGCCTTTACACCCATAGAGCAGCAAGAGATGCATCTCTCGGTCGATCAATCGAACTCGAATTATGGCGTTACAAATTTACAATTCCGAGTGTTGTGATATTATTATTTAAAATTGTGAAATTAAAGATAATTTTAAGCTCGAGTTTGTAAACAGGTGTTTAGAATTTGTATGCTTCGATGAATTGATTTAAACATTCAACATTGCACATTCAGAGTATACAATATTATTCAGATAAAATTAGTGCTCTTTGCAAATAAATTTTTTGTCGTAAATTGAGTTTCCGTTGCAACGCATGCGCAAATAGCTAGTCATGAATAACATTGGCGTGCCACTTACAAGTGGCCGTTGCTAGCCCACATGTCGGCATCTTTGCAGCGTTACAAACCTACCTTTCCGATATTATCATTTGGACCTTCTTTAACAAATTGAATATATATCTCCTCCGTCTCCTTCAATTTGTCAATTATCTTATGCAGATAGGTTGTAATAAAATAGAATTTCACTGATACAGCGTGTAAACTCTCAGTTACTGTTGTACACTAATTAGTAATTATATAGGGTTTTGCTAAAAACCTAGCCACCTGATTTCTCTTAAAATATTCAATCAAATTTCGTTCCTTAAATTTACAAGCATCAAGATAGTTTTCTTTATACTCAGAGTTACGGATCTTCACCGTAATAAAGTCCTGGCGTTCTATAATTTCTATCCTTTTTTTTCTAGAGATCTAGAAAATATCAAAATAATCCTTAAATCCAAAAAACCAAAATTCCTAGAAATTCTCTCATTAATCGAGAAAAAAAGAGAGGATCTATACCACCTCTTTCAGTGGGGCGTATTATAACGGTGTAGACTAAACATATATAAATATTGCAACTGTTATAGTTGTAAAACAAATACAGCTATGCGCTCCATAGTATTAGCACTACTACAGAATGGTACATCACTATCACTTCATCTGGGTCGGTTCTTAAATTTTTAGGAAAAAACGATTGTGATAGATAACTTAGGAAAGGTAGTAAAAATAATTACTATCGGTTCTGAGGTTAGAAGCGACTGTGATATAGCACTGGACACATAGCAGTTGGTTCTCATATGAGAAGCGATAGTGATGATCATACACATCACTATCGCTTCTTACAAAAGAACCGATTGTGATGTGCACATGTTCATCACAATCGGTTCTTTTGTAAGAAACGATAGTGATATTTACGATCATCACTATTGCTTTTTACATAAGAACCGATTATGATATGAACGTGCACATCACAATCGGTTCTTAATAAGGAAGCGATAGTGATGTTCATTCAGATCACTATCGTTTCTCCCGTAAGAACCGATTGTGATGTGTATGATTATATCACTATTGTTTCTAATTTGGAAACCGATAGTGACGAGAATGAACATCACTATCACTTAGTAAGAACCGATTCTGATGTGTCTCGCTAGATTATTTATACCACTCGTTCTGAACTCGATCTCCTCTATTTTTCAGAGGAGATTTTCTCCATCGCCACCTGAGAAAATAGCTCATGTTCTGTAGTTGGAAGCAATATTTGGGTGACAAAAAATTGAAATACTCAAGGGTGGGTGTTAAGAGGGTAAATTTGAAGCCAAGCTAGAGGAGATTTCCCCTTATTTTGCAAAATTTGTGGTTTTCTTGAAAATGTGAGCATTCCAGATAGTGACTCATTATAATCGGTTTTCTTAGTAAACCGATACGGATAGAAGTATTATCAGAATGGGTTTTCTTTGAGAACCGATACAGATAGTGTACTCATCAGAATTGGTTTGTTTTATGAACTGATACTAATAATGTATATCAGAATCAGTTTTTAGTCTTGAGCTAATACAAAATGCCTAGCTTGAACCTCCTCCCGCGCAATTTCACTGGTTGTTAATTGTTTGTGTTGGTTTTTTTGACTAAAACAGATAGAGACATTGTAACTGAGTAGCTTAAACTTGGCATTAAACAAATTAAAACTTGACGTTCAATAGAACAAAACTTGATGTTGAATAAAACAAAACTTGAAAAATAAATAGCATTAATTCCCAAAGCTCACACTATAAACAAATACAGTTCATGCAATTTTATCATGAACTCTACGTACTCATTTCTAATCCTACATTCATCGCTGCATAAGGATTCGTAGTCCTCCCAACCGCAGGCCATTTTACGGCAGCACCATAGGCCCTGCTCCGGCAGCATAGGCTCCTTTCCCCACATGCCGACCAATTTCCTCCATGCCAGGTTCTGGACTGTGGCGATGACAATCATCCGGTAGTGCTTGCACTCCCGATTGATAGTTTTGGCTGTGTCAACGCACGCGCAGCCGCAATGGCAGGTGACCCGATGCTCCCGAGCTAGGCGAAGTAGCGCTTGGCCAGATCGGTCTCATCTCAGGCGAACTAGAGGAGGCCGAGCATGTAAGCCGCCCCCTTGTTGCTGCCAGCGACTGCCTGTTTGAGCCACGCCACGCTGCACGTCCTCATGCTCGGACTCAGAGAGCATGGCCTTGAGGCAACAACGAAGCGAGCCTTTGAGTTGCTAGCCCTAACCAGGTGGCTGACGACGGTGAGGTAGCAGTCATTCTCCATTCACTCCATCGCCTTATTCCACAGCAACACCCGCTTGCCCACGTACCGATCCTTGGCCAGCTAGGATAGGGTCTTGCAACTGCAATATGCCAAAAAATTAAAGAAAACTGATATAAAATAGCTAATGAATTACCCAAAGTATGAATAATGTAGAAGTAGAGGGAATTCTTTTTCTTTCTTGTTCTATTCTTTCATGCATACAACCCTCTATTTATAGGTAACATGAGAGGTTTGAACTAAATAAAGAGTTACAAGAATTGATACTATGTAGGTTTCATAGTAATGGCATGAAGTTTCTCCTTCAATTGATACATGAGAGTTTCTCCTAAAAGGGGTTATGGACATCCATTTAAAACAATACTTTGTAACACTCCCCCTTGGATGTCCATTAATTTGTGAATATGTATGCCTCGTTAAAAACCTTACCATGGAAAAACCTAGTGGGAAAAAACCATGGTTAAGGGAAAAAGAGTACATAACATATTCACTCCCCCTGATCACTTAAGATCTCTGAATCGATAAAGTTCAATCATACCGGTCAATTTCTTGAACGTTGTAGTAGGAAGTGCCTTTGTGAATAAATCGCGAGATTCTCACATGAGCGAATTTGTGGACTTTCGTAACACCATCCTTTGAAGGTCATGAGTGAAGAAAATTTTGGTGATATATGCTTCACTCGCCCTCTTTGATATATCCTCCTTCGCTTGAGAGATGCATGTCAGATTATCCTCATATATAATGGTAGGCTCTTCCTTATCTAAAAGTAGGCCGCATGATCTTTTAATATGCCCCGTCATATTTCTTAACCAAACACATTCTCTACTAGCTTCATGGATTGCCAAAATTTTTGCATGGTTAGATGATGTTGCCGCTTATAGTCTGTTTCATTGAACGCCATGATATAGCAAAGGCTACCACAAGTAAAAACATATCCAGTTTAGATCGACCATTATGGGGATCAAATAGATACCTCGTGATCCGCAAAACCAACTAACTCTTTCTTGTATGCATCTGAAAAATATAAACCCATATCATTTGTACCTTGAAGATAACGAAATATATGTTTGACGCCGTTCCAATGTCTTCTTGTAGGAAATGAACTGTATCTTGCTAATAAGTTGACTGCAAATGCGATATCAGGTCGTGTATGAGTAGAAAGATACATAAGTGCACCTATGGCACTTAAATATGGCACTTCAGGGCCGAGAATTTCTTCATCATTATCTCGGAGGTCGGAAAGGATCTTTAGTTATATCAAGCGATCTTACAACCATTGGGGTATTTTAAAGGGTGTGTTTTATCCATATAAAATTGTTTCAAAATTTTATCTCAGATAAGTCGCTGATGAATAATAATTCCATTCTTAAGATGATCAATTTGTAATCCAAGGCAAAACTTTGTTTTTCCAAGATCCTTCATCTCAAATTCTTTCTTTAAGCATTCAACCGCATTTGAGATCCCTTTAGTTGTTCCAATCATATTTAGATCATCAACGATACAAATGATTATCACAAATTCATCTCCAGATCTTTTTATGAATACACATGGACAAATGGAATTGTTTGTGTATCCTTCTTTATCAAATATTCACCGAGACGCTTATACCACATTCGCCCGCATTGTTTTAATCCGTGATAATGACTTTCTCTTTAATTGAATATTGTTCTCAAGAACTCCGCCGCTTCGCGTTTGAATCCTTCGGGATTTTCATATAAATATCACTATCTAGTGATCCATATAAGTATGTCAGTAACAACATCCATCGACGCAAGTCAAGGCATTCCTTCATTGCCAGATAGATAAGATATCTAAAAGTTGTTGCATCCATCACGGAGAGTATGTTTCTTCATAATCTATACCGTGTCTTTGGGAAAAGCCTTGGGCAACTAATCGTGCCTTGTATCTTGTAACTTCTCCTTTCTCATTTCTTTTTCGCACAAAGACCCATTTGTAACCAATAGGTTTTACACCATTGGGTGTATGAGCCATGTGCCCTAAAACTTTCTATTTGTTAGAGAATTCAATTCGCCTCAATTGCGCTCTTTCCATTTTGGCCAATCATTTCTTTGTTTGCATTCCTCGATTGATCGAGGTTCTTGATCCTCATTACCGTGTATAATTTCTAGCGCTACATTATATGCAAATGCATCATTGACGTTAATATCACGGCTCAAAAGTTTTCCGACATGACATAGTTTAATGAGATCTCGTTTGTGTAGAATCAGTAATTGTATTTCTTCCAAATAGTATTATTAGTCATGTCATTCATCCTGCTCAGAGATTTTTCTTGGGCTATTATTTCCTCAACTTGACTATCTTTAGCTCCTTTTCTTCTTCGAGGATTTTTATCTTTCGAGCCCAATGGTCTACCACATTTTATGGTAGGTTTTGTCTCATTTGCTATAGTGGTTGTCCTTCTGGGACACTAATTTTTTAGGAGCATTAGCAAATGGAATATGTGACTTTGTCACTGCTTCAAATCAGAAAAGCATCAGTAAATTATTCGCTAAATTTTGTAGATGAATTATCCTTTGAACTTCATGTTCACATTGTATTGTGCGAGGATCAAAATGAGATAATGATAATTCATTCCAAACAATTTCCTTATTTAGTCGCTTCATTTCTCCCCTAATGTTGGGAAATTTGATTCATCAAAATGACAACAAGAAATCTAGTCAGTAAATAAATCTCCAATTAATGGCTCAAGATATTTTATTATAGAAGGATTCATACCCAACATATATTCCCAACCTTCTTTGTGGTCCCATCTTCGTATGCTTTTGTGGAGCAATTGGAACATATAATCGCACAACCAAAAATTCTTAGATGGGATATGTCCGCTCTTTTCCAAATACTAATCGTAATGGAGAAGAAGTATGATAACTTGTTGGCCCGATGCTAATTAATGATGCCGCATGCAAAATAGCATGGCCCCAAGTCGATGTTGGGAGTTTTGATTTCATAAGTAACGGTCTCGCAATTAATTGGAGCCGCTTTATAAGTGATTCTCGCAAGACCATTCTGTGTATGAACATGTGCTACAAGATGCTCAACATTTATTCCAATTGACATGCAATAATCATTGAAACTTTTTGAGGTAAATTCACCAAAGATTATCCAAACGATCGATTTAATAGGATAATCTGAAAATTGTGCTTGTAATTTTATTAATTGTTAACAATCTCGCAAACACCAAAGTTGCGAAGTTGATAATAGAGAGACATGTGACCATCTAGTCGATGCGCCAATCAAAACCATAAAATATCTAAATGGACCACTTGTCGGATGAATAGGTCCGATATATCTCCTTGTATGTGCTCTAGAAAATCAAGGATTCAGCCCCTATTTTGGCCGGTGATGGTCTTACAATTAATTTTCCTTGAGAGCATGCCACACATGAGAAGTCATTGGATCAAGAATCTTCCGTTCTTCAACATATGTCCACACGAAGTATTTATAATTTTTCGCATCATTGTTGATCCGGATGGCCTAATCGGTCATGCCATACAATAAATTCAAGTATAGTCGGTAAACTTCGTCTACCACCATATATGATTCAATTTTATCAATCTTTGTATAGTACAAACCAGATAATAATGATGGCAATTTTTCCAATACATTTTTCCTACCCGATGACATATTTGTAATGTTAAGGTATTCCTATTTCCTTCATTAATTGTCTCAATGTGATATCCATTTTGGCGGATATCTTTAAAACTCAATAGATTTCTTTGAGACTTAGGGAATACAATGCTTCTTTCACACTTATTTTTGTCTTACCTGTAATAATATTATGGCCTTTTCTGAGTTTCTATCAAATTTGCACTCCCTGATACGGTATTGATACTTCCATTATGCATCGTTAAATCAAGAAAATACCTTTTATTCTTGAGAATAGTATGTGTTGTTGCAATCGCCTACAACACATATATCTCCACCATTTACCAAAGATTTTTTCCATTCACTTCAAAAGAAAATTTTAATAAGATAAATGAGCATTATAACATAAAATTCATTAACACATAAAACATTACAACCATAATTCAATACATAATATATTATATTTATTCTCTAACAAAAACATAACATGTTTGCATTATTAAAGATGTAACATATAAAATTTATTCTTGTACAAATAACTACTTTAAAAATATTCTTAAATAAGAAAATCGAGACATCTAGATGAGTTGTATCATGTTGGTCATTGTCTTCTTCTTGAGTTTTGCCAAAATATTCATTATCTCCATTACTATCGGCAAAATTGATCTCTATCCTTTTCTTTCCTTTCAAGCGATTGTTGAAAGAGATTCACGAGGTGCTTTGGTGTACGCATACGCTACGCCGACCAATGATTTTTGCCTCCACAAATGATAGCATATATTTTCATGTTTATAATTTTCATTTTTCCTCAGATTCCCTTTTCTTGCCTCTTCTAGGGACCATTTGTATTTTTGAAGGAAATATTATAATTTCCTCTACCACGACCTCGTCCATATCCACGACCACGTGCTCGGCCGCGCCCTCTATTATTATTATTATATCTTGTCGCATTCGCTTCAGGGAATGGACTTGAACCAGTTGGACAAGCCTCATGGTTTTTCATCAAAAGCTCATTATTTTGTTCAGCTACAAGTAAACAAGAAATAAGTTCAGAATATTTCTTGAACCCTTTTTCCCCAGATTGTCACAGAGAGCAAATTTGAAGCATGGAATGTGGAGTATGTTTTCTCCAACATTTCCTCATCCGTAACCTTTTCTCCACACAACAAAAGTTGTGAAGTGATTTTGAACATGGCTGAATTATACTCACAAACAGTTTTATAATCTTGCAACCTCAGGTGCAACCAATCATATCGAGCTTTAGGGAGAATTACAATTTTCTGATGATCATACCTTTCCTTTAATTTGTTTTAAAGAACAAGGGGATCTTTCACCGTAAGGTATTCAGCTTTTAACCCTTCATGGAGGTGATGGCGAATAAAGATCATGGCTTTAGCCTTTTCTTGGTTAGACGCCTTATTTCCCTCCTTGATTGTTTCGCCGAGGCTATTTGCATCTAGATGGATTTCGGCATCAAGCACCCAAGACAAATAATTTTTCCCGTAATATCCAAAGCCATGAATTCAAGTTTTGCAAGATTCGACATTGTAAACTACAATACATAGAAATGCAAACTATGAATTATAGTGTGTAAATTAAACAAGATAGAATAGGATTGAAAGAATACTTTACCTTAGAAAACGATTTATCAAAGTATTTTTGGTATGTGAAATTTATTTATAGCTTTTTAGAGGCGATCGTATTGATAACGTGATATAAAATAACTAATGAATTACCCAAAGTATGAACAATATAGTGGATTACTCAAAGTATAAATAATGTAGAAGTAGAGGGAATTCTTTCTTTCTTTCTTGTTCTATTCTTTCATGCATACAACCCTCTATTTATAGGTAACATGAGAGGTTTGAACTAAATAAAGAGTTACAAGAATTGATACTATGTAGGTTTCATAGTAATAGCATGGAGTTTCTCCTTCAATTGATACATAAGAGTTTCTCCTAAAAGGGGTTATGGACATCCATTTAAAACAATACTTTGTAACAAAAACCAATTAATTAATCAAATCAAAAGAAAACCAATGAAAAGAGAAATGAAACAGATAGTACGTGGCTCGTAGGCTGCAAAGGTCATCCATGGGGCGAGACGAACTCGAGGCCACGAGGCTAACGATATGGACGAGGATTTCATTGGGAAGAACGATGTCGAGCGCCGGCGCCCTTGCCATGGCTTGCGGTGTTGCGCACGGTTGTTGGCTTGAATACAAATGGTTGCACACGCTTGCCGGCTTGAAGATGAATGAAAAATGAAGAGCCTCTTGCATAGCGCACAAATTTATACTACCGAGAAGATGAAGGGTCTGAATTTGTAGTGTTAGATACTACAATGTCGGTTTCTATGGGAAAACCGATTGAGATTAAATTTGTATGAGATACTATCAGTGTCAGTTTTTTATGTGAACTGATTCAGGTGGCTTGTCATCACAATCAGTTTTTTGGTGGAACCGATTTAGATAGCCTTACATGAATATACGTTTTACTACGGACTAAGAAAGATTTAGTCCAGCGTAGAAAGTGGTTCATCACGGACACAATCTCGGGTGAAACTCTTAGGTGCCGGACCAATCGTCCATTAGAATCAGTTTTATATGGGAATCGATTCAGATAACATGTAATCAGAATCGGTTTTCTATGGCAACCGATTCAGATGATGTATCCTCAGAATCGGTTTTTCTATGGAAACCGATTCAGATGACTTCTCATCAGAATCGGTTTTTTATGTGAACCAATTCAGATGACCTGTCATCACAATCGGTTTTTTGGCGGAACCGATTCAGATAGCCTTACATGAATAGTATAGACTAAGAAAGATTTAGTCTGGTGCAAAAAGTGGTTCATCACGGACCCAGTCCGAGGTGAAACTCTTAGGCGCCGGACCAACCAGCCATTAGAATCGGTTTTATATAAGAACCGATTTAGATAACATGTAATCAGAATCAGTTTTCTATGGGAACCGATTCAGATGTTGTGTCATCAGAATCGGTTTTTTTATGGGAACCGATTCAGATGACTTCTCATCAGAATCGGTTTTTTGTGCAAACTGATTCAGATGACTTGTCATCAGAATTTGTTTATTTGGAACCGATTTAGATGATCCATAGCATGAATATTTCACGGTTCGCTCTCCATTTCATCTGGTCTTTTGCGGTTTCGCCTCCTTCCTCGACGCCGCCGCCTCCTCTCGTCCTGTCCCCTCCCCACCACGCACCCTCCTTCCCCGACGCCTCCGTCGCCTCCCCCCACCGCCGCCTCCTTCCCCGATGCCACCGCCTCCTCTCCTCCCCTCCCTCCCCACCGTGCACCCTCCTTCCCCAACACCTTCGTCGCCTCCCCCCACCGCCGCCTCCTTCCTCGACGCCTCCTCTCGCCCTGCCCCTCCCCACTACATGCCCTCCTTCCCCGACGCCTCCGTCGCCTCCCCCCACCTCCACCTCCTTCCGTGACACCACCGCCGCCTCCTATCCCTCCCCATCGCGCTCCTCCTTCCCCGACGCCCACGCCGCTTCCCCCACCGCCTCCTTCCTTCCCCACCGCCTCCTCTCCTCCTTTCGACCAGCACAAAGTGTTGTTCTTTTGTGAGTATATATATATTACATATAGCTCTCTATCTATCCTCTGTTGTTTGTGGGACTTGCTACTAATCTGTATAGTTCCCGGTTTGGTTACAGTATTAGCTAGCTACTGGACTTCACTATTTTAGTTGATTTGGTAGCTACTGTCGAACGAGCCCTAACCTGAGATGTGCAAATATATATTCATACAATAGATTATTCATCAAATTGTTTTACTAGACATGATTCATTGCAAAAATAATATAAAGTTTATGTTCTGCTGTATCATTTTGATTATGTCATTGCTGCTATCTTTGGATTATGTAATTTTTGTATTATTATTTGGGATAAGCAATTTATTCTTACTCTTATTATCAGCATGATGTTAGAGTTTAGGTTGTGTAACCTACGTCTCCCTTTCGAGAGTGCTTGTTTATGAATATGCCGATCGAAATGGCATATTTATCAGCAAGCAGTCTCGAATTGTCCACGTTTTTTGGACAGTTTGAGGATATATGGTTCGGGCAAGTTCTTTAGCTATTGTACAACTCCAGAGTAGATTTTGATACCGTCTCCCTAGTGTTCTCTGGATACACATCCCTCTTGACCTGTTGTCGAAACGTGTATCTGGAGAATAGCGGGGAGATGCTGCTAAAATCTTCTCTGGAGTTGTACAACAGCTTAAGAACTTGCCCAAACCACATATCCTCGAATGGGATTAGGACCTAACCTATTTGGAGATTAGGAGCCATCGTTGGTATGTATTTAGTGGGTCAACAGATATACTTTTCTTGAAGATCATTCGTTCATCTAGAATAATTACATGCTATGAATTATCCATTCAATTATTGCTTCACTTGATTTATTGTCAAGTTCACATAATAGCTATGAATTGCTTTCTCATATCAAATATATGACCATGTCAGATAAAAAACTCAAAATGTCACAATTAGAGAGTATCGGCTCATCGCCAGACAGAGTTCAAGGCGCTCCTCAGGGGCCGAGCCAAGTTCCAAGTGTTGAGGCTTCGAGTAAGGTGAGGAAGGCCCGAGGACCGAACAAAGGGGCGATAGGGAGAACACCGCAGGTTCTCCAGTTCAATGCCACAGGGGTCTGCACGGGTCCTCCCAAGAACAAAGGGCAATACCGGTCATTCCTTGGCCAATTGGTGAGAGAGAGGGTGCCCCTAACGGTTAAGGATTGGAGAAAGGAAGTCAGCGCCGAGCAGAAGAGTCAGTTGTGGGACGAGGTTAAGGGAAAATGGATTATAGAAGAGGAAGATGAATGCAATGTGATGTGGTACGCTATGATGAGGATGGGTGTGGCCTTGAGGCACTTTAGGGTCCTCATGCACAGTGAGTACGTGCTAAAAGGCCACACACCATTCGAGAGGTATCCGTTCGTGACTCCTAATATTTGGGAGGAGTTCACAAGGATGAAGGGCACACCCGAGGTAGAACAACTGAGAGAAAGAAACACCACTGTCCAGAGGCATAACACGCACCCGCACCACCTCGATACAAGCGGCTATGAGGGGAAGAAGGCAAAGTGGGTGCGACTAGCTGAGGAGTGCGCGAACTCCGGGATGGTGATGCCTTACTCCCACATATGTGAGGAGCGGGCATGCGACTGGGTATTAACGAGGACAAAGAAAACCGCTGACGAGCAGCTTGTAGTTGCAAACCCCGCTACCGTACACGTCGTCTCCATCATCGTAAGACATCTAACTTAGTGTGTTGCAGTAGACCCAACTTGTATTTCAGATCTAATTCGTACTCGCTTATTGTACGAGGAGGTAAGCCAGTAGAAAGAGCAGGGGACCTTTCTGAACCAAGGGATGAATGACATCCTATCGTCTGCGATCGGGAAGCCCAACCATAAGGGTGGGTGCTTGCCGCAGGGGCGGGGCATACGAAGAAGTCCTACTTCCAAGATGGCGCTGCGAGTGCTAGATCAAGATAATGGGAGGCACGTGTGGAGTGCCTCAAGGACACGCTCAGGGAGCAGCTGAGGGAGCAGATCAAGGTGGAGATGAAGGGGAGATGATGGCACATCAGGATGATATTAGGGGGGAGATGATGGCACATGAGGATGATATTAGGGGGGAGATGATGGCACATGAGGAGCGCTTGAGGGCCGAGATGATGGCGATGATATCCCAGAGTTAGAGCCAGATGCCCTCGCCTCCCGTAGAGAAGCCTAAGCCCTGACCCAGTAGCGGTGGTTCCAAAAATGATAACACTGGTCCCCAGCTACAAGTAATAATTAAATTTTCCTAACTTAAAGCTATGAGTGTAACTCCCACAATGTTTTTCCACAAGTTCCACACTTCTTGCAGGTGCCTGCCAAGTGCCAGCTCACCCTGACGGAGGACAGATTTCCCATGGAGGCTGCACGCGGGGTTGCATTTCCATGCAAGGAGACCGACATTGTGCATGGTCAACCCTGGGGAAGGGCTACATGAGGGTGCACGTGGACTACGTCCACGAAGACTTCGTATCACATGTGCTGCAGTTCCCCCCAATGAAGATATCACCACTCTCGGGCAGACACGCATGTCGTTTATCAAGTGGCCCACGACGGGTGTCGTATTGATCAAGGCAAAATTCCACCCCATCGCCTATACTATTCCTGTAGAATTTCAACAAGTTACATATGCGTGTGCTTCATAGGTTCCTACCGTACCTGCGCTTGCTCTTGCTCCTATGCAGAGTGCAAAGCTCGCACATAAAAGAGCTAACACGACAACCACTGAACCGCAAGAGGCCTCAACGACTCCTTCGAAGAAGGCAAAGCTAACAGAGGCTACAGCGCCCTACAACACATGCAAAGCCCCTTGCCTCGACCTCGCATACTTCTTTTGCGAAGAATGGAAAGTCGGCGAGCAATGTGAAGACCTCTTATGATTTCAAGGGCTACGTACATGGAAAACCCTTGATTGCATCCAATGAATTGAATGCTCTAGGTAAATTTGGTCACTTGCTCCATAGATGATACATTGATAAGGTCAAAAGAGGACAAGACTTGAGTCGACTTCACTGTGAGGTATAGAAAGGGACATTTCCGTCGCGACGAGGATGGGACATTCCCAGTCAATTTTGATGATCTATTCCGTATCTACCAACTGAAGGCCGTTGATATTTCTACTTTACGATCTTGGATACTATGAGTAACACACCATACACCTGATGACTTTCATAAGATTTCGCATTATGCTTTCTAACGTTCAACACGAGTTGCAAGGCGATGAGGCAGCGAGCCCTAACGCATCAACAACTAGTTGGGTTTATCAACCCCGAGCTAGTGTCTGCAACCATGTCACGGCTTCAACCGGACTTCCTTGCTAGCTACATCAAGCGGGCTTTGAATGCTAAGTTTAGGAAGAAATTCATTCTATTCTTGTACCACGAGGAGTAAGTAGTACTTTACCCTTCGATTATTTGTACGTACTTACACCGTATGCGAACTTATTTCCTTGCACTGCATACCATTTAATAAGCAACCATTGGGTTCTACTCATCCTCGTTCCAAGTGAAAACATGGTGTACATTTTAAACTTGATCGAGGACATATCGATGGCCTATGCGATCAAGCCTCCTTTGGAGCAGTAAGTACATTACTGTAACCTAACACGTTCTGAATGTAACTACATTCATTTTTTTGACTCAATGGCATCTCTCCAATGTATGTAGGGGTTTCTCGGCCTACGTCGATGGAGGAGGGAAACACAATGCTAAAAAGGGCAAGACGCTAGAGTATAAGCGCTTCAGGGTACAAGTGCCTACCATATATATGATTAATTTTTTCTAATATGTAATCTTTGTGTGTTAAATTCTTTCTCTCTTCACAGTGTCATCAACAGGGCAGCGATGACTTGTGCGGCTTCTACGTCATGCACCACATGGCGCTCCTGATCGACAGCTCACATCTTTTCCCTTAGATATATGTACATGCATAATAATATGCTTAGCCTTTTAAATACAAATTTTAAAACTTAAATTACTGTACTACATTCTGTTTTGCAGGAGCTCACCATCCCCCATAAGAGCTTAGACAAGAAACAACTGAACGCCATACGAGATCACTTATGCCAGTGGTACTAGTTAGAAGTTATATCGGAGGACGGCAGAGTTTAGAGATCCTCAATCATCATTGACGAGGGCCGAGCGCCCTTGACTAGCCCCAGGCGGTCAACGGGCCCCAAGCTCTGGAGGCCCCGACCACGACTGGCGATGCCGAGGCGCCGACCTAGAGCGCCAGATGACCCCGAAAGCACACTTTCAAGACGACCTTGAGCTCGGTCGGCTCCCCATTCGTGCCAAGTCCCTTGAATTCGGAACGCGCTTACTCGGCGGTTACCAAGATGTGGGATCGTGGGGAGGAAGCAAAGACGCAATAAGACCGAGCTTAGCATCGCCAAATTTCAATGCGCATGAAGACTACACTACCCAGAATATCTCCCGTCTGCTACAAGCAGGAGGATATAAGGCTAAGGATGCATGTACCGAGGACAAGACATCGAGCTCGAGCGCTAGACACTACCATTGTTGAGCTTGAGCTATAACACACCTCTCGATCGAGAGTAACAAAGTCCATCGCCGCAAGGCAACCGAGAGAGCTATTACCTTCGCAGGGCTCGAACCAAGATAAACCTCGTGTCACGCCGTTGTCGCTTAGCTCGACCTTCGCATGTCGCGCTTCTTTCCTTCGTTGAGCTAAGCTCGCCGGTCCCAAGTCTCACTAACCCCGCTTATTTTCGTAGCTTGGCGATCCCGATCGCCGACAATTAGCGCCCACCGTGGGGACCGAGAAGCTTCATTCATTCGCAGAAAAGCACCAAGATCTTGAGAGCATGGCGACTTCATCGACGCGACATTCCTCGAAGCGGTCTTCGGCGCGGACTCGACCAGGTCCTCGTTTAACCTCGCACCGCCACGCGAGCCGCACGCCTTGATGGCGACAATATGGCGCGACGCTCACGATGGTCGTGGACCCGCAGACTCGAGGAAGCCCATCGGATGGTGCATGTCGCCATCAACCAAGCCATAACCGCCCTTCTGCGGGAGGACCAGGAGAAGGCCGCACATCTTTCGGCATCCCAGCTTCTCCTTCAGAGAGCGCCCACGCTTATCGCCGGATCATGGTTGATCCCGATAGGGCGAGGTCGAACTCTTTGGCCGAGCCCCGCCGAAGAGCTCGACGGCCGTGGACGAGGTCATACCTCCAAGACATCGAAGTCATCACTGTGACCCACCGAGAAGTGATGACAACTCATCACGCTATCGCCAGCCGCACCCGCTCGGTCACCTCCTCCGCGGGGCGCCCCGCTAGCAAGGATCTCGATGTGGCTTTGACACCGCCACGCCACCGCCCCATGTGCACCAACCGAAAGGTGGTCAGCGCGAACCGAGCTTTACGAGCTCTGCGACGGCCAGCAGCGAATCGGGGCTCTCCTCAGATATTCGCCAGCGCCGCAGAGTCCAGGATCGCCTGCGCTACCTCCCAGGTGACTCCCGTGCGCAGCGTCATGGTCGTTCTCATCAAAGGTCGGGTCACCGAGGCAGCCTCAACTCCAAGTCCGGCAGCAGCGAGGACCTCGTCGGTGATGACCACCCTAGGCGGCGTCATTCCGCCTACTACCGCATGGCGATTCGACAACCTTCGCCACGTAATCGACCGCTCGATCAAGCCGGCGTTTATAGAGCGCTTCGATGGGACTAAGAACCCTGACGAGTTCCTATCTATCTACTCGACCGCCATCCTGGCAGCCGAAGGCGATGAGCTCATGATGGCAAATTACCTCTCGGCCGTGCTGGACGGTGCCGCGCGGACCTGGCTTTTCAACCAGAAGCCTGGCTCCTTCAGGTCGTGGCGCCAAATCCAGAGCGCCCCGCTGCTCCAACTTCCAGAGTTGCTATGAGCGGACAGGGAGGGAGAAAGACCGACTGGCTATCCAGTAAGAACGAAAGCGCCATGACTTCAGGCAGCGGTTTATCCGTGACGAGGAACCCGATCCCGAGCATCTCCGACGGCCGCCTATAAAGTTTCAAGTTCAAGGCCCGCGACGGGCGCCTTACTAAGGACCTAGAGATCACCTTGAGGCTCAGCGTCAACAAGCTTTTCCGTATGGCGGAGCGGTATGCGGATGCGGACGACGCTGTCCACTGGAAACGCGATTATGACCAGGGTAAGCTTGGTTTGAACCCCACAGAGGCTGGCCCATCTAACTCCAAGAGCGCCGACCATGGCGCCGCAACCAAGAAGCGGAAGCGCGACCGCAGGAGCGGCGGCGGACTGCCACGGGTGATTGTTTTGACAGACGGCCAGCGCGAGGTCCTTGAGGTCCGGGATCAGGCTCGGGAAGGGTCCCGACCTCGCTAAGCGCAGAGCCGCCTCAACAGAGGGCCGGCTGTCTGGCCTCGGCGGCCGATGTTCTACCAGAGGGGCCGAGGCCGCCCAGCACACATGAATCGAATTTCTATTTCATAGGGCAAGGGTACCGCCACGACCCACGAACTTGCAGGTGGCTTGGCAAAGCAAGCTAGAAGCCTTTATGATGGTCGAGGGAAATGCCCGTACATGAAGAAGACGCCCACCTGGATAGGGTGAAACGGGCGGACCCCGACGACCTCGACTTGAGTTCCAAAGAGGCGAGTGCCGTGATCGATGTTATCTTCGTGGTTCATCACCTTACCAGTCCAAGCGGAGCTCGGCGTCGCATGCCATCTACTGTGTCATCACGGAAGCCCTTCGAGCAAAGATTGCAAGTGGGTGGGCCACCATCACCTTCTCCGGAGGACGACTCCAAGGTATGGCCCGAGATCTCGAAGACCGCTTTGGTCGTGACCACGACCATCGCAAGAAACCGCGGCTCGGTCGGTCATGGTCGATGGCGTAGTTCCTTTAACTTGCTACAGTCGAGCGCTTTGACCCGATGCGATTCCCTTGGCCGAAGGTCAAGAACATCGCTGCCCCTTCTTCGATCGCCCCTCGAAGCTCGCTCCATCCTTTGGGGGTGTGGTCTTGCCCGTCACCTTCGGGCGACTCGACCAACTTCCGCGACCGAAATGATCACTTTCGAGGTGGTCGAGGGGACCTCTGCATAATGCCATCCTTGGGCGGCTCGCTTGGTCAAGTTCATGGCGCCAACCACTATGGCCATCGGTGAATGAAGTCGCTCGTCCAAACGGCGCCATAACCGCAAGGGTGACCCACAAGCGCAAGACGGATGCGAGACCAAGGCCTTGGCCCTTGCCGACATGCTACCCCAGCGAGGCCCAGAGGCGACGGTGAAGAGCGCTCGTCAGAAGGCGGCGATCCAGCCCAAATAGTATGATAAAGGTCTGTCCCGCCGAGGAGAGTGACCCGCCAGATGCATCCATGTTTCGAGACGACCTTCTGCAGATCGCAGACTCGCTTGGTCTCGAAAGGTCGCGAGCTTAACGCTCACCCCCAAAGGGTCGAGCTAAACGTAGTTTAATCTCTTCACAACCCGCCTCCCTATGCTCGCTCGAGCCAAAGCCTCATGTTTTGACCATTGAGCAAAGGCGCGTTGTGGTCATGATTCAACGTTAGTCCTGGTGTGACCATCTCTTTATCGAGCTCGCTTTTCTCACACTCTTTCCTCGCGACCTTCTCAACTCTGCTGTGTTGTGGCCGCTTGCTCGCTGTTTAAATCCAGTGCCCAAGGCATGCTTGTTTCGACCTTGGACCCAACGTAATGGATGAGGATATCCTATTAGCGCATCGCACCCAAGGAGCATGACTAAAGCTTAAAAGGGCGTAGCTCCAAATATCCTCGACTATGAATTTAAATGAAGACAAGATTTTTTGTTCTCCAAAAGTAATCTAGCTCTATTAGAACATTTTGTTTTTAAGTGTTTTTTACAGTCGACCATCATGTGTTCATCTACAGTCGGCCATCTCACTGAGAGCCTCGCCGAGCTCTGGCTACCTTGTCCTCAAGGTCGATAGCTCGCCTGCACTCGAGGGCTTCTGGAGGCATCCACACTTGGCACCGCTCATCTTGAGTTGGGCTAAGGCGCCGCTTGTCGGGCGCGCCCAAGCTTTCTTCAAGCTCCAAGATTTTGGCCTCGAGCTCGGGACTCCTTCGCAGTGGATTCGACGCCTCGCCTCGCGGCAGCGGGCCTTCTAGCGCCGACCTGGCCCGCTTCGGTCTCGAAGGCCATCCGGCGCTGCCCAAGCTTCTCGAGACCCGTGATCTTGGCCTCAAGCTCGGAGACGCCCAAAGAAGGAAGGCGCCGCCCGCAAAGGCCTTCTCCAGCGCTTCGACCTTGGCCCGCCGGCTCGAAGCGCTTGGCCGATCCACCTTGGCTTTGCTCCACAGCCTTGTAGCTGAACTCGTTTCGAAGTCCTGCTCGCTGAGCCTGATCGCGGTGCAGGCCACCTCCGCGCCTCATCGTCTGGTGTAGGTCGCCGATGACGAGGGTTACGCCCTTGACCGGCCGCCGCGCGGTCAACGGACCCCAGAGCTCGGAGACCCCGGCTCGATTGTAGGGCGATCGAGGCGCTGACCTAGAGCGCAGACTCTGAGCACGGCCCCGCTGACTCGAGAGTCTCAAGGGTTCTTTGTTCGAGAGCCGGGTCCACCCTTGATTTCGGATCACATTTGACCGACGGTTGCTCAAGGCGCGAAGTCGGGACAAAGCGCAGCATGCGCAACAAGTTCGAGTACATCGCTGCCCTCAACGGCATGAAGGCCACTTCCCGAATCTAGCCCACTATGGCCGAGGAGGTATAAAGACCAAGGAGCAAACCTTTGAAAAGACTCGGAGACAACACACAACGCGCTTTAGCTCGAGCTTAGACTTAGCCATTGTCAACTTGAGTCAGAAACATCCTTGTACTTAGAATTAGCTAAAAGAATCGCCGCAGGCGATCGAGTAGAGCTATTACTCCACAGGGCTCGAACCAAGATAAATCTCTTTGCCTCCCGCTTGTTGTCGCCTTTGTTCGACCATAACCAC